>CANUEZ040000043.1:49870000-51110000 GCA_948099385.1 Fasciola hepatica
AAGCATACAAGTCGTCAAGCACGGTAATTTCGCCTAATGTCGGGAAACTTTTGGCAGGCTCATCTCGTATACCTGATTTAGAAAACCTCACACACCCTATGCGGTGAAATCAAATGCCCATGGCTTTGCCATTTCGGGGAGCATCCCACATTTTGCCCATATTCCCAACGTTGCTTGTCTCGCGATCGTCTTTGCGAATTGCGAATCGCAGGGTTCACGGTTTGGATATGGCCATCGCTAATAAGCTGCTCCCTTTGGTGACCTCTGGTTGTCCACTTCTTTCTTCCTAAAAATGTTGTGCAGTTGTTGAGTGAGGATTTGGAATGAAATCAGACGGAAAAAAAATTAAATGAAACCGTTACCAGCCTCAGTGAACATTTTACGCCGAGCAAATTCATTTTCGACGACGAGCGATGTCCTCCAACTATCACCGTTGTGGTCTTCTTTTTCCTCGGTAAATGTACCCCCGAACACCCAATACCAAAGGCCCAACCCCAACAGTGGTCCTTGAACGTTTCTGGCGCGATCGAGTTACTCAAATGGATGGTGGTATCAAAACACCGGTGGTTCCGCTCGAACCTATAACTGATGCTGCTTCTGTCTTATGTCCTATTTTGTGTTCCAATGACCACAGTGTCATTTTTAGCTATATGTATACTCATTTCGCGAAACAACCTACTTGAATGTCAAAATAATGTGCTAGGATGCGTCTCGGTTTTGTGCTTGATGGGATAACTGATGTATATGTGAGTTTATATTTGTGTTCTCGCGCACATCATCTCCAATCGTTTGACAAGATAATACACGAACGCTTGTGTTAATCACTTCAACAATAATTTTTGTTCCGTCGTGCAAAATCAGCGCTCAATTCACCCTTGAAAACCATGGCAGCATTGTACAGCTGCTTCATCCTTGTCAGTAATCGTGAGCAGTTCAAGTTTGCCCAGCCCTCAGCGGGGCTCTAACCCGGTTGTGAACCAAACATCTAACCACCAAGCCATCCGGGCCACCTCTCAGCGGTTTACTGAACATTCAATACATAATATTATAATATGTAAGCATCAGTGTTCCTCCGCGGGGAGTTGCTTGTGTTCGATCTGAAACAGTAAAAATAGAAAATTCCATGAGCGCAAAGGCTCAGTAAGTGCATCACAGGGATCCTACACTTACATCAGTCAGCTTCGGTGATTAGCAGTACTCCAGTGTTATCCGACTCTCCATGGCACCATGCTTTATGGTCATAGTTACCGGCCCTCTGATAGTGCAGTAGAGCTCTGTGGTAATGGTATATACTCACCTCGGTCATTTTATATGGATCGATAAAATGTTATCAGTATATGAGCTTTGGCTACTTTCTCGTTCAAAGTTCATAATCACGTATGATTCTGTCAAGCTGCCTTATTATATCATCTCATGGGATATTTGATATTGCATTCTCTTACCATTCTTGTCTTTCCTGACATGCGTTCTCGTACCAACTTTCTAACTAACCTGTTCAGTCGTTTGACTCAGCTGACCGACTGTAAGGCATTGTCCATGTTGTTGTTGTTGTTGTTGTTGTTGATGATGATGATGATAAGAGTGGTGGTGGTGGTGAACATGTGCGTGCCCTAGCGCTTATTTGATTGTGCGTTCACGTTGTTGACCTGACTTCTATCTATGCTACATACAAACGTACACACAGGAATACACTAAGGCAGTCTTCGTTTACATTAGTCCCACCTGTGTCCCCACCGGCCTTGTTTTCTATCCGAACACCGGCGAGTTCTCATGTTTGTTTGGAGGTGAATATCACAAGATCGAGAAGTTGTGACCGCAGACGGCCTTTTGACCTTGTATTTGTGAATCAGTGAAACGAACGGTTGTGTTGCGTTTGTGTGTGTGTATGTGTTGGTTTGTATATTTGAAGGCGAATGAGTGGTGACAGGGTGCATGAGGAATCGGAAGTGCCGAGGACAATCACAAGGGAGAGGGGCCAATGGGAAATAGACGGTTAACACTAGCGTGGCCGAGGAAACAGGATGGTTAACTAGGTCATCGTGTCGTTGTTGCTGTTTGTTAGTTGGTTCAAGGCCAACATCCAGGTCATGCGGTCATATGTACGTGCCCATGAGATTAGTGCAACGCCGAGCAGATGTGTCCTCTTGTGTGTGTGTGTGTGTGTGTGTGTGTGTGTGCCGTAGGAGTCCCGGATTTCCTTCCGTCGGCGTAGGGGTTTAGAAGATCACTGCAGAAGTGAGTGGTCGCATAGCTCGGGAGGACACAACACAGTTGGGCGCAACGCTTGAGGTCATCCGCAATGAGTGAGATGGTGGTGAAGTTGATTTCGCTTGGGGGTTGGAGAGGTGGATACCGCCTTGTTGTTGACCTTGTGAACTTGCATTGAGCGGGATGCACTTTTCCGACATGACCGCGCAACCATTTTCTTATTGGTCATCGCAGTTTGACCGGATCGATTCGGGCCGGCCACATCAGTTCACTCGACCATGCTAGGGACAGATTCTTATTTGACTCGTTAAGCTGCTCGTGTGTTGTGCGCGCGCGCAGTTCGTGTTTCCTGTTACCGCCAGCGTTTGTGCATTGTCCTTATGTATGCTTCTGATCCAACTGTGTCAATATTCCACCAACATCTGACGCCTTATCGTGTCGACTGTTTCGGATTGAAGTTGATTCGTGTTTCAGTGAGTTTTCGCGTGCACGTAACGCACGCTCACGTTTATTCGAATATTATACTGTTCACACAGTACTGGCCACAGATTTTTTAACTTTTGAGCCACTTGTTATACTGCGCGCGAATCCCGATCATGTACACCGACCTTCAAATGAAACTATCTCAGGTGTAATTCTATTGAGTTTCGTGGATCGCATTAATACTGATGTCTTGGTCAAATAAAGACAGATTGCTAAGGTGGTTTATCTAATCAAATGTATAATTGTTAACCGTATCAGTCTACGTTCTTGGGGTATTATGATTAATAATTGCTCGGTGATTGGTTTTGTTCATCAGTTTGCCTTTCACTCGAAAACGTCAGAAAAAACGATGCAATTGAGAGTTGCCTCTGAATTCATTGCTTTTATCTCCGTTGATCACACACTCTTCGGCACTATCTTTCCCTCGGGTGAGAGTAGTAATATTGAACCAATCCCAAATGAGGGGAGTCAAACAATGAAAATGTGAATGACTCTGTGCTTCAAACTGCAACAAACACGCTATTAACTCTCCTGAACAGCATGTTGTTGCGTAACCCTGTTCGGGATGTGTTTTGCAAATTATTTCCACGAAGCAAATCAGTTGATCAACCATGAAAGCTTACTAAGCTGGACTGGGTACCACATTTTACCGTATTTCCCGTGATACATGCTCACGCATGAGTGCAGTGAGAGGGGTATAAACCTGATAGCCACGGAGGCCCACTACACTATCAGGGAAAACCGGCAGCCAGACTCTGTGACTAGAAATGGAAAGCCACATAAGGTCTCAATAGGTCAGGTGTGGTAACGATCCGGTCGACAGTTAATTACTGTCTACCACCAAAGTAACCGGTGATGGCGGGGACGTATTCTTCTGTATTGTTTGCAGAGGCTGATAGTAGTTGGATGAGTCAGGGCTACTATTCAGTAACAGATGGAAAGTACAGGAATCCTGTCCAGAATAACGGAAGACATGGGGCATCATATGCCTCCCTGATTAGAAACCCACAAAATCCGTGTAATTAGTAGCTCTAATCATTGGGTGATATTGATTTGTATGAAAATCTGCGGCTTTTTGTATTCAGACTGTTATTGTGCTCTCAAATTAAATTCCACTGAGAGATAGTAACCAAATTTGGCTCACTCAGTGCACGGTTAGTTGTTGTTCAAGCTGCAACAATCGAGATTAGGGGTGCATCTAACAATCAACTCGAAAAGGAATTCCGTGACACAAGCTTATGGCTGAATGAAGCAGTTAGAATCCATGTTCATGGACTTAATTCTACTTTTATGCGGCTAGCTCCTGCGAGCGGATGAGTCGGCTTCATGCAAATCCCGAATGTCACCTGCCCATCAGCGGCAATCGGGTACAAGACGTGAGCATAAAGAAATTCCAGTTGCGAACACCGTAGACAGATTGGAGTCCTAATCCCTCAGCGTTTGATTGGACAGTGCTGACCCATGTTTTCAGCTGTTCTCCGAGGCGACAGTGCCATCCTGGGCAATGGAACAGGAGAGAGGAACTGTCTCGAGATCTCTGTCTGGACGTTATAGGACATGTCCAAACCACTGCTATCGTAGGCGTTGAGGAACACTAACAGCTTTTCGATGTCGAAGTGCCGTTGTCTTGTTGTCTCGTTTGAAAGCTTTTCTTGCCAAACCACTTTCAGTACCCATCGTAGACATCAATGTTCAAAAACCTCTAGATGCCCTCGACTCATAGCAGCCAAGTCTTGCAACCGTAGGTCAGTATTGGACGGATAGCGAGTCGAAAGACGCAGATTTGTGTATGTGGACTGATTCTGTTGCGCGCCCAGAGTACATTGCATTTTCAACGCGCAACTTGACTTCATCTATGGCTCGACCTTTTGGGAGAATCGTGGAGCCCAGATATTTGAGCTCCTGGAGGTGCTCGATTTGTTCACCGTTCCAGTATATCGGGAGAATGGACTGTGTAGTGCACGTCGAAAGGATCTTAGTCTTCAACGTATTGATCTGTAGTCTCATGGGTTTTGCAAGAGATTGTACGCAATTGAGAACCGACTGTAAGGCAGTTGGGCTATCTCCAAGGATGACGATGTTGTCTGTGAGTTCCAAATCATCGAGGAAAGCATCGGTGCCCAGCTGAATAGCAGGGTAATCAGTGCGGGCCTGACGCATTATCTAATCGGTGGTGTAGTTGAACAGCACTTGGAACAAGGGACAGCCTTGTCTAACACCAGAGCTGAGGGAGAAGTCACCGGACTTCTCTTCGTAGATGCGTATTCTCTCTTGCATCTTTGTGAAATACGACCTCATGAGACTGAGAAACCTCTGGGGCATTCCATCTTCTTTTAGTGTAGTCCATAACGATACTCTGTCAACTGAGTCAAAGGCAGCCCGAAAATCAATAAATCAGGCTGCAGTTGGTTGTTGAAGCTTGCAGTGATGTTCCGGTACTCGGGTGAGGGTGGATATTTGGTCCACGCACCGTCTACGACGGCGGAGACCTTCTTGATTGGGGCGAGTGTGTGCGTCCTGTACCCGTGTGGCCGTCATTACCGTACCGCGTTAGCAAATGCTTTCTGGGGTGTTGAAAGCGGTGTTGGTGACGATACGGCTGTTGGAGTTTATTGAGGCGTTCACCATTGCTGCACCGCTGTCCGAAACCATATTTGGTCAAGGATGCATCTTGGCATGCAATTGTGTTTTCTTCATTTGAATAAAACTAATACTTCTACATTATGAAGTGCAGTATGTTACATTTCCATAGTTTGGTGGTTAGATTGCTCATTTTGACCCTTCGTGGCCTGATCTAATTGGTAATGTCACGGACCGGGATTTACGAAGCTAGCAGCCGATCAAACAGGATTGCAAGTAGAAAAACCACCAGCAGTGCATATTCCATATCTCACGGGAAATGGACACTATGATGTCCAACGAATATGAATTGTAGATTGGAATGAAATTTTCATTCCAAAATTTAATTTTCCCTTTTTACCGATATACCCGCGTCCAATATATTCATATTTCTAGCATCAAAACTTCAACATTTAATGCACGAAATGCCAGTAGACCTATGGTGTTTTCTCCGTTTTTCTGAGGTTGCTTTTGAAATAAATTTGGCATGCTGATGTGTCAGCTCATATATATATATATATATATATATATATATATATATATATATATATATATATATATATATATATATATATATATATATATATATATATATATATATATATCAAATCTGCACAAGGATTTCATGCGCGAAATAGATAAATCGATTTATCCCGGAAGATGTGCCTGAGAGGAAGCGAAATGCTATCAGACCCAACCCTAGACTAAAGACCATCTTTATTGGTAATGACTGAAGTAACGTCCAGGTATGTTTCCTATTATATTCTGGATCGTTTCAAGGTCGATGCTATCCTATATAATATCGAAGATGGGGGACGTCAACCCGCGCCAAGCTCCGCCTGGCCATCAGATCCGAGATATTTTCTATCGTGTTTAGGTCCGCAGTGTATGTGTAGTGGGGGGGGGGGAGGAGGAAGGGGGGTGGGCAGGGGCAGACCGCGGACTTGATGGCCCGGTACGATAATCAGACTGTGGCGTCATGTTGAGACATCATTGTACACGGTTGATTTTCGTGAGCAATAATTCACTCATTGTTCTGATGGAGGAGTCAGTCTTTTGCTTCCTTTCTAAAAGTGCTAGTTGATATTTTCCGTCTTCAAAAACCGCAATCTAGACTATCAGAGAGAACCGAAGTTCGGCTTACTTTTGCTGAAGTTGTGCCAGCAATGCATGGTTCCATCACGGAGGTCTTTGGTGAACGTTTTCGTCGCTAAATATCACACTATTCCATTCAGCATTCCAAGTGATGTGATTTTTGGCCCATTCCTTTCAGTTTTGAGACTGGCGATCAATAATACTAGGCACTAGTCTCATTTTTCTATACCGCAGATGTGGTTCAGACTCTAGGAGTTGCGTACACGCCGAATGCTTGCATTTCAGCTACAAGGACCTTTGCAGCATCGATGCACTCGTAAAATGATTGAAAAAACCACGGGACAGTCTTCTCCCGATCTGGCCTGAGATTTTTCCTCGAATTTCACGTTTTCTCTAAACGAAATAATGATCGGGATCCTTCAAAATGTTACGAATAACTATTGTTAATCCGGAAATTTTCTCGGGGATCTGGCTTGTGTTTAGCCCCGAGTCTTTGTATACGGATATATTTCGTTTTTCCAGCCTAAAGCTCCTTGAACCTCTCGTCATCCTTGTGTTTTGGTAAATGAAAGGCCTCCACATCTAGTCAGTGTGTATAGCTTGAGTAATCTTCGTTCACGAATCACATGTACCTTGAATACTGATCAATAACATCACTGAGTATCGAAAATGGGTCATCACCGAACAACATCGTTGCTTTTTTTGAACCACTTCGGTGTTTTTGCGAATGGTTCAGGGATTGGTTCAGTGGCATTTCTCACACACTCAGACACATATTCCGGGATAAATCGATTTATCTGTTTCACACTTGAAATCCGCGTATGTATTTGATATAGTAATCGGTTGACACATCAACATACCAAATGGGGTCACTCCAAGTATTTGACTTTACTGTTATGTGGCTTGCTCATGCGGGAAGGTGAGCCACCTTCAAAAAGGGGACAAAACAGGGTAGGTTTAATAGCATTTCGGGCAATATACTGATAATTCTACTGCACAACGGGCATTTCGACTTAATCAGCCGCCTTTGTATTGTATAATTTTGTTATCCGTATCTTTTCTTTCGGGTTTGTTGATACATATGGTGTCCGTTGTGATAGATAGATTTTAGATTTCCCAAATCTGATCTATAATGACAACCGATAGGTCAGTTGGTCTGTCAACTCGCTCTAAACACGAATCTGAGTCGCATGTGTTCTGGAGCACTTACACATGCGGTTCTCTTGCATCACGCTTTGTTTGTCTTCGACCACGAGCTCTGTTTCTCTGTCTTTCTGTCTCTCTGAGTGTGACAGACAAAGAAACTCGGCGCTATGATCCCCACATGGGACATGTGAACTTTTCGTGCTCTTTCGGTCGTGTCAAGCCTATTGACCCGATGTGGACTGTCAACTGAAATGACCTTTAACCCCTTCGGATTAAGTAAGAACCTATTGGAACAATCCTATCAGGTTGGACAGATGGTGGGTTCGACCACATGAGAGGTTTGGTGAGACTGAGTTCTGCTCGTTCATATTTTTGCTTGTACATACAAGTGCTGATATTCCGTCGCTTTGTGAAGTGCTGTACTCTATGACTAAGGGTGAGCTGAATCTCTCGTTTGTTATTCACTATTTGTAACTACTAAATGCACATTTCATTCCCGTAACCTTTTCCAAAAACAGACTACCACACGACCAGAGGCGAAAAAAGAACCACCAACATTGGATTCCAATACTCTACTGTCTTTGTTGTCCACCCCAACTGGATCCCAGTCTCGATTGACCACAGCGACAACTGGCAGTGTGAACATGTCACTTGCCGGTTCGATTGCGAATGGAACAATTCCTGGACTGGATTCACTGGCAGCCTCATCCGGATTCGATCAATCGAGTGTTTCTATTCCCGCGGTCTACTTGAATCAGGCCTTGGAAACTCTGGTTCCTACCGGCCAACTGAACGCGTCCATGGATTCCACAATGCCACGTACCGGAAATAGCATGCTTGATCAATTGACTATGGCAAATACTTATCAACAATTGGCACGACTTGCTACTCGAAAAACACCCACCATGGCCACACTGATTCAACAACCACAACAGACTCAAGCGCCTCCAAACCCGCATCCATCACATGTACCGCAGACATCGGTCTCCACCAATGCGACCCTATTGTCTTTGACCGAGCCGAATCCGTTGTCATCGTTGTCCTTAGAAACGATCGCCCAGCTGTCCAACGGACTACCGACCGAATTAGTTCAACAGCTATTAGGGCAACAAGTACGTGGTTGCTTTAACCTCATTTACTGCGGCGCATGAGATGAAATGCAAATGCCATTCAATAGTCCTAATGTTACTCTTTCTACCATTCTTCATTTGATTGTTACC
Source organism: Fasciola hepatica (assembly GCA_948099385.1). Taxonomy (NCBI): domain Eukaryota; kingdom Metazoa; phylum Platyhelminthes; class Trematoda; order Plagiorchiida; family Fasciolidae; genus Fasciola; species Fasciola hepatica. The sequence continues at coordinate 49,878,772 of CANUEZ040000043.1, forward strand.
GAGAGGGAGCGTAAATCTCTGGTAACGGTCAAACATGAGCGTTTCACTCGGTCCATTTCGTTTTCGATCAATGGAATCAACGTTCCTTATTACAGTTGCTCTCTTGGCCAATTCACATTAGTACCTTGATTTTACTTGTTCTACTCGTGAAAATCACGGACAGTAAAGAAATACGAGTATATTCAAAGTAAGTTTGAAAAGCTGCAGACAGCACGACGTCGTTCCGCGCGGTGGAGGTCAGAATGAAGATATTACTCGAGCTTGTCGACTGCTCGGAGCTTAGTCACCTGCACGCTAGGACACCTTGCCGGTTTGTACCAGTCAGCCAGTTTTGGAGGTGACTTAAAAATGATCAAATCAATTGCATTGGACGTGTGAATCTGTGTGAATGAGGCTCTTTGACCCGAATCAGTCATTCGCTTTATCGACCGTGAATTATCGGCTACGTCTAGGTTACATGGTTTGCTTTCGTGTGAGCAGACGAGTACAGGAAAGGCTAGGGCTAGTTGCCGCGGTACTTGTGAATTTTTCTATATCCATTAGTTGGTATCAGACCTGAGTTATGTGTAGTGGTGAATGAATTTACCTCGAAATTTTCTGAAATAAAATTCGTTAAACTGTTGAAATCACGCAGTGCACTGTCCCGAAGTTATTTCTTTTATTTTTGCCTTCGGTAAAATTTATTTTGTGAAAAATTCCACTCCGAAATCTGACAAAGATTCACCATTTGTCGCTGTTGATTTTTCCCATGTACCTGTCCTGAGTTTACGGGCTCGTTGCCAATTATAGTAACCCTGAGCTACTATTTTTCGCAATAGTACGCGTTCTAAATTGAAGGTACTTCATCGTCACCGTTTATGTCGACCGCGCATTACACCTAAAGCACACAAATAAAGATATAACAAATTCGGTGTTTGTGCCACATTTGAGCAGTGCTTTGAAGTTTCCATTCCTAATGAATTTATTGGGCATAATTCTGTCATTCAGTTGGCAGCTTCCAGTTGACTAAGGCATCCTTCCTGAAATATTGTACAACTGTCATCGAATAAGAAATAAGCAAGTAATAATGATGAAAACGGTAGGGTGCTCTATTTTGGTATTTTTCATTCATGATAGTTCCACGGCAGCACATGGCGGATTTATAGCCTGTGAATGATGTTATCGTTCGATCATTTAAAAATCAGACACAAAGAACCGTTCTCATTGTGAGAATAATCGCATGAAGTGCATTCAAGCATTCCCTTATTTCTTACCGAATAATTCCACCAACTACTCCCTTCTGTACCTTAATGAGCTTGTGTAGAAGCAGCATTCGGTCAGGTGACAAATTTCAAGGGTCGATTGCACTTTTAAACTGGTTTGCTCACCTTTGTGCTCTGTTTTCTAACCGAATGACTGGCGTATATGCTTACTGACCACGTGACCCACTGCATTCATCGATCTGCGCCCACTTGTTACTGCTCTTGATTGCTTCCCCCAGTGGTGTTTTCAGACGTTGGCGATTTTTTCATCTACGCGCAGCGGGACTGGGCTCACGTTAAAGAGTGTGCTCTGCTTGAAACGTAAATTTTGGGAGCGACACACGTGACAGTGTTGAGGTCGGTCTTTTATCTTTTTAGTAACCCAAAATACTTTTTAATCTTTTAGCACGTCAAACAACGTCACTTGCTTAGAGAACGTAGCCGTGGTAACTGGTATGCCATCTGAACAAATCGGTTGATGCTTGCTGGTCAGGGATTTAGGCACTACTTGCACTCTTCTTGAATGCCCGATTGTTTGATTGATAAACTATTGAGTTTTCATTTTTCTTACTAGAGCTGCCGTGAACGAGTCGAATTACTAGAATTGAGAAAACCGTGATATCACAATCTAATATACTCTTGTGCACGTTGAAGAGGTTTCAACCCTGGAGTTACCGACCAACAGATAATTGCTAGTTTAAGAGACAACAAAATGATGGCAGACGCTGTACATTTATGGTCGTGAGTGATCGCAGCGATTCAGTAGCCGTTCACGGAGCATCCCAGAAGCTCGTATATACACACACGAGATGATCGATCCACGAACCATGGCAGACTGCGAATACACGAGACCCCATACTTCACAACCCAATCGATGTTCAAAAGCCTTAGTTTCAAAATATCGGTGTTTGACGCTGCACTGCTGCAAGTTTTGCCGCAGTGATAAAAGTTAATCCAGTTATTGTTGCTCTTGCTTGTTCGTTCTCGATTATTTGACGTGTTTAGCTCTGATGTGGTAAGCAATTCGAATCACGGCTAACATACATGACACAAAAATGAATTGTTGACTTTTTCAAAATCCTCTTCTTTTCGTATTCCTAATTTTGGCTAACCTGCGCCATTCTCTTTTCTACTCAGCAACTGGTTCAAAATCTGAATGATGGTGTAACCCTATCCCAATCAGACGACAATATTTCGTTGGCTATTCAAAGTTTGTTGCTCAAACAAATGCTTGAAGCAACAGCGAGTCCCGCTGTCGGACTGAATAATCCACGGGTTACGCTAAACGCAACCCACGCAGTTGAAGCCCAATCAGTCGAACTTGGAGCACAAACTCCAATCAGTTTCTCCGATGCAAATCGCCTACTGGGATCACAAGGTTCCTTCCCTGTGGATTCTTTGTTTTCATCAACAAGTCCTGGTGGTGCCGGCCTAACTTTCAGTTCGTTACTATCCCAGACTTTACCGCGGTCCGGCTCGTCCACCTCATTTCTTCGACCCGCATCCCGGATCAGCCCAGCACCCAATGGTCCTCCTATGTTGTCCTCCTCACCACAGCATTCCATCATCATTTCCACAACGGCTGGAAACAACACTGGCAACAGTAGTATTGGTCCGGGTAGTAATAACGGTATTTCAATCACGGTCGCCCCGTTCCCCAACCAACCGCCCACACCCAACCCCATAACATCGCAACTCGTGTGTCCTGGTTCATCAACAATAGCAATCTCCTCATCACCGTCAGTATCAGCCTCGGCGTCTCAGCCAGGCGTGTGCACAGACACAGACAGTTCACTCCTATTACAAGATCCCGGTGGTTCACCTACCAATATCTCCTTGAATGGGCCTTCCAAACTCAATTCGAGTTCGTCGGTCACCGGTGCAAGTATGTCCGGTGAGGGTCATTCGTGGGAACCTTGTAAGGTCTGTGGAGATAAAGCCTCAGGTCAGTTGATTCCTTCAGTTCATACCTCATTTCGTCGTCCGACAGTGTTAAGTCTGCATTCCTTCAGTTCGTAACAGGGTATCTACAATGTGAATGTTTCATGTAAAACTGCTAATAGCCTGTTGGTTACCTTTTTGATTCTAACAGACGCTTTCTTCACTTGGAGTCAAGGTTCAAACTTCTCACCTTCGACACCTTTCCAGAGTGGGTTCATAATACCAGTTGGTTTGACCCACTGCTGTCTGTCCTTCACCTCGGAAATCTCGTATCAGGGAGTTTCTTATCTCTTATGATCGCTGACTTTCGTTGGAGTAGCGTAATCGACCGTAAACCGGTCAAATAAAAACAGTATCTGGGACGCGATCTTATGACCCGAGAACAGTATAAATCTACTACTGAGCTGTCAGTAGTTCCTCAGCAACCAGACCGATAATATGACAGGTTTTTATTGGATGAACTAACTCTAAGCACAAAAATGTGCAATCAGTTGTGAGGGTCATGCTACTTGCTTTTCCTGACGGTGTAGTGGTTCCTTTTCTGTTCATGAGTATGCTCTTTCCAGCGCACATGTGCTTGAGCATGAAGAATTAGAAAGATGATCACTATGATCCCTATGCTTCTTGTTTACGTAACAGTAACTTACTGTTTTTTTTTTGTCTCGGAAAAATATCCCAGTATAATTTTTGGTCAGATTCAAAACTGATTTAATTAATTTTATTCAACACGAATAACGGTGAACCTTGGTCCAATAAATGTGATCGTGATTGGAAATTTCCCTCCTAAATCCACCCCCCCCCCCACTCCCCTATAATTCTAGGTCGCCATTATGGCGTGGTTTCCTGTGAAGGTTGCAAGGGATTTTTCAAAAGATCCATTCGTGGTCACGTGAGTTACGCATGTCGTAGTGATCAGCAGTGCTTGGTGAACAAAGCCTTTCGAAATCGATGTCAGTATTGCCGGCTACAAAAGTGTTTGGCTGTTGGGATGCGCTCTGAAGCCGTGCAAAACGAACGTCGTCCGTCCACTGCATATGGTTACGGATTCACAGCAGACGGGGCCAGTAACGAAGGTGCCGGAGGTACCGGTTCTCCAAACGTCTTGTCCGACGGAAATGACGCCATGCGCATTTTGACTGCATCCCAGTCCCAGTCTAGCTCTCCACAACCCACAATTCAAACGAACATCAAAGTAGAAGGTATAGGTGAATTGGATTCAGAGTACTACGGGAATCCCGGATCTTTGTTGAACAAAGCCATTGCTGAAGATAGTCAACCACTAGAATGTTCACCGACCCAGCTTGGACGAATTAACAGTTCCCGTGACTTGATCACAAGCATTGCCAATTCTACCGATCGTCCTATCACCTTCGGTTTGAGTAATCTCGATTCAACCCAATGTAACACATCCCCGAACCAGTTGGGCGTAGCGGAAGGCGTTGATTGCCTCGGACACGGAAAACTGCTTGGATCACGTGCCGCATCAGGAACCCCACCCGGTCGTTCTTCACCGTCTGTGGCCGTTTCAATAGCAGCTCCCCCACTGACTTCAACGACGAGTAGTACCATTTACGGAGACGATGAAGTACACGGACAAACTCGAATTGCGTCGCCTGCAAGTTGCATCAAGTTAGCTATGGAAATAAGCAATTCTTGTGGTAATAAGAATCTTCCGGATTCGCATCTGTCTGTTCCAATCAGTGGGAATTCGACCAGTGGTTTTCCCCCGAGATCAACCGTTTCGTACGTCCCATCAGCCGGTCCGTTGAGCTCTTTTGTAAGTTGTACGAATGTTTGCTTCCTTCCGAATCATTTAATTTATTTGCTTAGAGGGTTCACCTAGTCAGTCAGTTATCGATCGTTCATAGTATCACATACGAGTCTTCATCGGCCTTTCATTGAATTACTCTTCGATTGGGTGCTCAATTCAAAGTCGATTCTGGAAACCGATCGAATTTTTTTCATTAGCAATCATCTCTCTTCCATTGATTGGTTACTATTTGAGAATCGTCTTCTGGTAAAATTCCAGAGGTTAATTCAAAAGAAAGATGGTGTTTGAATTTCAATGATTCTGTTAATTTTTCTGTTACATGAATTGTTCGATTGCCAATAACTTAATGAATCTATCATAAAGATCTGGATGTGGACGCTGTTGAATTGATTTAAATCTGTTATTGGTCGGTTTGAAATACATTTCCATCTTTTTCACGGCGATGACATCCCTACAGGATCTTTCCCAGTCCGCGCTTGGTTTGGCCTCATTTGCATCAACACCCCCAGCTATGGGCGGTGATGTTAATTCAAACGTGGTATCCAGTGTACTTCATTCGCTGAGCTCGCAGCCTTCAACTGTCTGCACGCTCACCCAAGCCACTCCGTCTCAATCAACCACCTCAGAAGGTACTTTGGATTTGAACGAATTGGCCAAAGTGGCTCTTAGTGTGGTTTCACAAGGAGGATCAGTCAGTGGAACCGAACGAAATTTGGCTGCTTTGTACACGTGCTGGCTAGTGGCCACCGCAGAACAACTAAGCCACTCGGTCAACGATGGGAATGCCGCAGTTCGCTCAGTCACCACGAGCAGCAGTAATATTCCAACCGTCCCCACATCGGACCTGTTGTCTCATTCGAATAAATCGACCATTCCTCTACTATCCTCACCAAATTCATCTTTATTGGCTTCCGCCCTCGGTCACAATAATCCGCCCGCATCAGACGGTCTCACCCAAACACAGTCGACGATGGAACATTCTTCAGACGAGACACTGAACAACCTGATGGCTGTGATGTTGGCTTCGACCAGTTCAAACCAGTCCCGGGTCACATCTGCTCTATCTCCAAGTCATCGGAATCCGGTAGGATTAGTTACCACTACATCGACCACAGAAAGTCCTTTGTTGCGCACAATTGTTCCGCGTCCACCACCGAACAAGTCGACCAATTTGCTCAACTTGCTGGGACGTGGTTTGTCCAGGAACGAAAACTCCTCACCTGGGATAATATCGAATCCTGTGCCGGGATCGAACGCTGTCGTGTCCCAGAACTGCACTCATGCTGATATTATTCAACCGAACAGACCAGCCTCAGAAGGTAAATGCCTCAGAATCGTTAATTGTCAATGTCTTTCTCAAGTTGAAATTACAGATCATCGTGTCTGCACTTTGGGACATGATAGATTCTGTTTGATTGTGTTCTTGTCCTCCCTCGAAATGAGCTCTTAAGCGCAACCATAGATTGGTCCGTGAACAAATTGCCATTCAGTCAGAAGCTTGATGATTGACGATAGTTCATCATGATGTAACGTGGCTAATAGATAGGCTTCCCGGAAGGAGGAAGGTCCGCAACACTCACTCACTCATTCACTGATAAGCCGCATTGGGTGACGTGATATATTGGGACAGATTGTGATGCTCTTATACTCATACTATTTTCTCATCTGTCGATTGCTTTCATCTGCTGTTTCGATTCCCAGTATTTCCGCATCTCCACTTTCCCACTGGGTTTTATCTGGCTTAATGAACACAGAGTAGTGCCGCAGTCTCAAAATCGCCGAACTTCCGATTGTGGATTTCAGTGCAGGTCCTTTATAAAATAATCATAAATACTATTAAGAAATTGTACAAACTTCAACGTTAACCGCTCCGTGGATTTAAGCCGATCACATGCAATCAAGTTCCGAGTCGCTTACAGTTCAAGCGATCAGATCATTGGAAACGTATTTAGGTAATAAAGTCGGGGGTCATGCTTACGACCAAAAACCATCCAAATAGTGCGCAACTTGTGGTTCAGTCAGATAACTAGTGAAGCACAATCATCAGTAAGGGAAAAATGAGGAACGAGGGTCGGTCCACTCCTGAGTGCAGTGATTCTGTCAGTCACAGTTCAGTTTATACAACCACTAACCTTGCACTTATGTGCTAGCTTCCACCATCGTCCAGTAAACGGGAAAAAGAATAGAAGCATTAAATGAAAAAGATACCAAAAATCAAAGTAATAAGCAGAAATCACGAAGACAAAGAAAGAGTCTCAATGCAACTACGCCATTGGCCGCGTCACCTAGCCATATCGCCTAGTGTTTCTGACCATTTCGTGGTTGGATCACGTGTACCCCACTTCAAAAGTCTCACACATCCTACTTGGTCAAGTCCACTAGTCAAGGTTTCCGTACCTTTTTGCCATGTCATGAACTGACCATCTCGACCTATCTTCCAACCATTACCTTCCTCGGAGAACAGCGTACGCTGAGGAAGTCTATCGGTGAGTATGTGTAACACATGTCTCAACCACCTTAATCTGTTTAGATTCAGTACTTGATCCAGAGACTGAGCTCTGGTTCCTAACAACTAAGGTTTAACCTCAGCATTGGTGATACGGTGTTTTCACCAAATAAGGGCAATGCTATGTAGACATCGGTGCTCGAACACCGACAGTCTTCTCCTATCTTCTATCCTCAACGGCCATGTTTCTGAGCCGCATACAGTGAGGGACCTAACCGCCACATTGTACACTCTACCTTTAACAGACAATCGGATGTCACGCTAGCGCCACAGAAGACTGAGGTTGGCAAAAGCCAAATGCGCCTTCTATAAACCCGATGACACTTCATTCGATATCTGTCCACTTGTTAAGATGTAACTGGCCGATTATTGAAACTGCTCTACTTTAGCTAGAGTTTTTCTTGTTAAGACAAGGTTTGGTGTTGAGCTAATTCAGTCCTGAAGCAGCATTTTACACTTTGAAGGTGCAACACGCATCCAAAATATCGCTACCTTGTGGTTTAGGCTATCTAAGAGAGCTTGCAACTTACCTGGATATTCACTTAGAAGAACGATATAGCAATATCGTTTGGATATTCTAGGTGAGACAGTTTACTACCTGAGCAAAGATTGATGGCACTATTCTCATACGAGGATAGGGCTTTCTCAAGAATCAGTTTAACTAGGAAAGTGAAGATGAAGGTTGAAAGAGGGTAACTCTGACGAACATCACTTTCCGTGGTGATTTTGTGTGAGAGATCGCCGTAAGCATGAATTCGGCTTCGGCTGTTTGTGTGCAAGTATTGGGAAAGAGCAATAAATATGTGTGGCACATCCTCCAATGAGAGGCAGCGTCGGAGAACTGTACGATCTACCGAATCGAATGTCCCTTTTTCGATAAAGATAGGTAGAGATTGTAGGCCTACGGAAGATGTGTCTGTTCTGTAAGGTTTTCCGAAGAGTAAAGATGTGGTCGATATACAGAAGTGGGGTCTTTTACGCGCGGTTCCGAGTTACAGCATACATCTTTTTTAAAAGTGTCAAGAATGGTAGCGAGGGCAACCTGTTGCCCCGTCTGACAGTGTGCGGATGTCAAAGGCAGCCAACATTAGTGAACATTTAGGCTTTAGGGGTGCATTCGATTTATATCCAACTACTGAATGAATTCTTTCTTTACAGCCGAAATTACGCGTGGCGTTTTGTTTCGATCCTAAATCAAGGGAGAAAAAGTTGATAATGTCTTTTACAGGAAACAGTTCACAATGAGCTGATCTGGCCCAGTGATCTCAGGCAGTCAACGGATTGGACGTTTGAATCATTGTCCTTCGTAGCCTAGTCACTGTTGATGGTGATCCGTCACAGTTCATCGCAGTGTGGATAGCGATAGTCCGTGATTGAGTGCATTCTACATCGCTGTGCTGCAGCGTCATCTGGTGAGCTCTCAGTCGTTCTAATTTTGGTAGATTATATTTGACTCCGAACTCGGAAGATCTATATGTTCTTGGTCTAACAGAATTGGTGCGAAGCGTACTGAATTAACTCATCCTGATCAATGTAAGAGTGAATCTGCTTTGTCAGAGGTGTGCGTACCTAGTCGAAACCGTGGATGTTTAGCAAAGGAGCATATCGTGTCCTTTCATCATAACAAATAAACACAAACACGCTTCGAGGGATAGAGCTGATAACCTACAACCCGTGACCTGATGTGACCTTACGTGGTTATTGTTGCTCGCTAAAGTGCAGACCCAGTGGAGAACACATCATGCGCCATCGTTGGCCCAAAGCCCTAACTATGACCCCGCATACACTCTAATTCAAATACACTACACATAAATACACGTACACACCACATACACCTCAATGCCATGCATGACCGCACCCAGTTGTGTGACCAAGGTATTCTCTGAGGGGAAATCAATACACCGTACTCCTCATCGATGTTCGATGACCGTGTCACAGGCGTAATCGCGCGCGCATTTCATGGGTCCATATTTCCAGCGGTGCCGCGTGGCATTTGTTTGGCTGAGTGGAGTTAGTTGGGTGTGTTTGTGTGTGCGTGTGCGTGCACGCGCGTGCGCATGCATGCACGCAAGCTAACGTGTTATAGTACACGCACTTGTGACCCCATTTTCGATTCTGTTTATATGACCTCAATAAACACATGCGGGAGGGGGGAGGGAATGTTTCGTTGCTTTTCAATCCATCCATAATGATACTATACACAATACCATACGGTTAAAGCATCTTGACCACAGCGGTAGGCATGTATCCCGAAATGGTAGTTTCATTTAATCATGGTCTGAGGACAACTTCGCGTAGTTGCTGTAATGGGCTGTAACAGTGTGAAGAGTCAGTCAGTCAACCAATCATATAAAGTGGACAAATAGACGCATCAGTGACTGGATGATCGACTAAGCCAGTGTCGCAAAGAACAGGTTATTTCCACGAGTTTAAGAACGTTTAGTCTTGCCACTAAATGAAGTGCTTATCACGACGCACAGACCTGGGTCATTCTCGATGTGGACTCGTTCTACATGAAATCATAAAAGGAGTATACTTCGGGCTTTGTGGTACTAAACGAGTATTGCTCCGTGCATCAAGCCAACGGCGTTATATAGTTATGCCTCCTAATTTCTGCAGATGGTTCAGTTTTCACAAATTATAGGTTGACCATTAGATTTTGTTCGCCTTGGAACAAAGTAGATACATGTCATTTCGATTGCTTTCACATCCTCTCTGTTAGTAGCTTTTTACCGTCGTTGCGCGGTGAGTGGGGCTTTATTTTACCAGAATCACTGCAGTTGCCTAAAACGTCATCTAATCTGTATTTTGGTCGATATCAGGCGGAATAAACAGAGCTGGAGAAACTCAAAACGGCCATGATGGTCGAACTCATTAGAACTAACTGTTTGAACCAATCACACTCCAGGAAAATGTTATCCACTTCATGGTTTCCACATTTTTATTAGTTTATTTTGGCACCAGGTCTGTTCTGGATAGTTAGTGCTTCAAACTCCGGACAGTAAGTCTGCTAATGGATCGAGTGAATGAAAAATGATTATTTTAACGCAGATGAAATAAATTCAAGCGGGTTTTGTGGTGCTGTATGTTGATTCTCATACTGATCTTGGTCTCATCGCTCGCCCCCCCCCCCCCCCCCCCCCCTCGCCTCATTCAAGGTCTCCTGAGTCGCTCATCTTCACGTAATTCGACTACAGGCCGAACTATGCGTTCAATACTCCCCATAGACGATTCTGTCCCGCATTTATCACGGCAGTCTTCCACGGACAATGCCGACAGTCCGTGGGTTATTGGGGCTACAGCCGACACCACCGGTCGGATACGGAAACGAAAACTCCGATCGACGTCGCCTGACTTAGCTTCCTCACCAACACGGCCTCGTTTGAGTAATCGTGCAGTATTGGAGTTAGACAGTGTACGTGAAAGTCCCGAAGGCTCCTCCCAGCTGGCTACGAGACCGATGTCTGCATCTGGTGCTGAGGACAGACGACAGTCACAAGTCATGCAACTATCGATGCAGACACGTCCGACCACCCCGGAGCTGAACTTCGACGGTCCTGTAGTGTGCACGTCCATTCTGAATTCCGTCTTTGATCTGTCTCCAGATTTCATCAAAGCATCCCAACTGAGTCGACCGACACGTGTATCCAGCGAATTGGCATCCCGTGTTCTGTTTCTCACAGTAGACTGGTTGCGCAGTTTTCAAGGTTTGAAGTGTTTACCGTAAGTTTACTGTTATGGTTGGTTTGCCACATGCAAATCACAATCTAGGACACTTTCTTTGCATTCGTGTTTCATATTCAAGCTCAGATTATTGAAAGTTGAGGTCGAATGAATGCACATCGATGAAGGTTGTCTAACCGCCATATTTTACGTTTTTTGAATGCTTGGGTTATAGCGTAGGAGTCACCGGATCCTCACCACTGTCTACTTCTGAGTGATGTGCATGTTCGAAACCGTCAATTTGCCCAACACACAAATACTCTTTTCACGTTTTTTTCAACATCGTGAAAATCACATCGAAATTCTGCATCCATTGTCCAAGGTCATGTGACAGTGATCGAGGTCAACCCAACCTTGCAGTCTATCGATCGCATAGTTGTAAGCTATTCAGTGTATCCTTCTTTAGTCTGATTGTCCGGTCTTATTATCAAGGCTCAAGACCGTTTTTCTACAGCGTATTCGTGTGTTTATGGAGGTTTATATCATCTACCCGGACCGGGAATTTTGTTACTGCAGTGTTGTTTGTTTGTCTACACACACACATACACACACACACATATATATATATATATATATATATATATATATATATATATATATATATATATATATATATATATATATATATATATATGCATTATTGCATCAGCCGTCTTTTTGTAGGCTACGTTTACAATTGAAAACTGACAAGGTGCTTTGATTGGCTTTTTCAGTTCTGGGGTTTTTCAGAGGATCAGGTCTTCAAGTACCGTTATGTTGCAAATGCATGCTTTCTCCTTTTTTGTTCTTTACGGAAGTTAAACTCATCGTTCTGGAGCTTCCCGTCAAAATGTTACTAACTGCAGTTGTTTGGCGTCGTGTAGATCAAGATACGCCCAGCCGACAATAAGGCATCGTTAATGAATTATGATTTTCGGTTCCTCCTGTTTAAGTTCTTCAAACCAACACAATAATTGAACTTAGCTAAATGAACATTAACACCTAGTCTGAATATCTATTGTGTACACTGTTTAGTCACATGGTTGATGACATAACGATCAATTTGTCCCCCTGCAGACCATGGGCCCAAAAAGATCTTGTTGCAGTCTCGTGGTCGGATCTGTTTGTGCTTGGGTTGTGTCAGGCCGCCCAACAAATGGAGGAATCAACGGAACTGTGCAGTTATAACAAAGAGTCGCAGCCTAAGTCATCAGCGGATGGCTTTTTGAAAGAGGAGCAAATTACAGAGAACAGTAGCAGTGAATTCATCACCACCATCGACAGAACGCCAACGTGTGCGAAAAACGATGCGCCAAGACCTGTGTCCTCCTCAGCTCCCCCTCCGTTGTCCACCTCGTCCTCGGCCGTGGTCAGCTTAGTCGAGGAGTTGATGATACAATTCACAAAGGCAGAGATAACGACAGATGAATACACCTACCTCCGTTGCATGGTGATTCTTGGGTCAGGTTAGTCGTACTAAGGATTTTTTCCGTGTTGCGCAATCATTTTACCAAATAAGGTCAATCAGAGGTTGTCGTCCCACCCAATATGCCACTATGTGTTTCAATATTTCTGTCGAAGTGTGATGCTGACTGACAGCAGAGTCATATTTTCATCCGTGGTCACAAGCAGCGAATTTCCATGTATCCCATTGTGGGTTCAAGCGGTGATCAACGCAACTGCACACGCACCCTCTGAAAATGTCCAACTTACTTTGGTCTACTGAATTTCTAGTTAGTAGTCAAGTTCTGCACAGGAATAACAAATAGCGAAACAACCTGGCTATCTTCCCACAGTGAACTTCGTTCAATGCACATCAACTATGGATGACGTTCAAATCAAACAGCTTTCTGTGGGGTTAATCGATCCATCTGAGTCAATGGGGTGCAGCAATGTGTAAGAAGATGCAAACCTGGGTGCACTGAGGCCAAGTGATTTGTCCGGATATCTGCGTATGCGGTACACGGACGGTTTAATTTTGATTAAGTACTCTGACGTTGATCCGCAGTTGCATCACTGGAGACGTTGAAGTAGAGTATGCGGGGGATACAAGTGGAACCTTGTTGGGACATCGAGTATGCTTCGGCTGACTGATGGACGTTATAAATATGCGTTGTCCGTATTCGTCTTTTCGCGTTTGAAGATAACACGGTGATCCTCCCTGGTTGGCTGTTTTGATCAAATAAATCTGATTAGACTATTTTAAATGTGGATTACCGTAATCGATCTGATGGTCGGTAGGAAAGTGGTTTCTGTCCACCGACCGAATAAATGATTCTAATCGAATCAACTATGAGGCTGCTGATCCAGTAAAATTGATCACTTAACGATTGCATTTCCGATGATTTTAACACATTGTAGTAGTGATATCGAGTGAACCATCCTCGGTGCTGACGTGCTTGCAACATATCGGTGGTCGTCGAGTGGTTCAGGGTGTTTGCTTACCATCTCGGAGGTCAGAGGTTTGATCTCCGCCACTGCCGATCGTCTTCGGCGGTAGACTGTAACCCACTATTGTGAGGCTCGTTGCCCCATCTTACTTATCGGTACTTCATGTGGTTCTACATTCTATGTTTCAGGATCTGGTTGCCTGCTTATGGGCTTGGAACACACTACCAACCACGAATATTGCTTAACCAACACAGACTGACTTTATGCCTAATCAGCCCCCCCCCCTGTGCTTACCGGCCTATAATAAATTTGACTTCTCTGTTTTCTTTCATATCCCTTTATAACAGGGCATTTATGTCTGAACCTGCGTGATAAACAGCTGGCTCGTAAAGTAGCCGAAATGGAGTCTCGTGTGCTGAGCGAGTTCTCAGAATTTTTGGCCTCGCGGTTCTCGGCGTCTGAGACTGAGTCCCAATCCATGGGAGCAGTCGGTGCGAAACGGGCGATTCAGCGTAGCCTTGTTCTCACACAGTTGCTTTCTACATTGCGATACCTAGATCCGAAAGATTTGGAAGAGGCATTTTTCTCAAGTAAGATCGTCGTTTGTTTAGTGTTTCTATTCTTTTATTTCCTGAGATATGTTCTTTACCATCTCACAGAAGAACTACGATAGTATAATCAAGTTAGGTCTTACCAATAATTCTTTTATACACCCCAAATAACGGGAATTTTCACAGAAAAATGCGAAAGAAAATGATTTAGGGGTTATAAGCGGTTATTAGTAGGAGATTAGGTTTTTACCTAGTGTGATTCATCATCCAATGTGAACATTCACCTCACCATTGAAAGTCACGGAAGCTGTTTCATCCTTGTTGGGAATCATCCGCAGCACACATCTACCGAGCCACCGCTAGCGTTGGAACCTGGGATGAACAATTATGAGTCGAACACCTAACCACCAGGCTATCCGAGCTGGCTCTAAACCGTTTTTCCAACATGTGCACTACGTGATCTAGCGCCCTTGCGAAACTGGCTTCGGAAGTTGGTCGAGCGTTTCCCGCCCAGTAAGTCCCCGCGTGGGTTCGACAGATGTGCACTGCGCATGATTTCTAACAAGAATGGAATAGCTGTACCGTGCTTCAATAGTTTTCAATGGCGAACTGAACGTTCACAATGTATGGTGTATCGTATTAAGTACAAGGGTTGATTGGAATGTAAGAAAGAAGCGTGAAAGCAAAACGAGGCGGCAGATACATTTAGATCACTGACAAAGATGGACAACAAGGTCAGTACTAAGTTGACCGCGGTCTACTGGTAAGTGGACAAGATAAAGGATGGGGCTATTGCCATATGCAGAGGTGCGCAAAGCAAGTATTCTCAATTTCAAGCCAATGGAAGTGTACGAATTTACTTTGGGAAGTGTGATTTGAAGACAATCATGAGTGTCAGATAATAACCAATCAGTGGATTTGTCTCAAACTTGAATATAATTACTAATATTGGGCTCAATGAAAATATCCCTATTAGTTTTACCATGACGAGGAAACAGTTTCAGAGACTTGGTGATAAGATCAGAATCTTTTATCTCCCTACCAGGAGAAGAATTACGGTGGAAGAATAAAACCAGTAAGGGATAGTGCAAACAGTTGCAAATTGAAGTACAAGAATAGAAGTCATTTTCAGTTTTCTTAATCTGAACGATAAAAATAAAGCTTTCTGATTTTAGTGAAGGTTGTTTTAACATGACTAGTCCGACAAAGGTTGCGAGTTTGAATAACTCCAAGGTGATGGAGGAGAGAAACTTTACGGAGATGTAGGTTATCCATGAAAAGATATGGAGTGGTATTGAAATCATTTCGGTAGCGTGATCGACATTGCAGATTGGAGGGCATATCAGTGCATTTTGGGACGTTTAGGAGAAGCCAGTGGGAGATGGACCATTAATGAAGTCCATTTAGACTGTTTTGAAGAAAATTTGAACTTTCGTTTGCGTTATAGAGACATCAAAGTACAGCATCATCAGTGTATTTCCAGCCAGTGAGATTAGGTGAAATGAAGAGCTTACGAATACAAACGGAGAAAAGGAATGGGGATAAAATGGGACCAGAATTACTTTACCTACTTTACTGCGGCTGGCTTCTTGGAGAGGACAAGCCGGCTTCATGAATGTATCTGGTCGCAGCTGTCCATGCTGGACGGTTGGCAGCAAGGTCCTTGCAGATGTCAATCCAGTTCGATCTTTACTGGCGGGTGCTATACCCACGCGAAGCCCAAGTTGATTTACATCTTCGAAAACCGGATCCAGCCAGGTTTTCAGTTGTCTTCATCGGCGACGCCAATCTGAGCATGAAGATGGTGCCAGAGCAATACTGGTTAGGGCGGGGTCAGGTGTTTGACCAAAACACTGCAGTTGGCGGAATTGTATATGCGTTGGAAGGTGAACAACGCGACAGCGATTTCGAATGTTTTCATTCGATATTCTGTCACTTCATGTTAATTTTAAAGTAGATCTGATGCATCAGTGATTGAAAACTCCTAGTAGTTAGACTTTCTCGGCTCTAAATAGTCAAGTTCCACAACCATAGGGTGCGACTGATCGGACTACGGCATTGAACACCCTGAGCTTGATGCCAAGACTAATCTCGTTCCGTCATCACAAGGTGTTTCGGAGCTGTAGAAACGCCTTTTGGACTGCATCAATCCGCCGTTTGGCATCATCTGCGGCTTGTCCGTTTGGCAGGAAGGTGGGGCAAATATACTTAAGATCCGAGACCGTTTCTGCTGATTGGCCATTTAGTTGTAGGGCTCTGTTTGCATGGCTAATGGGTGTCACGAACATCTTGGTTTTGCTGGTATCGATACCAAGACCAATCTCCGAAGCATATTTATTTACCCGATCAAGGGCCGTTTGCAAGGCGATCAGTCCCTCTCCGAGCACCACTACATCGTCTGCAAATTCAAGGTTCGTAATACTGCACCCTGAGGAAATTCGGACGCTTTAATAACCGTCCATTGCGCTTTGAACTACCCAATCCACCGCAAAGTTCGACAGCATTGGAGATAACGGACACTCTTGTCGTACTCCTGACTTCAGTTCGAATGGACAAGTTCTTCACCGTAAACTCGAACACATGCTTTTGTGTCAGTATAATACGACTCTATTAGGCAGACCAGTTTGAATGAGATGCCGTTTGCAAGCATTATCTTCCACAATGACTCGCGATATATTAAGTCAAAGGCGGCGCGAAAGTCTATGAGGTATGCGGTGGCATGGGGTTGGGATTCGTAACGGTGTTCCAGAATTGTAGGTAGGATGAATATTTGGTCGACGCGTCCAATGCCTGGACGGAAGCCTCTCTGATCGAGCCGAATGCGTGCATGCCTCGATTCAGCGAAACGATTCAGCACGAGCTGGGTGAACTCTTTTGTAACCATGTCCAGCAGACTGATACCACGGTAGCTTTCGCACACCGTTTTGTCACCCTTTTCGGGGGAACGGAAGCAGAACCGAGTGTTCCAATCGGATGGACATTTTTCAGTTTCCAAAATGGAGCAGAATCACTTTAAGTTTCAGTATATTCAACCAATAAACTCGCGCTTATGTGCTCTGGTTTCGGTTGCTACCTTCCACCATCGTCCAGTAAAGCGGAAAAAGAATAGAAGCATTAAATGAAAAAGATACCAAAAATCAAAGTAATAAGCAGAAATCACGAAGACAAAGAAAGAGTCTCAATGCAACTACGCCATTGGCCGCGTCACCTAGCCATATCGCCTAGTGTTTCTGACCATTTCGTGGTTGGATCACGTGTACCCCACTTCAAAAGTCTCACTCGTCCTACTTGGTCAAGTCCACTAGTCAAGGTTTCTGTACCTTTTTGCCATGTCATGAACTGACCATCTTGACCTGTCTTCCAACCATTACCTTTCTCGGAGAACAGCGTACGCTGAGGAAGTCTATCGGTGAGTATGTGTTACACATGTCTCAACCACCTTAATCTGTTTAGATTCAGTACTTGATCCAGAGACCGAGCTCTGGTTCCTAACAACTAAGGTTTAACCTCAGCATTGGTGATACGGTGTTTTCACCAAATAAGGGCAATGCTATGTAGACATCGGTGCTCGAACACCGACAGTCTTCTCCTATCTTCTATCCTCAACGGCCATGTTTCTGAGCCGCATACAGTGAGGGACCTAACCGCCACATTGTACACTCTACCCTTAACAGACAATCGGATGTCACGCTGGCGCCACAGAAGACTGAGGTTGGCAAAAGCCAAACGCGCCTTCTAGCTAGAGTTTTTCTTGTTAAGACAATGTTTGGTGTTGAGCTAATTCAGTCCTGAAGCAGCATTTTACACTTTGAAGGTGCAACACGCATCCCTTGTGGTTTAGGCTATCTAAGAGAGCTTGCAACTTACCTGGATATTCACTTAGAAGAACGATATAGCAATATCGTTTGGATATTCCCGGTGAGACAGTTTACTACCTGAGCAAAGATTGATGGCACTATTCTCACACGAGGATAGGGCTTTCTCAAGAATCAGTTTAACTAGGAAAGTGAAGATGAAGGTTGAAAGAGGGTAACTCTGACGAACACCAATTTCCGTGGTGATTTTGTGTGAGAGATCGCCGTAAGCATGAATTCGGCTTCGGCTGTTTGTGTGGAAGCATTGGGAAAGAGCAATAAATATGTGTGGCACAACCTCCAATGAGAGGCAGCGTTGGAGAACTGTACGATCTACCGAATCGAATGTCCCTTTTTCGATAAAGATAGGTAGAGATTGTAGGCCTACGGAAGATGTGTCTATGCTGTAAGGTTTTCCGAATAGTAAAGATGTGGTCGATATACCCCAGACCGGGTGTGAAACTAGCTTGATTCTCACGCGTTTACATTTCACGGGTGCTGAATAATCGGTGGAGAATAAGCCCGATGAGCAATTTGGATGTGATACTTACGAAGCTAATTCCTCTTTGGTTTACAGAAGACCTGACAATTTTTCGGCAAATCGGCACAGTCGTTGATTCACATCATTCGATGGGAATCCGTTCACTAACCCAAACGATACGGAAGAGTTTTGTTAACTCTGAAACCAAAGCTTCGCTTCCATCCTTGAAAAAAGATGGTGCAAACCAATCAGATTCACCAGTTTTGTGCCTTTTCAGTTGATCTGTCGGTCTCATAATCTTCACCTCTTATGGAAGAGTGATTTCTAAGTGCATTGGTTCCGTGGAAGTTGTATTTGGAAGGTCCACCGTTGAAGTAGGCCAACAGAATTGTTCCTTAAGTTCTCCGCCCAGCGGTCCAGACCTCGTCTAAGAGTTAACCAGTGAGCCGTCGGATTCTTCAATTAACTCACTTACACCGGGTTCACGTGGACCGGTACCTCTTATCAAACAGGATATGGTACGAAGTGGCTTGCTGACCACCGGAGGGCACGTCTTGTAGATGTCGGTAGGAATTCCGTCTACATCAGGGAACTTGTCGGATCTTAAACGGCTACTCGCATTCGCTATCTCATCCAGTGACGGAAAATCACAAATATTATATGGAGGAGCTGCAGTTGTCTCGATATTTGGCGATGGAGGAGCTGGCTTAGATGTTTTACCCATCTAGTTATCTTGCGCTCTATATCAGGGATGCGTAAACCAGCTGAATATGAGTTGAATAGACTTTCTTTTACTCGACGCTGATCGTATGAGGCCAAAGAAGTTTGCGAATTGACAAGCACTGGATGCAGTTCCCATCTTATTTGCGACTTCGAGCCAATAATTGCGTCGGTTTTTGTTCACGGAGCCGGTTGCCTCGTGTCTCCGAGGGGTAAATATTCTGGACACTCGGATAAACGAGCATCTTTAGACTAGGTGGAGAAACGGACAGTATCCTCAGATACCCAGTCTTTATAGTGGAATTTTGTGAATCCCAATTGCCTATAGCACCTTGAGGTACTGCTGCTTTCCATTTAGCCCACAGCAGGTCGACAGAGTCTGTCGTGTGGTGTGGGGTGGATGCATCGGTTGACAACCGCCGTTCAATCCGCTTCGTTTGAGTTTCCGTTTACTCCTTCGACATTAGAAGTTCCACGTTGAGGCGCTTCGGGAGAGCTGATTTGATTTGGGTTGTTAGGTGAAGGCGAAGCTTCGCATGTACCAGGACGTGATCTGCTTCTCTCATGTTGCTTGCCTCAGCGCCGAGGTACTATCTGTAGTCTTCTGTTGACGAGATCCATCGCGACCGGGTTAGAACGTAGTAAATTTGCTGAGCCGTTCTACCGTCATCGGAATATCATGTGAAGAGATGCGTTCTAGGGTGCTGGAACCGTGTGTTGGTTGTGCACAACTGGTTAAAATCGGAAAAATTGATTGGCCTATCACCGTTTTTACAGCGCTGGCCCAGGTCGAACTTCCTGAGTATGTGTAGTGACCCAGATCGTGCTGAGAAGATGACCATTTTCTGGACACCATTTTGGATTTATTTTCTCTACGATATTTTCTGACGCTTGGTTTCGATCGTTTTGTTCGGTTGCGTACGTTTAACCGAACTGACCTTTTCGAGGTCATACCCATCAATATGTACCAGATCACCAGTAATTTGTATGTACAACAACCAGTCAACCGGTTTTCAACCAATGGCTATTCTGCGAATTTGAGGGTTTATGTTCATTCTTGTGTCTGTGTGAATGAACTTTTTTAGTTTAGGAACACTGCTTCTTATATATTTGCTACTCGTATGTTCGGTGAATACAATCAGTGACAGATTTCACACTTGCTTTTTAGTGAAGACCTTATTACTGTCATACTGTCGTATTTCACTTCGTACGATTTGCGTACTCAGTTGATCACCACCAATCTGTTGTCTCTCTTTAGGTCTCTTAGGTTCAGTCTCAATTGCTCAGATCATGCTGTATCTTCTTGAAGGAAATACGTCTTTGGTCGGGAAAGTGTCCACCATCAATCAAATCGTGCCGGAAATCGCGCTGTCGAGGGATACTCCCCGAACCGCAAGAATGACTGAATACAACACTCCCTCGACGATAGATTCCTCCGCAGCCACACTGTCACAAATCCTCAATGCGGATAGCACGAAAACGGTCGGCCCGTTTTCTTCGTTGAGTCGACAGAAACCCGTGTCAGAGGTAACTGTCCGTTCCCCAATCCCGTCCCCTCGTCCGGATGAGCAACAAACGAGTGGCGAGAACACTGTGAAAATCCTGAAACGACCGGAGTCTCCAGAGGCTTCACTACACAACGGCTTAATGCACAGTGAAGTGGATTGAATCGATCTGGGAAGTGGCTTGTGACATTTATCCTTGACTCCAAAATATCCTGTATAATTTTTGTTGTTGTTGTTGTTGGTCTGTGTGACGGCACACTAATGATTTTTATCCTATCTGTCTTTCTTTGACTTCCCACTCTGTTTTCCCTAAATAATACGCAGAAAGCATGCTCCACGAAGCGCCTATTTCCTCATTCAAACTGCCCTCCAAACTTTCAACAGCGCCATGGTTATTTCTTCGAATCACACTACCTTTTACTTCCCTTGAAATGACATAGTTCTCAGTCCTTCATTTATTTGTTCGTTTCACTGATTATCTTATCAGTTTATTTGCATCGTGCGAGCAGTCCCTCTGTGGCTTTCTTTCTTTATCTCTTAATTCGAAATATCCAGCACATTCCAAGATTCCATAACACCAGTGTAATCGGCTGCTTCCCTCCCTCCCTGATTGCACTTTGTTCATTTTTAGGGGGCTCTTGTGGGATCTGAATGGCGGTTGCTTTTGCTTGTTTCTGTCGAAATTTCTCGGTGATGGTGCCATGACTATAAAGATAACTGCCGTTTGAGTCAGATGTGCGTCGTTCGAGTCCGTTGTCTCATCCCAAGGTCACAGAATGTTGGTCATCTTCCCATTTCACCTGCTCTCATTCTGTCTGACAGCTCACTTATGCTTTTGATTCTCATACAATGTTCGTATTGTATCTTTCTGTTTCTCTCTTTTCTCGACTCGTTTTTTTTCTCCATACACACATGTACAAGTTAACTCCTTCAGGTTCCTGGTAGCACCGTACGATCTGTTTTCCACGCCGTTGATAAACTTGGGATTACGGGTGATCCACACATCATACAGACAGACACACAATTCTCAACGACGTCTTTTAATGCGTTTTCTAGTGCATTCTGCGCACCTTCCTAACTAGCTTCTATCCTTGCTTCATGAACTGTCAGTCTCATTGTTGATGATGCGTTTATTCTCGTCGAACAATGTCCACGACACCCTACTTACGATATAATGGTAATCGAAAACCAACAGAAGAACAACCAGACTATCTTTCGCGCATTGTCCTCACTCTTCCTTAAATTGTTTTTGGTTTTGATTTTTCATAATATACATGTTCCAATTCTCATGCACTGAACGACTACAAAACTTCATTTTTGTGTGTATACATCTTTCTCTCTCTCCCTCTCTCTCTCTCTATATATATATCTTCATATTCATATATATATACATATACTAAACACTATCACGACTATAAACACATCTATTCATATGCGTCCTATTTTATCCACATTTACTTTTGTGTAACAATGAATTCTGGGAATGGTTACACATCCGTCTTAGAAAAAATATTTCCCTTGCTTTCGTTCTCTCAACTCACCCGTTCATTCATTCATTTGCCTTGTGCGTACATTTCCGTTTTCAGTCCCGTTAAATTGTCGTTTCCTATCATTTCAACTTTGTTTTCTTCTGGTATTCAAAGTGAGAGTTATCCTGACCCGAGTTGCTCCAAAAATCAGTCTGTCAACTCGTCCACTACTCGACTTTACAACTGTGCACAGAAAAGTTAAGTGGACATCAGGAGCGCCGTCCATTCCCACGTAACTGTCATGCCCATCGATTTGATTTCCCCATCAAAGACATGCGTAGACACACACACACACTTGTGATCTGTTCTGATTGTAGATCGCTCTAATATTTTCTGTCCACGTTTGTTTGCGCAATGGAAAAGGAAGAATTAGGTAGCCTTTCGCTAGGACAACCTGTTTCTCTCGTTGTTGTTCCCGTCTTGAAAATAAGGATTTCTATGCTGCTGATGTTTGCTTTCCCAAGTTTCTATCATCTAGACTTCACTCACACGGTTGCACGCTTCTACACATCCCATAACTCGGAATTCCCGCGTTGTTACTCTTGTGATTATGCCCACCCAGCCAACCTACTTCAACAAATATTCGTGATAAGAACACTGTCCCTGCCCTTGTCCGTCTTCACACCATGGGTCATGTTGTCTCGAATGGGAATGACCCGAAACATTTTGCTAGTCGCGAATTCGATCGTCATCACATGTGGTTCATCTTTGATCATTCTCCTTGAAGACAAAGATACACAGACTTGTTCTTGTTCTTCTGTGTACTTGTTTTCTTATAGTTTGTACGCGTGAGCTCACATTTGTTGCGATTCAGTTCGTTTCAGTTCCCGTCTGCACATGTATTTGTGTCTCATTCTTTTGTTGTCCGACAGAAAAATAATCATTGTGCCGATTTCTTTCACCTCTTTCCCCTCGTTTTCTGCGCTTTATCTTACCCTTCCCTTGACAGACTTACACTTATCCACGGGAATCCATTGTGTTTATTCCTCCCGTTCATTTGTCTCTGCCGCTATCTTTCTTTTGTTCACAAGCAGCCGTTCAACAGTACATCCTGTGAGATTGCTTGCTTGAGTATGCAATCATTTTGACAGGGTCAGGAAATCACGGAAGACCACTACAGGCTCGAAGATATCTTGTACAAATTCTGTGCAAATAAACACTCCCTATAAGTTTTCGGTAACTAGTGTGCAACATTTGGGTTGGTCATTGCAAGTGCTTGAAGCTTCTGAGGAGCTCTAAAGGAAAGAAACGTACGCCTAGCTTTTCTCGTCCATTACTGAAAAAGGTTACGCTACACTTTCGGATTTTATTGTTACCCAACAGGTTAAAACGTATGCATTATTTATCCGACTACTTGTAGTTCCTACTTTTCTGGCTACCTCCGAGTAGTCTACTACTACGCGTGCTAACGATGACGAGGGATATGTACCCTAAAAACCATCTGTTACTCATTCCGGTATAACTTCGATCCACGTCGGAGGTGACCACATTTTATCGCATGATAGAACGAAATGCAAACATCTGTCTAACCTGAACCACCGGTGTTCTTTCATGGCTATTGTCCCGGCAGATGAGATAGTTGCATTTAAAAAAATACGATGATCCCGACAAATTTTATTCAAGGTAGTTAGTGAATCAATCAGTCTAACAAGGACGCAGACCAATAGGACACTCGTGAACGTTTCTGGAAACCTTTGCGTGTGCCCTAAATACCTTTTTCTTTTAGGGTCCAATACGATTGAATAAATGAGTGAGCCATAAACGAGACGTCTGTATGGAAGCAAAATTGCGTACAGGGATGAAATGGAAAGACCCATTGAGTGTGACAAGGTTTAGAATTCGGTCAGCATGGAAAGGCACTGTAGACAACTATTCTGTTCGGCTGATCGACACTATTTGTCTGCCAGTCGTAAGCCAGGGAACCTGCTTGCCTAGCAGTCCGTCTTTGAGTTGACATTTCTAAATCTGGACACGTGTGAATGTGCTGTTATTGTGAGATCCCCCTGGACAGAGAAATCTCACGTTGTTCTGATGTTAGTCGTGAACATCTTTGGGCCAACTGAGTTTCTCAGGCAGTTCTAACCAGAGTTCAAGTGAGTCTCTCACGGAGGTCTACAGTGCGGTCATTAACGTACGTTTTCAAAAGCTATTGCAAAGGCGTTCTGGCTTCTCAGTGGGTATGGTGCACGAAATGTTGGTAAATCCAGCGCTGGACGAATGACAGAAGTGGCTGTCTGGGCTGTGAACGCAACAACCTTTGTCGCCAATGGCTCATTTTTACTACTTAGATATGCTTAGTCATGTGTGACTGAAAAGTATTTATATCGCATACGGCTCGTGTACGAATTTCATCTAGGCTTTACATTTTGATTAGAAGTAGCGGCCTCACATTTATGGAAACGGAAGAATAAAGTGAGGTCCACGGCTATCTCAGCTGAGCATTGGGCCCATATCCAGCAGGCAATGCACTTGGCAGCAGGATTCGCCTGTGGTCCTAGATCCGATGTCCATCAAAGACGGTGGATTTCGCAAGAGTCGATCAGGCTAATAGAGCACAAACGTCAGGTCTCGAACTCTAAGGAAATGAATAAGACACGAAGAAATCTACTAAAAGCAAGTTACTAAAAGCCCCAAGGATCGCGAAAATTGGTGGACCAAGGTAGCCGAAGGAATGGAAGCAGCAGCTACTTCAGGTAACAGTCAAATACTGTTCAAATTTACTCGCGATACCGGTGGAAGGCGAATCCCGGTCAGTGAAACGATGTGCGATAGAAGTGGAGAGCCTGTTCATGGCAGGGAGCCGACTAGTTCAAGGAGCAGTTCAGATGGCTATGCACCAAATTACTTAGTCCTGTGTCAACAAATGCGATTCCTTGATCCCCCATCGGAAGTGAAAGTGCAGTGATGCATTTGATTACTTAAGCGTGGGAAAGCGGCTGGTCCCGACGAACTTCTTCCAGTTTCTTTAAAAAAAGTGGTGATGCCATAAAAAGATCACATACCACTCTGCTCCTTGAAATGTGGGATGAAGAGCGTATTCTGATATTATGAGGCCAGTCACTGGTCGTCCCCGTCTTCAAGAAGGGAACACGCAATGACTGTAGTAGCCATCGTGGGATTGGCCTAATTCCGAAAGTCACCAAGATATTAGCCTCGATTTTGCCACGCCGTTTTACGCCGGCTCGCGAGAGGAACGCCCGCGAACAACAGGCCGGATTCCGACCAAGTTGAGGAGGCATCGATCAGATTCTTACTTTTCGTCAAATACTTGAAATGCGTCACACGCACCGTCGACCGACAATAATTGTTTTCCTCGACGTGAAAAGCGCCTTCGATTCAGGTGGTCGGATAGCTTTTATCACTACTCTTCCCCGGAAAGGTATGCCACAGAAGCTGTTGAGTCTACTGAGGACATTGTAACCTTATACTTCTGGCCGTGTAGGATTTTACGGTGAACTATCAAATCCACTCGAAACGACGAGCGGTGTTCTACAGGGATATCCCATTTCTCCATTCCTGTTCAACTTCGTCATCGACGAGATAATGGTGAATGCCTTGCCAAATCTTCACGATGTGGGCGTCGAACTTGGAAATAGTGGAAAGCTGTGTGACCTAGATTACGCCGACGACGTTGTTTGCTTGTTGGAACCCACGGAACATGCTCAACATGAATTAGATAGACTCTCAAGAGCTACAGCTCCATTTGGCATGCGCTTTTCACCTTCAAAGTGTAAAGTGATGTTGCAAGACTGGGTGTCAACGGTTCCGAGGTTGATGCTCGATAGGGAGGTGCTGGCAATTGTCGACCGCTTCAATTACCTCGGCAGCAGTGCGACGACGGATGGGAGCAGAGTAGTAGAGGTGAGGACGCATATATCCAGGGCTCGAGCGGCTTACGCTGGACTGAAGCACTTGTGGCGACGACCTGATATTTCACTGAAGTTGAGGTCGTGTGTACTGTGCCGCAGTGCGTTCAGTTTTATTGTATGGTTGTGAGACTTGGAGTCTGCGTGTTGAAGATATTCGTCGTCTTGAAGTTTTCGACGACCGATGTTTGCGTGGTATCGCTAGGATTGGGTGGAATAGCCGAATGAGAAATGATGAGGTCAGAAAGCGAGTATCGGGTATTGATTCGGAGAACGCTCTGTCACAGCTTATCCATCTTAGTAGACTTCGTTGGTTGGGGACCGTGTTACGCATGGCAAACACACGTCTACCATACCGTGTCCTATTCTCCGTTCCTCCTAGGGAGTGGAAGAAGCCACGTGAAGGCCGACGGATGACGTGACAAGGGGGAATGAGAAAATGTGCCGCAAACTTAGGGAAAGTAGGTGTCTCACGTCTTCGTGGTTGGGGTCCAAAAGATCCGTCAACCAGTTGATTGGAGACACTGGGGGATATGTCAGCGAACCGTGAACAGTGGTGACCGTGTTGTCACTTTCTGTCAAATCAGAATGATTGACCAATGTGCGTTTGTACAGTTAGACTGTGTATTCCTTGGTTTGGCTACCAGGGCATTCTTTCCTTTTCCCACCCGTGTAGGTCCATTTGCTGTCCATCTTTTATATTCATACTTTCTACTTCAACGTGCAATACGGTGAGAAAGGCAGTGGTCAATGGGGCTTGCCCTGCCGTTGAAAGCTGTACGATGATGATGATGTTGATGATGTCTCCGCTGATACAAGGACCAACTCTCTCATACAAAGACTCTCTGGGCGGCTCAAGGGAAGGCTCATGCGTACCGATGCGACCCGGCTTACAAGTGCGCCGAAACTACAGAGATCCTTGCAACTGCATATAAGCCCTCGGAGTGTACGAAAACGTTTGTAACACAAAAAGACAAATATGGTGCATGGATTGTGATCGACTGGTTGCAAAGAATGCCAGAAATATCCACAGGCTATTAGTTCCGCAACATTCAGTGCGGTGAAGTAGGTTTGTTGTTTTGAGCCATGCGAAACAGAAGCCTTGTGCCAGTGGGTAAAAGGTGTTCCTGCATGAAAAGATCGACTGACAGTAATGAATGGCACAACGTTCCCGAGCTCGTTTTCAAACTTTTTTTAATGAAGAGTCCTGGATACAGACCACAGTGTGTTTGTTTGAATCCTTAAGTCTAGAACGATATCTTTTCAAACGTGAACCGAATGCCGGTACTGACCAATGCGGGAACCACCCTCGTCTTTGGGTTGTGCGACTAAAGGCAATCTGCTAGCCAGTACAGTTGTTTCCTAGTCCAGCCTTATTACGGCTAACCTACAAAAAACGAGTTGCCGACGACAAAACGAAACATAACGTGTCTACAATCCGAGTTTCCTTCGACTGGCAAATTCTGACTGACATGTGGTGATAATGAGAATAATTCCAAAGTTGCAGTGCTAGTCGAGTCAAGCGTATGTTTGATGAACCCGAGGGTGGATATTCAACAGCTATCTAGTCATTTCCGACACAGTATATACATACTTAAAATGAGTGAAATATAACGTTGACTCTGCGTTTAATTTATTACTTCACCGAGGGTTTCAGGGTTAGTGAGGAGACGGGTGAGGTATGGGATTGTAAAGGACTTTTGGTTTTGGTTTTAGAAAGCAGGTATTTATAGTGGGACCGTGGGGATGATGCTGAAACACATTTGCTTCAGTCCGTGGGATTAATCAGCCAATAACTTTCCGGAGAAATTCACTCATGAATTGTCTAGTTGGAATATTATAGAGTGGGTCAACGGGTTTCGAGGCACGCCACTACCTCCGGACACATGCTTTATGGATCGGACAGCCAGTTTAAAGTCTTTAACAAGCAATCTAGGGAATATTACAGGGAAAGCGTAGAGTCATTGAGCTAAAATGCAGGGGTAAACAAAAGTTCGAATGAGATGAAGAGAACTACCAATGGATTCGAGTCGTAAAGCATAAAACTTAGGCCATATTATCTTTGGAAAAACAGCAGTGATATGTCCAGGGCCGAGAAAAGCCCCGGTTAATATTAGCACAGGGGTACTTCACCGACTAATTGCTTCCGATGTGCTCATCGTTTCTGAACGAGGGCAGACGGGGATGGATTCCAAAAGGTTAGAATACCGAGTCACTCTGTGAAGACAAAACGAATACCGGGAGACTATGACGGCTTCATTCGCAGATTGTGGATGAGGGACTAGTTAAGAAGCTCCTTTATGTCGTCCCGTAGAAGAGACTGATTAGGGTAGGGCATGATAAGGATCACATCATTCACATACTTATTATATAATAATCTTACACAAGCATAGAAGATAAATATGTAGAGATCAAAAAAGAGATAGGATAGCTTGCCTTGTTAGGCATCATGTGTGAATGGGAGCACAGAGGTTCTACCCCGAAATCCTTTAAACTGTAGTCGACCACATAAGTAACTGAATAGTGTGTGTACAGATACCGAGTACAATCATGGGAGTCGAATGTCGCAACTAGCTACGTATATTTTTGTTAGTAAGCAAATTGATTTATAATCCACGAAACCGGGAATGAGGTCAGGCGCAGGGTCTCCCACTACTCGCCGGTAAGTGTGGTTGTGAAAGCTAGAGAGGAAGCGATTTAGTGGACTCCCCATGTTACTCAGATTACGGACTCTACGTTTGGCACGGAAGCGAATATTGCATAAGAAGAAGCCAATGGTTGATATGTCTCGTGATAAAGCCAGGGGTCCATATGAGTTATCATTAAGGGTGCCAACTGGATTTGCTCTCATCTCATGTCCAGTGTTAACAAGTTTATTCAATCCTCTTTTAGTTTGTAAAATATCACAAATTAGGGATTACTATGGTATCCGTGAAGTAGATCCCAGGTTGCCTTGTTTCATCGATTAATATTTTAATTTGTCTCCAGTAAATGGTTGTCACTTATTAAACCTGATTATGTTGTTGGTTGACAGAATCTCGTGGTCCTTTTTATTCACATTCACTCATTTTTCGCTACTTACAGTCAACTGCTATGTAAGCTACTAAGTAGCCATACCGTATTACTCACTCACTATTTCTGAGAACCATTTATCGATCTTCAGCTGGTTCTGCTTACGTTAAAAATGCGTGATTCAACGCTCAAGAGCGAAGACTAGCCACCCTGCAGCTGGTGGTACTAAAAACATTATCCAGCCTTCTACCGCACTCAGCCATTGCTGTATGACACTAATAGATTCAATCTGTGAGACTAGCAACAGAGCTCAGCCAGCGGATAAACGAATCTGACGCTAACAGTGGCCTTGATTCAGTCGACCGGATTCATACAAAATCAAGCCACCTCATGAACATCATGGAGCTGACAGAAAGTCCTTCCACAAAGAGTTCAAATGCAACCCACCGCTTCTGAAATTCCTAGTCGCCCTAACTATGCACAAAACGATAGATTTTAGTGTCCCATATCTTGCCCCCACCGCTCATATCAAAGATACTTTACCGAATGCTTCTAGAATAACAAATATTCCATGGTTAGGCACGAGACTACCTAGTCCATCGAACCATCGGTCTCTTGCCATACAACAATTAAAAAAAATGAAGACCCCACTTTGAAAGGAAATTCTTAAGTCTCTACTAATTAAAAGTCTAACTAAACATATCAATAGTGAACCTCTGACATTCATATCAACCCCCGGACATCCCTAATTAAACATGCCTCTCTACTGACATGGAATACGAAGCCGTTAAAGACTTTGTTATACTCACAAATTCGGTAGCAAGAAAAACTCACACTTGTATGGGTGAAAGTGTATTCAGTACGAACATACGGCAGGCACAAGTACAGGCAAGAACGTGAAAACGCGAACACGTATGCAAGTGTGTGAGTCAACGATGTATGCAATCGAAAACGTGAGACAACTGTAGAATCAGATTAGGCTGCCCAAGGTCGTGCAACATGTGGCACAATCTGATTGGTCAACGCTGTCCAAGACGAAGCACGACAAACGTCAACTACGTATGTGCGTGTGTGTGTGCGAGATTGTCTGTCTAAGCACGTGCCTGTTCAAGTCGAACACAACAAACTTAGACAATAGTTTGTTTCCCCCACCTCGAGGCGTAGAGAGGGATCCCATATAACGCGCACTTCACCCACTTCGTCCTCATCTACTCCTATCCACGCCTCTCTTTTTTTCCAACCCCATACCTTCCATTCCACCCTTTATGCAAGTGATTAGATCGAATGGTCGCCCTATTTGTCCCAGTCCTCCGTTGACGCCTAAGATTCCCAGCTATCCCATTATCAAAAGTTCGAGAGTCTCACACGCCTATTGGGCAGATTTTAAAAATATTTAAAACGTGACAAGTATGAATGATTTGATGTAATTGCCTTCGTCTCACAGCACTGTCCACACATCAACGCGAATATTGTATTTACGTTAAACATGGTCCAATCAGACCCCATTAAGACGTATGCAGCTTAAACTCACCCAACTGAAAGCAAATATCTTCTAGTCGTTAATTATCTGCTATTTGTGTGCCCGTGTGATCCAATTTCGTTCGTCAAATCTTGCTTTCGTAATCAGATCAGTTCTGCTAAGTACCCAGCACGAAACAGATTTGCAGCTTTAAAACAGTTTCTAGTGCAGAAGTCGGGATCTCTGTCAACAGTTTTCGATTCCCTGTTCAGTAAACACACACACACACACACACACACACACACACACACACACACACAAACACACACACAAAACTGACGCGGCACGTGGTGTGACGTGAATCACAAGTCAGCGGTTAGCATCAGTGCTCGGCGTTTAGATGCCATGGAGCAACCTGCATATCCAAACTGAGCTGAATTCACGTTGATGAATTCAACTTTGCAAAACCACATATGAGCTTTATACACGAAGTCTTTGTGCTTGTGCATCGAGCTTGCACTATTCAAAATTTCCAACATCGCAATCTACGCACAGCGTAGTTAACGGCAAATCAAGGTTATCACCACCGCGTGTGGTCAAACTATTACCGGTTTAGATAGAACCGACCATAACATGTTTGAATGAATGCACATGTAACCTCTACCCCCGTTAAAAAATCCAAGCACAGCATTTTTCTGACGAGGATCCCATTGAGTAAGGCTAGTATAGACTATGGTAGATACTGAGCTTAACAGAGTGCAAGCGAAAACACGTCGAATCTGCTATTTTGCTTTACCGTAATCTAATTTTTACGAAAACATTTCTGTTTGACTTTATTATTTGCTTTGAGGCGTTTGTATTCTTTTGAGTAGTGGGTCGCGAAATTTGACCTCCCGGGATGTGCTCAGTATTTTTATCCACACTGTACACCGTTCGGCTGAAGTCCGCTTTCAGTCAGTATTTTTAATGGCTTGGATCTATCTGTACGGTTAAATGCATCGCTGTAATCGAAGAAACGAGCCCCAGTGCCATACATTTTCGATCGAATGAAAGCAGGACGGAATATTTGAGGGAAGCGAGAGCATTGGGGGTTGGACGTGAACGATGGTAGGGAAAGTGGTCGGGACCAAACACATTAGGCTAAGGGAATAGTTTATTTAGCAAAATTATTTCAAACAAATCGAGGGCAACAGAAATGTATGATACAGGGTGAAAATTATTTGTTCCTCCCTTGGGTACTGATATGACGAATGTCACTCGCCGGCAGTCAAGGATTTACATATGAGTTGAGCATCAGTTAAATAGGTCGGACATTCGTTAAGCACAATCGGCGACAGCCTATCAGAACCGCATACTTTATCAGGGTGAATATGGGACAGTTCTGTGTATACATTTAGGGGATTAAAGAAATGACTGATGGATTCCAAGCGACAGTTAGCTTCGAAGACTCTACATCTCTGATATCGTTGAAGTTCCGACT
Organism: Fasciola hepatica; assembly: GCA_948099385.1. NCBI lineage: Eukaryota > Metazoa > Platyhelminthes > Trematoda > Plagiorchiida > Fasciolidae > Fasciola > Fasciola hepatica. The sequence continues at coordinate 49,910,781 of CANUEZ040000043.1, forward strand.
GAATTATTCAATGTCTACCGACGCTGAATGTTTCTTTTAGTTCTCGCCGCTTAACTATGTGACAGCCTTACAGGTTTCGTGACTGCTACTATTTGCTGCCAGCGTCAAAACTTAAGTGACTTTAAGTCTGTGTAGCTCGACTGTGATGAATCTGGAGAGAACCCTAATTCAGGGATAACGTTTGCTCTGTAGGCACGTTCTTTTTAACGACACCATTGCTTCAAAGGGAAGAGGAAGGGTGAAAATCTATCTACACGGGTATGTACAGTTTCCACTGGTCAGAATATGTCAAAACAAAACATCAGTTAGTCTAGTCAGGGAGTCGGAAATCTTGAAAACACGTCATCAGTAAAGCTGCAGTCCTCATTCTTCCGACTCATGGACAGGGTGCTTTGAGAACACTAACCAATGATGAGGCCCACATATCTCACACAGTGGTGCAGTCATCACGCAAGTGCCCATGAACCAACCAGTTTAGCACACGTCACTGTTCAAATCCACCACTGACAGACAACCTACTGCCTACCCTTCACACCCACCCGCCAACCAGTCAGCCGCATGAAGTAATGTGATCCGACTTAGCCAATCACATCTGCGCACCACCCCGGACAACCAATAACAACGCCACATGTGCCATGCATTCCGTGCCTCATGCTACATAGTGTTGGCTTCTGATATGAGTAGTATGGCATTGTATCTGGATGACAGGACAAAATTTCCCGGAAGCACACGACCTGTTTCGCGGTCACTGAGATTACAACTGTAAACCAACTGTGGAGTGCTCAGATTAACTTCGGAGAAATCGCCGTGTGATTCTGAAAATGGACTTGTCGTGCATGCACGTTTCATCCTATCCAAATGAGGTTTTTTGTTTCACAGGAACACAGTTTGCCCCAGTTGTTCGTGATTACTTCTCGTTGGGATCGGACGATCACGGAATCACTGACCGGGTATAATCTAGAGGCTTGCGTACCGACACAATACATTTGACAGGTGGTCAAAGAATAAAAATCTATATGACTAAGAGAACACATTAATCGCCCCCCACCCTGAATAAACTATGGTCTTGAGGCTCCTTGCCACCACTTCGGAATATTGCAAACCAGCCCAAGACTGTTGTGTTTTTACGTCATGCAGTCTACCATTGCATGAGTATTTTTATGAAGGTCAGACACATTAAAATTGTAGTGAGCAGGCTGTTGGCAGCCATACTGACGTCCGATTAATGTAAGTGTAGGATCCTGCTGATGAACCTACTGAGCTTTGGGCTCATGGAGTTTTCTTTCCTTTGTTTTGCAGATCGAACATAAGCGACCCCGCGGAGGTAGGCTGATCTTCTCATACTACATATGAGATTACCAAATACTTTGGTCTTACTAGATGGACAGTGAGCTGATGGATCGATCGACTCAACAATGGAAATCCACCATTTGGACTGATGAATCAGTACATGGTCGTCGAAGGCGTGTTTGGAAGCAAATCTGTGAAACTAACAAAAGTGGTATGATGACAGCAACAATGAAGGTTCAGTGCCTGCCTTGGAAGCCATATGATGAGAGGGTTTGAAAAAGCTGGTATTTCCGGACGGCAAAGTCAAGGATTAGGTTTATCTAGAAGTCATGATCTGACACATCTTGTCATCGTTGAGCACAACCACTAAGGCGATTTTCCAGGGCGACAACGCGCCTTCATACCGTCCCCTTATGGTGAGCGAGTTTAGTGTGCATCACGGATCAAAGACGCTCCCGTAGCCGCTTCGATTCCCTGATATCGACCTAATCGAGTGTTGTGAGATCAGCTTGAAAGGAGAGCGGATCACAAACGGCAACAGAAATCTTTAAGTGAGTTGAAATCTGTCTTCAAGGAGAAACGTGTCTGTATGCCACAAGATACCATCGAAAGTTTGACAATGAACATGACTCGACGGGTAAAAGCTGTTATATCATCCAAAGTTGATCCAACTTCATGCTAAAAAGTAAACGTTTGAGAAGGGTCACACTTTCCAATCCACAACAAAACATTTTGATCTCAGTGAAGATTTCACCGATATGCCAGACTGTCAATGGGAGGGGCGTTTTTGGAAAACAGTGTATATTGAGGTCCGCCTCTGCAATCATGTCCGCGAGTCACGCGAGGTTGTCTGGAATGCACTAGTATTTACAAATCTTCCTGTCGCGACACTGCGTGAAACGCTGATGTTTATTATTTCCGTAGATGGCGGGAGAAAGTCTATGGACTGTGTGATCTGAGCTGCTTACCGGTAAACACTGGGTACTGGAGTACAGATTAGGGTCTTTTTTTATAAAACAGAGGTACCAAGTTTGATTACGAAGGCAGCCATACTTTGCAGCCCTATGGTGGTAAGAAATCAAACATCCAATCTGCTGAATTAATCACATTATATATAGAAGTGAATCGAGGTAATTCAGAAATATTGTGGATAAACTATCAGAAAATTCACCAAGTTCATTGATGGGACAGATAAGACATATGTTATCGACAACAAGGGACCGCAATAGACTCAAAGGTTTGGGTTTACGGCGACCCTGATGTGGACAGTGGAATGAGCGAACAGATTTCGGTATAACTTACATCACCGATTGTTGACTAGGCGATGACACCGCCAAGCTTTTTTCCGGGCTATCTATGTAGAAAAGTATGAAACCGTCAAAACTGACAATTTCATCGTCGCTGTCGTGTCAGTGTTTATATTCCCGGTTGTGCACAGTATCGGTCGGATAAGATCAATTTTGGGAGCAGAGAACGTATTTTGCTTTTCGTACTCATCGACGTGCACAGATCAGTGACAGTTTGTCATCGTAAACTCTCCAATCGCCACGCCGCTTCTTCACGTGGACGTCAAATATTCCAAGGATTCTTTCCACTCCATTCCGGGTAGATCTATCAGGTGCAGTTTTCGTCACAACAGTAGACAACTAGCGAGATTTCATGAAGTTCTTCTAATATAAAACAAAATTAGGTATTATTGTACAGCACGAAATATGGCGTGACCACAGTCGCGTAAATGCTATAATGGTACCAATTAAAACGTAGCCCAGTGTTGTAGTGTTCAAGTAGAAAAGAGGTCCGGAGATGGCGTGAACAGCACGGACGAATTTGAAGGACTCGCCACACTAAGTGATCAAGTTCACAATGAATTATAGTGCACGAATTCTTGGGGCGAGACACAAAACGGTTTAACAAGACCTTATCATTTTGAAGGTTTCAATTTTCGACGAAATACGGTAGCTTCGGAGTGAATGTCTCCCAAAACGACCATCAACCCGTGTTTTAGACACTCTGAAATTAGAATTACAATATTGGACAATATTTCGGTCAAACTAGAAGTAACCAGTGAGTTTTCGTGTCAGCTCGACTGGTATTCAAGGAATGCGTGCAGACGGGCAATTTCAGTGATGATTTTATTCATATAGAAACGGTAGATACAGCGTTGAATGTAGGACGGAGCAGTCAAACGAACGACTTGACCGACATCTGAGTGCACAACCAGCCATCACAATAGCCAAGGCACCTGACTGGAGTGGGACAGTCTCCTATGGGCTCCGGGCATCCCGACATATTACACCAAGTAACAGAGTGGTAATGCATGCTGCGGTCAACAAGGTCAATAAAACAGTTACAAAGGCAGTGAGATGTATAGTATGATTCGTTATGAAACTTCAACGCTAAACTCACCATTAAAAGCCATGAGAGCACTGTACAGCTGTTTCATCCTTGTTGGGAATCATCAGCAGTGCACATCCACCGAGCCCCCGCGGGGACTCGAACCTGGGGCGACCAATTGTGAATCGAGCACCTTAACCACAAGGTTATCCGGGCTGGCTCTCAACGGTTTGTTCAACATCTACAATACATGATATAGCACCCTTCCGTCACTGGCTTTGAACGGTACCAACCCGCTTCCCCCACAGCGATCGACACCTATGATGGATGACTTCTCTGTAGGGGCCTAAGTACAACGAAGGCATTCCGTTATGAACAATCTACAGAGATTGGTTACTATATGCACTTGAGAAGTATGAGATTAGATTTGTATAATATGATTCGTCATGCAGCTTGTTGTTAAGGTGCTCGATTCACATTCGTTCACCCCGGGTTCGAGTCCCCGTGGGGGCTCGGTGGATGTGCACTGCTGATGAGTCCTAACAAGGATGAAACAGATGTACAATGCTTCCATGGTTTTCAATAGTGAACTGAACGCTGAAGCTGGATGATGAATCATATTATACAAATCTAATCTCCTACTACTCAATTGCATGCAGTGAGATGTGTGAAAACGCTTTGGAAGGAATTTCGATATCTACCGTTTTCGAGCCGTTAGTGTGTTGAATGATGGTTATCTTGCAATTAAAAAGCAAACCCTTTGGGTCTAAGCAGGTGCTCATAGATTGAAACCGGTGGGGTTTGAATCTTATCTGAAACGCTCAATGTCAGTTCACACATATAGGAACTATTCCACGAGGATATGGTTTCTTTGAGCAGATTATTACCCACCTTGTAACATACAATCTGCGTTTGAATATGAAGCATCTGGGTTTAAACGATGACTCACGTTCGTGAAATCCCCTTAAATTCACACTTTCGCATCAAAAAACTAAGACATTTCAACTTATTATTTTACCCTTTTGTGAATTAGTTGCGACGTAGATGTTACCTTTTTGTTTGCATGAAAAAGTTCCGATGGTCATATATGAACATACGGGCTACTAAATAAACCTTTTCGTTAAGTTCATGTTGTGGAAAAGTTTGAAAGACGGAAACTGCATATTTTTTAGTGAACAACGTTAAAAATGAGCGGCTCCCTGCGGTCAAAAAGCGCGCTAATTGAAAATCTGCTGCAAATTTAGGACGGCGCGAAATAACTGGTACGCATTTTTGTGAGTCGTACAGATAAATGTCCAGTGGTACAACTGATGCCGAGATGTTCTAGAACAGAAAATCATCTCACGTATGCATTAGTTATTTAACACACATGCTTTCTTGGGGCAGTTTTAGAAACTTCGAACTCTATTTTGGGCAGTGGAAATAGCGAATAGCTTTTCGATGGGCAATATGAATACCTGCTACAAATACCAGAATTTATAGTATAAATCACACTTTTGAGACACAGTAATCATATTAGATTAAAGCTCTCACACGAGTTGTTAATGATCTCTGTTATCCGTAGACTGAATACACTTTGCATAATATAAAACGTTCCTTTCACAGACTAGCTCGTGGTGTCATCAACGAACAGAACCTATTTTCAGTCAACGAAATTATCGATCGTGGAACTTGGTTTAGAAAAGTAGGAACGCACACTGGTGATACGGCATATCAAAAGCTTTTACTACTTAATTATGGCTTAGTATTAAGAACATTAGTGCAACCTTTCTGACCATTTTCCTCGATCCTTAGGGACTTATCATACCTTCCTTCACACTAAAACAATTATTGAACTCATTCCGAGCAAGATTCCCGCTAACCACGAAGATCCCCACTTGAAAAGTGTTCTACCAGCCATGAACGACCACAGCAGCGCCGCACGCGGAAGCACACACGGCGGCCAATAGGCGCATCCTTGGTCAACCTCATTATTTACTAAATATTCGCGAATTAAAACAAAATTCACCACGTAACTGAGAATACCTTTCTTTTTTCCTGAAAAAACATTTTATCTTATGCCAATATTTTTATCAATTTGTACGCATAACTCCAGTCTGACGTGTATCAAGGTTAGACCACAAGACACTATCTTTTCCTGTGGAATTGTCCACTGAAACATTTTTTACCCGAAAATTTCGCCTCATGAATGGGGTGCACGCATCATCGATGGGGTGCACGTGGACAGAGTGATGGTAAATGGACTTGAGAAAGGAGCAAAACGATGCACAACAATTATCAAGAATTGTGAGTATTCACGATGACTGGTAGGAGACAGGTGAATAGTGAATAACCACAAATTCAATGGGGTCAACTTTTGGGTTAGATCAGAGATGCAGTCGTGTGTAGTGAATAGCTGGAGTGTATTCTTATGAAAGGGACAAAGATATGGTGTTGTGCATTATTCGAAGAACTCAGCAACAAAACAATGACTGTAGATCACTCACTTTAGAGACCGAACGGGTCAAGTATGACATAAAACGAATTAGCTTTTTATTTTCTGCAGCTGGTCAGTGAAATCCGTGCAAAATGCTGAATCATTTTGTATCCAAGGGCTGCTTTTGTCCTAGCCTAATTGAACTGGGTTAAGCAGAAATGCATGATGGGCGAATTCAATGATCTGAATTAAGAACAATTCTACCAAAGACCTTGGAACTCATCCTGTATCCAAAGTAGAACTCTTATAATGTTCATCCTTCAGCTATTATCCAGTGAACGGGCAGGAAGCTTCTGGAATTCAGGCTTTTCCTAACTGGCGGGACTTAAGAATAGAGGTCATGCTTAGATTTATAATCGAACTGTCGTTCGTGAGTAACTGAGATAACCTGTTTTTCTGGTCCGATTCCGGAGTCAAACTAATTTCTAAAGTTAAATGTTACACCACAATAGGTCTGTAAATTTCTTACTTTTCCTCACACTCAACAGCAGGTTTCGTGCATTCCCCTTTATAGTCAGAAATCATGTAAAACGCCTGTTTCGGGAAACATTTTTCACTATGTATATACGTGCCTCCACCAGCACTTCCGGCAATTGTACTTTATTTCTTTATCCGTAAGTCTACTGGGGAAGGAAACAGCTCACTAACTCTCTGCACCTCTCGCACACTGTCTGCAAACGCGCTTGCATCCCTGAGAATCTAGATAAGCTTGGAGCACATGTTGGCTCCGCTGGTTTCTCTATTTTTCTTTTTCACGATGCTTCCCCATACTGAGAGCAATTAACTAGCTACCTTAACTTTTGCTACGACTTGCACTAGCTTGCAAAAGCATAGCATGTTCAACCACATAGATTCTCCTCTCCTGGCTCGAAGAAGTCCCGTAGAGCTAGGAAAGAGAGTACAAATCCGACGGGCATCATCTCGCAAATAAGCTATCCAAACTCGCCAAAATTGAACTATGACGTCTCAATAGTCTGTTAATGCAAGCAATGCTAGGCCACATGAACTGCCGTGAGATGCGGAAAACCCTGAAACAGTTGTGCTACATCAAGCCCAAACTGAACCTGAACGCCGAAGATCTGAATCACCAGTTCACCGCAAACTCCGATGCATTCTCATTTCCTTCTCCATACCTTGAATCCCATGAACCCAACCCCGTCACACTTGATTCTGCCCTTATGATTATACAGAATGTCAAGTGTCGTAACTCTGGTGGCCCGACTTGTTATTTCCAAAGTTACTAAAAGTCTGCTCTTTCGAACTCCGTCGCATAATTCCCAAAGTTCATTCACCCGGTAACATACTATTTGCCTACAAACCCTCGATACAGTTGGCAACATTATAAACTCTCGCTGCTGCTCTTTATCACGGTGATCGAACTGTTAGGTTGACTTTTCTTAGCTATGCGAACGCATCGTGATACTCTAGTGAATATTCTGCATGATAACGGACTTGACTACTGCACTTCGAACGACTTTCGTTACTATCCTTCGAATCGCACACAGATTACATGTTGTGGTAACAGACACCCTTATTCTCTTCAAGCAAATTCTGGTTCAATTATATCCCCAATCCTTTTCTCCGTTTGTATTCGTAAGCTCTTCATTTCACCTAATCTCACTGGCTGGAAATACACTGATGATGCTGTACTTTGATGTCTCTATAACGCAAACGAAAGTTCAAATTTTCTTCAAAACAGTCTAAATGGACTTCATTAATGGTCCATCTCCCGCTGGCTTCTCCTAAACGTCCAAAAATGCAATGATATGCCCTCCAATCTGCAATATCGATCACGCTACCGAAATGATTTCAATACCACTCCATATCTTTTCATGGATAACCTACATCTCCCTAAAGCTTCTCTCCTCCATCACCTTGGAGTTATTCAAACTCGCAACCTTTGTCGGACTAGTCATGTTAAAACAACCTTCACTAAAATCAGAAAGCTTTATTTTTATCGTTCAGATTAAGAAAACTTAAAATGACTTCTATTATTGTACTTCAATTTGCAACTGTTTGCACTATCCCTTACTGGTTTTATTCTTCCACCGTAATTCTTCTCCTGGTAGGGAGATAAAAGATTCTGATCTTATCACCAAGTCTCTGAAACTGTTTCCTCGTCATGGTAAAACTAATAGGGATATTTTCATTGAGCCCAATATTAGTAATTATATTCAAGTTTGAGACAAATCCACTGATTGGTTATTATCTGACACTCATGATTGTCTTCAAATCACACTTCCCAAAGTAAATTCGTACACTTCCGTTGGCTTGAAATTGAGAATACTTGCTTTGCGCACCTCTGCATATGGCAATAGCCCCATCCTTTATCTTGTCCACTTACCAGTAGACCGCGGTCAAGTAATCAACAATCTATCAACGGCGGTAGCTATTTTCTTGTTACTCTTATCCATGGTGTTCCCCAAGATGCCAGAATGTCTCCTTTTTATTTTCCGCCTTCATCCATTTCAACCACGTACGCAAAACTGCTCTCGTTATCAAGTATGCGGATGATACCGGATTTCGCACACCGTGTGCCTACGATTCTACTTTCATTACCCTCCAGTACGACATCATTCATATCTCAGAATAGTCTGATGCACATAACTTCCGTCTTGACCTAATTAGGTGTGCTATCATCGTACTTCCTCCGTTGAACGGTAGAAAGCAGTCCAGCTTTCAAAACGATTGTACTTTCATTACAACAAATGAAATACAGCTGAATTATCTTGATTCAGGTGAGTACTTTAGATTGGTACCCGACCGTAACCTTACTTGGTTCAAACACGTTGGATTCACTATTGTGAAAACTAAATGCCGGTCATTCTATATTTCACGCCCTAAATTCCACTCCATACCCACTCACCTTATCAAGCGCTTTCCATTTTCATGTGTCTTACCTCACTGGCTGTGTGCCTCACCTATCGTCTTCCCTGCCTTGTTACTGAATGACTTTAAGCTTATTGCTACATCACTTAGGCTTTTATCGCCTTCCAGAGACACGTCTCGACAGAATTTACCCCAAGTTATTGCTCCGTAACATGGTAAAACCTTCAAAAAGCTATCCCAAAAAATCCTTGCTGACTCTACTTGCCCGCTTCATAATGTTGTTGAGAAATGCATATCTGATTACTTCACACGTTTTAAATTCAAACATCTTTATGCACGCACTCGTACAGTTCCCCTATTCCCTACCTAGCAAGGTTTTGCCCAACCCAGTTTCCGTAATATATCAACTCCTACATTTAGATTAACGCAGGTGCTCACTATCCATCATCACAGGACTTTTTCTATTGTATTATTTGCCTTCTTGATGATATGAACTTGGTTATATGAAGACTGAATACTCACGTGTCAGTGTATGAGGCCTGTTACTTGATTGGTCCTATCGTTCACCTTTGTCGTCTTTCTGCATGAATTCATTGCGTCATTTTGCACCCACGCCTTTCTGTCCACATTCCAATTAACCATTAGATTTTGCTTCCTGATTCCAACGTAATCCCTGTATGTACTGGAAATTCATCCCATATCCCGTGCATAAAACCGTTCATTGACTTGTCTGCACATGAATTTTCTTATGTTTGCCATGGAAGGGATATATTCCAAAGCCACAAGGACTCATTGCACTGTTCGTGATAATCGGCAACCAAACCCTGGATCCCAATAGGTCATATGTCGTAATGAGCCGGAAAACATTGGGTCACTGTCTACCACAATGAAAACCGGTGATTCGAACATCTGAACTCCGAGGCGGTAAGCAAACGCCCCAAACACAACCCGACCATCACCGGCCATTGTGCACATGTGAGTCGCAAAAGTCCAAATCAATCCGCAAGTTGCGAATGAAACCGACATTTTCCATAGGAAGCAGTCAGCAACCGTTGTTTGAACATTTACATTGGCTAGACTCAGACAAGGGAACTGAACTCCGACAACGGTGGATAGAACCATACAAATCACCTAAACCGATGGGTTTACGTTAAGAACCACAGGAATTTAAAACCCGATCACAACGACGAGTGCAGAACACTGATAAGTTGATTCGAAGAAACGTTTGTGACCCAACGCAGTTAAACGTTAAAAGGTTCACTTGGGTAGGCACGTAACTATTGGTAACATTTTAATTACAAGGCTTAATGTCGGCTACACGGCCTCAAATACGAGTGTCCATCACAGAGGGACTGCATCTTGATGTCGTTTTTTCAATTACTTAAGGAACATGAGTTGTGGTAGAAAATATGAATCCTGTGGTGATCAACTGACTACTCCACCCCTTCGCTCTCCCATGCACATCACTTGTTGCCTGCAAGCACCAGCCGAAGGCGCCACTTCCGATACACTTCGGACTAAGCCAGCGTGCGGTCTTTGTACTTAACCCCTATGGGAATACATAGGGTTGGCACTACATGGTCTCTTCTCGTTGATCTCCTTCACGAACGTTGGTTGTACAATCCGACGCAGTGTGCCCTCAAATAATTGGAAGGCATATTACTTCAGCTTGTTGCGCACTTCGATCTACCCACTTTCGCGTGCCGCATCAACCAGCATCTCTTGTCATCGTTCCGATGTTTGTGTCACTGAATTCCGATTATGATCGAATTATTGCCTGGGGCTCAGATAACCGTGAGTCCTTCAATACCGCAAAACTGGTAGCCTGTCCATTTCCCTAAAGCGAGACTTGTTCGGTTCAGTTCTCACTTTAGATTCTACCACTCTTAATTCCACACCTTACTCAGTTCTTCTCGGTTTTTTACTCTTTTACTTCTTTTTCTGGTCCCCACATGTGACTGTTTTGCCTCGAGAACATCAAAATAGATTGGTGTTTTTGTTCGTGCCAGTCGTCTCTTAACATCCAGCCAAATTCTTGTTCTGGCCAAGGCCCAAATTCGTTTCATTCTTGAATACTGTAGTCACTTTTTTTTTTGGGGGGGGGAGAGATCTTTACATTAGTCTTCTTTGAATGTCCAACACAATTATCTCAACTATGCAATCACTAGCCCATCGCCTGGCAGTCGCTTCATTCTCTTTTCTACCGGCTCGATTCACAAGAACTTGCTTCTATAGTCCTTAATCATTTTTCCCGTGGACTGTCACAACTAGTTCTGTTTTTTCCAAGATAAGAAGACAAGTGGTAGTGTGAATACTTACATCAATTCCGGGTGGTCTGGCAAGTCTGAAGTTATTTTTATTGTCTCTTTCAAAGGTGTTGACTGCATGATTAATAAACGTCACCATAAATTTTCGCCTTTTCGAGGTGCTGTGACCAGTAACTTGTATATAGCTCCTTTCTGCTCCCGGAGGGATATCGACCTGTTCTTTGATGCTTTTTTACCCGTCCTGATACCATTACCGTCTCACTGTTTATGCACTGTTGTTGGCGATTTTAATCATACATCTATGCATACCTTATTTGATTTTGATCTAACTGACCTTTGTCCTATCCCAACAAGAGAGAATGTTGTTTTGGACAAAATTATCACCAAGCATCCCGATCTTTTTCGCTTATAACTGAAAGCTCCTGTTTCAACGAGTGATCACGCTCTCACTATCATCAGACCTAAAATTTACTCTCGTTCAGCACACTGTTCACTCGTCAGGACAAAAATAAAGGTAACCTCTAGAAATCTGTCACCCACCAACATTACGCTCCTTCAAAGATCCCTTTCCATTGTTACTTCGTGCCTTCACTTCGAGTGCTCTCTGCCCGCTAGATTTATTTACGAAGACACTGAGTGAGGTATTTGATTTGTGTTGTCATATGGAGGCTGCATTTTTTAACAACGGCAGAATAACTTCTACATTGTTGAAATCTCTGAGAAGGCAAAAAGAACATGCCTATAAACTACACGCCTGGGTTTCGGTGAAACGATAATCCATCCTGATCAAACAAGAGATACGACAACTGAACACGACATTCGCCCACCAGTTCTGTTGCAACACCAATGACAAATTTATCTGGCATGGAATTGGGCTTCTATGTGAACAACGGGCCTGGTCAAATAACTACGATATAGATGCTGACAGCACAAACACGGCGTTTATTCATCCTTCATCGGATACCCTACAATCTTGTTTCTCTTTTGTTCCCTTAGACGTAGAGCCACTTTGTTCAGAAGAAGTCTTAAAGTTTCTTCGAACCTCAAAATTGACTTCTGTTGTGGGCCCAGACGGTTTATCCTCCACAGCTATCCGGAATCATGAATTTCCCTATTAATAAATCTGTTGATGCTGGTGCTATTCCTGCCTCCTGGAAACCCATGACAGTAGAACCTATTTCCAAACACTCTACTTCCAACATTTTGTCAAAGCGCTTTCGTCCCGTCGCCACCATTTCTTCTGTGCTCAAGCTGACCGAGCGCGCTATCCTAAGCCGATTACGTTCCTCTTTTGCTGTTCCAAATGACCCCCATCAGTTTGTGTGTAAACCCAACAGATGCACTCCGGATGCAGTTTGCCATTTCATCTCAGACAACTTGAGTCGTTTCATGAGATCCGTCAGATGTATCTTCCTCCAATATTCCTCCGCATTCGATTCGGTTCCTCGTTCTGTACTTCCTTAAAAACTGGGGTCTTTTGTATGTCACACTTCTTTACCCTCGTGGTTGAAAGATTATTTTTCCAACAGAACTCAACGTACTAGAGTTGGTACAAGTTTATCGAGGCCTTTGATTAACAACTCAGGCGTTCTTTAGAGCGTCGTTCTTTCCCCCTTTCTCTTCACCACATCTGTTACCAACTTGACCACTGCACCACCTGCACAACTTTTTAATTACGCCGATGGCATCTTACTCTGCCAACTTGTCTCCAACCGACAAGACTTTAACTCTTTTTCCGAGAACTTGTACACTATTCAGAATTTATCATCCCATTCTGGACCACATCTCAACACGTCCAAATGTTCCGAGTGTACTTTCGCCCTTTCTCGTTCCTCTTACCCAAATTTGAGCAATCAATCATCAACGGTATCCCCATTTTCAGAGCTGACTCGGTCAAATACTTAAGAATCACAATCAGCACCAACTTACGGTGGTCTTCTCACACTCTTGATTGTGTTAAAAAACTACGTAGACTGTCTTTTCCAATCCGAAGGCTAAGGCAGTCTGGTGCCACACAAACCGTCTTTTTAGTTTTGTCCACCAATGTATTCTCCCAATCTTAGTCTGCTGCTCACCTGTAATCTTTTCTGGTCTACTTAAGAAAGATTTTATCACCCTGCACCGCGGCCTAGCCATTATCAGTCGTGTCCCTCGCATTCCCATGGGCTCTCTTTTGCCAAAGTTTGCGATTTACAGATTATAGCCTGTGAAAAATACGCCAAAAAGATTTTTGTGGACCCCACCCATCCCCTGTATCATGATTTATCCTCATGCCGTTCGCATCCTTCCACACGTTTCGTGGAGGCTACACTCTCTCAGCTTGTACGACCAACGAGAAGAGACCACGAAGTACAAACCGCGTGTATTTTCATAGGGTCTGAACACAAAAACCTCACTCTGGCGTATACCAAAGTGTGTCATAGGTAGCCCTTGCAGCTACTGCATGCGCGAAATATACAATCAAACAAGTGATGGGCGTGGCGGGGGAGGGGGTGATCGGTTGATCGTTACGAAGGGGCTATGTCGGAGACGCAATCATTCTCGGTGGGTCAATGGATAGAGGCCAAACTAAAATCAGTTTCACTGGAACAGTTGACGGGCAACGTCTGATACTGAATAACCCTGGAGAGGACACCTTAGCAAATAAATATGGAGTAGTTTACCGGTAAAAAGAACTCCACCAGATGGGCGCGTAAGTGGAGCATCCAGGGGTTCTTTCCACTGTTGGAGAAATTACCGCAGTTCATGGGACAGTTCGCAGTCCAAAGGATGCTGCCCCAACCACGTTCCTTTTGTTCCACTGAGTGCCCCGGATTTATGACTGAACAGCTTGCATGTAGATAACTCAAGCGCCAACGAACAAACAAAAGAAAAAAACAATCAAATCACTCGTGGCAGATCAGAAGTTCTTTCAAGAATGCTTCGGTCACACACCCGTGCTCGGTTAACGCCCACGGTCTTGTGAGTCGGACTTTTGAGTCAAAAGCCCCCACGCGAAACATTTATTTTCTCTCTGTTTTCCATCATTACCTTGCTACTCTAAATGGATGTATGATGCCCCGAAGAGAAATGACCGAGAAATAATCACTCGTGATAAGAATAATAACTTTGATCCAGACAAAAATAGAAAACTGGTTTGACCCAAGCAATCTGTTCCGTCGGCAGCTTCTAACGTTCACACATTTTTTCAAACGGGGCAATAGGCTACCCCAACTAACATCATCATCGTACAGCAATAAACAGTAGGGCAAGCCCCACCGATCACTGCCTTTCTCACCATCTTGCACGTTGAAGTAGAAAGAATGAATATGAAAGATGGACAGAGAATGGGCCTACATGGGTGGGAAAAGGAAACAACGCCCCAGTAGCCAACACACGGAATACACAGTCTAACTGTACAAACGTACATTGATCAATCATTCTGACATCACAGAAAGTGACAACACGATCACCACTGTTCATGGTTCGCTGACTTATCCTCCAGTGTCTCTAGCCAACTGGTTGAGAGATCTTTTGGACCTCAACCACGAAGACGTGAGGAACCTACTTTTCCTACGTTTAACGTAAATTTTCTCATTCCCCTTTGTCACGTCATCCGTTGGCCTCCACGTGGCTTCTCTAACTCACGAAGCCCAAACAGGACCCTTGGTGCTTCGAAAATGGATCTACGTTGTGTCCGAAGCGCGCATGCAAGACCCAACATCGGTGATACCACTTCGCACAACAAATACAAGCCCGGCTTCCCGTTTCACTCTTCGCGCGACGGGTGATTCGGTGCCTGGTACTCGTGATTAGGCTGGCGTTGACCTCGCGCCGAGCATGAAGGCTGAACGTGCACTTCTTGACTGGATCCCAGTCAACAGTCTCTGTGTTGTTCGGTCGCACGGTGATGCGCATGCCAACAACAACAGACTGGAGCGTCGATGCCTGTTTGTCGGTCCTGTATATAACCAAACCGGCTGTGGCTTTTTCGAGGCCAAAGACGGATTCTATCATGATTTGTTTCAGCTGCTCCGCAGTGTGCTCTACGGACGTAATGGTTGTTGCTAGCGATTTCAGTTCTCGGGCCGGAAGCCCAGAAGAGACAGAGCTGCTCATAGGAAGCCGATTCGGCGTTCCAGCTGATAGAACCGATAGTGGTGACCAACTCACCTAACTATGTTCCAACCATATACTATTCCTATTTCTTGACCAAAAAGCGGCACCGACCAACCCGGTGCCCTCCAACGCCTTCACGGCGCTGAACTCAGACCGATCACATTGTTATCAGTCACTGCTGGTGTGAATCAATTCAAGACTATCGTTCATTCTGGTCCACATCTGGAGACCTTGATCACGATCTTGTCCGTGTGCGTTGCTGTCTACCGATTGCAGGTGTCCGAGACAACGCCAAAGCCAACCGCCCTCCACAGCTGCTCCCGGACGATAACCACTGATCTGTTTCCCAAACAGAATTACTCGCCAGTCAGATGTCCAGGATCCAGTCTTTTGTTAGTTAAGGTGACGAATATTTGTAAACTGATTCAAAAGTCAATATCGTCAAGGTTACTTCTCTTTGCATTTCCGTTAGTTTACCGAAAGAATGGCATATCACCTCACAGTCCAGTTATTGGTCTTATCGGTTTGGCTGAATTCGCAAAGCTTTTTTCAGAAGCGCATGAATATTCTAATGACAATAATGTACTCGTGCACCGTTGGCCCAGTGTGGATGCTACTCGCTGTCCTGTTTCTTGAAAAAAACAGTATCGGTTTCATTTGAGGTCAACATAATTCTTCATCTGCATTGAACTTTCTCCTCGATGAAATATGGGCAACTTCCCCTAATGAGCTTCAGTTTGCCTGCATTGAATGAGCAATTCACATCTAATTATGCAAATTAGAGTAAACTGAAAACATCTGGTTTGTGGACACCGAAACGTAAGTCTCACCTCATCGGCTGTTGGTATTGCAATCATTCAGTTCAGTCCTACCCTACTCATTCAACATAGTGTTGTCTTAGGCTAGGGCGTCTGTGTCTACGACCAAATCAGTTCTTTCAACGAACAACTTCGCACTGCTGTGCTCTGATCTCCGTTGCTACCGTGCGGCCTCCTTGAGTCAAGTGCAAAATGAATAGAAGCAAAAGCAAATAAACAGAAAACAAAGCTGTAAGTAAAAACTATGAAGACGAAGAAAGAAGTCGAGCGTAGCTATGCCATTAACCGCGGCACCTAGCCATACCACGTAATGTTTCCAACCCGGAAGCCTCACAAGCCCTATTTGGCGAAATCCCCGGAGTCGAGGTGACCATAACTTTTCTCCATGTCATGGGCTGGCCACTTTGACCCCCCTCCCCCCCCAAACGTCAAACTGCCTGGGAGAGCAATGCGTACTCATGAAGTTTATCGGTAGGCATGCGTAGCACAAGTCCCAGCTGCCGAAGTTTGTGTAAACTTAGCGCTTGTTCCAGTGACCTGTATCTGGTTCCCAATATACTATGCTTGGCCTCAGCTTCTACATCCGAGAAATGCAGCGAAGACATCGGTGAACCACCAAGGTCAATCTTCGCGTATCCTTCAACCTCAATGACCATGTTCCGATGCCATATAATATTACGGACCTAACTGCGCAGTGTACACACGACCCGCGACGGATAATCGAAGTTCACAGCGGCGCCACAGATGATTCGTATTGACAAAAGTCAAACGAGCCTTTTGCATATGCGTCAACACTTCACATGATATCCAAACGCTAAGTGAAATGTGCTTGTTCAAGTTACAAAACTTATCCATTTCAACCAAGGCTTCTTCCGCCAGGACAAGGTTTGATGTAGGGGAAACGCAGTCCTGTAGCAACTCGTCGAATTTTGAGGGTTCAAAATGCATCTCAAATATTGCTACGTTCTTGTTTAGACTGCCTGGGAAAGCGTGCACTTGACATGAATTTCCTTCTAAGATGAAAATATGGTTCAAACAGTTTGCTGCCTGAACAAAGATCGATGCCGCTATTCTCCTACGAGGAAAGAGCTATCTCGAGAGTCATTTCAATAACAAAGTCGAAAAAAGGTGATTGAAGGCAATCGAGACGTACATCACATCCAGTGGGAAACCTGGGGAGGAAGAGCGTACTCATGAACCCTGTTTCGGCTTTTCATATATAATGAATGGAAAACAGAGATGAGTTCTCTCTGGCACAACCTTCAATGAGGCAGCGCCGCAGAACCGTGCAGTCAACTGGATCGAATGCCGTCTTCAGATCAAGGAAGGCAAAGTTTGTGAATCTACGGAAGGTATATCTGTACTCTAAAATCTGTTGTTGAGTAAAAATGTAACCAATACAACACTCTCTGGGCCTTAACCCGGCTTGATCCTCACCCGTACATCTCTCGTAAGCGCTAGACAGTCGGCAGAGAACAATTTTTTTATTACATGTTTGAGCATGAGTGCACTGGGAGAGATAAATACTCCATAATCACGAAGGCCCACTGCACTGTTAGGGATAACTAGCAACCATACCGAGACTCGGAGTGGAGAACCACACAAGGTCCCAGTAGGTCAGCTGTGGTAACGATCCGGACGACAGTGGATTACTGTCCGCCACCAAAGTTTGGATACTACACCTACTAAGATAATCCCCTGTAGTTTTCACATGAGGAACTGCCAACTTTCTTTTAAATCGGTACAATCATCAACTGACACCATTCCCCGGGAATCGGTTTACTTCCCCATATTACCCTGAGAAATTTTGTTAATTCCGATACCGAATTTTCGCCTCCATCCTCGAAAAAGGATGGGGGTAACCGATCGAGACCAGCTTATTTGTACATCTTAGATAATCTATATTTCTGATGAGGGAGTGATATCTACCTGCATCGTTTCTCCTGCAAGCATTATCGGAATGTCTACTGTGGACATGGACCGACGGAAATGCCTCTTCAAATGCAGTAAATTCGATTGTAAACTGGCGCTGAAAAACGTTATCCTCGATAACGAAAACGTCGAAGGATCACAATTATTCCCGACATGCTGTTGCTGAAAAATAAACACTTATGCGAGGTGAATTTCCTCGCATGTGATGGGATGGCTACTCACTTTTGAGTGGAGGGCTAGGGCCCGGTCATTTGCTATTGAGTATGGTTTGTGTCCTCCGAAATGAATAATCCGGCTGACTTACCCTGTTGGCTGATTGAACTGCACAGGTTGCTTTGGTGGTGCATAATCGATACTGGCATGCAGAAATCCATTTGAGAAAGTGACGCTTGTGCAACGTCATTCCTTAAACAAACGTGGTGGTAATAATGTACCGCGGCACTACGGCAAGCTCCGCATTTGAGATCACGTGCCATGACGTTCCATGTTGAACAAGGTGAGGAGATTGAGAATAATCTGGTTGATTCTAACAGTAGTCCCACGATTGTCTCAGAGATTCCACCATGCATTTCTAAGTACATACCTCCAGACAGTCAAACCACGAAAGCCTTACTAAATCAGCCATGTTTCCTTAGATCGTACATGCTAACTGGATGACCAGTAATTCTGGAACTAATACATTTTTTTCTATTACATGCTTACGTATGAGTGCAGTGAAACGGACATACACCCTATAGCCACGGAGGCCCACTTCGCCATTGGGGATAACCGGCAAACAGGCTCTACGACTTAGAGTGGAGAACCGCATAAGGTACCACTATGCCTTGACTTGGAAAGGAATGGGTGGATTCATTAAAACAGAATCAATGATAACAAACTAGCACTGATCAACGTTTTCCTCACAGGCTACATTTCGGGTGGACATCTCGGTTACGAACCTATCTCCTCCCACCCTCATAAGCTTTCCAGTTAGGCTGCAGCGTCAGAAACCTCAACGGAAAAGACGTGGATGTTTGGATAATTTGAAAAGCCCCGCTTTCTCTAGGCATGATAATCGGTAAAGAACGATAATGTGCAGACACGAGAACTACTGAAGTTGAGTTCTGAATAATAATCCGATCAACCGTCCAATAAGTTTTGCACACGATGCTCATGAGAGCGCCGTACGAAAAGCATTCAAGCAAGATCGGTGAGCGCGCTGTGTCAGTATTTAAATTCGAATAAGAATGGCGGTCTTTAGCTCGTAGTATGGAAGTTAAGAGAACAACAGCTATCTAGATACACACGACTGATTACATTGAAGGAGACTGACGAACTGTTACAGTGGATTTTTCGTGATTCAACAATCACGTTAAAGCGAATGCAAAAACGGATGTCAGCATTTGTCATACTTGTTTCCGTACAGACTATAACCAGATATTTGGATGAACAATTGGTGACGATGAAGAAATACATCCAGAACATGAAGTAACATCGGATCAATCCTTTCGTTCTATGTTGCGTATACACAGAAATCTGGAACTGAACCTATTTCATGGCAACGGAAATTACAGCACAGCGGAATATTGCCAGCACATGAACGAACGCAACCGAGAACGCGGTGCGGACAGGCAATTATATAATATACCAAAAAGGATACACTATTTTTCTTAGTGTAACGTAAGTTTTCATAATTGTTCTATCTCGATCCCGCTTTCCTTCTCTCGACATCGTTGTCTGCCGTCCCTGTTCTCTTCAGTGTTATCGTGCAGAGTTTTGATCCCAACGGGTTCAATGCCGTTACAACTATCTCCCTAACTCCGAAGAGGACACAATCCCGCATGGGTCCACTGGTCGTCTGATACCACTCTCCATCGGTGCCGCCACGATCAGCTCAGGGAAGGGCGAAGCGCCAGTGGACGGAATGTGGAGGAGTGCTGAGCAACGCAGTATGCCAGTAATGTTCAGGGTGAACATCCGTCTCATTCGTCTGTGTGGTCTCAACCGACCATTGCTTACAATTTTCTTTTTGGCGTACCATTAGTCCTCTTTGGTAAACCACTTCCTTGGAGGTAATAAGGAGTTATTGGGAATTTCGAAATGAAGTAAGTCACAAACGACCTTCAACACTTGATTTGCGAATGAAGATTTTTCAGTTCAGTTCAGTTCAGTTTATTCAACCATCACCTCGCACTTATGTCCTCTGGTTTCGGTTGCTACCTTCTGGCATCGTCCAGTAAAGGGCGAAAAGAATAGAAGCATAGTGATAAACATCCAAAAAGTCGAATTACCAAGGGGAAATCAAGACGACAAGGAAATGATCCGAATGCAACGACGCCACTGACCGCGATACCTAGCCACATCACTCAATGTCTCCAACCATTTAGTAGGTGGATCACGAGGACCCTAACCTGGAAGTCTAACACGTCCTACTTGGCCAAGTCCACTGGTCAAGGTTTTCATACCTTTTTACCATGTCATGGACTGGCCACCTCGACCTACCTTCCAAACACCACCTGCATATGATAATAGCGTACGCTGAGGAAGTCTATCCGTGGGCATGCGTGACACATGCACCAACAACCTTAATCTGTTCAGATTCAGCACTTGATCCAGAAACTGACCTCTGAATCCCAACATCGTACGTCTAACCTCAGCATTGGTGATACGGTGTTTCCACCAAATAAGGACAATGCTACGGAGATATCGGTGTTCGAACACCAACAGTCTCCGCTCATCTTCTACCCTCAACTGCCATTTTTCTGAACCGTATAAAATAACGGACCTAACCACCGCACTGTACACTCTACCCTTAACAAACAATCGGATGTCACGCCGACGCCACAGATCACGGAGGTTGACAAAAGCCAAACGTACCTTCTGTATACGCGATGACACTTCATCCGTTATCTGCCCACCTGATGAGATTTAACTGCCCAGGTAACAAAATTTATCCACTTCGGCTAGAGCTTCCCCGACCAACACAAAAGTTGGTGTTGAGCCAACCCAGTTACAGATAATCTCAAGGACAATGGCTTCGGCAGCGAACAGAGCGTCTTGTTCTTCCGACGGTACAGCTTCACACCGTTTCGTGGAACATTTGATCACGACTGAAATGCCCATTTTCATGGCTGACAGGGATCCCATCAGGTTATATTCACATTGGGGCCTTCAAAGGCAATCGGTTGTAATGGGGCTTCAGGCTGTGGGTTAAGTGCCTTAACAAATTGGCATATATCACATGGCTGATAATGAACAGACACATCATTGTGTATTACCAATCACCTGAAGTGCCGCCGCAAGGATCTTTCAATTTTGCAGACACAGGTATGTCCCGATTCGAAGTGAATCTTCGACTCAACTTCCTGTACATTTGCTTGGGGAACTACCATTCGAAGTGGCCGATAGTCGGCAATTGTATGTAGATGCATCACTTCCTCTACTAGCACAACCTCGGATGATTAGTTTCACAAGCAATCTGCGGCTGCGGAATGTCCGCGCATCTCTGCTTTAGATCTTTGACGCCTTTTTATAAATTGTAAGCGAGGAGAGTTTTGTTGTAACTGTACCCACTACTGACTATTGTCTACGAGCTGACATGCACCTACCGCGCTTGTTGAGTCCGCGACTGACGAACGAGACGACGCACTCTACACCATTCTGCAACATGGCGCCCATGGCTGAATCGCTAACGTCTGTATCCAGGTTGGGGGTTTACGGTGAACTAACACGTCCACTCGAAACGACCAGCAGTGTTCTATAAGGATGTCCCATTTCTCCATTCCTGTTCAACTTCGTCATCGACGAGATAATGGTGAATGCCTTGCCAAATCTTCACGATGTGGGCGTCGAACTTGGAAATAGTGGAAAGCTGTGTGACCTAGATTACGCCGACGACGTTGTTTGTTTGTTCGAACCCACGGAACATGTTCAACATGCATTAGATAGACTCTCAAGAGCTACAACTCCATTTGGCATGCGCTTTGCACCTTCAAAGTGTAAAGTGATGTTGCAAGACTGGGTGTCAACGGTTCCGAGGTTGATGCTTGGTAGGGAGGTGCTGACAATTGTCGACCGCTTCACTTACCTCGGCAGCAGTGCGACGACGGATGGGAGCATGATGGTGGAGGTATGCACGCGTACGCTGGACTGAAGCACTTGTGGCGGCGACCTGATATTTCACTGAAGTTGAGGTCGTGTGTACTGTGCCGCAGTGCGTTCAGTTTTATTGTATGGTTGTGAGACTTGGAGTCCGCTTGCTGAAGATATTCGTCGTCTTGAAGTTTTCGACCACCGATGTTTGCGTGGTATCGCTAGGGTTGGGTGGAATAGCCGAACGAGCAATGATGAGGTCAGAAAGCGAGTATCGGGTATTGATTCGGAGAACGCTCTGTCACAGCTTATCCATCTTAGTAGACTTCGTTGGTTGGGGACCGTGTTACGTATGGCAGACACATGCCTATCACACCGTGCCCTATTTGCTGTTTCTCCTAGGGAGTGGAAGAAGCCACGTGGAGGCCAACGGATGACGTGACAAGGGGGAATGAGAAAATGTGCCACAAACGTAGGAAAAGTAGGTCTCTGACAAGTGGCATACTACAGATTTGCCAAATTAACCATAAATCCGACCACGGGTTAAATCTCTAGTGTTTCATCTTATGACTGCAATAATTTCATCCAAAAGACTTTATCGGGCTGTCAGATGGAGATGGATAGAAATCACTTTAGTTTGTTTTGGTGGAATACATGGTAACCGCAATCATTATGTGCATGATTATTTGCGCGAATAGCGAAACTTTGGACATGGCTCATGTGACCTCATAATTGAGCAGTTCTCCGGTCGTTTCGATAAAGTGTATCAGGTGACTTTGGAGAATCTTGGACAAGTCGGCTTCATCATTCCTCTATCATTTTTGCTGGCCTTCTAGTGAAAGATTTTTTTTCATTTTGCAAATATCATTGGAGTTATTTCACGATCCAAACGGTCAACACAAGGTGCACATGTATATTCACCACGACGAGCGGGCAAACCAGGGCTTTTTTTCGCCGGATTTAAAAATCTCACTACTGCTATCGTTTCCAGTAGCATATGCAGAAATTCCACCCTCCCGGGGTGAACCCAATTTCGGTGAACACCGTACGTACAACCGAAAAATGCTACCTCAGCTCGACACGTATTGTCAACAAGAACATAGTGAACCTCTCAATCAGTTTCTACAGTAGTTGGAAACTCTCTACTGATTGCCATTTCAAAGTTTTGATTGCTGAGCGGTATCGTGAGGAGTTTATTCGCGATGAATCTATTCGTGGAATATCGTGAAATCATTGCCGACAGAGACTATAAGAGAATGTAGACTCCAAAACTACCCACTACATTGCAAGACAATTACAAATCGCTCGGGAGCAAACCGTGGTATATGCTGCCAACCCCGTTTTTCATATACCCCATCTGATATAGAGCATCTCTTGACCACGGTAACTCCGTTTCAACCGAAAATCCTGTTTTCACAATAGAAAGTTCCTGCTTTGGGATTTTGCTCGACACCCTACGACAAATCATTCAGCCCGAGACGCGTTGTGCAAATTTTGTGGTAAAAAAGCACACGTTCAGCAAATCTCTTGATCTCCATCTCAAGTGAGACAGTATTCGGCAACGTTCTCTTTATTTCCAATTCTTACTTCTCTGTACTCTATCTAATTTAGGCAATTAATAACCCGGTACATGTTCTTATTGATACAGGTAGTTCGTTGAGTCATATCTCCAAATCCGTTGTTGATAAACACCGTTGGCCCATCATCCCCTCACACAACGAGTCACAATGGCTTCCACACGTTCTCCGAGCCTTTTTGTGGTCACTTTTACTCTTCTATTCAGTATAAAGACCATCGTTACGATCATGGCCTTCCCGACATCTGCGCGGACGTACTTCTCGGTCATGCTCTCAAATTGTACAAAACTATCAAGAACCCCTTTTTTCTCAACTATGCCTCTTTTTACTCCTTGTGATCTTTTTGCGGTCCACGGTAATCTGCAACCTTTTTGAGCATTTAGCACCAAGCTGCCAACCAATTGTCATAAAGTCAAGACGTCATTCAAGGAAAGACAGCCTTCATCAAATCTGAAGTTGAATGGTTGTTGCTGTCTGGAATTATCGAACCGTCTAACTCCCCGTGAAGACCACAGGTTCAAGTGAATTCCAGTAATCATCATCAACGTCACACAGGAACCGACTACAGCCAAACGATTAATCTATAAGCCTTCCTTGACGCATATCGACTCCTACGGAAAAGCGAACTGATCGCAAAAATCTATAGATACAAATTCTACAGTATGCTCGATCTGACACCCCTATCCGAACCAACAAAAAGATACATACAGCATTTGAAGATTGTGGTAAGCTGTATCAATTCTGTCCTATTTCTTTTGGCGTTACAAACGGCGTGGCATGCTTCCAACGTGCTACTGATAAGATCACTGGAAGCGAGAAGCTGTCTGGTACATTCGCCCACGTGGATAATCTGATGATTTGTGGCACAACCAAACAAAAGTGCGGTCTGAATTTGTCCAATTTCCTCGAGGTCGCTCGAAAATGTTATCACACTCAGTGACGAGAAGAATATCATTCGCATCTGGCATCTTACTTTACTTGGCTTTGAGGTTTTCAGACGAACAGTCAAACCGGATCCAGGACGACTACGACCGCTGCAACAGCTTCCACCACCTACTAACCTTAAATCACAAGAGCGTACAGTCGGTAAGCTTGTCTATTATTCCCAGTGAACATTTCATCTATCTGATAAATTATTCTACTTGTTCGAAATCGAACCTTCTGCCTTCCAGGGAATGTTCAAGAGGCTTTTGAGTAATTGAAAATGTTGTGTCACCATCGAGCCCACTGTCGCTCTGATTGTAGAAACAGGTCCATCAGACGTCGCAATCGCTGCGTCTCTCAATCAAATGGTCGTTTAGTTGCTTTCTTTTCCCGGACCTTATCACCTTCAGAACGTCGATATTCGGCAGCGAAGAGGGATACTCCACCGTAGAGGCATTGAGGAAACAATATCATTTTCTGGTTCGTTATCATTTCAAGCTGATAAATGACCAACAATCTTTTGATTTCATGTCTGGTCAGTCACCTAAAGGAGAAATAATAAATAAAAAAGTACAGCGTTGGCGTATGGAGCTGTCAGATATCCGATTTGACATCACTTATTGTTATGGCTCGAAAATCACGTGGTGGGCATACTTTCTCGCGAACTGTGCAAAACATTGACTAATTTGGACTTCAATGCTCCGCATAACTCCTTGTGCCATCCTGAAGTGAAGCGTATGCACCACTTTGTGCGATCATGAAACCTACTTTTCAACCACTGATGATGTGAAGTCTGTCATCTCTGCGTCAGATGCATCCGGAGATCAGGCCCAGATTCTACAAGCCGCCAGAAGTGCACCTCATCAATGCAATGCAACTATTTGAGTGTATCAGCACTGACTTCAAGGGACCCCTGCATAGCATCGCCAGAAATCGCTTTCTGCTCACCATTATTCATGAGTTTTCACGATTTCTATTCGCGCATTCTTGTTCTGAAATGTCAGCTTCGACGGTCGTCAGATGCCTAACCACATTGTTTACTATTTTCAGCGTGTCCAGCTTCATGCACTTCGACTGTGGATCGTCATTTATGTTCGAGGAACTTTAAACTTTCTTTCAAAGCAGAGACATCGCAACCAGACGCAGGACGGTCTACAATCAGTAGTGTGACGGCCAAGTAGAACGATTCAATGGTACCCTTTGGAAATCTGCTACACTAGCGCATAAATCCCGCCAAATGCTCATTACACAACGAGAAGCTGTACTTTCAGATGCACTTCATTCTTTCCGTTCTCTTCTCTGTATGGTCAATAATGCCACGCCTCACAAGCATAACCTCCAGTACGACCGGAAAACTACCACGGGCACATCACTTCTCAGTTGGCCACTGACTTCTAATCGTGTACCTATTTGAAAATTTATTCGTTCATCTAAACTGGATCTTCTGATAGAAGAGTTAGAACTCGTGGAGTGCAATCCCAACTACGCACATGCCCTATCTGCACACAAAACTGAATCAACAGCGGAACATGTGCCTACGCTAGATCAACTTGAACATCCAGACACAAAAGATCCGACGACTAAGAAAACTAGTGAAACCATAGACCACAAATAACTTACTCCTCCCAAGAAGAACCCGAAAAGTTCGACGCAGGGGAAGAAATTAACAGCTCCCAACAGCGTGCACCCCATTACCACTCATAATACCGGGAAGTGTATGCTCACTAACCCTTTTTGCAGCCCTTGAACCGTATCTGCTAATTACACCGCATCCTTTTGCAGTTCGCTGGTGTCACTCCCTAGAACATTCCCGGCGGGAGGGGGGTGTACTAAACAAAATACTTTCATGTCGTTCTGTTTCATCCACATTTTTGTTAATAGTTCTCCGATTTTACTTCCGCTGTATGAGTGAATTCAAAACTGATTAAAGCCAATAAATGGTCATTTTGACTTCTTCATGTATTCATCAAAACAGGTAGAAGACATAAATTGTGAGATGCAAGCATTTCTTTTAATCTTCTCAGTCGCGTACGTAAAACATGCGATTTCGTGTTCAAATGGAGCACAGAGCAAAACAATGGAATAGATAGTGTCAAGCGAAACTCGGAAACCATTCGGTAAACCTGATTGGTTACCACCACGGCAGGCACACATTGTGGGTCAACAGTTTCTGTGCACACAGTGGGGGCCTAAGTCTACTTATCAACACTGCCTCACAGGAAGCTAGGAGCTTTGGGTTCCGATTCCATGCAATCACTCGGAACGCTTGACCCGGATCAATCCGATGACGAAAGGTCACAAGGTGTTTCGCGATCGATGAAGCCGGGTTTCTAGTCGTCGTCTGTTGTCCGGATGGAGGATTACTCATCCACTGCACTAACCACTTCGGTATATGCTCCCCCATTCTTTGACTGAGGCAACGATCCGTTCTGCCTATGTAGGTGTCAACGCAGCTGCAGGTGAACTGATAAATGATGTGAGAGGCATTCAGGTTCGCGACTCTGTTTGAATGTGCTTGGAGATTTAGTCGTTTGGTGGTTTGCGAAAGCTGCAATTCAGCCGCCAAGTAGTTGCGCTTTAGTGCACACTTTAGATTTTGGCTAATCCGATTGAACAGATGATCCCCTTTAAATGGCAACACTAGAGTAACTCGTTTCTTCTCGACCGTGTCGACTTGTACGGTCTTAGGCCTTTCTCTTTTGTGCATCTCAATGAACTTTTCCGGGTATCCATTGGCACAAAAAGTTTGGGATAAGAACTCATCTTCCTTTTTCATTTGGTCTACACTGCAGATTTTTCGCGCTCTGTGGAACAGGGTTTTGACCAGGCCCCTTTTGTAGGCAACTGGAGCGAAACTGGAGAACTTAATATATTGTCCACTCCATGCTGCTTTACGATGGATAGTCTTCTGAATTGTCCCATCTGCACGTGTTTTTATCATGATATCCAAAAAGGAGGCTGCTGCCACTCTCTGTTTCACATGTGACTGATAGATTAGGATGCATGGTGTTCATTAGGTTGAAGAACTTAGTGAACCGTTCTTCCTCAGTAAAAATCAAAATATCATCGACATAACGCTTGTACAGGGTAAACTGGATGATATTCTGACGTACATTTTTCTCAATCATTCCCAAAAAGATATCTGCCAATGTGGGTCCAAGAGGGCTACCCATTGCCACACCATCAATCTATTTGTATGACTGTCCTTCAAAATCAAAACGTATGTTTTCTGTACATAAGAGAATGAGGTCCCTGATGTATGTAACAGGAATCGGTAACGTGGGTTTGAGTGTTGCTACCATGTCGCACAAATACTCTACCGTTTCTCTTAGGGGTACACTGGTGAAAAGTGAATCAACATCTACAGAAAACATTTTTTGGGAACTCCCGGGTATTCGCTCCAGGATATCTGATAGTTCAAATGAGTCCTTCAGACAGTGTGATGTCATGTGCTTTCGGATGGGAGATAGCATATCCACCAGCCAGCGTGCCAGTTTGTGGCACGCTGAGTTCTGCATACATAAAACAGGTCTCAATGGAACAGCAGGCTTGTGAATTTTCGGAGAACCCCTCAGTTTTGGCGTTTGGGTGCCTATCGGTTTCAGTTTTCTGTATAGGTCCTCAGAGATAAATCCATGCAAGCGTAATATCTGGAGGTGTCGTGTGACCTGTTTCTCTACGAGCAAGTTGTTCTCTGGGGTCGAATCCGGAATAAATCGTCGTTTGTCCCCCAAAGTGCCATCCATCTTTTTAAAGTAGTCTTGTCTCTTCATGATGATGACACCTGATCTCTTGTCTGGTTGAAGAAATACCACATCTTTCATCTCTTTCAATTGTCTAATTGCAGTGTAGTGTTCTTGTGATAGACAGCATTTTTGTCGCACAGGGGTTGAGTTGAATACTTCCGAAAGATCCACCAATTTCGCCCTAAACCAACCTGCTTTGTCCTCTGAGGCCGGAGTCAGATTTTTAACTTGATCATTTAAGTTTTCGAATTGAGCTTCTATTTGTAACTGGTTGATATTTTTCGGAGGCAACTTGAACTTCAGACCTAATGATAGGACTTCTTTTTGTGCTTTTGTCAGTTGTACCGCGGAAAAATTGTGAACATAATTGGTTGTATCTGACGGGAACATTGGTACCTCTTTGGGATTGCAAAGTCTTCCATAAAAGTTTTCCATAGTTTTGGTTCTGGTTTTTTGCAACATTTCTTTTGAGAAATTTTCAAACTTAATTCGACACACAAGTGATAGACTTGATAAGATGACTGCAAAACGTTGCTGTCTTCCTCTGAATTTTGGTTTGGAAACCGGCAAGTAGATAGGCATCCGTCATCTTATCAAGTGATAGACTTGATAATGGCAACCGCACTTGGCAGTCAGCGTTCAGTTAGACAATAAACGTGGTAAAAGTACGAATGAATATGGCAACCGCTACAGGCCAGAAGTCCCAGTATCAATCTGTGAACGGGGGCGTCGGATGCTCCACAATGTTGATAAAGACATTACGTGTGAAGCCTGGTACGACGTGCCAGCGTCGGTGCATCCGGCTATCCGCAAACTGATGTCCTCAAATGCTCATACAATCTATAAGTGGAGAAGTCGGTGGCAGCGCTTCCACCGAGGGACCTTAAAAGGAAATATCGCATACTGGCCGTAAGGTTTCACAGCATTGGGTACATTGGGTTATTAAGGGCAGTCGATACAATGAGTTTTACTTAGATAGAGTAGCTCAGTTTTATTGCTAAGCGGCGAGAACCAATCCAGTGTTGGTGGTAAGACTCCCATTTACACTAAAATGACACTAAGTTGTGCGGCAACTTCACACAGCTGTTCGCTACAGCATCTACATTTTCGGACTAAACACAGACATCTCTACTGAAAGTATCCATGTGTTGCGTTGGTTGTGGTTTTCATTCGTGTCCAGGACCGTCTCCTCCTTCATCAAGTCTATCACTTGATAAGATGACGGATGCCTATCTACTTGCCGGTTTCCAAACCAAAATTCAGAGGAACACAGCAACGTTTTGCAGTCATCTTATCAAGTCTATCACTTGTGTGTCGAATTAAGTTTGAAAATTTCTCAAAAGAAATGTTGCAAAAAACCAGAACCAAAACTATGGAAAACTTTTATGGAAGACTTTGCAATCCCAAAGAGGTACCAATGTTCCCGTCAGATACAACCAATTATGTTCACAATTTTTCCGCGGTACAACTGACAAAAGCACAAAAAGAAGTCCTATCATTAGGTCTGAAGTTCAAGTTGCCTCCGAAAAATATCAACCAGTTACAAATAGAAGCTCAATTCGAAAACTTAAATGATCAAGTTAAAAATCTGACTCCGGCCTCAGAGGACAAAGCAGGTTGGTTTAGGGCGAAATTGGTGGATCTTTCGGAAGTATTCAACTCAACCCCTGTGCGACAAAAATGCTGTCTATCACAAGAACACTACACTGCAATTAGACAATTGAAAGAGATGAAAGATGTGGTATTTCTTCAACCAGACAAGAGATCAGGTGTCATCATCATGAAGAGACAAGACTACTTTAAAAAGATGGATGGCACTTTGGGGGACAAACGACGATTTATTCCGGATTCGACCCCAGAGAACAACTTGCTCGTAGAGAAACAGGTCACACGACACCTCCAGATATTACGCTTGCATGGATTTATCTCTGAGGACCTATACAGAAAACTGAAACCGATAGGCACCCAAACGCCAAAACTGAGGGGTTCTCCGAAAATTCACAAGCCTGCTGTTCCATTGAGACCTGTTTTATGTATGCAGAACTCAGCGTGCCACAAACTGGCACGCTGGCTGGTGGATATGCTATCTCCCATCCGAAAGCACATGACATCACACTGTCTGAAGGACTCATTTGAACTATCAGATATCCTGGAGCGAATACCCGGGAGTTCCCAAAAAATGTTTTCTGTAGATGTTGATTCACTTTTCACCAGTGTACCCCTAAGAGAAACGGTAGAGTATTTGTGCGACATGGTAGCAACACTCAAACCCACGTTACCGATTCCTGTTACATACATCAGGGACCTCATTCTCTTATGTACAGAAAACATACGTTTTGATTTTGAAGGACAGTCATACAAATAGATTGATGGTGTGGCAATGGGTAGCCCTCTTGGACCCACATTGGCAGATATCTTTTTGGGAATGATTGAGAAAAATGTACGTCAGAATATCATCCAGTTTACCCTGTACAAGCGTTATGTCGATGATATTTTGATTTTTACTGAGGAAGAACGGTTCACTAAGTTCTTCAACCTAATGAACACCATGCATCCTAATCTATCAGTCACATGTGAAACAGAGAGTGGCAGCAGCCTCCTTTTTGGATATCATGATAAAAACACGTGCAGATGGGACAATTCAGAAGACTATCCATCGTAAAGCAGCATGTAGTGGACAATATATTAAGTTCTCCAGTTTCGCTCCAGTTGCCTACAAAAGGGGCCTGGTCAAAACCCTGTTCCACAGAGCGCGAAAAATCTGCAGTGTAGACCAAATGAAAAAGGAAGATGAGTTCTTATCCCAAACTTTTTGTGCCAATGGATACCCGGAAAAGTTCATTGAGATGCACAAAAGAGAAAGGCCTAAGACCGTACAAGTCGACACGGTCGAGAAGAAACGAGTTACTCTAGTGTTGCCATTTAAAGGGGATCATCTGTTCAATCGGATTAGCCAAAATCTAAAGTGTGCACTAAAGCGCAACTACTTGGCGGCTGAATTGCAGCTTTCGCAAACCACCAAACGACTAAATCTCCAAGCACATTCAAACAGAGTCGCGAACCTGAATGCCAATCACATCATTTATCAGTTCACCTGCAGCTGCGTTGACACCTACATAGGCAGAACGGATCGTTGCCTCAGTCAAAGAATGGGGGAGCATATACCGAAGTGGTTAGTGCAGTGGATGAGTCATCCTCCATCCGGACAACAGACGACGACTGGAAACCCGGCTTCATCGATCGCGAAACACCTTGTGACCTTTCGTCATCGGATTGATCCGGGTCAAGCGTTCCGAGTGATTGCATGGAATCGGAACCCAAAGCTCCTAGCTTCCTGTGAGGCAGTGTTGATAAGTAGACTTAGGCCCCCACTGTGTGCACAGAAACTGTTGACCCACAATGTGTGCCTGCCGTGGTGGTAACCAATCAGGTTTACCGAATGGTTTCCGAGTTTCGCTTGACACTATCTATTCCATTGTTTTGCTCTGTGCTCCATTTGAACACGAAATCGCATGTTTTACGTACGCGACTGAGAAGATTAAAAGAAATGCTTGCATCTCACAATTTATGTCTTCTATCTGTTTTGATGAACTGGATCAAGGGGACCCAAAGTTTCAAATTCCTTTATTTATCTCGCTTTTTCGTTTAATCGATCATTACACAATAACGCTGAGACTGCTTGTGTCTGTTATACTTCATAGGTCGTACTAAACGCGTGAACAAAAGACTCACGAAGAGCGAACTGGGTTCCGTGCCGACCGTAGGTGCATCGATCAAATCTTCATCCGCTGACAGCTGTCAGCGCACCGTCACACTTTCGAAAGACCGACAGTCATCGTGTTCCTGGACATTCGCGCGGCCTTCGACCTCATCAATTGGACCGCACTATGGAATTGTTTGTTGGGAAACGGATTACCTGAGAAGTAAGTATCGGTCCTCAAAAATGTTGTATCATCACACCTCAGGTCAGGTGAGGGCCAACGGCCAGCTTTCGTCCCATTTTATCGCCTCCGGGGGAGTTCGACAAGTTGGCCAAACATCCCAATTTCTCTTCAATTTCGCCATTGAGATTGTTCTACGGAAGGCCTTATCTGGTTTTCCAGACGGTGATGTGTTGAACTCCTCCAAGGGAACAGTTTATGACTTGGAATATGCCTATGATATCGCTTTCCTGAATGACAGTGCTTAGACATTACAATACCTTTTGGACTGCTTGATGATTGAGGTATCCAGATATGTTATTTGCTTTCATCATTATCATCATCGTCGTACAGCGTTTTCTTTGGAATCCACAACCGGAGCTTTCAGTTAGCCAAAGCTTAGCCCGTAAAGCAGCGGGACGAAACGTGGGGTCTGTAACCCACTGGGAGCCGGTGACTGACTTCTCGATTCATTCGCCCTTCGGATGAGGCCAAACATCCTAGGTTCCTAGTGCACCTCTCCGCCACAGATGCCGGTGAGCATACCAATGTACGCCTCATACGCCACTCGTGGTTGGTTTGGAATCAGGGTTTAGCCATCTCCCTTAGACTGACTATTGGTCAGTGGAGAGCACCGGGTATTCGCTTTCGTTCTCTCAATTTAGTGGGAACACCTCCAACACGAGAAGGCAGTGAGTAGGACTTCCTCGGCAGAAGCTGCGTTAGACGCGGTCACTTGGGAGAATTTCGAGAGGCTTTCCGGACGAATAGCCATCTCGGAGCCTGAGACACCCACACCCGATCATACTGAGGTATTTAGAGGCTTTAGTAATCAAATGCATGACTTCACTTCCACTTCCGATGGGGGCTCAAGTGATACTCCCCTAAAGGAATCAAAGTTGTTGACATAGGAGTAACTGCATTGGCGCACAGCCAGCTAAGCTGCTCCTTGAAGTATTCAGCCTAACGGTCCAGCCTTTGCTCTCTGCCACGAATAGGCTCGCTATTTATGTCGCATATTGTTTCGTTGACTGAGGTTCACCGTCCACCGGTGTCGTAAATAAGTTTGAACAGTCTTTGACTGTTACCTGAAGCAGATACTACTTCCATTTCTTTGGCTACCCCGACCAACCAATTTTCGCCATCATCAATTGCGTTTGTAGATTTCTCCGTATCTTATTCATTTCCTTAGAGTTCGGGAGCTGACGTTTTTGCTCCATCAGACTGATCGACTCTTGAGAAATCCTGTGTCTTTCGTGGGCATCAGACCTAGGACCACAGGAGAAACCTGTTCCCACGTGCATTGTCCGTTTGATATGGACCCAATGCTCATCTACATTACTGTCCGTCGTAGATCCTAGCTCATGTGATAATTTCTATTCATAACTGGTCAGAACTTCTAAATCAGACAAACGCTGTACGGCTAACCGGGTTTGCAGTTTGCGTCGATGACCATGGAACTGCAGCGATAATCCCATTAAAAATAACGCATGGTCAGACTCTGCGAAAGTGCACTAGTAAGATCTACAGTTATGGACAGAACTGTGCCACCGGTAGCTTACTGTGATATGATCGATCTGACTCCGCTTACCTGTAGAGTTAAAGTGTCGTGCGACTCGAGCAGTGTCGGGAATTCGTGCTAGATACGGATAACCGAGTGTTTGCACAAAACTGGCGAAGCCTATCCCCGTTATCTGTGCACTGAGCGCGTAAGGCACAACGTCCGTCTAAACAAGCTTGTGATGCACCAAGTTTGCGAACTTGTGCATTAAAATCACCTGCTTGCACCAGTGTCGAAGCCTTCGCTCTTGCGAACGAGAGTAGTGAATTTATCGCAGAACTCACCCTTATGCGTGTCAAAGCTGCAGTGTGTTGGAGCGTATGCCGAGATTACAAGCAAGTTGCGCTTAGCAAAGCTATCCTTTCGAACGCCAACTGACCTCTGGAGTCTAACTGCACATAAACGACTATTCACCGGTATCCAGTCTAAAAGGACAGCTTCAGTCAGTCAAGACTATTCCTACACTACATTGACCCGCTTCGTCTCCTAAAGTGCGTAGGAAATATCTAAATGAGATACCATGAGCAGTCAGTTGAAACACACTGCACGAATCCTGGATACGAGTTTCACTTACACAGCAGACATCAACCTTCAGAGAATCTATTGTGCGCACTTGGCACACCTGCTGGCCAGCCTGCATGAGAGTGCGCACATTTAAGGAGCCGAGTTTTAGAGGCTGACGAGGCTTGAGATGTGAACTACAAGATAGAGGATTAATCACGATGCTGTCTGACAATGAACCGTTGCGAGTGTCGGGTGTTATCGGTGGGAGCAATATAGGTAGGTAGAGGGGGTAAAGGTGTTTGGGGACAGAAGACAAAGGTTGAGTAAAAGAGGACCTCTCAGCAGTAGACCACCCCGCTCCATGAAATGGGCAGTGCGGTCCTCATCATCCTGCGCGACGACCGATGCAGTATGGAATTTTTTGTATTTGTGAAGTTCATAAGTGATGCTGGACGGGTACTGCTGGGGTGTCCAGTCGCAAAGCTGGAGAACGATTAGGGTTCTCAACTAAAGCCTTTAGTTCTAACAAGGAACCGTCCGCAGGGCAGCGGGGTGGCTGAGTGGAAGCCCATTTATTTCTTCCGCTGATTTTACTGACTGAATTGCCGGCTCAAATTGACCCCCAACCTGGAGAATCAGAAGACTGCTTCGTCAGCCCTCTACTCATTGACCCTTCAGGTATGATTCCATCTCCGACTTGAGGAAATCATCCTGTATAGCTCTGTGGACTATAAAGGCACTCGAGCCATCACACCACGTCAAGGTGCACGCTTCTCCAAATTTGAGAGAATACAGATAGTACTACTTCTTACCCTCTTTTCTTCGCCTATCCTGTCTTATTTGACAGATTCCACCTTCCCCATCCCCCTCCCACTCATGTTTATTTCCGCCCGTCGCATATGGTTCACCGTCATTTTTACATGGTCGCATTTACTTACACTTATTCCTTCTTAGAACCCATTTCTGATATTTATAGGGTTTACTCTTCCCTGAAAGCAACTCCACAGCAAGCGCTCCGCTCACCCGAGTGTATTGGAACCTCGGGACAAAGCTCCATACAGACTGATGACTGTCGTTTTTGTATTCCTTCGTAAACCCTCAGCTAGCTCATTAACCACACCGCTGCTTTCCTTTTGTTGTGTTCCACGTCCTATCGTTTGAAGGCCGCGCTATCAAACGTTTTGTCTATTAGCGAACGAAAATACTGACTGAATGGCTTCGCAAAAATAATAGTAACAATAAGAATTGTTACGACCACTGGAGCGCCTTATCTTTTTGAAGTATCAGTTGTCTGGAACACGTTCGTCGTGATTAACGGTTACAATCTATTCTTGTCTGTATACTCGTTTGACTGACTCACAAAAAACTCTGGACGAGGTAGGCCATCAATGAACTTTCGGTTTGCTATGTTCAGCGAGGAGTTGGTTACCTCATTACAGTCTGTCGGCATACGGTTCGGCTGAAACGGTCCTCTGCCCCACTATGAAAGATGATTCTTTATGGCTCGCATGAGACCGATTATTGTCAACTGCAGTCTGTGAACTACTTGTATAACCATGAAGTTTTGTTATAGAAGACACTTGAATTAAAACAAACGGTTTGTGAATCTCGGAATTTTACTGCACTACTTGTGATAACAAGCAATTAAACCTTGAGACTTGAGTGATGATTCATATAAGGTCAGACGGATTTACGAGCCAGGAGATTGTCTGCCATCAAAATGACCCGTCGTAGCAAGTTTCGAACTCGACCTCTGAAGTTGTACGTTTCAAACCACTCGACCACCGCCTTGGATTAACTACACAGGACTGACGCTGGTGTTACGTTTGCATATCGGACACACGGTGTCACAAAGACGATGTGCCGTATTGCACCTGGTGTCTCATATCAACTAGCCTCGATGAGTTTTATTCATCTAGTATGCACTTCCTTGCCACACACGAGGGCGTTGACGAAGCTGGAATAAATCAAACAGAATGACCATCTCACGAATGAAACCTGGTGGGGATATAACTGAACATAAATGGTAACGAATGGGGCGGAAACCCGTTTTAATAGGTGTTTCGTTCTGATCGGGGCAACCCTGGGGAATCGCGGAGTACAACAGTCCGTATAAGCACATAAAACAAATATGGCGGAGAAAATTTATGAAATAAACAAATAATCAGCGGACAGCTTGTTCATAAACAGATATAAACTCACTCGTGTTGTACCGAACCGTCTAAACAATTAGTAAATTACAGGAAAAGCTGGTCCAAAGTATCCAGAGGAATATAATTTGTTCATTAAGTGTACGGGTAATAAAACCACGGTGGGGTGGAAGGAGTCAAGGGATAGGTATTATGCAGATGGGTTAGGGACAAACCATTGACGATTCTGTTCAGTGAACCAAGGGTGAAGCCCGTTTGTTGACGTAATACTGTACCCCTGCAAAACCAAGGACAATGACATAGATCCCAGCAGCTATGAAGCAATTATTTGACATCATCACGTAGGCGTCGTCTACAAGTTGTGGTGAGTAGTTTTGTTTAGCCCATTCTGCTTGATTCAAGGGTATGTCTTCCGCCAGACTCACGGCATTGACTCGTGCGAAAACTCCCATTAGTAGCTGTATTGAGAAAATATGAACGTAAGCGACATGACAAATCAATTTCAGTGAGACAAATGTTTATAATTACCGCAATTAAAAGTAAATTTATTTGACTGAGTGATGTCGATGCTACATATCATATTAAAACTGTTCAACTGATAATCAGCGCCGATAAACTGCCAAACGTGACGCGGTGGTCATCAGACTCCCTTCGTCTATGTAACGGCCAAGCTACAGTTGGTCATTTTCCATTCTACGCTTGCAACAGTAGTGCATGGAACAAATCACAATCTACTATACCAGTTACCGTGGACCTGGGACTTGGTGGTATTCATTTATCAGAAGTTAGATGATCAAGTTGAAGCCTGGCAAGGCTAAGCGATGGATGACCCTATCAATCTGATTGCTGGCGGGCTATCGATGATCTAGTAAGCATGTGACCTCAACCGTGGTAGATGGTCTTGCCGTCGCCCGGGACAAAATTACCATTATTCCTATTGGAGCCTTGGGTGGTTCGCCACACCATGCTCTAAGGTCAGGATTCTGATTTTACCAGAAAAAACTCAGGACATTCACAATCCACGAAAGATAATCGCTCGTCTACTCGGCACGCACTATCGGGAGAAAACTCGCTCGCTAACATTTGAGGTTTGGACCATAACATTGATTCCGTACATGATTTTCTCTAATCATATTCTCCCCTTGCCTCATTTTCCACTGAGACGCAAATCTTGTCCTTGTCGGATACAACCCATCTCCAGTGTTCTAAACTACTTTCTCCCTTCCTCTTTTTCACTTAAAGCTGACGCCTGCGCCTAGATCCATCAATCTGTCGCTACCTCCTGTATCCAACACCTGGGCTTTTCAAATCGCGAGTTCCAGCCGATGTGGCTGAAACTCTGATTTCCTTCTCTTAGCCATTACTTTTGTACCGTTCATTGCTCTTCCAACAGTAGCGATCCCTCCATTTTTGATTTATTGTCCCCTGGCATTGAGAACGTCTGCATCAGACTCCATTTGCCACGTTCTTGGTGACTTCAATGTCCAAAACCAAGAACGGGCTTCTGCACCTTTCAGTCACTATGGCTGTGGGGCGTGAAATCGAAGCTTTCGGTTTGGTTAACAATCTAAACCAACTCGTTGACTTTCCCAACGCATTTCCGATCAGGTTGGCGATTGTGCACATACCTTCGATCTCAATTTCCTTCCCTCTGTTATTGTGTATTACCTTACTTATTCCACTTGGCTCATCGGAAAGTTGTCTTATCTCCGCCAGTTTTTTCGCTCAGGTCCTCCTTGCAACTCCTGGCTCGCCTTTCGGGATTACGACCCAGTCTATGGGGATGGTTGTTGTGACTTTCGGGTTTCCTATCCTTGGGACAACTGCTGCCTCACTTCCATTTATCAATTCAACGGTTGTTTATTAATGTATGCATCTTTTTATTGAGCACTTCCAAACTCGGCAACTTTAAATCTCCCTAGTGGTTGAATCACGCACCTGACCGTATCGTTTGCTTGAAACGTTCACCATTCCGCCGCTGGCGCCGCCCACTCACTCCGACTTCTCAGCACCACTCTGAGCAAGCTGGAAACAAATGCTCGCTTACCACACATAGAGTCAAACGCGTGGTCTCATCTGTCACTGGTAGCCGTACATTCTGGTCCCTTGCCAGAGTAATTTCCCGGAATCCCTGTCCTTCCAATCTTCCCTTCATCAGTAATTCTTCTGGTATTCTTGTATTTGAGCTACACGAGAAGACTAGGGTTTTTGCTTCCAGTTTGTCTTTAAATTCACCTTACCGAATTTCTTTCTCTTCCTGTAACCATCCTTTCCCTTGTTTTACCACTAGATCCTGCTAGTGTCGCGTTTTTCGAACACATACAAACCACCCGGCCCAGGCGGGATTCCATCCAGTGTCCTCAAAATGTGTTCCGTTGTTCCACGGGTGACCTGCTAGTCTCCACATCACACTCATGGTCGGTTGCATTCGATAACCGCTAAGAATCACACCTGGGCTAACTCGAGATCTCAAAGGAATTCGATAGGCTCTGGCACGGAGGTCTAGCGATGAAACTTCCAACCTTCAGGCTCCCTCCGGCTCTCGTGTCATGGACATTTTCGGGCAGTGTTGCGGAGAGATCGATGCTCTAAAACCGACAGTCTTCTCTTATCTTCTACCCTCAACGGCCATGTTTCTGAACCATATGGAATAACGGACTTAACCACCGCATTGCACACTCTACGCGTAACAGACAATCGAATGTCACGCCAACGCCACAGATGACAGTTTGACAAAAAAACCAAACGCGCCTTCCGTATACGCGATGACACCTCATCTAATATCAGTCCACCTGGTGTAACGTAACGGCTCAGGCAACAAAACTTATCTACTTCAACTAGAGCTTCCCGGCCAAGACAAGATTTGGCGTTGAGCCAACCCAGTCTTGCATCAGCATTTTACGCTTTGAAGTTGCAAAACGCATCCCAAACATTATTGCACTGTTGTTTAGCCTATTGAGAAAGCCTGCGATTTACCTGGATCTTCACCCAGGAGAACAATGTCGTCCGCGTATTCCAGATCAGACGGTTTACTGACAGAGCAAAGATCGATCCTGCTATTTTTACACGAGGATAGGGCTATCTCAAGAATCAATTCGATTATAAAATTGAAGAGGAAGGTCAAAAGAGGGAAAATCTGATGAACATCACCTTCCGTGGTGGACTCCAGTGGAAGAGCGCCGTAATCACGAACTCGACTTCGGCTGTTTACATACAAACATTGGAACAGGAAAAAATTTCTCTAGGGAAAGTAGGTGCCTCACGTCTTCGTGGTTGGGGTCCAAAAGATCCCTTAACCGGTTGACTGGAGACACTAGAGGATATGGCAACGAACCATGAACAGTGGTGATCGTGTTGTCACTTTTTGTGGTGTCAGAATGATTGATCAATGTACGTTTGTACAGTTAGACTGTGTATTCCGTGTGTTGGCTACTAGGTCGTTTTTCCTTCTCCCATCCCTGTAGATCCACTCCCTATCGATCTTGTATATCCATACTTTCTAATTCAACGTGCAAGATGGTGAGAAAGGCAGTGGCCAGTGGGGCTTGCCCTGCTGTTTAATGCTGTACGATGATGAAATTTCTGGCACCCTTCAGCGAGAGGTAGCGCCAGAGAACTGTGCGGCCCACTGAACCGAACACCACTCTCAGATCAAGAAAGACAGAAACTGCAGGCCTACGGAAGATGTTTGTGCTCCAAGACTGATTGAGTAGTGAAGATGTAGTCGATACGACCCCGACCGGGTTCGAAACCGGTTTGAACCTTACGCGTACATACCTCGCGTGTACTGGATGACCATTGAAGAATAAGCCCGATGAGCAGTTTGGATGCGATACTTACCAAGCTAATTCCTGTATGGTGTTTAGATCTGTCACCTTTCTTGAAAATCGGCACAATCAGCAATTCGCACCATCACCCAGGAATCTGCTCCCTATCCGAGATTACCCAGAGGAGTTTAGTTAACTCTGAAAACAAAGTTTCGTCGCCGTCTTTGAAAAAAGATGGGGACAGCCGATCCGGTCCATTGGCTTTGTACCTCCCGCACAACTCACATTTCTGATGGTGTGAAATTCACTTGCGTGGGTTGTCAATTAAGCATATTCGAAAGGTCCATGGTAGAAGTAAGCCAAATGATTTGTTCCTTAAAGAGCTCCGTCCAACGGTCCAGACAACGTCCCTGAGGGTGAGTGAGTGAGCCATCGGATTCTTTGGTTAACTCAAACCGGGCTTTCATGGACCGATACCTCTGCTGCAGCCAGTGGCGCAGCTGCATTCGGGTTCTTTGTCTTCGTGATTTCCGTCTATTAATTTTACCTTTCGAAAGGTGGCAACCGGAACCAGAACATGGAATTGCGAGGTTGGTGCCTAAGTAAACGAAAGCTTAATAACCTACCACAGTAATTACTTTGGTTATGGGTTTTATACCTCTACCGTAAACCACTTTGCATGAAGGAGGAGACGGTCCTGGACACGAATGAAAACCACAACCAACGCAACACATGGATACTTTCAGTAGAGATGTCTGTGTTTAGTCCGAAAATGTAGATGCTGTAGCGAACAGCTGTGTGAAGTTGCCGCACAACTTAGTGTCATTTTAGTGTAAATGGGAGTCTTACCACCAACACTGGATTGGTTCTCGCCGCTTAGCAATAAAACTGAGCTACTCTATCTAAGTAAAACTCATTGTATCGACTGCCCTTAATAACCCAATGTACCCAATGCTGTGAAACCTTACGGCCAGTATGCGATATTTCCTTTTAAGGTCCCTCGGTGGAAGCGCTGCCACCGACTTCTCCACTTATAGATTGTATGAGCATTTGAGGACATCAGTTTGCGGATAGCCGGATGCACCGACGCTGGCACGTCGTACCAGGCTTCACACGTAATGTCTTTGTCAACATTGTGGAGCATCCGACGCCCCCGTTCACAGATTGATACTGGGACTTCTGGCCTGTAGCGGTTGCCATATTCATTCGTACTTTTACCACGTTTATTGTCTAACTGAACGCTGACTGCCAAGTGCGGTTGCCATTTGACCGTTGCTCTTGCGCACGCTCTCACGCACGCTCCCAAATAAACGCTAACCACTATCTCTCCCAATCGCCTTCTCGTTCTCACGGGTAACGGAGAATACTGTTCTGGTTAACATATTTGTGCAGTGCCGCACATTAGAGTAACGTGCAGGTGGTCCACGCAGTACAAACGACCGAAGCATGCGTTTACTGAGGAAACCGCGAAGTAAGGTCTAATCAACCTTACAGGCCGGAACCATTATCTACATTTTACATCCCACAGCTCAGCCTGACAAAAACTGCTGATTCCATAGTATTGGGATTCGACAACTAATAGCATCAGTTATTTGATAAATGAATGGTAAGGGAAGTCAGACGGAACACAGCGAGTGCTGCAATAGTGATGGAGAAAGAATCCACAAGTTATTCCTTAATAAACCTAACGAACGTCTATCAGAACCAACGCAATGCCATTACTGGAATTATAAACCAAACAGAGAAGCCCTATTCACTTACCAACATTAAAACGCCCCAAACACTCATGACTAGCAAGAAAACCGAACACTTGGGGCCGATGACGCGCATCTCTACAGGTGCAAGTGTTTAAAACAAAGCGCGAAGGTCAGTGTGTCGAGCCAGCGAAACTTAACCGGTCTTTCCTCTGTACCTAATGTTCTAATGTGTTACCAAACTAATATACACATCTGTTACGAAATTGGAAACTGACTGCACAACTTACGGCCCATCAAACCTATGTGGTGGAAGGCTCAGTCCAGTTCAGTTCAGTTCAGGTTGCAGGACTTGGTGTGGCTAGAGCTAATCGTGTGTTCAGATAGTTGTGTTGTCGGCGCGTTTCCGTAGCTCCAAACACTGCGTGACTTCCTTTTTCTGAAAGGCAGAAATTTTGTGCAGTATCAGCCCTTGCAGAGTAAGGTGGAAA
Source organism: Fasciola hepatica (assembly GCA_948099385.1). NCBI lineage: Eukaryota > Metazoa > Platyhelminthes > Trematoda > Plagiorchiida > Fasciolidae > Fasciola > Fasciola hepatica. The sequence goes on from CANUEZ040000043.1 coordinate 49,953,230, forward strand.
CAATGAGTAAATTGCGTCTGGCCCTGGAAGCTACTTAACACAACTCGGGGTATACTGCCACCCAACATAGGTCTACGGCTTTCTTAAAAGCCTTCACTGTTGTGGTATTTATGACCTCCTCCAGGAGCTTATTCCACTAGGTTACCACTCTATTCGAGAAGTACTTCGCCCTAATTTTGAGCCTCGAATACTTCCTTTGTAATCTAAGGCTATGCCCCCTTGTGCCTCTCTCGGGGATCAGAGAGAAAAGGTCCTCTCGTCTTATTCCTGACAGTCCCTTCATTACTTTGAAGGTTTCTATCAATCTCCGCGAATGACCCGTCTTTCCATCGAGAACAGGTCTAGGGGACGGAGACGCTCTGTGTAGCTAACCCCCCCCCTCCCCCCTTGCCCAGCCACCATTCTAGTGGCTAGCCCTTGCACTTTCTCCAGACAGTCTATATCTTTCTGGTAGTGCAGTGTCCATGCCTGCAGGCAGTACTCCATATGCGGCCCAACTATGGCCTGATATATCGGAACGAAAATCTCCGGCCAGGGTCGCCGAACGTAGAAACCGTAGCTGCAACCATTACAAAGCTTCCGCCAGTCAGCTAGCCTGGACCCATGATACGTAGCTCTGAAAGGTGGATTTAGGCCTCCTGCAAACTGCCAAGCTAGAATTTGAGCTCAGACTGGCTCAGCGTGTTAGACATAAGCCGAAAATTTCTATAGCTATGTGCAGTCGAAAGGCTTAACGAAGGATGCCATAGGTCCACTATCCACTGGGGATCACGACAATGTCGCTGATGACCGGGGCAAAGCAGACTCCCTGGGGGAATACTTTGGTAGTATATATAGGATAAGTAGTGGGATATGACACGATCTGGCTCTAGTGCATCCTCATCCACAGCCAAATAAGCTAAATCTCTCAGGGGAAACCGTGCGTATTATTAGCGGCTTCGCAGACACCAAATTCAGTAAAATGCAGTTGCGAGCTGAGAGCTTAGGCGCCTTGTTTATGAATAGGTATTTTCACTTAGATTTACCTAGGAATGACAACCGCTCCCCAGGAGAGGCCACTTCCGGCTTCCGACTCTCATCTAGCTATAGGCAATCTTCCTTTTCGAATCCTTCTTCTCAGTCACATAAATTGGCTTATAGTCAGGACAGAAGTACCTCAAATTACTTTCACTCATCCAGACCCGATTTAACCAGTGCGGTATTATGATCTTCGGTCGGACACATCAGCCTATCTTAGAAACCCTGTGGGACATTTGGGTGTTCCTCAAGAGTCATCCATTGAGATACGTAACAGGCTTAACAGACGTTGACCAGGCTTTTCTATAGGTCAGCAATTCGGTTTGGCGTCGGTTCCTTCAATCGACCGGTTGCTTGAAGTCTGATTTGTTTAAGTCCACCTGGTACCGGAAAAGTCGATCGCATCGAAAAACTTACGTCACTCTAAGCAGACGGCAAGGCGCTCTCCAGCTCATCTGCTCTGGCCATTAGCTCGTTCAGCCTCCCATCTCCTGTCATTTATACAGGGTAACCAATATAATTATTAAAACCCATCAACTGCTATCGTTCTGCGTCTCCATTCGCTGGACGGGAATCGAGTCCGCACGTGGTGCGTGCAACTAAATAAGTACCTACTGGATTTAAGCAGACACAAGTCAGCAAGTCCAAGTGGCATCCACCCAGCTACTACCGGGCTGTTGGTGGATATCATACCTGCTTCAGTATGCTGGCCGCACAGGCCTACGCAGGAACGGAGTTAGCTCCTTAGGACCGGAAAGTCTTGGCGATACACAAGAGTGAAACCAAGTCGGCTACGCATAAATGCGGGCCTATAAGCCTTACAAGCATCCCATGTAAAGTCCTTGAGATCACACGAGCCCCCAACTGTCAGCACCTGCTGTAACAGCCGGTCGTGGAAAATCCCCCCTTTTCCCTCGCGATTCAGTGTTTTTCCCAACATCACTCATTTCCATACACTATTGACTTGTCTTTACGAACTGGTTGTTTTTCTGGACCAATTGTTGTTTGTTCGCGCCCAGAGCGCTACTTTGGCACATCCTTGTTCAGGACCTGCGTGACGCACGTGCTGTTTGCTCACACGCTGCTATTCGGTTTCTCGTTGTTGAGTCCTTGTGATCGTGTTATTGAGGTTTGTATATTGTTTATGTCATTATTTATTGTAATAATCTAGTATCGTAGAATATCACGGATAATCGTCTTTTGATTTCGGGATCCGTTGCGAATTTGGCTACGCATTGCTCAAACGTTCGTTATAATACTCAATAGATCAATTTGGAACGAGGAAAAATCACGCAAAATGCCAAGAAAAGGATCAAAAGCAGTCGAATCCGGACAGGACGTAATACGGCAAGTCTCTGGGGAGGTTTTGGGTACATATGATTCTTTAGTTAATGCTAGATCGCCTAGTCCTGTCAGTGCTAGTTCATGTGTTATTGAGAACAATATTGATCGTAAGGATGTCGATTTATATAAGCTGAGAATACTAGAACTAGAGCAACAGTTACTATCGGCTAGACTACAGGCGCAGGAAGCAGAGAAGTGTACACAGAAACAGCGAGAGCATGAGACCAGTGACTTCGACACTTCCGATAGATTAGGGTGCAATAAGGTAGGGAACACCACGCCGGTCGCCGACTACAAACCACCATCGATCGATCTGCCTAGAGTGGAGCTAACGGTTTTCGACGGGCGAGCTGAGCAATACTGCAAGTTTGTCAAGCAGTTCGAGACGTTCGTTGAAAATAAGTTAACCGACCCTGGGCAAAGGCTTCTCTACCTTACTCACTACTGCCGAGGCCGAGCAAGAAAAGCTATCGACGAGTGCACCATGCTCGACCCAGAACAAGGCTACACAAGGCCAAGGAAGATTCTAAGGGACTTGTTTGGCCAACCTTTCAAAGTAGCCCGTAACCTAATAGAGGGCGTGATGGAAGAGGCAAAGAGAACCAAGGGCGACGTCTACACCATGGCCGACCTGGTGATTAAGATGCAGAACTGCTCAATAGCCCTCGACCATTTAGGTTACAGGGCTGACCTAGACGCCATGCACACTTTGGAAGGCATAGTCCGTTACCTCTCTCCCGAACTACAGGGTCGGTGGGCGGAAGAAGCAGAACGGATAAGCCGAAGCGACAGAGAAGCCAACTTCGAAGACCTGACTGAATACTTAGACAGGCAAACGAAGATAGCTGACAGCAGATTCGGCCGACTCATCCGGGACAGCAACCGAGCAAACAAGCCCAGCACTAGCCAAGTCCAAACCCCTGTACGGGAACATCCAAAGTACCAGCCTTGGACCAATACACACGTCATTTCACGAGATGCTACGGCGAAACCAAATTGCAGATCCTGTGGTACTAGCCATGGCCTACCAGAATGCCCCAAGTTCGACAACGCCACAATAGACGAACGGTGGGGAATGGCGAGGATGGCAGGAGCATGTTTTATCTGTCTCAACACCACGCACCGGACAGCAGCCTGTAGAACAAGGATGTGCCAAAGGAGCGCTCTGGGCGCGAACAAACAACAATTGGTCCAGAAAAACAACCAGTTCGTAAAGACAAGTCAATAGTGTATGGAAATGAGTGATGTTAGGAAAAACCCTGAATCGCGAGGGAAAAAGGGGGATTTTCCAAGACCGGCTGTTACACCGCCCACCTGGCTCCCCGGCCGGGAATCGAACCCGGGCCGTCTCAAGTTTGTTCGACCCGCTCGGTTTCGTCTCACCATGGCTGCTACCCGGAAAGATCTTGCTGCAGCAGCTGTGCCGTAAGAAAGTTGATTGTGACCAGTCACTGGACCGAGGGGACCGGCTGGACTGGGAGGAATTTTTGAACACCTTGAAGAAATTAGGGGATATAAGAATCCCACGATGTTTGACTCCTGGCCATACGACACGGACTGGAGAACTACATGCCTTTTCCGATGCATCCGAAGTCGGTTATGGAGCTGTGGTGTACGGACGATGGTGCGCAGGAGATGGACAATATACCACGAGGATCCTGTTCGCCAAATCCCGCGTTGCTGCACTGAAGTCGGCCTCAATCCCACGCCTTGAACTCAGCGCAGCCGTGCTGGCAGTCAGGGTGGTGCAAGCTGTGGAGAGATGTTGAGATCTCTACATCTGGTCGGTGAGCTTCTGGACGGATTCAACGATAGTACTTTACTATATCAACAACGTCCGGAGCCGGTTTAGTACTTTCGTTGCTAACCGGCTCACGATTATCCACGATGAATCAGCCACGCACCAGTGGAGTCATGTCAGGTCTGGCGATAATCCGGCCGACCTGTGCTCCCGAGGTGCGAACAACTTCAGGCAACTGGACACGTGGACGAGAGGGCCAAACTTCCTGCAATTGCTTAAACAGGACTGGCCCGTGTTCGAATTAAAAACCCCTACGGAAGTGGAACTGGAGATCAAAGGCGTAGTGATAGCAACCAACGTCGTCAAAGCGTCATCCATTCTATCGCGACTGGTCAGGTTTTCTTCCTGGATGAAGACGCTTCGTTCGCTGGTTTGGTTAACCAGGTTCAAGAGAAATTTACTAGTCATGAAAGGGCTACGGCCCTCAGGTCGGATACGGGTCGGCCCGATAGGTCCCGATGAGCTACAAGCGGCAGAGTACGATATTTTCAGAATGATACAACGCGAGGCTTTCGCCCGAGAACTCAAGAGGGCGGAAGAAGGGGGGCCGACCAATAAAGACATGCCATCTCCAAGAGGCGAGCTGAAGCGTTTAAACCCCAAACTCATCGACGGACTGTTGCGGGTGGATGGTAGGCTGACCAACGCCCACCCGAACTTCGACACAAAGTATACTATACTGCTGCCTGCGAGACAACCTGTAGTAGAGCTAATGATTCAACACGTCCACGCCGTGGAGGGACATGCCGGGGAAAGTCACGTGACGAGCGTCATCCGAAAGCGTCTTTGGTTGTTGAGAGGACGAGAGACTGTAAAACGCGTAATCCGACGGTGTGTGCAATACAGGAGACGCAATGCCACAGCAGGCAAACAACTCATGGCCCCACTACCAGAATGCAGGGTGACTACGGGCTGGTGGCCGTTCAGTGACACCGCGTTGGACTATTTCGGGCCCTTGTGGATCAAGTGCGGGAAAAGATTAGAAAAGCGATACGGATGTATCATGACGTGCATGAAGTCACGTGCGGTACACCTAGAGGTCGCACATTCGATGACGACCGATTCGTTTCTACGGGCCTTGCAAAGATTTATCAACCGAAGAGGCGTACCGGCCGATATATACTCAGATAATGGATCGAACTTTGTGGGCGCTCACCGGGAATTGCAGCGTTGGCACAAGAACATAAACAGGGACGAACTGCAGGATCGAACCGTGGCCTACGGCATACGATGGCATTTCAACCCCCCACAGGCCAGCCACCGAGGCGGCATATGGGAACGCATGATCCGGTCCGCCAGACGGATATTGCTGTCAGTCATGGAGCAGCAGCCGCCCGACGACGAGACGCTGAACACCGTCATGACTGAGGTGGAGCGAATCCTGAACAACCGCCCCTGGTTCCAGTATTGAACGGCGACCCCACCCACCTGGCGCTCACCCCAAACGACTTATTGACGCTAAGGTCGAACGAGGGATTCCAAAGGCCGGTAAACCTTCGTGGGAGCTACCTCCACGGGTGGAAGCAGGCGAACTATCTGGCCAAGGTCTTCTGGAGGCGATGGCTGCGGGAGTACCTACCGGCTTTGCAGACTCGACAGAAGTGGCTGGCCAAAACAAGACCATTCAAAGTTGGGGACGTGGCTATGATCGCCGACGAACGCGCACATTTCAGCGCTTGGTCTTTGGGAGTAGTTACGGAAACCATCAAAAGCACTGACGGAATGATAAGAACGGCGAAGGTGAAGACAGCTAACGGAGTGCTCATTCGTGACATACGCAGTATTAACCTACTCGAGCGCGAAGACGGAGGAGCTGATAACCCCGAGGCCCAGTAAACCTTTTCCACACCAGTAATCGAGGTGGATAAAGAAACACCATATATACCACACGGTCTCCGTCAAACACGTTAAGGTGTTCGCGGTCTTTTCGTTGACATTACAGGAGGTTCTTTCCGATACGTGGTGATGAGTGCGATTCCATTGTACATCCCGATACATACACGCACGCACGACGCACTCTACATCCCGTAAACCCATCAAACATGTGACAGTGTTCGTTGTTTTGCTTTTTGTTGACGCTACCGAATGCCCCTTGCATATGTGGAAGTAGCGGAGCGCAGGTCACACACACATGCTACATTTTACTCGTTTTCTTGTCACGCGGTCTTTTGTTGACATTGCAGAAAGTCCTCCTTTGATGTGTAGTCATACCTGTGATTTCATTGTACCCCCGGCACACACACACACACACACACACCCAAACACACACTCAAGCACGTATATCCAGGACCGGACGGCCCCTTACGAGGACAACGTCTATGTGACCCTTCACGCCCGCCATCGGTCATTTGGTCTTGTGGAAGATGTAGACTAGCCTCACGTCTATGTATCCAATGGGTTAGGTGCGACCAGCAGTAGAACGTTGACGACGAGCATTAGACGCGCGCACTGACAGCAGGGCCTATGCAGGTAGGAAGAATCAGTACCTTCATACCGAACCTTTGACTCTGCTAAGGATCCAGGAGGATGTGGGTGGGCGGTGTAACAGCCGGTCGTGGAAAATCCCCTTTTTCCCTCGCGATTCAGTGTTTTTCCCAACACCACTCATTTCCATACACTATTGACTTGTCTTTACGAACTGGTTGTTTTTCTGGATCAATTGTTGTTTGTTCGCGCCCAGAGCGCTACTTTGGCACATCCTTGTTCAGGACCTGCGTGACGCACGTGCTGTTTGCTCACACGCTGCTATTCGGTTTCTCGTTGTTGAGTCCTTGTGATCGTATTATTGAGGTTTGTATATTGTTTATGTCATTATTTATTGTAATAATCTAGTATCGTAGAATATCACGGATAATCGTCTTTTGATTTCGGGATCCGTTGCGAATTTGGCTACGCATTGCTCAAACGTTCGTTATACCTACTGTTGCACTCCGTGCTAAGTCCGGCCCACCATGGATTCCTGAAAAATAAATCTTCTGTGACCAGTCTCTTGTGTCACTTAGATGAAGTAACTAGAGGAATGAATGAAGGTAAGTAGGTCGGGGTACGCTAACTTGACTAAGGCAAGGCTTTCGACCGCGTTAATCATCGTCATTTGCTGCACAGGATGAAGACCTTCGGTAAAGGTGGGCCAGTATATAGGTGGCTAGGGGACTTCCTCTCCCATAGGACTTTTACATCAAAGTAGGGGACAGGTGCTCCAGTTTGGTGAATTTCACCAGTGGTGTACCTCAGGGATCCGTCCTAGGCCCAGTTATAAGATTGTTGTTTATATTTGGCCTGGCACCCGCTCTTCAATCGCCGAGCTTTATTTTTCCGGACGATGTGAAGATTGTTGGATCGGAGGGTAGGGTGGATTTGGGCTGGGATAAAGGTGTCGTCCTGGACTGGACATACAAATGTGAATGCCGGAAAAAGCCAATTGTTGTCAAGATCAACATAAAGCCCAACTGTCGGTCGAGATAGAGGGCTCTTCACCATAGAAGCTGTCAGTAGAGTTAAAGACCTTGGGGCATCTTGAACAGTGATTTTAAATGGTCGGCCCAGTACAACGCCGCCGCACGAAAGGCTCGTGATGAATTCTTTAAACTACGACTAGCTTTGTCTTGCCGGCAGCCGGGGATATTCGTGCCTATTTTTACATGGCTATGGTACGACCTCACTTGGAAGGAAGCGTGCAGGCCTGGTCGCCCTTCTACAAAGAGGACACCGCCTGTCTAGAGGAAGTTTGACGCCTCTCCACTCGACTGGTTGAAGAGCAGAGGGGTGAGGGAGCGGATACCCTGTGATCAGAATCTCTTCCCAATGGAAAAAAGGAGAGATTGAGTAGACCTCATAGAAACGTTCAAGGTAATGAAGGGCTTTTCTGGCCTTAGACCGGATAGCCTGTTCCAAGTGGCTTTAGATTCCAGAAAAAGGGGACATGAAAATAAGCTGATAAAAGCTCCAGGTAGGTTAATCGTTAGATCGCACTTCTTCAACAACAAGGTGGTGAACAGTTTGAACGGTCTGCCTGGTGGAATGGTAGATCTGCAGACCGTCCAATCCTTCAAGGGTGCCCTAGATCGCAAGTGGTACGAAATCTTTCCTTGTAGTGAGCCTTGAGTATATCAACTAGATGGATGACGGGTAGCACTGTGGTCATTCTGGAGTATGTATTAACAGACTTCTTCCCTCATTGCATATTGTCTCAGTGAACGCTCACGATGCATAATGTCTCTCGCAGTTGATGTTACGAACGTTTGAGCAATGCGTAGCCAAATTCGCAACGGATCCCGAAATCAAAAGACGATTATCCGTGATATTCTACGATACTAGATTATTACAATAAATAATGACATAAACAATATACAAACCTCAATAATACGATCACAAGGACTCAACAACGAGAAACCGAATAGCAGCGTGTGAGCAAACAGCACGTGCGTCACGCAGGTCCTGAGCAAGGATGTGCCAAAGTAGCGCTCTGGGCGCGAACAAACAACAATTGATCCAGAAAAACAACCAGTTCGTAAAGACAAGTCAATAGTGTATGGAAATGAGTGGTGTTGGGAAAAACACTGAATCGCGAGGGAAAAAAGGGATTTTCCACGACCTGCTGTTACACCGCCCACCCAAATCCTCCTGGATCCTTAGCAGAGTCAAAGGTTCGGTATGAAGGTACTGATTCTTCCTACCTGCATAGGCCCTGCTGTCAGTGCGCGCGTCTAACGCTCGTCGTCAACGTTCTACTGCTGGTCGCACCTAACCCATTGGATAAATAGACGTGAGGCTAGTCTACATCTTCCACAAGACCAAATGACCGATGGCGGGCGTGAAGGGTCACATAGACGTTGTCCTCGTAAGGGGCCGTCCGGTCCTGGATATACGTGCTTGAGTGTGTGTTTGGGTGTGTGTGTGTGTGTGTGTGTGCCGGGGGTACAATGAAATCACAGGTATGACTACACATCAAAGGAGGACTTTCTGCAATGTCAACAAAAGACCGCGTGACAAGAAAACGAGTAAAATGTAGCATGTGTGTGTGACCTGCGCTCCGCTACTTCCACATATGCAAGGGGCATTCGGTAGCGTCAACAAAAAGCAAAACAACGAACACTGTCACATGTTTGATGGGTTTACGGGATGTAGAGTGCGTCGTGCGTGCGTGTATGTATCGGGATGTACAATGGAATCGCACTCATCACCACGTATCGGAAAGAACCTCCTGTAATGTCAACGAAAAGACCGCGAACACCTTAACGTGTTTGACGGAGACCGTGTGGTATATATGGTGTTTCTTTATTCACCTCGATTACTGGTGTGAGAACAAAGTTTCGTCGCCGTCTTTGAAAAAAGATGGGGACAGCCGATCCGGTCCATTGGCTTTGTACCTCCCGCACAACTCACATTTCTGATGGTGTGAAATTCACTTGCGTGGGTTGTCAATTAAGCATATTCGAAAGGTCCATGGTAGAAGTAAGCCAAATGATTTGTTCCTTAAAGAGCTCCGTCCAACGGTCCAGACAACGTCCCTGAGGGTGAGTGAGTGAGCCATCGGATTCTTTGGTTAACTCAAACCGGGCTTTCATGGACCGATACCTCTGCTGCAGCCAGTGGCGCAGCTGCATTCGGGTTCTTTGTCTTCGTGATTTCCGTCTATTAATTTTACCTTTCGAAAGGTGGCAACCGGAACCAGAACATGGAATTGCGAGGTTGGTGCCTAAGTAAACGAAAGCTTAATAACCTACCACAGTAATTACTTTGGTTATGGGTTTTATACCTCTACCGTAAACCACTTTGCATGAAGGAGGAGACGGTCCTGGACACGAATGAAAACCACAACCAACGCAACACATGGATACTTTCAGTAGAGATGTCTGTGTTTAGTCCGAAAATGTAGATGCTGTAGCGAACAGCTGTGTGAAGTTGCCGCACAACTTAGTGTCATTTTAGTGTAAATGGGAGTCTTACCACCAACACTGGATTGGTTCTCGCCGCTTAGCAATAAAACTGAGCTACTCTATCTAAGTAAAACTCATTGTATCGACTGCCCTTAATAACCCAATGTACCCAATGCTGTGAAACCTTACGGCCAGTATGCGATATTTCCTTTTAAGGTCCCTCGGTGGAAGCGCTGCCACCGACTTCTCCACTTATAGATTGTATGAGCATTTGAGGACATCAGTTTGCGGATAGCCGGATGCACCGACGCTGGCACGTCGTACCAGGCTTCACACGTAATGTCTTTATCAACATTGTGGAGCATCCGACGCCCCCGTTCACAGATTGATACTGGGACTTCTGGCCTGTAGCGGTTGCCATATTCATTCGTACTTTTACCACGTTTATTGTCTAACTGAACGCTGACTGCCAAGTGCGGTTGCCATTATCAAGTCTATCACTTGATAAGATGACGGATGCCTATCTACTTGCCGGTTTCCAAACCAAAATTCAGAGGAAGACAGCAACGTTTTGCAGTCATCTTATCAAGTCTATCACTTGTGTGTCGAATTAAGTTTGAAAATTTCTCAAAAGAAATGTTGCAAAAAACCAGAACCAAAACTATGGAAAACTTTTATGGAAGACTTTGCAATCCCAAAGAGGTACCAATGTTCCCGTCAGATACAACCAATTATGTTCACAATTTTTCCGCGGTACAACTGACAAAAGCACAAAAAGAAGTCCTATCATTAGGTCTGAAGTTCAAGTTGCCTCCGAAAAATATCAACCAGTTACAAATAGAAGCTCAATTCGAAAACTTAAATGATCAAGTTAAAAATCTGACTCCGGCCTCAGAGGACAAAGCAGGTTGGTTTAGGGCGAAATTGGTGGATCTTTCGGAAGTATTCAACTCAACCCCTGTGCGACAAAAATGCTGTCTATCACAAGAACACTACACTGCAATTAGACAATTGAAAGAGATGAAAGATGTGGTATTTCTTCAACCAGACAAGAGATCAGGTGTCATCATCATGAAGAGACAAGACTACTTTAAAAAGATGGATGGCACTTTGGGGGACAAACGACGATTTATTCCGGATTCGACCCCAGAGAACAACTTGCTCGTAGAGAAACAGGTCACACGACACCTCCAGATATTACGCTTGCATGGATTTATCTCTGAGGACCTATACAGAAAACTGAAACCGATAGGCACCCAAACGCCAAAACTGAGGGGTTCTCCGAAAATTCACAAGCCTGCTGTTCCATTGAGACCTGTTTTATGTATGCAGAACTCAGCGTGCCACAAACTGGCACGCTGGCTGGTGGATATGCTATCTCCCATCCGAAAGCACATGACATCACACTGTCTGAAGGACTCATTTGAACTATCAGATATCCTGGAGCGAATACCCGGGAGTTCCCAAAAAATGTTTTCTGTAGATGTTGATTCACTTTTCACCAGTGTACCCCTAAGAGAAACGGTAGAGTATTTGTGCGACATGGTAGCAACACTCAAACCCACGTTACCGATTCCTGTTACATACATCAGGGACCTCATTCTCTTATGTACAGAAAACATACGTTTTGATTTTGAAGGACAGTCATACAAATAGATTGATGGTGTGGCAATGGGTAGCCCTCTTGGACCCACATTGGCAGATATCTTTTTGGGAATGATTGAGAAAAATGTACGTCAGAATATCATCCAGTTTACCCTGTACAAGCGTTATGTCGATGATATTTTGATTTTTACTGAGGAAGAACGGTTCACTAAGTTCTTCAACCTAATGAACACCATGCATCCTAATCTATCAGTCACATGTGAAACAGAGAGTGGCAGCAGCCTCCTTTTTGGATATCATGATAAAAACACGTGCAGATGGGACAATTCAGAAGACTATCCATCGTAAAGCAGCATGTAGTGGACAATATATTAAGTTCTCCAGTTTCGCTCCAGTTGCCTACAAAAGGGGCCTGGTCAAAACCCTGTTCCACAGAGCGCGAAAAATCTGCAGTGTAGACCAAATGAAAAAGGAAGATGAGTTCTTATCCCAAACTTTTTGTGCCAATGGATACCCGGAAAAGTTCATTGAGATGCACAAAAGAGAAAGGCCTAAGACCGTACAAGTCGACACGGTCGAGAAGAAACGAGTTACTCTAGTGTTGCCATTTAAAGGGGATCATCTGTTCAATCGGATTAGCCAAAATCTAAAGTGTGCACTAAAGCGCAACTACTTGGCGGCTGAATTGCAGCTTTCGCAAACCACCAAACGACTAAATCTCCAAGCACATTCAAACAGAGTCGCGAACCTGAATGCCAATCACATCATTTATCAGTTCACCTGCAGCTGCGTTGACACCTACATAGGCAGAACGGATCGTTGCCTCAGTCAAAGAATGGGGGAGCATATACCGAAGTGGTTAGTGCAGTGGATGAGTCATCCTCCATCCGGACAACAGACGACGACTGGAAACCCGGCTTCATCGATCGCGAAACACCTTGTGACCTTTCGTCATCGGATTGATCCGGGTCAAGCGTTCCGAGTGATTGCATGGAATCGGAACCCAAAGCTCCTAGCTTCCTGTGAGGCAGTGTTGATAAGTAGACTTAGGCCCCCACTGTGTGCACAGAAACTGTTGACCCACAATGTGTGCCTGCCGTGGTGGTAACCAATCAGGTTTACCGAATGGTTTCCGAGTTTCGCTTGACACTATCTATTCCATTGTTTTGCTCTGTGCTCCATTTGAACACGAAATCGCATGTTTTACGTACGCGACTGAGAAGATTAAAAGAAATGCTTGCATCTCACAATTTATGTCTTCTATCTGTTTTGATGAACTGGATCAAGGGGACCCAAAGTTTCAAATTCCTTTATTTATCTCGCTTTTTCGTTTAATCGATCATTACACAATAACGCTGAGACTGCTTGTGTCTGTTATACTTCATAGGTCGTACTAAACGCGTGAACAAAAGACTCACGAAGAGCGAACTGGGTTCCGTGCCGACCGTAGGTGCATCGATCAAATCTTCATCCGCTGACAGCTGTCAGCGCACCGTCACACTTTCGAAAGACCGACAGTCATCGTGTTCCTGGACATTCGCGCGGCCTTCGACCTCATCAATTGGACCGCACTATGGAATTGTTTGTTGGGAAACGGATTACCTGAGAAGTAAGTATCGGTCCTCAAAAATGTTGTATCATCACACCTCAGGTCAGGTGAGGGCCAACGGCCAGCTTTCGTCCCATTTTATCGCCTCCGGGGGAGTTCGACAAGTTGGCCAAACATCCCAATTTCTCTTCAATTTCGCCATTGAGATTGTTCTACGGAAGGCCTTATCTGGTTTTCCAGACGGTGATGTGTTGAACTCCTCCAAGGGAACAGTTTATGACTTGGAATATGCCTATGATATCGCTTTCCTGAATGACAGTGCTTAGACATTACAATACCTTTTGGACTGCTTGATGATTGAGGTATCCAGATATGTTATTTGCTTTCATCATTATCATCATCGTCGTACAGCGTTTTCTTTGGAATCCACAACCGGAGCTTTCAGTTAGCCAAAGCTTAGCCCGTAAAGCAGCGGGACGAAACGTGGGGTCTGTAACCCACTGGGAGCCGGTGACTGACTTCTCGATTCATTCGCCCTTCGGATGAGGCCAAACATCCTAGGTTCCTAGTGCACCTCTCCGCCACAGATGCCGGTGAGCATACCAATGTACGCCTCATACGCCACTCGTGGTTGGTTTGGAATCAGGGTTTAGCCATCTCCCTTAGACTGACTATTGGTCAGTGGAGAGCACCGGGTATTCGCTTTCGTTCTCTCAATTTAGTGGGAACACCTCCAACACGAGAAGGCAGTGAGTAGGACTTCCTCGGCAGAAGCTGCGTTAGACGCGGTCACTTGGGAGAATTTCGAGAGGCTTTCCGGACGAATAGCCATCTCGGAGCCTGAGACACCCACACCCGATCATACTGAGGTATTTAGAGGCTTTAGTAATCAAATGCATGACTTCACTTCCACTTCCGATGGGGGCTCAAGTGATACTCCCCTAAAGGAATCAAAGTTGTTGACATAGGAGTAACTGCATTGGCGCACAGCCAGCTAAGCTGCTCCTTGAAGTATTCAGCCTAACGGTCCAGCCTTTGCTCTCTGCCACGAATAGGCTCGCTATTTATGTCGCATATTGTTTCGTTGACTGAGGTTCACCGTCCACCGGTGTCGTAAATAAGTTTGAACAGTCTTTGACTGTTACCTGAAGCAGATACTACTTCCATTTCTTTGGCTACCCCGACCAACCAATTTTCGCCATCATCAATTGCGTTTGTAGATTTCTCCGTATCTTATTCATTTCCTTAGAGTTCGGGAGCTGACGTTTTTGCTCCATCAGACTGATCGACTCTTGAGAAATCCTGTGTCTTTCGTGGGCATCAGACCTAGGACCACAGGAGAAACCTGTTCCCACGTGCATTGTCCGTTTGATATGGACCCAATGCTCATCTACATTACTGTCCGTCGTAGATCCTAGCTCATGTGATAATTTCTATTCATAACTGGTCAGAACTTCTAAATCAGACAAACGCTGTACGGCTAACCGGGTTTGCAGTTTGCGTCGATGACCATGGAACTGCAGCGATAATCCCATTAAAAATAACGCATGGTCAGACTCTGCGAAAGTGCACTAGTAAGATCTACAGTTATGGACAGAACTGTGCCACCGGTAGCTTACTGTGATATGATCGATCTGACTCCGCTTACCTGTAGAGTTAAAGTGTCGTGCGACTCGAGCAGTGTCGGGAATTCGTGCTAGATACGGATAACCGAGTGTTTGCACAAAACTGGCGAAGCCTATCCCCGTTATCTGTGCACTGAGCGCGTAAGGCACAACGTCCGTCTAAACAAGCTTGTGATGCACCAAGTTTGCGAACTTGTGCATTAAAATCACCTGCTTGCACCAGTGTCGAAGCCTTCGCTCTTGCGAACGAGAGTAGTGAATTTATCGCAGAACTCACCCTTATGCGTGTCAAAGCTGCAGTGTGTTGGAGCGTATGCCGAGATTACAAGCAAGTTGCGCTTAGCAAAGCTATCCTTTCGAACGCCAACTGACCTCTGGAGTCTAACTGCACATAAACGACTATTCACCGGTATCCAGTCTAAAAGGACAGCTTCAGTCAGTCAAGACTATTCCTACACTACATTGACCCGCTTCGTCTCCTAAAGTGCGTAGGAAATATCTAAATGAGATACCATGAGCAGTCAGTTGAAACACACTGCACGAATCCTGGATACGAGTTTCACTTACACAGCAGACATCAACCTTCAGAGAATCTATTGTGCGCACTTGGCACACCTGCTGGCCAGCCTGCATGAGAGTGCGCACATTTAAGGAGCCGAGTTTTAGAGGCTGACGAGGCTTGAGATGTGAACTACAAGATAGAGGATTAATCACGATGCTGTCTGACAATGAACCGTTGCGAGTGTCGGGTGTTATCGGTGGGAGCAATATAGGTAGGTAGAGGGGGTAAAGGTGTTTGGGGACAGAAGACAAAGGTTGAGCAAAAGAGGACCTCTCAGCAGTAGACCACCCCGCTCCATGAAATGGGCAGTGCGGTCCTCATCATCCTGCGCGACGACCGATGCAGTATGGAATTTTTTGTATTTGTGAAGTTCATAAGTGATGCTGGACGGGTACTGCTGGGGTGTCCAGTCGCAAAGCTGGAGAACGATTAGGGTTCTCAACTAAAGCCTTTAGTTCTAACAAGGAACCGTCCGCAGGGCAGCGGGGTGGCTGAGTGGAAGCCCATTTATTTCTTCCGCTGATTTTACTGACTGAATTGCCGGCTCAAATTGACCCCCAACCTGGAGAATCAGAAGACTGCTTCGTCAGCCCTCTACTCATTGACCCTTCAGGTATGATTCCATCTCCGACTTGAGGAAATCATCCTGTATAGCTCTGTGGACTATAAAGGCACTCGAGCCATCACACCACGTCAAGGTGCACGCTTCTCCAAATTTGAGAGAATACAGATAGTACTACTTCTTACCCTCTTTTCTTCGCCTATCCTGTCTTATTTGACAGATTCCACCTTCCCCATCCCCCTCCCACTCATGTTTATTTCCGCCCGTCGCATATGGTTCACCGTCATTTTTACATGGTCGCATTTACTTACACTTATTCCTTCTTAGAACCCATTTCTGATATTTATAGGGTTTACTCTTCCCTGAAAGCAACTCCACAGCAAGCGCTCCGCTCACCCGAGTGTATTGGAACCTCGGGACAAAGCTCCATACAGACTGATGACTGTCGTTTTTGTATTCCTTCGTAAACCCTCAGCTAGCTCATTAACCACACCGCTGCTTTCCTTTTGTTGTGTTCCACGTCCTATCGTTTGAAGGCCGCGCTATCAAACGTTTTGTCTATTAGCGAACGAAAATACTGACTGAATGGCTTCGCAAAAATAATAGTAACAATAAGAATTGTTACGACCACTGGAGCGCCTTATCTTTTTGAAGTATCAGTTGTCTGGAACACATTCGTCGTGATTAACGGTTACAATCTATTCTTGTCTGTATACTCGTTTGACTGACTCACAAAAAACTCTGGACGAGGTAGGCCATCAATGAACTTTCGGTTTGCTATGTTCAGCGAGGAGTTGGTTACCTCATTACAGTCTGTCGGCATACGGTTCGGCTGAAACGGTCCTCTGCCCCACTATGAAAGATGATTCTTTATGGCTCGCGTGAGACCGATTATTGTCAACTGCAGTCTGTGAACTACTTGTATAACCATGAAGTTTTGTTATAGAAGACACTTGAATTAAAACAAACGGTTTGTGAATCTCGGAATTTTACTGCACTACTTGTGATAACAAGCAATTAAACCTTGAGACTTGAGTGATGATTCATATAAGGTCAGACGGATTTACGAGCCAGGAGATTGTCTGCCATCAAAATGACCCGTCGTAGCAAGTTTCGAACTCGACCTCTGAAGTTGTACGTTTCAAACCACTCGACCACCGCCTTGGATTAACTACACAGGACTGACGCTGGTGTTACGTTTGCATATCGGACACACGGTGTCACAAAGACGATGTGCCGTATTGCACCTGGTGTCTCATATCAACTAGCCTCGATGAGTTTTATTCATCTAGTATGCACTTCCTTGCCACACACGAGGGCGTTGACGAAGCTGGAATAAATCAAACAGAATGACCATCTCACGAATGAAACCTGGTGGGGATATAACTGAACATAAATGGTAACGAATGGGGCGGAAACCCGTTTTAATAGGTGTTTCGTTCTGATCGGGGCAACCCTGGGGAATCGCGGAGTACAACAGTCCGTATAAGCACATAAAACAAATATGGCGGAGAAAATTTATGAAATAAACAAATAATCAGCGGACAGCTTGTTCATAAACAGATATAAACTCACTCGTGTTGTACCGAACCGTCTAAACAATTAGTAAATTACAGGAAAAGCTGGTCCAAAGTATCCAGAGGAATATAATTTGTTCATTAAGTGTACGGGTAATAAAACCACGGTGGGGTGGAAGGAGTCAAGGGATAGGTATTATGCAGATGGGTTAGGGACAAACCATTGACGATTCTGTTCAGTGAACCAAGGGTGAAGCCCGTTTGTTGACGTAATACTGTACCCCTGCAAAACCAAGGACAATGACATAGATCCCAGCAGCTATGAAGCAATTATTTGACATCATCACGTAGGCGTCGTCTACAAGTTGTGGTGAGTAGTTTTGTTTAGCCCATTCTGCTTGATTCAAGGGTATGTCTTCCGCCAGACTCACGGCATTGACTCGTGCGAAAACTCCCATTAGTAGCTGTATTGAGAAAATATGAACGTAAGCGACATGACAAATCAATTTCAGTGAGACAAATGTTTATAATTACCGCAATTAAAAGTAAATTTATTTGACTGAGTGATGTCGATGCTACATATCATATTAAAACTGTTCAACTGATAATCAGCGCCGATAAACTGCCAAACGTGACGCGGTGGTCATCAGACTCCCTTCGTCTATGTAACGGCCAAGTTACAGTTGGTCATTTTCCATTCTACGCTTGCAACAGTAGTGCATGGAACAAATCACAATCTACTATACCAGTTACCGTGGACCTGGGACTTGGTGGTATTAATTTATCAGAAGTTAGATGATCAAGTTGAAGCCTGGCAAGGCTAAGCGATGGATGACCCTATCAATCTGATTGCTGGCGGGCTATCGATGATCTAGTAAGCATGTGACCTCAACCGTGGTAGATGGTCTTGCCGTCGCCCGGGACAAAATTACCATTATTCCTATTGGAGCCTTGGGTGGTTCGCCACACCATGCTCTAAGGTCAGGATTCTGATTTTACCAGAAAAAACTCAGGACATTCACAATCCACGAAAGATAATCGCTCGTCTACTCGGCACGCACTATCGGGAGAAAACTCGCTCGCTAACATTTGAGGTTTGGACCATAACATTGATTCCGTACATGATTTTCTCTAATCATATTCTCCCCTTGCCTCATTTTCCACTGAGACGCAAATCTTGTCCTTGTCGGATACAACCCATCTCCAGTGTTCTAAACTACTTTCTCCCTTCCTCTTTTTCACTTAAAGCTGACGCCTGCGCCTAGATCCATCAATCTGTCGCTACCTCCTGTATCCAACACCTGGGCTTTTCAAATCGCGAGTTCCAGCCGATGTGGCTGAAACTCTGATTTCCTTCTCTTAGCCATTACTTTTGTACCGTTCATTGCTCTTCCAACAGTAGCGATCCCTCCATTTTTGATTTATTGTCCCCTGGCATTGAGAACGTCTGCATCAGACTCCATTTGCCACGTTACCATTCTTGGTGACTTCAATGTCCAAAACCAAGAACGGGCTTCTGCACCTTTCAGTCACTATGGCTGTGGGGCGTGAAATCGAAGCTTTCGGTTTGGTCAACAATCTAAACCAACTCGTTGACTTTCCCAACGCATTTCCGATCAGGTTGGCGATTGTGCACATACCTTCGATCTCAATTTCCTTCCCTCTGTTATTATGTATTACCTTACTTATTCCACTTGGCTCATCGGAAAGTTGTCTTATCTCCGCCAGTTTTTTCGCTCAGGTCCTCCTTGCAACTCCTGGCTCGCCTTTCGGGATTACGACCCAGTCTATGGGGATGGTTGTTGTGACTTTCGGGTTTCCTATCCTTGGGACAACTGCTGCCTCACTTCCATTTATCAATTCAACGGTTGTTTATTAATGTATGCATCTTTTTATTGAGCACTTCCAAACTCGGCAACTTTAAATCTCCCTAGTGGTTGAATCACGCACCTGACCGTATCGTTTGCTTGAAACGTTCACCATTCCGCCGCTGGCGCCGCCCACTCACTCCGACTTCTCAGCACCACTCTGAGCAAGCTGGAAACAAATGCTCGCTTACCACACATAGAGTCAAACGCGTGGTCTCATCTGTCACTGGTAGCCGTACATTCTGGTCCCTTGCCAGAGTAATTTCCCGGAATCCCTGTCCTTCCAATCTTCCCTTCATCAGTAATTCTTCTGGTATTCTTGTATTTGAGCTACACGAGAAGACTAGGGTTTTTGCTTCCAGTTTGTCTTTAAATTCACCTTACCGAATTTCTTTCTCTTCCTGTAACCATCCTTTCCCTTGTTTTACCACTAGATCCTGCTAGTGTCGCGTTTTTGGAACACATACAAACCACCCGGCCCAGGCGGGATTCCATCCAGTGTCCTCAAAATGTGTTCCGTTGTTCCACGGGTGACCTGCTAGTCTCCACATCACACTCATGGTCGGTTGCATTCGATAACCGCTAAGAATCACACCTGGGCTAACTCGAGATCTCAAAGGAATTCGATAGGCTCTGGCACGGAGGTCTAGCGATGAAACTTCCAACCTTCAGGCTCCCTCCGGCTCTCGTGTCATGGACATTTTCGGGCAGTGTTGCGGAGAGATCGATGCTCTAAAACCGACAGTCTTCTCTTATCTTCTACCCTCAACGGCCATGTTTCTGAACCATATGGAATAACGGACTTAACCACCGCATTGCACACTCTACGCGTAACAGACAATCGAATGTCACGCCAACGCCACAGATGACAGTTTGACAAAAAAACCAAACGCGCCTTCCGTATACGCGATGACACCTCATCTAATATCAGTCCACCTGGTGTAACGTAACGGCTCAGGCAACAAAACTTATCTACTTCAACTAGAGCTTCCCGGCCAAGACAAGATTTGGCGTTGAGCCAACCCAGTCTTGCATCAGCATTTTACGCTTTGAAGTTGCAAAACGCATCCCAAACATTATTGCACTGTTGTTTAGCCTATTGAGAAAGCCTGCGATTTACCTGGATCTTCACCCAGGAGAACAATGTCGTCCGCGTATTCCAGATCAGACGGTTTACTGACAGAGCAAAGATCGATCCTGCTATTTTTACACGAGGATAGGGCTATCTCAAGAATCAATTCGATTATAAAATTGAAGAGGAAGGTCAAAAGAGGGAAAATCTGATGAACATCACCTTCCGTGGTGGACTCCAGTGGAAGAGCGCCGTAATCACGAACTCGACTTCGGCTGTTTACATACAAACATTGGAACAGGAAAAAATTTCTCTAGGGAAAGTAGGTGCCTCACGTCTTCGTGGTTGGGGTCCAAAAGATCCCTTAACCGGTTGACTGGAGACACTAGAGGATATGGCAACGAACCATGAACAGTGGTGATCGTGTTGTCACTTTTTGTGGTGTCAGAATGATTGATCAATGTACGTTTGTACAGTTAGACTGTGTATTCCGTGTGTTGGCTACTAGGTCGTTTTTCCTTCTCCCATCCCTGTAGATCCACTCCCTATCGATCTTGTATATCCATACTTTCTAATTCAACGTGCAAGATGGTGAGAAAGGCAGTGGCCAGTGGGGCTTGCCCTGCTGTTTAATGCTGTACGATGATGAAATTTCTGGCACCCTTCAGCGAGAGGTAGCGCCAGAGAACTGTGCGGCCCACTGAACCGAACACCACTCTCAGATCAAGAAAGACAGAAACTGCAGGCCTACGGAAGATGTTTGTGCTCCAAGACTGATTGAGTAGTGAAGATGTAGTCGATACGACCCCGACCGGGTTCGAAACCGGTTTGAACCTTACGCGTACATACCTCGCGTGTACTGGATGACCATTGAAGAATAAGCCCGATGAGCAGTTTGGATGCGATACTTACCAAGCTAATTCCTGTATGGTGTTTAGATCTGTCACCTTTCTTGAAAATCGGCACAATCAGCAATTCGCACCATCACCCAGGAATCTGCTCCCTATCCGAGATTACCCAGAGGAGTTTAGTTAACTCTGAAAACAAAGTTTCGTCGCCGTCTTTGAAAAAAGATGGGGACAGCCGATCCGGTCCATTGGCTTTGTACCTCCCGCACAACTCACATTTCTGATGGTGTGAAATTCACTTGCGTGGGTTGTCAATTAAGCATATTCGAAAGGTCCATGGTAGAAGTAAGCCAAATGATTTGTTCCTTAAAGAGCTCCGTCCAACGGTCCAGACAACGTCCCTGAGGGTGAGTGAGTGAGCCATCGGATTCTTTGGTTAACTCAAACCGGGCTTTCATGGACCGATACCTCTGCTGCAGCCAGTGGCGCAGCTGCATTCGGGTTCTTTGTCTTCGTGATTTCCGTCTATTAATTTTACCTTTCGAAAGGTGGCAACCGGAACCAGAACATGGAATTGCGAGGTTGGTGCCTAAGTAAACGAAAGCTTAATAACCTACCACAGTAATTACTTTGGTTATGGGTTTTATACCTCTACCGTAAACCACTTTGCATGAAGGAGGAGACGGTCCTGGACACGAATGAAAACCACAACCAACGCAACACATGGATACTTTCAGTAGAGATGTCTGTGTTTAGTCCGAAAATGTAGATGCTGTAGCGAACAGCTGTGTGAAGTTGCCGCACAACTTAGTGTCATTTTAGTGTAAATGGGAGTCTTACCACCAACACTGGATTGGTTCTCGCCGCTTAGCAATAAAACTGAGCTACTCTATCTAAGTAAAACTCATTGTATCGACTGCCCTTAATAACCCAATGTACCCAATGCTGTGAAACCTTACGGCCAGTATGCGATATTTCCTTTTAAGGTCCCTCGGTGGAAGCGCTGCTACCGACTTCTCCACTTATAGATTGTATGAGCATTTGAGGACATCAGTTTGCGGATAGCCGGATGCACCGACGCTGGCACGTCGTACCAGGCTTCACACGTAATGTCTTTGTCAACATTGTGGAGCATCCGACGCCCCCGTTCACAGATTGATACTGGGACTTCTGGCCTGTAGCGGTTGCCATATTCATTCGTACTTTTACCACGTTTATTGTCTAACTGAACGCTGACTGCCAAGTGCGGTTGCCATTTGACCGTTGCTCTTGCGCACGCTCTCACGCACGCTCCCAAATACACGCTAACCACTATCTCTCCCAATCGCCTTCTCGTTCTCACGGGTAACGGAGAATACTGTTTTGGTTAACATATTTGTGCAGTGCCGCACATTAGAGTAACGTGCAGGTGGTCCACGCAGTACAAACGACCGAAGCATGCGTTTACTGAGGAAACCGCGAAGTAAGGTCTAATCAACCTTACAATTGGTGAGCCCGACGTGACCCCCAGGTCACGTGAGTTTCCTTGTTTTCTACCGTTCAAGGTCCCGTCTGCGTACGTTGTGTTTTATTGTTTCCCTATCTGTTGATTTTTTTGTTGTTGGTCGGTTTACCAAATAATTTTTTTTGTTTGTCCATACGTATTTCTGGTGTCTAGTTCGCCGCGATCGTTGGTTTTTTTTCCCGTCTGTATTCCATAAAGTAATCGCTATGTCTACTGAACGGAAATCCTGCGCAGACCCCACCGTTGGGGCGATCACGCTGCACATACCGCCATTCACACCTGCTGATCCAGAACTCTGGTTCACGCTGGTCGAGTTGGAATTTGAAAACTGCCGTATAACCAGTGACGCCAGCCGCTTCAGGTGGGTAGCAGGCCGTCTCCCGCCAGAGGTCACAATGCAAGTAAGGGACGTAATAATGTCTTCCCGAAGCTATGAGGCTTTAAAGGAGGCCGTCATTGGTCGCACGACCCCAACGCAAGACCAACGTATGCAACAACTTCAAAACGTTGAGCTTGGAAGTAGGAAGCCCTCCGAACTGCTGCGTGAGATGCAGCGCTTGAGAGGACCGACAGTGGGCGAGGACCCGCTCTTAAGGGAACTTTGGCTGCAGCGTTTGCCGCATAACATTCCAGTTTTACTAAGTGCCACGCGTAAATGCTCGCTGGAGGAAACCGCAGCGATAGCTGATGACATTATGTCACGATACAACCCCGCTGTAGCTGGAGTAACCAGGCCCTCCGTCACAACGGTGCCTGCCTTGCCAACATCTAACGACCTCGCGTCAGTTTTGTCTAGAATTGACGCGAGCCTGCAACACCTAGCAGTTAGAAGTGGGTCACAGGAGCGGCACCGGGCACGCTCACCTAGGCTCCATAGTCTGTCATTGCGACGACGTTTCGTCGGTTCTTCAAAAGAAGGGTATTGTAAATACCACAGTCGCTTCGGTGAGGGAGCCAAACGATGCGAACCAGGGTGTACGTTTCCCGGTGCTCATCAAGGAAACTAAACTCCCGGCCCGTGGTGGCGACCCACGGGTATCAGACCAACAGTCGTCTTTTGAACGTAAGGGACATCATTTCATTCCTTGTAGATACCGGTGCCGAAGTGAGCGTCCTCCCCCGAGCGAAAGACGACAATAGCACACCGCAGGCCCAAACACTACGCGCTGTCAATGGCACGGCCATCCCAACGTTTGGCCAGCGGTGGCTTACTTTAAACTTGGGTTTAAAGCGTAATTTTCGTTGGATATTCATCATCGCCGACGTCCCGTACCCAATTCTGGGCATTGACTTCCTGCAGCACTTTGACTTGTTAGTTGATGCACGGCGCCGCAGAGTGGTGGATCGTCAGACCACTCTTGCTGTTGCGGGTCATAATTCGCGAGTGAATCACGTCACGCCCTTTTACGTTCAACCACTGGCACACCAACCTTATGGCGAACTCATCGCCGCCTACCCGGCCATGTTTCGGCAGGCCGGGCCTCTCCCAGCAGTAACCACCAGTGTCACTCACCATATCGATACTAAGGGACCCCCAGTGTTCAGTAGGCCGCGTCGGTTAGCACCAGACAAGCTTCGTGTTGCACAGGCCGAATTCGAACATATGCTAAAACTGGGTATAATACGCCCTTCTAGTAGCCCTTGGGCTTCACCCCTTCATATGGTTCCTAAGTCTAATGGCGACTGGCGACCCTGTGGTGATTACAGAGCGCTTAACAAAGTCACCGTCCCGGACCGATACCCGATTCCCCATATACAGGATCTTACTTCGTCTTTATCAGGTTGCTCCGTCTTCAGCCGTATCGATTTGGTTCGTGCGTACAACCAGATCCCGGTAGCAGAGGCCGATATACCTAAAACTGCCGTCACTACACCTTTCGGGCTGTTCGAGTTTCTGCGAATGCCGTTTGGACTCAGCAATGCAGCCCAGACCTTTCAACGGTTCATGCACGAGGCAACTCGTGGTTTGGAAAATGTCCACGTATACCTGGATGATATTTTGGTGGCGAGTTCTTCAGAGCAAGAGCACGCTACGCACTTACGAGCACTTTTCGAACGCCTTAGCCAGCACGACGTTACGATCAATATCGCGAAATGCGAATTAGGCCGGTCTGATATCACTTTCATAGGACATTCTATTTCATCCTCGGGTATCCGCCCTCTGTCAGATAAAGTTTCCGCTATTCGCGACTACCCTGAACCCCAATCTTTTCGCCAGTTGCGTCAGTTTGCCGGCCTGGTGAATTTCTACCGCCGATTTATTCCTCACTGTGCGGAAATGATGCAACCCCTCACCGACCTGTTGCGCGGAGGTAAGCGGAAGTTCGTGTTTCCCGACACGGCACAAGCCGCATTCGCCTTGGTCAAAGATGCTGTCGCCAACACAGCACTCCTTACGCACCTCGACCATTTGGCTCCTATTTCGGTAGTGACGGATGCCTCGGACACAGCGGTTGGAGCAGTACTGCAACAGTTCGTAGATGACTCTTGGCAACCTTTAGCGTTCTTCTCCAAGCGCCTACAACCCGCGGAATCAAGGTACAGCACGTTTGGTAGAGAGTTATTAGCCATCTACTTGGGAATCCGTCATTTTCGACATGCACTCGAAGGCCGTTCGTTCACGGTCTTTACAGACCACAAGCCTTTGGTTTACGCACTGAAGTCAGCTTCCCATCGATACTCACCACGCGAGATTCGCCACTTAGACTTTGTCTCACAGTTAACTGTGGACATACGACACGTCTCTGGGGTACTTAATCCCGTCGCCGACGCCTTATCACGCGTACATCAACTAAGTCTGTCACTGACGCCTAACATCAACTTGGACGCAATGGCACAGGCCCAAACTATGGACCCCGACATGGAACAACTTCGACAAAACGGTTCTTTGAGCTTAACCACAGTGCCTATCCCAGCTTCCCAGAATACCATCGTGTGCGATGTGTCGCAAGGTCGCCCTAGGCCGGTAGTTCCTGCTGCCCACCGTTATCCTACATTCCTGACACTCCATAATCTGGCTCATCCGGATGTGACTACCTCGGTGAAACAGATAACTGGGCGTTTTGTTTGGCACAATGTCAAACGAGATGTCCGCCAGTGGGCTCGTGCTTGCCTGCAGTGTCAACGTGTAAAGACCCATAGGCACACTAAGGCGGCGTTAGCCAGGTTCCCAGAACCTGAAACACGTTTTCATCATGTGCACGTCGACCTCGTAGGACCGCTTTCACCTTCGCTTGGGTACGTTTACATACTCACATGCGTGGATCGTTTTACTTGCTAGCCGCAGGCCATCCCTATCCCTCGTCCCACATCGGAAGAGGCCGCGAAAGCTTTTCTGACCGGTTGGGTTAGTCATTTCGATTGCCCGGCAATAGTGACCACCGATCGCGGTCCACACTTTGACGGCGCTTTCGGCAGCCTACTCGCTACGCTCGGTTGCCAACACGTTAAGATGACAGCTTACCACCCTCAGGCCAGTGGTATGGTTGAGCGTTTCCACCGGCAATTAAAAGCCGCCCTTCGGGCAAACGGTAACCCCCTTTGGAGTGAAACACTACCATTACCACTCTTAAGCCTGCGTAGTACCGTTAAGGAGGAATTACACACAACACCGGCCGTACTAGTATTTGGCTGTACACTTCGTCTGCCTGGGGAGTTGGTAGCCCCCTCACCAACCGTGACTTTCGACTACGGTGACTATGCTCAGCGCCTTACGCAGCACATGCGAGTGCTCAAGGCCAGTCCGCCGCGTGAACAACAGTCTACAAGTTATGTCCCAACTGCGTTAGGAACCGCTACTCACGTATTCCTTCGCGTCGATGGCGTTCGATCACCACTACAAGCGCCATACACTGGCCTGTTTCGGGTGATGAAACGTAGGGCAAAAACATTTGTCATAGACATCAGCGGACGACACGACACCGTATCTATCGACCGTCTCAAGCCTGCCGTCATGGAGTGCGAGCCGCTCGGCCAATTTACACCTACTCAAGCCGCTCAGTCACCTGCATCGAGCGAAGTACCACTCGAACCACCCCCAATTACGCCTAGTGAGGACTCGGCAGCTAGTCCATCAGATTCTCCAACCGTACCCGCAACGCGAAGTAGCCGTCGCGGTCGCCAACTACGAAATCCCGTCCGCTTCGCCGATTTCGTGACGGTTTTTACAACCGACTGTTAGCAATAAGTTGGGAAGTTCACCATGGATTTATCAACCAACAGGCCCGAGAAATTACAATCGGTAGTTATGATTTCATTTGCTTCTGGTCCCCTAGAGACTACAACAACACCGAACATCGTTCGTGTGTTGTTATTACGGTCCAACATCCGCCGGCGCCCTCAGGCGCTGTTTTGTTCCAGTTTACCTTGCCTTCTCTCAGGCGGATCTACACAGTCACATTGGCTTCATCCGTAGCCTCGCTGACTCCCGTGCACGTTCAAGGAGCCAACCACTCATTGGATAACGGGACGATCGGTCAGCGTGGTACTGGAGACGGCAACTGGACGCCCTTTTGGATGAACCTGAAGCGGCATCTTCCGGCTCGCATGCGTATGAGACCCGTGGGCGCTAAAACACAGTTGGACCAACGCACATCGGACCTCGAGAAAGCAGGCACCGTTAACCTCATCAGCAGTCGTTCGACGTCACCAGCAATATAACGGGCAAGCTACGAGGAGTTCCTGGACAACCAATACCTCCGGCCAACCATCACGATCGAAGCCTAACGCCTTCGGAATTCTAAGAGGAGGCCCCTGTAGCGGTTGCCATATTCATTCGTACTTTTACCACGTTTATTGTCTAACTGAACGCTGACTGCCAAGTGCGGTTGCCATTTGACCGTTGCTCTTGCGCACGCTCTCACGCACGCTCCCAAATAAACGCTAACCACTATCTCTCCCAATCGCCTTCTCGTTCTCACGGGTAACGGAGAATACTGTTTTGGTTAACACATTTGTGCAGTGCCGCACATTAGAGTAACGTGCAGGTGGTCCACACAGTACAAACGACCGAAGCATGCGTTTACTGAGGAAACCGCGAAGTAAGGTCTAATCAACCTTACATTATCTACATTTTACATCCCACAGCTCAGCCTGACAAAAACTGCTGATTCCATAGTATTGGGATTCGACAACTAATAGCATCAGTTATTTGATAAATGAATGGTAAGGGAAGTCAGACGGAACACAGCGAGTGCTGCAATAGTGATGGAGAAAGAATCCACAAGTTATTCCTTAATAAACCTAACGAACGTCTATCAGAACCAACGCAATGCCATTACTGGAATTATAAACCAAACAGAGAAGCCCTATTCACTTACCAACATTAAAACGCCCCAAACACTCATGACTAGCAAGAAAACCGAACACTTGGGGCCGATGACGCGCATCTCTACAGGTGCAAGTGTTTAAAACAAAGCGCGAAGGTCAGTGTGTCGAGCCAGCGAAACTTAACCGGTCTTTCCACTGTACCTAATATTCTAATGTGTTACCAAACTAATATACACATCTGCTACGAAATTGGAAACTGACTGCACAACTTACGGCCCATCAAACCTATGTGGTGGAAGGCTCAGTCCAGTTCAGTTCAGTTCAGGTTGCAGGACTTGGTGTGGCTAGAGCTAATCGTGTGTTCAGATAGTTGTGTTGTCGGCGCGTTTCCGTAGCTCCAAACACTGCGTGACTTTCTTTTTCTGAGAGGCAGAAATTTTGTGCAGTATCAGCCCTTGCAGAGTAAGGTGGAAACAATGAGTAAATTGCGTCTGGCCCCGGAAGCTACTTAACACAACTCGGGGTATACTGCCACCCAACATAGGTCTACGGCTTTCTTAAAAGCCTTCACTGTTGTGGTATTTATGACCTCCTCCGGGAGCTTATTCCACTAGGTTACCACTCTATTCGAGAAGTACTTCGCCCTAATTTTGAGCCTCGAATACTTCCTTTGTAATCTAAGGCTATGCCCCCTTGTGCCTCTCTCGGGGATCAGAGAGAAAAGGTCCTCTCGTCTTATTCCTGACAGTCCCTTCATTACTTTGAAGGTTTCTATCAATCTCCGCGAATGACCCGTCTTTCCATCGAGAACAGGTCTAGGGGACGGAGACGCTCTGTGTAGCTAACCCCCCCCTCCCCCCTTGCCCAGCCACCATTCTAGTGGCTAGCCCTTGCACTTTCTCCAGACAGTCTATATCTTTCTGGTAGTGCAGTGTCCATGCCTGCAGGCAGTACTCCATATGCGGCCCAACTATGGCCTGATATATCGGAACGAAAATCTCCGGCCAGGGTCGCCGAACGTAGAAACCGTAGCTGCAACCATTACAAAGCTTCCGCCAGTCAGCTAGCCTGGACCCATGATACGTAGCTCTGAAAGGTGGATTTAGGCCTCCTGCAAACTGCCAAGCTAGAATTTGAGCTCAGACTGGCTCAGCGCGTTAGACATAAGCCGAAAATTTCTATAGCTATGTGCAGTCGAAAGGCTTAACGAAGGATGCCATAGGTCCACTATCCACTGGGGATCACGACAATGTCGCTGATGACCGGGGCAAAGCAGACTCCCTGGGGGAATACTTTGGTAGTATATATAGGATAAGTAGTGGGATATGACACGATCTGGCTCTAGTGCATCCTCATTCACAGCCAAATAAGCTAAATCTCTCAGGGGAAACCGTGCGTATTATTAGCGGCTTCGCAGACACCAAATTCAGTAAAATGCAGTTGCGAGCTGAGAGCTTAGGCGCCTTGTTTATGAATAGGTATTTTCACTTAGATTTACCTAGGAATGACAACCGCTCCCCAGGAGAGGCCACTTCCGGCTTCCGACTCTCATCTAGCTATAGGCAATCTTCCTTTTCGAATCCTTCTTCTCAGTCACATAAATTGGCTTATAGTCAGGACAGAAGTACCTCAAATTACTTTCACTCATCCAGACCCGATTTAACCAGTGCGGTATTATGATCTTCGGTCGGACACATCAGCCTATCTTAGAAACCCTGTGGGACATTTGGGTGTTCCTCAAGAGTCATCCATTGAGATACGTAACAGGCTTAACAGACGTTGACCAGGCTTTTCTATAGGTCAGCAATTCGGTTTGGCGTCGGTTCCTTCAATCGACTGGTTGCTTGAAGTCTGATTTGTTTAAGTCCACCTGGTACCGGAAAAGTCGATCGCATCGAAAAACTTACGTCACTCTAAGCAGACGGCAAGGCGCTCTCCAGCTCATCTGCTCTGGCAATTAGCTCGTTCAGTCTCCCATCTCCTGTCATTTATACAGGGTAACCAATATAATTATTAAAACCCATCAACTGCTATCGTTCTGCGTCTCCATTCGCTGGACGGGAATCGAGTCCGCACGTGGTGCGTGCAACTAAATAAGTACCTACTGGATTTAAGCAGACACAAGTCAGCAAGTCCAAGTGGCATCCACCCAGCTACTACCGGGCTGTTGGTGGATATCATACCTGCTTCAGTATGCTGGCCGCACAGGCCTACGCAGGAACGGAGTTAGCTCCTTAGGACCGGAAAGTCTTGGCGATACACAAGAGTGAAACCAAGTCGGCTACGCATAAATGCGGGCCTATAAGCCTCACAAGCATCCTATGTAAAGTCCTTGAAATCACACGAGCCCCCAACTGTCAGCACCTACTGTAACAGCCGGTCGTGGAAAATCCCCCCTTTTCCCTCGCGATTCAGTGTTTTTCCCAACACCACTCATTTCCATACACTATTGACTTGTCTTTACGAACTGGTTGTTTTTCTGGATCAATTGTTGTTTGTTCGCGCCCAGAGCGCTACTTTGGCACATCCTTGTTCAGGACCTGCGTGACGCACGTGCTGTTTGCTCACACGCTGCTATTCGGTTTCTCGTTGTTGAGTCCTTGTGATCGTGTTATTGAGGTTTGTATATTGTTTATGTCATTATTTGTTGTAATAATCTAGTATCGTAGAATATCACGGATAATCGTCTTTTGATTTCGGGATCCGTTGCGAATTTGGCTACGCATTGCTCAAACGTTCGTTATAATACTCAATAGATCAATTTGGAACGAGGAAAAATCACGCAAAATGCCAAGAAAAGGATCAAAAGCAGTCGAATCCGGACAGGACGTAATACGGCAAGTCTCTGGGGAGGTTTTGGGTACATATGATTCTTTAGTTAATGCTAGATCGCCTAGTCCTGTCAGTGCTAGTTCATGTGTTATTGAGAACAATATTGATCGTAAGGACGTCGATTTATATAAGCTGAGAATACTAGAACTAGAGCAACAGTTACTATCGGCTAGACTACAGGCGCAGGAAGCAGAGAAGTGTACACAGAAACAGCAAGAGCATGAGACCAGTGACTTCGACACTTCCGATAGATTAGGGTGCAATAAGGTAGGGAACACCACGCCGGTCGCCGACTACAAACCACCATCGATCGATCTGCCTAGAGTGGAGCTAACGGTTTTCGACGGGCGAGCTGAGCAATACTGCAAGTTTGTCAAGCAGTTCGAGACGTTCGTTGAAAATAAGTTAACCGACCCTGGGCAAAGGCTTCTCTACCTTACTCACTACTGCCGTGGCCGAGCAAGAGAAGCTATCGACGGGTGCACCATGCTCGATCCAGAACAAGGCTACACAAGGGCAAGAAAGATTCTGAGGGACTTGTTTGGCCAACCTTTCAAAGTAGCCCGTAACCTAATAGAGGGCGTGATGGAAGAGGCAAAGAGAACCAAGGGCGACGTCTACACCATGGCCGACCTGGTGATTAAGATGCAGAACTGCTCAATAGCCCTCGACCATTTAGGTTACAGGGCTGACCTAGACGCCATGCACACTTTGGAAGGCATAGTCCGTTACCTCTCTCCCGAACTACAGGGTCGGTGGGCGGAGGAAGCTGAACGGATAAGCCGAAGCGACAGAGAAGCCAACTTCGAAGACCTGACTGAATACTTAGACAGGCAAACGAAGATAGCTGACAGCAGATTCGGCCGACTCATCCGGGACAGCAACCGAGCAAACAAGCCCAGCACTAGCCAAGTCCAAACCCCTGTACGGGAACATCCAAAGTACCAGCCTTGGACCAATACACACGTCATTTCACGAGATGCTACGGCGAAACCAAATTGCAGATCCTGTGGTACTAGCCATGGCCTACCAGAATGCCCCAAGTCCGACAACGCCACAATAGACGAACGGTGGGGAATGGCGAGGATGGCAGGAGCATGTTTTATCTGTCTCAACACCACGCACCGGGCAGCAGCCTGTAGAACAAGGATGTGCCAAAGGAGCGCTCTGGGCGCAAACAAACAACAATTGGTCCAGAAAAACAACCAGTTCGTAAAGACAAGTCAATAGTGTATGCACATGAGCGATGTTAGGAAAAACCCTGAATCGCGAGGGAAAAAGGGGGATTTTCCAAGACCGGCTGTTACACCGCCCACCTGGCTCCCCGGCCGGGAATCGAACCCGGGCCGTCTCAAGTTTGTTCGACCCGCTCGGTTTCGTCTCACCATGGCTGCTACCCGGAAAGATCTTGCTGCAGCGGCTGTGCCGTAAGAAAGTTGATTGTGACCAGTCACTGGACCGAGGGGACCGGCTGGACTGGGAGGAATTTTTGAACACCTTGAAGAAATTAGGGGACATAAGAATCCCACGATGTTTGACTCCTGGCCATACGACACGGACTGGAGAACTACATGCCTTTTCCGATGCATCCGAAGTCGGTTATGGAGCTGTGGTGTACGGACGATGGTGCGCAGGAGATGGACAATATACCACGAGGATCCTGTTCGCCAAATCCCGCGTTGATGCACTGAAGTCGGTCTCAATCCCACGCCTTGAACTCAGCGCAGCCGTGCTGGCAGTCAGGGTGGTGCAAGCTGTGAAGAGATGTTTAGATCTCTACATCTGGTCGGTGAGCTTCTGGACGGATTCAACGATAGTACCTTACTATATCAACAACGTCCGGAGCTGGTTTAGTACTTTCGTTGCTAACCGGCTCACGATTATCCACGATGAATCAGCCACGCACCAGTGGAGTCATGTCAGGTCTGGCGATAATCCGGCCGACCTGTGCTCCCGAGGTGCGAACAACTTCAGGCAACTGGACACGTGGACGAGAGGGCCAAACTTCCTGCAATTGCTTAAACAGGACTGGCCCGTGTTCGAATTAAAACCCCCTACGGAAGTGGAACTGGAGATCAAAGGCGTAGTGATAGCAACCAACGTCGTCGAAGCGTCATCCATTCTATCGCGACTGGTCAGGTTTTCTTCCTGGATGAAGACGCTTCGTTCGCTAGTTTGGTTAACCAGGTTCAAGAGAAATTTACTAGTCATGAAAGGGCTACGGCCCTCAGGTCGGATACCGGTCGGCCCGATAGGTCCCGATGAGCTACAAGCGGCAGAGTACGATATTTTCAGAATGATACAACGCGAGGCTTTCGCCCGAGAACTCAAGAGGGCGGAAGAAGTGGGGCCGACCAATAAAGACATGCCATCTCCAAGAGGCGAGCTGAAGCGTTTAAACCCCAAACTCATCGACGGACTGTTGCGGGTGGATGGCAGGCTGACCAACGCCCACCCGAACTTCGACACAAAGTATACTATACTGCTGCCTGCGGGACAACCTGTAGTAGAGCCAATGATTCAACACGTCTACGCCGTGGAGGGACATGCCGGGGAAAGTCACGTGACGAGCGTCATCCGAAAGCGTCTTTGGTTGTTGAGAGGACGAGAGACTGTAAAACGCGTAATCCGACGGTGTGTGCAATACAGGAGACGCAATGCCACAGCAGGCAAACAACTCATGGCCCCACTACCAGAATGCAGGGTGACTACGGGCTGGTGGCCGTTCAGTGACACCGCGTTGGACTATTTCGGGCCCTTGTGGATCAAGTGCGGGAAAAGATTAGAAAAGCGATACGGATGTATCATGACGTGCATGAAGTCACGTGCGGTACACCTAGAGGTCGCACATTCGATGACGACCGATTCATTTCTACGGGTCTTGCAAAGATTTATCAACCGAAGAGGCGTACCGGCCGATATATACTCAGATAATGGATCGAACTTTGTGGGCGCTCACCGGGAATTGCAGCGTTGGCACAAGAACATAAACAGGGACGAACTGCAGGATCGAACCGTGGCCTACGGCATACGATGGCATTTCAACCCCCCACAGGCCAGCCACCGAGGCGGCATATGGGAACGCATGATCCGGTCCGCCAGACGGATATTGCTGTCAGTCATGGAGCAGCAGCCGCCCGACGACGAGACGCTGAACACCGTCATGACTGAGGTGGAGCGAATCCTGAACAACCGCCCCTGGTTCCAGTATTGAACGGCGACCCCACCCACCTGGCGCTCACCCCAAACGACTTATTGACGCTAAGGTCGAACGAGGGATTCCAAAGGCCGGTAAACCTTCGTGGGAGCTACCTCCACGGGTGGAAGCAAGCGAACTATCTGGCCAAGGTCTTCTGGAGGCGATGGCTGCGGGAGTACCTACCGGCTTTGCAGACTCGACAGAAGTGGCTGGCCAAAACAAGACCATTCAAAGTTGGGGACGTGGCTATGATCGCCGACGAACGCGCACATTTCAGCGCTTGGTCTTTGGGAGTAGTTACGGAAACCATCAAAAGCACTGACGGAATGATAAGAACGGCGAAGGTGAAGACAGCTAACGGAGTGCTCATTCGTGACATACGCAGTATTAACCTACTCGAGCGCGAAGACGGAGGAGCTGATAACCCCGAGGCCCAGTAAACCTTTTTCACACCAGTAATCGAGGTGGATAAAGAAACACCATATATACCACACGGTCTCCGTCAAACACGTTAAGGTGTTCGCGGTCTTTTCGTTGACATTACAGGAGGTTCTTTCCGATACGTGGTGATGAGTGCGATTCCATTGTACATCCCGATACATACACGCACGCACGACGCACTCTACATCCCGTAAACCCATCAAACATGTGACAGTGTTCGTTGTTTTGCTTTTTGTTGACGCTACCGAATGCCCCTTGCATATGTGGAAGTAGCGGAGCTCAGGTCACACACACATGCTACATTTTACTCGTTTTCTTGTCACGCGGTCTTTTGTTGACATTGCAGAAAGTCCTCCTTTGATGTGTAGTCATACCTGTGATTTCATTGTACCCCCGGCACACACACACACACACACACACCCAAACACACACTCAAGCACGTATATCCAGGACCGGACGGCCCCTTACGAGGACAACGTCTATGTGACCATTCACGCCCGCCATCGGTCATTTGGTCTTGTGGAAGATGTAGACTAGCCTCACGTCTATGTATCCAATGGGTTAGGTGCGACCAGCAGTAGAACGTTGACGACGAGCATTAGACGCGCGCACTGACAGCGGGGCCTAGGCAGGTAGGAAGAATCAGTACCTTTATACCGAACCTTTGACTCTGCTAAGGATCCAGGAGGATTTGGGTGGGCGGTGTAACAGCCGGTCGTGGAAAATCCCCTTTTCCCTCGCGATTCAGTGTTTTTCCCAACACCACTCATTTCCATACACTATTGACTTGTCTTTACGAACTGGTTGTTTTTCTGGATCAATTGTTGTTTGTTCGCGCCCAGAGCGCTACTTTGGCACATCTTTGTTCAGGACCTGCGTGACGCACGTGCTGTTCGCTCACACGCTGATATTCGGTTTCTCGTTGTTGAGTCTTTGTGATCGTATTATTGAGGTTTGTATATTGTTTATGTCATTATTTATTGTAATAATCTAGTATCGTAGAATATCACGGATAATCGTCTTTTGATTTCGGGATCCGTTGCGAATTTGGCTACGCATTGCTCAAACGTTCGTTATACCTACTGTCGCACTCCGTGCTAAGTCCGGCCCACCATGGATTCCTGAAAAATAAATCTTCTGTGACCAGTCTCTTGTGTCACTTAGATGAAGTAACTAGAGGAATGAATGAAGGTAAATAGGTCGGGGTACGCTAACTTGACTAAGGCAAGGCTTTCGACCGCGTTAATCATCGTCATTTGCTGCACAGGATGAAGACCTTCGGTAAAGGTGGGCCAGTATATAGGTGGCTAGGGGACTTCCTCTCCCATAGGACTTTTACATCAAAGTAGGGGACAGGTGCTCCAGTTTGGTGAATTTCACCAGTGGTGTACCTCAGGGATCCGTCCTAGGCCCAGTTATAAGATTGTTGTTTATATTTGGCCTGGCACCCGCTCTTCAATCGCCGAGCTTTATTTTTCCGGACGATGTGAAGATTGTTGGATCGGAGGGTAGGGTGGATTTGGGCTGGGATAAAGGTGTCGTCCTGGACTGGACATACAAATGTGAATGCCGGAAAAAGCCAATTGTTGTCAAGATCAACATAAAGCCCAACTGTCGGTCGAGATAGAGGGCTCTTCACCATAGAAGCTGTCAGTAGAGTTAAAGACCTTGGGGCATCTTGAACAGTGATTTTAAATGGTCGGCCCAGTACAACGCCGCCGCACGAAAGGCTCGTGATGAATTCTTTAAACTACGACTAGCTTTGTCTTGCCGGCAGCCGGGGATATTCGTGCCTATTTTTACATGGCTATGGTACGACCTCACTTGGAAGGAAGCGTGCAGGCCTGGTCGCCCTTCTACAAAGAGGACACCGCCTGTCTAGAGGAAGTTTGACGCCTCTCCACTCGACTGGTTGAAGAGCAGGGGGGTGAGGGAGCGGATACCCTGTGATCAGAATCTCTTCCCAATAGAAAAAAGGAGAGATTGAGTAGACCTCATAGAAACGTTCAAGGTAATGAAGGGCTTTTCTGGCCTTAGACCGGATAGCCTGTTCCAAGTGGCTTTAGTATCCAGAAAAAGGGGACATGAAAATAAGCTGATAAAAGCTCCAGGTAGGTTAATCGTTAGATCGCACTTCTTCAACAACAAGGTGGTGAACAGTTTGAACGGTCTGCCTGGTGGAATGGTAGATCTGCAGACCGTCCAATCCTTCAAGGGTGCCCTAGATCGCAAGTGGTACGAGATCTTTCCTTGTAGTGAGCCTTGAGTATATCAACTAGATGGATGACGGGTAGCACTGTGGTCATTCTGGAGTATGTATTAACAGACTTCTTCCCTCATTGCATATTGTCTCAGTGAACGCTCACGATGCATTATGTCTCTCGCAGTTGATGTTACGAACGTTTGAGCAATGCGTAGCCAAATTCGCAACGGATCCCGAAATCAAAAGACGATTATCCGTGATATTCTACGATACTAGATTATTACAATAAATAATGACATAAACAATATACAAACCTCAATAACACGATCACAAGGACTCAACAACGAGAAACCGAATAGCAGCGTGTGAGCAAACAGCACGTGCGTCACGCAGGTCCTGAGCAAGGATGTGCCAAAATAGCGCTCTGGGCGCGAACAAACAACAACTGGTCCAGAAAAACAACCAGTTCGTAAAGACAAGTCAATAGTGTATGGAAATGAGTGATGTTGGGAAAAAACACTGAATCGCGAGGAAAAAAGGGGGATTTTCCACGACCGGCTGTTACACCGCCCACCCAAATCCTCCTGGATCCTTAGCAGAGTCAAAGGTTCGGTATGAAGGTACTGATTCTTCCTACCTGCATAGGCCCCGCTGTCAGTGCGCGCGTCTAATGCTCGTCGTCAACGTTCTACTACTGGTCGCACCTAATCCACTGGATACACAGACGTGAGGCTAGTCTACATCTTCCACAAGACCAAATGACCGATGGCGGGCGTGAATGGTCACATAGACGTTGTCCTCGTAAGGGGCCGTCCGGTCCTGGATATACGTGCTTGAGTGTGTGTGTGTGAGTGCGTGTGTGTGTGTGTGTGCCGGGGGTACAATGAAATCACAGGTATGACTACACATCAAAGGAGGACTTTCTGCAATGTCAACAAAAGACCGCGTGACAAGAAAACGAGTAAAATGTAGCATGTGTGTGTGACCTGAGCTCCGCTACTTCCACATATGCAAGGGGCATTCGGTAGCGTCAACAAAAAGCAAAACAACGAACACTGTCACATGTTTGATGGGTTTACGGGATGTAGAGTGCGTCGTGCGTGCGTGTATGTATCGGGATGTACAATGGAATCGCACTCATCACCACGTATCGGAAAGAACCTCCTGTAATGTCAACGAAAAGACCGCGAACACCTTAACGTGTTTGACGGAGACCGTGTGGTATATATGGTGTTTCTTTATCCACCTCGATTACTGGTGTGAAAAAGGTTTACTGGGCCTCGGGGTTATCAGCTCCTCCGTCTTCGCGCTCGAGTAGGTTAATACTGCGTATGTCACGAATGAGCACTCCGTTAGCTGTCTTCACCTTCGCCGTTCTTATCATTCCGTCAGTGCTTTTGATGGTTTCCGTAACTACTCCCAAAGACCAAGCGCTGAAATGTGCGCGTTCGTCGGCGATCATAGCCACGTCCCCAACTTTGAATGGTCTTGTTTTGGCCAGCCACTTCTGTCGAGTCTGCAAAGCCGGTAGGTACTCCCGCAGCCATCGCCTCCAGAAGACCTTGGCCAGATAGTTCGCTTGCTTCCACCCGTGGAGGTAGCTCCCACGAAGGTTTACCGGCCTTTGGAATCCCTCGTTCGACCTTAGCGTCAATAAGTCGTTTGGGGTGAGCGCCAGGTGGGTGGGGTCGCCGTTCAATACTGGAACCAGGGGCGGTTGTTCAGGATTCGCTCCACCTCAGTCATGACGGTGTTCAGCGTCTCGTCGTCGGGCGGCTGCTGCTCCATGACTGACAGCAATATCCGTCTGGCGGACCGGATCATGCGTTCCCATATGCCGCCTCGGTGGCTGGCCTGTGGGGGGTTGAAATGCCATCGTATGCCGTAGGCCACGGTTCGATCCTGCAGTTCGTCCCTGTTTATGTTCTTGTGCCAACGCTGCAATTCCCGGTGAGCGCCCACAAAGTTCGATCCATTATCTGAGTATATATCGGCCGGTACGCCTCTTCGGTTGATAAATCTTTGCAAGACCCGTAGAAATGAATCGGTCGTCATCGAATGTGCGACCTCTAGGTGTACCGCACGTGACTTCATGCACGTCATGATACATCCGTATCGCTTTTCTAATCTTTTCCCGCACTTGATCCACAAGGGCCCGAAATAGTCCAACGCGGTGTCACTGAACGGCCACCAGCCCGTAGTCACCCTGCATTCTGGTAGTGGGGCCATGAGTTGTTTGCCTGCTGTGGCATTGCGTCTCCTGTATTGCACACACCGTCGGATTACGCGTTTTACAGTCTCTCGTCCTCTCAACAACCAAAGACGCTTTCGGATGACGCTCGTCACGTGACTTTCCCCGGCATGTCCCTCCACGGCGTAGACGTGTTGAATCATTGGCTCTACTACAGGTTGTCCCGCAGGCAGCAGTATAGTATACTTTGTGTCGAAGTTCGGGTGGGCGTTGGTCAGCCTGCCATCCACCCGCAACAGTCCGTCGATGAGTTTGGGGTTTAAACGCTTCAGCTCGCCTCTTGGAGATGGCATGTCTTTATTGGTCGGCCCCACTTCTTCCGCCCTCTTGAGTTCTCGGGCGAAAGCCTCGCGTTGTATCATTCTGAAAATATCGTACTCTGCCGCTTGTAGCTCATCGGGACCTATCGGGCCGACCCGTATCCGACCTGAGGGCCGTAGCCCTTTCATGACTAGTAAACTTATCTTGAACCTGGTTAACCAAACTAGCGAACGAAGCGTCTTCATCCAGGAAGAAAACCTGACCAGTCGCGATAAAATCGGCGACGCTTCGACGACGTTGGTTGCTATCACTACGCCTTTGATCTCCAGTTCCACTTCCGTAGGGGGTTTTAATTCGAACACGGGCCAGTCCTGTTTAAGCAATTGCAGGAAGTTTGGCCCTCTCGTCCACGTGTCCAGTTGCCTGAAGTTGTTCGCACCTCGGGAGCACAGGTCGGCCGGATTATCGCCAGACCTGACATGACTCCACTGGTGCGTGGCTGATTCATCGTGGATAATCGTGAGCCGGTTAGCAACGAAAGTACTAAACCAGCTCCGGACGTTGTTGATATAGTAAGGTACTATCGTTGAATCCGTCCAGAAGCTCACCGACCAGATGTAGAGATCTAAACATCTCTTCACAGCTTGCACCACCCTGACTGCCAACACGGCTGCGCTGAGTTCAAGGCGTGGGATTGAGACCGACTTCAGTGCATCAACGCGGGATTTGGCGAACAGGATCCTCGTGGTATATTGTCCATCTCCTGCGCACCATCGTCCGTACACCACAGCTCCATAACCGACTTCGGATGCATCGGAAAAGGCATGTAGTTCTCCAGTCCGTGTCGTATGGCCAGGAGTCAAACATCGTGGGATTCTTATGTCCCCTAATTTTTTCAAGGTGTTCAAAAATTCTTCCCAGTCCAGCCGGTCCCCTCGGTCCAGTGACTGGTCCCAATCAACTTTCTTACGGCACAGCCGCTGCAGCAAGATCTTTCCGGGTAGCAGCCATGGTGAGACGAAACCGAGCGGGTCGAACAAACTTGAGACGGCAGATGGTATGCCACGACGGTTTATTGGAAGCTCGGGAACGTTTAGTTCGAAAACAAAATCGTCCGTTTCCGCATCCCATTGTATCCCTAAGGTGCGCTCGATAGGAAGTGGAGAGCCGTCCAAATCTCTTACCCTTTCGGCCTTTTCGTGATACGGGATGACCTTCAGCTCTTCTGAAGCGTTCGACATCCATTTAGTTAGATGGAAACCGCCCTCTTCCAGCAATCTCGTCAGACCCCTGAACTGCTCTAGAGCTGATTCCACATCATCGAATGACCCAAGGTAGTCGTCGACGTAGAAGTTCCTGCTGACGCTTTCTACCACCGTCCGATGTACTAGATCGCCATGTTTGTTCGCTGATTCTCGGAGGGCGTAGTTTGCACAAAATGGTGACGATATGGCTCCGAAGGGGTGGACGGTCATCCTATAATTCACCACTGCATTGTCCCGGTTGCTCCCTTCCCACCACAGGAAACGCAAAGCATCTCGTTCTCCTACCAGAATCTTCACCTGATGGAACATTTCCCTAATGTCAGCAGACAAAGCCACTTTATTCACTCTGAAACGGCACAAAACATCGATTCGAGGAGTGGTCCAGTCAGGCCCCTGTAGTAGGCGATCGTTTAACGACTTGCCCTGGAAATTGGCCGCACAGTCGAAAACCACCCGCAGTTTATTGGGTTTCTTGGGGTTGATAACCGGATGGTGAGGCAGATACCAGATACCCCTTTTGCTGTCGGTGTTAACAGGCACCTTTTCAACGTAACCGAGGGTCTCGTTTCGCTTCATCAAATCCGCTTATCGTTCCCACAGATTCTGGTCTCGAATGAAGCGTTCTTTTAGTCGTAGTAATCGTTGGAGAACATAATTTCTGTTGTCAGTCCACGGGTCGTCCGGTGTGCGCCATGGGAGGGGAACCTCGAACTGTTTCTTGAGGCCTCTAGTGCCTTGCCGCACCGTTTGTAGAGCGAAGTGATCCTCTTGAGACAACATCGGTCTTTCTTCTCCAATGTCATGAAACTCCTTTTCGTGCAGCCGTTGCAGATGATACTCTATGCGGTCCGTTTCGGCGGATAAGTAATTCACGGAACCGCGTACCCCTACTGGACCGTATAACATCCATCTCAGGGCCATGCGTAAGGCATAAGGTGCCTGGCGGTCGCCCACTCTCTGGTCAAGCACCCAATGCGCCTCTGGCACGTCGCAGCCGATGAGGAGATCCACCTCATCATCTTCCCAGTCTACAACGGTTACATCCTGCAGGTGGGGCCACCGAGTCAAGATTGCGTTCACCGACCTTGGTGCTCGCATGGGGAGATCCGGTAACTTGAATGCCTCGGTTGGTTCAATTTCCTCGTTAGTGTCTAGAGAGATGAGTTGCAGCCTTAATCTGCCGGCAGTCATTACCTGTGTTCCGCCCACCGTGCTCACCGCTAACGACGTCGCACATTTAGCCAGTTGGTGTTTGTCAGCAAACCCCTCTTTCACTAAAGTGGTGTCGGATCCACTATCAACAGAAGCCAACGCCTCGACTATCCCAGTTGGAGTCACTACTCCCACGGCCACTACGCCTAAACGTGCCGGTTTACTGGCAGATTGTGAAGTTGAGCAAATCACGCTGGGCTTGGCACTCGCCTCGGATATGGTTACTCTCGCCTGATGCAGCAGCCGATGGTGTCTGCCCGTGCAGCCCTCGTAACCACATCGATTCCTTGTTCTACAGGCTGCTGCCCGGTGCGTGATGTTGAGACAGATAAAACATGCTCCTGCCATCCTCGCCATTCCCCACCGTTCGTCTATTGTGGCGTTGTCGAACTTGGGGCATTCTGGTAGGCCATGGCTAGTACCACAGGATCTGCAATTTGGTTTCGCCGTAGCATCTCGTGAAATGACGTGTGTATTGGTCCAAGGCTGGTACTTTGGATGTTCCCGTACAGGGGTTTGGACTTGGCTAATACTGGGCTTGTTTGCTCGGTTGCTGTCCCGGATGAGTCGGCCGAATCTGCTGTCAGCTATCTTCGTTTGCCTGTCTAAGTATTCAGTCAGGTCTTCGAAGTTGGCTTCTCTGTCGCTTCGGCTTATCCGTTCAGCTTCTTCCGCCCACCGACCCTGTAGTTCGGGAGAGAGGTAACGGACTATGCCTTCCAAAGTGTGCATGGCGTCTAGGTCAGCCCTGTAACCTAAATGGTCGAGGGCTATTGAGCAGTTCTGCATCTTAATCACCAGGTCGGCCATGGTGTAGACGTCGCCCTTGGTTCTCTTTGCTTCTTCCATCACGCCCTCTATTAGGTTACGGGCTACTTTGAAAGGTTGGCCAAACAAGTCCCTTAGAATCTTCCTTGGCCTTGTGTAGCCTTGTTCTGGATCGAGCGTGGTGCACTCGTCGATAGCTTTTCTTGCTCGGCCTCGGCAGTAGTGAGTAAGGTAGAGAAGCCTTTGCCCAGGGTCGGTTAACTTATTTTCAACGAACGTCTCGAACTGCTTGACAAACTTGCAGTATTGCTCAGCTCGCCCGTCGAAAACCGTTAGCTCCACTCTAGGCAGATCGATCGATGGTGGTTTGTAGTCGGCGACCGGCGTGGTGTTCCCTACCTTATTGCACCCTAATCTATCGGAAGTGTCGAAGTCACTGGTCTCATGCTCTCGCTGTTTCTGTGTACACTTCTCTGCTTCCTGCGCCTGTAGTCTAGCCGATAGTAACTGTTGCTCTAGTTCTAGTATTCTCAGCTTATATAAATCGACGTCCTTACGATCAATATTGTTCTCAATAACACATGAACTAGCACTGACAGGACTAGGCGATCTAGCATTAACTAAAGAATCATATGTACCCAAAACCTCCCCAGAGACTTGCCGTATTACGTCCTGTCCGGATTCGACTGCTTTTGATCCTTTTCTTGGCATTTTGCGTGATTTTTCCTCGTTCCAAATTGATCTATTGAGTATTATAACGAACGTTTGAGCAATGCGTAGCCAAATTCGCAACGGATCCCGAAATCAAAAGACGATAATAATAATAATAATAATAATTGTATATTTCGGATGCGCCCGAAGCATGCTAGAATGCATGATCAGATGATTATAGTGATGCCGGAATGACAATTCACAAAAGGGTACAACAAGTGCATGCAGAGTATCAGAGATAGTGTTACAGTGAACTAAAACCGTAGTAATGCCCGGCAAATTTGAAGGTCAAGGTCGAATGATGTCAGTTGGTCTGGAGTGCATGCATAAGTGGTATATGAAATAATTACCACTAGTGGAAATTCGAACA
The DNA here is from genome assembly GCA_948099385.1 of Fasciola hepatica. Lineage (NCBI taxonomy): Eukaryota > Metazoa > Platyhelminthes > Trematoda > Plagiorchiida > Fasciolidae > Fasciola > Fasciola hepatica. Next base: position 49,996,764 of record CANUEZ040000043.1, read on the forward strand.
TATTGAAAGGAAATGTTTTTGGTGCGCTACAGAATATGAGGGGCATATGGATAGAAATCTCGTCGAAGCGTTCGGTGAATTATTCACTTTACTACAGGCATGTCAATAAGTATTAACATGGAAATATTTCAGTCTGCAAAGATGGTAGTATATAAAGTGGTGGCTGTATACTGGAGGAATCATATATGTTGCAAACAATTGCGTATTTCTTGGGAGGGATACTACCAGAGTGATGGTGGCAGGGAACGGCCGGAGTAAAACAGGTGAGCGTGCGGCAAGTTGTTAACTTTATGTAGGGTTGGTATGAAATGTCAAAGCGGAAGTGGAAGACTAATCAATATTGACCGTGTGGTTACATCCATTATACAGGTGTTCAGTTCTGCGAGAGGAAAGATAAAGTAATCCACAGATAAGTGTACGTCAATAGATGAATGCTGTGTGGTATGTACCATGCAAAAATGACAGATCAATAAAACTGCACAGTTATATCGCGGGAAGCGGCCGTGGATCAACGAATATAGAAATAAAATGTATCGGCTGGTGCAGATAGTGGTGTGATTTAGAGGCTGCATACGGGGTCAGTTTCGGTAATATAACACGAATGCAACATCTGGAAAATCAAAGGTCTCGATAACGGTGATGGTATAGTAAGTAGACGGTGAGTGTCACATTTCTAATGACCAATTTGACAGGTGTAACAAATGATGGGAACGGAGCGGCGATGCAGCATGGGAAGTGTATCGAAGACGTTCAATCGTGGAGGGAACGCAGGGATCTACAGAGCCCGAACACTCGATGCAACAGCATTGTGGATGCGATCGGATGGACCGATGAAGAGTGCAGGTAGTTACTAATTACTTCGCTGCCCACTGGAAGACTACTGAGAGATATGTCAGCACCGGACGTTTTTTTGGTGACCGATGAAGCAATGAACAGTGACAATAAAGGTGCCAGTGTTTGAACAGTATTAGCGGGTTCTAACACGGAACGGGCATAATGACATATGGGATTAAAATGAGTTGTATGAATGCAGTGAGATCGAGTAGTCCAGGTTCAAGAAGTCCGATGGCGGGAATCTTGGGGAAAGCGATCGTGAGACGGGCGAAAATGGAGTTGTGTGTAAATCTCGTTTGTCCTGTCCAGCAAGAGAGGGTCCAAGTTATTCCTGGGAAGTGGACGGCGACAATCGTCCTTAGGGTGCAGGTTCTGAAAACAAAACGGAGAGGGCTGCAGTCTGGCCATTCTACCAGCTGTGGGTTAGGGGAGAAGGACAGAACACCAATATCATGCCAGTAACAGAAATGGGTGGTCGCGACGTTGAGGTCTTGTTTTTTGGATTAAACAACATACGGAAAGCGGAGAAGACCGGTACTAGCGACTAATTCTTGTGAGGCTTAGTGAGAGTTACCAAAAAAGCAAGGAAGCGAGAATAGGCGACACTGGGGGCAAATACTTATGTGTAGTTCGACGAATGGTTTATGGAAGACCACATCGATTGTGGCGATTCGTTCATCAGAACGAGGCCTGGAATCTTGTGTTGAAATAGGGTCTCAATGAGTAAGTAGTTGAAGCGTGGATGAGACTGGTACCTTGAGGACCATATTATATATGCTGCTATGTATTTTCTAGCATTATAAATGCTCTTATACCTGGCGGCAGCTGATAAAAAAAGAACCTAACCGACTATGGTAAAATCTGACAGCATGAAAAAAGAATCACCGGAGTAACGGTGGCCAGTAGGGGGTCGTGGTCAGAAGCGTTGAAAATAGGAAGTGGCTAGACAAACACGTGGAGTGTGCTGTTGACAGTCATGGAGTATAGGTTGGACTGCTTTTATTTGCTAACTATAATACAGAATGCTCCTTACCATCCGTTGGTACTGAACAAAGTTGTTAAGCTTTTGGTTAGTATCCCAGGCCCAGTTCGTAGGCTCGGGTAATAGACATGTAGGGATCATGCATACGGATCAGTTTTTGGACAGTTAGATGTTTATTTATTTCTTTTTTGAATAATAAAGAGGCCGAAGACATTGACCTAAGTTGAGGTGGGAGTTTGTTCCAGAGGGAAGAATATTTAACAATAAAGAAGTGTGACCGCATCGCAGTCCTGGATACTAGAATTAAGACCATAGAGTCCCTATGTCGTAAAGAATAGTTGGAGGGAGTTTTGACCTGGGGGGCTGAATTGCAAGATGTACGTTTTACAATATTGCAAAAGAAAGACAGGTTCATTCGTAGACGGCGCAGCCATAGGGGCTCTAGGTGCAATATTTCACATCTTTCCATATAATTTAAAGGCGAGGAATATCCTAGTAGTTGTTTGGTAAATCTACGTTGTACATTCTCAATTGCAAATCTGTCAATCTGCCGCATGTTAGAAAAGACGACGGTGCAATATTCCAGAAGTGGTCTGATATGAGTTTTAAAAATGCTTAGCTTGCTCTCTGTAAGACTGAAGGTTCTATTAATCAGACCAATTAGCCGTCTAGCTTTAGCAACCTGCACGGCCGAATGTTCGGAGAAATTAAATGTACAAGAATATTGTAATCTCAAGTCCCTTACTTCCGGACTGTTGGGGATGAACTGATCATTAATTTTAAACATTCCCGCGGGAACCTGACACTTATACATAAGGATACAACTTTTGACAGCGGAGAATTTCATCAACCATTGGTTGCTCCATGAGTCTAGCGATAGTAAATCGCTCGTTATGCTAGCAATGGTAGAAGCTAAGGCGTCAGGTTCAAAGGAGTACATAATTTTTATGTCATCTGCAAAAAGGAACGCAGCCCCGTGTGTGATGACGTTGAAAATGTCATTAACATATATAAGAAAAAGTAAGGGACCTAGTACACTACCCTGAATAACTCCACTAGTAACTGGTCGAGGTGATGACAAACTGCCATCAACGTCCACCACCTGCTTTCGGGATGTTAGATATGATGAAAACCAACTCAGGATCGGGTCAACAATTCCGTAGGTTTTCATCTTTGCCATGAGCCTATTGTGGGATACTCGATCGAAAGCTTTAGTCATGTCAAGGAGGATTACAATCACTGATTTACCACTGTTAGTGGCCGTAGTTATTAGGTTAAGGAAGTCACACATACAGGTGGCACAGGATCTTTTTTGAAGAAAACCGTGCTGTCCAGTGTTAATGAGGTTATTGTTTAGTAAATGAGTTGTCAGCTTATTTTTATCAGTCTTTCCATAATTCGGGAAACTATAGGGGTGTGGTTCACTGGTCGATAGTTGGTTAGGTCCTGGCGTGAACCTTTCTTAGGAATTGGGATAATAACTGATGTTTTCCAATGGGAGGGGAAAACGCTACTGCTCATAGATAAATTAAAAACCTTTGATAGCAAGAATGGGATATCAGTGCCACCTAGACTAAAAGTAGCCGGTGGTACGGCATCTGGCCCGGGGTGGTATGACCTCCTAATTTTAGTTAGCTGTGCTGTTAAGTCGTTCGGGTGAAATGTAACCGCTGAGAACTGTGCAGATGTCAGCGGCTCAACGTGATATAGGCATGGGGAGTCATCGGTCGTTAGAGACGAAGCAAAATAGGCACTGAATGCCTCGGAGATCTCTTGGGAGTTGGTTATATAATTGTTGTTATATATAACGGATGAGATAGGAGAACTGCACTGGCTGTTTCTCAGCTTCATCAGCTTAGATAAAGCTTCGGACCTCTTGGGGTGACTCAGCGCCCTTAATTCCTGTTTTTTACTGCGGGACATTTCAATCAATTTCATAGAATTAGATAAACGGTTCATTTGCAAGAACAACGAAAAGTCTCTCGACCTAAGGAATTTGCGTTGTAGCATAGAAAGCTTCTGCTTTAGTCGACAAAAACTGTTTGGTTTATCTCGTCCAGGTAGACCTTGGGTTGGGGTGATTACGTCAAGACATGCATTTAGTGTGGAGTAAAGATGATCCACCACGGTATGCAAGTCATCAGATAAAAAGAAAGTATCCCAGTTCTGCGAGCGAATGAGTGAGGGTAATTGATTCCAGCTAGCTTGGTGGAACGGTCTTTTAACGGTTGGTTTGTGAACGGTTCGTGCTGGCACTGAAAACTCACATTTTACCGGCAAGTGGTCACAACCTGGGATGCTGTTCACGATAGATGTGTGCACGCGAGATAATCCTACCGTAAAAATGAGATCAAGGATGCTACTGCCTCTAGTTGGGCACATCACATGTTGAGTCCATCCTCCTAAACGAATGCTGGTCAAGAAGGGTATTAAGTGATGTGGAGCTTTCAAAGTGGACCAACGTATTCCTGGTGCGTTAAAGTCGCCGGCCACCAGTTTTGGGCCGGGTATGTCCGCAACAACGTTTAACGCCTCTATGATAGGCAGAAAGTCGTTTTGACTAGTATTCGGGGGGCGGTAGATGCAACTAACAATGAAGTCAGAACATCCTTTATTGACCTGTAGCCAAACTGAATCCGGCAAGTTATCGAGTATGGGGTGCTGAAATATTTTCGCTCGCATGTTTTGTCTTACATATATAAGACAGCCTCCCCCTCTCTGAGTGATTCTATTTTTCCTGAAAGATTGGTATCCGGTGATAGCGATATCCTCGTTTGGAGTGTTGTCTGTCAACCAGGTTTCGGTAATTAAAATAAGGTCGTAATCAGACGTGAGCAGTAATATACGCAGCATTCGCATCTTATTCACTATTGAGCGTGCATTCAGCATAAACAATGAGAACTGTTTAGTGGAGTCAAGGTTAACGTTAAGATCTTTATAGGATTCCGAAATTGCATTTGCTGAAGGCGGATCGGATGACGCAATCATTATTCCTTGAGATGGAGTAGTCGGTAATGTGGATGGTGAAATAAGCTGAGTAGAAACACCTGGCGTGGCAGTCAGCTTGGTTGTTAAGCTAAGCCGGGTGTGGCTAGTACTGATAAGATTCGTTAGATTGGAAGGATGTCGGCGGTTGGTAAGTCTACTTAGCGCGGAACAACACCGCGAAAGATCACTATCGAGTACTTTACTATTGGTAGATACTGGTGGCTGGGGCGTAGAAATATGAGGAGGGAGGGTTAAGTAGCAGTTAAGTGGGAAAGAAAAAGGACGTGTAGCAGCCTCAGGTATCTTGGCACCTGCCTTAATACGGGCGGTAACACAGGTGCCCTCTTGACATCAGTAATTTGATGGGCTGTAACCTGGAGGGGGAATGTGAAATGGAAGTGGGATATACGGGTGTTGGTTGGCGTAGAGACTGGGAGGTCGTGGGTACTGTTGTAAGTGGCCTGCGGTAGAAAAGGGATTCAGGGTGGGTGAGATATGTGAACGATAAAAGGAAAGAGATTCATGTGAGAAAATATTACTTAGGCTACGATAGAAGTTATGTAGAACACTAAAGTAATCGTTTGGTATGAATGGTGGCGTTGTTGAAGAGGCCCGGAGGTTAGTTGTACCAGCCTGATGAGGATGATAACCAGGTGAAGAGAACGCGATACTGGGTGGAATGTACGGTGCAACTAGTGGTTGGTGGTTTGGATTGGGGAGATAGGTCTTGAATGACGTTTTCTTGTCCATTGTTGCACTCCGTGTTGCCTCGCTTGGGGTCCTTAGCCGTTGGGAGTGTGGCTTGATGAGTGAGTTAGGATTGACCGTAGTGTCAACAACGTGCAGTCCACCTAGTAATGATGTTTTCGCTGGTTTGGGGGATGGCCTAGGCACCGTAGATTGCCGAGTGGCTATTGGAGCCGAGTGGAGAGATGGCAAAGAAGAATTTGGGGTGACTCCGCTGATGGGTTGAGGATTTCTGGGTATGGCTGTTAAGCCAGTTAGGCGGTTCGCATCGTCATCGATCGTGGCCGATATTTCGGTGATAGGTAATGGTGGAGTCGAGTTAGTCAGCCCAAGAGGGGACAGCTTGCCCGGGGTAAACTCCGTGATATTCTACGATACTAGATTATTACAATAAATAATGACATAAACAATATACAAACCTCAATAACACGATCACAAGGACTCAACAACGAGAAACCGAATAGCAGCGTGTGAGCAAACAGCACGTGCGTCACGCAGGTCCTGAACAAGGATGTGCCAAAGTAGCGCTCTGGGCGCGAACAAACAACAATTGGTCCAGAAAAACAACCAGTTCGTAAAGACAAGTCAATAGTGTATGGAAATGAGTGGTGTTGGGAAAAACACTGAATCGCGAGGGAAAAAGGGGGATTTTCCACGACCGGCTGTTACAGTTGATGTGCGATGAGGTTTCCCGTTTCCCCCTGATTTTTAGCGGGGATTCGACGAAATACACTCGGCAGTGGTGGGTGAATAACTGGTGTGTATACCATCGAAGGAATTCTGGACGCTCGATTGGCCGTGGCCATTACCTGTCCTGTGCAAACTGAACTGAACTGAACTGAACTGAAATAAAATTAGGGCGGAGTACTTCTCGAATAGAGTGGTAACCTAGTGGAATAAGCTCCCGGAGGAGGTCATAAATACCACAACAGTGAAGGCTTTTAAGAAAGCCGTAGACCTATGTTGGGTGGCAGTATACCCCGAGCTATGTTAAGTAGCTTCCAGGGCCAGACGCAATTTACTCATTGTTTCCACCTTACTCTGCAAGGGCTGATACTGCACAAAATTTCTGCCTTTCAGAAAAAGAAAGTCACGCAGTGTTTGGAGCTACGGAAACGCGCCGACAACACAACTATCTGAACACACGATTAGCTCTAGCCACACCAAGTCCTGCAACCTGAACTGAACTGAACTGAACTATGCATGCGGTCCTATGCGTGCGGCAACCGAAGGTACCCTCAAGGCTGGTTAGGAATTTCGGTAGTATGGACATAGATAGGCTTCGTAATAGGGCGGCGGGTTTGACCTGGGACACAACAGAGGAGGCTACTTTCGAGGAGCGCTGGCAGACCATAAAGGGATGTCTGACTGCCCTACATGAAGAGTTCGCACCCTTAAAACGAAGGAGTGGGGAGGGCAAACCCTTGTGGTGGAAGACTGCAATAGCCAAGGCCATCAGACGTAGAAACCGCTCTTGGAACCAGTACAAAGCTTCCGGCAGTCAGCTAGCCTGGAACCGCTATACAAAGCTGAGAAACGAGACTGTAAGCCTTTTGAGAACTTCCAAGCGGGAATTTGAGCTCAAATTAGCCCAGTCTGTAAGACAACAGCCGAAGAAGTTCTACAGCTATGTACAGTCTAAAGGCTCAACAAGAAATGACGTAGGTCCGCTATCCACTAGAGACCATGGTATTGTCACTGATGACCAGGGCAAAGCAGACGCCCTGGGGGAATACTTTGGTAGTGTACATAGGATAGATAGTGGGGTACGAGTAGATCTGGCTCTGGTGCATCCTCCTCAGTTAAACGTGCTAGATCTCTCATAGGAATGCGTGCGTAAGTACCTACAGGAGTTAAACAGCCACAAGTCAGAGGGCCCAGATGGCATTCATCCAGCTATCATCAAGCCGTTGGCGGATATCATAGCTCCATCGGTATGCAGACTGTACAGATCCACGTCGGGTCAGGGTAAGCTGCCTCAGGACTGGAAAGTCGCAGCAGTCGTGGCAATACATAAGAGTGGGACTAAGTCGGATGTGCAGAACTACAGGCCGGTAAGCCTAACTAGCATTCTATGTAAAGTTCTGGAGAAGATCCTCCGTGCCCATATCTGCCAGCACTTACTGCAGCACTCCATGCTAAGTCCGGCGCAGCATGGATTCCTGAAAAATAGATCTTGCCTGACCAATCTCCTGTGCTTCTTGGATGAAGTAACTCGACGACTGGACGAAGGTAAGCAAGTTGAGGTATGCTACCAAGACTTTAGCAAGGCGTTCGACTCCGTTAATCATCGTCTTTTGCTATGCAAGATGAAGACGTTCGGTATAGGTGGGCCAGTATATAGGTGGCTGGAGGACTTCCTCTCCCGCAGGACGTTTTACGTCAAAGTGGGGGACAGGTGCTCCATTTTGATGAATGTCGCCAGTGGTGTACGTCAAAGATCCGTCCTAGGCCCGGGCCTATTCTTGTTATTTAATAATGACCTAGCATCCACTCTTCAATCGCCGAGCTTTATTTTTGCGGATGATGTGAAGATTGTTGGATCTGAGAGTAGAGCGGACTTGGGCAGGGAAATATGTACCGTCCTGAACTGGGCATATAAGTGGGACTTACATCTGAATGCTGCAAAAAGCCATTTGTTGTCAAGGGCAACAGAGAGCTTAACTGTCGCTCATGATCAAGGGCTGTTCACCGTAGAGGCAGTCACTAGGGTTAAAGACCTTGGGGTGATCATGAACAGTGAATTCAAATGGTCGGAGCAGTGCAACGCTGCTGCGCACAAGGCCCGTGGGGAGCTCTTTAGGCTGCAGTCATCGTTGTCTTGCCGGAAGCCGGAGGTATTCGTACCTATTTACATGGCTATGGTACGACCTCACTTAGAAGGTAGCTTGCAGGCTTGGTCACCCTTCTACAAAAAGGACGCCGCCTGTCTCGAGAAAGTCCAACGTCTCGCCACGCGAATGGTTGAAGGGCAGAGGGGTAAGACTTACGAGCAGATACTCTGTGACCTGAATCTTTTCTCGTTGGAAAGGAGGAGACGTCGAGGGGATCTCATAGAAACGTTCAAAGTAATGAAGGGCTTTTCTGGCCTTAGACCGGATAGCCTGTTCCAAGTGGCTTTAGATTCCAGAAAAAGGGGACATGAAAATAAGCTGATAAAAGCTCCAGGTAGGTTAATCGTTAGATCGCACTTCTTCAACAACAAGGTGGTGAACAGTTTGAACGGTCTGCCTGGTGGAATGGTAGATCTGCAGACCGTCCAATCCTTCAAGGGTGCCCTAGATCGCAAGTGGTACGAGATCTTTCCTTGTAGTGAGCCTTGAGTATGTGGAAGACGTTCGTGAGCGGCTAGCGAACGTGTCTCCTATCGGGTCTAGCAGCGAATACCAACGATATCCCCTCTATCGGACGAATAGAGAAGACGTAAGTCGGTTTGCAGATGCGAGGTGTATTCTATATATCGTGGCACCGAAACAGTACCGATACGAGAAATACACCGAACGGAAAACGGAACGAAACGCGACGGCTGTGCTGAGAGCGAACCGCGAGCGAACGAACGAAAGTGAAAGTGGTTTGAAACGAGGTCGACGGAAACCTCGGAAAAGTCAGTCCAGTAAAACGTAGGCAACCGGAGAACACTGAGGTCAATGTCAAACGTCAGAAAAGATCGTGGAGAAAATAGATCAAAAATGGTGTCCAGAAAATAGTCATTTTCTCAAAACGATCGAGGTCACTACAAGTATATCAACTAGATGGATGACGGGTAGCACTGTGGTCATTCTGGAGTATGCATTAACAGACTTTTTCCCTCATTGCATACTGTCTCAGTGAACGCTCACGATGCATAATGTCTCTCGCAGTTGATGTGCGATGAGGTTTTCCGTTTCCCCCTGATTTTTAGCGAGGATTCGACGAAATACACTCGGCAGTGGTGGGTGAATAACTGGTGTGCATACCATCGAAGGAATTCTGGACGCTCGATTGGCCGTGGCCATTACCTGTCCTGTGCAAACTGAACTGAACTGAACTGAACTGAACTGAACTGAACTGAACTGAACTGAACTGTCCCAACATGGGTTTATTCCTGGCAGGTCATGCATCACCAATATGCTTACTGTCATGGATAATCTAACGAAAGCCTATGATGATGGCCAGCTCTCACACGCTCTATTCATCGATTTTGCTAAGGCGTCGATAAGGTCCCACATGCCCCTCTTCTTCATAAGCTGCAGACATACGGGATCACAGGCTCCATGTTGGCCATCCTACGTAGCTTCCTTACCGACCGCACCTTTGTGGTTAAAGTCGGGAATGTTTTGTCTCAACCCTCTTCAGTAACAACTGGGGTCCCCCAAGGGTCGGTCTTAGTTCCTCTTCTTTTCCTGATTTATATAAACGATCTACCGACAACCCTTCCTGCGAACATTGCCATGTACGCAGATGATGTAACCCTCTGGAATTCAAGCGTTGAAGACCTGCAAAGTGCAGTTTATGAAACAAAATGCTGGTCCGAGGATTGGAACCTCCCAGTTAATGATGAAAAATGCGTGAGCATGTCTTTCGGCAGAGAGACTGGTCACACGTTTTCCATTAATGGAGCAGCCACACTGCCAAGGGTTGACCGACACAAGGTGCTCGGTTTCTGGTTAGATTGTAACTTATACTTCTCTCATCATCACGAACTTGCGAGCAAGTCTGCCTTTTGAGTCTTAAACATGATTCGAAGGTCCTTCCCGCGCATATTTAAGAATGATTTCCCCATAATTTTCGGCACATATCCGACCTCTGCTGGAGCACCGTAGTCAGATAGTGCACTCTGGTCTTGTCCGAGACCGTGAGATCCTAGAAAGAGTTCAGCGGGCCTCCACCAAGGCAGTAAGGGGTCTATCCCATCTACCTTATCCCGCCCGCCTCTCGCTCCTCAACCTCTATCCCCTTGACGCAAGACGCGTAAGAGGTGATCTGTTTTTGATGTTCCACCCTTTTGAAACAGGCCAAAGCGATTGCTTCTTCTCCGTCTGTCCAGCCTCCTCTCTCCGTGGTCACAGCAGAAAGGTTTTCAAACCGAGGCCATGCACTTCACTAAGGATTAACTTTTTTAGCTATAGGGTTTTTACTATGCGGAATGCACTTCCGGAAGATATTGTTCTCTCGCAGAACAAAACTATCTTCAAGAAAAAGCTAGACCTCTACCTGGGTCTCTCCCAATAATTCCCTATGTCAAAAAAACAAAACAAAATAGTTGTCTTTTATCGCATATATGTTCATGAATGCCGCACCCCCAATCAGCTTAAAGCACTGTCCACAGTGTGACACTGAATGAGGTTAAATGTATCTTGTTTTCGCTGCCACCCAGCCCCCCCCCCCCCCGCTTCTTTTTACTCTCGTTTCAGCTCGGTGAATCCGACAGAAGATCAAAGATTTCCTAAAGAACCGGGACATTTGGGCTCAAAGCCTCGAACCCGTGTAGTACTTCAAGACTTCAAGACTTCAAGACAACTGAACTGAACTGAACTGAACTGAACTGAACTGAACTGAACTGAACTGAACTGAACTGAACTGAACTGAACTGAACTGAACAGAACTGAACTGCGCCACACCGGTAGTTCGCGGTGCGTTACACTGGTTTTTCGTACCAGTGGTGCTCGTACATCTGTTGCACACACGCAGAAGTATGTAATAAAAAATTCACACACAGGAGCTTCAGAGTTTTAGCCAAGTTATTTATATAATGGACGAATGGAAGTGGTCTGATCCATGGGAGGTCAGCTTTTCGTGGATCATGGTGAGGTCGGTCACTAGACTCGAGGCCTGAGCCAATTGATCGGTCCAGATTCTTGCACCAGCGAGCGCCATTTGATTCTCACCGGGCTACGACTTCTGTGTTTCCTTCATCTGTTCCAACCGTTCCTTATATAACAGTCCCACAACTTCAGTCGGGCTATATTTAAGCCCGTATGTTTAGACACTATCCTCTGGAGTAACGGTCCTTGTAGCACCCAGCCCGTTCGTAACAGTGGTTTTCGGTCAGTTTGTTTAGTAGCCATTTTACACGGATCAAAAAGGAATTGACACAAAGGAAGCCGACTATCTGACTAATGTGCAGCGCTTAGTTGGCGTTTTATTTAAATATATTGGTTTAGTTCACCTAAATGCCCTGAAATACCTCTGTATAGATCGGTCTATTTCATTACCTCCAAATGGGTAAAATAAGGACAAATAATCAGAAAATCACAGACTGGGAGATGAGTGAATATCGTAGAACGTTTTTTGGGAAAAGTGACAGAAACTAACGGAGCGTATAACGTATTTCAAACGACTGGCACAAATCGTTCGGAAACCGTTCAGAAACCGGCCAAAACCGCTCCGAATCTGATCGGTTTTTGGCTGCTTTTCGAGCGGTTCCTCAGTGGTTTCTGAAGGGTTCCCGAGCGGTTTGTGCCATTCGTTTGAAATACCTGGTATCCTTCGGCAATTTCTGTCACTTTTCCCAAAAAAAACTTTTTACGATACTCATTCCAATCTCCCAGTTTACAATCTTCTGACTAATCGTCCTTATTTCACCCATTTCGAGAGAATGAAATAAATTGATCTAGACCGAGGTATTGCATTTTGATGAACTAAACTAATACATTGAAATAAAACGCCAACTAAGCACTGCACGTTAATCCAGTCGTCGATTCCCTTCGTATCAATTCATTGTTGATCCGTGTGAAATGGCTAATAAAAAACCGACCGAAAACTGGGCAAAAGCTATTGGTTTCGGAGCGGTTTTGCTACAAGGGAAGGTTAGGATTCGGTTCGCTGTCGAGAGCGCAGCAACCCCAAGGTTACGAGCTCGGTCCTTGCCCAGGTCTGCCCCCCCAGCCAAGAGGTTCGTTCATATAGCAGCGTTTGGCATAAGGTCTAATATGGAAGGGTCAGGTCTGAGGGGGGTATACGAAGGGCCTTGAAGGGGAGTGAGGTGTACTTGTGGGAGTGGAGAGTGATAGGTATACGGAAAACGCTAAGTGTGAAGATAGGAAAGGCGCTGCATCCAAATTTGCCCTGTGTACGTTAGGTTAGTTGGCCTCAGGGAATACGGCCGACCAGCAACGGCCCAGATGGGCTTCAGTCTTCAAATTAGAGCACAGGGAAACCTCCCGTTTAAGCCTTATCACAACAGCTGTTTGGTATAGCCTCAGTAAAGAGAATCACGTCATGTGTCCGTCAGAAACTTGTCCAGTTTTCGTTTAAATGTTGAATCGTACACCTCCCACCACTTCCGTTGGGAGAAATTCCCAAATGCTTGTGATTCTTTGGAACGGGCGGTATACCAACGGCAAACCAATAGATTCCAGCATATGTCCCTGTGTACGAGAGCGTCCACGTAGTTTGGTCCTGGCTAGGATCACCGATAATGTGACGGACACATCGTACCCTCCCATAGATTGATGAGAACAGTCCAGTTGTTTGTAGGCGACCATCGATGTCAGTCCCACGTAGACCCGCAATGAGACAAATAGCAGCTCTGAACTTTTACGAGCTTGACCGACTCAGCAGCGACACATGGATATGTGGCCGCATCACCATACTCCAACCGAGGTCCAACATGTGTAGTGTATAGCAGCCGAAAAACATCGTAATAGTTTTCCGAAGGAACGAAGAATTGTACCGAGGATGCTTCATGTCGAGGCACATGCTCTATCCGTATAACTTCTTGTTTTTAAGTTGGTCGACAATGCCACCCCACGATCACGCTCGCAGGCTGTCGTTCTCGGCAGCGTGCCAGAGAGTGTGTAGCCCAACGTTGACTGTACTCGACGTATATACACGTGGGCAGATTTCTATGGGCTTATCGGGCGGGCCCATGTATTGGACCTGCGGATTTACAAAGCTGAAGCATGCACCAGCGACCACATTCCGGCAAACCGCTCGACAGGCGGGATGAACCAGGTTGAGAGTGACCGGGATCCAAAAACCTTGGTGAGACGGTGGTGGGCGTGCATAAACAGTTATCCCTGAATAAGCAGACGAGATGTGCTGTATAATCCAACGGTTATAAAGGAGATCTATCTAATTAACAGGACTGTATGGACCCCCCCCCCCCCCCCGAGTCGGATTCAGTTCAGTCTAATGGCGAACAAGCTCCTAGGGAGCCACCATGCATCAACACGCTGCTACCTTGCAGTCCGCATCAGGTTGTGCGAAGGCTAGAGTTGCGTCCTCGAGAAAAAAGCCGAGCGACGCTGGAAACGTCTCTTGTACCAGGCACCTACGAAACTTCACGATTGTCTCCTACACGCTCTATTATCCATAATACGGGGTTCCGGAGAAGTAGCGCTCCCTGTGCTCCTCCAGTGGCTGGGGTGCCAATAATGGGAAATGGACCGCTTCACCTCCGAAAGACCTTCTTTATAGGGTGTTAGAACGTGAGAACTCTCACGGACATTGGTAGTCAGACGGTAACTATGCGCACACTATACGACTATCAAGTGGATATTGCCTGTCCATCCAAAGTCAGACCAGGCGGTACCGGTTCTTGTAACTTCAAGATTCCCGGCGTAGAAAGCCATTATTGGCTTTATCACTGGCCCAGAAACGCCAAACCAGCAAGGAGTAGCAGTAGCAATAAATCATCGCGCCAGTTTTGCTCTGCTTTCTTGGGAACCAATATCACCAAGACTCGTAGTGGCGCATTTCAAAGGTCAGCCTTCCCGTGGTTGCGATCTGCTCCCCAATCCTACCATCCAGTACTAGTGCGCAGGACAAGTTCTACGACAGTCTTCAAACGGTGTTGAATCGCATTCCCGAAAGGGATATGCTTATCATAGCCGGTAACTGAAACGCCCGAACAGGTGGGCATTATGTCTCGACCCGTCACGTTTATAGAAGACGTCCGAGTGCGGCTTATCGGATGCCACTCCCAGCAGATAACCTTTCTAACGTCAGATAGTTAAAAGAACAGGCATGGTGGCAGTGGTAAAAAAATAAATAAAGTAGCGGAAGGAGAACAAAGAGACGCTCTTGCTGCTACAAAAGTACGTTGTAAATCGGGCTTAAAGAATTCGTGTGTTTACTTCCAGATCTACCGTCTGCTCTACCATCTGGATTGTGCGGTGGCCTGGCATTTCTTTATACCTCTCCACTCCTTGTGTGGAGACTGGTAACAGGTACTTGCGCTCTCCTGCGTTTAGAGGTAGGAGCCACTTGTTCGTCCACTAATAGGCCCCCTGTATACTCGAGTCTGAGGGATTTCACACAAGTTTCAAGTCATCGACGAACAGAAAGCTGGGGCTCGCAGTTTCCTGGGTTAAGTCGTTTATGTAGACAAGGAATAGCAATGGTCCTAGAACCGACCTCTGTAATATCCCACTGCAGGCCTTGGCCAGGTTCGATTTATCATCCACCGAAAAGCAGAACGACCTATCACTCAGGTACGTTCCTATCCACACCACCACTTTGGGGGCTGTGCCCATTTCCTCTAACTTGAGTAGAAAAAGTCGATGAATTACAGAATTGATGGCCTTCTGAAAGTCCAGAGAGCAAACTTCAACCAGCTCACCCCTTTGTCCAAATGTGTTGCAACTTTGTCCAGAAAAGTGAGCAAGTTTGACGAGCACGATCGGTTCTTTACGAAACCATGCTGTCTGTTCGACAACAGACTACCTTACACTAGATAAGCCATAGTCTTGTTTCTTAGGGTCTTCTCAAAGACCTTAAGTATAACCGATAAGAGACTCACTGGTCTGTAATTTCCCGCATCTTCCTTCGGCCCACCCTTATGAATGGGAACAACCTCGGCAATCTTCCAATCTAAAGAAAGTGTGGTTGCTTCCAAGGGCATGTTAAACACCCGGGTTAGGGGTTCACATTTAATTGCTTCCAGTGGCTTAATGTTGACAAGATGCAGGCTATAGTATATTGCGGTTAGTTATTGTATATCTTGTTTCGATCGAAAAATCATCACGTCAGAATGTATCATCACGACGAGACTGCCATCACGACGAGACTGCACCTTGACGTGGTGTGATGGCTTGCGCGCCTCTATGACCCAAAGAGCTATACAGGATGGCTTCTTTAAGCCGGAGATGCAATCATACCTGACAGGTCAATGGGTAGAGGTCAGACATAGTCCAGTCTCCTGGTCCTCCAGGTTGGGGGTTGATTTGAACTGACAACTCAATCGGCAAAATCAGTGAAAGAATAATTGATCCAAGCAAATGGGCTTCCACTAAGCCATCCCGCTGCCTTGCGGATAGGTTCTCGTTAGGACTAAAGGCTTTGGATGAGGACCCTAATCGTTCTCCTGCTTTGTGGCTGGACACCCTAGCAGTACCGGTCCAACATCTCCCATGAACTGCACGAATACAAAGAATTCCATACTGCATCGGTCGTCGCGCAGGATGATGAGGACCGCACTGCCCATTGCATCGAGCGGGGTGGGTAGTGATAAGTGTGCTACTGCTCAGAGTTCCTTCTCTTTTATTCAACCTTTGTCTTCTGTCCCTAACCATCCCTCTTTGCCCCATCTATCCACCCATAATGCTCCCACTGATAACACGGTTGATACTCGCAACGATTCACTGTCAAATAGTATCGGGAATAATCCTCTATCTTGTAACTCACATTTTCTCAAGCCCCGTCAGCCTCTTAATCTCGGCTCCTTCAACGTGCGTACACTCATGCAGGCCGGTCAGCAGGCGTGCCTAGTCCTCGCAATGAACTCTCTGAAGATTGATGTCTGCTGCTTAAGCGAAACGCGTATCCACGATTCGAGCAGTGTAATTCAACTAACTGTTCCTGGTATCTCATCGAGGTATATTCTGCGCACCTCAGGAGACGAAGCAGCTAGAGCTGTGGGTCAACGTGGTGTAGGAATTGTCTTGACTGACAAGACTGAGGCTGCCCTTTTAGACTGGATTCCTGCTAACAGTCGTTTATGTGCTGTGAGACTCCAAGGGTCAGTCGGCGTTCGAAAGGATAGTTGTGTTAAACGCAATTTGTTTGTGATCTCGGCGTACGCCCCAACGGACTGCAGCTCAGACTTGCAGAAAGATGAGT
The DNA here is from genome assembly GCA_948099385.1 of Fasciola hepatica. Taxonomy (NCBI): domain Eukaryota; kingdom Metazoa; phylum Platyhelminthes; class Trematoda; order Plagiorchiida; family Fasciolidae; genus Fasciola; species Fasciola hepatica. Next base: position 50,013,358 of record CANUEZ040000043.1, read on the forward strand.
TCTATGATGCCCTCGCCACTCTCGTTCGCAGCAGTAAAGGTTCTGACATTTTAGTGCTAGCTGGTGACTTCAATGCACAAGTTGGCAAACTTAGTGTGTCAGAAGCCTGTTTAGGTGGGCGTTGTGCTTTACCTGCTGAGCGTACAGGTAACGGGGATAGGCTTCTCCAGTTTTGTGCAGACAATCAATTGTTCTTGTCTAGCACAAATTTGCGACACAGCTCGCGTCGCACAGCGACATGGTGCTCTAACTCTACGGGTACTTTGAGTCAAATTGATTATATCGCCGTAAGCTACCGGTGGCGCAATTCTGTTCAGAACTGTAGATCTTACTGGTCCACGTACGTAGAGTCGGACCATGCATTAGTTTTAATGCGATTATCTCTCCAGCTCCGTGGTCATCGTCGCAAACCGCAAACCCGATTAGCCGTGCAACGTTTGTGTGATCCAGAAGTACGCACTCGGTATGAGCAGAAGTTAGCACATGAGCTAGGATCCACGGGGAACAGTAATTTAGATGAACATTGGGCTCATATCAAGCAGGCGATGCACGTTGCAGCAGGTTTTGCCTGTGGTCCTAGCTCCGTTGTCCATCAAAGACACTGGATCTCGCAAGAGTCGTTGAGTATAATGGAGCAAAAGCGTCAGCTTTCGAACCGTAAGGAGATGAATAAGATGCAGAGAAAGCTGCAAAGACAAGTTACGAAAAGCCTTAAGAATGATCGCGAAAATTGGTGGGTCAAGGTAGCCGAAGAAATGGAAATAGCAGCTGCTTCAGGTAACAGTCAAAGACTGTTCAAACTTATTTGTGACACCGGTGGACGGCGAACTCAGGTCAGTGAAACGATTTGCAATAGAAATGGAGAACCCATCCATAACAAACAGCAAAGGCTTGACCGATGGGCCGAGTACTTCAAGGAACAGTTTAGCTGGCCGCAAGCTAGTGTAGTTACTCCCGTGTCAACAACTGTGACTCCTTGGGTTGTATCACTTGAGCCCCCATCAGAAGTAGAAGTAGAATCATGTATTCGATCACTAAAGCGAGGAAAAGTGGCAGGTCCCGACGAACTTCCCCCATTTTTTTGAAACTGGGTGGGAATATTTTGATAAAATATTTTACCGCTTTGCTCCGTGACATTTGGAACGAGGAGCGTATTCCGTTAATATGGAGTGAGTCATTGATTGTTCCCATCTTCAAGAAGGGAATACGCAATGACGGCAGTAATCATCGTGGGATTAGCTTAATCCCGATAGTCACCAAAGTATTAGCTTCGATTTTGCTGCATTGTCTTACACCGGCTCGCGAGAGGAACACCCGAGAACAGCAGGCTGGATTCCGCCCAGGTCGAGGATGCATCGACCAGATTTTTACTCTTCACCGACTACTTGAAACGCGTCACACGCACCGCCGACCGACAATAATGATTTTCTTAGACCTGAAAGGCGCTTTCGATTCAGTTGATCGAACATCGCTTTTCAGTGTTCTTCATCGAAAAGGGATGCCCCAGAAGTTTGTGAACCTAATGAGATCATTGTATTCTCATACTTCTGGCCGCGTAAGGGTTTACGGTGAACTATCCGGTCGGTTCGAAACGACCAGTGGTGTTCGACAGGGATGCCCTTTGTCTCCATTCCTGTTCAACTTCGTCATGGACGAAATAATGGAGAGTGCGCTGCAAAATCTCCAGGATGTAGGCGTCGAACTAGGAAATAGTGGAAAGCTGTGTGACCTAGATTACGCGGACGACGTTGTCTGCTTGTTCGAATGCGCGGAACATGCTCAGCGTGCACTAGGTAATCTCTCAAGAGCTGTAGCTCCATTCGGCATGTGCTTTGCACCTTCAAAGTTCAGGGTGATGTTACAAGACTGGACTTCAACGATTCCGAACTTGATGCTTGATGGGGAGGTGCTGTCAGTTGTTGACCACTTCACCTACCTCGGTAGCTGCGTGACGACGGATGGGAGCACAGTAGTAGAGGTGAGCACGCGGATATCCAAGGCTCGAGCGGCGTACGCTGGACTGAAGCACTTGTGGCGTCGATCTGATATTTCACTGAAGTTGAAAGGCCGTGTATACTGTGCTGCAGTGCGTTCAGTTTTGTTGTATGGTTGCGAAACTTGGAGTCTGCGTGCTGAAGATGTTCGTCGCCTTGAGGTTTTCGACCATTGATGTTTACGTAGTATCGCTAGGATTGGGTGGAATAGCCGAGTAAGCAACGATGAAGTGAGAAATCGAGTATTGGGTACTAATTCAGAGAACGTTCTGTCACAGCGTATCCGGCCTAGTAGACTTCATTGGTTAGGGCATGTGTTACGTATGGCAAACACACGTCTACCATACCGTGTCCTATTCTCCGTTCCTCTTAGGGAGTGGAAGAGACCACGTGGAGGTCAACAGATGACGTGGCAGCTAGGAATGAGGAAATGTACAGCAGACTTAGGAAAAGTAGATGCTTCACGTCTTCGTGGTTGGGGTCCAAAAGATCCGTCTACCAGTTGGCTGGAGACACTGAGGGATATGACAGCGAACCGCGAACAGTGGCGATCGTGTTGTCACTTTCTATCGAATCAGAATGACTGGTCGGTGTACGTTTGTACAGTTAGACTGTGTATTCCGTGTGTTGGCTACTAGGTCATTCTTTCCTTTTCCCACCCGTGTAGGTCCATTTGCTGTCCATCTTGTATATTCATACTTTCTACTTCAACGTGCAAGATGGTGAGAAAGGCAGTGGTCAGTGGGACTTGCCCTACTGTTTAACGCTGTACGATGATGATGATGATGATGACGTCAGAATGAGAAGATTAAAGGCCCGGAATATAGGCTTTATTCATTCAACAGATTTGTGGTATACGCTGAAATAAAAAATGTGAAAATATGGAAATGCGCATTATAGGTGGACGGTAATGAGAAGCAGTTAGTACACCACGTTTCCCCTGCTGTGTTTTACTATTTAGATTACAGCAGTTACTAGTGTTTACCCTTTACGATTTCGGAGATTGCACATTCGTAGTCTTTGTTGTTTATCTGCAATCGATAACTGTTGTGTTATCAGGAAGATATTGATCTAACATTTCTGTGTGAACGGGGTCATCAGTGTTTGTATAGTGGTCTGATATGTTATCTGTGTCTGGCGCAAAAACGTGTGTCATCAAGATTACGCTGCCGCTGTCCTTTTGGAGTCAGGCTGTGAATAGAAACCGTTTCCTGGCACCCGTCAGGTAGACGCACACGAGCATACCTTAGGTTACATTCGACGAGTTCCACTTCGTCGACAGCAGGCCCATACCTCGACGAACGGACATGACGCCTCATAAAGACTAATCCGGGTGCAGTAAGCCAGCTTGGTAAAGAGACCCCCGATATAAATTTCCTGTTGGATGGCAGCAAACGTTCCTGTGGTGTGGCGTTCGTGGCAGTGTACAACAGGGAGCGAACGGAGTGAAGTGCATCTGGGAGGACAGTTTTCTGTTCGGTGATAGGCAGGGACCCGGATTCAGTGGCGAGAGAGATACAACGTCGTATGGTGCCATTTAGGCGTTCTAATTGCCCATTAGACTGGATTGTACGTTGTCGTTCTGCTGGTCACAGTTCCTTTAGTGTGTGAGAAATGTTTTAGCTGTTCAGACACGAACGAAGGACCGCGGTCTGAGTGGATGTACGAAGGCGTGCCGGACATAGAGAACAATTGGCAGAATCTGTCAATGATAGTGGACGCCGTCGTGTCCTGGAGAGGAAAGGCGCATGAAAGTCTAGAATACCCGTCACTCATCATAAGTAGGTGCCTGTTACGAGTAGCTGAAGACAGCGGACCTTTATAGTCAACATTTAAACGTTCGAATGGAGATGTGGCTTTGATCATGTTTCCAGTTGGTGTTTTGCAAAATCTCGGCTTTAGCTTAGCGCGGACATTACAAATGGAAACCGTTTTCTTTACATCCTCGACTGAGAAGGAGAGATTCCTGGATCGTGCGGTGTGTCAGGCAGACTATTCCGGGATGGCATAGAGAATCATGTCAACCCTCTAGAGTAATATCACATGCGGAGCCTTAATACCCACGAGATAGTGTATCGGCTGCTTTGTTGTCCTCGCCGCGACAGTAAACAACGTCGAAGTTGTAACCCGATAGTTCGATGTGCCAACGCTGTATCTTATCCTTCTTTACTTTCCCCCGGTGATTTGTGTCGTACATGAAGGCGGTCGATCTTTGGTTTGTAATTGGTTGAAAGTATACACCAAATAAATAATGTCTCCACTTTCGGATGTCCTCGGCAACGGCACACGCCCCCTCTTCCACCGATGAATGATATTGCTCACTAGCTGTTAGTGTTCTCGAAACGAAAGCAACCGATTTGCTGCTCTGCGCTAGTACTGCAGCGATAGGGATGCCAGAAGTGTCAGTCTCGACCACGAGGAATGACTGTGGATCTAATATTCACATAACAGTTATCACGACGAGACTGCACCTTGGTGTGGTATGATGGCTTGCGTGCCTCCATGACCCATAGAGCTATGCAGGATGGCTTCCCTAAGCTGGAGGTGCAGTCATGCCTGACAAGCCAATGGATAGAGGCCAGACGAAGTCCAATCTCAGAACCAGTTGATGGGCAGCATCTGGTTCTAGCCACTGTGCCCCTAGAGAGAACACTCCGGTGAATAAACAATGAGAGAAACAGTTTGCCAGTCTAAAATCTTCCACTAGATGGACGTAGAAGTGGAATACCTGGGGTTTCTCTCGACGGTGGGAGAAGTCATCGCACTTCATTGGACAGCTATCGCCCGCCTAAGCTGGACAGCCCCCAGCCCAAAGGATGCTGCCCCGTCCACGTCCGGTTTGCTCCATTGGGTGCATGGGGCTAAGGACTGAATCCGAAAAGCGGATCGATAACGAAGCACCAACGAACACAAGACAAAACGCATGCCGTACTCAGGTCTCACGTGACAGACCAGAAGTTCCTTCAGGGGTTCTCCGGTCACGTTCCCGTGCTGGGTTAACGTCCCACTGCCTTGTGGGTGAGACTTTCGAGTCAAAGGCTCCGGTTAGGGTTCCCAAAGAAAAGCCCCTTCTGCTGTGCGGGCAGCCGCGAAGTATGATGTGCCCAGAAACCTCAAGTATCTTTCCTGTAAAGGGCTTTACCGATTTTCCCTCTTTTAGTTTAAGGTCGATGCAAAACGCCATAGGTAATTGCGGCTCTGATGAAAGCAGTAGTTCAGGAGTTGGGTATAAATCAGATTCACTTCTCAAGCCTAAGTGTTCACTTCACTTGGCTGCCTTTTACGTCTGCACAGTATAAACGTTTAGTGTCAATGTTCCCAGAGTTCAGTGCCATTTGAAGAAAACTATCTGGGCGCATGAACCGGTCCATGGTTTTTGGCCGGTAGTATTATAACATAAGAGTTTTTACTATTGCTGGATGAGAAGTCAGGAGACAACACCTGATTCAAAGGCCTTAATTAGCCAAAAACGAGGCACACGAGCTAAAATGAGACAAACGAAAGGTTAGATTATGCAAACGAAATTGGAGTGAATCATGAAAAAGAAGCACAGTAGCAAATAAATAAGTTTACCGAGCGACACGACTAAGCGTTGCGGTCACAGATGTTTTGATTCGAATTCCTCATTCGTTCTCCACATTCCCTCCCCCCTGTATTTGTTGTCTTATCGCGTCTTGTATTTAAAAAAAATCCCCGATGGCTTTACGCTGACACTGGCCAGAACCGCCTGCCTGATTACACAAAATAAAACAGATTTTCCTCATACATTTTGTCATTATAGTATTCTTGCTATTCTTTTCTAGTTGGGATTGCCAAAATCTGTTTACTGCTCGGAATATGTTGCAAAAGTATTTCAGCGCACTCAATGTAAAGCAGTTCGCCGCTCTTTCGACCACTCCAAACATATCACACAAGACAAAGTACCGATTTCACCGATTAATGCCTTTTACCGCATATTTAGACCGAAGACTGCGGTTGTTATGCTAAATATGGGTGGACCTCCAGGCAAAGAGTATGTTCACGACTTCCTCCTACGTCTCTTCTCAGATAAGGAAATAATTGATCTCCCAGCCCAGAGGTAGAAACTCGAATTTTGTAAGTATTTTGGCAGTTACCTGTCTCGATTTATCGCCAAGCGTCGCTCGCCGAAAATAATAAAACAGTACGATCAAATTGGTGGTGGATCTCCAATAAAAGAATGGACAACTAAACAGGGAAACTGGATGATAAATCACTTGGATTCAATCAGTCCGGAAACAGGTACCGGAGTTTCATAATACTCGATGTCGCACCAATAGCGCCCCATAAACTTTATATAGGCTTTCGATACGTGCATCCGCTCACCGAAACGACTATCAATCAAGTGGAAAGGTAAAGCTTGTTCATTTGACTTTGACAGATGTTCACAATTTCAGCGATGACGTTGAACGGGTAGTCGCCTTTAGTCAATACCCACAATTCAGTTGTGCAACAGCGGGCAGCAGTTTTAACGCAATTGCTCGCCACTACGCGTCTGTCCGGGGTACCTTTACCGGTGTCGAAACGATAGAGCCACCTTCAGTATGCAATGGTTCACAGATGGCTATTTGGTCCTTCATAGATCGTTGGCCGTTGTTCCCACCGCTCATCACGGCGTTTGCCGATCATATAAAGCAAAAAATGATGTCCATTTCGGATCCGAAAGAACGTCAACAAACAGTGCTACTTTTTAGCGCACATTCAATACCGTTATCAGTGGTCAATCGAGGTGATCCGTATCCTGCTGTGAGTACTGTTCAAAAGATCTGTTATTATTCAGTACGTTTTTGAAATACCTCAACCTGTGTTTCGAATATCTAAAAAAGCGACATTTGAATGGTAACCTAGGGTGAAAATTATCGAACCCAACCACCGCCGACCAGTTTTGGCAGTAGATAGCTATACTTTAACCCCGACTCACTGCCATCCCTGATCTGAGTCGATATACGTTTCACCTCCCCAAGGGTCGGTGGAGATTACCAGTTTTCTCCAGTGGTACAGCGGTCCCTTTTGTCTATGGTGTCTGCTACTTTCACTTTACGATGCTCCAGTAGGCTTTTAAAGCCATGGAATGTCCCTTTCACCACGCTCATGTGCAGGCATAAAATAAGCAAGGAGTTGAGAACGTAACACGTTACCACACACTAAAGACAATGAACATTTGACAGAATGTCGGATCGTGGTGCAATCATCCATCCATTCGTCCCTCTCTACCCTCTCATTTGTTCTAATCATAGGAGGTCGCAGCTACCGTTCATGCAGTGATGAAGTTGCTCCGTTTTCAATGGCCCTTTCGGCTTGTCTGGCAATCCAAGGTCGGTCCAGCCGCTTGGCTCGGTCCGTCTACACAAGACACATTGCACGGTCTGGCAAGATTAGGTTATCATCACGCTATGCTCATCCCAATCGCCTTCACATCCGACCACATTGAAACGCTGTACGAGATGGACGTGGAATATTGCACTGAAGTAGCTAAAAAAGCTGGCATGACTCGGGTACACCGCGCTGCCGCATTAAACGACAACGCAGTCTTCATGAAGGTGAGTTAGCCGGCTATAATTTGACCCGTAGAAATTCTGCCATATACCCCCTGCTAAACCCCACAAACGGAAATCTCCCGCTTTGTGTTTGGTTTATGGACAGCCATCCCGTGTTGCCCGATTCGTTACTTTGCCTGGTCTGTTAGGATTCGGTGTTGTTCCCCACTTCGAGTCTCACGGTCACAGATTCCGACGATCTTTGGTAGTGCAGTGGACCTCTGAGGCTATGGGGTACGCCCCTTACACTGCACTCATGCACAAGTATGTAAAGAAAAGGTTATGTAAGCATTCACAGCATCAGAGGCATTTGATGAAGACAATCAGAAATGTTGTCAAGTTGTTTAAATTAGTCAGGTACATTCATTAGTTACCTTCGGCTAATTTTGACTGGGTCAACATGACACCTGACCTATTACGTGTTTCACTGCGAAGGCATTGTTGCCGATTCTCTTTAAAGTAAAACAGCCCCTTAGAATTAGGCTAATCAACTCTAATGTACTAATTGTTTCGGTATGAAATTAAAAAATCAGAATCATATGCGTCTTTTCCCTCCCAAATTTTCTGTTTCACAGGGATTGGCTGAGCTAGTCGCCAAACACTTACGTCGTGGTGAACCATGTTCGCGTCAGTACTTTTTGCGGTGTCCCATGTGCACCAATTCGCATTGTGCATCAACTCGCCAGTTTCTGAAGCAAGATGAATCGCGTCTGGTCAAATGGACGCGCTCTCATTTTCCTCTCACGGGAAATGCAGAAACACGTACGACACACGGTTTATTAGTTTGATTAATCATCAAATGAGTGATCAGCTCTCGGCCGACTCCGGTTCTTCTGTGTCCCAAGCCTTCTCTGAATTACTGTTTATCATTTTTATTATTGTTAGTGTCACTGCTCTTCAGACTGCCTTGCATTTTCAGTGACTTGATTTTCTACTGGCATGTTTCATTAAAATGAACGCACATAGTTGACTGTTTTTGTGAAACAATACTATTCTGTCTAGCTGAATTTACCTGAAAATTCTCCCGGGAACTGACCGAGCACATTTTCCCCGTCCGTATTCAAATCAGTCATAGGTTGTTTCTTTTGTAGATCGTTTTGGTCTAATACTAGTTTGTCCATTTGCTTCTATTTATTCGAAGTCACATTAACAAAGCAAACAGCCGTTACTTTATGGCAAATTTCCGACACTAACCATATACTGTCCTTGAAGATCTGTCTCGTTGCTCGACATTTTCAGTGGCTACGCAGTAAAAGAAACACTCACAGTTTTGTGTTAATCAAATGCACGAACCGGAAAGTTTTAATGTTGGTCCTGTGTCTATGTTGCTTGGATGTTGTGCTGTGTGGACAAATTCTGTTTTATCATATGGTCTAATGCTTCGCTAGGATTTATCACCATTGTGTTAAGGAATAATGACTACTGTGTGGTTGATTTCATGGAGAACACCTAATTAATCACAATAAGTTCACCTACAAAGGCGAGCGTTGTTGTTCTCCGTTGATCTACCGATTGAGTAGCCAGTTTCCGCGTGTAGAACCCAGAGTGTGTGCCTGAGCTGTTCGTTGCGCGATCTTTTATGTCTTGTCTCGAGTTCTACTGCACTTAGACCCAGTGAAACGACACCAAACCCTCAGTAAAAGGCTGTGTGATGTAATTGCGTTGGAACGGTGATCATCATCAAAACACCGTGAACCTAGCCTGTTGGAGTCAATCAATATTAGCATTGCTTATCATTCTCGATAAATCAGTCTACCATTGTCATTCTCACTGTTACGGTCACATTTGCAATTGGACGTGTGTGGTTTTCCGCTATGGGTATTACTACACAGTTCCAACTACTCTCGTATAGTGTTTATTTATGCAAAAAACTATTTACTGTTAGCTACGAAATTCTAAATATGAGAACATCGTGAACTACAAGGGAATTTGTGCCTATCTCATAAGTCAAACCATAATGAAACCGTGGTCTAGTTGGTCACATTTTGTGGTTATAATTGACAATGAGGCCTGTTGTAATAAAATTCGGTAAGAACGGAAATGTACGGATGAAGATTTATTAGGCACGAAGCGCGTGTGGCAAACAGTACAAGTGTGTTGCTTATTCCATTGAGCAAATAACAACCGACGGCTATCTGATCGATGCAAGACCGATGTGAACAGACGGGCATTGAACCGGAGGTCGAATGGCACATGCCGGGAGTACATGGCAGCGATGCATTGGTAAATATCACGATTCATGACTCCGATAAGTTACTGTTCGACCGAGAAAGCACGAACACAAATAATTTAAGCTTCGTTTCCTGTCAGACAGCTTGATGTGTTTGCACAAGCGACGCGTCCCACTTGTGGAATTCCGTAGTTCTATAGAACACGCAATTCTGAATGAGTCAACGCAGCTCAGAAACAAAAGAGCAGGGAAGTTTATTGGGCAGTAGACAGAATTGAATCAATCGGAACTGGTTCTACATATGTAAAATATTAATAAATCGGGAAAACAATGTGCAATGAACAATTGAGAACGCGGGATGATCAGACAGTTAGTCCAGCGGGTCAGTAGAGGGGAAGGACCAGACATCAGACTAAATAAACGAACATCGGATGAATTAAACAGATAGGTTATACCAGAATCCAAACAAATATCCTCCTGGTTACTCAGGCAGAGTACAGACAGCAGAAACTTGCGATAAACCAGTTTGGAAAAATCAAAACAAAACGTACGGCTGACGCCAGAAAATGCGACTAAACCAACCGGGGACATTACGGCCAGACAGTCAGTGAACGCATCTGTCCAGAATCAATAACATTCGCACGGATATGTGGCACAGTAGAGCGAAAACAACTCAATCATACCCGAGGTGAGACGGATCAACAGAAAGACACCAACCAAGCAACGAAAATGAATGGACGAACAAATGTGAGCAGCGAAGTTAGCATAAAAGAGGATAGACACACCGAGCCGGTCAGTTGTGGTCATCAGCGGATCCACAAGACAAACGGATTGGAACAGTACAAGCGTTATGTTCCACAAGACGTGCATAATAAATGCGTTGTCTATCGAAAACCTCTCGTTCGTACATCACTGAAATCAATCAAATGTACTAGCGTTACTTCTTTGCACAACACTGGTCCAGTCCACTCGAAGAAAGTCGTAATCCGATCGGAGGATGTAATCATATGATTTGTATGCCTTTCTTCATTTTACTTCGTGCAATCTGTGACGCGGTCACATTCGTTGTCGCTCTCTAATTGTCTATAGTTGATCCTTAAACGGCCAACCACTTACTTATTCGGTGAGTAGTATGCGTACCCCACCATGCAAGTGACGTAGCTGTGGATGACCGGCGATGTGTGTGTACTTATTCGGCAGTCAGTTGTTAGGAAGCGACCCATCTTTGATTCCCACTTAGGCGAATCAACACCGCTAATATACTGTCCCGCATCCGGAGGATCAAATGGGATCACGTATGCGCCTCCCAAGAGATGGGTTAAGTATACTTTTATTTTCAACAATTCCACAGCATAAACGACGGGCAGTCTAACCATAGATTCCGTCACGCATAATTTGCATCTGAGGTAGTCTACGTAAATTGAATCACATGATGCCTACTTCATCATATACTGGAATGTGGTTCACTTAATAGTCACTGAAGAGCGGACCAGTGCACATCGATGTCTTTCTAATATTGCGCGAATATGGTGGGAACACCGTATCAGCACTGCTAAGGATAGGCGTAGGGTGTTGAGAACCAGATGTCAGTCACCGGAACATGTGCTGAGTCTAGACAGGTTAAGATGGCTAGAATGTGTTACGTATTCCTGCTGATAGACTCCCCCAGCGTACGCTGCTCTCCGAGACAGGTAATGTTTGTATTACGTAAAAGGGGCGAACCCCGAAATCAAAAGACACTTGGAAGCTAAGTCGAGGTTTTCGGTCCATGACATGACAAACGGTTTGAAAACCTTGACCGATGGACCCACCCAAGTGGGATATGTCGGGTTTCCGGATTAGGGTCCACGATACCCACCCGCCAGCTGAGTGATACGGCTAGGTGTCGCGGCCGGCAGTGTATTTGGATTTCAACTCTTTTCTTGTCTTTGCGATTTCCGACCATAACTTTGTTTTCAACTCTTCCACTTCTTGCTTCTGTTTAATATGTCCTCGACTTGACGATGCTGCGAGGTAGCAACCGGGACTCAGAAGTGTGAGGTTGATGGTTGAAACAACTTAGCTGGACTGATTTACCACAGATACTCTCAAAATCGTGTCTTACGATATAAATAAAGAATCGCAGCCAAATCGGCGCGTAGATTGTGCCGTGAAGTCAATAAGAGATGCCTTAAACTACAAGTATCTTCATTTGTTGTTGCATGTTGGCGTGGTCATTGAACGCTCAAGAATCATACCGTCCCTCGTCGGTAAGGTACGGTTTTTTGTAGTACACCGGAACCGGACCGGCAATTTGAAATGTAGCTGTCCAGCTTGGCAAAAAATTCAACAATCTGCTTCACCCGAGCCATAATTTGACGCTAGTGATATAACATTATCAACGCCGTGCTCACCAGATGCTGGTTGAGTTGTCTTGAGTGTTCACCTATCACCGAGGTTTGAATTGCGCCAGCGCAGGTCACTGCGATGATAAACGGTAATCCACTGTCACCTACCTCGTTACCACCCTTGACCTGCTTGGACATTATGTTCTCAAACAAATTAAGCCTCAGGATCAGATCGCCAGACCTTCAAAGCTGTAGGATGAGCCCCTTCCACGGCACTCCAGTGTAATCATATAATAAAAAAATTAAACTGCAGGGGTATTATCAGGATAGACTACCATTTGGGATCTGTTGATGATTCTTGCCAAATATAAAACAGTTACAGTTTCTGTTTTTAGTCTGTTCACAGTCCGCGGACCCGCTCTTGTGGAGTCGAATGTCTATGCATACTACTGAAAACGATAATAGTAGCTGGGTTTTGACATCCGGCGCAATAAATCCGTTGGATTGTTCGTTTGAAATGATGATCACCGATACGGTCAGACCAACCATCAGTCCGACTACGGGTTAAATCTTCGTAGTGTTTGGTCTCTTGATTGCATTAGTTTCATTCCAAAGATTTAATCGAGTTGTCAGACAGATATGGATGGAAATCACTTTAGTTTGTTCTAGCGGAATACTGAAATTATCATGTGCATGATCAATTGGGTGCATAGTGTAACTTTGGACATAGTTCGTGTGATGCCATAATAGAGGAGTTCTCTGATCGTTTTGGTAAAACGTATCAGGTGACTTTAGAGAATCTTGGACAAGTCGGCAAATTTTATTTAGCTTTACTGTTCCCCGTCCATTTTAAGGGTCTTCTAGTGAAATATTTTATCATTTTCCAAAGGTTCATTAAAGTTATATCACGATCCAGTAGTATCTTCTGTCCTAAGATAATCAGTTTTTTTACACAGGGGCATTTTGCTTCACGTGAAAAACCTTACAGTAATACCACACTTTGATTTAACTCGAGGAACTTGAAGAAGTGGTATCTGTTGGTATTAGAAGCAAGTAGTTCTGGTGATTCGCGTAGTCGCCTAGATCTCTGAATGATGTCATTTCGTTTTTTAATTCGACCAATGTCGGTAACAATAAAGGATGTAGAAATGCATGGAATATGTTTGTTAATAAGGACAATGATCGGCAGTTAGAAGACACCGTCGAACAAGCTACTGTCCCTACCGGTTCATCCCACTATATGCGTGGTAAATATTAGTATTCCTGCCTGTAGACTGCTAGATCAGCCAGAGGCAAAGCTGCTTCAACAATGAAATGACTGAGAAGCGCGACCGCAGATCAGGTGTGAGACAAAAGGCCCACAGTTTGTTATCAGTCCTGATCATCCATGGTATTACAGTCCTAAATGAAATAACTAGCTGGTTCGTCAGTACCCATTTGTAAACTTGTAGCTACGCATAAACGGTCAATACGAGGTGCGTCAGAACAAACTAAAGTCTGACAGCTGGGCCAAGTCTTTTGAATGAAATTACTGGTATCAAGAGACCAAACACTATAAAGATTTAACCCGTGGTCGGATTGGTGGTTGGTCTGACTAATTAACGGTATACTACCTATCAGAGACTATACTAAACTTGATAGGATAAACATCATCAATCGATCAGTCCGTAGCATGGAGGGAAGGTATTAAGAGTCAGACCGGTGCATTTGGCCATTTAGAGCGTGTTGAGCTTCATCAGTGGGTTACACGACCACGAGATCCATCCATTCAGTGATCATATGCAAAAAAATGATTACGTGGCCTAACTTTATAGTCAAAGTGATACTGTTATCTATAGTTCGCCCCACTTTTTAATCCTGATGCTTGTTTTGATATCCGAGTTAGGTTAATGCTGGGAAGTTTGGACCAGTGAACCGCCGTAGTCAATAACTTGTTAATGGTTGTTACTATGGAATAAGATTCGTTTAATTTTCTCAAAATTAGGAGAATAATGTGAATACACACGACTGAACCGCGAACAAGTTAGCAATAAATACTACTCCGATGGATGACATACTGTCGAACGAATTCTACTTGAATTGTGATTTTACTCGGGTTTTCCCTGCAAGGCTCCGTAAAATTGACCAACATGACCAGTTTATTAACAATAGCCGTATGCATGTCGGTTGGTGTATCACTAACAGTGCCGTGGGAGTACGTCAGTAGCTTTATGCGATCACTCCGCAATAAAATGAACCATTTTTTTAGACTTAATTAATAAGTCCCCAGTGTCGGTGATCATCATTTCAAACGAACAATCCAATGAATTTATTTCGCCGGATGTCAAAACCTAACTACTACCATCGTTCTCAGTAGCATGCATAGGAATTCGACCCCATAGAGATAGATCCACCACCGGTAAACATACTGTTCACGTAGAATTACCCTCCCCCTCTCTTTAATGGCCTAGGTATGTACGTAGTCGAAAACATGCCCTTTGGTTTAAAGAGAAAAGTTATTGGGCTACCCGTGCACTGGTCGTTGGTGTCAAAAATAACCAAGTTGGTGGACTCGATGGCGAATAAGCTGTGAAATGTCCTGAAGAGTTAAAGCGGACCCGGTAAACAGTACTGAGCATAAAAGTTGTATTTTTGTTAAAATTGGGTTATAAAAATGCAAATAAATCTTGTTTGGTTTTCGCTCAGAGGTTCATATTCCGTGGCGGTTGCGGCCGACCGGTGGTGGCAGAAAATGGGTTTCGTCTGGATTATCAGCATTGTTACTCGCCGCATTGAAGCAGACCACAAGGGTTATTGTCCTACGGCATCATCACTAGTTTCTAGTTATTGTAGACACAGTTCTGTTATAATGCTGTTATTTTTGAGAACAAAACGTGCATATAACCGCCCTTCTGTATTAGTTTCGGGCGAATAATAATTTCTGCCACGTTTATAGTGATATGAGTTGATGGGACCGGCTGTCTATTTACCAATGTTTCTAACTCAAGATCTGTGGCATTATTATCAAATATATTCCGTTTATTTCTAAATCCCGTTCATTTCCCGATATGACCGAAATCTATATTAACCGGAAAACTAGGCGACTACGCAGTCTCCTAGAATTGTGTGATTTTACCACAAGCTTGTTACAGTTCATCTCAGTTTTATGAAATGAAATCAAATGGAGTTTACCAACATGTTCAACGTCCTCTCAAGTTACTTGAACTGACAAATAACCGTAACGAAAGGAAATTTCCTCGGTTACCGGGACACACGAAATATGTCCAAGGTTCAACTAAGCGCCGATGACAGTAAGACCCAATGATCGCAGTTACTGTGCGTACCGTTACTAACGCGATTGTAATAATGTTAATACAAGAAAACTGACAATTATTCATAATATGCGGATATCGGTTTCATCACAGTCTAGCAATTATTAGACAATACAATAAACAAGTTTACCCTGTAGTCAGATTTTTCATGTCAGTTTTACCGATTAATCATATACCACTTGTCGAATATTACCAGATGAGCGGATAACTGTTCTCGGACGCACATGACCGATTTTGCGGAATAACGGAGTAATATGTACGCGTACCTGATTAGAGGTAATAACCGCGAACCTGGTTGTGTGCTCCCGAGAATCTTAATCTACTCATTTGTATTCACCGCTCAACTCACGACTACTGGTCTATGGAAGGACTGGACCTAAGTAGCAGCTACTTCATCCAGCTTGTCATCATCAGAATGTACATCCACGTAGTTCCAGCTGGGGGACTCAAACCCGGTTAATATTCACTCGGGATTTTAAGCCTCGTACACTAACTGTTGATCTACTCAGGTCAGCTCAAAGATTTGTTTCACGTCAACATGACATGAAATACAGTTATTACAGAGGCGTTCGCATAACCAGTTATCAAACATCGCTTTCATATTACCCTGTCTGTTGTGAACCTTA
Organism: Fasciola hepatica; assembly: GCA_948099385.1. NCBI lineage: Eukaryota > Metazoa > Platyhelminthes > Trematoda > Plagiorchiida > Fasciolidae > Fasciola > Fasciola hepatica. Next base: position 50,029,341 of record CANUEZ040000043.1, read on the forward strand.
TGTTCAGCTAATGGATAGATCAGTATCGCCCAGCTTGTTTGCGTTTTGATTGGTCATAAATTTCCCAATCACATTTTCTTGTGTATCGAACCAAGGTCTTGTGTTAGGCGACATATTCGTTTTGAATATCCGATAAACCATTGTTCGGTCCCATTGTTGTTCTGATTTGCGAGTTAGCGGCAATTATGACGTAAAAACGGAACGGGTCATGGATACTAGTAGGCCAATGCACACAGATTCCAAAACCGAGGAGGAAGATTACGTAAGCAATAAAATCTGTTCAGAATCAGAGTTCAGTGCGAATAGATAAGGTCAACAATTAGACCCATGATAATTAAGGTCAGTCAATACCTGTCATCGAAACAAGAGTAAATTGCGTGACGCAAAGTCAATCTAACAAAACCATCACTATAACCGCAGACTCCATCAACGTTTGTCATCCCTTCTGTATTCCACCGAGGAATGAGAATTGTATCAGTAGAAGCCGCTCTTGAACCTAAAGCAGCTCGGTCGGCTACCTTACGAAGGATATCTCGGGAGAAGTTTTTTAATGTTAAAAGCTGTAGGAGCAATACTAAAGCCACTTTGAGGAGATGGTTCGATTATAACGGCAGTAGGATATTTCCGGCAAAATTCTGGTTGTGTCAGTCAGCGAAATCGAAACTCAATTGATTGCGGATGAGATATGAAATTGCCATTTGACGCATCAGGTGATTCCCTTGTCCAGTGCAGTTCGCAACCATTTTCAAACAAATACACAAGCGTCATAGGCCACCACGACGATATGGGCATCTCTGCACACCTGTTTTCCTACTCCAAAGATACTCGTGGAAACCAAAATTAGTAGTCGACTACGTCATTTATCTTCCGATCACAAGTGCTCTCTATTAGCTTTTCCTCTAGTCCATGATGGTTATCTGAAATTTGGCTACTCGCAGTTGTTTCAGTAGCAAAAACCGGAATTACTAGAAGTGTTCCATAGCATCAGTGTATTCCTATACCCACGCGCTTTCTACCCACAAATCGATCCATGGGCACCGAAAATCTCGACCTGATGATCAGATTTTTGATTGGGAAAAAGTCATTGTCCCACACGCATGCAAAGATGGTGTCCATGTAACCCTGTTCTCTACGGAAACACAAGCTTCTTCGTATGTCTCCGAAAAATCCCCCAGAGCACATTTGGAAAACACAAGTTGGCGAACAAGCTCTTTTTCAGTGATTCTTAATCATGTCAATACAACACAATATGTATGACTAGATGCATAAGAGATACAGTCAACAAAAATCGTGTCAGGGATCATTGTTCACACAGGATTATCCGGAGACCAGGTGTGAATGGACTAATACGTTCTCAACATGTAGGCTTTCGGACGTTCTTGGACCTGAAGTTGGGTGGTGAGTGGGCCAGGGTAGACTGAGTTTATGCACAAATTTCTTCGTGTTTCCAAAATAACCTCAGACATTGGTCCTGATGGCCTATCGTCATCAGTTTTGAGACATGATGCTATTGCTCTGACCGTTATATTTAGTTCTCTGTTAAACAAATCTTTGTGCTCGTTTTCTATTCCCAACTGCTGGAGGTCAATCACTATTCTCCTATACTCAGACCTTGTAATTCTGGTGTTATAGCTAAAACCTTTCGACCCGTTGTCCTAGCTCCACCTGAATTTAAACTTATAGGGCATGCCATTCTTAAACACTTTAGTTCTTCTGTTAACTCCCCCGAAGGCCCCTTACAGTTTGCCTACAAACCGAACAGGTCCACTGTGGATGCTATCGCTTCCTTAGCCCACCAGATCTGTACGATGTACTTTCCAAGACTACTCATCCACTTTTGATTTTATTCCGCGGTCTCCATGTTTTCATAAGGAAAGCTTTCGGCTGTCTAACAACTTTATTGACATGGTTGCCTGATAATTTTACCAACAGAACTCAGTGCACATGACTAGTTTATAAAAAATCCAAGCCCTTAATGAATAATTCAAGAGTGCTTCAGGAAGCTGTCCTTCCCCCTTTTTATTTTCCACCTATATTAGCGGCCTTTCCTGCAGGTCCCCCGCACATTTATTTAAATACGCTGATGATGGGGCTCTTTTTTAACCTGCTTCTATAGCCCAAGATTTCAATAGTTTTTTCCAGTAATCCGTCTCATATTTATGATTTCTCTGTTCCACCTGATTTAACTTTATATTTGTCCAATGGATTTGAATGCATATTTACCATTTCTCGATCAACTTATCCTTGTGATTCATCGGCCACTTCCACGGAACCACTAGTTGGAGTGTGTTCTATGAGATATCTAGGGGTCACCATCAGTGCGAATTTAAAGTGTTCATCTCACATTTCAAACTGTGTTAAGAGACCATGACGGTTATATTACCAAATCCGAAAGCTTAGGCATTTCAATGTTAAACAGGGTTATTTCCTTTTTCGTTTGCCAATATGTTTTTTCTGTTCCCCCGTTATTTTTGTTGGTCTACTGAAAAAAAGGTTTTAAACTTCTTCGTCGAAGTCTATCTGTTATAAGCCGGGTATCTTTCATACCCTTTACTGAACTACCCGCCAAGTTGTTCGAACTGCACGTGGCCGCACGGGAAAAGTTCGCTCACAAAATCCTTGCAGACAGTACTCACCCCTTATACGGTGATCTATCCAAGTGTAACTCTCTCGCTCCCACTCGTCGATCCATATCCTCTCGCATCAACATTTACAAAAACTCTGCTGTTCCTTATCTGGTCCGAGTCTTCTTGAATCGGACACGAATGTCAGTCGAATTACTTGACAATTTCAATATCTAATCGTTCATTTTTTTCATCCTGTTGATTCGACGAGTTATCGAGTGTAAACCTTTTTTGACTGAAATGCAGACGTTTGTCCGCGCAAAAGTCTGATTGTAAAGAATTATCGAAAGTGAACATGAAAATTCAGTTCACCATATCGAGAAACTCCGGTAAACTGGTTTAGTCCAGATCCCATGTTTTCTATCATAATTTTGTCCTGTATATTACCAAACAATTTGTTTGCTTTCCTTGCACTTTAACCACTAGCTTTCAAGCTGACCACCACTCTTTCGCTTTCACACACCCCGTGACAATTTGTCTGTTCAGTCCCATTGCATCACGCAATTTTTAGCCTTCTTTCTACGACAGGGGTCAGTTGACCTTAGTTGTCATGTGTCTAATTGCTGATCTTACCTGTTCGTATTAAACTCTGATTCTAAACATTTTATCACCTACATAACCTTCCTCTTCGGTTTTGGAGTGACCCACTGGTATCCATGACTCGTTCTGTTATTACGTCACAACTACCTGGGTTACTGGACAAAGCCCAGACGTTTAGATGTAATGTTCTTTCTCTTTCCTTCTACCCAATCCTTGTGAATGAATGAACTTGGCCATCCCTCTATGATCACGCACTTTCTCATAGCCATGCTATTTCGTTTGCCCTTCATGACGCTGGTGTGTGGGTATTCCGTCGGACTATTACTTCTGACCGTTAATTGGTCAAAATGCTCTCCATAAATAAGGACCTTCTTCGTAAGGCACTTGATTCGTTCCTACACTGCCGTCTCGAGCGTTTCCTGTCTATTGTTGTCTGGGCGTTTTGGAAACCTTGCTGGCTGTATTGATTCTGTGGTCGGTTTGCCCACCATTTGAGGTATGTTGTTGTTATTGTTTGATAATTAGTCGTGTAGTTGTTGCGACTATCCCGATGTCTAGGGCTGTGAATCTAGCAGTAACTTAGTTTCACTAGCTACACGCACGATATGGGCAGAACACGATTACGGGCAGCAGAACAAATTCCAATCGAATAACCGTGTTTATCGATGATTCGTGGTTCTAAATAATACAATAAACATAAATATACAGCAAATAAAGGACTTACAGCCAGGTGAGAAACCAAGAACAATGGGCAGTAAGCTTCCGAAAATCGGGACAGCGCAGAAAATAAAAACGGTCCACTTAGCAGGCAGCTGAACGAAACTGTAGCGCAGTTCGGTTGCGGTACAGTCAATAAATCAAGAGCGTTTATCGTCAAAGATCAATGAATCGATTACAAACGCGTGAATTGGACTGTGGTTGCAATGGTAAAAAGTGTCATTAACAAATAAGTACAAATGAGCTAAGTCTGTGGAGTAAACAAAGGCACGTGTCAACATGAATAGGCGAATCCGGCACTAGATCTGTTAATGCCGTTGACGTATGACGGCCAATAGTGGAGTGCACTGACAGAAACGATAAGACTGGGAGTTCGAGCCTCCGCTCGGCAGTACAGATGAAACACTCGGATAGATTATATAACAGTAAAAGTGTAGACCTTCGGGAAAACAATGTTATGAACAAATACGTGAACTGTTCATGTAATAAGTACCATGAAACTCAAGTATAAACTGATGTGATACCTTAGAAACAGGGAAAATACATTACGAATGTCCGGGGTTTACGATGCATGTACTCACTACTAATAAGTAACTAAACAGAAGTCAGAAGGACAAACTCTAATTACGATTCGTAATTAACACTGCCCCCGGGGTGGGGGAATGTCACGAACCACACTCATGAGCATAAGTCCGACTCTAGAAGACACAGCTGTCGTATATCTCTTCGGTGAACACCGTTGGCTGTGCGTACTGCAACTTCTCTGATTCGTCCATCGCTTCCCATAACCGTTTCTTCAATTATCCCTTTGGGCCACGCCCCTCTCCGGGCGTGCGTGTCAGCTAGTAGAACCAAGTCGCCTACGTTCAGCTTTCGGCAAGGCTTATTCCACTTTGATCTTGTCTGTAGTGTTGGCAAGTATTCCTTCAACCAGCGAGCCCAGAAGGCATCTGCCAGCCTTTGCGCCTGTCGCCATCTTCGGTTCAACCGGTTGTTTGATAGCTCGGAAGGAAATGTTGCTGGTATACCTCGTTGGAGAAGAAGGTGATTGGGTGTTATCGCGTTGAAATCATCGGGATCATTCGATATTCTGGTTAGAGGGCGATCATTAAGTATTCTTTCTACCTCGCAGAACATCGTTACTAACGCCTCATCTACGACCAACTGATCAGCTAGAAGTGAAAGCAGAATTCGGCGGACAGATCGTATGATACGTTCCCATACACCTCCGCGATGACTTGCCTTCGGTGGAGAGAAGCGCCATTCACAGTCTCTATTCCCAAGTGTCTTTAGAATCTTGTCTTGGTTCCAAGCCTTCAGGCATCGCCTCAAGTCTGCTTCAGCGCCTCGGAAATTCGTTCCATTGTCACTGTAGACAACACTGGGACATCCTCGTCTTGCCACAAACCGAGAAAACGCAGAAAGAAAGGAATCGGTGTCTAGGGTGTAGGCGACCTCTAGGTGTACGGCTCTCATGGACAGGCAAGTAAATATACACCCGTAACGTTTCTCAGTGGCTCTACCGTGCTTCACCAAGAAGGGACCGAAGTAGTCTACTCCGACAGCAGTAAACGGATTCTCGCCGAATAACATTCTGTCCTCAGGAAGTGGTGCCATGACTTGACTTTGTGCCTGGGAATGCCAACGTTTACAATGAAAATATTCCCGTAGTATATTTCTAACTGTAGAGTAGCCGTGTGTAATCCAATAACGTTCCCTTAATAGTGACAATACATGTGCTGCACCAGCGTGGCCATTCACTTCGTGATAATGTTGCACTAAAAGTTTGATGATGAAGTGATCCTTCGGTAGAATTACAGGATGTTTTGACTCGAAAGGTAGAGGTGCCCATCGTAGGCGACCTCCCACTCGTAGTAAACCACAGTGTTTAAACGGATGGAGTTTCTGCAATCGTCCTGAGACTGGCCGGGACATGCTCGGGACCTCTGATCCTTCGGAGATTGTTCTTAGCTCCTTACTAAAGCAGTCCTTTTGCACCAAACGAAGTAAGGCTAGTTCTGATGACTGTAATTCTGATGGTTTCAACTGCTTGGCGATGTTCAGCTGACTAACACCCTTTTCATGTCGTTGTCGAATCCAAAAACAAAACCGCCTTAACCAAGCAATCTGTCGCAGCAAGCCTAACCAAGATTTGGCATTGCGGAATCTTTGTATCCAGCCGACTGTATCTGATGTTTGCACTGCATTCACGCGAACCCTTTTGACCAATTCGATATGAATGGATACGGTGGGACTAGGCTGTGCAGACCACGAAGACACATTCTGCAAGAGAAATCGTGGGCCAATAAACCAAAGTGCATCTAGCGGCCTTCTCGGGCTAGTACCTCTCGAAGCCATATCAGCTGGATTGTCCTTGCTGTTCACGTGGACCCACTGTTCAGGTTCCGAAAGTCCACGGATCACCGCCAGACGATTGGCCACAAAGGTTTCGAAAAGAGACTTGGTATTTCGTATCGACTGCAAAACAATTAGCGAGTCTGTCCAGAACGTAGTCGAGCAGATAGGTGCGGAAAGTTCTTCTTTGGTAAAGGCAACTAATCTTACTGAGACAACAGCAGCCGCAAGCTCCAAGCGCGGGATGGTCACGGATTTCAAGGGAGCTACACGAGACTTCCCCAATATTAGAGAACAGTTTATCATTCCATCTTCGGTAACAGATCGTAAATAGAGTGCTGCTCCATAACCCAGTCCTGAAGCGTCACTAAATGCATGTAGTTCCAGTCGTGGATCTTTTTTCTCATCCATCGGACGTATACAACGGTAAATTCGTAGATTAGATACTGCTTGAATTTCACTGAGACACACAATCCATCGGTCGATTTCTTCCTGGGTTATTTCCTCGTCCCATTTGGCCTGTCTTCGACATAGGTCCTGGAAAAGCAAATTAGAAGGCAACAAACTTGGAGATACAAGCCCCATGGGGTCGTAAATTAAAGCAATGTATGTAAGTACACCTCTCCGGGTATATTTTTGCTCCCAAGGTGGATCCCATTGTACTCTCAAATTTCGGTTTACTTCAGCTGGCTGTCGATCAAGGAAAATGGGTTTGGTTTCTGCTTTCGGCAGTTCTCCCAAAGCATGTGGCACATTACTGAAGAATTTAGTCAAGTTGAAACCGCCTTGCAGTAGAGCGTGCCGCAACGTCCTTTCCATTCTTCCAACGTCCTCCATTTTAGGTAAACTCATCAAACAATCATCTACGTAGAAGCTTTTCTTGGCTTGATTGATCACTGCAGTGCCGTAAATTGCCATATTACAGTCGATAGTGTTCTGCAAAGCTAAGCTGCAGCATGACGGCGACGAGGTGGCCCCAAATGGATGAGACGTCATACGACATGCTTTTGCTTTGTTGGTCACGTTACAGTCAGGCCACCAGAGGAACCTCAGACAATCGCGGTCGCTTGATGGGACCTTCACCTGATGAAACACAGCTTCAATATCGGCTACCGAAGTGTACCTATACTCATGAAACCTCAACAGCACTTGGCACAAACTGTTGACAAGGTCTGGTACCGTTAGTAGTTGTTCGTTCAGTGATGTGTGAATGACCTCCACAGCGCAGTCGAACATCGCTCTAACCTTGGTTCGGTCGGCGTGTTTATATACGTCGTTTTGCGGAAGATACCATACTTGGGGGCCAGTTAGGTTTTGCTCAGTCCCAGGTACCATCTCAGCGTAACCTTTTGATATATATTCGTTAATCGTTGCGCAGTACTTTTCCTTCAATAACTGATCGTTTTCAGAGACCTTGTTTGGCACTGGTTGTTTCTGAGTCAAAACACGAATTCCAGGTTCCTTGACGGATATCTGGTCGACAGGTTGATCATTTGAAGTTGGGAGAGACTGTACATAGTTTTCGACTAGTTCGTGCTTCTCAAATGGCTGCGGAGTAGGTGGTCGAGAAGTCTGGGCCGACAGTATTGACCGTTCTTCCGCTTCCAGCTCACTTATGTTCTCTGCGAGCCTCATTCTGATATCACTGATATGTCTTTCGGTTTCCAGCTCAAGCTCCAACCATTTTATCTTTAATTTTGCCAATTTCAGCTCTCGATTCAGCTTCCAGTCGGGGGATGGGCCTTGTGATAACTGACGTTTACTGGCGGAATCTTGACGGGACTGCATTTGACAGAATTTCCTTCAATTCCGATTCGGGCAGTATATCAAAGCAGCGGTTTGGTTATCTGGCTAACGGTTGCGACTATCCCGATGTCTAGGGCTGTGAATCTAGCAGTAACTTAGTTTCACTAGCTACACGCACGATATGGGCAGAACACGATTACGGGCAGCAGAACAAATTCCAATCGAATAACCGTGTTTATCGATGATTCGTGGTTCTAAATAATACAATAAACATAAATATACAGCAAATAAAGGACTTACAGCCAGGTGAGAAACCAAGAACAATGGGCAGTAAGCTTCCGAAAATCGGGACAGCGCAGAAAATAAAAACGGTCCACTTAGCAGGCAGCTGAACGAAACTGTAGCGCAGTTCGGTTGCGGTACAGTCAATAAATCAAGAGCGTTTATCGTCAAAGATCAATGAATCGATTACAAACGCGTGAATTGGACTGTGGTTGCAATGGTAAAAAGTGTCATTAACAAATAAGTACAAATGAGCTAAGTCTGTGGAGTAAACAAAGGCACGTGTCAACATGAATAGGCGAATCCGGCACTAGATCTGTTAATGCCGTTGACGTATGACGGCCAATAGTGGAGTGCACTGACAGAAACGATAAGACTGGGAGTTCGAGCCTCCGCTCGGCAGTACAGATGAAACACTCGGATAGATTATATAACAGTAAAAGTGTAGACCTTCGGGAAAACAATGTTATGAACAAATACGTGAACTGTTCATGTAATAAGTACCATGAAACTCAAGTATAAACTGATGTGATACCTTAGAAACAGGGAAAATACATTACGAATGTCCGGGGTTTACGATGCATGTACTCACTACTAATAAGTAACTAAACAGAAGTCAGAAGGACAAACTCTAATTACGATTCGTAATTAACAGTAGTACACGTAGTAAAATAAGCGTCTGCTCTCTACCTTGAGATTTGGGGTTCGTTTATCTGCGACTCACTCAATTACGGGATAAAAATCCCGCACGCTGATCAAATACAGATAAAGATCACTTCACCTTTAGGAAGGATCACGAAAATGACCCAGTCAACTTACTGGAATGTCGTGCAAATTGATTCGACTCCGAGGTGGAGCATAGACATCCAACTCCGAGTTATTTTTCAATTAATTTGATTGCATAACATGTCGGTGGTGTTGGTGAGATCCGATAATGTGTACCAATGAAGCTAACGTCAAACGTGATTGACCCTCGAACACCGCTACGAGACACCCAGTTGAATGTAGTCGACTCAAAATAGTGGAATGAAAGTAGCCCGATCTGATTCTTTCATCATGTTTGGAGATGTTACAGCTCGCGAAAGATAAATGTTTGGAAGTTTTGCGGTTGTTCTGTGAAACGATAAGATGGTTTCATAATTCCGCATTGTAATTTTCTTTACTTATTTTTCTACGCACATAAAAATGAAACTTCAATTTTCAACTTTCACTTACATTTTCACATATTGGGTAATTTGATATGCCTTTGGGTTGTACTACGAGAATGGCTTGGAAAAGTTGATATTGTCCCATTCTCAAGTGTCTTGATCATTTAAAAAAATGGAGGAGAATTCAGTTCATAGCAAGTTTATCGATCACGAAAACAAACCATTGATCAGTTAAAATTGACTTACCAGACATTTTGTTTCCTCAAAATTGTGTTTGCCGCTGAGAACGCACTTCCTAGACAGAGGCAGAAGGTTCGCCTATTTGGGAGTAAAAGTCATGCTGCTTTTGTGATGCTCCATCTCGTTTCATAGAACAGCCGCAAAACTTCCAAATATTTGTCTTCCGTGAGCTGTAACATCCCCAAACATGATGAAAGAATCAGATCGGGCTACTTTCATTCCACAATTTTGAGTCGACTACATTCAACTAGGTGGGCGTTCAATTCTCCTATCCCGGTTTTGAACCGTGCTTCCGTCGGCAGTCACTTACCACAACTGACAGCCTCAAACTAGCCGCGACCCCCTACCTGAAACTGTACGATTAGTGCATAACAAAAGGAAGTGAATAGTAAGATAAGCTATTTTTGACCAAGGCGAAGCAGAGGTGACGAGCAGATTATGATTCTCGCACAGTTTAGGTTTCCATTGCCTGGTGGTGATCGTTTCTGTGACCTTCAGAAGTCGATCGCTCTTAGCGAAGAAAAAGCGTTTGAACACTATGGAGAAGTTCACTGGATGCTCAGTTACGTTACGGGAGATCAATGATGCGGGTGAGATTTGGTCTTAACAATAGTACTGTGATTCACCCACGAGCTTGTCGACCCACAAGGGGATGTGTCCAGGTTCTTTTTGATCAAGCTGTCACTCATTTCTGTCTTTGTCGTTAGCATAACAACCACATAGGACTTGGCACAACTGGTTTGGTTTGGCATACTGTGGAAATGGTTGCTCAACTGAGAGGACGGGGAGCGGTCTATTCTCGCGACTGTAACCGATTAATGGTTTGACTACGTTGTATGTTTATTTGATGATGGATACGTCTGACGTGATGCAGCGAAATGTTTCTGGGTATAATTCAACCAACAACACGCGGTGACGTTCTCTCTTCAACTTTGTCAAACCGACTCATTTTATCTCTTAAAACATTTCCGCCCATCTCCCCTCCCCGCCTCATGACCGAGCTGCGATAAAATACTCACATTCCTAGCTAAATTGGAACCACGTATTACGTTATCAAATCAACTCAAGCATAATTCCCTAATCCCAGCTAGGAAACGAAGTATAAAACCTACTACGGGAGTGTGGGAAAACCATTGAACGCGTGAATGAGCAGTTGGAAAGTCTAAATTGCGTGTACTCGCCAGTTTGGTTTTCGTACAGACCACAGTGGTACTGCTAAGCTTGAATCTGTGGACCGTGCCTTCGAGTGAGTTCGGCCTTTGTTTTCAACGTCGTCAGAACACTTGTTGAGTCGCATGCGCAATGTGGTCATATCCGTCTGTCCTGCGGTCCATCACTAGGCCCTAGTTATCAGTCGTCTTTAAACGAATTACCCCAAAGTCTTACTGAGTTGTTACTCTATACACCTGCAGGTCGTGAGTGTGAGGACTATCTTTGCCAGTCCATTAGCATTCTAAAGATGCAGATCAAATCACGCAAATGTGCTATGGTCGACACTGGTTTGTTTGAGTAATTTTACTATCCCCATTGTGCAACCAGCCGATGGCCGTCTGTACGAAAGTGTCAAACAAAACTGGACACATACCGAGCACGTATCAACTGCTAATTCATGCACCCATAGTTCTCCAAAACTAATCTGCCTACTCAGTAGTAGTTCAGTTGTAAGTACCATTTAGATCTTACGGGGCACAAATTTCTCGTGCTGCACTACAAGTGGGCCGGAGTGATGACATACTGTGAGAGAACAATATGGATTGGACCCCGTCGTGTTCGAGCTCACCGTAAGTAACAGTCACTTCTGTCGAACAGTCGAGTGGGTGTTTACTTCGGTTGGAATTCAAGATTGCGCTAGTCTGAGCACGTGCGCGTCCCTATCGCCTGTCCCATGTGGTAAAAGTTTGTTTTACTTTCTAGCAGCCTCTAAGGATAACTTTGAGACTCGAGAATTGAAAGAATGGGTGAAGCTACGGGGCACACTATCCACGAACAAGTAGGAGATGGATAAGAAAACATTTTTCAAAATGACAAATTCTGTTTTGCGGAACACTCTCACCTTGTCCTGCACATGATTGATGGACTCGATGCTTTCCGTAGGGTGATTTGCAGCATCCTGGGTGGTCGGAGGCAAGCCCAAATCTCAGGCTGTGATGGATGAAATGCAAGTGCATGCGTGTACCCGTAAGTACACAAAACGGACATACATGCAATCATTTAGGTGTCATCTTCCGCAGATCATCCAGGCACACTGGCAACAAACAAACGCATGCTCGTCCCCCGGGCTTCGAGCTAGTGTAAAGGCATAGGATCGCTTGGGCTTGTTGTTTGTCTTAAAAACAAGCAAGTTGACAAATAGTTGCAGCAGATTACCAATTCGACTAGCAAAATATCTGGTCATTTTGACCTCGGGTACCATGGTTTTGGAGATTGTGCAAACAACGAAAAGGGGAACCATGGCTGTTTCTGAATGCACTTCACAGTGCCGCTGCAATCTCGCCTGCACCCTTTTGTGTTCCCGTATAATGTGATATTGTGTATGTGTGCGTGTATCAAAAAGAGAAGTTGGCCTAATGCCAGCTAACATCGATTACCGCGATTCTAACCGATGTCTTGATGCAATATTCAAATCCTCGGAAAATGTGCGACAATCCGAGGGTTGTCTGTTTTTATCCCATGAAAACACTACTAAGATCAGATGGAATGGACAGACTCATAACGGACCATTCATATTTCCTTAAATTCACTAAAAATAAAAGAAATTAGTCGCACATTCTTATGGTGGTTTTATTTTGGTTAATTGTGCAACAGAAAATTTTCCACTTTCTCTGTTAAAGAAATTTTCGACTCCCTACCCATATTCCGACAGCTGAGGGAGTGCTTGTATTGTAATTATACAACAAGGAAATTGCTTTCTTTTCAGTATTAGAGAATGATGCTCAGTGCTGTCACAGCCCATCAAACAGCTGAATAGCGAGGAAATGAAAAAACACGGTTTTCTTTGAAAACAAGACCATACAAGATGGAATTATAGTTGCCTTGCAATGACATCAACATGCGATCTGAACTCACGCACTTCGTCCAAGCAAACTAAAGCTGGTGCGGTCTTTGGAGTGAGTTGAGCCAAACAACAAGGGGGAAAAACGTGTCAAGTAAATCCTCACTGTAGTCAGACCAGAAGCTGACAAAGAAGAGGTTCAAGAAGAACGTGCGCTCGTTCAGCTCGCCCACTTGGTCCGTGTAATTATGTTGACGGAACTCTATCCGAAGTACTAAGAGGGATTAGAATGTTTCATAATCGAGTAATGAGTTATTTTTTAATCCGATTAAATCTCCTACTACTGAAACTGAAAACAAGTAGCCAAGCTCTGTCTCTTGTTTCAAAAGTAAAACCTTTGCTGTGATTTGAGCTTCCCACGACAAAATCGTCCATCATAGTAGCCGATTGCTGTGGGGTCAGTGGGTTGTCGCCTTTGAAAAGCCAGTGACCGAAGGGCACTATATCAGGTAATAATGAAGTTAAGAAGAAGTTGAGAGCCAACCCGGATAGCCTGGTAGTTAGGTGTTCGGCCCATCCCTTTCTCCCCGGGTTCGAGTCCTAATGGGAGCTCAAAAGATGTGCACTACTGGTGATTCTAAACAAGAATGAAACAGCTATGCAGTGATCCCATTGTTTTCAGTGGTGGGCTTCATGGTGAATTATTCGTTGATATATAGATGGACCTTACTTACCTTAGACCAAGAGTAACTCAAACCTAATTACCATTGCCCTACAAACTCATCATAAAGACCCCAAAAAGTCGAGGAAGAATGGATTCAGCAAGTGCACTCTAGAATCACGTACCAGGTAACACCATGCTTAACTGATCAGTCACATTCTGCTAGACACTGGAAACTCAAACAATTCATCGGTCTCCAAAACGAGAATTCGAAACTGAACCACGTTCAGTGCATGATCAACTAACCATTTGAAGCAGCTCTCTTTTCTGATGCACGATGTTTGCAGTCTTGCTATGAACATCGTTGCTGGCATATTCTTGTCTGAGTAATTTCCGGTAGGCTGAGATTTCACAACTACCAAATGGGTAGGAAAGGAGGTCAGACAAACAGTAGCATGTGTCATGTTCCCGTTAGGATAGCCTTGCTATTGCATAGCATTTTGTTAAAAACATTCATGAGGATTTCATTTCAAATTAGCCAGTGTTCAAAAAATCAAAGTCGCTATATCCGATAAGAGTTGGATTACTTTTTAAAGACAAGTAGATAGCTTCCTTTTAGAAACAGGAAACTGAGCTGCTCCATTCTGATTCCACATCAAAGAACAAAGCTGTACACGTGGAAAAGACATTCTCATTTGATGTGGTCGAAATCATCATCACCGCGTACGTTTTTACGTAGTCTGGTTCTGTAATGGCTCAAAACTTGATTGCACATCCTGGACAAATGTAGTAACATCACGTCCACTACTGACATACATCAACCTCATAATGAACACTGTGTCAACATTGTTTTCTTATTGCTGGACCAAGCTGTTCCACGTTCCGCTGCCGGTATGGCACTTGCTCTTATAAGTCCCATTCAAACGTCTGTACTCTTTGGGTCCCCATAATAGTCTTCGTGGATCGTGACTTCCGTCTGTTTTTCCTTGGAGTGGTAGTCACTCTGTGATTCTAGTTTACGTCTACGTCAGAGCGTGGCTCGTCTCACTAGATTAAAACGCCAAATAGGCGGGTTGCTGATCGTCTGTCAGCACGATCGACGGTAAGCCACGATCACTCAAACGCTGTTCCGAGTTTTCCCCTTAATAATAATCTCCTGGCATTGTTAATATGAGACGATCTGCATTCTGATAACCTCATTATATATATATATATATATATATATATATATATATATATATATGCACACACAAGCAGAGTTAAAATGAAAATGAATCGTGAGCGAACCAGCGACATCAGCTGGCTTTGCCGAAGATGAACTGCTGATCAGTAAACGGATTTTCAACCATTCGGTTAGATGTGACGTACTCTAAAGGTCAAATAAGCAACCCGTGAAAACTAGAATATTTCAAAACAAGCGATTGGATGCGAAAGAAATGATGTTCCTGTCTGAGCTGTTCTATACGGTGAACCCGACTGCTGCAACGTAGACGCAGCTTTGCCCAGGCAAAAGCGTACCAAGTCAAAGATGACAACCACCTGAGTATTTTTATAAAAAGATGAAATTTACTCCTGGTGCAAAATTCATACGATATTTGATCACTAGGGAAAATCAAGCGGCCAAGGTGTATACATTATTTGCAGCGTGCTAGTTTCGATTATACCGCTGCTAAGTTGTCGAGTTCAGCCACCTCACTGATGGCCTTCATCCACCCGATGAAGGATACGTATTGAGCATGGGTATGGTTTATATGGTAATCCATAGAAAAGGCTGTTAGAATCCAATTAGAGTGTGAACAGGAAGGTGAGAAAGATAATTTTAACAGTAGAATACATTTGATTAGTGAGGGTGGCCGCGACCCACAGTTGGGCGAGTGAGGTAAAAGACAAGACCGTTTCTGTATGTGGACAAGCGGATAGGATAGTTTCTAAATCTTGGATGAGTGAAAAAGTAAGAGAAGAGCTTGGAATGTGTGGGTTGAAGGCATTGATTGGTTTCAGATGATAACTTATGAGTGAATTTAACACCAAAAATCAAATGGTCTTTTGAATAATGAAGTCAGCGAGAGGAATCTCTGTTAGTACTCCTACTACGAGAAAGCAGCTCTAGCGATTTGGTGACGAGATCAAAATTTTACTTTAAACAACAGAAAATTACGAGGGGATAGTAAATTCAGTGAGGGAGGATGCAATCAGTTGGAAACTGAGGTACAACGTAACATGTTTGGAAGAGTGAACTTTCCAATTAATACATTTGAGGAGTACCTTCTCAAATACCTTCGGTAAAATAGATGTGCAAGCTAACAGACAATGCGTGTTGAATCCTTTCTTGAGCACATGTGTGATGCCTACAAATACCCAACTTTCAGAAATCACCTCGGAATCAAAACAACGATTATAAAGGTTTGTCAAAGAGGGTATGAGTTCCGAGGAACAGGCTTTTAGTAACAAAAGAAACAGAAATTTGGGGCCACCAGGCTGAGTGCTTTTGACTTGCTGTTGAGTTCTGAGAACAGAATCCCTGATGATTGAACCAGGTTCATGGAAGTCAAGATTGCGAGGAAGAAGTGTAGATAAGTCAGAGTTGAAGCAGAAATAGCGATTCCAATCTTCGATACCGGGGTTCAACTTGGGCTTGGCATAGCACGTTTGGTTCGGGGCTCTCCACTTATCATGGTAGTTCCTATTACCTGATACTGTGTCAATCAAACTACAGTCTGTTCAGAAGTCTTACTTCAGGTTTGCTGAGAGTGGATAGGTTGTTTCTGAGGTTTTATACCGACGGGATTAGTGCACCCTTCCCTTAAATCCATGGAGTCCCTTCAAGCGAGAGGAGGGTAACTTGTCAGTTTCAGCACGATATTAGTCCGCACAAACTGTCTTAGATAACATTAAAACTTTCAGTTCCAGTATAGGAGCATCCCAGAACATGTTCATCTCTGTGCTTTTGCATTCGGTGGGATCAGAGAAACTAGGGGGCTTACTGGCATAAAATGAGATAAAATGACAACACGGAGAACTCCAGCCGTCAATCTGAATGAAGTACATCCTTTACAAGAATCGGTCGGTGTATGGACGATGAGCAACAGTGACAGATGGCCTTTGTAGTGCTAAACTGAATCGGTCCGTTGAGAGAAAATCTGGATGACCCAATGGCCTATGCAGTTGAGCTCTCAAACATGCACGCCGTCGATCCCGGTCGTACCCGTAACCTAGTGAATACGCAGTGCGGAAGCAGATTCCCAACAAGGCGATGAAACACAGTGCCCAGATTGATTCAATGGATTTTTAATGGTTAGCTGGTAGTTCATACAGCATTCCACAACCAGCTCAAATCACAGTCAGACCGCAAGCTCCTCATAATCGTCGATTCGATGAGGCTGTAGAAGTATTCATTATAGTAAGGAATTAGTAACAATGCAAATATGTTCAGGCTTGCCTGTTGGTGACTGATGCCAATTGCTCTGCAATTTCCAGTAAAACGCTTGACCTGTTGGAGGATTGTATAGCCAGATTAGATGTCAGTCATTAGTCTACGACTGGTAGTGTAAAACATAGCTGTACACTCTTTCAACGTTGCAATGAAAGTGGTTTGTCAGCTAGATTACATCGCACTAGGAAGAACATTTATACGCGTCAAAATATATGGTTCCAACGTTCATTACTCAGAGCTTGTTTTCTTGCTCTTACACAAAATTCAGTCAGACTCAGCTTTTGCCCACTCACGGGTTGGTGGACCTTTCTTAATTTCCGGGCCGCAAGTAAAATGACTGTCACTTCCATCTCCTCGTCGTCCTCGGTAATAATATTCGGTTCTTACTCAGAAAAAATTCTGTACACGCAATGGCCCGAGACTCTCAAATTCACCGGGTGAAATATGTGGTTCTACAGAGGTTCTAATGCCTTCACACGCAGTCCAATGCATCATAGCTGTGTTCGCACTACCCAACCAATCACGTGAAGGCGGACTTAGAAAATCAGATCGTGTAGACACAGAGGAATCGCGTTGATTGGTCAGTACGCTATCTGTCAACAAATGAGTTTGTACCAACCAAATTTGGTAAAATACGTTCCCACTATTCTTGTCTGGTCTTCTCATTTCTCAGTGCACGTAATTCGGGTACGAGCTATTCCATTACGAGCGACTGACCGAGTAGATAGCATGGCATAACAGTTTTATGTGGTCAGAAGACCAAAGTCACAAACGATAAGGTCGAATTAAACAACCTCAATGCTACATTCATACATCCCTCTATTGACAGCCCTCCTTTATATTCCCCGTATGTTCCTTCTGATCGTGAATCTTTCTCTATTGCAGATATTTTTAAAATTCCTTGCTAACCCAAAACTTCGTGGGCTGCTGGTCTTGATGACCTTCCATCAGGTATTCTCAAGTACGCTGCTACTCAACTTGCCATACCAATCACTTCTGACTGCAATATAAGCATATAGCTTGCGAAAGTCTGTCATACAAATACAAATAAGCACGATCCCACAGGTTCGTGGGTGAAAATCTTAGTATTTTGTTCCGTCCAACTAACTCTGGTAGGAAGACTCCTTTAGCTTCACATTATCTCGACTTATTAGAAAAAACTAGTTTATATATGATGCATGGTGGTCATAGCCAAATCCTGGCTCGTACCCTCGTTAGTCCACTTGTTATTCACGGTCAGCTTTTCTGATTCTGGTAGCAAACCCATTTGGTTGATTCGACCCAGACGACAGTTGGCATTTGATTGGTTCTTCGGTCCGCTTTGTTCATTTCGATCTTGTCCCTGATTCAGGACAGGAAAATTTGCACGAACAGTCCGCCAAACCATCGTGTTGTCTACTGAGCGAACCAGACGTTACGCTGACATCAAGCCCGCCCATTCATTCCCACTTAGTTAACAACGCGAGTGGTATAATGTTAGGTAAAAGAAGACCAATTTTAGGGACCATCACGGTTAAAGAAGTAAGTTAACAAAAAAAGAGTTTGGGTCAAGTGATGGAAAAGACTTACTAAGCGTAACAAATAGACAGTTAAATTCTACTTCAAATGGAAAAGATACAGCTAATGCAGAAGCAATTACTCACGACGAATGTATGGAACTGCGGTGTGTGTGTGTGCTTGTCGGGTGATTACCGGTTAGTCTACCGTACGATGGGAGAGCTCCTTAGCTTGTATCTGGCATTACGTCTTAGAGTTGGTTTACTTTGATCTGGATGTGTGCGTGAATGGTCTGCCCGTCTAAGAGAGCGAAGTAACTTGGGCAGACGAACAGGCCCGTATGTGCGAAAAGTACGCACGATTTGCTACAGAGTCACTCGGGCTACAAAAAGGCTTGATTGTACTTTGATGACAGTCTCCAGGATGGGTGGAGATGTACGCTACCGGACTCGTCCGCATGTCGTAGATAGGGTAACGATCGCACTTTCGCAGTGAACGGTGAGTAGGATGGGTTCACTGTTCTGTTACTGCTCACTGATTCTAAGAAAAAGACATTCCATCCGGACTACCTAATTTTATCACATAAAAAAGACAGTTTATAAACGGTACTGGGTGTCCACAGTCTGAAACACTGTACGGAACGCATTGGTCCTGAATGTTTCCATAGACAGGTCTCCTGACTGGCTCCTTTACTTACGCACCCGACTGGCTGACATGGTCCGTTTCAGTTAACCTACCTCTGGGCAGTTTATTGGCAGATTCCGTTCCGTTCGGTTCAGCGAGAAAGATTGTTGGCGACTGGTTGGATGATTTCGTTCGGTTCCATCGTAATCTGAATGGGTCATCGATTCTCTTCGCTGGTTCAGCTTTACCGTCGATTCTGAGCAGACAGTAACATGCTCTCTGGCAACGGAACGAAACCTTTTTATCGTCAATGTGCAGGCCCGTACCCTAACCAAACAAAAAGTCGTGAAAGATCAGCGGCAGTGCACGAGGATGCGGTGGGACCTTGTCTTGGCTAGCGTTTTCCGCTCCAGAAAGTCGCGTAAATCTCCCGACAGTACTGCGACTTGGCGTAGCCACTAAATAAGGCTGTAGCTTCTTGTAGTGATCCACTTACCCAACACGATTTCCCAGAAAAGTCGGAAGAACCATACAGTTGGTCACTGACTTATCTGGACCATTGCTGCTGCCTTGAGGGAAAAGCTTGGCTGAACAAAGTCCAGAGGTGCATCCTCGAGTAAAAACACCTACTCTAGATTGAGTGGCCGAGTAGTACAACAGTCCAAATCGCATACCAATATAGAAGATATATAAATACAACACGACCGACTATTTTCTTACCCACATACATGGCAGCTCTTTTACTCCGCACACAACTTATTTTCCCACCCCCTTGGTCATCTGAAATTCCTCTGCACGTCTTCTTCCTTTTTCATACCTAACGGGAAATCCTGTCGTTTGTGACAACTGTAGTGTCTCTGGTGGAAATACTGACCACGTTCTTTCTCTGGCCCGTCTTCGGTCTAGTGTTCAAGTCTCACTGAACCCGCTAATGCTGGCTGACGACTTCATTGGTCCTCGATGCCCATTCAAACTAGTCACGTTCAACGTGCGATCGCCGATGTGTACAGGACAACAGGTGGGTTTAGCTGGTACGCTTCAGTCCCCTGCCATCAACATGAGTTGCATCCAAAAGACTGGTGTGCAAGACACGACTTCTATCGTGCAATGGACGCCCCATCTAATCCTTCTGTTAAGTTTCGTTTACTCATTTCTGAGGACACTGAGGCTGAAGCTTCTGGTCTTGCTGTGACTGGGATAGTTCTCAGTGAAAGGGCTGAAGTGGCACTACTAAACTGGATCCCAGTCGATAGTCTTTTGTGCGCAGTGAGACTCAGGGATTTACGTAACTTGATCACCCACAGTCCCAATAAACGCAACTAAGTTGCTGTTTCGGAGTACGCACTCACTGATTGCATCCCAAAAGCAATAAAAGATTAGTACCAAAAGCTACACAACCTCTTACGGAAAGTGAGTAGGACTGTCATCGTGGCTTTGCTAGGGGATATGAATACCAAAGTGAATCGGTTGCCATCGGATCAGGCACACCTAGGAGTCATTTTGGGTTAGCTTCCTGTCATTCAGAAAACGGAGAACACCTTCGGTCTAGCGACGCGACCACCGCCTATTCTTTGCCAGTTAGAACTTCAGACGTTCTAACCACAGATAAGCCACGTGGTTTCTGCCCTCTTTGAGCCAGCAATGGACCCAGGTTGATCACATCACTGTAAGCTACAATAGGTTTGGCTATTTTCAAGACTATCGCCCGTACTGGAACACCCCTCCTCCTCCCCTAGACACGGACCACGAGCTACAGTGGGCTTTCCAAACACGCTGCAACAATGGTTAGGTTATGATCAGATGTTCGAACCATCTCGCCTATCCGTCTTCCAAATCGCTCCAGCGGATTAGCTAGAACTTGCTCCATCTGACGACATCAATTAGCACTGGCAGCTTATCAAGAAAGCTTTGTATTCAGCAGGTTTAGTAAATTGCACACTGTCTCGTCGAGCCATGAGACCCTGGATTTCTACTGAATCTCTGCGCTTTCTTGATGCACACCAGTTAATTTCGCCTGGAGTCGAGTATGAATAAAAAAGAATCGTAATAAGACGTCACATTAAACACGTCTGGTGGTCTCAGCGTGCTTCAGAGATGGAGCGTACTGCTACCCTGGGAATTTACGGCAAGGCATTCCATCTCTTCTGAATCGCCGGTAGGTCTGAGTAAAACCATCTCTGAAGCTGACGGTTCCCCAATTCATAAGCTGTCGTAGCGTCTCAAACGTTGGCAGAGTACTTTAAGGCAGGTTATCTGGCCCTTAGTGCCAACCCCTCTAAAAGCACTTCTGGCACACTTTCAGTGGTTTACTTCGACAAATTTGCCTACGGAGTCAGAGATCCACAGGGAAATTTAAGCCTTAAAACGTCACAAAGCGCCGGGCCCCGGTGGCCTTCCCCGAGATATTATGGAGATAATGCAGTACAACTTTTGAGGGAATTTCATTTTTTCCGCTTGTGAGTAGATCGATTGCAGTCCCTATCCTTAGGACGGGCTCGTGCTACGACCGCGTCAACCATAGGGATATAAGCCTTAGCCCAACAGCGTCGAATCTGCCTGAGTCTGTCCTACTTCGCTGATGGTACCAAACACGTGAATAGCAGACTCGTGAAAAGCTGGCTGATTTTTGCACCCGTTGAGATTGTATCGATAAAAATTTTCACCCTTCGACAGCTGCAAGAGCACCGCCATACCCTCCGAAGACCAACGGTCATTGTGTTCGCAGACATTCGCGCGGCCTTCGAATCTGTCAACAGGACTGTAATATGGAGTTGTTTGTTGAGAAACTGAGTACCTGAGTAGTGTGAGTTCCTCCTCAAACAATTGCATAGTTAACGCCCAACTGCCATTACAGTTTCACTGGCTTGTAAAATCCGTCTTGAAAAAGGTTGTCCATAGTAACTGAAACGTCCACAACCTACCAACGCCTTCGATTACTCTGTTATCGAACAATAAAAAATCTACTGCAACATTTCACGAGGCGCATCGATTTTTCAACACACTCCAAACCGACCTCGATTCTGACACGTTAAAAATGTTGGTTACTTTGCACTAATCCAGTGACGGAAGGACGCTCTTTCATGTAGAGTATATATTCAGCAGACCTTTGAGAGCCATCCCGGATATCCTGGTGGTTAGGTATTCCACGCCCAATCTTTCGCCCCGGGTACGAGTTCCAGCCGGGGCTCAGTGCTCTACTAACTATTCCCAACAAGGATGAAGCAGCTGTGTAGTACGTAAATCTAATCTTCCATTGAAAAAATATCTGTGAAATGAATTACCAACCTCAACTCACCGTAGCGAAACATCGAGGCACTGTACAGCTTTGTCACGCTTGTTAGAAATCGTTAACAGTGCGTATCCACCGAGCTCCAACGAGGACCGAAACCAACTGTTTGCCCCGTTTACAGGACGATTAAACTCCATAGGTCGTCGAGTTAACCTGATGCGATCGTGTAAACCGTAATCACACAACCGGAATTCCAAGCCGTGAGCAAATCTAAACTGGTCAAGTCACCAACTCCCTCCGCTCTCTGTGTGCAAACGAACATATTTGCAATTATCTGGCCTCCCAGACATCAACCTCACTATCCTACACAGACTCCTGGTTCGTCTATCACATGCAGATCCCCACGGATGATCCCATGTACTGTATCATATAAGCGTTGTCTTGTTTTGCGTCGGTCAACGAGGACAGTAAACGAAATACTTGCATCTCATAGTTTTTGTCTTTTTTCACTCTTATCAACTGGAAAGCTGAAGAAAAAAAGGAAAGTGCAATAAGTAGCGCGTCATCTGAACCTCCATTGCACTAAAATGAATTTTACAGTTGCTAAGGTGCGTATGGGTGCGGTAAGTCACGTGTGCTATTCAAGTGTGCCATGAAATAACACTTTAATCGATCACCATCAGTTCGATGTTTCGCACGGTACCGAAGCCTGAGGGAATCGTTCGAGTGATAGCAAAAAGTGCCCAGTGTTCACATTTCATTCAGTCCAGGCATAGTTAGAAGCACTTGGCTGTTTCCATAAGAACTAAACGAACGATAATCAGCGGCTGGATTTTAAAAAAATGGAGCTTTGTGGAAAAGTCATTGAATCCGAACTTATTCCTCCCCGTCCAACAAATCTGGAAACTTTTCTATTATTTATTTTTACTGTGATTCGGTTGGTTTCAATCACTTCCAGAGAACTTGTCTCTGTCTACTGAGGGTAATCGCCGAATTTCTGGTGATAATCAAGATTCAAGAGCACCAGTTTTTGTAACGTAGTTTCGGAGAGGGTATAGCCTATTTGATTTTAGTATATATAAGTGGATAGACACATTTTCTCGGGAGCATACGACCGGTTGAGCAGTTACTGCCGCTCTTCAGCTTTGCTTATCCTCATCCGTATCCATCTACTGATCCTACTTGCATAAAGTATTTCAACTCCTGATCGCAAGGCCGTCGCTATGGAGGTTAGCTGCCACCAGTCCTCGTAAAACTATCGGAGAATAAAAACTGTGATTCCACAGCAAGCTCTTCTAAGAAAAGCATTCACTCACACTCGTGATGCACAAATCCGATTGCTAGGAACGAGAATGTGATCCAAAGTGGTAGCGGATTCATCAATACAACTGATGGTTGTCTGTCATATAACACCTAGCTGAGTGAAAGTTTAGACACCTTAAGGCTTCCAGTCTCTCCATGACTCTGGCAATATTTAGCACGCTGTGTACTCGTGATTCGAAATGGTCAGTATAGTGTCCAACATCCAATAAACAATGATGCATAACCGGAAGCCTTGGATATTGCAGTGTGATAACCCCTTGTCGAGAATAAATCCTGTCGAGACTGTTAGTGATTTTCTATAGGCAAGATGCCCAAAATGAACTTATGTGGAACAGAAAGATAACAGCTTGGGTATCAAATTC
Source organism: Fasciola hepatica (assembly GCA_948099385.1). NCBI lineage: Eukaryota > Metazoa > Platyhelminthes > Trematoda > Plagiorchiida > Fasciolidae > Fasciola > Fasciola hepatica. Next base: position 50,053,114 of record CANUEZ040000043.1, read on the forward strand.
CACTGCTGAAATTGCCTTTTATAATGTTAATGAACAGAACCGAAGGGAGCTGATCAGTCGGGGTTCACTGATTTAGGAAAGAGGTTTGAATCCCTACCAAATCAGTCATCTTGTTGGTTGACGGTAATCTCCGGTCGACCGGCTTGTTACCACTCGTGATCCAATGTAGATTACCACTTTGGTATCTCATTGCCAGTTTACCGGTTATCGCAGTGGTGCATTGGGCCTCCGCGGTTGTTAAGTATGCCTTCTCCACCGAACACGTGCAAGAATGTAATACAAAATGTATTTAACCAGTCTGGTCCCTTCGTGTTCATTTACAGACATTTTTAAAAAAGACTGTGGGAACCATTTGCAGCCTACTTTTGGCACCTTACTTGTAGCGCCTGATGTTCCCCGTAGCAGTCTGGTGTTTATTTCTACGGTAGAGTTACTGGTGTGTTTCACCTTTTTCCAACGAACAAAATCCACTCCAAATCGGAAACTGCCCCACCGTATCACCAAATAGTAGTTACTGTTGATCATGCTCCATTACCATGAGATTTTAAGGTGATACTGAACAAGATGGGTTTGAAAGTTCACAATTTGCTAATTTGACTGCAGTATGAAGTCTGCAATGAATTATAGATCAGTGTGAGTGGTACGTGATTTGAACTGTCCATGAGCCAATTCCTGATGCGGTATCCCGACTAAACTCAACATAGACAACCTATTTTTTTCATTGGGCTTGTAAGCAGTCAGCCGTAGTGCATATCGATCGAACCCCAACCGGGACACGAGACTAACTGTTGAGAGCCAGCCAGGATAACTTGGTTATTCAACTCACAATATCGTTAGCCCCAGATTTGGATCCCAGTGGGAGCTCCGGGGGATGTGCAGTGCAGCTGATGTTTTCAAAGCAAGCCTGATGAAACAGCTGTACCGTGGTTTCCCGGTGGGAATCTGAGCGTCATTTCACATACACATTTTAATTCCGCCAAATCCGACTTCCTCCTTCGGTTTTTCCTTTCCTTTTCTCGTTCTCCTATCGGGAGGAAACCTAAATTTGGTCGTTGTTGAACTCAATCACTCTGGCATGTTTAGCGCACGAAATGCTATTAAACCCAGCCCATTTTACTGTTTTTCTATGACTACTTTTGAACAAAACCACCTGGGTTGAAAAACTTTGGTATGCTGATGTGTCAACCCATTACTATATCAAATGCCTACGACATTTTTGGACTTGAAGCAGATAAATCGATTTGTCCTGGTAAATATGCCCGAGAGGATCTGAAACGCTATTAAAGCCACCCACAGACGAGTCGCTTAAACTCCGAAATGGCTTAAAAAAGCAACGACTCGGTCAGTATAGTATCATTTTCCATTACCAGCGATGTGTCATTATTCAGTATTCACTCCACGTGATTCGTGAATGTATTTCATTCAAGATGTACATTCTGTTTAGAAGTAGAGACCTCTCATCTATCAAAATAGGAGGGTTACGTGAGGTTCAAGGCTATTCGAGCTGCAGAAAAGAAAAAAATACTCATATGAAAGACTCGGAGATGAGCATAAGTCATTTTCCCAAGAAAAATTCCAGATCGACAATAGGTATTTGTAAATTTTGAAGAATCTAGGATATTGTTTTCGAGAGAATAAGTGAATTTGGAAAGAAATCTCGTGTTGGATAAGGGGGAGAGTATTTCGCTGTTCCTCGAACCAAGTTATCAGTGCATCGAAGCTACTGAGGTTATCTCAACTGAATGCAAGCATTCGGTGTGTACAGCAACTCCTAGAATCTGTACTACAATTGCGGTATGGAAAGATGAGACCAGTGCCTCGTGTGACTGATCGTCATTTTCAAAGTCTAGGCGGGTTGGCCATAAAGCTCATCACTTGGAATGCTAAATGGAATAATAGTAGATTTAACAATGTTTAAAATTCGCGTGGACATTTGACATAGTAATGGCTTGACCCATCAGCGTATCGAAGCCGGTCACCCTAAGTGGTAAGGTTCATAAGTAATCTCAGAAAACCAGAGAAAAACAGTGTGGTTTGATGGCATTTCCTGTACTATATTCATTACTTTCATTTTGTTCAGCTGATCTTTACCACTCATCGACTAGACAACTTGAAACTGTACATGGCTCCTGTTTCTATCTCTGATCAGTGCCTACATCAACCATACATTCACACAGCGTGTTTAAAACAAATATGAAACCCAAGGTGGCAAAGTCTTGCCTAAGTGATTTCTCACCCCCACCATATATTCCTGTACGGTGGATTTCTCATAACTGTTGTTCCACGGCTATCTTCTTTCACGCACTCTTTTTAGTCATATGATTCCCTTTGCCGGCACGTTAACTTATGTTGACCCAAAAAAGCAGATAATTCTTCCCGTTTCTGAAGTCATTAAGACTGCTGAAGGGACGCGACCATAAGTACCGTAATAATTTCAGCCCTAGACAACACTTTGATCTGATCCGGGCGAAGCTGGGCGGACTAGACGCGTTATTCGGTGACCAAGTCCTGAGGACCAAAAGTAGAGCAGTCTGTGCAAAGGTGTCAGGCGTCTTCGAGGCTAAAGAATGGAAAACTACAATTCTCATCCCTACACGCATTTTCGCAGTCATTGATATCGTACCACATTTTGTTTTAGAAGTTTCCGAATAAAGACAAGTAAACTCACGCGCACCTCCAGGATATCTTCTACCTCGGATCCTGTGATATTTTATCTGCATCAATTAGGCGGGGAAACAGTTTCCTGAAATAGTAGTATCATTTGTAAGGCATCATCGCATTCTTGTACAGTGAGCGACTAGTGGAGTCCAGGCTCCATTATTCTAACTCGAAAGACAGCAGTAACCGAAATATCTGTTCTCTTTCGTTTGCAACAGCACACTAAATACTCCCACGATCCTCTCGAGTTTCATATTAAATCAAAGTTTAAACGCTATAGCCTCTCTCTTCGATTTTATTGGCACATCTTTGAATAGCTATGTAAAATTAGCCAGATATATTCATCTTGATTAGTACTCGGTTTTCGATTGGATTCTTCGATCACGGGTACACTACAAATCGGAATCAGTCAAACTATTACGTGCCTGGATATAAGGTTGTTTTGTGCGCCACGCTCGTTGATCATCAATGACAAAGATGAAAGCGGATTTTTCTGTCTGAAATTCATGCTCCTCATGCCAACAATACATTCCATAAATCCTAGAGTGGGCCTATCTTTCCTCGTACTTACTTTAGTGATCTACCTGCCACTTCCCTTGCTTACGCCTTGCAGTATACAGACGATGTCGTCCCGTATCAAACAGTCTTCAGTTTTGGAGAAATTCAGGCATTCCGTAAATATGCATCGAAAACTGAATTCATGTTCTTTTCGTTGGGGCTTCCGCTTAAAACCACTCGTATATTTGAAGAGCATCTTTACTCCCTCATGACCCACTTTCCGCTTGTGCAACGTGACCATTAATACAAACTTCTTCCCTAAAATGAGCTCCTTCAAGTATCTAGAATTTAATATTAGAGAACTCCTTCGATTATAATCGTTTTTGAACGCATTTTATCCAAAAGATATTTTTCGGCGGTATTCGGCTATTGGTATTCCTGCCACTCCCGTCCGACCACTTTTCAATGTTCGATCTACCTGTTATCCCGTACACATTTAGGGGAATTTCCCGGTTCCACGTTTGACTCACATCTTGACCAACAAAATAGATGAAAAGCCCGATTATTGATAAATCTTGCTGTGCGCCACCAAATTCTGTATCCACTTCGATCCTGCTGCATACCTTCAATTTAGTCCCTGTGACAGTGCTGAGCAGATGTTCTGACCATAACGTAGGTACAAGGACTTACAAAACTCATTGCAAATAAGCAGATTAGACAGCAACCGCGGCTCCCTGCTCATCGGTTGTACCGCGCTCTAACCCTACATGCAGTTCACAGCAGAGAAACGGGCGAGATGGCAGTCCGCATAACCTTGAACAAGTGGCCAACGCTTGTCGCATGGACCGCGGACCAAAGTGCGCTGTCCGTGTTTGCGAAGCTTGCTCGGTCAACCAATCAGCTCAGTTCGCTTGGTGTGTCATTAGGGTCCGTGCATCTAATGATCTGTCCGTCACACACGTTTTCGTTGGCTGTCGCATTAATGTAGGATCAACTTTACCCGAACGACCTCCCCCTTTCTGTTCGCGGTTTTGCCCATGCCGCCCCCTGTTTTAAGTGCGCAGAATGTACCTTTGCTTCTATGTGTGGCCGTCACTAAAGTGTGTGTGTGTGTGTGCTTGCGCGTAGAAGTTACATGTCATGTGAAGTATGCCCCAAAACGCCCTACCAAGTGATACCGAACGCAAGTCGGAACAGCTAACGTCACAACGCGCAGAGCAGAGCTAAGCGGAGCGAAACAGGACAGAACAAAACGGACTAAAACGGAACCCAAAAGCATCCTCGTCTTCTCACCAATACCGTGGCGGTTATCCCGGGCTGGACGACGGTCATGGTGGTGTGTCTAAACCGACCCGCAGCCCAACATCCACCACCCACCATCCACCACCACCACGAGTGGCGTAAACAACAGCACGTAAAGACCTCGCGGTTTTAACTCTTGTGCGCGTACATATACACACATATTCAAAAACTCCCCAGTGCGGTAACTCGTTCACTGACTCACTCACTCATTCGCTCGCTCGGTGGCTAGCTGTATTAGTACCTGCTTTCTGTGCGTTGCGTATGTACCGCTACAATTGTGATTGAAGTAGTCCGTTAACGTGGATCAACAACCCGATTTTGGATCATATTTTACTCGCAGTAATGTGGTTTTGTCGGGAAGATCTTCGGCGGTCGATCCCCATTTTTCTGATACTCTGTTCTGGTAAGTCCACTACGATTTGTTTTACTTTGCGTCTTGGCTATGTTGAATGCAATCGGGACATTTTTCCTGTTATTTACATTCGTACGTGTTGCTTCTGCAAGCTCGTATGACTCCATTTCAGTGGAAAGTATTCGCTCAAAAAAAACCGTCGCATCGGGATTGTATAGGATATATAAAACACTAAAGAACTGATGAATACGCACCAAGATTAGAATACCATTCAATTGCCACTCTCTTTTTGTTAATATGCGAGCCAAGTGCGCAACGAGAGATTTCTTATACATGGTAAAACCAGGAAATCATAATGTGTTCTCGGGTTTGATTATCAGGAATACAAGTCGACGTGCAAACGGTGCGTATTATCTGAAAGTATGGTGGCTGCTCGATAAGGAACGTGGACACAAATAAAGTACGTGAACAAAAGCTGGTGCACAAAAAGGCGGCTTAATAGCAATAGCGCAAAGCAATTCACAGTTTGTCAGAATTGTCATGCAAACGGATATCAAATCGGCCAAACATAGTTGCATCTAGAGGATAGTTCGTTCCAGCTTTCGGTAGGGCGACTGGACGTTGTTCGAGCTGGATTCGAGTAATTTCAATACGGGCTGCTACGTCTAGGTAGATCTGCTAAAGAATGGCGTTTGGAGTCGTATGAGTTTGGTTTTTAGCTGCCACAGATCTCAAAACTTTCGCAAACAGCGCAGGACCGTGATAACTGCATGCGGGTTAGTTCAGAAAGGCGTATTTATTAGTCTGATAAAACGACAAAGCCTTGTGTAGAAAAGAAAGAAGGTAATATGGCAGAATGAGTAAGCTGTATAGTTGCCACTGTATCCTGTGGGTAAACTTTATGCATGATTCAATATGTTTGTCAATAGGTTTGAATATCAGTTCCTTAACAGGGATTAAGGACACATAAATGATTATTACTAGACAGCGGAACAGAACTTTTAAGTATGCAGATGGTTTGAGATAGTATGATGTTATCTGTATGCTTCAAAACGTAATCACAGTAGAAGCAGACAGATTGGTAATGTCCGTAGAAAATAGGAATTGATGATCAAAGGTTTGCGAGTATTTTTCCTCACCTGGTACACTGCATCCTTTCAGAGAATTAACCAGATAGTCAGACAGGTCATTGTTTATACCGGTTCTTGTGTAGATATAATACTCAAGCAACTCGTACACTTCTGGAGTCTTGATGAATTTTCCGGGTAGATTGGTCATGCCTGTAGAAAGCTTTTTCGTTGTATTGTCAGTTGACAGTGACCTCTTTGAGATCATATCGATCCATTCGTCGTTCATTGTCAAAGACAAGGTCCGCTCACATTAACCTTGTAGTGTTATCGTACGTAATGCCAGGGTGAAACGAACTACCAAAGATAGAAGTAACTCAAGTACCCTGAGGGTGTAGTACCGTGCGTAACTCACAGATGCTTCCAGAGTACCAAGTCACTTGAGAAATCAAGTAACAACGGGTTCGTTTTTTCGGTCGCACGATAGTACAGTGCCAGGATGACTAAGCATGAAGGTTTTTCCGTTTACTTAAGGCAATTCTATTAGAAGACTGACCAAAGACTACCCTAGGTTTTGATTTGCCACTTGTATATGTGAGAGAGAGGGAGAGATTAGTTTATCGTCACAACAATTCATGAACTAAGAAAATACAGTGGTGGCCGGATTCGCACCCGGTTCTTAGTAGAGATGCAGCCCAAGAAAAACGATAGGTTTGAATAGCATCAAATAAGCAACTCCACCGTTCGTATACATGCCTTCGGAATTGGACGTGCCGTGTACTCAGTAGGTGTGGTATTATCACTTCACCGGATTTTTTGGTTAGGTCACGTGCTAATTATACTACCGATCAAATTCCACGTCGTACTTTGCTCAAAGAGCTTGGGTTTGGTTGGAGACCAAGCTACCACGCGGCATCCGTTAGCCCAGACGTTGATGTTGTGGCTTGACTTCATCAGCTCGCGCATGAACGGCTGAGGACCTCGAGATCCAGAGTGAGCTTGGAAGGAAACTTTGTCAACTAAGGTTCAAAGTCGTAGTCAGTCGGGCTATGCTGAGAAACTTCATTACCATATTCCGTACATTTGTTATTTAATTCATGTTGCAAAGGTTGAAAGTGTAAAGTGGATTGACTTTGGGGTATGCAAAACAGCGAGGAGCAGAGAGGTTTAGAAACGAATGAGTTACATCGTGATCAGTAATCGCAGAGTCACTAGTTTGGCTGTATTTACGGATTCCAGTTTGGGACCCATTATACAGTATGAGAACGGGAGTTCGGATGTAAACAGTTGGTCTCAACACCCGGAGTTCCCTCCTCCAAATCTGATCTTTACGGATCAGCAAATTGATCGTGTGCACACGTACCAGAATCTGACGGATCAGTGACGCGGTATTTGTGCGGTCCGTCGATAACAGGGATCAAACGGGCTGTGGTTGTTCGCCTTTGGTTTAAAACTCTGCCCACCTGGTTCATTTCAGGTGACACTTCAGTGTCCAGTTCTAACTCAGCTCTACATGTGTGTGTGTATGTAGGTATCTTCGGTATCCGATTCATGACTCCCCTACATTTACGTAATATCACGGTACAGTGACTAGTCACTTATCGCGGGAGTTATGCTCCAGTGACCCCCACGCTAGGTGAAAATCCGCCAGTTAGCTGAGTTATATATATTTTTTTATTATTCATGAATATATATTTAGGTCTAATAATCCCTTCCCACTCCCTTATTAACATTTCCCACACTGCTATGGATGTTTCACATGCTACTACTACTACTACTACTACACTGTCAAACCTACATAACCTGAACAACACAAAATGACGTATGTGTACTCACCAGTGAGGTATACTGCAAAGTAATTGAAGATCATGAATTGTGTAGCTGTGCAGTACTGATAGCAATGAGATGAACGCGCTGCACAGCCAAGAAGAGCATCACAGCTCTTCTGGAGTCACCAATTCATCAAGTGGCACAGTATCTTCGTCTTGAGCCGTCACTCATATTTCCGCCAAAAGCGTAAAAGTAACTGATCACTTCGTTCGAGTGATGAACATAGTCATGATATATAAATACGTATATACCGCAAAATCCCCCGATTTAGCGAAAATTTCGTGATACAGAGTTACATGTATCTATAAAAAGCTGTCATACAGTCAGGCCGCCATAAGTAAACAGACAGATCCTACATCCCGTTTGATTCGGATGACTTGTCGGAACAAGTTAGTTTCGGACGGGGATTGTTGAACGAGATGGGCACAGAAATAGTGGTGGGTGTCAAATAATGTCCGAAATCTGTTTTTCCCGGTGACGCCAATTTTCCGGGTTAATCACTTCCCATCGAAGTTCAGCATGACTGATCGTGTTTTTCTGCCGAAGTGGTACTGAAAACACACTCACATACGATACGAGTGAAGGACAGAGAAAATCGTACATGGGGATGGGAATCAAATCGAGAACCGGTTAACCAGTACCTCGGGTGCTACTATATCTTTTCCCAGTCCAACATCGTGACCTTTGCTTCACTGTTGAGGATGCTGAAATGACTGGCGTAGGCAGATAAGTGAACCGCTCACATTTCACGTTTTTCATTGAGCTGTTGTTTTTTCCCATGCATATGCATGGATGCAACGAAAGCGACACGTCCCTTGGTTTCCAAGGTCTGACAGGCCCACTGCACTAACAAGTGTAACCGACATCCATGGCTCTGATGATTACGGTATAATTCAGAAGACAGCACAAAGCCTCAACATCTACCATAACAAAACTGGACACTTGCATCGATGATATCCACTTCAATTTAAACCAATCCTTGGTTCGTGTGCCTTGCTTCATCTCATTGCGTTCAGTTCGTTATTATTGCTTCATGGTCGATGATTTTTCCGAGCAATGAACTAATTATTCAGTCGGTAGTATTCATAGTTCACCACCCTTGGAGTAGGGAACTATACATGAGGTATCAGTAAGTCAGTCATGCTGAGGAGCCGGATGAAGTCACTAACAGTGAACCACCAAAGTAACCACTGGCGGTGGCGGTGGGGTTCTAACCCCGCACGTACGTTAGAGATGATCCAGACGTTTCTACAACTCAACCGCCACCGGTCACTAGCTCGAGTTGATCGTAACTCCAAAGTCGTGATCGCCGAACTCGGCATCCACATAGCAAACTTTTCATCACTCTTTTAGGTGACTTAAACAGTTCATACCGATAGCGATCATTCCACTAGTCTGCTTCCATATTGTTTTTGTCCTTAGATGGTATGCTAATCAATCCGATCAAATTTGAAGGTTATCGTTACTAATTGTATAAATATGACCGTTAAGCATTGTGACTACTTCTAAATTTAGAGGCGATATTTTGACCCATGGAAAATTGAGTTCACTTGAAGAAACTGAGATTTTCGGTCATGATGCGATGAGATTCAGAACATTTTCTTGTTCCATTTCTTAAACTTGAAGAAACCATGATCCAGTTCATTGTCTCTGCTAGTGGGATTTGCTGAAGAGAAACAAGCTTTGAAGTACTCATATTCGAATTCTGTGCTTGCGGGGCCACCCGTAAAATTGCATCCATGTGTCAAACCGTCTTTATTCCTTAAACGGGTCAGGTGAGTGTTTACTGAACGATCGCCGAACACAACTGCGGCCTCAAAGGGGAAACGAAAATATTTTGTGACACACTTACTGGGTGATTTTTTTGATAACTGTACAGTTTACTGGAGGGACGCCGTAATGCATCTAGTCTTAAAATGACGTGAATGGTCACTGTTGGCCAAGAACTCCGCGGTTATGACCCATTCCACAATTGTGAACCTGCCCCTCCCCTCCCCGGGGAAATGACATCATCGTTCACTTGTCAACACGGTTTGATGTCCAGAGCTGACTCCGTATGGAAAATTTCCTGCAGTGGGTTAGTTAGATTGTTTATGGAGTATTGATGCTGTAGCAGTGCGCAAAGCGCCACAGGAAATCATGAAGACACTGTGCAATCGTTTCATCCTTGTTGAGAATCATCGGCAACCCCGCGTCTGGGTTCCGGTTGGGGATCGGCGAATCACAATGATTGATCAATGAGTGTTTGTACAGTTAAACTGTGTATTCCGTGTGTTGGCTACTAGGGCGTTCTTCTCTTTTCCCACCTGTGTAGGTCCACTCCCTATCCATCTTGTACATTCATACATTCTAATTCAACGTGGAACACGGTGAGAAAGGCAGTGGTCAGTGGGGCTTGCCCTACTGCTTAAGGCTGTACGAAGATGATGATGATTGTGATCGGTGAATATACACTGTAGATGATGATAATTCACAAAAATGCACGAGTGGTACAATCTTTTCATGGTTTGCAATGATGAGTTGAACTTTTATTCGGTAAATTCTTTTAGTTTTTGGGCGTCTATCAAGAAGACAGCCAAATGGACAAATCTTTTTCAGCCCTTAGTCTTCTGATTCTAGTTGTTCATTTGCGAAATAGCCATAATTGATTATTTGAATATTGTCTGATAACGGCCGTATTTCTTTGGACCCGCTACGGGGTAGAAAGCCATGCCTGTGACCACGCAGCACAGTGACCTTGACGAATCAAAAAGTAAACTGATTTGCACCTCTCTCTGTCTGTTATGCATATTTCTTCCGTTACCGTATACGAATACTACATCAAGTTATCCGGTTAGGGCTTTCCCCCTGAAGTGCAGCGTGCTTTGTAGATTTCAAAGATTGCGTGGACGAGAGATAAAACGTTCTAACTTGTGCTGGACAAGGTCTTTTCTGGTGGAAATTGAAACCCACGCAGTACCACTCCACTGTTTACTCAGTAGTCAGTCGATGACAGTTATTGTTAGGGCGTCGGGAATCTCCCTGAAAACACGTCATCAGCAAAGCTGCAGTTCGCATTCATCCAACCCATGGACAGGGTGCTTTGTGAACACTAACCAATGACAAGGCCCACATATCCCACACAGCAGTGCGGTCATCACGCACATGCCCATGAACCAGTCAGTTTATCACACGTCACTGTTCACATCGACCACTCACAGACAACCTACTGCCTATCCTTCACACTAACCCGCCAACCAGTCAGATATATGACACACTGTAATCAAACCTAACCAACCACAGCTGCACACCACGCTGAGAAATCAATAACAACGCCACATCTGTCCATATATACCCCGCCTGGTGCTATACATGGTGTTGATTTTTGGTTACAACTGAATACAGTTTCCGCACTTTATTCGTGGTTACTTTTCCGTTAGAATTGGACGATCGAGGAATTACTGATCGGGGATAATCCATAGGTATGCACACCGATACAACATTTACAACCGTAATGTTATTTGAATCGCATGGAGTGTGTAAGGATGATGAGTTCGTTTTTAGAATTACACGGTGATCCTTCCAAAGAAGAGTACTGATGAGCGGCAATACCCGCAAAACCGGTCGTGGGGAAAATTTGGTCCTGTCGTCCAGGTACAATACCATACTACTTATATCGCAAGAGCAGGTTTCTTTGGGTCTCGAGAGTAGCTCCCCTAATTTTCAGAATTCACAGTCTCTCTATATAAATCAGTGTATTTAGTGCAAATCGATGTGATCTATTAACCATAACATCTGAGGTTTACGTGCATAGCGAAATCAGCTGATATGGATCACTCATCAGATAATATATTCAGTGTTTGTCTTCAGGGTCATAATCATCAGGATTTTTCTGACCCGCGCCCAAGAGATATCTTACTTTGTAGACAACAGGACTTCCAGAAAATATCTGTTTTATGAACGTCAAGACGCTAGCAGCTCTGTTGTCAAAACTGTACACTAAAACATCCTAGATTTCTGCCCGATTACAGTATATAGTTGCGTAGACTAAACCAGGAACACGATCGTGTTCTAACGAAACAGATTCTGTAAAACTCCATGCAGATGACGGTCTGTGCACCACTATAATAATAGTATCCATAGCCAAGAAAAAATCAGACTTCCTTAAACGTGAAACCATCTCTGCCTTCTCCAAATACCCGGGGTACAATCTGTTCCGGAGGAACTATAGTAACCCTGGCTAACAAAACAATGGTTTTAGGGATACTTGGGGGACAATGTAGAAGATATTAGTTTGGCATTTGTGGCCTTAATAAACAGAAAAGCACAGATCACCCGACTGCCCGTGAAAGATTCAGTTTTGGAACCACTGAATGTGTATACGAAAGCGAGAAGTACTCGGGTCCCGAGGGAGCATAACCACGGTGACAGCTGTTACTAGCTGATTGACCTCACGTCAATCGAACAATGAGTAACAACTTTTGCGTCGCCGGACAAGTCTCTGGATCATCCCCGATCAGTAATTCCTCGATCGTCCAATTCTAACGGAAAAGTAACCACGAATAAAGTGCGGAAACTGTATTCAGTTGTAACCAAAAATCAACACCATGTATAGCACCAGGCGGGGTATATATGGACAGATGTGGCGTTGTTATTGATTTCTCAGCGTGGTGTGCAGCTGTGGTTGGTTAAGTTTGATTACAGTGTGTCATATATCTGACTGGTTGGCGGGTTAGTGTGAAGGATAGGCAGTAGGTTGTCTGTGAGTGGTCGATGTGAACAGTGACGTGTGATAAACTGACTGGTTCATGGGCATGTGCGTGATGACCGCACTGCTGTGTGGGATATGTGGGCCTTGTCATTGGTTAGTGTTCACAAAGCACCCTGTCCATGGGTTGGATGAATGTGAACTGCAGCTTTGCTGATGACGTGTTTTCAGGGAGATTTCAGACTTCCTGACGCCTCCGCTGTCTAGTCGGATGGTCTGACGTAGGGACTCAATCTTGGTTTGACTGGGATGGCACCGCCGGTTTCCGTCTCTGACTTGTTCACCTGATTGGTGGGCATTTGTCCCTGGATTGGTTGTGGCTTTTCTTTTTGCAACATTGGCAAGCTGAACATGTCCAACAGCAGTTCTATCGGTATCGCCGAAGGTGCGCTCGTTGTTGTATTTTCCAGGAGAATTTCGACTCCCTAATACCTCCCGTTTTTGTCAGAGATCTTTGTCTTGGATGCTACTGAGTACTATTTCCGAACCTTAAAATTTGAACCCGTTTTGATATCTTCTGGATAGGCAGCAATTACCTCGGTTTTTGTCAAGGTGCAGCACCCGAGCCCATCTTGGGAAACAGAACCAAATTTCTGTTGTAGACGTGATCCCGATTCGGTAGCCATGTGATCGGAGGACTGAGTATTCTGTGGTGACAACTTCACACCGTTGCAGACATGGTTGAGTGGCAGATCCATGTGGTGAAATTCTTCATTTCAGTCGAACCCAAGAAGATTCAGGTTTGGGCGGTTGGAGAGCTAACAGATACTCGTGAACTGAATATCGTCAAAAGTAACATCACAGTCCAGCTCATCAGTGAGCGGTAATTTCCCTCCGGAAACGTTCTTTGCCCTCTTGTTTGGTTTGGTTGTTCGAGGCTGTCCGATTATATCCCTTTTTGTTTGAAGATCAGTGTGATGTCTGAAGCCGTATCCAGCTGAAGACGTGCCCATATACCAGTGATGTTGATAGTAATGTACTTTCTTCTGGCTTCGAAAGTATTATTGGAGGTAGCCATGATGGATTGCCATTTGGCGCTCCAGTTAGGCGATCTATGCATAAAAGGCTTCTTTTTCTTCTGGTTCACATTAAACTTGGTAGGGTGATTGATTGGACAGTGATCCTCTTTGTGACCTTGGTTATGACATTAATGATAATTGTGTTCTCGTAAGCGGACAGAAATGAACAAAAAGTCACTCGCCCCAGTTCCAGCATGCGGTTGGTAGTTTGCCAAATGTGGTTACGGGGCTCTTTCGGGCTGGGATTGTTTTGGAGCTTGTTACGGCTTGGAAGGAGGAACACCGCCGGGGTTTTCTATGATGGCAGAATCATGTTTCAGATTTTGAATTCGTTGACACACGGCGGTCAGTGACCGGATATTCGTCTCAGGATCCTGTTCAGTCTTGTTTAGCAGGCGGGTTCTGACTTCGGCATCACGAGGTGACTGTTAATCACAGACAAATATGAAGCATTTGAATTGGTCCTGTTACTGAACGCAGCTTGAAATGTCCACACTCGCGACTGACAATGCTCGAAAACAGCTGGAAATCATCCGTCTCATTTTTTACTAGCATTAAACAGTGGTAACGGATATTGGACAGCGATGTCTCTTCTACAAAGATTTCTGAAAACCGGTTGACTGTTTTGTTGAATGTGAGATCACAAGAATTTTGTGGTAGAATTGCTTTAGAGTATCGCTCGTGTTCTTTGGTACCCAGCTTGCATTGCAATAGTCGTACCTTTCATGCATCATCGGTCTTGACAAAATCGACTCGGAATATACCTTTCCGTCGGTTGAACCACGAACCAAAAGACAATTCCGATTTTGGATCGTACATGAATTCACGAATGCTGCCATAAATGGCATCTGCTGACGTGGATTGTTTTGTTGGTGGGTGCTGAATCATGCGGCTGCAAACTGAACTGTCACATCATCAATTCCATTATTTTCGACTGGGCTGCCTCGAACCGTGATTGCTGGTGTTTCAGGATTGCTTGCAATTGCTCGGCAGAATTTGGTATTGTGAATTCGGAAACTTTTCCCCATGGCTACTTTGTTGTTACAGCGAAAAATCCTCCGGATTACGACTTTGTGGTTGAATTGTACTTCTTTATTATTATCATCTTCGTGCCTGCTATCAGTTCAGTTCTTTCAACCTTTCACATCGCGTTTCTATGCCTCGACTTTGTTTGCCACCTCGCAACGCTGTTAAGTCCGAAGTGAAATGAGGTAAAGCACAATGGATCAATGCACAGAGCGGAAAGTAGGAAGGAAAATCAAGTAGACGAAGAATGAGTTCAAGTGCAAATACAACATTGATCACGACAGCCAGCCGTGTTACCTAATGTTTCCAACCATCCGGTTCACGGATCTCGTGAACCCCAACCCGAAGGCTTGGTGTGTCGTACTGGACCGAGTACACTGACTACATTTATCACAGATTTCCATCATGCCATGGACTGACCACCTTGACCCATCTTCCAGCAGCCACCTGTCTTGTAGAGAAATGTATACCGAGAGAGTTTATGTACGGGCGTGCGTAACATGTCCCAACCACCTTAGCCGATTTGGATTATGCGCTTTCTCCAGAGACTCGTCTCTGTTTCCCAAAACTCTTCGCCTAAGCTCAGCATTGGTAAGATGGACACCTTTCTGCGCCATAGGAAGACGAACCTATGCACACTTAACCCTTGATGAATAAGCCGACGTCACACCGACGGCAGAAATCACTCACACTGGCAAAAGCCAAACGGGCCTTGTGTACACGCGACGAAACTTTGTCTGATATTTCATCACTGGTGCCAATGATTTTCTCATTTTTCCATGGGAATACGTACAACATTATTCGTATGACGAAATCACTGAATTATATCAGTGTTCCACGGGTCGGCAGCACCTCTGTGTGTGTGTTCCTCTCTGTGTCGGGATTCACTAATGTAGTACATTTGTCCTCCTGACAGATTAGATGTAAATGCTATTTCTGGGAATAGCTGAGTTCCTACGAGACGAGAATACTTGCTGCAAAACCCTGCGAGATAGTTCGCCTCTTTTTGATGCCTGTGAATTTCTGGTATTCAAATGATCCAAATGTCAGAAGGCGTCAACCTCTGAGGGGCTTGGATCAACATATAGATGGCATCCATGCTTTGGTGCCATGTGCGTTTCACACCGTGGAGATAGCCTTCATGTGTGCACAGGCACAACGCTTAGGTGGACAGTTTTTCACTTTTAGATCATTTGTTCGATTCCGTCAAACCGAAATGCAATTCCTGATGTGATTTCGCCGTACGGTTGGCCGCATGCATTACTGTCAATATCCTTTCGTGGATTTCCAAAACTTCGCTTTCATTGACGCTCATTGGAACGACTTCACAAACGCGTCAACTGCGTACTGTTTTCCAATCTGCACACAAATTTGTCTATATATAAATAGGGAAGTGAGTTTTTGTGGTAGGGGTTTAAATTCTTACATAATATGATTCACCATACAGCGTGAACACTCAGTTCATCATTGGTCAGGTGGTCGACTCACAGTCGTCCACCCCGGGTTCAAGTCCCCGTGGGGGTTCAGTGGAAATGCACTGCTGACTATTCCCAACAGGGATGAAATACGGGAGGGTTGGTTTATCTCTTTGTACTGATTTCGTGTGTGTACTTAGCTGTTTTCTTTCACATCATAAATAGAGAATACAGTTTACTATACGAAGAAAACAAACAAAAATAGCCTGATTTGCGCTTTTGTCTTAATCCACTATAATTGTCAGATTGTGAGTGAGGTATGGTTGGCCCTCTCTCTCTCATTAAGTTGACACTAGTTTTCGCATCCCATCCTAATCCAATAAAGACTAATAGAGGAGAGTGGTCTAAACGTACAGGTGAGTTGATTGAGGTGTGTTCGTAAGAGAGAGAGAGGGCGGAGATGGATAAGCATACAAATGCAAAAGAGAGTCAGACAGATAGAACGAATGGAACGTCCTGTTGGCTTTGCCTTAATGGTGGTGGTGCTGCCGCTTTGTGATAAATAATGATGACGACCGGAACGTTTTTAGTATGACACATTACACGTCATTGGGTGATTCTCTTCCAATTTTCTTAAAGGCTGCTGACAGGGATCTGTGTTGACGCGGTGGTTATTATGTCCACGATGAGAACAAGTCGCAGTTGGAATGGTTCGTTTCCACGTACGGGGCACTCAGTTGAATTCGTGGGCAAACTGAATCTGTGTTTGTGTGTGTGTGTGTGTGTGTGTGTGTGTGTGCCGCTCGTCTCGAGCTCGTTCCTGTCACGTTCGATTAACTACTGTTCAGTTCACGCTTTAGCAAAACGACCACCAACAGAAAAAGAGCTTGGAAGTGTGTGTGTTCTGTCAGCGTGTGCGTTTCATTTCCAAAGATGAAATATGTCACTGACAAGCTGAGGTTGAGGCCAGCGATTTGAGGATAAAATTCGAAGGCAATACACTGACTCAACATTCATTTGTCCGAAATGATAACACTCCGAGAATTTGACGCGATGCTCAGAAGATTGTGAATCCAGTGGGATGACAAAGATAGTGAGAAGGTATGGGGTGTCATCAGCATTCGGGTTGGGGTAGCTTCATATGAACAAGAGCTCAGTCTTGGTTCATCATGTCGAAATTCCGCACGATCTTCCACGGGAGTCCCATCAGCGTCCTGACTAGCTGGACTTTCCTCGGTGCCTCAAATTACGAAAACAAATACACCTACTTAGCTTTTTGATTGATTGAAATTGTCACAAATCACCATTCACTCATGTCTGCTTCAAAATAACAACAGTAGAACGCAAAATAATATTAGAAACATTCACGATACAATGATCCAACCAGGCGAAAATGCAGCACCAACCATAGGAATTTGGGCTATATAAAAAACATCATTCTCGACCCTCCTGTCATTTTTAGGGACATTCGGATACTTAATCGCATCAAATGACGGATTGCAATTGTCACCAATGGATGAATATGATCAGCTGAAAATTGAAAAACTCACTCCACCAAGACCTTGGAGCCAGCTGAACATTTGTTATGCATCAGAGTATTACTGTTATAATTCAAATTTTGTGCTTGATCGGGCCGTCGATTTTCCACCCATGTTATTTTTGGTATGAAGTGATCCAGAATTTTATCAAGATCTGAATTCACATGCCTCCCAGTCAAATCGCATTTGCAGGGCGAATTCAATAGCTAGATGATTTATTTTATCTTTACCCAGATAATTTCCCTAGTTCTGTTCGGGTATTAGGGTCTGAGAGTTTCCGAACGTCGCAATGTAAATAGTTTTCCTTGTCATAATATTAGTGAGCCCACCGGTGGTAGTGTTCCAGCGCTATACGGGTCGGAATTACGAACCCACCTGTCTCCGGTCAGTTATGGTTATAAACATAGTATCAGGCTGTCATGCGGATCTTTCGGCACATCTTACCTCATGAAGCAACGAATGCGTGATAATGTGGTTTCCCGGACTTCGCAGTCGTCAGCCTCTGTCAGTATGACCTGTGTTCGTTCCATTGCGTTCATACGTAAATGGGATAGGATAAAGAAAAAAGAAATCGGCCACCTCTTAATAGTGCCTAATCAGTAAACCAAGCTTTGACTACTAATCATGTTCATGTAGTTTCCGAACACACTCGCAGTTTTCGTCCAGCATACATTGTGTGAATAAGAAGCGGCTTGCTACAGTAGAAGACCGTCATAACGAAGCACCTTGTTGCTTCGACCTGGGTGTTAGCGAGTCAAACACTCACTGGCACCATCATCTCCTTTTCATCGTCATGCTGATAGTGACCCGATAAGCCAGGAAATATTCATTGACAGTTCTGGATGCCTTCACAATTTGTGGACTGTCTCGTTCTGATAGAAAGCCTACACGAGCTGTGTGTAAAACTGACGTTTATCACACACACACACACCAGTTGGTCGAACTCACGCGTACATGTAATTTACCCGGATGTTCTTTAATTGGGTTGCAAAAATTTAGTCCGAATTTCTTATGGATACCATGATTGCTTAATGACAGGTAACAAACAGTGCTCGCATGTACACAGGCGCGTACGTGTGTGCATACGGGCGCGTGTATTATGGGTGCTACCAATTAGACCAAATACGGCTTCCTGGAACGACTGCAACTGGTGTGATCTAATCGGCGATGATGGATGACCCCGAGTGACCATTCCAAAACAGTACATCATCTACGCAAATTGTTGACCATAAGTACGACTAATTCTAATCCCCTGTTTACTGTGTGCGTCAGTGTGTGCGTACGTGTGTGGGTGTGGTTGGTTGGTTTTGGCCGGTATTTTGGTTCTGACACACCTGAACTTATTTTGTGGAGTAGTCCGATTGAAATTGGATCGATTTTAGGACTACGACAACAACCAGTTGGTTACAGACGCTCGAGTATAAAGCCTTGCGCCATTTTATGCTACAATATAATACTAGAATGTCAAGTTGATGCTTATTTTTCGATAGCCTTAGATACCACCTTATGTCACACTTTTATTAAATCGAAACATGACACCCATTGGTGATTATTATGAAACTCCTGTTTTAGTCTTTCTTTTGACTGGTGATTTTACAATGAATTTTTCCAATCGATCATTTGCATACGTCGTCACAGCATCGAGATGTCCAACGGATCACTGACAAACGAAATTCCAAGCTAAATTGAACGGAAATGGTTTAAACTGACTAGAGTGAGGGTTTTATCATAGCACTTAGTAACGGTTACCTTACTCCCTCCCCGATTTTTCGTGATAATGCTTCTACTGACTAGTCGTTTATTTCGGATAACTGTTTTTGGATGGGTTTGGAAGTGCATGGGGAACAAACCATATAGTTATGATCGGCGATGATCAAGCGGTCATCATAGATAATTTTGAACATTGAGGATTCGGATTCTGCTGCTGCTGCCGCTATAGTCACCGGTCACTTCCGCCTCGGCGGCGTCTGATTAGCCGCGGTTCAGTTGGCAATGATTTTTTTGTTTTATCTGCAATTTTTCCACATTTCTTTTTGATATTTTAATATTTGCAAGTATTCATCAACGGAAACCATCAATGGGGTTACTTGCAAACACAGTTTTTCCCCAGGTGTTTATCTAGCATCTTGTCAAACTGAGTCTGTTAACTTTGTCTACGTTGGTCTTGCCTTCGCCACTTGATGTCCTCGAAACTACCATTCAAGCGGGCAGTAAGATAGCCGCAGTACGGAACATCTCAGGTACTTGACAGTGCTACTCACTTCCGCCCTGATCAAAAGCCTTGTAGAACGGGAACGAAAGTATCCAAGTAAACCAACATGATCGTGATCAGCATCATCATGGTCATTGCAAAATTCGCCGTACCTCGTCCTCCCCTCCTCCATCTCCGGTTCGGAATTGTTGTGACACCTTGTGCACAGATGCATACGAATCCCACCGGTTTTTATGTGTCTTTGACCCCCGGAAATCAACCAATCTGTCACCGTCGTAAATGTCGCCATCATCATTGTGATCAACATCTTTCTCATTTGGATCATCTTCGTCTCAACCCGAGGGGGAGTGTGCGCGTTTGTCCCACAGCTTGTTTGCTCTTCTCTGACATTCGAAAGTTGGATCCGAAGGTTACAAATGTGATTAAAAACTGGTGTAAATACAAGCATCTCTCAGTGTTAATACCTTGTCGACTGGCGAGGACTTGGATCAGTGTGGGGCAGATAAACACACTATGCATCTATGAACCCTGTATTTTTCAGCTATTCCGGTCGTTTATTCAAGTATTTGTGTATTTTTGCCAGGCGACAGTCTGTATGCCTACATAAGCATTCGTATCGGTGGTGGTGAGCTATCTGTCTGGTTCTGATCAAATAGACGTACAGAATCCCGCGTACATAATTCCTTGTGTGAATGAAATCCTTGTTTCTAGCCTGGTTATGAATGAATACGGCTGACAAAAAACCATCTTGACTCCCTTCCACGTCGATGTCGATATCGGAGAAAGAAAGTGTGTATGTGTGGGCTAGAGAGTGTCAATCAGTCTGGATTGTTCACAAAGATGCAGATGAACCGACCACGATTGGTTTTTCTTTGACTAACACCGTTTTATGCATTCATAAAGAGCGGGCTAATAATCGAAATCTTTAGTCTTTGCAGCTGGAACCTATCCGAAATTGCTCGATGACTCCGAAAGGCTACTCTTCGATGCTGTGTTTGTGTGGGTGTGCGTGTGCGTGTATTCTTCATATCTCATTGGTCGAAGTGTTGCTGAATGGCTAGTCTGGATCCGAATAAGATCACGTTTTTAGTTGGTTTTGTGGACAGGGCAGTAATTCTCAATATCAGTGGTGTTCGTAGCTAAGATTGATGATTTCCTACAACTGATGATCGCCGAGATTACGAAATAATAATAAGCATTTACTTCCTTTATTTATTACACGATAATGCACAAAATTTGTGGAACGGGCCGCGGCTAATAAAAGGTCGTCGAATAGAGTAGTGACTGGCGGTTGCGAGAATCTAACTCGGGACGTCACCGTCCGAAGTCCAAGAGGATGCCCATTTGACCACCACCGGACCACATGCGGCCCTGAGTTGGAGGGTTGAGTGAAGTCTGATTCGAGCCTCGAATTTATTCGTTGTGAGAATCACTGATTCAAGTATGTGGCTAAGTGAATTTAGCCACACCTAAGGCAGGAATATGCCAGTTTCCTAGCGTGGTATAAAGAGTGCAATTTTTGATTATGGAATTTGTCCCGTATTACGCATTCAAGCTTAGAAATGTGATAAAAGCACTTGTTAAGCTGAGAGGCCCACAATTTTCGGGCTAAAACCCCACAGTTATTTCCCTTCATGCTTGAAATCTCTCTGCGGGGACAAAGCCAAAAAGAATGATTTGATCTGAATTGGTCGTTGCTGTCCATCATATCATTTGAACGACTACGTGCACTATATATATAAGATATACACACGTGATTCACATGAGGGAAGCTTATAGCGCGACAAAATTCTCATAAATATCTCACATACCTAACCGGTACTGGGTAATCTATTTAATTATCTATTTCCTCATCATGAGCCTGGTACCCGAGCACTGAGTTTTGGTCTCACCGAAGAATCGTGAATTTTCTTCCGCCCAGAATACATTAGTGCAAAGAAGTCCTGGCCTCAATACTTTGAAAATTGGTGTTGATTGTACTGGCCGTCTACCCAAGTCGATTCAGGATGTTGTTTTGAGACAAGATTTCTGTGAAAGTTCTGATGAAACAAGCAGCTGCACGTAAGACAGTCAAGCAAAATTTGGATACCGTGGTGATTCATATACCTTTCGGTAGGTAGCCGAGGTTTTTAAGGTAGCCTCCGATTTTAGACCAGCCGGCGACCAGAACTGTTCGCATTTCTGTTCCGACACGGTTTCGCGGCCCTACTCAACGGAGAGCTAAATCCACTGTGCAACAGTTCCGTCTCTAGATCTGCGCTGTGTTCCACCGGGAAGAAATTCGCCTAGGCTTTTCGACTTTCGCAATATATCTTTTAGCACTGTCACTAATCCCGTGCTCATACAGTGGGACCAAATTCACCTTTTCACCACTGATCATCATAATAGCGTCAGTTTTTCTATCCCCGACCTGGGGATGCTGCGGGTAGCGTATTCTGGATTGTTGGGTATTCCCGGTCAACTCAAAATGACTGGGTTGTGTCGAATTCTGCACCTGGACAGCAAACTTGTTGGTTTCGGTTCATGAAATAATTATGCACTATCACGTGTGTGTGTGTGTGTGTGTGTGTGTGTGTGTGTGTGTGTGTGTGTGTGTGTGTGCATGTATGTGAAAGTTGCGATTAGTGAATAGGGAAAACAAGTGTGAAAGTGTCGAGAAAAATCGGATGGATCGTTGAACTTGTTGGGGTCATGAAATCGAAATGTCTGCATTATATTAATTTGTTTGTAGTATTCCCATCTTGTTATCCTTAATGTTCTGACCACGACAGTCGCTTGAGTAACTTTCCTCTTTTATCGTCATCTTTGGCATTGTGTGTCAGAGTGAGGAAATCTGAGGCAGACTCCAGAAGCGGAACTTCTGATGTATTCTAGTATCTTTTTAACTGGAAAGAAGAGATCGTTTCTGTGGCGTGTGATGCGATTGATCACATGGCAACGAATATATGAAAACAAATCTCATCTGAAATAATAGAAAAAATGAAGTAAAAACCACACGGTAGTATTCGGGAAAATAGATTCCCATTCCTGTTGCACAAGTTGTGGTTATGTGTGTGATGCTGAGTTCAATGTCCTCAATATGTTCATAAAAGAATCCGCATAAATTGATCGAAATACAATCCTCGCTTGAAAACCTCGGTTGAGCTGAAGCAGCTTGATGCGGATCTCACCGGGGCGCGAGAATACGCATTGAAAACAACTGGGTCAGCCCATGTGACTTCTAGATTCCGTCAAGGGTGCTACCGGAAGTGAGTATATGACGAAAAGTGAGTTTAATCACATGTGGAACACACAACCCTGCATTTCTGTATAATTTTCATTTTTGTTTGAGGACGTATACATGGTTACGTGAAGGCTGAATATTTACCCCTCCCCCCGGGGGTATATAAAGCAACTATTTGACTTGACTACGGCTTCTGAATTGTGAATCTGTGTAGATTTGTGCTAATGTTGAGGAATTCTTAACAAGTTGGACGAAACAGCAGCTGTGCAGCTTCAATGGCCTCAGTGGCAGTAACATTTGTTTCTCCACATCACTGAGTTGTAAGTTTCGTCCAACGCCGCGAGCCGGAGTCGAACCGACGACACTGCGCTTAACGGGCAGATGCTCTACCAACTGAGTTGTCGCACTAGGGGCAGTTGGGTATGATTAATGCAAGTAAATATCAGATGATGCGCGAACGACTATTCCAATACAACAGTAGCTGTCCTGATAGTAAGTGGTATGTAAAGGTGTGGACAAAATTTCCCCAGAAGCATACGACTGGTTTCGTGGTTGTTGCCGCTCATCAGGTATGCGTACCGAGTATTCTTCTGCCCACTCATCTTCATACTTGTACATTCCGATTTTATATCTTCACTAGGATCTAATATGAATCTTCTGGAGTGTGAATGGACGCTCTTTATTTTGTGCACACGTTTGCTTCCGGGGAAATTTTGTCCACACGTTTACATTCTACTTACTTTCAGTATGATCGCTTGCACAAGCAGCCTCGTTGTTCGTTGGGTTGGCAGTGACCCAGACACGAATAAATAACAGAAATCACAGTTGTGATTCATTTGTGGGCTCTTCAATGAAGAGAGAGAGAGGGGGGGGAGATATTGAGTCTCTTCGCTCGATTTAAGATTATTTTCCATAATGTGTCAACCTATGGCTCACCGCTGAAATGTCCAAGAACCTACGCACAACTGTATTGTCTGAATTGTTAGCAAGCGTCAAACAAGCCTTCCTGGGGGAGCTTGAACTCCATGTACCGAGAGACCGAAAGTTCAACATGTTATCGGTTATTCGGGTCCAACTTCGACGGTTTACTTCCTCAAAGGTACAGAATAATGTGCCCATTCCAGATTGTCATTTCTCGGATGAAATCATTGAGACTGAAGGTCGCAGTCCAAAACAGTCGTAAATATTTGTCGACGGAGTCGGGCATTTGTTGTTATTGTTACTTCTTCAGCCTCAACATAAGTGTGAATTGTTGGAAATGCTCCGGTAATGATTCAGAACAGAAAAAACAGTTATACTTTCGTTTCAGAACTTCTCAGTATTATTATCTGGGGCGTTTCACAAAATGAAGAGGGGGGGGGGAGGGCATCCCAATCTATAACGGTTGAATATCTTCACTTCGTTTACCGCTTCAGCGGCGGTGATCATGCTGTCATCAGGCCAAGCTACAAACCCTGTGCCCCCCACCCCCGGTTCACACCAGCTTCCTCCTTCGGCAGCTTCCAATTGGTTGTGTCTCTCCAACAGAACCGCACTTTAGTTATATAATAGATAAAAGAGTTAAAAAGAGCATCAAACGGTGGCATTTACTGTTCTGTATCCGTTTTGGGCCGTGGGTCGCTGCACCGTGGACGAGATCTGTCATTAAAATTCGGATATTTGATACTATTCATTCATTATATATATATATATATATATATATATATATATATATATTTATATATATATATATATATATGTAATGTTGTCAGCAGCACAAAACAATGATAAGCTTTTTGGATTTTGCAGGCTTTGTCATCTAAGTGGCTGTGGGCTATTGCACTGCCCAGTCACTCAGCTCACAGTAGGACGATGAATTACTGTAACCCATACGGCATTTTTATTTGTGACTGCACTCCTAGCCTTTGCACAACCAACGGACACGTGAGAGACTGCAATCTTCCATAAATTGTTGTCGCGCTTTAGATAGCCGGGAGTCGGTATAAGTCTTTATTCCAGCTTTACTTCCATAAATGTCAGAGCACTGCCTTGCCAGGTTTTAAAAGTTCTAGCTATTTGATCTGACCTGCTTGTCGATTTGTTTATCGGAATATCGATGCTACCCGCGGGGGAAGCTTCTTAGTGCCACTGGTGGGAGCTGAGCCAGGTGAAGTCAAAAGTCCGTGAGAATCTCCCACGAGGACACTGCAGATCCCCAAACAGGGGACTTACTTCTTTCACCCCAATTTCTCTCCGCAATTCATCTCGACTGAACCTTAATTCAGTTCTAGTCTAATTGAATTTATTTTGCTCTAGCTATTTTGTGATTCTCTACGCCAAAAGAAACACACTTAACCAATTAGAAGAAACTAGTCCAGCAAGAGGCATATTAAACTTGATGATATTATAGAGTTTATGAAGTGGTTCAGTGCGCAGTATCAGACTTAATCGATAATTAAAAACTACAAAATAAGTTCGCATATGCTGCACCTTACTTGCTAGGAGTCACCATCAGTGTGGTGGATATTCACTGAGACCCAACTGAAGCTCTAACCTGCGATACATATTTGTAAGTGACGCACACGTGACCACCGGGACTTCCGAGGGCCAGGGCTCTCAACAGTTTGTTTCGCGTCAACGCTACCTTCAGTAGTGCCCATTCGTCTTCGCTGGATTCGGATGCTAACAGCTCGTCAGCCGAACGGAGATCGACAATGGTGATAGACGTTTTTTCCGTAGGAGCCTGTGTGAAAGGAATATATTTGTATTGTCTCCGTTGCATGATAAATCATCTCATAAATTGAATTTCCTACTACGGAAAACATCCGGTTAAGGCAGGCATCCAGATACGACATGCACTTTGCGCCTTCCAGACGCGAATACTTGTATAAGACTAGCAGGAGCGTGTGCATGCTCTCATCCCTTTCGGTGATCACCTAGAGTTAGTCGATAGGTGTAAGGGCCTCGGGAGCTTGATTGCCGCTGGTGGTGGTGGTGATTGAGAGGAGACAGCCTCAAGAAAAGCGAGAGCTAGAGCAGATTTCGCCAACCTGCCAAGCCTTTGGCCCTGCCATGACGTCCGGCTCTCCCTTAAAGGTCGATTTTACAAAGCTGCGGTTCGTGGTGTTTTGGTTTACGGTTGCGAGACCTGGCCACTCTGCGCTGAGGATGCCCGGAGTCTCCCTGTGTTCTTGTCTTGTGGGAACATCGAGAGAGAGAGAGAGAGGGTAATAACGAGGTCGTCGTCATGTGTTGTGTCCGGATAGTTGCCGTCTGGCCGTGGCAATCGCTCTACACTGTCCCCGGTGGCTTGGACATGTCTTGTGAAAGCATATCCATCGTTTACCCTTCCCTACTCTATTCGCGTGTGCCGAAAAAGGTTGGAAGAAGCAACGCAGCGGTCAGGCTATGACTTGACTTCTGTCGGTATTTTCTGCCTTCTTTGTTGGGGCCGAAGAGATGAGTATTGTTGTCAGTTAGAAACGCGGAGGTATGACCCAGAATAGAAGTCAGCGGCGCGAATGCTGTATGATCTGTCTATTGAATTCCCGTTAACTTGAATGCTCAAAATTGTCCAAGAAATAAAGGACAATCATAAAAATACATCAAAAAGTGTACGGTGAAAAAATAAAACTGTCATATTTCTTCTTGCGGAACGTTTTCTTCACTTTGTTATACCTTATTTTCGCCGTCTTTGTCGCTGTTTTGTTGCGTTGGCGCAATGCTCGATTTTGAACCGGTAAAAATATATGATGAAATAATATGCAACTAAAACAGATATAAAAGCATCCTGTTTCGTTCATCAATTGGTTCGACATAAAATTAAAGCTTGGCATTCGTTCCCGCAAGAACCCGCTGTTTTTAACTATATTGCTGGAAAGTCAGCTGATCGACAGGATGCATTTTTACTACGTAGTCTTTTGATGATACCATGGGACTTTTCATGGAATGTTCCATGGTTGGCTTCTTGCTACTGTATGACTTATGCTTTCATAACCATCTAGGACGCAGAAGCCTGGTAACTGGTATCAAGTCCTACTTTCTACCCTGTCGTGCAAATTAGTCTCGACGTCCCGTGTTACCCTCGAGATCAGCATTGATGACCGACAAATTATGTATCATCTGGGTTTTCTGGCTACTATTTTGTAACAGTGGTTGAAGTCTCAACTGTTCTTGAGGGCTTTCTGATTTAGGCAAAACTGTTTTTATTTTCGGGATCGTTGGGGACAGAACCCATCTGTGTTCCTTTAACATATGTACCACAGATTCACGGGCCTGTGTGATCTCGTCTAGCACTATCACTTCTCTGTCCACTGTCCTTCGCGCACTTGATCGGCTCTCTCCCACCTCACATGCGCGATCCTGCAACTCTTGAACAGCTTCTACTGCGGTTTATTTGTCAAGACTCTGATATTCGACTCCAGCTTAGCTCTATTAATTCTAAGGAGTTCACGACTGCTACTGCTTCGAGAATAGACAAACGAATTAGCAAAACTCGTTTGAACTACTTTTGATAGGAAGGATGAAGAAGGCTTTTTGTAGTGGCTAAGCAATTTGAAATAAGGTATAAACGGAATCAGTCTTTTGCGTTAGTCAAAGTTCAACTGGATAGTACTGGAATCTGTTTGTCTGTTTGTGTGTGTTGGGTTACATGCATTTTATTTTGGTAGTGCAATTTACGTCGATTGCAAATTATAACCGAGTCCGAGAAAGTTAGTTAAGAAGCATTACGGCAGGTAGTGTGCATTCATATCCTCTCGATCACAGATCACGAATGAAATTATTTCCATTTCAGGCCTTGTTCCCGTGTTCGGGGGTTTTCCGGGTCTCGACGACTGCAATGATCTGAATTGTCTCAACGGTGGTTTATGTGTGATGTACGGATCGAAGCCGGTGTGTAATTGCAGCACCGGTTACACAGGTGAGTGAACACTATCCAGACGGTGATTCATGAAGTTCATATTGTAATCCATCCTCTTTCTATGTCCATTTTATTCATTGTATACGTGTGTGTTATGCTAGATGAGTGAATGAATGAACGGGTGAGTGAATTATTTTAGTAATTGATAAACAGATGTGTGCTGGGTAGGTGAATGTTCGTTTGTTGTTTGTTTTGTAAGTGATACCTAATGGATCACGTTGTTGTTGTTGTACTTACGCTCGGTTGTGGGATATTCAGCTAGCCAAGAGTTCATGTTAGATACTAAGTTCTCTCATTGGATATTGAAAACAGATCGATCGGTTGACCAGAACACATAGTAGATTGCCAAGTAAACCTGGCTTCTAGTGGACGGAGGATAAACTGTTGTCATGCGGATCAGTATGGTAGTAAGCATAATTTTTTCACCATTGATGGTGCAAACCTCGCACATCGTTTCCGGATAGCAGCTAGTGTACTATTTTGAAGACAGTGTCTCGAACCAACATCGTGACGAAGACAACGACGACAGCATCAACAGTCACAATAGTAGAACATCAATCCCCTTTCGGTCATAGGATTCGAGACAGGTCAAATGAAGTAGTTGCTTTGTGCACCCCGAGGGCTGAATATTCGAATTCCGATGAAGCAGGTCCGTTCAAATCACTGAAGCAAGAATTATAATAATTCATAAGGCTAACAACAACTAGCACCTTGAAAGGTCTCCTGAATGGGGAATGAATCAAACTGCTGGAGTTCAAACCGCTTTGAAGTACCAGCGGTAGAATTTCGTAACTTTTTGGACATCAACGTTGGCATATCAAGGAAAATTTCCGTGATCTGGAAACGGTCTGAAACTCCTCTCTCCTATGATCCACCTCAATGGACTTCAGTTCGGTTGCCTCCAATGACTTTCGTCGGGCTGCTTAAATCTCCATGACCCCGAAGTATTTGTATGGTAGATAAAACTACCAATGTCTGCTTATTGGTAGTGTGGTAAAAATCGGATTTTCGGTTTGGCTATTAACTGCAAAACGATAAGAAATAATTGGATGATATAATACAACTGTGAGAAACGTAACTGGTGAACTGCTTCTCTACTATATGCTTTTTTGTGCTTTTTGTGAATTTTCGTCTAAGCGGCTTCGAGTATTCATAGACCACAAAGTCCAACGACCACTCAGAAAATTACTGTTTCGGTCATGGGTCAAATTCTTTGTTTTTATCGACTGACGATAATCCCTTGAAGCCCGGCCGGACAGTCGGGGTGCAACGACCGAGACCTGTATCAGTGTCAGTTTCTTCATATCTTCAATCCATGGACCGACCTTCGCTTTACTTCTAGTCACCCCCAAAATGCCCAACTAGCACACGGTACAGTAGACGATGGACAGATTTATGCTCAAAGCAAGTCCGGGCCACTGTATGCGGCATGGTGTGATTATCTTGGTAAGAAGGCTACCGTCTTTAGTCCGCACAAACTTCGTTGCAAATCAGGTGTTGCACAACATGCAGCAATACTCCAGAGAAATCGACTGAAGAACACGGCAAGATGTTGAGCATCCTCCTCGTGCAGCGGTCGGAGCTTGCAACCGAAGAGTATAGTGGCTTTTTGCATCAACCCTCCAAAGAGAGTCGAATAATGTGGCGGAGCCACAGGTGTCGCAGGCTGTTGAAAGGCATTCTATGTCTTGCCATTTGTGAGCTGATCTTCAAAAGACGCACCCACTGTTACGCAACCCCCGAGGTTTTCTGTTATATACTATATCCACCTGATCACTCAAAGAGTGATTGTAGACTCAGGATTCTGCAAGTTATGTAAGATCAATTTGCACAGGGGTGTAGCAAATTATCTACCGAAATTCTATACTTCGTTCGGAAGGCGGTCAAGGGTTTCCACCACGGAGTGGTGAGATTCCAACGGCCAGTTTTAAGGTGACGATTTTTTTCCAAAAATAAGTTCAAATCCAATGATTATATATTCTGACGAAGTGCTTGTCAGTGCCTCTTTTGTAACTTTGAAGATGAACGGGGAAGCATGACAGTCTTGTCGTATTCGACTGCAGACTGCAGACAGTGGCGAAAGCTGGCCGTATGCACTCACCAGACCCGAGCTATGACGATACTAGTATTTCTTTGGCACTCCAGTCCTCAGCAATTATTATCATTTTTTATTGCTGTACGTTAGCTAAAGTACATTTTTACGGTGCTTTACAGCTGTCGAGAAAAAAAGAAAAGTTTTACACACCAAAACGGGTTAACAGTTCAGATATAATTTCATCCTTGTTTGTTAAAACACGTACAAGGATGGGAACCGCAGAAGTTCTGTACAGCGATAATTTGGAAGGAAGCAGTTGAAACATGGGACGGGTTAACGGATTTGATTGGCTCAGCGAAAGGTCACAATACGGTGGGTGTGAAGAGTTCGCGATAATCTCAGCAAATAAAATAGATGCTTTTACGTGCTTCCCATATAAGTTCGATATGAGGTCTCTTAAGACTTTACCAGAAACAAGGCTGACAATTCGCAGATTTCTGCCAAGGGTGATGAAGTCTTTTTTCGATGGATCCGGAAAAATTATGGGAGAACAATTGGAAATATACACTGGAGTACGACAGAAGAAATGACAGGTTGATGTGCACTTAACTGTCGAAGGTTACGAATTGAAGGGACCATCTACGTAATTTTTCAACAGTAATTTCTATATGTGAAGACCAACGTAAGTTCTCTTGTCAATTTACACCGAGGTATTTCAGATGTCTTACATGCGCAAAAGGAGTAGAGTTAATAGTGGCACTCTTCTATAAAACTCGATTGCAAAGTGGAAAATTGCACAGTTGACATTTGGCATTATTTAACAGAAGACCAGGCTGCTCAGAAAAGATTTAGGCGTGCAGTAATTTCATGAAACTCATATAAATCGGACCGTTGAGAGACAGGCCGAGCCAAAACAACGTCATCGACATACTTGATAGGCACGCTGGATGGGTTGCAGCCAAGTCACTAGAGTAAGTAGTGAGTATGTATGGGGACAGAACAACTCCGTGGAAAACACCGCCACTGCTTGAGGAGTGTCTGGAAATTTTCCTACCAACTTTGGTTCACTGGGATCTACCCGAGAAGTAGTCTTTCAACCCGTTAAGTGAGTGTGTGTGGGGCAACTGAAGCAAGGATCGTGGTACACTGCCAAAGGCTGATATGTAAACAAGAAAGACACACCTTACTGATTTGCACGAATCATTGAAGGTTTTTGCCATGTAATGGACTATGCACGCTACTGCATCGATTGTGGAACGCTGGGGATTACACGCAAATCGGGGTTCGTCAGAGCGATTTCCGACTGTTTTGAAGGCGTTGAAGTACCGCACGCAAAGTGCAGTTGGGCGGACACTCTTGGTTCCTATTTGATTACTCGACCCTTTTGGTATGGGAATGATTGTGACAGGACGCCAATAATCAGGAATGGAGAACGATTCGGTTGATGAATTGATAACAGTAGTCATTAGCTTAGAGAAAAACCCATCCCCGTTTCTGAGTACTGCCGAGAGTGGACCGCCCGGCCCAGAAACTATGGTTTACTTGGTGGGTCTGAGGAGCTTGAAAACTTCCCCGGTGGGGGATTTTTCCACTTTGCTGGTTGTTGGTCTGATAGAAAACTGGGAGTTGGTCATTCGGGTGACGAATGAACGGAGAATTCAAATGGTCAACATTCATGCCATAAGAGTGGAGACTTTTCTTCTCGTCACAGAGTAGTTTGATCCTTTGCCATCTGTCTTTTCTGTTCCTGGAGTGCAGAGACTGTTGAAAGAATATACAGTTCAGAAGTTTGATTTCTTTTTTGATCAAGCTTGATAGTCTGCTGACCTCAGGCGGGTTGCCCACCTTGTAGGCTAACTCCTTCTTTCTGCGCAACCGTTTGAGATGGAAGTAAACCGTTTCGATGGGATAGCGAATGGTAAAAATGTAACTTATAATTCCGGTTGTAAAATGTACCGAAAAGGAATGGCTAAAGCTGTGTTGTAGCCAAAAGGTGGTGAGAAACAAAGAACGGTTGAACAGTGAAAGGTTTTCTTTAGATAAGTTCCGGTGAGAAAAACGGATCTCTTTAGTCTGTGTGTAAGACAAGTGACTATATTTCGAGTATATTTTTGGACGAAGATGTAAAATACTATGATCACTGGCACCAAGGGGCTCACTGAGTCTGACGGAAAAGAGTTCTGGATGATTAGTGAGAATACAATCCAACTTTGAATCACAACGGGTCAGGGCGTGAAATAATTGTTGGGATTGAAAGATGAGAGTGGATACGTAGATGCATGGTTAAAGTCCCCTGAAATGTTATGAAGATTATCATCTATTTATAGCACAAGGGAAGGTAGGAGTGAATCATATGAGTTCGCTAGGGCTGGTGCACTTTGTGGTGCTATGTAAATTTTCGTGATAATAATAAGGTCAAAATAAGGAAATTTACGACGACATGAGACAGGTACACAGTCAGTCCCATTACGGAAGTAGGAAAAAGTGCAGCTGGACTTGCTACGGTACTTAGAATTGACATATGTGGCAAAGCCACCACCTCTTTTCTTCGTGGAGTTCTGCCTGTCCTGACGGAAGCATGATTAACTTTCCATTTCAGTCACAGAATCATCCACGTCAGCTTTCAGCCAGTTTTCCTGAAGTCACACCACGCACGTATTTCGAACGGCACGAGCCGTAGGCAAGTAAGTTAGGTCTAAAACTTTGTTGAACAGAGAACGCACGTTGTTACACACAATGCTGGTAGCTGTCACATAATCCGGTGGTTTGCGCCTAAGGCCTACCTGCCATCCGACTCTTTTGCGTCTCTTCACAGGATGGCTCCGATTCACGTTGTCGTTATTTGATGGTAGGTGACCCGAAACTTATCGACACATGCCTTGTATTGATAACATAAATAGCTTTGAATGTATTCGCGATGACAACTTCTGGGTGGGAGACTGCGTTAACAGAATAAATCGAACGAAAACGGACCAGAATTGTAGCGTAGCCTTTCAAGCAGCGCGCAGTGTAGTCTTGTTGACAGACTTGAAGTATGAACTATTTTCCAGAACCACGATGATCGTCGGTCTGTGAATAGTGTGCAAGTGCTCGGATAGCTTTTGGAGGGTCTACTTTTCACGTGCGTATCACAGTTTGCGGACAATGACAGAACGTAACGGTGTACATGAAACTCCCCCGTTTTGGAATCTGTCGAACGTGAACATGGATTCTAAACCAGCAATCGGGCTGATATCTCCCGCCTCTTTCAAATCGTTTTCTGACAGCTCGGCAAAGCATCAATTTGGCAGTTTAAAATAACCAATTTTTAAAATCTAGATATAAGCTACGTGACTACAACTACTCATTAGGATTTTCCTTCCGTTGCAATATCATTTAGTGTACGAGTTGAATAAACAGATGAAATAATAGCCCAGTATTTTTGGGTTGCTTGTTAATTTGTAGCTTTTGGGTAGTGGTGGCTGCGCGGATGATGTGGTTGACAACACAGACGTTGCTAACCTCTGTTAGTCATAACATCAATATCAGTTTGACTCGGTTTGCACTGATTTTCCCTCTTGTTCCAGGCTAATGCATGTGAGCTCAGAGTAGGTTCATGCGCACTGAATTTTACTCAAGGAATAATCTTGTCCTAGAGGAGTGTTTGTTTATGATTTCTTGTTTTTTTTACGGTTGATCAAAATTTCTCCCTCGCCTTGACCTTATCCTCAATTCTATCCTCATCGTCATGTAGGCCAACGATGTGAGCATCGGGATCCGTGTGCGACTAATCCGTGTCATTCACATGGTCGATGCATCTCCAACAATTTGGGCCAGTTCCATTGCGATTGTGAATCTGGTTGGATTGGGACGGATTGCACGGAGGATCTGGACGAATGTCACATGGATGGCTTGCCCCCGTGCGCACACGCCGGCATCTGCACCAATACTGTACGTGATCTACAATGTTAAAAGCGGTAATCTTTTTTTTCGACCAAGATGTATCATTCACCATCTATCTGTCTTAACCGGTCAGTTCACGAGACTGAGTTACGCGAGTTATTTGTCTGTTCATCTATTTCTTAAGCCCAATCGCCCTATTGCCGTTACAATCCCACGACTGTGGTTTCATCACTTCAAGTCTGGGTTATCTGAAATGATATTGTATCTCTTTTAGGTTTGTTTAGTCCCGCTCGGTGCAATCGAATTTCTCCGGATGTTCAGAAATCACTGCATAGTCCACATAGAGTTGTCATATGAAGCTGAATTTCTTACGATCACGCTCTAGTTCGGGCGCATTTCAGCCCACGTCGCGTCGGTGCCTGAAGCTACGACAAAGCCAACCGTCCCCTGCAGCTACTACTAGACGATAACCATGGATTTGTTTTCCAAACAGAATTATCCACGAGGTTATCGATGCAGTCATATACCCCGAAATCCAGATGAACGACGGGCTGAAATCAAACAGACTCTGTTTGAGGCTACTAATGCTACCCAAGGTCCAAGAACCAGACACACACCGAAAAGATGGATATCTGCATCCTCCGGAGTACTGTTAGATGCGCGCGGATCGATTCCTCCGGATTCCGGATATGACGAGTTGTGGAAATGCATTAAACATCAACTGATTCAAAGCCGATGAAACGACTATGAATAGGGATGGGTTGCGAAGTGTAAAGAGATAAAAAAGGCTGTGGCGATTGGCCACAACCGCAACCTTTTCCGTCTAAATAGAAACACCTGTCCACGAAAACCGGACGTTAGCGAACCGATCAAGGAGGCAAACGGTTCATTGATTCAGAATCAAGAGCATCGTCTACGTAATTGCTCACAGCATTTCAAGGAACATTCTCACTGACGTTTATCAACAGTAGGTGTGCTAATTAACCCGATGGTTAGCATTGTGGATGGAGAAACCAACCCTCCTTTAGAAGCGGGGGTTATCCGTGATATATAAAACCGACATAAGTCTGTTGAACCGGATAAATTGTTTCCGTCAGTTTTCAACTATAATAACTCAGCATTGTCATCGGAGTTGGCAGAACTCCTCGGTTTGATATGGCAAAAGGAATAAGTTCAAAAGATTTGGTGTAAATCGGTGATCATATCGATTTATAAAAAATCACCAGGTCTCCCTGTGAGAAGCGCAGAGGAATAAGCCTGGTTAGCATAACGTTTGAACTTCTCGCCGGTATTATTTTCCGTGGTTTATCTGGCGCTGTCGAACAGTGCTCGCACGAGAATCAAGCTGGATTTAAACCTGGTTGAGGTTGTGTTGATTACATCTTCACTCTTTGGCAAATTTCAGAACATAGACACAACATCCGCAGACCCACCATCTATGTCTTTATTGATACAGAATGCTCGTTTGTCATTTGTCAATCTGAGTCATCTGTGGCGTCGGCATGACATCCGTTTTTCATCAAGGGTTGAGTATACGCGACAGCAATCAACCCAGTTCTTCTGTATGGTTCGGAATCCTGGTCATTGCGAGTGGAGGATATAGGAAGATTGGCGGTATTCGAATACCGACATCGTAATATTTCTCGAATCTGGTGGGAATACCGTATCAGCAAAGCTGAAGTTCGTCATGGAGTCTGAGGTACTCGAATCGAATCATTAGACGAAACACTCTAGCTCATTAGAGTAGAGGGTAGTTGGGACATGTGTTGCGCGTGTCCCCTGACAGGATTCCTCGGCGTGCTATGTTTGTTGAGGCGGGCACCGGTCGGAAGATGAGTAGAGGTGGTCAGTCCATGACATGGAAGAATGGTATGAAACTAGTGGACTTGGCCATGTAAGTGTGTTAGACTCACTGGACAGGATCCAACAGATCATCCCGCTCAATAGTTAGATATATTAAAGGAAATGGCTTGGAGCCGCGATCATTGACGTCCTCGTATTCTCATATTTCCTTTATCGACTTGATACCGCCATTTGCAGTTCTCTTCCTGCTCTTTTCGTTACTTCCGATTGAAGTTGTGGCTGAAAGATGGCACCAAAAGCCAAAGCAATCAGTAATTACCAATTGTCTGATCTTATCTGACCTGAACTGGTCTGAACGAACAGTGCTTCAAATAAGTTGATTTCCGTGCACCGAAAAATGTCTTCGTATGCCTGTTATTCGCAGTAGTCCAGTTTATGGTCCGTGCAAGAGAAAGCCAGTCTAACTGTTGCAGCATGCACTAGCTCCTAAGACAAGTCGGGTCTCGACAGAGATCCTACAGTTCTTCACGTAGACAGTCGTCTAATTGTCTCTCGGTAGGATCTGTGAATTATTGGGCGAAATACTTACACCGTTCAGTCTCACTTATCCACATTGCACAAAGAACTTGCGTATAACCAACTTATACCAGTTCGTTGGTCGACAATGTTTATCTCGCGGTATTTTGCGAGTCCCAGCAGAACCGTGTTTGACACTTATGTTGCATTTTTTTGCGCAACTGACTGTGCCTGACCGTGTCTTTTCGGTTATGAACAATAATTCGCCGAGCACAGAAATCAGGGGCGAGTTAGCATGCCGAAATCAGACACGATAGTGATCAAACTTTCATTCACTCAGACTCAAGCTTATTCACTCCGGATGCGGTTTTGCTGCCTCGTTTCCAATTCATCCCGCTTCTCCTCATCCGCAAAAAGTTCGATCATCAAGAGACTGATACGGTCTCGACGACCCGATTTGTACCGTATTAGGAGGGTAGACAATAAAGCTGGGAGTATAACGTATGGTCAGTCACCGATAATGATTCAACCAGACCTTTTACAAGTTAATCAGCACCCACCCACCCCCACTGACCAAACACGAGCAAATTTGTACCAACACTATGACCAAATATAGTCTTTCGACGGTCGTTGCCGCTTCTAACACAACCCATCCACAATCACACACACACACACAAACATAAACACGCGTTTACGTAAATGTATTTGCGAACATTCACGTGCATACACGTGGCCCAATTTCAACGCCTTTGCTGTCATCAATCAAATCCATGTGGATGTCCAAACAAGCGCATTACAGAAGCAACCCTATGGAGGTTGGATACACAATCGCGTTGGTAGGTATACGAAAGAGTACAGTAAAGTTAGTGTTGTTTTTCCCTAGTATCACCGTCGGCTAGCAACCTGTTATTTATGTTCCGAATCCTAATTCCTTGGTTTCTTCGGCTCCGTATTCATCCTTCGGAATTCGTATATTCTTCTCCCTGGCTCCCCACCTCAAATTCGCATATCAACTGTCCATTTGCAATGTGTTTTGATTGTTTCAGATTGTCCGAATTACTTTTTTTCCGACCAGGAAGACGGGTTTGTTATTATTGTTGCTATTTTGTTTTGTCACAGCCTGGTAGTTTCGTTTGTCAGTGCCCTGTCGGATTTGCCGGACCAATGTGCCAGGATGTGGTACTTCAGTGCCTAGCTCAGCCATGTCGTAACGGGGGCCGTTGTGTCGAAGAACCCCGCAAATATCGGTGTGAATGTGCTCCAGGTCAGTGTTGACACCATGTTCATTCACTCATTTACTCATTCATCCATTAGGTAAGTAAATAAATAAATAATTTATTCATTCATTCATCTATTCAAGGAAAGCAATCAGCCAGTCAATGAGTTCGTTTAGAGTCTACTTTTCTGTTTCTGTCGTTTTCGTCGCTATACCTACCGACCTAGCTACCTCTACTTGAAATTATTTCGTCGTCTGTGAAAGCTTGAAGAGATCGACTATTGGGATAAATTGATGAGACGACGTTTGTGAACAGTTTTATTGCTTTCACACCCACTGTTCACAGCCCGTTTTTCACGTTTGTTGTTTTGGAGTTACTTTCTTCCAAAGCCAAACAAGCAGTAATATTCGGCAAATAAGTTTGATGCGCTCGCCAGTCTCAGTCCCCTGTGATGTGCCAATTTTCCCGGATGGGGTTCATGAGGCCCATGTGCTTATTGGTTGACTATACCGGAGGGCATAGCCAGTCCTTGGTGAATTTGTATTTATCCTAATACTTCATCTTGTGGATGTTTTCGCTTTACTATAACACTAAGTCCTTTCATTTTTGATCAGGTTTCGCCGAGAGGCAACATCTAAGTCCACCGAGCATAGGGCATACTTGCTGAATAGTAAAACTAAACCAGGTAACTCGGTGCATCTGTGTGTGTGTGTGTGTGTGTGTGTGTGTGTGTGTGTGTGTGTGTGTGCATGTGAAAGCTAACGTGACAGGACAAACTGATGAGTGTTTTGTTTCAAAATTGTCGTTTCCCGTTTTCCCTACCGATCAGTTTCTTGTGACTGTTTGTTGCATTAGATTATGAGATAGACAGATGGAGATGTAGACGGACAACACTATACGGATTATATGGATAATTTTAGTGAGATCACAGATCGCGAATTCTGAGTGCTGCTTGTTACGCGCGAACTGCTGGATGGGTTCTAAACGTCGTATTCGAACACGGGGAAAGTGACAGGACCACTGGTTAGCTGGGCTACGTCTGTCCGTCTGCCTCGTTTGTTTTTGAACAACCAGTAAAGAGTGTCTTCGTATCACTTTTTCCCTAACAGAAGTTTGGGTTCGGATTCCAAAGTCAGTATCAGCATATTTCGTGGTGCGGAAAGTACACTCCTCGGTAAATCAAGAACATGTGGGAAGTATGTCGGATATCCTTGGTCGTACACACACACACACACACACACACACACACACACACAGCCACACACATACACAACGCCCATTGCCTCACCCCACGCCAACTCAAACAATTATACTACTACTTTTTAGGAAGTCTGATTACATCGAATTAAAATATGAAGGAAGTAGGTGTTATCCAAATCTGCTCCTTCATTCGTTCGTGGGTTATCCCCGAGCAAATGACAGAAAAAATATCCATACCAGTATACGATCACATGAATAGGCCGCGTGCTTCCAGCACAACAGTATGATATTTTAGATGAGATGTGATACGGTAACGGACGAGATCACGACACGACAGGATTGACTACGTCGGAAACGTGGCTTTTTGCATCAATCTTAAATTAAGGGAGAGAAAATTGGTAAGACATTTTACAGAAAGGATGCTGGAGGTTTCTGGGCAAGTCAAACATCGCGGCAGCCCTCATGGCGAAAGGGGTTTTTCTTCGAGAACCTTCACCAGAGCCTTTGATTCAAAAGTCTGACCTACGTGGGGATGGGACGTTAACCCAGCACGGGAACGTGACCGAAAAACCGGCGAAGAGAGACTTATTCTCGCCTGTCTCGTGAGACCTGATTGTTCCGTGCATTGTGTCTTGTCTTAGCTGGTGCTCTGTTATCGATCCACTTTTCGGATTCAGTCCTTAGCCCCAAGCACCCAATGGAGCATGTGGAAAGTGAACGGGGGCAGCATCCTTTGGGTAGGGGCTGCTCAACTTAGACAGGTGGTAGCTGCACAATGAAGTACGACGACTTCCACCGTCGAAAGAAACCCCAGGTACTCCACTTCTCCGTCCATCTAGTGGAGGTTTTTAGACCAATAAACTGCTTCTCTCCGTAATCTTATTTGAATCGAGTGGAGCGTGCATGGACGGGGAGTCCATTTTTAGAGTCACACGGTGATTCTTCCAAAGTTAAGCGACGAATTAAATTTGGAAGGATCACCGCGTGATTCTAAAAATGGACTCCCCATCCATGCAAGTTCGATTCGATTTGAATGAGATTGCAGCTGTAAACCAACTGTGGAGTGCTCAAGCATAAGGATGATTCGGCGGAAGAGTGCCGGGTACGCATACCTAATGAGCGGCGATAACCGCGAAACCGGTCGTGTGCTTTCGGGGAGATTTTGTCCTGTCATCCACATACAATGCCATACTACTCATATCGAAGATGCTTCTCTCCGTGTTTATTCTCTGGAGTGTCCTCTCCTCCTCACCAGAGACTAGAATCAGGTGTTACCCAAAACCTAGTTCAAAGAGACTGCAATTCGTCTGGCCTCTACCCATGGATCTGCCGGGTATCATTACATCTGCATAGCTCGTTGGGTCATGGAAGCACGCAAGCCACCACACCACGCCAAAGTGCAGTCTCGTCGTGATGGACGACGACAGTGACAGGGATTCGACACACTGACACGGAGACTTACAGGGTCGTCGGATGTGCTGGTTACGGCACTCTTCTATGGGGGTTGCACGTGCATAGTCTGCAAAAGCATAGAAGGAAGGTAGGCCCGACAAGCCCAAGTTCAATAAGTGCCTAAACGGAAACCAACACTTGCATCAGAGAAGACGGGAATGGCGGTCTGTGCCAATGCGTTACAAATAAACAAGCCGTGATCCGAATACGGTCACAGGTTACTGATAATATAAGTTCTCTCGACGCTTGCTTAGGCATTTGACTCTCCTGCTGTAATTCAAGACTTCGTGCATACCATTAAGATACAACCGGCACTTGGGTGGAGCGGAGGGAACAACCACTACTTTCCCGCATGTGGCTCACGATAAAGAACAGTGCGAAAAGGCAAATGTTGGTGAGGATAGAGTAAAAATGAATGCTAATTTGTAAGAGTAAGAGTAAAAGATACCGACAGAGTTGATTTTTGCCGTCAGTTCGGCGTACTGTCAATCAGCTATCAACTAATCATTGAACAGTTCCAATGTCCGTTGTTCTCGTGGGACTTGGAAACTTAGAACAGCTCGCATGAAGATGACAGATAGAGTGACGGTCAGTGGGAGTGGTGGTGGTGGTGGTGGTAGTAGTGGTTATGAGTTATCTATCGGTAACCGAGGTGTAGATGGAACTGATGCGAGAATTAATGTTTCGTAGTGTGGTTGGGTCCATCAACGAGAACAAAGAACGAAAGGGGGGGGGGGAAGGAATTGCCAATTTTGTCAAACTTTTTCTCATACATTCCCCATTTACTTCGCCGCACTCAGCAGGAATAACATTTAAATCAAGAATAGATCAGACAAATAACTGTTCTCGATTTTAAGCGTACTACAAGGTTCTGCAGTCTGGTTACATGGAGGGGGAGTGGATATTCAGTTATTCGAGATTTCAGAATAATTTTTGTTTGTCAGAAGCAGATATTTCTTTTACGATGTGAATTAACACTAGATTCTAGCATTCAGAGGAAAATCCACTTGATCAGTATCTTGTAGGTGAAGATTACTGGTCATATGAATCACGTGAACGCACAACAAGTATATCAAACACATAATGTACCAATGAATATACTGGTGGAATGGGATGAATACAGTCACATTTTGACTTGACTGATTTGACTTGAAATAGTTATTAACCCAAACACTATCCTGGGTTTCGATTAAAAGGTAGTTTGCCCTCTGCTTCGTTCATCCCCTGACTGAACGGCTCCGTTGCTGCCCGTGTTTGGCGAATGAACTGACGACATACACCAGTGTGATCTGGTCCGTGAGGGACTCAGTAGGTTCGGCACAGAATCGTAACGATGACCTGATTGGCCACTTGACTACGAGTTATCATGGGGTTATAGAACTGTACATTTTCAATCTCGGTTTGAATAGGGACGAGTACTGTGCGGTATCGATCGCGGCTAGAAGTTGGTGTTTTTGTTCTGCTTTTCTCTTACACTAATTTCGTGTGCCCGTCGGACCGTATCCGTTTGAATTGACGGTTTTCGGACTCCGGATAAATCAGTCCGTGTGGGTAGCCGGGGCGTGGACAAATTCTGTCCTATTCATATTTGAAAATCCCCGATTCCTCGTCTGTTCTGTGTACGTTTCATCGAAGTCGGTGTAGCTTTGGGCAAAAATGCTGAGGTATTTTGTCGCTTTCTTTGCCAAAGACAAATACAACGTTCCCTCTCGCTGTTTTTTCCGTCGTCGAACCCCGTCGTCGTGAATCACTTTGAAGTGCACGTATGCTTTGTGCGCGTCGGCATTCGTCATTTGGATGTCACAGACTGTTTTGAAAGACAGTTGATTTTTTTGACCTGATGCATGTACAAGCGTGTATATGCCCGCCCTCCACCCCCCCCCCCATCTCCGTTCCCAAACCCGCCCATGTACAGTCGCGTGCATCAGCGAACCTAGATCGTTCGCGATAAGACAAATGAATCCATTTTGCGTAGGCGGTTGGTGGACCTTACCTGGGCTTTGCGTGTTCGTGTGAGGGCCACGTTAGCTTCACTACAAAAATATGGCTGATCAGAACAGATGGAACACGAATTGCTTGCGTCGCGCGATTTTTGTCTTCTATCCGCTCTGATCAAGTGGATCAAAAGAAACCAATGTTTCAAACAGTATAGTGCCAGTTTCTGTCGGTCCACTGGCGCGGATTGTGGGATGAGGCGGAGTGAGAGGACAAGTTTTGTGGAGTGAAGTGATTGACCTCATAATCTCTGTGAAATTATCATCGTCAGCATAATCATCCCATCGGTATGGCTGGTATTGATGATCACAAGTAGTTCAATTTTCATGGCTACCGGTATCAACGTTCAGCCCATAATGGAAAACCATAAAAGAGTTGTACTTCGCTCTTTGATCTAGCTTATTAGGAATCAATTGCAGCGCATCTCACCTGAGATTCGAACCCGGAGTAGACGGTTGTTACCCAACTTAAACCGTAACCATTAGGATATCTGGGCTGACTCGAAACAACTTTTTCTTCGTTCACATCAAAACGTCACGTAACATAGCAGGACCCATCCGTCACTGAATGAGGAGGTAAACAACTCGTAACCCACACCCACCCACCCACACAAACACAACAATCAACTGCTTTGACGAACGTCTTTTCAGTAGGGGTTTAAAGGAATGAACCTTACCACAGTTGCTGCCCGGAGTTACTGAGCTGTGCCCATGCGCGTGGTATTTCCGACTCTGGGCTTCATTCAATCCGGTTGAGTTATGCACTACGATTTTTTTTCGAATCTTTGTAAACAACCCGTTTCTCCGTCTCAGTCACACAGGGGCACACGCGGGCATTCATGTATAAGCAGACAGACAGACAGACAAAAGCGAATGAAACAAGCAACAGAGAAGGATGTGTGCGTGTGGGTGCATGCGGATAGGGTCTAGTGGTCACCAAGTAGCAATGTGTTCACTGAAGGTCATACGTTAAAATTTTATCTTTTGCTATCCCACGGGGGTACAGGAGTTTCTGTGTGTGTGTGTGTGTGTTGTGACGGCCACTACCAGAAACTTTATGAAATGTTGCGGCTGCTGCTGATGATGCGGGTACATTATTGTTAAATCAGGCAATGTGAAAACAATGAGTTAGCAACTGGTTGGCGCCACCATGACCTCGTTCAAATGGAGAAGCTCACATTTTGATACCCGTGTGTTTTAAATGAATCTAGTGAATGACGGCCGTCTTCTTTCGTTTTTCTTGTTCGTTTTTTGTTGTCTTTGCTTTTGTTGCTACTACAACTACTACTAATGCTGTTGTTGTTATTACTCATCTAGCAGGTTAGATTCAATATTTTCAGCAGTTACTTTTTACCACATTTCTGAAGGATTGCTTTAACCGGATAATTTCAGTGAGCTTACTGTTCTACACGACCGGTCGGTTCATCAGAACGAGAAGACATGAGTCACGAGGTGCAGGGATTTTGTTCACTCTTATCGATCCCGAACATATAGCAGGTCAGTAGTTGTGCAGTTCAGTGGGAAAAACATTACCGTCGAGCAGAATCGATTGAAAGCTCTGATAGTACGTCCGGTGGAAGAGAAGGAGACTTGTTGGTTTCGTCACAAGGTTAACCGAAATTTTGCGTCAAACGATTTCGTGCTGAGAGCACTAACTGATACGTCATCATAAGCATAGGTTTGATATTGGATTGAGCTGAAAGATTGGTTCCGGACAACTTTTTGACCTGATGCAACTGAGTCTCTTGCAACCGGCGACATGATGTCATTCTGTGTGGTCCCAGTGTTTGCGTCATCGATTCTGACAACCATTTTGGTATATGTTTCGACAATCGTTGAGCCAAGCAGTGATCCCTTCTGCGTCATGTGCGCAATCTCAGCTACAGTCGAACTGATAAATAATCTGTGAGACATTGGGATGACCAAGGCTGCTTGAGGGACTTAGAAAACTTGACTCTTTGGTGGTTCTTCTTGAGAGAGTTAGGGATTAGTAGATTTAAGGGCACTAACATAAGGGCCGATTATCTTGATTCGTCGTATTGCATTTGGCATAATATGACAAATTGTGTGGTGTGCGGGAGAAAGTTTACCGTCTAGTTTCATTTAAAATCGAACGCAGCTTAGCTGGTGATGATAACAGAGACAACGCAGACCCCGTTCTGCTTGGAATAGGTTATCAGCGTAGTTAAGATGGAATTTTTTTATATATTTCATGCTTACGCCTGACTGCAATAGAAGATGTGTACATCCAAGCCTCGAAGACCCACTTTGCCATTTAGGATAACGGGCTACCTGACCCTGAGACTTGAACTGGAGAGCCACTTAAGGTCCCAATAGAGATCAGACTTGGTAACGAACCAGGCAACAGCAGATTGTGGTCTACCACCAAAGTGATGGGCGATAGTGAGACTTGAACCGCTTACCTTCGAGTCGATAAACGGCTGTACCATCACTCGATCACCACTGCTCAAATAGGTCAAACAGTATCGTTCGGCTAGCCAAGTGTTCACGGACTAGTTGTTCATCTTCACTTTCTCAGCCTGATCATTGTGCTACTGTCACTGAGGGACAGGCTACTGTTACATGACAGAGTCTTAAAGACATTCTTGAAATATCAACATGAGCCATCGATTGGTTTGATCAGAAACTTGTTTAAAATAGCTCAGTCCAATCAGTCCATGTGTGCATGCGCGTAGTTGTCGGATTTCCTCTTTTATTTCCTAGGAGCTGACTTAGTTTCCCTGGTTTGATTACACCAACTCATGGACGAGTTTGTTTATCAAATAAAATCTTGCTTAACTGAATTCGGTCATCGGCAGAAACCCTCGAGAAGTACGTGATGCTACCGGCTTCTTAAGTAATCATCTACACTTGGGTCGCATCTACACAGCACACTGTACACTCACATAACTTCTGCGGTAGCTGGAGACCAGATATGTGGAGTCATTATCACTTGATTAGTATCTGCCCT
This sequence comes from Fasciola hepatica, assembly GCA_948099385.1. Taxonomy (NCBI): domain Eukaryota; kingdom Metazoa; phylum Platyhelminthes; class Trematoda; order Plagiorchiida; family Fasciolidae; genus Fasciola; species Fasciola hepatica. The sequence continues at coordinate 50,097,971 of CANUEZ040000043.1, forward strand.
CATGTTTGATGATTGAGGGTCGGCATTTATCAACAGTGAATATCTAGAAAGGACACATTTCGTTCTTCTCCCGATATCGGAACACTAAAAGTCCACTGGACATGAATATTTTCTGATAGATTCTGATTAATTCACGGAATATAAACACTAATCACGAATGATGCGTCTTTCACGATGAAATGAAACATTGATGAAATTGCACAGGATACCTTTATCAATCTTGGAAACATCCGTTCTTTCAATGTGTTATGAAAGTGAACCCAAATCAACGAAAAAGACAAACTTTTTCAGAACTCATGTCTCATGTGGTCACCCACGGACTGCTTTATCCCTTGACTAAATTGTACTTGAGCCACACTCATGACAAACTGTCAGAGATGGACGACAACTCCTTGTTTTTTGACAGTGAAGTCTCAAAACATGAACGAAATGTCAAACCAGCAAATAGGAGACCAGGTTAATCTATGAGGATAGAGTGAGACCGTTCATCTGTGTTTGAGGAGATTCATTTCGGATGATTTCGATCTTTAATCGACCAGATGATGAGTGTTTTTCCAACGAAAATGATAATAAGATGACTGGTTTCCTACATTTCGTTCTTATTGTGAACTGCTTGAATTGCTGCGTCGATTCCACTGGTGTTTGAGGATGTCACGGTTTGAATGATAGGGAAGTCGTGATGGTAACAAATTTAATGAGATACGACTGTAATGTCCCATACTAAGTGGCTTTCTCGGTAGCTATTGATTCACGGTAGCAAAGGGAACTCTCTGTAACTTAGTAGCTTACATACTTCTACTGTTTCGAGTATTGCGTGTTGTGTCCGGATTGAACAGTCACGCATTCTGAGCGGAAATTCGATCAACATCCCTCTTATGCATTGATGCACTCTTGTTGATGTTTTATCATGTTGTGTTTGTTCATTGATCGATTCTGCATTGTATCATCGTTTGGTGTCGCTTGATTTGAGACGAATGTTCGTTAGCGTATGCATTTAACTGAGCTCCCACTGATATTACTTTCACAACTTGGACTTGCGTGCTACTTGCCTGCTTGCTACGACCTGGTTTTGTTCTTACTCTCGTACGAATAAATGGACTTCTATTATTACGTGTGTTCCATTACTGATCAGGAGCACAACAATTGGCAACATGTATAGATCCGTAAAACAGGTCTAATGCCGGCAACGCCCACTGTTGTGCTCCTGATCAGTAATGGAACACACGTAATAATAGAAGTCCATTTATTCGTACGAGAGTAAGAACAAAACCAGGTCGTAGCAAGCAGGCAAGTAGCACGCAAGTCCAAGTTGTGAAAGTAATATCAGTGGGAGCTCAGTTAAATGCATACGCTAACGAACATTCGTCTCAAATCAAGCGACACCAAACGATGATACAATGCAGAATCGATCAATGAACAAACACAACATGATAAAACATCAACAAGAGTGCACCAATGCATAAGAAGGATGTTGATCGAATTTCCGCTCAGAATGCGTGACTGTTCAATGTGGAGACAACAGGGCATCTTCAGACGGATGGGTCTTGTTCATTTTTATCCATCCAATCTAACTGACACTCAGGACCGAGTCATCCTTACTGTGAACCACGGCTCTAGAAGAATAGGTCCTTCGTAAATGGATTTTGTTGCGTAGCAGAAAAACCCGATTTGTGGAAGTCATCAGAGACCGCGTCACTTTCTACTTTACCAATTTGCTCTGATTACCGTGGTCCACCATCGTCACTCTGTTGTTTCTGCTCCGTGTGAGCGGTGTTTGGGCATTCTGTCCCACAGGAAGCATCAGGTCGGATGATTGATACAGTACTGCATTGCAAACTGGAGTCGCCGTTAGTACACAAGTATGGCTATGGCCCTCATTCTATCTTGTGTGTGAACCCAGCCTGGATGAGAAACAATATGATGGTTCTCAGACCCACTTACGGTTTTACAAAGAAATAAATGAAAAATGCTTTAACTTCCCACACACAATCTGTGAGTTTCCCATCCACCCCCACCCAGTTCTCGTTTGCACACCCTTGTTCACGTACTTCCCTTGTCTTACGATGGATGATTACTTCTGCCATCTCGCCGCATTGGGATGATTTACTGCATTGTTTTCAACGTATGAGACACCGACTACGGCTCTCAGACTTTTACTCCGTGTAGATATATGTGTGAAGAAATTCGCTAGCCAAATCTGCATTTTAGTGCACCCTTCTAATTTCTGACCTACCATCGTTGAGATGATTTTTATTGTCACAGTCAACTTCCGCCGTGTTACCCTCGAGCAAAATATTCAAGACAGTTTACGTTGTTAATAAAAGACAAATATCGACAACTAACAGGTCACCAACCATCAGACTGCATCACTATGGTTTGAAACCATCAAGTGAGGAAAAGCAAGATCGCCGGATGACAAACGACCCTTAGTTGACACGGCCGGATTCTGCGACAATCCCCCGCTCGATGTGTAACAATGTGTAATCGCCGTTCAACAAGCTTCCGGATCTGACCTGTTCGCTTATGGCTCGCGCTTTCCAAAACACTTATGCTCTATGCCTTTAATAAACTTGGCTGAATGCTGACATGGACGAATCTGCGGTTGAAATTGGAGAAATCAATGTTTCCGTCAGTATATACGGAACTCCATGAAGAAAAAATGTGATGGCGTTGTCATCTATATCAGCTCCAAGTGATGCAGCAAGTCCACTGTCAAGATCTCCACTCTTCTAGTAGGATTGACCATAGATCCGTTTAGAGTCGTCCTAAATTTTTCCGTTTTACCGATATCGTTATCAAGAATGTCTACTTCACATTGCAAAGCTCACAAAACATAGGCAACTCCTCTTGTGATCCATTCTTAACCTTCCTTATTATACCACAGTATAAACTGGAAAATCTTATTTTCAGCTAAGTCCCTATTTTTGACCACTCGACACGGAAAGTTGATTTCCAATGTCGTACTTGCGTGCAGGCACAATGGAAGGGGAAAATCCAAGAACACAAACAGCCGTGGCGCTATCACAAGAATGAAGAGTGACAGTGTTGCTATCGTCATTTTTGTGTCCCTACCCTTCAATATACCCTTCAAAATGTTGTTACGGCAGTTTTGTACTCCGTTTGTGGTGCACATTGAAGAAGCGGCGTCATGATATCTCTAACGACATTTCTTCATTGATCCACAAAGCGAATACTTATTTCGTCTGTTCTTTGTCATGGTCCTTCCTTTTTGACTGGTTACGGTCCAGTGGCACATCTATCGAACAGCACTGAACCTCGCGTACGAGGTTCGAATCCGGCCACTGCCGGCCAGTTTTCATGGTAGACAGCAATCTACTATTGCCCTTGTGTGGTTCTTCTTTTCGCGTCTCTGGATCATATTCAGTGTTACCATAGTGTGATTTCTACCATTGGTGTTCTATCACAGCATTATCTCTGCCTCACTAATACTGCTCGGAGAAGCAGAATCCGATTTAAAGTATTCTCACTTGCGGTGAGATTTTCCCTCGACTAATAGACCATGTCGGAGGAGATACAATGAAACCACGTGTTCCGTGTGCACCATAAATTCAATATAAAACTGTTGTAACAAAATTTTGAGGCGTATACTGAAGTAGGAACACAAAAAAATAAATAAATTTAGCAATCACACCATAATAGCACCAAATTTGATCTGATGATTTTTGTGATTCCATCATTTCTTCATCATTCGCCTCATTTCATTCATGCACGAATAATAATAATCATCTCAACTGATAGGGTACACGGGTCATAATTGTGAACTGGAAATCAACGAATGTTCCGGTTCGCCTTGTGAACCAAACGGTCAGTGCGAAGATCTGATCGGTGCGTATCGATGCAACTGTTTTCCCGGGTGGACTGGTCGACACTGTGAGATCCGGATACTCACCTGTATGGACTGGCCGTGTCAAAACAATGCCACGTGTGAGGACATTCCATTTCCGCAGTCAGTGAATCGAACGCATGCGTTTCGGTGTCACTGTAATCAAGGTGAGCTAGCTCCGGGTTGTCCTCTTTGCACACACACACACACACCATGTATATATAACTAATGGGTTATAGGAGCTAATGTTCAGTCGGAATGGGAAATTATGTGATGGATGCTTTGAAAAAGAACAAGGCTCACACTCGCGATCCACCTCTATCTCCGGACCGGCCGTGGGTGGTGGGTCAAGGCAGGATCAAGGCTTGCGCAAACTGCTGTTCTCTGAGCCCATAACGGAAGATCGTAGAGACGAACACTTACCGTCTCCCCTGTGGTGTTAGCACGAGAAAAATTACCAAAATTACCAATTTTCGTACACTAGCCGTCTCATTCGATCAAATTCACTAAAGGGGTAGACACAACGAGATGTGAACACAACGCTTTTTATTGCCTCAGTTCCTCCAGGGCTCAACCAAACCGGCCGTCGGTCACGGACATTTTCGCGCACGTTCGTCGGGTCTTGCAACGAATGTACGCCGTACCACACGAACGGGTGAATGCATGTGTGCAGAACGAATTCGTAGAATATAGCTTTCTTCGGTTAAGCTCGTCATACCGTGATACCGAATTTGTCAGTAAAATGCGTCAGTGGCAAGCCCAAGCAAGCCTCAATCGGCGTGGGCAATTACGGGCCTGGATTTACCACATAAACTGAAGCCTCTGTGCTGGTCCGACACGACACATTAGGTTGCGTCTGATACGCATCACTGTCATACACAATTTCAGTAGAGGAGCAGTCAAGCAATTTTTTTCGCGATGAGCGTTCTCATTGCAGCCAAATTGGCGGGGTGCTGAAGGGAGACGTGTCTGATCCACGGTGCGGATGGACCATCATAACTAACAAGTACTCCAATCAATCTTCCTCCCGGTGTATGTTTCAGATGGCCAGTCGAATAACTTTCCCACGGTCTCGGCTGGAGTTAGGCTGGTGCACATGGTACCTCGACATAAAAACGTAGCTGAACGGACATGTCGACGAGGCCCGATTTGCGTTTGATAATTGGTGGAAAGCAGTAACGTGCGGTCGTGAGTACTGTTTCGACGTGGCTTGAAATAGCCATCTGATCGACTATTAAGATTTTCACATACTGTTTAGGGAAGCCCCGTGCGAGAGGCATTCGAATGAGATCCGAGAACGTCTTGTTCTAGCGTTTTAATCCCGACAATATTGGCGGCATGTAGCTCGTGCTACGAGAATTAGGAAATCAACAATGAGTAACTGGATCCATCCAGTTGATCGAGGCGTTGACAACGTGAGCCATGGCGAATTGCGTTCACGATCCTTTAAAGATTGGTGAACTGTTGCAATCGGTCTCTTCCGATCCAATCACGTTACACAAAATGTAAGAAAGGCTGATGTCCGAATTCGGGAGGTGTGTTTTTGCGTACAGACCACATCCCAATATTTGGATGGACAGTTACTGACGATGAAGAAAATGTGTCCAGCTCCGGAAACAGTAATTTCTCATGAGAATAAAAGTAAGAATTATGTAACTGAAGTAATTAGCCACGACGTGAATGAGAAAAGAATGTTTTTGGTTGACGAAAAAAATTCCAGTCGGTTTTGCAGCTGAACCAGAAGTCGGCCCGTCCAAGGTACTCCCGCATCTCGTCGAGCAGTGGACAGCAAGGGACCAAGCCTGCATATCATTAGAGTAATAGACAACATGGGACTGTTACGCTACACTGTTGACAGAAGAGGCTATGTCGGTGGACTCCGTATTCGGTGGATGAGAGGCCTTCCGAATGAAATCGGCTTTGAAAACCTTAAAAACCATGTTTTATGATTGGCTATACCTCATGACGCACACCTAGAATCAGTGGCTAAAAGAGGAGACTATAGTCAAGTGAATATACCAAGGTTGACAAATTATTCACCGACCCTTAACCCAATCGCCGGGTCAAAAATAAAAGCGAAATGGCCGTCCGTTATCACATTGTGTTAGCACGCGATCCCTGAGGCTCGAAGTCAAAAGAAGAATGGTGTATGAAGTTCTTGGAGGATATCGCTGAATAAGCTGAGTTTTCGATAACCGCAGATAACTACAGAGCGTGATCATACATGTATCTAAACGGTACGGGAATGTTCTTGAATTTCGTGACCTTTAAAAGTGCTTTAATTAACATTTATTTTTCACCACTGTTTTGCATTTGTATAGTAAAAAGGAGGGAGTACCATTTGAATACGAACAACTTATTTGTTCTGAGCTATCCCAATTACTCAAGTGAGAAGACATTTCTTCCTTCCAATCACCTCAGTTTATTAGCTCAGAACACATTGTTTATGCAGGAAGAGATAGTCACGGTCACGAAATGTTGCAACACCAACTAATTGGTTCAAATTTGCATCGGATAACCTCTCTTCTGATTGGTTGATTAGTGGTAAGGCCTTCCACCATTTGACGGGAATCCGTTATTGACTCATCGATCCGTCGCTTTGTTCCTTGGGCATCCGCCGCCTCAAGCACTGGCTTGGATTCTGGACAGAAGCTGATGTGCTGAATGCTAACGGGACATGGACGTCAGCAACTGCCCTCACATTATTGAATTTGCTTTCCGGGAGAGAGAGAGAGAGGGGGGAAGTAGTGTGAAGTTGCTATGCTGTTTTTTTTTTAAATACTGGCTGGACTACTCTATCTTACTCAACGTCGAAAGTTGTCTAATGCATACTATCTTTATTCCAAGCTTCTGGAGTTAAGATCTTTCGTTTGAACGGTGATTATGAAATGTTTGGTGCTTACCATTGATTTAAATGTGAAAGCAAGAGTTCTTCCCTTGCTTTCTGAGTGTCCATTACGGAGATTTGGTACACGAAGGTCTATGGTCACTGAAGCCTTTTATTGAAGATATTTATGTTGACTTGTGATGTGGCTCGTTGATCTCACACTAGATCACGCTGTCACAGTCAGCTCATAAATTTCTGTCTTTATATTACATGCCTGCGAATGAAAGCAGTGAAAGTGATATCCCTCATGGCCTTGTATTCCCACTGTACTAATGGGGTTAATCGATAACCTGACCATGTGACTTGGAGTGGAGTACAATATAAGATCCCAATAGGACAGGCATGGTAGCAAACCGAACAACAGTGGATTACTGTCCATCACCGAAACACTCGGCAGAGGTGGGATTCGAATCTCTGACCTTCGTGGTGGTAGATAGACACTCTAAACCCCTCGACCACAGCCGGTTTTAGGTTGAATAGGGTACTCAATGACGGGATAGACTTTTGCCATGTCTTCATTCGATCCACCGGATACTGTAACCCATACCGAATCAGAAACTCCGGTGCTGCTCTGACACCCTGTCTTAGTTTAGTAAAGTGAACCGATGTAACCCCCGCCCATATTCATAGTTACCTGTTTGTGTATTTTTCGTTCACTGCATCACCATATTATAATCAAATCTGCTTTGCGATATTCACAACTCGTTCAACAGGCTTCACCGGGGAATTGTGCGAGACACATGTGCCAGACCCGTGTGGTGGAATCACCTGCTTGAACGGAGCTACATGTGAGGATGGGAAGTGCTTATGTCCTGCCGGGTTTGTGGGACAGTTCTGTGACCGCGAGGATTCTGGCACCACAGAACTCACGGTCTTCTGGACAACAACTCTCGCCGGAGACAGTGTTGAAACAACCGCCTGTTTAAATTCAACGGAGGTACTGTTTATGCGCGCGACTGGGTGTGCATGCATGCGAGTGTGTTAACACCTTGTGCGTTTTGTTTGATATTAATCCATACAATTCAGCTTTGCGGTTACTCTAAGGACTTATGACGAAATCACATCCAATCGTGATAATTTTCCTGCAATTCACTGAACCTTAAGGCTTGACATCCCCGCAGCTGTGTGATTGGTGATCTTTGTGTGAGTACTAAAGCCCTTCGGGGTTTTTAAATGGCAGCTCCTCGTAACTTTGACTGATCCAAGAATTCTAACTCGTGAGCAATCTGTGAGTACCATCACAATGTAGCCTCTTGTTCAGATTAGCGTCCTTTGAAAGTTCTCTGTGATTTTGATGGTTTTGTGAATCCTAGTTTACTGCTATGTATCGTGCTGTTTTGTTTTGATTTCAGAGTGGAAAAATATTGTGCCTGAAAGGATTAGGAAACTGGAAGATGAGTTAAATCTTTCAGCGTATTACTGCCAATAATAAGGCTATCACTACCGCCGGTAATACTAATACTACTGCAGATACCATTGCTACCAGTGCTATTGACTGTGCTGTTAGTATTGCCAATACTGCCGTCTCCACCACTGCTAATTTTACCACTATTGCCCGTGGCAACCCTCCCCTCCCCCCACAAAATACAAGGAAGTTAAAGAAATTTCACACAGCGATGTTGACATTTGAACGGGAAAATCACAAAAAACATAAGTTTGCCCCAAAATGTATTCCACATCATTTCACCACCTCTTTACTTTTGTGCATACTGCTGTCGAGGGGATTGTTTTTATGTGACAAAGGAGCTTCCTTGTAAGACCAAAGCTATAAGTACTCTATAAGTATTTCTTACGAGATGAACGAGTAAAACAACCACACCGAAAGAATGCAACTGACCGGTTAGTCTGAGTTCGGTAACCCACTATTTATTGGTTTTCTAATTAACGCTGGTTGAGACCGGATCTGATGTAAACGTGTAACCACAACTAGTCTGTGGGCGATCCCATGGCACTTGAAAACTTTCTTTTGTGGGTTTTGTCAGTCGTCCGTACGTGAGGAATTCGTCAATCACCCTTCTTACATCACTTTTTCCGATGGCCTCTTTTTGTGTGCCATTTTTCCACTCGATATAACTTCAACCAGGAAACGAATTCAGTTGATCACATGCACAAAGTTGTTTGTCCATTCATTTAATTGTCATTCAGACTGATATGATTGCAAACTAAAACAGTTCGTTTGATTTTTTATGGTATCTGTCTTAAGATTTTTGTGACGCACTTTGGTACTTCTTAACGGTTTTTAAATTCCAAGAGAACAGAGACTTGATTCGATATAAAATATCTGCTCCCTAATCTTCATTTTCTATGTGCATTATGATCGACTGAAACTGTGCCTCCAGTGGGCAGTTTTAATTACCTAAGACCTGATGTATCCGTAACCTGACAGACAAAAAGCAGACATGCATTCATGTGCACACACACACACACACAGGTAAACCTATTGCTTTTACCTGAAGAACCTAGATAAACGTTGACTACAAACCCCCTCACAGACTGGTAGTTCCATGTCTTATTGTTCAGTCGGCTCGTGAATGGATGGACAATTTATACCCCACCAAATGGTATAGGCTCTTCTACATAATCGATGGAATGACCACTTTAAACACACTAATTATTCACACGTAAATGCAATAAAAACGAAATTTGGAGCTAATTTTTTCTAGTTGATAGATAATTCAGTCAAATGCATTTCAGTCATGCTTGCCCAAATATGAACTGTAACCTCCACCGGAAACATGTTACATCTTCTACAACATGGCACCACCATTTCAGCCTTTTGAGAATACAACTGACAGTTCACTCCAGTGTTCCACTGGCACTTGTCTGAACGGGGGTCAATGCACGAATCGCACTCACTGTCTTTGTCCACGCGGTTATACGGGGACCAGGTGCGAGATACCCCCGTGCTTCGACAACCCTTGTCTCAATGGTGGCGCGTGTGTTTACGACGTGTCCTCTCTGGATGGAATTGCTTGCCAATGTGCCGAGAATTTCATAGGTACGTGTCTGTTAAAGAGGGTTTCTTCATTCACGAAGTTTCGTGTAAATATATATTTTACTCGAAAGATGCCACCTCGATGTAGTTTTATCAACGGAGATTATTTGTAATTCTTCCGTGTCGAAACAAGAATACCATAGTACTTCATTGATTGTGAAAGTTTAATTAGGTATGATTGAACTAAATATCATAATACCGAAAGGATATGATGAGCATCAGTTAAATATCACTATAGTTTGAAATTCAGAAACCCTTTCCCCTCAACCTATGTATTTCAGTACTAAATAATGTGAGCTGTACAAAATACTTTTGCCAGAGATTGAGGTGACCCAGCGCCACAAAATATCGTGTCCGGGGAGACAATAGATATGGTAGATAAGTCCTTTTATCTAGGCAGCTGCATTTCACCCAGAGGTAGGATATCGGACGAAGTGTCGTCGCGTATACATAAGGTGAATTTCGCTTTTCCAAACCTCGGTCATCTGTGGCGTCGACTATAAATCCGTTTTTCATTAAGGGTCGAGTATACGCTACAGCAGTGAACCCAGTTCTTCTGTATGGTTCGGAATCCTGGTCATTGCGAGTGGAGGATATACGAAGATTGGCGGTATTCAAATGCAGACATCTTCGTAATATTTCTCGAATCTGGTGGGAATACCGTATCAGCAAAGCTGAAGTTCGTCATGGAGTCTGAGGTACTCGAATCGAATCATTAGACGAAACACTCTAGCTCATCAGACTAGAGGGTGGTTGGGACATGTGTTGCGCATGCGTCCCCTGACAGGATTCCTCGGCGTTCAGTGTTCGTTGGAGCGAGTAGTGGCTGCAAGATGAATTAGAGTGAGACCAATCCATGACATAGAAGAAAAGTATGAAAAGCCTAACGAAGGAACTGCACCATAAAAGGCGTGTTAAGCTTTATGGATGGGATCCAAGAAATTCATTCATCCGTGGTTCAGATACATAGCAGGATATGCCTAGGTGTTACGATCAGTGGCGCTCTTGTATTCGCACACTTTATGGACCTGACACGATTTTTGTGGTTACCTTTTTAATTTTTCCTTTACGCTTAATTTCTTGATTCCCGACTGAGGTTCCGGCTGATGGACAGCAACTAAAATTACGCAACCAGGGCGTGGCAAATGGTTGTTCGAACTGAACAGAACTGAACTGAACTGATTCAGATTTGATGAAATGACTCATCATGCTATATCAGTGCTCAGCTATCAATTAAAAGCCATGGAAATACTATACATCAGCTGTTTCTTCCAAATGCATAGGAATCCCCAACAGCGCCCGGTCACCGAGTTCCATTTTAGACTCGATGTCTGATGATGCTTACCGATGTGGATGCAATAGAAGAGGGTATGGCGTGGCACTGCATGGTAAATCACTTACCTTATTCCTTGATATGTTCTGCGATCCAGTAACTGGATCGCCACTCTCAAGAACCCTTCCTCGCATTTGAAGAAATTGATGGTTTCGATGCGAAGCTTTCAGGTTTCGGTCCATACGAGAACTCAGTAGATAATTTGCTATATCAAATTGGACGAGACAGGTTTCGACATAACTGATGCTGATCTTCCCTTCGTCAGTATCGGGAATCACCCAACTAGAGAAGTTAAGAAACTCACAGGGAATTCGTCCTAAGCACCAAAACTCTCTCGGCGATTGTTTGCGCGTAACTCCGCAGTTCGAATCACATATGCTGATACATTCGGTCCTGAAAATGGGTTCAGTAGATTCGTTTTAAACTGGCTTCAAACCCCTCCCCCCTCTTTAAATGAGCACTGTTCACCTCTCGAGGTGAATAACGTCAGGAAAATGATATGATGAGGTGAAAAAATGGTTGGCGAAAAGATATGATCTTTTGATCACTCTACCCAGGATGCATTGGTTTTCATCAATGTATCAATGCACAATGAAGCAGAACTGAATATGTCAGTTTGAAATATATGAAAATCCGTTCCGTGAAAGAAAGTTCGTCGAAGAAGTCCTAATAGTGTCTTCCATTAGTAGTTAGTCAGATGAACACTGTCGAATAGTCAGTTTGTCGAATGGGAGAAATCTGCACGACCATCAAACGATTCCGTTGTTTCCCGTCTCCGGGGGACCACTGTTGTTCCATTGCATAAAAGTACGTCGTTCTACTCCCGCACACATTGGGATCCAGTGCCCAGAGTTTTCAGTTTCCCTTTTAGTCTGACAAAAGTTGGTGAAAACATCATCCAAACAGCGTCTCAATACCGTTTCAGTCTGTCGCGTTCCAATTTCTACCAGAATCGCCACAACAACATCAGACCACTGCCAATTTTTGACCTGCTAGAAACAATTTCGTGCTAAGGAGGTTTGGTTTCGTATGACCCCAGGAGAACAATACACTATCCCCAAAGGGTTATCTCAACTCGAGTTCTCATTGGCAAAGTGAATTTTGTCGTTACTTCACGTTATTGCGCGGTTTTTGTCTGGCAAGATGGGTATTAGGGTTGGGTTGAGTGATTATGATAATGTGTTGAGCAACTGTTGTCTTATGGGATTTCCTTGCTTTCCTGCCTGCATGAGAACACTTTCCTTCGAGCACACGCGTTCTTTTTTGTATTCAAGGCGATCGTTGTGAACTCAAGTTGCCCGCCTGTTCCGGAAAACCTTGCGATCCGTACGGCCGTTGTGTGGAACAAATCAGTGGTTACACTTGCGAATGCCTATACGGGGTAGATGGACCGCATTGCAACGGGAACAACGGCGAGCATTTTGAATTGCCTGACACAAAAAATCAAGACAACGTCAACGCAACCAAAGTGGACTCTTGTCCGGTTGGGACATGCGCTAACGGAGCTCAGTGTGTTGCTCTCGTTCGATCCCAGCCAACCAGACCCGAGGACTCACCCTTGCCTGGATCCGATCGGGTCTGTCAGTGCGACACAGCGATCGGTCGCTTTGACGGTAAGCTGAGTGTGTGTGTGGACTGGGTACAACTGGTTTCTAACATGTCTTAAAGACGGATTCGACGGTTTGTTCATAAAATGTGTGGTTCGTTGCACAAAAAATAAACGTGTCAATTTTTGTTGAGTGTGATCATCTCGTGTATCTTATTTACACGCTGCTGACAGCTCCCCTAGACAACTTTTTCGGTCTACCCATCTTCCTCCCACACACGCTTACTTTTTCCTGAGGTGTCAGAACAAATAAACCTTTTTCAATAGCTTTTTAAACCACTCGTCAACCCAATAATACCTGGACAAACGAGACATTGTGACAAGTTTCATTTAGAGCAGTGAGAGTTTATTGACAATCCTGTTGTGTCAAATCCCCGTTGGCATGTCGGCTTTCTAAACGTGTCTCACCGAAAACTCAAGTAGAATGTACTATCTCTTTTTACCAAATCCCTTTGATCTTCAGAAAAGTAATCTCACAGAGTACCGGCAAATTTTCACGCGAATGTGATTTCTTAACAATGGAAGGGTGAAGCGAGAGAAAGAAACAGAGCACACGCGGGAGAGAGAGAGAGAGAGAGAGGGAGGGGGTTAGCGATGACTGATTGCTTCTGTAGTTTGTTTTAAAATTACGATCAACTTTTGTGTAGATGTCATATATAGTCTTCTGGAAAGGATGATGCTGCAGGCAGACGATTCAGTCCAGCTGTTCGTATCCACATCGAACAGTCTTGTTGTTCCGATCAAATAATTCCGGTCGGCAATACATTTCGTCTTTTTAACACATGACACGTTTTTTCACGTACCTTTAGGACGCTACATGAATCTTCGCATCCTCACGTATGAGCCTGAATAAAACTTACATCCAAACGTATTCTGTGAACGGAAACAAACAGGAACATAAGTGAACGGATACGGGGCCGTTGTTTATTACATCAATGGACTATAGTATACCGGCACACAAAATGTCCTCTCGGCAAAACCGCTGTATGGGATGCATGATTCCAACACGATCACGTTGATCTAGTAGATCCTCTGTTTCCATACCGGGGAGCCACTTGCTTATGGGCGTGCGCTGACCGTCTTTTTAAGTGTATTGACGACATACCTATAAACGATTGCCTGTACGAAACGACAGTACGCGGTTTCCTATGTCGATGGGTGTCCCAATGTAGATGTCCGGCCTCTGTGACAACCGATCATCGTACTCACTTTCATGATTCGTTCGCTTCTCCGTTGGCTTTACGATATACCAACCAGACACCAATGGGTTTTGATCGGGTGTTTTCATCTGCAACTCAGAGTAGCTTTAGAAGCCCTGACAAACCTGGAACAACACGAGCCTCTTCCGTTTGTCCTACTGGAGTTCGGTGAAAATCAACTTGCATTCAACGCCGGCCTCTGCATGTAATTTGGTCATGTATCATGATGTGATTAAGTAGTGAGCCACCCTGCCGAACATAATTCATGCTCTTTAGTTAGAAAACATTAGTCTGGTTAGCACATCTTTCCTGGTTAAAGAAAGATGTTCAGACACACACACACACACACACACACACACACACACTACGCCGTGGTTTAACTGTAACTGCCCAAATTTCGCATATTCCTATAGACTTTTGCAATCAAACTATGGTCTTCACAGTGACCGTTGGTTGTCAACACGCCTACTCACCCCTCACCCTCTCCGCATCCTAATCCGTCCATGTGTTCTTGGCCTTCTGCGGCATGTAATCGACTTTTGATTCGTTGCTCTTTTTATGGTTTTTTGTTGCACATCTTTAAGATCATGGTTAGCATGTGACTAAATAAAATAAACATTCGATAGGAATGGCGAAGGCAATTTAACCGGGGTACCGGTGTCTCCCAAATATTCCATTTCCGTCTCCTTAGTTCTTTTTTGATTTATTCCGAAGTAGCATTTATTGAGTTTACTTGTTCTAGTCGAAATGTAAACTGCTTAGCTTACAAAAATCCAATAATGCAAAACACGAAAACAGTAGTGTGATCCAAAGCAATACAATGGAGTATGTACAGTACCATACAATACAATACAATACAATACGATGAATTAAAATGCAGTACAATTTCAACATCCGCATTATCGCATTATTAGCAACAGTTTCTTCAAAAGTGTGCTGATGATCGCATCTCCGTTGCCAGAGTTGAACGGATTTTGCTGGCTACTAACTCCATCGTTGCCTAGCTCGTCACCACCCACTTAGTTTATGGGGAAAAGAGGCTTCATTTGATTCTCAACTCATTGCTATGGTTGTCGACCCTACTTGATAGTGCAGTGGGTCCCCTATGTCTGCGTGACATGCTCATGCAGCTGTGGTCACTCAGCGGCATAGCATAAAAAGTACAATCCATTGGATCAGGTTGACAACCAAATCAACCAAAAGTACGCAATCGGAATTGGGTCACTTGAAAGAACACCACTATCAACCACTGTCGAACTCATCTCGGCTATCCAGTCTTTTCTCCACAACAGCCGCCGCTGAGTTCGGTCGTGCAGTTCTATTCTAAGTTTTGTTTGCTTTCTCATGTTCAAAACCTTTATTTTTAGTAAAACCCTTGGAATTTAAATACCACCGAGAAGGTTTGAAAACTTTGCCGGAATCAAATGTGTAGGGACTGGATGGAACATACCCCTGAGCAAAGAAACCAGTCAGTCGGTCGCTTTTCCAACGAATTCCACGTCGTTAGTATGTGAAATCTCACTTGTTGATTGCCCAATTGGATCCCATAAGGAACTTTAGCTACTGCTTAGTCGGTGATGTGATGTTTGGGCTGTGCTTAAATGTGACCGAATGGTTCGCGTGAACGTTGTCTATTTCTGTCGTCTGTGTCACTGAAGTCTGAGACTGGCCAAATGTGTGGTTCAATAGTTTTGTCTTAAGACTGAGGTGAGCGGAATTACTACCCAAGATGTATGATTTTTAATCCTTTTCGTTGGCACAACAAGGCTGGAATCTGTAACGACAACCACATTGAGAACAATTAGACTAAGTTCAGTGTAGTAAATGGCAAGTCAAGTCAGTGGGTTTCACTATTTGGGGCAAATGTGAGACGTCAGTCCATAAGAACCGCGAATTTCGTCCGTTAAATAAATCAGAGGACGTGGTTTAGAATCAGAGTCAATTGTATTGATGCTGTGTAACGCGTAAACTTTGAGTCATTGAAGCAAACAAAAAGATACAAACCATGGGATAAGAAACTCATTTTCTGGGTTCACTTTCTTTGTCCACTTTTTTCACCAGCTGTGTACCTCTGCATTCCTATTGATTCTTTAAACATCTTCAAAAAGATAAAGTTATATTGATCAATGGACTTGTTCCAAACTACGCCCTAGAGAAGAATGTGCGAGATTTTCTGTTCACAATGCACGGAGTATAGTTAGTTGATATTCCGTTGCATTGAACGACACCATTACGTGTTCCAATCTGTCACAAATGAGTAGTCAACATTTCCCCTTACCTGTCCAGCATTATTTGTTGCAGTTCCTCTTCGTTTTCCCCACAAAGTTTACTTATTCCATGAAGCTAGCGTTTAAGTAGTGTCGGATAAGGTGTCATTTAACAAAACAAAACTAAGACAGGATTCTTGGATCCGAAGTAAGTGACACTCCTCCCATGGTTACCCGTGATCCCTGACTAAAACGTCGTTTTCATTCTTTGTCAACGGAATTGTGCCCCCCCCCCCCATTGTGTTGGCATCAAACTGGTTTACCATGCAAGGTATGCAGATCGATGTAACCGTATTGTTAGGTTTACATGATAAACACAAATCAAAGGAGGTAAAAATAAAACCACAAACCAATACGGTAAAGTTGTGCGATTTATGTTTACGAGAGTAACACCATGTCAAAAGATGATGCACTCTTACATAACACGTTGCTAGACAACGTGTAGATCCAGCAGATTCACTAGAAAAACTGTTGTTCCGTCGGTGTTCATGTTGGATGTCACAAGTTGTCTCATATTAAAAAAGGGAAGATGATGTGAACAACTTGTTGAAAAGACAAAGAGAATCTGCTATTTCTGATATCGACAAGACAGTGTTGTCAGAAAATTTCTGTATCAGATGACAAGGTTTCCAACTCCTGGTTGAAGAACGCCCGCCTCTGTGTGATTTGCCGGTGATTTACCTACGTTGTCCGAACAAAGTGGCAACTACAGAATCAGGCATCGGAATTCTGTTGCGAACTAATTGCCCTAAGAATACGAGCTAGCAACTGCTTCGAATCACGAAATCCAGCAGTCGGCAGTTCTACTCTCAAACCACGGAACGCAATCAAGAGGACATGGAAGTTAGTTGGTACTCAGCGTAGTGTGTGTATTGGCCGTATCATTCACGTACTTGCGGGAATAACCAACAGGGAGCTAATGGAATGCAGCGGATGGTATTTGCATATGTGTATTCCAGTCTGACACTGAACTCAAAGAATAGTGATTCAGCCGTAGCAATGTGACTGGCTAGGGATTGAGAACTGTGGGCCACGGAACACCCGGCTGGGTTGGTTCAAATATGTGGGAACATGCAGCAGGGTACCTGGCTTAGTCTGTGTGAAATCGTGGGAATTGTGATTCAAAATCCAAACCTGCAATTATCCTACCCCATTGACCGTTGATCCCGTCACAGGAACACTTTACAAACTTGGTCGAACGTGAAGTTACCAAACCAGTATCCACACAGCCGGTTGGTAACACTCAGCAGCCCCATATACTAGCATTAGCATTCGCCACTCATCTGATCCTACTGTAACACAATGTCGACCAGCATAAGACGATCTCACTTGGTCTGCAAGACAGATACCGCGTGACTACTTGGAATAAATCGTTGAAAGTCACCGTTATATCAACAGAAAAACGTGTATCACTGTGGTGATTCACCACATACCACTCTGTTTCATGTAGTGTATTCTCTTACCACTTTATTCCCAATCCTGCATGTGACCAATCAATAATTCTGCACGCAATGTTGCTGTTCCTTCCGGCTTCGTCACGAGAAAGGTTTGTTTCGAAAGTAAATAATTCAAAACACTTGACTGATGTTTCGTCAGACACTAAAAGTCACATAATCGGTAATCAGAAAGATGTTGTTTGTAATGCTGGATTCATCCCTTAGATTATTTTCGTGAACACTTTTTCATTTATTGAAAATGTTCAAATTGACAGCACCTGTTTCCAAGTACCTTTTCAAGAGTGAAACACGTGTTCACAAAGTTTTAGCTACGACGAATTCACTGATCGATCTGTTTATTTATTATCTACGGAATTCACAATGTGTGAGTTACATAGTTAAACATGTGTTATGGTCTTTTGGGCACAGTATGGTCAGTCAGTGCCTGCGTGCCAAACTGAGGCTTGACTCCGCGAATGAGGGCGTCAGCACTGTCGATGGTCGATCGATAAACTTTTAGACTGCACAATGAATAACCAATCAGATCGCGCCATGTGACAGGTGACTTGGTCGGTCACTCGGGCCAGATATTAAATACACTGGAGACGTGCTATACTTGGCTGCGTTATTAAACTATGGCCATATTATTTTTTTTCAGTTGTTGATTTGCTGTGTAAAATTAATGCACATTTTGTGTTTGGTTTCTACTAAAGAGGTGAAAAGTTAGTCTAATAAAATCGCTACATTGTGTTAGATTCAGGACACCTGCACGAATGACAATTTCAGTGGGTAGTTTTCAGTTTGGTTCCTTCAGTCCTTATTCTTGAACTTTCGTATTGTGTTTTTGGTTGCGTTATCACAGTATCGTGGAATCAAAAGCAGACAAACAGAAGATAAAGTCAGAAGTAGAAACCATTGACTGGAAAGATTATGAATGCAAGTACGCCACTGATCACGTACCTAGTAATGTCGCTTAAAGTCTACAGTAATCTGGTAGATAGATCCCGAGGTCCCAACATGGATGCCGAATACTTTCTACCAGACAAAGCCCACTAGTCAGATTTGTTATATTTTTTCTCTGTGCATTCTATATGATGGTTGCTCATGAATGCAACGGATGGGGAATACACCTCGCATCCCTGTATCAGAGGCTTGATGTGATGATGCACACAAGGCTCGATCCAATACTTCAGCTGAGGTAAAGATTCGGACGAGATCGGATTGCTGCCTATCGCCGATGTGACCGTTGGTGATGACGGCTGCAAGGTTCGAACCTCTTATCTCCGAGGTGATGAACACCTGCACTACTCGACCACAACCGGTCATGAAATACACAACCTCAACCCCTCTTCCAAACAACATCTGAATCGGAGAGCGTTGTATACCAAGAAGGCCCTTCTTTATTGACGAGTGGCACATTTCCTAACCATCTAAACCTGTTCGGACTTAACGCTCAACCCAGAGATTGAATTTTCGTTCTCAACAGCCTACACCTCACCTTAGCACTGCTGATACTGTATTTCCCTCGTTATTGAGCATTGCTGCGAATATATTAAAGATGAACCAACAAAAATTTTCGAGTATCTTCTGGCCTTAACTGACATGGTTCTGAGACGTACGGAAGGACTGATCAGGCTGCCACAGTGCGCACTCGATCCGTGATGGACGTATGCATATCTCAGATTGGTAAAATGCCTGAAAGCTCACTGGGGAGGTAAAAACTAGCTGAAGATCAATCGAGTCTGTAAGCAATGTCGTATCAATCTTTCGTGACAGACAGATAACAGTTTCCAAAGTACATATTCTTGCTCGTGCCATAATTTTAGTAACTGTCAACTTATTACCGCCGGCCGTTGTACAAGCTCAATCTGATCGACATGTTTGTATCACAACAAAGAATAGTTGAATTGTCCGATCAACATTCTGATCGTCGCATATCAATAGGCAATGAGGCGCACGCCAATAAAAGTTGTTTACCAGTGATGAACAACCAAGGATTAATAACTTGTAGACAAAGACGACATTGATTTATGCATGAAAGAGGAAAAAAGCAGTTTCATCGCCAACAACACACCGAATAGGTGGCGATCTTACCATATACCCATGTATGCATTCATAAAAAATCTGATTCGATAGAAAATGTCAATACGGCTGTAACGGTTTACTATTATATCTCTTAGGGTTTGCAACCAACTAGTGAAGGGATCTTGAGTTTCAATCAGGAACAAGAATGGATCTGCCCGTACACTTTGTCCCGCTTTCCGTTGTATCCAATTTCCTCCGTGAAGCTTTTTCTGTCCTGACCGAGTATTGGTGAGTGGAGCGTGATGCATCAAACGGCTTTCTGCCACTTGTCCCATCTAGCCGAGCCTACATAACTACGTTCGACGGAATAAAAAGATATAGGCAAAAGTCAACCTTACAGTGGATGTATTATCTCGCAACTTTTGAACTAACGGTACCTTTTCACTTCTGTACGGTGAGAAACATGTGGAAAGTAGGCTGTAAACCTCACCTATTGTTGATTTTAGCTAACAGTTTTAGTTACGAACATCCATCCGGTGTCATCGCATCACCAGAAAACAGTGAAAGTACTACTGTGCAACTGGTTAGATCTTCATTGAGAGTCGTCAGCTGTGTACATTCACCAGGATAAGACGATTTAGCGACTGAATGTTTTATGTTTTCCGTAAGTAAACTCGGAGTCACAGTTGATAGACTTTGCATTTGGCTGTTACCCAGTTCAGGTCTAATATCCTCCAACCTTTATTTTACCCTTTTCTCTTTTGGTAACAGGACCACGATGTGACAATGACGTGGACGAATGTGTCGTTGGTGTACCAGAAGGCGCGAACAGCTCAGCATGTCTGAACGGTGGTCAGTGTGTGAACACGTACGGGTCATACTTCTGTCGTTGTCCCCCGGGCTGGTCCGGACCACGGTGCGCCAGCAAATATCGGGCTTGCTCGAACGGATCGCATCAACCGGTCTGTAGAAACGGGGGCGCGTGTGTCGAGCATGACATTGGTTTCCAGTGCATTTGTAGGGCAGGATTTACTGGCGCCTTGTGTGAAGTGAGTTAAACAAAACCCGAGAGATTGGGATGGTGGTTTCCCATTCTGCATGGATGAGTTTTCGAAACCGATGAACTAACACTTTTTCCCGTAGTTTAGGAGCCTTGCATAGATGTCAAACAATGATACTAGGTTGTTGAACTGCGGTGTTTTACTCCTAAACTTCATAAAATACTATTGGTCACGGATGATGATAAATGCGTATATTATTTATTTATTAAACTGTTAATTATGTATTGTCATCGCTTAACGCGATCTTGAAATTTCATGGAAGCACATTATCCAATACCCATTGATTTTTGTTTCTCAAGAAACTCCATTTGCACTGCACAGTCGTGGAGTCTCAGCTGCGACTCTGTAAAGAATTTCAAATCTCATACGTAGATCGCTGGGTTATTCAGGACGTCTTTTGACGACCTGCTTTAAATGAGCGCTACTGTAGCTTGATGTAAACGGATTCCAGTACTTCGTGAAGCTGAACACGTAGATGGGGACAGTATACACGTACGTGATTGATATGGTCTTTTCACCAAACCTTTTTTGATTTTGAGATGAAAAACATTGCTATCTTCCTGTAAGAAGAACGAATCCAACGATTTTCATTCAAGCATAAAATTGTATAACTTCAAATAAGCAGATAAATTTGAGCCACGGTTATCAGATGATGTACACACACAATGCACTTTTGTCTTTCAAAACTCTAATTGTTGTTTTCATCGACATGACATTCATTCGTCTGGGAAGAGCCGAGTATGCGCCTTCGTGATCGGGTTCATTGTACCGCGCAGTTCAGTCGCGTGTTCGTTATGGTAGAAGATACCAACATTGGTCGCTTTTTTGCTTATTTCGTTTCTTGGGGGCTGAAATCAGGCGTAACCAACTGAATACAACTTGCAAGCGGCCAACTGCAGACACTCTGACTGAGCGCGGAGGAAATGTTGTTAGAGTGGTGGTCACGTGAAGCAAGCACCTGATTCAAAAAATACCAATGGAAAGGAGCTATGATAAACAGATCGTGAAGAGAATTGCCTTTTCTTGAATGAAAATAAAAGTTTATTCTCTTATTCAGTGTGTGAAATTTACCTCCCTACCAATCCGTTAGGTTTAAAACTTGCCATTTGCCTGCTGAGTTTGCAGTGAACCGTGGCGTTTCAACCCCTTCCAATGTCGTACACGGTGCACTAAGTTCTTTCGTGGTTGGTCACTGCTCCGCTGCCTCAGCAGGGCAAATCAATGACCAATGATCGTTCTACTGTGTAATGCAAAGTCGTCTATGGTAGATGTGTTTTCCAGTATTTTATGTCCTTTGTACGTTGCTTTTATCTGTTGTACTGGACACGAACCAGACGGGTTGAAATGAAACTTGTTGTGTTACCCCCTATCTCTTCGTGCTCACCCAAGTTATGGGCACAGCAGTGCGGTCAATCTTTGTTGCAAGTGAACTAACAAGTTCCATTTTTAACTTTTATCAAACTCTTTCTTCAGAGTTAACGAGGCCTTGGAGAAGCAGAATTGTGGTGCACAAAGAGAGCGAGAAGGAGAGAGAGAGAGAGAGAGAGAGAGAGAGAGAGAGAGAGAGTTGTTATAGCGTTCAAAAAGTGTATCACAAAGCCATCCGGATGCTCGTCTTATAATTCTAAAACAGTCATGTTTTCTAATCAGTTTTGCACAAAGGTGCCAACATCATCAGTGGTGGTGGACACCGACCGAAATTTTCAGATGAATTGATCAGTAGTCTAAGCAAGTATGTTCTTCACACTTCATGTACCGTGTTCCGTGTCACTCAATCTTCCCTCTGTCCCTCTCTCTCGCTCCCTCTCTCTCTTTGTCTCTCACTCGTTCATTTAACACCTTTCAGCTGGCTTGATCGCTTGATAGAACACAAAGGGGGCGGTGCTTGCATATGTATCATATCTACCTCATACTGTACACCTTAGGAACACGTGTTTCTCGTATAGCCCTTTTCGTTGTACATCGCGGTTGGTAAAATACTATGAATGGTGAGAGGTTTTCGGTACAACGCGAAGATAAACGTGCAAGTAAATAGAAGCCTAGGTAAGCAGTTAGTTGTCTGTGACTGCACAGATATTTATAAAAGCCCATGTGTGTGTGTGTGTGTGTGTGTGTGTGTGTGTGTGTGTGTGCATCTAAACTGTCGCCAAACCTGAGAGTAATCCTTGGATTGGTCTTAGTCAGCTTGTCCCTGGACGCCACACAGATATACGATCCAACACATTCTGGCGCGCCCACATGCACGCAAATACACATTTATATACACATGGTGTCAAGCTACCCGCTTTTCTCATCTAGATTCGTACACTGCATCTCGGTGATTGATGAATTGTATGTCATACTAACAACAACAACAACAGAAACAACAAAAACACCAACAACAACGACAACGTCTGCTTGAGCTACTCCGGACGGGGCATTAAAATTTCACTGTTTTACACAGAGTACACCTTACCTCGATGCTTCATGGTTCGCAAGCGAATATCTATGATAAACAGACTGGTGTAACGGTGGTACCAGTGCGCCATTTGTCAAATTCAGATTTACGCACAGGTATATGCGAACGGACCAGTTCGTTTAGTTAATCTTAAAACACGATTGTTTTAGTGATTGTGCCAGCACGTCTGTTCCGCGTTACTCCAGTTTGTGTGCACATCACTCTGGAATGATATCACACACACACACACACACACACACACACACACACACACACAATGATAGTTTGAGCCTTTCTTTCTCGAGTGAATACGTAGAGAGGGAGATGTGTAAAACGACTGACTTCTGGTCACCGTATAGTCTGTCAATCTGGTTATAAGCATTCATTTGTAATTTACCGGCTAATACAAGAAACACCATAGTGAACATATCACCCTGTATCTGGATTCGTCGGGATTTCGAAGACCAGGTTATTATGTGCTAAAATCACTACAACAGGGAATAGATAAAGGACTTCAAGATTGATCACTTGTTTGTTCAGCAAGATTTGGGCTCTGAGGCTGAAGGTATATTCTCTGATTGTCCTCAATCGAACCTAGTAGATTGAATTTACTCGCTTAGAGACGTGACTTGTGTTGTTGTGCTAGTTAGTGATACCCTCAGAATACTGAATGATTTCTGTCAATTGATTTTTATTGCACTATTCGTTCAGGTAGGCACTGGACATCATTCAGTTGTCGCTGTCCTCGTTGCCGCATCTAATTTGACTAATTCTTAAATGGCTCTTCCTTTCAATGGCAGTGGCCATGTTTATCAGTTCAGTTTGATAATGAGTCCTTTTGCCTGCGGTGCTATTTCTTTCCACAACACCCACGGAATGAAAATTTCTCGCAATGAGAGCATCTACGGGACAAAATCCAAATTTATGTTTTCAGTCTCCAAAGGTTTCGGACATGTGTGACCTGACGGGAGCTCGAGATACCTCGCAAATGACATGCACGTATGCATATCCTGAAAATAGGACAGGAGCTTCAGAGTCGGATAGCTTATTTTCTATGAGAACGGTGGATGGAATCATTCACACAAATCTCCCCAGAAAGAATTATCGATTCAGTCCCTCTTTCAAGCTTGATTTGAGTTTGTCTGGTCCGGAGATCAAGACCATTGCTTTTAATCGATCTCCTGTATGAACACTTACTATGTTGTGGAAGAGCATAGTTTTAAGATGTGTTCCAACAGCGTGCAGTCAACCTGGGGGTGGGTAAATGACGAACACCAGGAGGTACACAGTTCGTAGGAAGAGGCGCCTCGAAGTGGATTTACATGTTTGGGTATGTCTATCGTGTTACTCCGTGGTTGTACGAAACAACAGCAGCAGTGACGATAAGGACAACAACAACAACAGCTACAGTGACAAACAATGGGGACAACAAACAACAACTGTTATTTCTCGCCATGCCTATCAATTTCACGCACATACAGGAGATCGAATAGCTAAAGTGTGTATCTTCCCCTCCCGCATTTACCACCAGCCACCTGGCACCGGGATGAACGGATCGTCCCAAGGTCAAACACCTGTCAGACTGACAGAATGTCTTACTCGGCCCCCAATGGAGAACCCCAATGACATTCATAAAGGTGCCTTTTGGGTTGCGATTTTTAAACTGATTGATCGGTAGATCTGGATGATGTGGTGCATACAAATCGTCCCAGTTCAGAGACATCCTTTACAGGACAAACGTTTTTGATGTGTTTATGTGTGACCTTCGCATGAGTCATAATTTGGTCTACAGCTGTCAGCACGGCGTCATGTCAAAGCCCATTGTTTTCTGATTAGCAGTAGTCATAGGATGTCGAAACCCTCGAAACCGTTCACTGGTCACAAGACTATCAAGTGGTCAGTGTGTTTTGAATTTGACATTTTAATCCTGGGAACAAACATTTCCGTTGTGATAAGCGAAAACGCTCTTACTCTAACAAAACAGATACATGTGCGGACCTATGCACAGGTGTTTGTGCACTCGCGTACTAGGCTTCGAGAGCACTTTCACGTGGCCAACCCGCCATATGGTCACGGTGATCTCCGCATCACATCTTTGGTCGAGCTTATCCAAACCGAAAGGTGTATGGATTTTTTTTCGCTTCCGCTCGTGCAAACATTCGCTCGGGATGTGCACTTTTCAGCGTCTGGAGTTCTCAATGACTGCTAGTTAGTTTGATCCAGTTTATTGTGAAAATGGTTAGATTCACAAGGGCTGTTTGTCGTAGACATGCCCGTCTCGCGGGCTTAGGAAAATAGAAAAAAATCCGCAGAGCAGATGTGTGACTGACTCGGGGTTGAATATTCATTTGTCAACGAATCAATGAGGATTTACTTGAAATCACATAGGAAGAGCCAATCGGACTTTTGATTTCCGCGGTCACAATTTCACGTTTCATTTCGGTTGGATTGGATTTTTTGTCCACTTTCTTACTTGATTCTACCAGTAAAATTTTAGTCTCTTACTCGTTTGATAAAGTTTTATCATGAGGTACATTGCAAACAAACAAGTCACACTTTACTCGGGAGGGTTGATATATGCATATGGATAATGAAAGGCAAGGTTAAATACCGTTCGGTTTTGTTGACTGAATGAGTTGGTTCTGGTCAGGCTATTCAAGAGATTTCGTGGATCAGAATGAGGTAGACGAAGGATAGCCTTAGCGTCATGCGGGTGTACAATGCACTGGTAAAACCGTAACCCCTTGGGCTTGAGTTTGTTCAGATCACAACCTATATACCGGGGCTCCTTGGGGCGTGTATGTATGTATGTTTGTGTGCAGTCGCCAGCCTAACCCTTTTCCGTGAGGTTTTGATAGCCCTGTTGAGAAAATGTGTTTGTCTGTTCGTGTTTTCACGTTCGTAAGCTCGGAAAGTTCCAGACCTAACAACCAATCCTGCAAACCTATTTGTATGTCAATGTGTTCTTCCTGCCTCACTTTATTCTTTTTCCCGGTCTTCTCGTACGTAGTTTTTGAAGCTCTGCGGCACAGCCTAATGATAAGTAGTAGTATTTCCCCAATCCCCATTGTGCAATTTGTCGTCAAACTAAGGAATAGACGCACCGAAATGTGCACGACGTGGTTTACCCCAAAGAGGCTTGTGAAGAGTACTCGTTCGTTACAGATCGAGTTGTTTTCCTGCTACTTCCATCTGAAAGCAAGTTCCTATTTTCGATCTGTATTCCTTCTCCCATTCACATTTGTGTGCATTCCTCTGTCCCGTAACTGACTTGCACCAAACAGTGAAAGTGCGCACCGAATTGTGTTCTAATCTTGGTGTATAGACTTCCATTTGATGTACGCCATGAAATCCTTCCGGGATTTTCATTGTTGTTTTTGTTTAACATAATACCTAAGTGATCAGACTGGGCAAAGTACACTCAACTTTTGATGGACAGAACCGAATTTTACCCATCACTTAGTTAATTGAGACTGGATCTGATCTGGTCCTTATCCTGTTAGGAATGATAACTTCCTCGGCTTAACGAGGTTCTCCTGTGTAGCTGTTTGGGCCATAAGAGCACGCAAGGATGCAGTCTTATCGCGATGATATCTACAATCAAAATACCGCATAGCGGATGCTTCATCTAGCTTGTTAGAAAAAATCAGCTGCAGCGCATATCTGTCTAGTTTCACCTGGGAGGGGACAAGTGTGAATCCCATGCAGTTGCCGTAGAGATTTCTTCTCAGGTATATTGTAACGAAGAAAGCAAGACAGGCGAGGAACACCTGTATTTGCACAGCCAGATAAGTCAAGCCGATAACACGTCCGACGGTTTATATGATCCATTTTTACAGAGTTTAACCACTAGAACAGTTTAGATTTGATAAATTCAGGAACATCCAAACGCGGACGAGATGTTTGTTAGGAAAATAGAAAAGCAGATATATACTGTGAATGCAAGTACCGTAGATTTTTATATTTCAGCTTGGTGATTTCCATAAGCTCCTCATTATCGAGCTTGACAGTCAAATTTGGATTCTCATTCATCCTTGTGGTAGTTTTTTTCTGTTTGAAATCGAAGAAAATATGTCCTAGCTAGAAGTTTTTCTACACGAATTTTCTTGTCCATGATTCACACACCTCCATTTGTCACATGTTAAATCGTTTGGTATCGAACGGTCATTCATCTTGAAGATGATAACTTTGTGATTTTATCTTGACCGTCGTGCACCTGTCAAATTATTTTTCTAGCAAAGCTTAATCAGTCAGTGCGTAGGATGAACACAAATTTAACGGCAGAAGACGAAGAATTGGGGATAGATTTTCTTTTTGTCTTTTCCGCTTATCCATCTTCAGTCACTTCTGTCTGAGGAGTATCTTGCGTGTTTAGTGGTTACACCGAATCAGCAACACCACAGTTTGTGTAGCGGAACCGAAAATGGCACGTTCTCAGTTAATGTGCTGTTATCACTCCACTGGCTTTTTTGGTTGGGAAACGTACTAGATATGCCTCCCCATCGGCTCCCATGTCGTGCGTTTTGATCGCAAAGCCTGAGTTCGTCTGGAAAAAGCAGTGTGGAGACGAAGCTATGTCGTGGCATCGGTCGATCAAAAAAGTTGACGTCCAGACTTATCCCCGTCGGTTCCTCACACCTTCCTGTCAGGAGACCTTGTGATACACAGCACGCTAGTTTGGAAACCTTGTCAGGTAGAGCTCAAAGTTGTAGTCAGTAACGATTAGGTTGCGAACGTTTGTGCTCCAATTCTTCCTTTCCGTATCCTGTAAAGTTATTATTTGGCTCATTTTTTGCACTCCAATACACCTCTACACTATGTACTGGGATATTGGGGAATGAGCACATATATTATCTATCGTTAGGCTTGGATAGTGCAGTGGACCAGTCAAAACGTGATTTATTCATTAGACGGATACCGGTCAGAAACCAAGTGCGTATTGCTAATTAGTGAGACGAACAGTTCTTTTTCATCTCTTGCAGAAACACGAAAATATAACCAAAAGGTTCTAAACCGTAACTACGGCAATTCACTCACTGTTCTGTTAAGGGCAATAGTCAGTTTGAACCTTACGACTTGGGTCATCAGTCCGTAGACCTTGAGAAGTCAAGCAAGGTAATCTGTTGAATGACAAAGTTGTTGTTAGCTATTTTGATTTATTTTCCGAGTAAGTTTCTATTTCCTCACCTGCCTCCCCCCAAAAGAGTTATCTCTCATTTTCTATTTCATACTATATTGAGCAGACGGAAATCGATGAGTGCGCGAGTGAACCTTGTCAGAACGGTGGCAAATGTTTCGATTTGATCGGATCGTTCCTCTGTCTTTGTCCACCCGGTTGGACCGGACGTAACTGTGAACACACAGTCGGGACAAATAGTTTACAATCAGAAATGGAGTGCAATTTGGATGGTATTTGTGGTTCTGAGGTGAGTGAAACGCTTATAATCTCCAGTACTCCCTTTTTGCTCGATTAAAATCTGACTTAGAATGATGATCCAACCGATTACGTTCAATTTCAGGACTGTCTAAACGGAGGCATATGGCAACAACAGATCAATGACACTCAGCGTGGTCGCTGTCAGTGCCCATTAGGCTACTTGGGTCCAAGATGCGAGGGTCAAATCAATTTATGTCGTTTGGATTCGAGACCGGCTTGGTCTAAACTGTTTGATGAACAGCCACAGCTACTCCGATGGGTCGATCAAACGATTCCCGCGCACGGATCTCCGGACTTGCGAACGCACTGGTTACAATCTCTCGCAGCCGCACTTCACCAATCACATCGGCCTCCAGGTAGCGTCCTCCTAAAACAGGGTTCTGACACGCAAAGTGGATTCTGTAACCCCGAAGGAACAAGCGAATGCGTTCCGCAACCGGGAAATTTCACTTGCCTGTGCCGAGCAAATTATCGCGGTGCTCTGTGTGAACAGTCACGTGATTTGTGTCATGAAACTGAAATGGAACTAGGCGAGGTAAGTGCAAACTTCTCAGTGCAGTTGCCATTTAAGAGGCTTACCAAAGAGCGTTATTATCTGAATTGAAAATTACCCAAAATTTTCCTGATTAAGTACTAAATGACTTCACATTTCATAAACTGACCAGGTTCACCAGATCAGTGCTGATATTTTATTCAAATTTTGGCCAAGCTCTGAATTTTATATAAAAGGAAGAGGACTGAAAATCGTTTGTAGTAGTGAGACCTTAGTATCACTAGTTCTAAGGATTGGCTTCTACACGAAGAAATCAGAATAAACGCCAAAGTACATCAGGCTGCGCATGCCCCCAGGATAGGATGTTCGCTGAACCGGTTAGTGGTTGGAAGGTGAATAAGAATGGGATCAATACATAATATTGCAGAAAGGTATGAAAAGCCTGATCGGTGAACTCAACCATACAGGGCATGTTAGACATCGTCAGCCGGGTCCAAGAGACGCGTCTGTTCATGGTTTAGGTACACAGGAGGATATGACTAGGTGTTACGATCAGCGGCACTGTAGTATTCAAACACTTTATGAACCTGACAAGATTATTTGTGACTATCTTCTTAATTGTTCCCTTACACTTAATTTCCTGATTTCCGATTGAGGTTCACACTGAATGACGGAAACCAGAACCGCTGCACGGTTTGTGGTTCTAACTAAACTGAACTGAATTGAAACCTAACTGAAACGCAATAGATTGATTGGCGATCAGAAACTGGAAGCGGTCATTTGAAAGAAGAGTGCGTTGCCGTGATATTTGGATACGGGTCGTACGTCGGGGCTTCGTATAATGTGTCGAGTTTACAAATGAAATCTTTTATGATATAACTAGTGTGGTATTGTATCTGCATGATGGGACAAAAATTTACCCGGAAGCACACGACCGGTCTCGCTGTTGTTGCCGCTCATCAGGTATGCGTACCCGGTACTCTCTGGTGCTCAATCATTCCCCATACTTGAGCACTCTACAGAGGGCTGTCCTTGACTTACCGATGAAATACATTTCAAAGATTCAAAAAGGGACTTTTCGTCCATGCACGCTCCTCATGTGAGTACGGGCTGACACGTCCATAGACCGCCATGTCAGCACCTCAGCGACTGTCCAGAATCCAGGGTAATGCCTAAGCCAGCGGATGGGCAAGGGACAAGGCAACGGATCGATAAGACAAGAGCAGATTCTCGTCAAGTGGTGGACTGCCGCATCACCAACCAACCAATCAGAAGAGAGGTTATCCGATGCTAATTTGAACCAATTAGTTCGTGTTGCGGTGATTAGTGATAGTGATTGTTTCTCTCTAAATAAACAGCGTGTTCTGAGCTAAAAAGCTTAAATCACGTGAAAGCAGAATAGTCTTCTTATTAGATCTACAGGGACTGATTAAAACCCCTAGCGATTCAAATGAGACTAAGATGATACATTACTTTAATTCGTTGACTACGTTTTTGAGGAAAAGCACGGTATTGATGTTAGGATAGGGGCTTCAATAGCTAACGAAAAAGAGAGTACTTACGTGGGTTCGATGAAACAAAGAATGAGGATGAGCTGGGAATGAGAGTGAGGGATGTAAAATAAAGATGAAACAAGTTAGTTTCTGTCGATTGATTTGTAGTTGGTGCTGTTGCGCTAGCCCATACGGTATGGTTCATCTTCCAGCATCAATAGTCTATCCACCATTGCAAACCCGTTTCCTTGAGCTGTATCAGAAATCATCACCCGTGAATGTGTGATGATCACATCTTAACTGTTCGACACATTGCGAGTCACAGGCATATATTTTGTAGGCCTACACTTTCTGTTTTCCTTCATCTGAAAGCAGCGTTAGGCAGAGTCATCCACGCAGTTCTTTTGTGATGCCTTACTTTGAAAGGTGTGCCGATAAATTCATTTCAATCGATACATGCAAACAGCGGAAGCTGAGTTCGAGCATATGACGCTCTTTCATTTGAGCTTGCCACGAGAAGTGGAATGTGTCACGTAGGGTTATTAGCTGACTTATCTTCGATGGATGGCCTAGTCTCGGCAACAGACCGCACGTTAGTGCCGGAACAGAATTCGGATCAAGGTTCAAACCAACGGAATCACGAAAAACGGGACAGCGGTTGGACAAGACGAGGAACGACTCCCGTTAAGCGGTGGCTGACCGTATCACCAACCAATCAATTGGAAGAGATGTTACACGATGCCATTTCAGACCCATTGGTTTGCTGACAGTGACTCTTTCATCTTATATCAACAATGTTCTGAGCTAACAAACAGAAATTGTTCGAAGGCAGAAAGGTCTTCTTACTAGAGTTAGGGGGACGGACTAATACATGTCAGAATTGACCCCTATCACAATTCATTGTCAAATTTGCAACTACAATGGTTCCGGAGGTAGCCCTCTACTCCTGTGAGAATAGCGAAACCGGTCTTTATTCATCTACTAAATTGTCTTACATAATATACATGGATGATCTTGTGCTTCAAAGTGAAGATCCAGATGAATTGCTACTTTTTCTACGGCTTTTTTCAGTCCAGTTCGTCGTACCGTGGTGTCAAGTCCGTCTGTAAGACGCTTAAGCGGTAGGTCTCAGGTGGACCTCAATCGCCACGGACAGTTACATTCGTCTGAATTTACCACGCAACTCAAGCCTCTGCACCGACCCGACATAACAGATTAGGTTGTGTAATGGAACATTTTTCTCATCGAAAAGCCGGAAGTCGCGAGCCGGAATCGAACCGGCGACTCTCCGCATACCGGGTAGATGATCTACCAGCTAAGCTATCGCGATCCGGACAGTTGGGTGTGAATAACTCAACTGAATAATCGATAATGGGAGAACCATTACATAAGATTCAGGCTCCTCGTGCCAACAATACATTCTATGGACATTGGGTTGTGTCTAACACGAAGCGCTGTTGCGCGCACCTCCTTTAGCGGAGCAGTCATGTGAAATTTTTTCGCGATCAATGAGCTTATTGTTTCAAAAAGCAGGGCCTAGGAAACACATGTTTTCAGTGATTTTATTCTCAAGTCAATTACCATCACATTTATACGCAAACAAAATAAGGGATCGAAGGAACGCGTGTAGTCACTTAGTCAATCAATTGATTAGTCAGTCAGTCAGTCGACAACCGATAAACAGAGGACAGGGTAAAATGCCGTGTCCCAGTCAGGAGCCTGGATCGGGATCCCATTCGAGGACGACCCTGTATGATGGGATGCTAAGTGCCCGAAACCGGATCAACCCTGCGACCTGAGTCTGACAGATTAGTCAGGATAGAAGTTGGTGCAGCTACCCTTCAATGAGCTTTTGTCAGTTCAAGTGAAACTGGTGCCAGTTATGTGGGTCGAACAACAAGGCATTTATCCAAGCGTATTTAGGAGCACCAACCACGTTTAATAGCTGGCAAAGGTGGTAATGTGCGGTCGTGAGTGCTATCGAGTTGTGGTTTCAAATAACAATCCGATCGACTATCCATTTAATCGTATATACGATACACATGGGTGCGCCGTGTGAGAAGCATTCGAGTGAGATCCGAGAGCGCATTGTTCTAGCGTTTCAATCCGGAGAACATTGGCGGCATTTAGCTCATGCTGTGGAAGTTAAGAGATCAACAGCCATCACTTGTGATTCGTCGAGACGTTGGCAACATGAACCATGACGGATTACGTAGGCGATCGATTGGAAATTGGAGAACCGCTACAACGGATCTCGGAAGAGTCGTCACTAAAATAATGAGACACAAAGTGAATAGGGAATGAATGATTTTGATTGACGAAACAAGTTTCAATCTGTTTTGCAGCCGTACCAGAAGTCGACCTGTCAAAGGCTCCCGCGAGTCTCGTATAGTTGTAAACAGCACGGGACTAGACTTGCAGATGGTTAGAGCAATTGCCACCATGGAACTGTTACACTACATCATTAAGAGAGGAGACTATGTCGGTGAACTGTGTATTTAGTGGGTTAAAGGCTTTCCGAATAAAATCGGTGGCGATGCTTCGTGGCACTCACACCTAGAGTCGGTGACCAAAGAGGAAAATATGGAAGGATGAATATCCTTAGGCTGGCACCTTATTAACCGACTCTTAACCCAATCTAGGGAATATGGAGCACAATGAAGTCCAAGATTAAGAGCGAGATGGCCTTTCAGTATCACATTTTGCTGGCAGCCGATCCTTAGGGATCATCATCAAAATAAGAGTGGTGAATGAAGTTCTTGGAGGATGTTGCTGAACGTGCAAAATGTACTCAGCGAGAAAGGTCCCTGAAATAGCCTCTGTGTTTATTTGCAAAGTGTATGCTTATGACAGAAATAGAAATTTATTACAGTAGTACAATAGTAGACAAATCCATAATGTGATCCAAGCTGAGAATGTTATCTATCGGACTGTGAGTGGGCGAACAAGACTGAGTGCGTACGTGGGTAAATGTTCAGTGAACTGCAAATAGGCATAGGGAAGGTGAATAGTAAACCAGAAACCGTATCACCGGGACTATATCGATCGAATCATTTGACGCCGCACTGCACATGGTGCCGTACTACGCTAAATTATGTGTTGGATGCTTACTTGGTCAGTGTCATTTGGGATGCTGTATAGCTGTACGTGAGTCCTTTTACGCGTATGTGGAGTTGTGCTTATCAAGTTTTTATTACCTCTGCTCACTTTCTGGGAAGCCACAGAGGGTTAAAAAAGAAATAGTGCGGACTAGTACACGACTAAGAAACAGTCACCAGTTAGGCTGTTTTTATCAGCCAATAGTCTAACACTGCAGTACCCCAATTTTGATTGCTTCTTTGCAATTTCACTTCTTTTGACGTGAAATAAATCGAAGTATAAAGCGGTAGTATAAGACGAAACTTTCAAACGACGTTCAGTCAGGGTCACATTGAAGCAGACTTGCACGTGAACTCTTTCTTACCAGTTGGTTATGCACAAGAAGTGGGGCCTATCAGCACGTCCACACAGCTGAGCTATTAACGTTAGGGTATCTGGCACTGTAGCTTGCATCTAGCCGGGACTGTGGGAAAGTTATCAGAGTGGCCTAAAATTCAACCGAAACACTCCTTGAGGTAAGTATCGATGGTAATTATCAAAGTGCATCCTAATCGTGGGCCAGACACATCTCACCAGTACCTCACCAGTTTGGTTACAATGAGAATGTTAATCACGAAAAATTTACGTGGTTGTTCCGCTAACGAAAGTGCGCACAGCAGTGCTACATATTAGACGCA
Source organism: Fasciola hepatica (assembly GCA_948099385.1). NCBI lineage: Eukaryota > Metazoa > Platyhelminthes > Trematoda > Plagiorchiida > Fasciolidae > Fasciola > Fasciola hepatica. The sequence continues at coordinate 50,132,260 of CANUEZ040000043.1, forward strand.
ACCTAATGTGTTGTGTAGGGTCAGTACAGAGGCTTCAGTTTGTGTGGTAAATTCAGACACGTCATTGTCCGCACCGATTGAGGCCCTCCAGAGACCTGCCGCTGAAGCGTTGTACTGACGGACCTAGCTTCTCCGAATGATGAACTTGAAATTACAGTACGACGAAAGTGGCTCAAGGAAGCTATGGGTCGTCTGATCGATACTGTAGCGATATATGGATGCGTTTTGTGCCTTGAGAGTTTAAAATTCTGCCACAGGACTGGGTTGGCCATACACCCTACCTTGTTCAAGTAGAGGAAATCTTGGCTGAAGTTGGTAAACTGTGATACCTCGGCAGCTACTTCTCACCAGTTTCTTGGACATCGGTTGAAGTTTGATCGCGTACACACAAGTTGCTTTTGGCATTTTGTCGATTTGAGCAATCCTTGATGCTGGTCTCAAATCCGATTATCTAACAAGGATCGACTGTATATTGGAGCAGTCAGACCTATTCTTTTATGCAGTTCCGAAAAATGAGCGGTGTGTGACGGGCACAATTTTTTGGCGTTTGAACATTGTTCTTCGTAGTATTGCTCGGAAAGGGTGGGAACACCGTGTCGAGAGCTAAGACGAAGTACTGTGGAAATCGGAAGTCTGTCGCAGAAGTAAGGGTTCAAACTAAACAGATTGAGGCTGTTGGGAGATGTGTCACGCATGTTCAGTAGTAGATTTCCTCGGCGAACGTTATTCTTGAAGGCGCGTAGGGTTTGGAGGGTGAGTTGAGGTTGCCAGTTTATGGCATAGTAAAGAAGTATGAAATTCGTAACAAATGAACTTGGCCGGATGGAACATATTAGTATTTCAGATTGGAGACCACGAGACTCACCGACCGAACGGCTGAATACATGTTGTGATATGCCTATGGGCTTTGGTCAGTGGCGTAATAGCCTTCGCGTTCATACATCGGCTGCACGATTTTTCTTTATATCTTTCTTTTATGTTTCTTTGCTACTCATGGTTCTGTTGGCCTTTTCCCGACTCGACTATAGAGTGACGAAGCGTGTGGTTATCGAAAAAAATCAACTGAACTGAACTGAACTGAACTGAACTGAACTGAACTGAACTGAACTGAACTGAACTGAACTGAACTGAACTGAACTGAACTGAACTGAACTGAACTGAACTGAACTGAACTGAACTGAACTGAACTGAACTGAACTGAACTGAACTGAACTGAACTGAACTGAACTGAACTGAACTGAACTGAACTGAACTGAACTGAACTGAACTGAACTGAACTGAACTGAACTGAACTGAACTGAATTGAATTGAATTGAATTGAATTGAATTGAATTGAATTGAATTGAATTGAATTGAATTGAATTGAATTGAATTGAATTGAATTGAATTGAATTGAATTGAATTGAATTGAATTGAATTGAATTGAATTGAATTGAATTGAATTGAATTGAATTGAATTGAATTGAATTGAATTGAATTGAATTGAATTGAATTGAATTGAATTGAATTGAATTGAATTGAGCTGGTCTATCCACCCTTTTCATCTGGCATCGGGACCTGGTACGCGTGATTGTGATTTTCACTCCCTGAGCTCATGGCTTCCGTTAGCGGTTCCGAACTGCTTGCTCCGTGCCACCAATAATGTGGTCTACTATGGAGTGACGGAGCACCCACACACTGATCACCCACATCAAACAAGTCCTATTATGGACGTATTCTCATCGGCCGAAGTTTAAAAAGGCATCAGCGCAACCAACAAAACTTGGTTACTCAGTAACTGAACTGCTACTGTTGATAATAATTCATAAAATGCCAGATGAGACGATCGTCATCTTCACTGGAGGGTTTTTTTCGGATACTAAGCGATGAGTCAGACCATAAATGGTGACTTTAATTTTCCGCTACTCATATTGGTAATATGAGAGACAGTCCTTCCTCTTTTTCGAAATTCAGATGTTGTTTTTGGTCGGTATGAGCACTAATTTAATTTTGAAGATTATTTTAGAGAATGGCCCCAAATCGAAATCAATTTTTATGGGAAAACCATCAAATAGGAGTCAAAATAAGCGTACTTTCACTCACTGTCTTTCTTAGTGCAGTTTAAACTTTTCGTAGACTACGACTAAAATGGTTGGGATGGTTTCTATGACCATAAACTCCAAGTGCACCATCCTGGAGAATCCGGTCGTTTTTTTAGTATGTGCTTGCGTATTGGTGTAGTGGAGGAGGTGTACAGGATAGACTCAAAGGCTCGCTGTACCATTCCGAATAATTGCAACCTGACCTCGAGATTTGGAGTGGTAAAACATGTAAGGTCCCATTATATCAGGCATGCCAATGAGCCGAATGAAAGTGACCGGAAGGATAGAATCCAAACTTATGATCTCCAAGGTGGTAAGTAAACGCTCCAAATCACTTGACCAAAATCGGTCATCTTCACAGCCGAATCTAAGCAGTTACAGAGTCCACTTCTTTTAAATTTTCTTCCTGTTCTGGTGGAAGGATGCGAAGTATGCGTGGAATATATTAAACATATCAATGGGGACTGGTAAAAACGGGCTGCAGCAAAGATGGAGACGAAAAACGTAATAAACAACAAGGAGAAACAGTTTCCAGTCTGCTCTGAAATGTTTTCAAGAGCGTGTGTGCATTGAAAATATCCTGCATGTCAAAGCAAGTGACTACAGAAAGAGATTACGTTGTATAACTTTGCATTCGGTGTTTGGACAAACTTCAAGCCTCTCGATTGATGACAGGCTGGTTGAAAAGCCGGACATCAGTTTTTTGCAACAGAAATCAATCAACCAGTTCACTGTTGTTGATGGACAAACCGAGCACACAATCACTCCTACGGAACTATGCGACAGCGTCCTGATTCATGCGATACTTTGTCTTCAGTAACGGTGTGTACCTTTACCGATCAAATTGTATAACAAATTCCGACGACCAATACGAATGTATGTTGAGTCGTAAAGAATCAATAATAAATGAATTGCACGTGCAGTTTTGTTAACGTGCTTATTCCTGTATTTCCCACACACCTTTAAGTGACCCGAAATAAATAAGAACTTTAACAATGAATATGAAGTCTGAAATAGACCACGGCGGTTTAGGACACATTGTACTACATTTCAGCCAACGTAAAGCACCACAGATTTAATGTTTATAGGAACTGTTTGTATCATACTTTATTCTCTCTTTCCCACCCGCCCACCCACCCACCCACCCACTCACCACTCACTCACTCACTCACTCACTCACTCACTCACTCACTCACTCACTCACTCACTCACTCACTCACTCACTCACTCACTCACTCACTCACTCACTCACTCGCTCACTTACCTCTAATTCATTTACTTATTAGTTTGTCCAGCCATTCAATTGCTTTCTTGCTTCGTTCTTTTTCTGTTCACATGTATGTCCGACTGCATCGTCTTCCAGGCATACTGCCATAACGGGGGACTTTGTGAAACACGAATAATTGTAAATCCTGAAAATGGCACTTCGCGTGAGACAGTCATGTGTCGCTGCCGGGACGGTTATGGTGGATCGCGTTGTCAGCTGTTCACAGATGTCTGTTTTCCCAATCCGTGTCTCCATGGCGGTTTGTGTCAAATGATCCCATACTTGTCCACCTTCTCCTCTACGCTTGCCACCGAGGTGAGTCACAACTCGACAGTCCGTTCTCACCGTACATCAACAGCGGCGACAGTCGCAGTAGCAGTGGTGGCAGAATCAACAGCAACAGTCGCTCGCGGTGGTCCATCGTATCAATGTATTTGTCCTTCAGACAGAGCCGGTCGACACTGTGAAGTGGATCGTCACACTGCTTGTCTGCCTGATTCCGATCCACTGTGGTGTGGACAGCAAGCTCGGTGTATAGCCGGTCCGGAAGGTTCGAAATGCAATTGTCCTGCAGGTAACTGACGCATCGGATGAATTTACTTGTATCTGGGTCTCATCATTCACTTTTCTGCGGTAGTCAAAAGTTTCTTTCAACTTTCATTCAGTCGCGTTCTGTCAGTTTGATTTTATGCACTCTGTGGTACTTCATTAGAAGAAAATTTTGCTGTGTTTGAACCAGTATGCGTTCCATATTCCCACTGGAATTGCTAAATGTGTTTATAGTCTGACTGATTGTCAAAAGATGCACAACAGATTACGATGCATTGGTGACAGAGAGAGAGAGGGAGAAAAGATCGAAATCCAAGCCTTTGCTTTCACTTTTCCTTACTCGTATTAGCAGCGTAAAGTCAAAGCGTGGGAGATACAGTTTCGTTATTCAAATAAGACATTTGGAAAGGACAAGAATCGTGTGCTTGTTCATATAGTCTGTTTTGGCATCCGCATTCCCAGAATGAACGATTCCCATATTGTGGTTCCTTTATTGCCATATGCCTGCGGGCTTCGAGGTTGTCTTCTGTGCGCCATTCTTGCTAATGCAGTCCGATTATCCACAGTGACGTCTTGAACTAAAGCTTTTAATTTAAATTATAATCTTTCAGCATGCACGGTTTCTGTCGCACATTCAGCTTGTTCGTTAGTAAAATATTCTTTCTTATCTTCCGCGTATTGCTCAGGCAGTCGTCAATTCTTTTTCTGTCTACCCCCTTTGGCTGACTGACTTGACTGACTCAATAACTGCCTGTTTTGGCTGTCAAAGCAGTGCAATGTGTGCACATTGTGCCGCGTAGCACAGCATAACGTTGTTCAGTCTATATTTTTTTTGGCAGCTGTGGTTACACAGTACCTCTGATAAGGGAACATGGTGTATCACAAGTACAGACACTAAAAGCCTGAAATTGGGATTCCCCAAGTTTGGTTTTTCTGTAGTGGTGGTGCCGAATATGTACCACTGCCATCAATAGCTCGTCATTATCGTGCTTGACCTATTGTGTTCTTGTCTGGTTCATTATGTATTGACGACAAAAGTAACCGTGCGATTAACTATTTTCAGTTATAGGAGACGGATCAATGAACTTGATCGTGTGGGCCGCAATAAGCTTCTCGGATTAGGTTAAAATACTCCACCACCTACTCATGGGTTAGATACATTGGGACTAGTGTTGGGGCTAGTACTGTTTTTATATAAATTCACAGGGCTGCCGCGCCCAGTAAATTAGTATTGGTTACTCAAAATTGAACTGAACCGAGCTTCATGCATAAGATTAAACTTCAGATCGACGCGGAGTGCGCGCGGATATGGGATGGACAAGAACAGGAAAATGGACAAGGATTGACATCCTGGCGTGTCATTTCGAAAGTTCCTGTGACTATCAACGGGGCGGAAAGTGATGATCAAACTGTGGACCGCACAAATTATGCCCAGATGGCACCATATCTGACAACAACTTGCCGTCGTCACACTTCTGTTGATCTGTTTTGTTTCGTGCCACGTTTTCTTTGGGACAAGTCTGTGTAGGTCAACACGAGTATCTGAAACTGTTTTCGGAGCACAGACCGCGCGTATCACCCGAGGTTTATTACGGCACGCGTGTGTGAAAAGGTGCATCAAACAGTTTGGATATACTTGGCTTTCTAGGCTTCAAAGTTTCTGTTTATCTGGGCGCATGGCTATGGCAAAATACGGGAACACTTCGAATACTATTTAATTCCCAGTTATTTGTGGTATTACGAATGTGCGGAAATGAGAAAGAGGGACCGTCTTGTTATCACACCAGTAACAATGATCTTGGCCAAGAGACTAGTCGGTATATATATATATATATATATATATATATATATATATATATATATATATATATATATATATACGTGTGGACGGGTTTCGAGAATGTAGGACGAAAGCGGTGATGAATCTAAGAGGCTAAGTTGTCATCACGTTTGTCATAACACATACAAATGCCTGTGAATGACAAGGCTAACAAGTGCTTCTTTAAATACTGTTACATTTCGAAAGAAATTTCACAGATTCAATTATGAAATCGTAAGTTAAAGGGAATAAAAAGACAAAACACAGAAAAAGACGAAAGCGATCAAAAACAGCCGTGGCGGCCTCAGCCACTCAGACAAGCAAAAATACTGAGGATAGCCTGGTAACCGAAGTTTCCCTAGACGTTTGGTTTTCGCAATCAATCGTATCAGGAATTTCCCAGCTGTCGTGCATCAGTCCAGCTAACCGCAACTTTAGTGCCGCTTAGTTGTACCGACCGAATAAATCGCAGAATTAGTAGTGGCGATCGCCGTTATAATACTAGCCTTTCCACAAATCAGCTCCGGTCCGGTTCTCGCACTGTCTCCCCCCGATTCCATCCTACCGTGTCGCCCTCACTCATCTGTGGGCGGTCCAAATGAGCTGAGCATTATTTTTCCTGGACAGTAACTTCACATGGAGACTACGTGAGGAAGGGGTGGGGGGGGGGAGGGTGTTGTGGTTCCGTGGTTAGACGAGGATCACTCATCCATCTAGTCAGCTGTTCGTCTTCATTCGTCTCCGTATTTTACCTTCCAACTGAGTCATTGTTGTGTGAAATGCGAGAACCCGTCCGCCCCCTACCCTGTTCACCTACCACGGCACTCATCCCTCACCTCATCTGCGTCTATCAGCGACCGCATTGTGGGCTTCTAGGAATTATGGTGTTATGGGATAATACCCAAATAGACAAATTCTCATCAGCGCCCAACCGAAGAGTGCGCTAAATTTCCGAGTGGATTGTTTTGTAGACAGTTCTTACTCGCGAAACACAACACAAGCATCACCGACATCGTCGCAATCCGAGGCAGTAAAATGGCGGCAGCAACAGCAAATTGTGCGATAACCGCAGAAACACTGACAACAACATCAACAGTAGTAGCAACAACAACAACAACAACGACAACAACAATAGATGCAAATGAATGTTGTTCTGCCTTAGGCGAGCGTGAGAGAAATCAAGAGTGCCGACTTCACGGTGCTATTACTAGATCATCGTCAGTATCATCATCCACATCCCTATCAACACCATCATCATCGTTTTTCCTCAATGGCTCACATGAGCCACAGGCACACGCAGATGCACATGTACAGAACTGGTGAAAATCCCATGATCTATGATGTTATGGTGCCCTCTGAAAGCGTGAGACGAATGCGTGGCTGTGTTGCTTCGTATAGTCCGCCTCCCCCCCAGTCTAAGTGCATTTCATCCTCCCCTGCTTTACAAACACACACTCCAGCCACGTTATTTGCCGATCACTCGGGTATTTTGATGATCTCCCTGTACCAGGTAAAACTAGAGACTTTTGAGCTTCGACCAAGTTACCGGGATTCTACTGATCGAAACGAGCTGTTCCAGTTCATCACTGGGTTTCCCTTTTGTGCGGTCACGCTGGCAAGATAGAATTTTTTCTCAAGGGACAAACAATATTAGTGGGCCTAAAAACGGGTATAGGGATCCTAAAATTAGTTTTGCGACCACATAGGAGCGAATCACTTCTAGTCAATCAACTAATCAGCCAATCGATCAATCAAACCTGACTGTCAATCCTCAATGAATAATTTGGTGATTGAATAAATAAAAGGACATAAATGAACCAGTAAGCCAGTCGATGAACCAGGTGCGCAGGTCTACTTTATATGTGCTGTGGTTCATGAAGACAACATTAGATCGGTTTCTGAGAAAGCGGGTTCAATTTTAATTGCAAACAGATTTGGTTAGCCCTCATCTGAGAAATGAATAATCAATGCGTCAAAACAACGCATGGGTATACGAAGTCACATGATCAATATACTGGTGCAGTATCAGATCTGGATATTTGCTAGTTCAATTGGACAGTGAAACATTTCATCTTCTGTCACGTTTCGCGAGAACCAATAAATACTGAAAGAAGTTTTCAAAAGTGATTTTTTTCAAATCGCTTCATAAAAACAGAAAATCTAGATTCTCGTTGACTTATCACAAGGTTTGTTGAGAATTCAAAATGCGAATAAAAGTGCGAGGAGTTGTCGTAAGCTTTAGTATTGGCCAAAGAAGTTTGTGATATGGAACATTTTTGCAATTATTACTGCCTTCTCAGTGATCTCAACGGCGGTGTTCGTACCGGTGAATTCCTCGAAGATATTGCGGGCCGTGTTTGTCATATCAGAATAGATGTGCACTTGAATGAACACGAAGGTGTATTTGAGCTCGTATATGGTCTGATTCAGTTTAGTTTAGTTTAGTTTAGTTTAGTTTAGTTTAGTTTAGTTTAGTTTAGTTTAGTTTAGTTTAGTTTAGTTTAGTTTAGTTTAGTTTAGTTTAGTTTAGTTTAGTTTAGTTTAGTTTAGTTTAGTTTAGTTTAGTTTAGTTTAGTTTAGTTTAGTTTAGTTTAGTTTAGCTTAGTTTAGTTTAGTTTAGTTTAGTTTAGTTTAGTTTAGTTTAGTTTAGTTTAGTTTAGTTTAGTTTAGTTTAGTTTAGTTTAGTTTAGTTTAGTTTAGTTTAGTTTAGTTTAGTTTAGTTTAGTTTAGTTTAGTTTAGTTTAGTTTAGTTTAGTTTAGTTTAGTTTAGTTTAGTTTAGTTTAGTTTAGTTTAGTTTAGTTTAGTTTAGTTTATTTTAGTTTAGTTTAGTTTATTTTAGTTTAGTTTAGTTTAGTTTAGTTTAGTTTAGTTTAGTTTAGTTTAGTTTAGTTTAGTTTAGTTTAGTTTAGTTTAGTTTAGTTTAGTTTAGTTTAGTTTAGTTTAGTTTAGTTTAGTTTAGTTTAGTTTAGTTTAGTTTAGTTTAGTTTAGTTTAGTTTAGTTTAGTTTAGTTTAGTTTAGTTTAGTTTAGTTTAGTTTAGTTTAGTTTAGTTTAGTTTAGTTTAGTTTAGTTTAGTTTAGTTTAGTTTAGTTTAGTTTAGTTTAGTTTAGTTTAGTTTAGTTTAGTTTAGTTTAGTTTAGTTTAGTTTAGTTTAGTTTAGTTTAGTTTAGTTTAGTTTAGTTTAGTTTAGTTTAGTTTAGTTTAGTTTAGTTTAGTTTAGTTTAGTTTAGTTTAGTTTAGTTTAGTTTAGTTTAGTTTAGTTTAGTTTAGTTTAGTTTAGCTTAGTTTAGTTTAGTTTAGTTTAGTTTAGTTTAGTTTAGTTTAGTTTAGTTTAGTTTAGTTTAGTTTAGTTTAGTTTAGTTTAGTTTAGTTTAGTTTAGTTTAGTTTAGTTTAGTTTAGTTTAGTTTAGTTTAGTTTAGTTTAGTTTAGTTTAGTTTAGTTTAGTTTAGTTTAGTTTATAGTTTTGTTTGAACAACAGCCATCACCGGTGCTCTGCGTGCGACCTTTCCATTCGGTGATCGAAACAACCAAGAGTCGGGAAAATGTGAGAATAGAACTATAAGTTCCAGTGTGAAGTTGATAAGGAAATTGTGTGCGAATACTAGAGCGACAGCGGTCATAAAACCTAACAGTATCTACGAGTGCCTTTTACTTCTTGGCCCCTATCTAGAAAATGAAACACCTAGTCTCTTGGTCAAGTCTACCGGTCAGGCTTCTCACACCCTTCCTTTGAGTCACCGACCAATCACTCTTGCTCATCTTCCAACCACATATTTGCTCCGAGTGAAATTTGTTCGAATACATAACGGCCGTGAACAGTGCTTGATTTTTGCCGTTACCAATAGATTGGCTTCTTTCTAAGTGCTGCAGAAAAAGTATTTTTGTTCATCTAATTTGCTTTCAATAACGTTCTCCTAAATTATTGAGATGTTTGGTTTCACCTATTGCTGATTTTTCATCATTGTCTTGTCTTGTGCTAAGTAATCAAGAACTCCTAAGATCGCCGTAATCAGTGCCTGGTATTATTATAACTAATATTTCTGCTGGAAGTATTTACGCTAAGCGAGGTCGGACAATTTTTGCGATCAGTTTTGATTTCAAATCGTGAATCAGTGTGAACCTGACTTCCCCTGTCGAAGACACACTGTCAGGAAGACTGTGAATTTGTTTAAATATGATGTATTGACGGGTGTCTGTTAAACGGCTCCTTTATTACGACAAAATAGATCTACTGATGAGTTAACTTCGTCTACGGCAATTGCCGTTGTTGAAAAATCGCGTTTTTAGTATCCATGCCAAAGCGTGGATAGAACTAACAGATGGACATCAATGTGTCAACCTTCACTCTGACCAGTGGTTGATTCATCAGGCTGAGTATGGTGACTGGAATGTCAGACGAACTTACTTATCCTCGGTGCCTTGGCTTCAAAGCAAACAAGGGCAAAATGACTGAAGAAAACAAATCCGTCTTATACGAGTTGTGCTCCAAACATGCATTCTCCCAGAGAGAAACACATCATATACAAGCTAGGGCTTGGACAGCATTTAGTACTTTGGACGCCATCCACAGATTTATTCGAATTCGTTCGTCATAAACGTTGTCTTGATGTAATCCTGCTGGTGTACCTTATTCGGAGAGAATACGACAGAAATTTACCAATCCATATTGAAATCTATCTTTCAATTGTGGGTATATGTGCCGTGGAAGCCCATCTTGCTCTACCTTAAATCTGCGTTGCTGAGGCTACTTGGGTGGGTGGCGGCAGAGTATATCATCCTTTTCTGAATCATTTTATGTCACATTTCTTCACCGCATTAACCCACTCCATTTCACCCCACGTATGACATTTCACGCACGTGTGTGCGCGCTCTTGGGGAATGTCAATCACCAGGTTTCTGTGGCCCGCACTGTGAACACAGTGGGACCACGTGTGCTCCGCTCCGTCAACCGGAATCGGCATTCGCTTCATGGCTAGGCCCTATACTTGAGCAGAACACATGTGAGTGGAATCAGTGCGCTACAAAACGTGGAAACGGTCGTTGCGATCACGAATGCGATCGATTTGCTTGTGAATTTGATGGACTGGAGTGTGCACTAACCATCACGGATCCGCTGGATGCACTCGATGAGCCAAGAGCCGGAACTGACCATCCTATCGAGGAAATTGAGTCTAATCGGAGCGAGGCGTACTCACCAAAACCGAGTCTGCCTTGGAGCAATTGTTCCGTAATTCGTCGAGATGGAATTCCCTGTCACCTGCGGTTTGCTGATGACCGATGCGACCCCGCGTGTGCAACTGAAGCCTGTCTGTTTGACGGATGGGACTGTGAGACCAGTTTCCAACTGCCCTCCACCTCTTCTTCACCATCTGTCACAGAGGCCCCAGAATTCGCTGACCGCACACAAGTGAGTCAACCACTTCAGTCATTGAACCTGTTCTTTCGCGATAATTTTGAGTACTGAGTGGTGATTCACACACGACGCTATTTTGAATGCTCTTCGCTCTCACAGATCCTTCAATTCATTCTTCTGAGGTTAGGATGCTCACCTGTTGGAATTTGAACAATAGCAAGGCAATAAATGGCATGAAGTTGATCTAGCATGATTGTACATCAATCTCATACTGATAGAGGGTTTGAGTCAGATCCGCTCCATTTATTCGGCTTTACGTATTCTATGAAAAGATTACAGAAATGATCACTTTGATGTGGAGGTGGTTGATACTCAGCTTTGGTGAGACGAACAGCCGGATCGACTAATCTGGTACGGATTAGATAGTCGACTTAGTTCAGTTCAGGCAGTCGACCGGAACGTGTCGGTAAAATCCTCCACGATCACATACTACCCTAGCTGGACAGACCGGTGTGCATAGCTACCCGTGGTGCATGTGGTTTACTGAGTCTCTTGGCTGCGAAAGAAACTGTAGCGTCTTGACCACAACCGGACACGCGAAGGCATGGACACTTTGAACAGTTAGACTTCGCCAGTGCGGTTTACCGTAACTCTTAACCTGGGATCAGTGTGGCTAAGTGTGATCTAGGTGTCACAGATGATGATGCAACATTTGTGTTTGCCTTTCCTTATTTTGTATTTGCTCTTTCCTTCAATCTTTCCTTCATGCCTTGAGTACATCCATATGAGTCTTTTCGGGAGTATAGTTGAAGTCAGACTTATCATGTGCGAACCTGATTGCCATCCAAACAGTCAGTTGAGAAAAAGGTTGACAGGATTATAGTTTTACCATTAACGATGATTCATAGCCCTATATTACACAGGTTTGAAGCATTATTTGAATTGCTGGCTTTCAGATTTCATACATTTGACGAAATCTACGATTATCCGGAGGGAAAAACGAAAGTTTCACAACGGTCTCAAAAGCACTGGGTAACTTGTAACCAATCATTCAAAACTCACTTGAAATTCTGAGTGTGTACAGAGAATCCTCTCCATGTTTTCGCTATTTTAGCCTTGCCAACTAATTTTCTCCGAACCGTCCAAACTACCTCTGTCTCAGTGCCAAAATTTTCGCATACATAAGCCTAAACATGCACTCAGATCTGTCTCCCAGAAAGTTACACACACGGAATGATCATTTTTCACACTTGTTATTGTCACGAAAGAGGCACAGTTTCGGTGCCTTACTACGTCCCAACGTTGGCGACGAGGATGATGAGAATGGTGAGGCGACAAAATGGATACTTTGGGACAGATTGGTTGCTTTTTTCGTTCCATTTCCCTTCGTCCGCATCCTTGATCACTCGGTTTGCCTTTAATAAGTCTTTTTATCCATTTATTTATTGCCCTCAAAGCAGTCGGCTACCAGATCTGATTGTGCATGTTGTAAATCACTTGGACGCATCTCTTGTGACGTGTGCCAATTCGTACGATCAGTCCCCGTCAGCTCCATCGTCCACTATCGTCCAGATAACTACCTCCGATTTCCTTGTTCCGTGAGATCCATTTACCCACCACACCCAACACATTAGCTGATCGCCTGGTGGACGGACGGTGGACAATGTAATTGATGCCAAAGTTGAAATTTCCCCAAGTTGGTTGGCGAGCGGAGAAGAAGAGTGATACTGGCACAAACAAAAACATGCCAATCAATCGATGTTTCCTCTATATCAATCTCGAAATGTGAAGCACTTTATTGTAGCTGGCCATGCCAGGTTACAGTCTGGCGAACCGTTGTGTGCGTGTGGGCATCGGGGTGATATATTTTTGTCGTAGGGTGATGTGCACATTTTTTTGAATCAAAAAGTGCTGATAAAATGTTAACAAAGATCAGGGTGTTTTCCATCGGTCATAATGAACTAACTCCTGGATCAATTCCGTTGGTGACCCGGAGTTTCGAAGATGAATTACACTTTCCGCAGCTGCAGAAAAAGAGCAAAAGAGGATGCTGTTGGAAGGAATAGGGTTTCAGATATATTAGTTATGGTATTAGCTTCGCTGGTTACTTGGCGCCAAGCTACGACAAATATTGCTCATCACGCAGACGCGGGCTCGACGTCCATCTTCGAGATATACCCGTGAGTGTCGCAGAAGTGTCCCACCAAAAGTCGTCTTACACATTGCTTGATCTATTACTGGGCTATGATAGAACAGTCGTGTTGGGACAATGATCACACGATCTGGTGCAGACAATGCCAGTGCGGAATTCCGGCCATTGAGGTTAGCCGACGCTAAATGATCAACCAAATGGGGTCTGCCTTTCTTTTGTGCAATAGCTGCGGCAATTTTGTTTGTTACGATAAGACTGCTGAGCACTGAATGAACCAAACACTGAAACGAACAGTTAAGAAAATACGCACACCTACTCACTCCCCCAATTACTCATTCACTCAACTAGTGAAGCATTGGCTGACCACAGGTCGTGCAATTTAGCATCGATTGTGTATTATCCTAATCGGAACTGTTTTTACATTAGGATGCTTATGAACATCTATTGAAATGAGCGTAAAATTGATATTTACTCAGTTTACACCTGGATCTAAATTAATGACCTGCCACATTAAATAAAAATTAAACCACAGCCTGAAACGTTCAGGCATTGGTTTGGGCTGTGATCAGCCATCAGTGAGCCCACGAAAGGCACGGCAAATCAAACTAAAAAAGGCTTTTACATGGCATGCTGAAGCCAATTTCTTGTTCCTCTCACTGTACTCACACTCCGCGAACAGATTTCCACGAACACGATATGTCCAAACGGATGTAACGTAACCGCATCATCCGGATCGGTCTGCAAGGAGACAGAATGTTTGACCCAATCAGTTTCGACCGTTCTGAGCGGTGATCTGGTTCTGCTTGTCCGAATCAGCCCCGCCGAATTGCTTGAGCCTTCCAGGCATGGGTCTGTTCGTTTGAATCAACTGCTCTCGGGGCTAAGTGGTCTACTTCACTTGAATGTGAGCATGAAGCGGCTTGCGGGTGGGTTGGATCGATGGATGATCTATCCGGTTTCACTGACTCGCGTGAAAAATACACAATATTCAGTGACCTTGGGAGTTCAATCACCCAATAGAACTGTGGAACAGAAAACAGCTAGTCGGCGGCGCACCATCAGATCATCCCGGGCAGCTATGGACGAGTTCAAACGCGTACAAACCGGGGATACTCTCATTGGGAGTCAGATATATTTGCAATTGGATGCGACATCCTGTGCAGTTCAAGGTTAGTTGTGTCCATTGGTATTTTCATTTCGTACCCGCCGCTGTCTTTTTCAGCTGTTTTTTTCTACATACCTATCTACAATCGGTCAGCACACGCGCCGGTCTCGCATGAAATTCCTCACTTGTTATTCGAAACTGTGATTCAGTAGAAAGCGAGCATCGCTGGTACCATTTTGAAGTGAAGCCATTTCGCGATTGTTGTGGTTGTTTTTCTCATCTGACTGGAACTAGATGACTAAAAACTGTTAATACATTTGAGATCATGTGAATATTTTGTGTTGATGCAATGTGAGCTTGTTTGATAGCAAATTATACTTCACCTGCCGGTTCCCTGAGTGTTAGCTGCTTCTCTTACGCTGTTCGAAGATTTTAACTCACATTGAACGCGGTCCAGCAGCATTTATGTCGTTGTCGTCTCTTGTTCTAAGCGGTGTAACTGGGTATTTTTTAGAGCAATTCCCTCGCCCGTTGGATACGTCAGAACTCAAAAATACCATAAACGGGGACAATAGGATCAGTACGATATATATATTCAACGGTACTCATTTTGTATCTGTTGTTCAATCTTTCATCATTAAACATACTAACCTTTTGATTTACTACCTTCCCGGTGGAATCTCCTTTGTGTCCTTGCGGTATGAATGCAGCGGTCTTGATCTGCTGCTAATTCCAAAAGCGTCAGATCTAACTGATTTGTGTGAGAAATCATACATGTGGGGATTATATCAGTCCTGGGCTCCGCAATGAGCGTGTTGTGAAGTTGATCTTATAGATGGCTGAACTGCACGACGAACAGAGAGTGAGAGAGTGAGAGAGAGAGTCAAAGCAACAAAAGCTCATTGTTCAGTGCAACGTCGGTGTTATTCCAATGCGGTTTAACTAAACTGACTTCCTTGAGAAGTCGCATCCAAAACCAATGCTGTTGGTGGTTGTTGCATGATGACCAGGTGAGCCGAAGCAGTCGTTAAATAGAGCACCCTTTGCGGTGTGAGGAGAATGTATAAGCGCAAACAGGCTTGAAGTCAAGAAATCGAGCTCCCTGATTGGGAAACGCACTCAGTTAAAGGGGGGGGGGGAGCGGAGGGGGAGGGGGAGGGCGCACATCGTCAGATTCGTCTCCCGAACCAAAATGTGGACTGAGTACAGCTGGTCACTTGGTTGTGTTCACTGTATCAGAAAACCTTTGAACTCACTCATTTCTCTGATAAAAATGTGCCACAACATCTGCAAAATGACGACTCAGACACCATTTGGCAAGACCAAGAACCGTCAACTGAGTGCAAGTCAATGAACTAAAGACGCACGAAACATTTTACCATTGGATTCTAATGATAGCTTATTGTTAGTGATGATAATGGTATTGGCGATCGAGAGATAGAATCAATACCATCTCTACAGCTTTTCTCAGCCAATTTCGTCATACATTCATATTGTGAAGTCAAATTCGTCAATAAAACACTCCAGTGGCAAGTTTCGGGAGGGCCTCGGTTGGTGCGGACAATTACGTGTCTGAATTTACCACACAAACTGAAGCCTCTGTACTGACCCTACACAACACATTAGGTTGCGTCTAATATGTAGCACTGCTGTGCGCACTTTCACTAGCAGCAAAATCACGTGATTTTTGTCGCGATTAACGTTCTCATTGTAACCAAACTGTTGAGGTACTGGTGAGATGTGTCCGGCCCACGATTAGGATGCACTTTGATAAATACAATCAATCTTTACCTCACAGTGTATGTTTCGGTTGAGCTTTAGGCCACTCAAATTCCCCTCAGTCCCGGCTAGATTTAGACTGGAGCTGTAGATACCATAACATGGAAAATGTAACTGGGACCGAAATCTTACACGTGATATGTCCGTGAGCGTTATGCATATATCGGAAAGTTTTGGTTACTGTAACATGGGCCGTTATGCCCAAGTAACCGGCTGTGGCTACTAAATGGTCGCTAGTCAATTTAACGACAGGAAGATCTGTAACAAGAGACTGAGTTATTGGAAATCCACTTATCAAGCCCATTTCTTTTATCAGAACTGTCCATGTGCTTCAGTAGGAGTCCTAAAAGCACACTGCAACGACGGTTAGGTTGCGATAAGCTTTCTCAGACGTTTCAACTATCCGTCTTTCAAAACGCGCTAGCTGAACATCTGGATGTGGCCTGACCTGATAACATAAGCTAACGTTGGTCACTTATTTGGAATAATTTGTATTCCGTTGGGCCAGTGAGTTGTGGGCCATCTCAGTGCACCGTAAGACCGTGGATTTCGGTTGAATCTCTGCGCCTTCCAGACGTTCGCCAGTTGGTCCTGGCTAGACGGGCGTTAAATGGAACACTGCTCGTAACGAGACGTGAAGTGGACTCAAGTCTTCGTGATCACAACGTGCTGCCTCTCTGGGAAATTCCCGCAAGCTTTTCTATCTCATTTGAATCACCTGTAGGAAACCACTCGTTGGGAGTTAGGCGATGTGGGAAGCTAATGGCTCACCAGTTACCAATCTGCATCGGCGTCTCAAAAGCTTCGCGGAGCACTTTATTGTCCAATTTACCTGGTCCTCGGTGTAAGTCTCTCCAATAACTCTTACTGCGTACGTCCCTTGGTCTGTTTCGATAGGTGCTCTTCCTGGGGCAGAGATCCAAAAGGAAATCCAAGCCTTAGGACTTCACAAAGCGTCGGGCTCTGATGACCTTCTCCCAGTCTATTTTAAGAATGGTGTAATATAGCTTGTTAGAAAACTTCATGTTTTGTTCGCGAAGGTTAGGAATTCTGAGCAAGTCCTTCCTTGGGGGGGGGGGGGGGATCGATTACTATTCCCATCGCGTAGTGACTGTGCTAAATATACAGGTATCAGCCTCACGCCAATAACGTCAAAACTTCTTGCATCTGTCATACTTCGTAGTTTGTACCAAATGTGTAGAGACCGAATTCGCGAGTAGCAGGCTGGGTTTCGCGCCGGTCATGGGTATTTCAATCAAATCTTCACCCTCCAACTGCTGCTAGAGCACCGTCATACCTTCCAAAGACCATCGACCACTGTGTTACTAGACATTCGCCGGCCATTTGACTCTGTCGATAAAGCCACACTATAGAATTGTTTATTGGTTAGTACAGTACCTGATAAATATGTGTTAGTCCTCAAACTGTTGTATCGTCACACCTCAGTTCGGGTTAGGTCCTAAAACCAGCTTTTAATCCCCTTCATCGTCTCCAGTTGAATGCGACAAATTTGAGCTATATTCCCGTTTCTTCTCAACTTTGTCATGGACGATGTACCACCGAATGCTTTGTCTGATGTTCCAAACGACGGAGTTAAACCTTTTATTGGGAACTGAGATTCGACATAGAATAAGTCCGTGGTGTCGCATTTCGGGTGGTAATTCATAGGCGATGCGACATGTTTTGAACCGACGATTAAGGCTCCGCCACGACGTCCGGCTGTCCCTTAAGTGACAGGTGTACAATGCCACGGTTCATAGTCCTTTGCTCTAAGATGGCACGAAATGGCCTTTCCGCGTTGAGGATGCTCGGAATCCGTATTCAACAGCCGATATCTTCGAAGCATTGCTCGCTTTTGGCGAAAACATCGAGTGAGTAATAATGCGATTCTTCGTTCTGCGTTGAGTATGGTTAGTCGCCCTCTGATTGAAGTGATCGCTCTACTCTGCCTCTGGTGACTTGTACATATTTTGCGGATGCCTGTCTATCTCCTATCTTTGCGTCTTCTGCTCGGGCAGGGCTAGAAGAAGCAACGCGACGATCAGGCTAAGACTTGGCCTAGGTGTGTGAAGCAATTATCAGTGCTCCCCACCATTCTGGTTTGGGCCCAAGGGACGAGGATTGTCGTTGGTTAGAGCTATCCAGGGAAGTGGCTTGGAATAGAAGTCAGTGGTACGAAAGCAGTACGGTCTGTCCGTTTAATTCACGTGTCTCCTAAATGCACAAGAGCATTATGCAGACGTGGAAGTTTAAAAAAACACTAGGACGTTGCACTGTCTCTTCACTAACTGCTTCTGGGGTTATTTCAGTGGTTTCGTGCTTGTTATATATATATATATATATATATATATATATATATATATATATATATATATATATATATAATCACAAATCACCCATGATCAAAGACTGTCTGTTAGTACTTCTGCCCGTGCAGCTGAATGATCTAAACACTGAAGAGCTTGTCGGGCGGTAGTACAGTAATGATGTTTACATTGTGACGGGTTTCGAACTTGTGCAGCTGGTATGCATGATGAGCGGAAATGCTACACATTTAATCAAACAAGTCGAGGTATTTCCAGCCGTTTTGTTCGATCGCTGTTTGGGAAGCATTGCATTCGATGGGGACTATTCATGTACCGGTCATGATTAGCATGAACCAATGCCGAAAAAGCACTTGTTTACGGAAGTGTGGCTGGTGCAGATCGTAGCGCTACGGACCACCGGTTTTTCTTGTTCTCACTCAGTTCATTTGTTTATCACAGACAAATGCCCGAGAAGGAGAGAGAGAGATCATGAAGCCCAGCCTCGGTGACTGGACGCATAAAACCACCATCCTAATTGTGGAACAAAAATCGGTTGACGTAGTGTCATTAATTAATTTTCGGACGTATTCAATGAATGATGGTCTTGTTACACCCCTTCATGCTGATCGAAGCGCGAGTCTATCGATGATGAGTTCACGGGTGAAGACCCCGGGGGTGGAGGGCGTACACAATGCGTGCGATTGCGTATCTTGCTGTCAACTTCACCTTACCCACTCTCACACCCACTTTCAAGTGTATATATATATATATATATATATATATATATATATATATATGAGTGTTCACCGCATTTCCAAGATCCGGTTGATTTTGGAGCAAAGTGAAGGGGGATATGAGAATATTTTCGTGATTGTTGCCTGTATGCTAGCATATCAGTGTGAATCTTCACATTTTTCTCCGTCCCAGTGTCTACGACTGGTGTTTGACATACACCACGTGGCATTGATTAATTAGCTACCGCGGTTCGCCTCGACCAGGCAGCAACTCTGACCGACTGACTTACCCGAATGACCGGATTGTTGGTCTTGTTCATTTTGGACTGAGGTTTTTTGATCGACCACATTCTAGTGGTGGAGATGGCTGGGGAACCGTAGTTGTCGAAACGACTGATTGTCACTTTTGAAAGTGGAATAAAAATCGTGAATTTTTTCCGTAATCTATCGAGTCGTTTTATTCTCATCCTTTCCCAACGACTTAGTTATTATTCTGGGCCCAGTTCCTATGCATGCTGGTGCTAGCCGCTGTCGTTGGTCCGTGGAAAAACCACCCCACTGATCTAATGATGGTGAGATGTACGATAAATAAATTCCTTTCATCCCCACCTGGGCTGATCCAGTTGGTCAGTGTCAGTGTAGATATTAGTTGATTCGCGCTGGGGCGTAAGTAGTCCACGACAGTCTCCAGGTTTTTGTTTGCCGGCTGCTACAGAACTGGGCTGGTTCAATATCAAACTTGAGCCTAACAGGGGACTGGTTTTGCGGAAGTAGATCAGTTCTCTCCATTAATCTACGATATATCATCCAATTTTCGTATATAAATAAAGTGTGATCTTGTACAAAGACAATGAGTGGATTTTTCCATTCTAACTTACCGGTGTCAACAAAGGAACATCCTTGCAGAAGTTTGTGCGCTACTGATTTGTGGCTTTAACTGTTACGGGTCAAAAACACGTGATGACCATCGGTGTTCTGATGTCGACGCCTTCGAAGTGCCACCAAGCTCAGTGATCGGAAGCTGTTTAAAACCACCAATCTGATCTACAATCAACACCAATCTTCGAAAGCATCGATAATGCTCGAATAAGCTGGGATCCCGATATCAGTGTAATGTAGAGCTCAGGAGTAGAGTGCCGGCTGACGGAGATCAGTTTCTGAATCAAGTTCTTTGACCAAGTTACGGGATGTATGCTGCGCCTGTCTTCATGTGGAAGTCCTTGATATACATTAATTTCCGACTAAGGTTGAAGTTGGTGAATAAGTTAAGGTGACAAATCGATTTTGTGGCAGAAGGATATCAAAAACTTTTACCGCTAGGCTTCGTTGTATTGGGGCTCTTGAGATCTACTAATCGAAAATTTGGAGACACTAGGCATATTGGCCGGTTGGGGCGGTTAGTTTCTCTGACAAGTAATGCGAATCCGCCTTCTTGATTTGATCACTCGAAAAAGAGTATGCTTGTGTTTGTGTATGTCTCTGTCAAATCAGTTTGTCTCCTCGCGACCCAACTTGCGCTGAAGAAGCTTATTAGATCGACTTTAGATCACACAGTTTACTCACTCCTACGTTTTCAACGTCCCGATGAGCTTCAGAGAAAATTACCTGTGAATTAGTACCACTAATTCTCTCTGTCTCTCTGACACACACATACACACACATACACACACACACCCACACCCACACAAGTACACACAGACAATCTTCCTCTCTTCTGGTTTCTTATAATCCATGGCCGCCGTTTTATTCGCAACTGCCGTGTGACCGTTTTCTTTCAGCAACTCCACGAGGTGGTTTGCCGTTTCTTTATTTGGTACAGCCAGCTTAGATGTACTTTGTATTATAGCAACAACTTGACTAACTTTGTCTATTTGGTCATCTGCCTCTTCCTGTATGTGTGTTTGAGTGTCGTAGTCCACCATCGAAGAACAACCGGGCGGCTGTACATTTCTGTTCAGACAGCACCCAATCAAGCTTTTGGTCTTAGAGAGTGAATGGGCGGTAGAAGGACCACATTTGCTCATTTGATGTTAGAAGCCTGGGACCGACGTTTTTGCCTGAATTATACTGTTTCTCAGGCCTTGTCAAAACAAGTCAAAGCAAGTTTTTCCACGGGGTAAAGAACTTTTCGGTCTCCAAGGCATTTGAAAGAACAATGGATTTCCTTCGGCCAATAATTTTGGTGTTGGCATTTGCTATTCGAACCAGAAGGCGTGAACGTAGCGTTATTTTCACTGGGTTCTGTTGTGTCATGTTTACCACTTGCACATAGCTACGAAAAATCGATCATTTGGTTAATAACTACTGCTGCACAGAAAAACAAATGAAGAGAAGAGAGATTTGCCACCGGATTTCTCTTAATTATTTTACTCTTCTTCTTATGCTAGGAACACTGCGGACAAAGTTGTATTGATCTGTTCCATTGATCATGCGTTTCGCTCCTTTGAAATGGGTCACCTTAGACGGGGCACCATATTTCACCGTGTAGCAACCACTGGTCACCGACAAATAACGCACCTAGTCAAAAGACCATTACCTGTTCCCTCTTTCGTTTCGTGTACGTGCAAGTATGCGTGCATGGGTGCAGTGGGACGAGCTCTTCTAATGAGCAAATGGAAGTGTCCATGGCACTATCCTGCAACCATGTTCCTGAACGATTGTGAGGCAGATGTCAGTAAGGTGCCGTGATGGCGGGCGTTGGACTTGCAAGTCTCCTGACTTGTACAACTCCACTAGTCTCGATCGTTCCAAGGTTCAGTTTGAAAGGACTCGATCAGTCACTGTTCGGTTATAGCCAACTCAGCACGGTGCGATTCACTTGACAGGATCATGAATGACATCATCATGATTTAGGCGAATTGCCCAGTTGTTATTATCATTACAGATTTATCAGAGTTACAGTTACTCCGAGTTCTGACCGGGAGTGGCTCAAACCCCACATATGATGAAAGGTGTGATTGATTTCCACAAGTTTTGGCTTCACTGATTTACCGTTCGTCAGAAGTAGGCAGTTTGGGTGACAGTGTGTTTCTTGTCGGATTTCATCGTCATGGACACCCATTAGGACCACGTGGTTACTGTTTAGGAACCTGGT
Source organism: Fasciola hepatica (assembly GCA_948099385.1). Taxonomy (NCBI): domain Eukaryota; kingdom Metazoa; phylum Platyhelminthes; class Trematoda; order Plagiorchiida; family Fasciolidae; genus Fasciola; species Fasciola hepatica. The sequence continues at coordinate 50,154,500 of CANUEZ040000043.1, forward strand.
GCTATCAGAATGCTGATTCTCCAGTTACTGATTGTGTTGCACACGCATGAGCTGTTCGAATCAGCGAGCAGTAATGGTTTGGAAAGTTTTTATGCATGGTTCTCTAGCAGATTTCCTCACTGCAGTGCGTTCAATGATGTGATGCCCGGCAGTAGTCAGAATACTTTTGTCACTAGTCAGCAACCGGCGGTAGCCAGGTGGTTATCATGGTGAACGTGAGACCTGTTCCAGGTTCGAATCACACCACGGTCGGTCATTTCCCCATCCGGTATCCTTTAACTGATCAAGACCCACTTGTAGAAATATAATGCTACTGTAGCCTCGTAACCAAAGGAAGTGGCAAATGCTTTGTTTATTTATAGGTGTACGGATAACCGTGAAAGTTGAACCAAGGGTTAAAAGAGCATGTCAGAATTTCTTATCCTAGAAATTTGACGGTGGGACCCCAGAGTGGTCAAATTAGGAGTACTAGTGACCTCTCCGCGGCAATGTTCTTCATTGAAATGAGGTTCATTTGCAGCATTGGGTTAACTGCGCACTCGTATAATGCTCTTAATCATTCGCGTTAGACAATCCGCCGAAATAGTCTCCAAGGTGTAACAATTCGTTAGTTTATACTAATTGAGATCCGACCAGCGTATGCATGTCTCCGGTACCAGAATATAATTTGCATTTGTTTGTTCAAACAAAATGAGTTTCATGGAACAGTAAACCTATCGTTATTCGTTCTCTCTCTCTCTCTCTCTCTCTCTCTCTCTCTCTCTCTCTTCCTCTCTCTCTCTCTCCTTCTCTCTCGCTCTGTGTCCTGTTAATTTGTTCGGCCACTGTTTTCTATTCTCTGTGTACTGCTCGATAAACTTATCGAGATGCCCATCTTTGTTGGAGGATCTGTTTTCCCCCTTATTGCGGTTGACACGTACCATAGATTGCACAGATTCTAAAGAAGAATGCTCTGATCAAACCTCCTGTTTGCAGACAACAGTGGCGAAACGAGGGACAGAGAGAGAGAGCCAACTATCACGACCGCTTTTTTGCTTACATCTGGACAGTGCAAATCGAATGAAACAGTTTTGCAACTTAATCTTCCCTTTGTATTCAAACTGAATCCAAGAACCCGAAATGTTCCCTGGTCTGGATCAAAGTATAATTTTTGGCATTATTAAAATTTGTAACCTCAGGTGGAAAAACAGTCCAGAACGGCTGGCATCACATTAAAACACTTATTTGTCACTTCGATTCAGTACTTCAAACGTGGTACATGTATCAGGAATTACGTTCACTTATTTGTGCCGTTTCCCTGCCCAGGGTTGCGGAAACAAAACTTAGCTTACCGATTGTGAATATACATATGGTGATAATTATATGAATCGATTGTCTGAGATCTCAAAAACGAAAGACCCATCCGTTGATCTTGGTAATTGTATGCTCTTTAATGTAGTAGAAGGGATATGCTGCTTGGCCTCAACTACTCACTCTGTCTTATCGTGGATAACCGGGAACTATGATACTTGAAGTAGGGGACTATTTAAGATTCCGAAACGTGGTTATTCATGGTCACGGGACCAGACCACAGCAGATTTCTATCTCTTTTCCAATGGGATCAGCGACATTGTCAAGGTTTGGACTTCGAGCCGCCGAAGGTGAATGTGATTTACACCTCCACCGTATGAGTGTGTCTGAGTTGTTAGTCACTTCAACTGCTACCGGCTTTCCCGCTTGGGAAATCCACCTGCTAACTGGTGAACGATCACCAAAAAACCGTCTTCTTTTCCTTTGGGACTACACTACTACCTAGGAAATTAAAACGGCGAAAAAGGAGTTTGCATAGTATAATTTGTTGTGCTGTATAAATGCCCAACTCACCACTGAAAAATATGGAAGCATTGCAAAGATGTTTCATTCTTGTTAAAAGGTATCAACTGTTCATGTCCACCGACCCCCAACGGGGTCTTGAACCCGGAGTGAATGTTTGTGAGTCGAACACTTGCCAGTGTTTCTTAACGAGGATGAAACAGATGCACAGTGCTTCCTCGGCTTTCAGTGATGAGTTGAGCGTTCACATTGCATGATGAATTGTACTATGCAAACAACTAATCTCCTACTGCTAACATTCATTTAGGAGACTATCACACTACTCTCACTTCACTCCACTCCCTCTCTCTCCTTCTCGTCTACTCAACCTGTTTACTTTTACCAGGTAGGTCATGCTTAAAGCATGTGGATCGCGCGGCCCAGTTTATCACCGCGGCTATGCATCATCGTCACTATTCATTTCTACACCCGGTCTTATCGGTTCAGTCAACGCCGGGAACAAGGCGGGGAACTACCGTTGTGCCGGGACGCAGGCGACTGTGGCAACCGTTCGATTGGTTGTGGTCACTGAATTGGCCTATCTACGCAGTCCTGGCCATCAGCGGCATGCTCATCCTTATGATACTGGTCGGGGTTATGTTTACTGCAAGTCAGCTAAGCCAACGTTCCGCTTGCCAATCGGCTGCTCATCGAAGATCACTTTCTGCCTATTTGCATGCGATCGGGAAAAAGCGAAACGCCAAAAAGGTGGGTGTACACGAGTGTGATGATTAGCCGTGAGCTAGGTTTAGTTTCAGGTCGTCATTTTGCACGTCGACCCTAATTCCAGTCAATCAGTGAAATAATTGAAAAGCTGATATTTCGTTGTACCGACAAAAAAGTTAATTTTCTGGGTCCTATGTTGCCTTAACTATCAAGATTTGTATACTTCCGTGAAGTTCCGGTCATGTCCACGTATAGGGCTTACGTCTCTTCACAGACTTTCCGTTCAATTAGGAATTTTTATACGCTTACTTCGCGCTTCCGTGAGCAGTACCGCCCAGCGGGAAGCATCGGCTGTATCAGTGCAATTCGGGGTTGTAAGCAGAGTATGATCCACTTTCAAAATGTCCAAAGTCCCAGTGGTGTGGCTTCATAGCCCAGCCAATAAATGGAAGGCGGTGCTAAGAGGTGTCATGGGTTTGAATCTTGCCCGGGTCGATGGCATTTGGCTTTCGAGAGATCAACTCACATTTTCCCAAATTCGCCAAGCTGAGCTTTACAAGTGTTAATGTACGTAAACGAAAAATAAATATTTCAAATTTGAACACATCTGTGAACTCCCCGACTGGCCATTTAACATGCGTGCGGATCTCCAGGATCTTAACAAAACCAAACCTACTTGTGTTGGAGATTTTTGTATTTTTCTGTTATGTGCAATGAACTGATCATCTGAATCCATTTTCCAGTTTCCACCTGTGTCGGAGAAAAATACACACCAAGGACTTCTACGTAAACATTTGCGTAGCACGTAATTGGACAATTGTAATTTGATTAAACTAAGATCAATTGTTTCCGATGGATTTAAACTGGTTTCACAAATGTTCGTCAAACCTTCGATAAACAGTACGCCTTAAACAGCCTGTTGCCTAGTCTCTGATAAATCTATTCCTAGCTTGCTTAAAACCTTGTCTGGATTTGAAAATGCAAGAAAAATTGAATTTCTCGTATTGTATTGTTTTGAAGAATTCAGCAAGTTAACAAAATCACAGTTCAGCCAAATGGAAGGAAACTGATCATTGTCACTTTGAAGTAAGCACAAAAATTAAATACTCCAGAAAAATAACTGGTTCAGTCACCAAGGTTCATTCGAAGTTCCCCTGTGAATTTCATCTTATCAACCAGAGTACATATTAAACAAAGCGCTGTAGAGTCACGATAGACGTTTATGCTGGAGGGCATAACTGTCAATGCGGAACGTGTGGAGGGATGCAAATGGCATGCGGATAAGTCGTGGTACAGGGGATGGGTGGGGTCTACAATAATGTTCTTGGCGAATTTTTCACAGGTTATAATGTGCAAATCGCAAAATTTTCCAACAAGAAAGCCCATGGGAATGAAAGAAACACGACTGGTAATGGCCAGGCCGTGGTGTAGTGTGATAAAATCTTCCTTAAGTACGTTGAACGTGAGTGGTCACTCCAATTTTACGTTCCTACATATCGGGAGGAACGTTCTTGTTGGTGAATGAGAAGTTGATTTTTCAAAACACGAATCATCAGTGGCATAGCGTATTTGGCAATTTTCCGAGCCACAAGGAGCCACAGTTATGTCAATAGAATGAGCTGACAGTCTCGACTCTGGGTGGAAAGCCACAAAAAGCCTCACCGCAATATTTTAAGCCTGGAGTCGAGCCGATCGGCATCAGAGTGCAGTCTACCACGAAAAGCGACCTGTGGGGACAGGATTTGAACCCGTGACCGCAAGCTCATTCGTCAGTGACTTTTACTAACCCGGAGCTGAACTTTTAAGCTATGCCTAACTTTATCAGCTTTATTTGGTAGGACAGTCACAACAGCAATCTCTAGCCAACTCAACCGCGCTTCGTCAACTGTTCACCGTCAGCCCAAATCACACCTAGTGTCACGAACCCCCCCCCCCCCATGTGTCGTACGTATACTTCTCCCTAAAACTATTATCTCAATAAAAGGACTACAGTGACTTGAACACCGAGCGGATTCATTAGCTCCATTTCGAACGGTGACAGTGATACTTTTCCTTCTGTGCAAAATGTGGTGGTGGTTGCCTGTGAACTGCTGGCACATTATGCAACTGGAAAAGAGTGAACCGAGCGAAGATCAGCATCCAAATGCAGACTGGTGATGAGACCATGAAGATTTCTAGATGAGCATACACATGACAAGGAGCACGAAGGGGTGGTGGGGAGGAGGAGAAATAGAGATTAGGTAAATATGAACATTTCACACGAACACATCCGATCCAATTGTTGACTTGTAAACCAATCGGTCGATTGAATAGCCACTGTTTGCTGGCTAACTTTGTACCCAAAGTCGCTTGGACAAATTGCAATTACGTTCCTACTTTTCTTCTAAAGCGAACACACCCAATTCGTTTTTGTAGTCAAGTAATGTGTGATATCAAATGCATTGAATATCACATACCGATTAGGTGATTGGTGCGTGTTGTATGCGGTGACCGAAACGGGAATGGAAAAAAGGGTGTTTGTAAATTTACGCGGTAATTCCTCACGGAATAGAATGAACGAATGGTATTTATCGAGGCTGGTAATATGATCCGTAAATTCTTATTCGAGTGAGGACTTTTTTAATACGCGCTCTTTATTCTGCTCAAATTCATCGTTTTTAAAAATAGGCGAAAAACATCACAGTGATGTTATTCAGTATCATGTTAAACAAGGATATAAGGCTGCTACCTAATCGGTGTTCGAATGTTAACTTCAACGACTTCGTAAATTTACATAATTTCAACTCGCGAGATCTGACTAAACCAATACACGGGTGTGCAGAGGTTTGTTTCCGTTCCGCTTTTTGCCACGCCGGTAATCCACTCTGGATGATTGTTCGTGATTCATTTTAACGACTCCAGTTCGTCATGTCGTATCAACACTCAACTCACCACTAGGAATCCCTGGAAGAACTGTCTCGTTTGCAATGCGAGGAATCGGTTGGTACTCGAATCCGACGCACAGCATTCTGCGTCCCACACGTTGAGCATTGGGCCACACGAGATGGTGCCCACTGGCATTGATAATACTCAATGAATTACGGAATGACAACAGTTCGAATATCCCAGTACGAATACTGATCTGCAATGCTTTCATCGCTGTTAGGCCCCTAATGAGAAGTTGTTTACCACGGCTCAATTTGTGTGTGCGTGTGTGGGTGGCTGACGTGTCTATGACTTCCAAAGCCTGTGTCACGTGACTGTTTCAGTCAGTTAGTACTGACACAATCGCTGAAACACTTTAAATCTAGGCATACGATTGATTTACATCTTTACGGCAGCATTTTCACGGTACTCATCTGTTACGGTCGTCCTTCTAGAGTGATAACAGTGTTTTACAGTTCGACAATAAAAAATAATGATGAGATCAACTGCAGTGGTTTATCATATCTTTTGTTGTCTCAGTTTTTCTGCTTTATTTTATAATGATTATATCTTCTGGTATGATCCCATGTGCACTATCAATCCGGTAGCAGGTGCGATAACACATCGGATATCATTGGTCTTATTCAAACAGTTCGCAAATCCGTTTGCCCGTTTGTACTTCTACTCATTTTTTATCGAACAAATCCTACGTTCTGTGACAAGGTACAACGAGCGAAAATCTGGTTTCCCGAGCATGGACTACTTGATCGTACACGAACAATGTCCAAACCGGTTGCCGGATCTTCTGCCACACATGGCCCGCTGTCGTCCAGTCGACATCGTCATCATCAACAAAGTTCCCTCAGATATGCACAACCTCCTTCTCAGTGTCCGGCTGGTGACTCGGATCGTCTCAGCCTAATGTGGTATTTGTCCGGTGAAGTGTCAGAGTACAAACCCATGGTATATATGTCCGACACAAACTCACCGACAACTAAACGGGCACGTACAAGCCAAGTCTCCACTTTCTTGTCGCCGTCATCTGCATCCTCATCAACATCATCATCGACAGTCACAATAACCGACGTGTCTCACGTCAACTTGGCCGGTGTAAGTGATAAGCGTGAGAACCGAAATTGAGTTTCACTCTCCTTCCGTCTGCATTTCAATTTTTTTCCCCTCATTTTCTCGGTTGTCTTCGTTTGGAAAGTTCAGGCTCTTGGTTTGACTCAATGCCAAAAAAAGAACGTACCACCCCCGTTTGTGCACTTGTGACGGCTTCAACCCCCCCCCCCCAGAATTATCAGTCTAAAGATTGCCGACTTTTCCCACCTACACTCACGGTTGATGTACGGCAAAATTGTCCGGTACAGCAACCACTGAACCCGGATTGGAAGAGAAGGAGAAACACGTGACTGACAAATTATTCGGACGGTCTTTTCATTTCTTTTGCTTTGACTGGAGCACGTGCACAAAGAGAAAAAGATACGAACCAAGCTACTTAGGAGAAAACGATCGAACAGGTGGTAACATGATTTGGTAAGAGGATTTGAGCCGAGAGGTTGTTCCTATTTTGTTGCTGGGGCAGTACTGATCGAAATGACGTTAAAGTAAACTATCGTTGGTCGCAATGTCTTCTGAATCCGGTGATATCTTCGGTGTGGTGTTTACTTTCTTTTGAGCACGAATGTTGGACTAGAATTGCTGGCTCTACGTCTATCGGAGGACTATATGACTACAAGTATTTGGTTATGTTTGAAGGTGAAATCTTGGAGTCATTCACTCTGTTCGAGGTGTTGTGTGAAATCATCTGATTGACCCACTCTGGGAAATGCTCTGTGATCCTCTTCTCTAGGCACCGGAAAGTCCCACCGATGTAGTGGTCTCCTCAGATCAATAAAAACTGGTATATGCAATTTACTCTAGCATGAACCGGTTCATGCGTTTTGGTGGGTGGGATGAGAAGTTCTTTCAAAAATAACATTCCGTAATGTTTTACTTTATTTATGATGCAACAATGATACATCAGTTTCAGAAGAGGGACGCGGGTAATCCATGGCTGCTGCGGCAACATTGAGCCTAGGTAACCAAGTCTAGTTCACTGAGACGACTGTTTAGCAACCACCAGTCGTTTATCCCAAATCACATGAAGATCTGCCAAACGATACACAAACTGAATGACATTCGTGACTCATTAGGATCCCAATAGCACTGATTGATTACTCCTAAATGGTAGTTTTAGGTAGGTGGATTTCTTTGTGCTTTATCATAAGTGTAGCGTAGAGTATGCCCCGTAAACTCAATGACCCACTGCACGGCTCGAAGAAAGTGTCCGTAACCTTGACTATCTGGCTCATAACTTTTTATTACTTGAATGAAAAGTAGTGAAAAGTAAATTAGATTTGCCATCATCCAATGGATTTGCTGCACTATATAGGTAACGAACCCACTTACAGTAAGAAATTTTGTTGATCCTGTCCATATAGGTTGTATATTTATTCATAATATAACGTGATTCATCATGCAGTACTAACTCCCAGCTCACTATTGAAAGTGATGGAAGCACTGTACAGCTGTTTCATCCTACTGGTTGGGCAGAGTAAGCTGTTCAGCTCATGATCGGTCACCCCGTATTCCTGACCCATTCGGGGCTTGGAGGATGTGCTCTGCCAGTGATGCTTAATCAATAGGATGAAACAGTCTTCTTCTTCGATAGTGAGTTGATGCACTGCGAATTATACGGCATTGGTTCTGTGTAATTGTTGGAGAGAATGATGATTTGGATAAAGCTTTTTAGTGTGATACCATTTATGGAAGGCTCTTTGTTTGTTACGAGAAGAGGACAAAGTGAGGCCTTTTCAGAAGAAAAATTCGCTGTAGTAGAAGTAAAAGGAATCAACCTCCCAACGTTAGGAAAGACTGGGATGTTGGAGCCGTATACCGCCAAACCTGACTAGCAGTGATAGAGTTCAAACCTCTCAAATGAGACCCAGAAGTTAGTGATTTGTACCACCCGGGCACTGTTGGATATTAGGGGTACAAGCTCGATCGATACGCTGTCAGCTGTCCATTATCTAGAACATGGCTTACCCAGACATTGCGTGTACACGACCTTGTTACTCGTTGGTTGATTTCTATTCCAATGTCCACCGTCCTCGTTCCTTATAGATTATTACGCATCTGTACTCGTCGCAGTTAGTCATGGGCAGAATGCAGCTTTCCGCCTGCATTGCAGTCGTTCTCCTTGGTACTCTTGCGTACGTTTGGTTGCGGATACAACAACGACCAACGGTGATCTGAGTTTTTGTAAGCTTTGGTCAGTTGTGGACCCCCACAAAAGACAAACAGAATGCGTTGCCTCACTAGTTTGTCATTGCGCACAGGTTTCCCCTTCTAATGGAGTTTATGTCGCGTCGCTATCAAGCTTTTTCCCCTTCCAATGAATACATGTGTACACATTCAGTTGTATAAAAGAATAACCGGAATCGCTTTACAACTCTGTCTCTCTCGCTTCACTCTGCCGATAAACTGTAGCCACTTCGACACCATAAAGTGTTCACTTACATGCGCACACACATCCGCAGATATATACGAATTCGGTCTCATTCCCGTGTCTATTCGTTCAGTGTGTAGCCAGTACGAAACCACTCGTGATAAATTTCTTCCCAAGATAGACGATTGCTGTACGGAAAACGAGATGCGAGTGTTTCACGCCGTCTACATCTCCAGAGATCTGTGTGAACTATTACTAATTTTCGTACATAAACACGTGACTTCTCGTCACAATGCTAAACTGTTTAGGCCCAGCTCTGACGGGTGTGGTGGTGCACATGTTATTTCCATTCACAGGGGGTCTCTGAATTCAGTCTGATAATTTTAGCAATTAGATTAGCCTGAACTTACATTCGGTCTGATAGTGATATTTCCATTCTGTCAAGTATGTTTTGTGGAACCATGATTTTACGAGAGAAAAAAAGTTTGTACACTGTATGTGAGCAAAATGTGTCCTCAGAAAGACCGTCTAATTTGGTGAGATGACGCCATTTTCGGTTTGTCTGTTATATTTTGATCTTTTGTCTTATGCACAAGTCAATGTCATCACCGTTGCTACCATGATTACCACCCATTACCATCTTTTCACCACTCGATATCATCCTTTTGGCCTTCCCGTTGTGATCAGAATCGTTGATTGCTTCTGTGTGATTAACCTACACGAGTCTGGTAATCGCAATATGACTGTTTGACCCGCATTGATAATAGACAGCAGTCCACCGTCGCCGGATCGTTACCATACGTGACCTATTGGGACTTTATGTGGTTCTCCACTCCAGCTCTCAAGGTCTGACTACCGGTTGTCCCTAATAGTACAGTGGGCTTTTGCGTAAGCATGCAAAAAAATTATGCAGTTCGTACGATTGAATTTACTTAATTTAATAATTGTCAATCTTGTGGTGCGCTGACCATCAGACCGATAGATTGATGGATCATTTGGAAGATCAGCGTTCAGGTATGGCCAATATATGGGTCTATAGTGAAACGATACAAGTGGATCTGTGACTGGAAACATGAATTTCACATTTCCCCATGTAGCACGAAGTTTAAACAGATTTCTGACTGATTGTTCCAGGTCTTCAGTGACATTCATTCACTATTATTATAAGTGGGATAGACGCTTTGAGAACCCAAAGTTCAGTAACTTACCAAATAAGGTCTAATCAAGACTGGCTGGTTTTCAGTGATGAGCTGTAATACTGCATGATGAATCATATTCTGCAAATCTAATTCCCTACTACACATACGCTGATAAATATTGCCAGTGACTTCGTTCTGAGTCTCTCTTCTCAAGGTAGGTTTGCGGTCCTTGAGTAAGACTATCCGCGGTAACTGAAACGTGGGCTGGTCACAAGATCTTCCGATAACACTGCTAAATGCTTGCACATTATCAAGGCAATCTAAAGATATAGTTCGTACTATCAGTGATTGATGCGTGGAGTGAGACTGGACCCCTTTCCCACATTGCTAGCTCTTGTGATACATTAATGCCGACTTCAGATTGTGCTTCATTCTCATTTCCCTGCCATGTTTCTCCATTTTTTCCATTTGTAGAACGCATTTGGAGTAGGATCGATGGTGGGTCCGAGTCACACCGTCCCTGTCACTCAAGTGATCAAACCAGAAGATCAAACAGACCCGCAATCGGGATCCATATTCCACACACAATATTTGACAAAGAATTATCAACATGATCTTAGCGAAACAGCAATCGGTGATACCAGCAGCAGTGGTCCTCCGGCGGTTTGCGGTTCCGGTACTGGAGGTATTTGTTGTGAAGTTGGAAATACGGGTGGAATTACGAGCACAACATCAACATCAACAACAACAACGAACACCGTGAGCACACGAGTAGATACAACCGGAAGTGATCAGGATACACTGAATACGCTCCAGTGGGATCGATCCAGTTTAGGACCGGTAGCGGAGACTTGGTCGTTTTATCAAATCATTCTTCGTCTACTTCACTCGAACGGTCTGGAAGATCTAGCCATGCACAGATGTTGTGACTCAACCGAAGCTGAAGGTACTTCTCTCGTTCGATCAGTTCTTCAATACACTGCCAGTTTAGATCGTCAAGACCATCAGGCCGGAGCGTTGTCACAGACGAGTGTCGATAAGCCGATAAATCCGGTGACTTCGGCTCACATTTGTACAGAACTACACTCGACATGCCCAATCCTGTTTCCCCGTCTGTACAGACTGTTGGATTTTCGTTTAGCGGAAACCGGAGAGACATTGTTACATGCAGCAGCAAGGTGAGTTTTCAGACGGGGTTTCCTTCCTCTCACGAGAATGGGAATCACGAGTATATTGAGTAGCTATTTTTCTGAGTAACCTTATACCGTCAGTCTCGATCGTGTTCTCACTCCATTTGAAGTCTTCTAGCAATGGCTTTTAACAGTCAGATCATATATTACGTTGCGGGAATTGGTTTGATTCTTCGTCTCAATACACAATTAGAGACACACAATCTATCATGCACTGTGTTAGCGATGAACTTGACGGTTAATGGATAGTATTTATGTGCCGAATAGTGACGCTAATGACAGCGAACATGTTGAGCATGGTCACAGTGATGACACCAATCACAAAATTATTTCTGGAGTTATACAGATCACGTTTCTTTGACTGTCATTGTTACGTAAAATACAGCACTAATTGAAGTGATTCGGGAAGGTGGCTTTACCATGGGAAACATGTTTTCTGTCAGGTTACCCTGGCGAAGATCCCGTTTCTCGTAACCTTTTTTCTTTGTCGACAGCATTAATTATTTTCTCCACTTTAATGTTGTCATTATTGTTGATCGAGTTTAATTACCTGCAGGACGCATCCGTGACAGGAGAATAAGGATCCGTATTGTCGACCGGAAGCACGATAGTGTCTGTTTTGTTACGATAGGTATCTGAATGTGAGCACACAAGATACGTGATTTATGAACTTATCTATGAACGAAAAATGGTGTCTCGAGTCCATTGGGAGAGCAGCGCGGTTGTTAAAGATCAGTGTCTTAGGATCGAATGTGATTTCTCTTTTATTTCTGGTGCAAAATTCAGAACCGGTTCGGTGAATCCAAACTTTATCAAGCTGAAGTTCCGTTCGCCTAGGAAACATTGGATATCGAGATTATTTTTTTCTCCACAATAATTCTGACAATTGAATCAATCACGTGACAAGGTGGACCCAACTGTCTAGTAGCTCTACCAATAAAAGTTAAAATAAGTTTTGCGGGAGGGGACAGTACTTATTCGATAAAACATTAATCGATGTGTACAGAGATCTCCATTCTGTTCGGATAAAAAATTTTTATTGACTGCGGATTAGAGAACGGTGACGTGACGAGAGTTTTCAGAGCTGAGCAAAACTACTTGGGACACACTGGTAAATGATAGTCAGCCTATTCCACTATCCACGCCTTCGATCACAGCGGGCCCCGCACGATTTAGGGAGATAGTCACGCAGCCTGCAAGAAACGCGCTTGATAGAGTAAAGATGATAAACTCCGCAAAATGTCCGAAGTGCTGAGGGCAGTCGCCGGAAATTCCATATTTGTAATCACTGTTACTCCCTGGGATTGGTCCTCCGGACCATTGAACTGATACTAGAGTACGATGAACTTTGATTGCTGTTCTTTGACCAAAACTTCAGTACTTTCTGTGGTTTAAGAGCCTTGCAGCGTTGTTAAACTATGGCGCAAGGCTCTCAAATGTAGAAGATAAATAAACGATTTAAAGAGCACAAACAGGCCAAAATTAACTACAAGAAAGAGCAGAAAGATAGTCCCGATAAATGCTTCTATCCGTGACAACTGGTCGTATCATCCAATGTAACTGACCGTCTAGTGGATGGGTGCCGTGGACCCCATTGCATGAGTCGAATACATTCTCTTGCAAAAAATGAGAATGCGTTTCCCATTAGCGATATTGTCCGGCTCCTCGGACTGTTACACGCTCCTAACAGCTGTATCGACCGGCCAGGTTTTTGTCACACGGTGGGTTCTTCACATTCTGCTCTAGTTTTGAGAGGTTCATTTTGTTGATTGTTTCTGAAATTTCAATGGGTCCTGTGGTTGGTTGTTGTTTCCAGTCTGCCGTACATTGAGATCAACTGGGCAAGTTCTGTTTATTCCTAATCATAAAACTGATCACCTGAGGATGATCACTTTTCTTCTGCGCATGAGACGAGCTCCGCCTTCACCTACTCGAAGTATCACGTGTGCTTTCCTATGCTATTTGCTGCTGAAAATCGTGGTTTTTCTAGCAACCAACATTCGATCAAATAGCTTCTGTTCTAATCATTGGATATGCTTTTGTTTGTGGTGACTAGCAATTCGGCTTAGGATAATCGTCGATGGTGGAGTAACGTGCGTGCGATACGACCAAGTTTGCAGTGGTCTTGCCTACAAAGTCCCTTTGATGAGTATCCGATCCACTCGGACGGGTGATTTTAACAAACTAAAATGTGTGTACAAGCTGTGCAACAATTGTCTTCGTGACATTCTCCCATTTTGCAGTTACCAATTTGATAAAAAACCCTGTACGGTGCAAATTTGATTGCCACTGTTTCAACCGAGCTCCGCGGCACTAATTGTTCCTCTTCTCCCATTCCCGATATGGACAGTGGGATGGTTGATCAGTGTGCGTGCATGCGTGTGGAGGGGACTACGTGTGAACAGAATTGCTTCTTATTTCCACCAGAGTTTACCTTTTTTTTGCGGCCTTGTGTGTAGGCAGTTCATAAAGCCGTAATTAAATTACACCGTTTATTGTTTATTGTCCACTTCGGGCGGACCAGTTGCTTTACTTGGTTGCCATATCTGTAGGAATGCGCGTGTGTAGCTTCGGGGGCGGAAGAGAAATGCCAAGATGAAGGCCGAATAACAACAGCCGTATGTTGTTTTTAACAAACATCTTGACAACACTTTTACTTCCTTCATTCCCGTATTTTGTTCTGCCTATACCCTCCCCAACCCCTTTTGTACGAAAAATTGTTAAGTCCATTTAAAATATGATCTAACGGTACAAACAGTGCCGCTCGTTTTTCCACTTCGTCCTCTCTGCACATATATACACCATTTAATAATCCATTACAAGACACAAAACTAAGCCCTGATTTCAAGGACGCTCGGCTATGAATTCGTCCATGCGTGGGGGAATCACTGGATCAAAGCAACCCATCAGTATTACTATCACCACCACAATGACTATCCGCGACATGTTCCGTAGACAAATTATACGATCCGGTCGGGGCTGTGTCCTTATCCATACACAGCCCGACGCATCAATTTAGGTCTGGTTATCAGCAACAAATTCTTTTGCTCATTTTTTCGGTCCTCTTGAATCATATTTTTAAGCCTCTCTCTTAACATGCATGCGTGTTGCTGCCCTCTGCTATTGTTGTCATGAGTATGGGTAGGTAGCTCTAATGCTACTACTACTACTACTACTACTACTACAACTGTCCCATCATCACACTCTTGTGCGTGCTCGATCAGTCTGATTTTTCCACTGTGCGTGTGTCTACACGTCGTTGACTTTTTTCAGTTCTAACACTAAACGGACGTACAACTCTAGAATTGAGTTAATCTAGATGTTTGCTTGTGTGCATATCTTGTCTGCCAGCTCGTCTATCTATCTGTACAACCATCCAATTTACATATATTGAACGGTTGTTGTTGTTGTTGGTGTTGATGATGACAAGGATGTTGTGCACAATTTACTGGTATAAAAAACCATACCAAACTGATTCGGGTAACATGGTCGACTGTACACAAGGTCTGTTGTACATTTAGGCGTAGTCCGGTAGCGTTGTTCCCCCCGCCCTCCCTATCCGAGTGCGTCTAACCGTTCGCCCACACAATAGGGTGTACTATACCTACTTAATTCAGGGAGGTCCTACCACTATAATTTACACTAGTGATTCGAAATTGTGATAATTTCAGGAGACTGTTACGGTAGATATCTCGCCGTCTTTGTTTGTTGCACTTGGCTGATTGTTAACTTCATACCTATGTGCACATGGGGCGGTCGGTCTCACACCCCGGAGAGAACGACGAAGGATTCGGGAAGAATGAGACCAATAAATGCACTATCAGATGTGCGCGTTGTATAGGCTGCATGTATCGGTCGATTCAGTCAATTTTTATCTGTTTACATACAAGCAAGCACGCCTATCTGTACGTTCGAAAACTCTCGATAGGTACAAACTAGAATGTGAATGTTCGAACGACAACGGAGATGAAGAACGATTACGAGTGGACCAAATTTGAAGTTATCAGATGTAAACGATTTGTGGTGTCGCCAATACTGCTCGCTTTAACTGCTTAAAACACGTGTTGTGGTGCAAGTGTGCAAGTATACTAACCACTTCGGATGTCTCGTCTCGCCGTCCGCTTTGCTCCTTCCATTTGCAGTTTGTTTAAAAATAGCAGTTTACCTACTTATTAGTACTACAGTAGTAAAGTTCACATTTGTTATGTTTACACGTGGTGTCGAGTGGTTCAGAGCGTTTGATTTCCACCTCGTGGGTCGGAGGTTCCAATCCCCGCCATCAACGGCTGCTTTGGCGGTAAGCAGTAGTCAACTGTCGTCCGGCTCGTTACCACACCTGACCTACTGGGACCTTATGTGGTTCCCCGTCACTCTATGTCTCAGGATCTGGTTGCTCGTTAACCCTAAAAAGTGCAGTGGGCCTTTGTGGCTATGGGGCACATACCACTTCTACTGCACTGATGTGCAAGCCTACAGTAAAAAGCAAAACTAAGTTTTTTTTTATTGCCTCTGAATTTTTCAACACATCTCCAACATGTGCCACGATGGGTAGTCTTGGTGACGTTTACCAGACAAAATTATTCCGTTTTGTCATTTCTTTCCGAGCATCTCTGTGCAGATATCTAGTGTTTCTACAATCTGCAACCGGTGTTACGGCACTGCTCCGATGCCGGGTAAAAACACGATCTTAGCATGTTTTGGCAATCTCGTGGTAAATTGGTTCACATTGATTCTGATTGATTCAATTCTATCTACAGTTCAATAAACGTTACTGCCTTGTTGTCTCTGAGCTGCGTTGAGTCATTCGGGGTGGCACGTAGTCGAGAGTCGCGTCTTCTGTAGAATTACACAACCGGAACAGAGTTCGCATTCGTAGTGAACTATGATCCGAGATCAGTAACACAATACAACTCATTACTTAGTGGAATTTTGTTCAAAAACTGCTCTTTTCTCATCAGTCTGCTCATTCAACCATCAACATCGCATTGCTGTGCTCTGGTTTTGATTGCTACCTCGCAGCATTGTCCAGTTGAGGGTAGAACGAATAGAGACACAAAGTGAAAATGAACCGAAAACGAAGTTATGGGCGGAAGTCACAAGGACAAAGAAAGTACCCAAATCCAACTACACCACTAGCCGCGACACCTAGCCATGTCACTTAATGTCTCCAACCATCTTGTGAACCCCAACCCGAAAGTCTCACACATCCTACTTGACCAAGTTCACTGGTCAAAGTTTTCATATATTTTTGCCAAATCATGGATTAACCACGTCGACCTAGCTTCCATCCACTACCTGCCTCGGAGAACAGCGTACACGCTGAGGAGGTCTATCGGTGGACATGTGTAAGGCACATCCCGGCCACCTTAATTGTTTAGGTTCATTACTTGTTCCCGCGACTGACCACTAGTTCCCAACATCCCATATCTAACCTCAGCACTGCTGATACCGTGTTCTCACCTACAGTCTTCACCTTTCTTCTACCTTCTACGGTCATGTTTCTGAGCCGTATAAAAAGAACGGATGTAACTGCCGCAGTGCACACCCCATCCTCGATAGACAATCGGATGTCACGCCAGCGCCATAGGTGACTGAGGTTAGAAAAATCCATACGCACCTTCTTTCTACGAGCCGATACCTCATATCTTATCTGTCCACCTGGTGAGATGTAACTTATCTAATTCAGTTAGGGCTTCTCTGTTTGGACAAGGTTTGGTGTAGCGCCCACGCAGTCCTGCAGCAGCATTCTACACTTTAAAGGTGTAAAACGCATCCTGCACACAGCTACGCTGTCGTTTAGACAATCTAGATGCATATTACAGCTCAGAACGGTTACCGCAGTTGATTCAATAGGCAAATCTGTGACTGAAGGCCATAGGTCACATTGAATTTTTGATGATATGGAAAGTCAGCTTCGGCTCCAAGGAGTTCTGTATCCTGTATATTTATAGATTAAACACGTACAATCCGACGCCCGCTTTCGATGACTCACTGGTCATTCAGTATGCTGACGATAGGGTATTTGGTGCGCTGCACCTCAATGACTCTGCTTTTCCTATTCTGCAGCAAGGTGTCTCGAGCATAACCGAATGATCTTCGAACCGCAACCTGACTGGTAGCCCTTCAAAATGTGCTTATTTGTTTTTCTCTTCTAAAATGTGATAGGTGCATGAACATGAGAGGATCTACTCCGTCTGTACATATTGACGGGAATGAAATTCCCCGAGCTACGTCGTTAACGTAACTTGGCGTGATCTTGACACGAAATCTGTTATAGTTGGAACATACTTCGCCGTTTTTGTAAAAGCTAGAAAGCTAACATTTTAGGTTCTGCCTCCGAAAACACCCTCCATACCATTTCATTTTATTACCGTTTTGTATATGCCTGTATCATACCACTTTGGCTCTATGGATCTCCTGTAATCATTCCCGGACTTCTTCTAAAGGATTTTAAACTTACCTCCAGGTCACTAAAGCATATTTCAAGGTGCAGCGCCATACCGCGCAAGCACATTTCTCAGTTTTTGATAACACAACATTCTAATGTTTGCCACAAATTATCTGGAAAAATATTAACCGACGCCGCTCATCCACTTCACAGCGATGTTATCAAATGTGTTTCAGTTTCGTCTACTCAGGCAAGCTAAAAACACATCCGCGAGTACAAAAGCTTATAACTGATCTGTTATCCCCTGTCTTGCGCGATTCCTTAACAAGCCTGGCTGAACGATTTCTGAGTTAAAGGCCATGCTTCCTTGATTTTCTTTTATGTGGTTATGTGACAGCTGAATATTCACCTCCCGGGGTGCATGATATATTTACTTGACCTGACATCACGGTAGAAAAAATGCGACTGAATTATTCTTGCACAGCGGATACTTTCCGGTGTCTCGCGTGGGTATGGGTTGGTACATCGGCAATAGACAGTCTGGTTCGTTTAGCAGAGAGCATGATGGTTCGGCGAGCAGTTAGCACGTTTTCATCCGTCTTGAACCGAGGACAAGATTGAAGCCAACGAAGCGCATTGATCAAATGCCAACCGTTGTCTAAACCGAATCAGCCAATTGGGTTTGTAGCCAGACTAACCACTCAGAATAGCCGTTTGTGAATATTAAATAGACCAATGGGCTTGAGCGTCAGGATTTAGCTATGACCATCATGCCTCCTATATAAGGTATTGTTTTGGCACTAGTAAATCGAGATGGTTTGGAAGCAGCGAAGAGTTTTTCTCACTAGAACGAGTGGGCTGTAACAGAGCAAGTATCACTCTGATTCAGACTTGTTTAGTGTATGTCTTTCGAATGACAGTTGGATGCATGTTGCTGTCTGAGGTTAGCATAGGTTGGAAAGTAGTTAAAGTTGATTAGCACTCTACATTTCGTGGCAAAAAGATAATGAACAGAAACATTTCCAGTGGCTTGGCTGTGTGGAATTTGTTATATAATTATTATCTGAACCCTAAGAGATTCATCGTCTGCTCTAATGATCACGTTTTATCCAATAGTGCAGCATTTATTCACGCGCATCAACCTTTTCACATTCCCTATCCAACCAAATTACTTTCGGTAAAGACTAAACCAAGCCTCAAGTTGTGCCGTCCTGTTGGATGCCGGGGCTGATCCTACCAGTGTGGACAACGCAGGACGCACCGCACTCCTGTCGGCCGTGAGTTCCGGTGCTTTGGATGCGATCCATGTGATTCTGTCCCATTCAAGTGTCAATTCGAACCCAATGTGCTTTGTGCCTAGTTTCCTGACCGATTCGACCACTCCATTGATGCAGACTATCAAACTGGGTGATGCAGGTGAGTTACTGTTCTGTGTGTGCCAGAGCAAGAGAGACAGTAGGTATTCAGTAATTCAGTATAAACAACTCAGTCATCACTGACCCACGTGGTCAAAACTTATACCCTCCAATAACCTGGTGTTTGTGGATCTATTCTTTGCTCAGAACGTTTGTTTCGGTTGGGGCTATTTGCGAAACAGCCACTTTTTTTCCTCATTTGAGTGAATCATGATGCTGATTTATTTGAGGTTACTGTTAATTATCACACTAAAACAACTTGTGTTAGATTATATTCAGATGAGTAAGCAGGTGGTATTTTGTTAAGTCTTTCTTCTAAGCTCAGTAGCATCACCTGCCTTGTCGATTTGGTGCCACGGTTAGACATAAAATTTTCAATAGAAATACTATATTCACTGTTTGAATTAAAAAACCTTTCGAATTGTTGCCCTCTAAAAATGTATACAAACAACGTGGCCGGGTAAGTTCAGCTCACAACCATAAATTTGTCAATTTATACTATTTATCATCAAGAACGCCCACAGAACACACAAGTGACTTAGGGATCAGTAATTCAAGAAAATCGGAATAGGAAACATACTACTACTAAATTGCCTTTGTAGATTAGCCCTAACGATGAGATTGTAGCTTGGCGTGATGTGATGGTGTGCTTGCCTATGCGACCAGGATAACTTTCTTAAGCCGAAGATGCAACCATGCCTAACAGGTCGATGGGTAGAGGCCAGACGAATTGCTCTCGCTCTGAACTACATTTCGGGCAACACACGGTTCCAGTCTCTGTGCCTCTGGAGAGGACATCCCAGTGAATAAAAACGGAAGTGATTTATTGATCTAAAGACATCCCCTAGATGAACGTATGACTGGAGAACCTGGGGTTTCTCTGGACTATGGGAGAAGTCATCCCGTTTCGTTGGGCAGCCCCCGACCCAAAGGATGCTGCCCCGTCCACTTTCTGCTTGCTCCACTGAGTGCATGGGTCAAGAACTGAATCTGAAAAGCAGATTGATTACACAGCATCAGCCAAAACAAGACAGAATGCTTACAACAATCAGGTCTCACAAGACAGACGAGAATAAGTCTCTTCACGGGTTCTTCGGTCACGTCCTCGTGCAGGGTTACCACTCCACTGCTTTGTGGGTCGGACTTTTGGATCAAAGGCTCCGGTTAGTGTTCTCAAAGAAAAACCCCTTCTGTGGTGAGGGCTGCCACGGACTATGATTTGCCCAGAAACATTCAACATCGACCCCATAAAGGACTTTACTAATTTCCTCTCTTCGAATTTAAGACCGATACAAGATGTTACGGGTTATTGTGGCTCTGAAGAAAGCAATAATTCATGAGTCGGGCGCAAATAAAATACACTTTTTAAGCCTACATGTTCACTTCACTTGTCTGCCTCTAACGTCCGCACACTACGTCAGATAGGACGACAGGCTGCTCTCGCTAGAACGCTTAAAACTTTCAAAATAGATGTGTGCTGTCTCCAAAACACGCTTACGAGACCCCGCTTTAGTGACTACGCTTCGCTCCCCAGATACAACCTCTGTCTCTTGCTTTACTTTTCGTATGTCGGGTGATCCGCTTTCTAGTGTTCGTGGTCGGGCTGGCGTTGGATTGCTTTGAGCATGAGAACTGAATGTGCATTGATAGACTGGATTCCAGTCAGGAGTCCCTTTTTGTGCAGTTCGGTTGGACGGTTCTGTGCGTGTCAACAGCAAAAAACTGAAGCGTCGATGCTTGTTCGTCGTGCCTGTGTATGCGCCGACTGACTGCAGTTCCTCTGAAACCAAGGACGAATTCTACCGGGATTTGTTTCAACTGCTTTAAGGCATGAGTTTAACAGACGTGGTGGCCACTGCTGAGGATTTCAACGCCCAAGTTGGCCGTTTGGAAGATTCCGAAAGACACGTTGGAGGACCATTTGCTATCCCGGCCGATTGCACTGACAAGGGTGATCGTGTCATTTAGCTGTGCTCTGACCACAGATTGTTTCTGGTGAGTACGAACTTCTGCCGTTAGAAGCGGCATAGACTCAGCTTCCACTTGCATCTTCACAACATTGGACTCAGATAGATGAAATTGTCACTGGTCACCACTGGCATGGATCAGTTTGAGACAGTCGTTCATTTTGGTCTACGTCTGTGGACTCAGATCACGTCCAGGTACGTGCTCGTTTCTGTTAACGTCTTGTCCGTGGTCGCACCAACACTGAAGCTAACCGTCCTGCATGGTTGCTCCTAGCCTACAACGAACGATCTGCCTTCCAGGAAGAATTGTCTCGACGGTTAAATACGCTGTCGGATGTCCAGGACTCAAATGAACGCTGTCAACTGCTCAAGGAAGTCTTTCACGACGCCTTTGGTATCAACAAGACCTTGGTTCATGTAGGCCTCGCAAATGAGGGATATTTTTGACATCAGTTGCTCTGTCAGGTGCTCGCAGATCCGTTCTTTCTGATACCACTTTCAATGAGGTGAGTAAGCTCCTGAGGTATCAACTGACTGTGAGATTGAGAAATGACCACGATCATTGGTGGGTTGCGAAATGAAGAGAAGTGAGAAGGCTGTGTCCATGGGCAGCAGTCGCAACCTTTGCCGTTTTGTTACAGGTACGGCTCCAAGGAAGTCCGGTGTAAGTATGGTAATCAAGAAATCCGACGACCCACTGATTCATTTTCAGAGATGTCTTCTGAACCGTTGGGCGGAGCGATTTAAGGAACAGTTCAGTTGGTCCACTTCAACGGTGGACCTTCTGAATACACTTGCAACAGAAACGACTCAGGTAGATATCACTCTGTCAGAAATGGAGGTTATCCGGGAGGTAGGTTGTTTGGAAAAAGTGCGAGGCTGCTGGACCGGAAGGCTGTCTCCGTCCTTTTCAAGGATAGATGCGAAGATCTGGTTTTGGACTTCATAAAACTCCTCCGGGTAACCTGGGATATTGCGCATATTTTCGGGGAATGGTGTGAATCGGTGACTGTGCCGATTTACGAGAAAGGAGATAAATCCTCTTTTGAAAGCCACAGAGGAATTCACTTGGTAGGTATCGCATCCAAAGAGCTCGCCGGGACTACTCTTTGCTGGTCATCCAATGCCCGTGAAAGGTATACGCGTGAGAGCCAGACTGGTTTCAGACGGGAGCGGGGTTGCATCAACGCCATATTTATCCTTCGGCGAATTTCAGAGCACAGACACACCCGTAGACCGACAATTTGTCTGTCTCGATCGTTAAGGGGGGCTCATTTCGGTCGACCGCACCGATCACGGGCGATGCCTCTCATCGAAGGATGTAACACAAATATTTATTTTCCCATTCCAGTGCTTGTATGCAAACAGCCGAAGCCGAGTCTATGCTCATTGGCGATTTTGACCTCGAAAAATAATGTTCATCAAAGTTGATTTCTGTCGCCCATCCTTTTCAGATTTTTACCTGAGATAGCATAATCCTGGTGTGAGCATGGTGGCATCGGTCTGCACCTAGGCAGCGGACAGTGTGACTTTGATTACGTGGACGATATTACTCTCCTGAATGGAGATCCTGGTAAGCTGCGAGTTTCCTAGATTGTCTAAACAACAGCGTAGCTGTGTGCAGGATGCGTTTTACACCTTTAAAGTGTAGAATGCTGCTGCAGGACTGCGTGGGCGCTACACCAAACCTTGTCCAAACAGAGAAGCCCTAACTGAATTAGATAAGTTACATCTCACCAGGTGGACAGATAAGATATGAGGTATCGGCTCGTAGAAAGAAGGTGCGTATGGATTTTTCTAACCTCAGTCACCTATGGCGCTGGCGTGACATCCGATTGTCTATCGAGGATGGGGTGTGCACTGCGGCAGTTACATCCGTTCTTTTTATACGGCTCAGAAACATGACCGTAGAAGGTAGAAGAAAGGTGAAGACTGTAGGTGAGAACACGTTATCAGCAGTGCTGAGGTTAGATATAGGATGTTGGGAACCAGTGGTCAGTCGCGGGAACAAGTAATGAACCTAAACAATTAAGGTGGCCGGGATGTGCCTTACACATGTCCACCGATAGACCTCCTCAGCGTGTACGCTGTTCTCCGAGGCAGGTAGTGGATGGAAGCTAGGTCGACGTGGTTAATCCATGATTTGGCAAAAATATATGAAAACTTTGACCAGTGAACTTGGTCAAGTAGGATGTGTGAGACTTTCGGGTTGGGGTTCACAAGATGGTTGGAGACATTAAGTGACATGGCTAGGTGTCGCGGCTAGTGGTGTAGTTGGATTTGGGTACTTTCTTTGTCCTTGTGACTTCCGCCCATAACTTCGTTTTCGGTTCATTTTCACTTTGTGTCTCTATTCGTTCTACCCTCAACTGGACAATGCTGCGAGGTAGCAATCAAAACCAGAGCACAGCAATGCGATGTTGATGGTTGAATGAGCAGACTGATGAGAAAAGAGCAGTTTTTGAACAAAATTCCACTAAGTAATGAGTTGTATTGTGTTACTGATCTCGGATCATAGTTCACTACGAATGCGAACTCTGTTCCGGTTGTGTAATTCTACAGAAGACGCGACTCTCGACTACGTGCCACCCCGAATGACTCAACGCAGCTCAGAGACAACAAGGCAGTAACGTTTATTGAACTGTAGATAGAATTGAATCAATCAGAATTGAATATACATATTTAGCAGATTAGTAAACTGGAAAAAGCAACGCACGTGTGTGCTGAATACAACACCCAGACAGCGGTGAGATATTCTTGGGGATATCCGGGTTAACTCAGTCTTCAGACGAGTTTCATGCACCGGAAGGTGTGTGTGTGTATATATATGGTCAACATGACAGTTGTGCTTAAATGTGAATGTGTGCGGTGGCCTAAAATTGACTGATGCGACTGTTTCGCTAACGTGGATGGGTTCGTTGGGGTTCTTAATGAAGTGTGCTCATTCAATCACGTCTATGCCCGCCACGATTTGAAGCGGTGGTTGCTTGATCATATACGGTGGTAACAAACTTGGTCAACCCTAATTTACGCCATCACATGATAAGGAAGAAAATTATTATCATATCTTTCAAAATGTACGGTCGATGCATCACTATAGAGATTCTGAAAGTGTCTGTGTGAGCACGGTGCAGGATGGGTGTGCAGCAATGGCCACTAGCTGTAACAGAGAACACAGTGTGGATCTGGATCGGAAAACGATGTACTGATTCTATTCATAAATGGAGAATGAGTAGATGATATTCTTGAAGATCTACACATCCTTGTCGGCTTTCCCACTATGCCTTATGTTTTGTTTCCACCAGCGATCATTCTCTCCCACTAGCGAGACTAAGTATATATTCATCATCTACCAAATCAATAACTTCTCATCCAGTGATGTGTCCCTGTTGATAGATCTCTCACAACTGTTGTTTCACAGTCCTCTTTCATTTATTAGTCAACCATTATTAGTGTTAGTCCCTTTACCAGCACCCTGAGGGCAATCTGTCACCTCTGTTGCATTGTAGAAACTATTTCTGTTACACAATTGAACGTATCATGACAGTCCCGACTACAAATGCTAGCGGCTTTACGTATCCTATAGAATGAAAAACAACATAGTGTATGACAGTGACATTCAATGGAACACTCAAATGACGATAGTCAGGCTGACCAGGCCAGTTGTTCTTGTCTTAGAGGATGTTCGATGTGATAGAAGTCTTTGAACACACAAATCCAGAGTATTAGATTGTTGGGTATATCTTCCAGGCGGTTAACATACACTCACACAATGGATGCCACTCTAGCATAATCCAGGGTATTCTCACGGATCATAATTTGATTGTATAAACACGTTAACGCTGATGATGAAGTGAGAGCAAACTGAGTTTGCACCCTTGGCAGCAACTCGTCTGAGCCACTGACCATATCACACTTCATCTTCATTAATATCCCATAAACTTAGAGAGAATATGTCATTTATTGACTCTTCGTTTACGGTTGGTGTGAAGTCTAGAGCCGTCATTCAATAATAAATATCTGTAAAGTCCGCTAGTTTGTTTCTCTATCATCCAATCTTTACGTACACTTTTCTAACTGACTTTATTGTACGCCGTGGTATCTGCTTTTTTGCCAACTAACAAGCTTTTGAGTAGTAAGTTGTGAATTTCGACATCTTCAAGGTGTATTTACATTTTTGCCCACACTACAGTCAACATTTGAGGACACGGGGTAATCAGACAGTAGCTCCAGCGAGTCAGTAGGAAAAAAGAAGCAAAATAAATGAAAGAACATCAGATGAATCAAACAAACAGGTCATACCAGAATCCAAACGAATATTGTCCGAGTTACTCCGGCACAGTACAGACAGCAGGAACATGCAGTAAATCAGTTTGGAGACATCAAAACAATACGTACAATTGACGCCCAAAAGTGCGACTAAACCAACCAGAGACAGTCAGTCAGCGCGACGAAGTATGGAATGATGAACGCATGTGTTCAGAATAAATACCACACTCGCACGGATGGCTAACACAATCGAGCGAAAATAACTCAATCATACCCGAGGTCATACGCGTCAACAGAAGCGTGCCAATAAAACTCAAGACTGAACGGGTATATGTGACTGACGAAAATAGATGGACGAACAAATGTGAGCAGCAAAGTTAACGGAAAATAGGATAGACATTAGTTCCAGTCGAATGTAGTCATCAGCGAATCGATAGGGCAAACGGGTTGGAACATAACAAGTACGTGTAGAATTTCAGGTGCATGCGTGCATGTATGTGGCGGTCAGTGGTTAGGACATGATCCATTGTTGGTTCTCACTGTGGGGAATCAACAGACTGTGTGTACAAAAAGACTGAATACGAAGGAATTTCCCTGGTACATTCCTCGATGGGAGACCAAGACACGGAACCGCAATCGATGGACCCCCTAATATCGTTCACAAAAAGATAGATGTGCTTATTTTAATAGTTTGGTTAATCGAGAATTGGAAAATCAGTGGAGAACAGCTCTAGGATGCCACTCTGTTGAGATCGTCACCAAGATCGTTTCTGTGTGGCTTTTATAAAATGAATTTTGTGCTCATCATTTACACTTTTCGTCAAGGAGAAAAATCAGTTGGGGATTGGATTGCTTTTGGAGCTGACACTGAGTATTCAGTATGTCAAGACCGAAAATTAGTCCGAGTGTATAGAAAAAAATCGAAGTGCCATGAGGTGCGTTAAACGGTTAAAATATACTGTCAATAACACGGAGGTGTCGGTGGGACATTTATAATAACCCGAGGTTTCGGTTGCCGCGAGTGACCTTTTTTCAAGACACTGAGAGATTTGGCTAACCTCAACTGCGCAATGCGATTCCAATCTTTGGAAAATGAATGGCGATAACCTATCCAGCTGAATCGATTTTTCTTGCATTGGTTAACCTATTTCACGTTACCATAAAACGGCTATTTTTGCTCACAATGCTAGGATTCTCCGTAGTGACTGAACCGCTGACACCGTATTAATAACCTACTACTTAGATGTGACGCAGTGAACCCAAGTTGTGCCAAGAAGTTTGCATACGATCTAAAATAAGGTCTTAACTGAGGCCAACCACATGGTTGAGTTCAATCTCAGACCCGAGCGTGTCAATGCGAACCAATTTACCGCGAGATTGCCAACACATGCTAAGATCGTGTTTTTCTCCGGCACCGGAACAGTGCCGTAACAGCGGTTGCAGATGGAAGAAACAGTGCATGACCGGAATTGATTATACATACTTATTAGATCACTTAACTGGAAAAAGCAACATAGGTGTGCGCTGAATACAAACGCAGACACTGGTGAGATAGTCGGAGGATGCTGCGAGGCAGCAACCGAATCCGGAATACAGAAGTTCGGCGTTGGTGGTTGAATGAACTGTAATGTTCTAGACCGAGTAAGTCAGTGCTGGAAAACACGAATGTTCAAGTGGCGACTGCATCCAGCACATATTCGTTTGACGTCCATTTAGATAACCGTGAAACCGATTTTACTATGAGGAGTCTATGAATGCTCGGACCAGTTGGCAGTCTATGGGAGGAAGTGGCTTATTTGACCATAAGTACGCCTTAGGCGAATAAAGCGCCTATTCATTACGGTTACGTAGTTGGGTTCCAAAGAAATGAATATAGCTGAGCTAAGTTGATCGATTTCCCTTTTCGGCATCTTCTTATTGGCCGTGATCCTTTTCATGAAACGCTGCATGACGAATAGAAGAGTAACTAAAAACAACATTATTTAGGCAACCGTACGGAAAAATCTATTTTCTCAGACTGTGGGTGATTCGGTGGTATGGGTGAGCCCCTTTTCAATCCACTACAACATCCAAGCATACCTATGCAGATAAAGATACGAACCGAATGAATAATTCGTTCTTTTTTAACGTGACCGATCGAAAATTATCTGAATTAAGGCCAAGCGGGACAATATGCATACGCTATTTGCTCATTCACGCAAATAGCATGAACGAACTACCCTTGTAGTTTATCTACCACAAGGATATTAACAATAATGATTTTCATGATGTGTCTCAGGGTTTTTGATCTCATCAGGAACAACTAGCTTCCACAACCTAAACGTTCTCGGGTTGTTCCGAATTTTTTCGCGGGGAAGGTGTATAATATCACTTATCCAGATGGTCTGTATGTGTACGGGGGACTTATGCAAGCAATATGACGACAATCAGGTTCACTCAGCAGCGAAGATAACTCTTTTTTCGAATCTTTCATGTTCGCTTATATGAAGTGCACTGTCGTATACCTCATGTACGATATTCTCCTCTCTTTTGTACGCAAAGACTGGAGCATTCGTCACTTAATTCTTCCTGGACTGGTACATGTCTGCATATTCCGCTTCGATTTGTCCTCCAGAAGAAGATCTTCCAATCCTGATCCTAGTTCTGTATCAGCCTCATCATATATCTAGACTAGCGGGTGTGATAAACACATTTGTATCTGATGACCAACAGAATGTGATCATGTTTCGCCTATCTCGCGATACCTAAAACTTTGTTGTTCGTTCGTGATGAATGCATATCTTTTACCACGCGACAGTCACTCGACCAAACTTTCAAGATGATTCAAATCATTAGTTAGTTTGTATTCTTAATATATATCTCTTTTAAATTCTATTTCAGACGCATTTCGCATGATTTTGCATGCGATGAACATTCAGATCTGCACAATCGCCAAAGCTCATACAACAAGCAGCACACATATAACAGGCACAGGGACCGCACCACTACCATCACCATCGCAACAAACTTCCGTCTATCCGCCAGGCACTCAGTCCAGTTCACATCCGATTGAACCATTGTCTCTAACGCACGCTTGGTCGATATCGCAGACATGTCACTCCAAAGACCTGGCTGTTGTGCGTAGTGCTGCCCCCGACCCGGGAATCACTGCAATCAACGAAGACAACGCTATGAGTTTACTTGATCTGAACATGACCGATAACCTTGGACGAACCGCATTGCACTGGGCCGCGGTGACCGATCAACCGGACATGTTAGGCTGTTTGCTTGAGGCTGGGGCCTCGTTGGATGTGCAGACCACATGTGATGAGACGCCACTGGCGTTGGCTGCTAGAGAAGGCGCTTTTAGTGCATGTCGCCTTCTTCTTGTGGCTGGGGCAAATCCCGAACTAGCAGACTATTTAGACCGCACACCAAAACAGCTGGCCCAAGCAGCCGGACACGGAGAAATTGTTCGACTGTTCGAGGCCTCCGCTCACCCCGATTCTGTTATGTTACTGAATCCTGGAAGTAGTCGGCAGGTGGGGTTTCCCCAAGGCTCATCGACCACTTGGTCTCATCGTACATACCCTTCCCGGACTCGATTAATCGCGGACAATCAGGAAACATTTGATGGTTCGTTGTTCTTTTCATCACATTCGGCGGCCGAAGAGTCATCGAGATGTGAAGCTGGACAAAATATAGCCGACAGAATCAATTCCGTTCCCGGCATATCGACTGATTCAGCAATCTGGGAGGTTTCAAAAAAGTATCAAGGTACTGACCGACCATTTCTAATGACAGACAATAACCGTTACACAACCATGGTTAACAGTGATTTTAGTTCGATGAATTTTTTTGAACTAGAATCACTTCGCTCTCAGTTGACAGTCCCAAAGCCTCTACAGTGTGACTCAGGCCCATTATCCCCGTCCCGAGATCATGCATTCTGTGCATATTCTCAAACTGCATTATTCGATTCAAACGATATGGACCAAGCGCCGATGTCCAATTATCACCATCCCGACTCTAATCACTTCGAGACAGGTATTAGTGGACCGGTTCCCGGTGAGACTCACATAACCAGTTCCGACAGCGAATCCCCAAACTACTGGTCCTCCAGTCCGTCAGATTCTTCACCTAAGCATCAATATCGCCAACGTTGCGTAAGTAAGACAATTACACCGGGAGTACGACAAGCTGATCATCTAAGTTCCATGATTCCATTCAGTATAAACAATATGAAAAGCTTACTACCGAGTAGATCGTACACTCTGTCTGCCAATCGTGAAAACGGAGAAGCCATGACGAGGACAGAACACTGTTAAAATAAATCTTGTTTTTAATTGTGAATCTCGTACTTCTCCCTCCCCTCCCCCACGCGCACCCACTCTGGGATAGACTAAACCAAGCTCTGAAATGGCTGTTCTGACTGACAACACAAATGTGAAAATTTTGTACATACATTCTCTCACTGTTGTACGCGTCCTTTTTTGTATTACATTGTACTTTCGGGCAACTAACTACATACTTGACGGAATACTACGAAAAGGTTTGCATTACAAATACACCGAAAAACAAATGTTTTTGTCCGTGTATATAACACCAAAAAACACCGATTGCATATACAATTCATTTTTCTGTCCACCGACTTTATGCATTGTGAGGTTTTATCCAGCTTGAATTCAAGATAACGAAAGTTCTCCGGCTTTTTAATATGATGACCCTCACAATGCTCACGTCAATGATTTAATGGGCTGAAGCTGGAGACCGAGTGAGTCCTAAAAAAGGCCGCATTTAGCAGAAATTGAGAGGATGGATTCGACCTATGACCTGTGCATGACAACCTTGAAGGCACGGGCTAAGCAATACCGTAAGCTCCCTTACGGCCTAACTGTTGATGTTACCTTGTCTCTGTTGGGGGGGGGGGGGGGGGGTCTCGAACGTTTTCCCAGTGCATGTTGTCTTTCTCGCGAGAAATTAGAAAAAGTTAAAATCTAACTACTGTTACCGTTTTCAGTAGCAATAGTAGATGTTCAAACCTCCAGGGTGTACACATCCCCGAAGAACATACTGTACAATACGGTGTAAAAAGATGTGCTAGACTTTTCCCAGATGGCCCACACTCCCAACTGGATTACCACTGGGTGATAGCTTTAGCGGACTCTCTCCTAGATGAAGTGTTTGCGTCTGCACTCAGTGTTTTCGATACTCTTTCTTCATCCACACGTTTTCCAATTGCTTATCTTTACAAGGGACAGTAGCCAAAATCACAAATGGGTTTCGGGTTATCAGTTGGTTTATTCCGGTACTGTCTTAAATGCGAGCAGTTTCGTTTGCTTCGTAGCGGAGAATTGGTCACTACGGGGTTGCCGTTGTTCGCATTTCAGTGCTAGCCCATTGCTTTGAAGAGGAACGAGTGCGGACTGAAAACTTCAAACTTTACAGGACAGGCTGTGCATTCGTTCGTCAGCCTCACGTTATCCACAATGCTCACTTTATCAAGTATAGCAACCTCTGAAATTGAAGACGAAATAGCAATCACAAAAAAGTCTTTTAAGCTCGTTCCTGTATGTCGATTGATGACTTCTATGTTTATTGTCTTGCCGACGGGTGCTTATTGATCGCAAGCAGTCAGTATGTGTAAGACGAAATCCAAGCGGCTGTTTCTGAGTTACGTCGTTCGATGACACTAGTCAACCCCTACTTTCATGCTTGGTAGAAAGTCATCCGCCGTCGTCCGGATCGTTAACATATCCAACCTACTGGGACCTTATGTGGTTATCCAGCATTCCAAGTCTCAGGGTTTGGTTGCCGGCCATTTCTAATAGTGCAGTGGGCCTTTAAGATAAACCCCTTCCATTGCACGCATGTGATAAAAAACAGCAGTCGGAAAGTATACGAAAAACTTATCCGAACTGCGAGAGATAGTGAACTGTTCGTGTAGGAAAGCGAACGACTCCGAGGACTTGACACTCGACGATGAACCGGAATACCGGTCAATCGGCGCCGCCGCTGCACGTATGAAATATTTCAGAGGTATCAGTTATGGGAAAATGAAACTGTCTGTGGACTCCGCAGTCATACAGCGAAATCAAACACTCACATCGTTATAAAGAACCAAATGCTATAACAATAGCACCATAACCTCGGGTCAACGGAAACATGTTACAGTCCCTTACATCAATGAATGGTTTTCTGCTCCAATAAAATTTTTTAATTGTGATTCACTTGTATAGGTGCGAAAAACTACAATATATATTTCCCGTCGATCATCCTCAAAATCACTGAATTCCCTGGGAGTGCTTTTGACGTGGATGGACAACACTTACCGGGCACTAGCACAGTTTACAACGTAGTCATCATCGCCTGGAAGTTGAAGGCCTTTCAGTGACGATGATAAAAACGAGCGGTAGCGAAATAGCTCTTAGTCACCCTTTCGGGACTTTTATCTGACCAACCGAGTGATCGAGACCAAGGTGAGAAGGGTACCAGTTACGAGTAGGGCCTTCGATATGTTGAAGACGGAGGACAGCAGGTCTCAGAACGTCCAATGCCATATGGAAACAATCACCAACGAGATCCCCTCAGTTAGAACGAAACAGAATATTCATGTTGGCTATCAGATGCGAAGTTAAATCGCATGCATATGGTATCACTCGGGTAATGACGCCAAAACACATGCGAGGTAAACCATAGTCAAAATTAGGAGTTGCACAACTTTGAGTATGACCAATCCAGTTGAGTAATTGGGGAAACGATGGTCAGAACTGAGTGTCCGATTAAATTATGAAGAAAACAGATTCCAAATGATCTTGAGAATTGTTTGCATTCTCCTCACTGTAGATGACACTACAGATATATCTGATTTCAGTTCTAAATTATATGACCTCTCGGGATGAACTTTCATAAGCTTATGCGGCCAACAAAAATATAAGTTCTTTGAGATTGATATAGGCAATTTATTATCCTCCAGAGTGTGGATAATGTTCAAATAAAAAGCAGCTCGTATATATTTCGGGGTCAGAAGTACTCTAACGAGTCTGCGATGACTGCAGCTGGTAAGAATGGGACAGTCGATGCTGTGTTATCACTAACCACACACTTTTACGTAATATGCATCTGCTCGTAGGACGAGGAGAGTTTTATCGTCGACGAGAACGGACACTTCCATAAAGTCTGCGTTGGTTGCCTGAATTATGGGCTTAGTCTCTTGAGACACGGGAAATAAGCATGACCACTTTTTCAGAAGTGCAGCGGAAACGGTAGCTGTAGTTGTCAATCATCAAGATTCCTCGTAGACTTTTGAAAGACTGTGGGTCTGGTCAGCCAGTGTTTCACTGATAATGGACTGCCTTGGTACTGTTTCATCATCATCATCATCGTACAGCGTTAAACAGTAGGGCAAGCCCCACTGACCACTGCCTTTCTCACCATGTTGCACGTTGAATTAGAAAGTATGAATATACAAGATAGACAGGGAGTGGACCTACAGGGCGGTACTGTTTGATTTTTGATGAATCGAATTTCGATCATCATATTTGCCGTTGTCACGCCTGCCAGAACGTCTGACCTAGTTAGGTCTTGTATGATTCTTCAGCCCAAGTCATGGTTGTCGGTCGTCACTGATATTACGTGGGTCGTAATGGTTGTGGAATATATTTAAAAATAGTTTCTACCTGTACCTAAATGCCTCAGTATGGTTCCGAGGTGAGTGTCTCAGGCTCCGAGATGACTACCCGTCCTGAAAGCCTCTAGAAATGATCCCCAAAGACTGTGCGTCTCAAAAAGTCTCTACTGAGGAAGTCATACTATCCTCTTGTTGCAGAGGTGTTCCCCCCCAAAGTGTTAGGGCGGAAGCGAAGGCTCGGCGCTCTCCACCGGGTTGACCGACTGACAACCAGTCTAGGGGCAGTGACCAAATCTTGATTTCAAATCAATCACGGGTGGTGTATGGGGTGTATAACACTGTGCTCACCGATGGAGGAGTGTACTGGGCACCCAGAATGTCTGGCCTCATCCGAAGGGCGTGCGAACTGAACAATTAGTCACGGGCTCTTAGAGGCTTCTAAAAGAGGCGAATGAACCGTATAATTGGCCACCGGCTTACCTAGATTAATGCTGCTGCCTTGCACAACGCGCTTGGCTGCGCAAAGACCAGAGGTGAATCCACGAATAAGGATGTCTACTATGCACCGGGCAACCGAGCAACACAAACAACTGCGACGGATTCTGTTACTATGATTGACTGTTCTTCCGCGCACGAGAGCGATAAGCCTCCTACACCGTACACAACTTGTCCTCCCATGCCTCCTGACCTCCCAGTTTCTTCTCCATTATCAAACATCACGGTAACTTCGGACAAACGTGCCAACTGTAGTGCCACTGATGGAAACCTAGACTATGCTCACTCTCGTCTTTCTTCGACTAGCTTCCGAGTCACTGAACCCGCTATCACCGGCGGATACCCTCCCTCGTCCACGATAAACATCCGAACTACCACGTTCAAAGTGCGAACCCTGATGCGTATAGGATAACAGGCGGGTTGAGCTCATACATCTGAGTCCCTTGCTACCGACATGTTGCACCATAGACTTCAGTTTTATAAGTTGATTGACACCCCCAATCAAATCCTTCTCACATAAACCCAACTGAGTTGATTTTGGAAGGAGATATGAATAATAAAGTTGCTTGACCGTCACAGGGAGGGGGTGCATTTAGGAGGGCCTTTTGGAAGAGATTTCTGTCACTCGGTTTTCAGCCCTGTGCCCTGACCATCGCCTGTTCCTCATTAGTACGAAATTCAGATGCTCTAATCGCCGGTGCGCCACGTAGTGTCCGCCCGATCCCAGTAAGTTATGGCCTGTCTCTTCGCACCATAAGCCCTATATTTCTGCTGAATCTCTGCGCCTTCTCGATCCCGGCTGGACGCGAGTTGGCCAACTTGTACCTTAAAATCACCAGCTAGCACTGCAATGTCGAATTTTTTGCTCCTGCGAACGGGAGCGGCGAGTTCATCGTAAAACTCATTCTTCTGCGTGTCAGAGCTGTAGCATGCTGGAGCGTGTGCCGAGATCGCAAACAAACCGCTCTTGACACAGCTGTCCTTTCAAACTCCGACTGACCCCTGCATGAATTCATCTCTGGCTTAAGAAAGTCGCCTTAAATGGTTTTTTGGATCGTCGAGACAAGCTAGCGACCTCCACTTCAATATGCAGTCTTGTGATAGACGAGAAACTTATGTGTACAGTTCGCGTTTTTTATGCCTGTAGGTACTGACTGGCTCAAAAACGGTTTCCATTTCTTGCATGTAAATTCTGTTGCAAGTGGTTCCTAATAATTTAATCGACGTGTTTCCAGTTTTGCTGCTTTTTTACTGGTGAAAAAATCGCGGTTAACCTTACCAACTCATTTTTAACACCCACTGGTCGCTCTTGATCATGACCAAATATCACCCGGGAGAACATGGGATATGGTTCCCCTGAGAGAAAAAGTACGAAGTTACTACACAGTGTGCAAGGAAGTGTTGAGAAGTAGGCCGGTCACAATTCTTCAATATTCTAGTCTCCAGCTTATTTTTTTTGTATTGGTGGTTAGATGCCTCATCACTGAATTCATTTTTGCTTCAAAGGTTCAATTCTGAGACAGTACTGGACATCTTCAAGAACAAAAGCTCAATCACTCAATGATTGTGGCTGCTGTGAAGCGGCTGTATAGAATCGTTGTTGTTTCTTATATCTAGAAATTACTATGAAACTCGGGTATATATATATATATATATATATATATATATATATATATATATATATATATATATATTCATGCCACAGTTCTATTCTGGGCGCTGTTCCTCAGCTTCTGTCACCAAGACAGTCATCACCCCTTGGGTACCAACCAGAAAGGCGGGAACCATCAACCGAAGCCAGTGCTGATGCTAGTTTCTTCATGCATCTACGCCGATTCGTGGACGGACCGCCACGTCGCTTCCTCCAGCCTCGCCCAGTACGTGCGAATAGTGCACGAAAAGGTGACGATGGACAGGCATTCACCAAACATGACCGAGCCACCGGAAGTGTTGTAAAGCGGTCATTTCTAAAAGAGGGCGGCTATATGCACCTAACACGACGGCGCACCTCGTCTTTCTTCACTCGATGTTCGCACTGAACGCGAGCAATGCTTCTGAGACATCGCTTGTCGAACACAGAAAGACGCCAAACATCGGCGCGGAGTGGTCATGTATCGCAACCGTAGAGTAAAAGAGTACGAACTCGTCCCGGTGGTGCCACAGGTGTCCCAGTTTGACGAAAGCTGTTCTGGCTCCTACTATTACAGCTGTAGTCAAACTCCCGACTAACTAGCTCTTCACCACAAAAAGTGAGTGCAGACACAGGCTCTAGTCAGTCTTGTGAAGGTATTTGGCACTTAAAAGGCGCAAAGTGCATACCGTATCTGGATATCTTTATGGTGGGCCGCGATGCGTCTTAATTAGTTTTAATAGCTGTTTTATCCGTAAGCGAGCGTATTGATTGTTAGGGTGTGGCGAACATATGATGAGGCACGGAGATGCCTTAAACGCCAACTGATTCGTAGCCTGAGAAACGGTTGTAAACGTTGATGGATTGCGAAATGTAGGGAGATAGAAAAAGCTGCGACGATTGGCAACAGCCGCAACCTTTTCCGACTAATCAGAAATATCGGTCCCCGAAAGCTAGGCGTTAATGAAGTGATCAAAAAGGCGAATAGCTCACTGATTCGAACTCAAAAGCGTCGTCTAATTTCTTGAGTGGAGCATTTCGAGAAGCAGTTTAGCTAGCTTTATCTATGACAGGTTTTCTAAGTAGCTCGATGATTCCAGCTCTGGTTGTGAGTACCAATCCTCTGTCCGAAGCGGAGGTTCTCCTTGAGATAGGCTACATTACACTACATAAAGCTGCTGGACCGGATGGGTTGCCTCCGTCTGTTGTTGAAGATGGCGGCTCAACATTGTTATCGGAGTTGATAAAACTTCCTGGTTCTGACCACTCACAAGTTTGCAGTAAACTGTACACGTGCATCGGTGAGCGCTTCAAACACACGCTGCACCGATGGTTAGAATTGGATAGGCTTTCGGATCCATCTCTCTTATCTGTCCCCAAAAACGCACTAGCTGAAAAACTAGATGTAGCCCACCCGATAACACAAACCGGCATTGGTAGCTTATTCAGCATGCTTTGCCTTCCGTTGGCTTAGTAAGTTATGGCCTGTCTCTTCGCACCATAAGGCCCTATATTTCTGCTGAATCTCTGCGCCCTCTCGATCTCGACTGGACGCGAGTATAACAAAGCACGAAGCGTAATGAGACATGCACCTAACGCGGGTCTTGGTAGGGACCGCGGAATCTGGTGATCGCAATGTACATCAGAGATGGAACGTGCTGCCGCCATGGGAAATCCCCGCAAGCTGTTCTATCTCATCCAAGTCACCTGCAGAAAGCCACAAAGTGTGAGAGGAACAATCTTTGAAGCTGGAGGTTTGCCAATTCACAATCAACAGCGACGTCTCGAATGCTGGGCGGAGATCTTCCAGACAGTTTAGCTGGTCCTCAGTGTCAGCCTCTACTATAGCTCCCCCAGCATACGTCCGGTGAGCGGTTTCGACAATCCCACCTACTGGGGTGGAGATCCGCGGGAAAATCCAAGCCTTAGAACGTCACAAAGCGCCAGGCTCTGATGGCCTTCTCCCAGACCATTTCAAAGGTGGCGGAGTGCAGCTCTTTGGAGAACTTCATGTTTTGTTCTCAAAGGTTTGGAATTTTGAGCAGATCCCCTCCTTGTGGGGGAATCGATTGCTGTCTCCACCTTTGAGAAGGGCTTGCGTAGTGACTGCGCAGACCATAGGGTTTAAGCCTTATTCCAGCAGCGTCGAAGCTACCTGCGTCTGTCATCCTTTGCAAGTTGTACCAGTCGTGTGAAGAGCAGACTGAGTTTCGGGCCGGTCGTGGATGTATCGATCAAATCTTCACCCTCCGACAGCTGCTAGAGCACCGTCAAACGTTCGAAAGATCAACAATCATTGTGTTCCTAGACATTTGCGAGACTTTCGACTCTGTCGATAAGACTGCAATATAGAGTTGTTTGTTGAGAAACGGAGTACCTGAGAAGTATGTTTCAATCCTCAAAGAGTTTTGTACTCACAACTCAGGTCGGGTTAGGGCCTACTGCTGTTTTTTGTCCTCTTTTGTCGTCCCCAGCGAAGTAAAGAAATGTTACCCATTGTCCCTATTTCTCTTCAACTTTGCCAAACAAAATGACAAGAAAAGTCAAAATGTGCACGATGAAAAAAAGGTCACAACGTTTATCTTTTGCTGACTACCTATTCTGTAACACTTTCCTCCCCTAATTTTCGTATTTTTTGTTGTTGTGTCGGCACCTTGCTTGATTCCAAGCCGGTATATATATATATATATATATACATATATATATACATATATATATATATATATATATATATATACCTGAGTGTACTCTCACAATGAGACCCCATGTAGACATGGCGTGACAGCCGGCGTGCCTTCACGATCTAACTTCCTATACAGGACTGCTCATTTTGGTCGAGAACTAAATAAGGCTCTAAAAGTGCGCGGAGAGTTCAGATTTCGATCCGACCGGGCGCTCTAGTAGTACCTGTCCTGCTCCTATCAGAAACGAAATTATTATAGAAATTCACACGATATAAGTGGTCGCAGACGATAACCAGGAGAGCCGTCAACTAGATCAAACGCGGTGGGCAGTGATAACCAGGCTACCATTTATTTTTCCCAACTTCTTTCTACTGTGTTCCGCTCTTAACCAACCCTGCTTACACCGCCTTCTAAACCATGATACTCCTGGCAACTTGAACAAGATTCCCCAACAAACAGTGAGTCAGTGATCGTAACGATTTACAAGAAGGGTGACAGGTCCTCCTGTGAAAACCAAAGGAGAACAAGTCTGATCAGCATCGCATCTAAGGTGCTCACTGGTATTATTCTTCGTCGCTTATCAATCGCTAGCGAACAGTGCTCGCTCGACGAAAATTTTTGAAACATAGGTACACCTTCCATAGGCGCACTATCCCTGTTTTTCTTGATCCTAAAGAGGCCTACGACTCAGTGGACCACACAGTTCTCTGGCGCGGTCTCTTGTTGAAGAGTGTACCATAGAAATTCATTACCACCACAAGGTCCCTTCACATGAACAGCAGAAGCCTAGTTCGGGCTTACGGTGATCTTTCACCCGAGTTCACCACGAGAAGCGGTGTACATCAGGGTTGCACCTTTCCCCTTTTCTCTTCAATTCGGTGATCGATATGGTCCCAGAGACCGCACTTTTGTCAGGTGAGGATAGTGGTATTTAACGTTACCCGGGTAGAAGAGCGTTGGACCTTGAACATACGGGCAACACTGTTCTTCTAAATGAAGGTCCAGGTAAGTTGCAAGCTTTTATGAACAGCTTGAGTAGCTGCGTAGCAATGTTTTGCATGCGTTCCACGTATTCAAGGTGCAAGATGCTGTTGCAGGATTGGGTAGGTCCAACACCAAACTTCTCAGTAAATGGGGAAACTATGGACCCGGTGGGCAAGTCCTGTGATCCGAGTAGCTACATTTCACCCGGAGGACTGATATCAGATAAGATGTCTTTGTGTATCTAGAAGACCCCTTCAGTTCTTTTCAAAATGGGTGGTAGAGTGTTGATAAAATCACTTATCACCTTGATCCATGACGTTTGGAAAGAGAAACGTATTTCGTTATTATGGGGTGAGTCATTGACTGTACCCATTTTCAGGGAGAGAATACACAATGACTGTAGTGAGCATCGTGGGATCAGCTTAATTCCGATGGCCACCAAGGTATTAGCCTCAATTCTGCTGTGCCGCCTTACACCGGCTCGTGGGAGAAACGCCCGCGAACAACAGGCCGGATTCTGTTCAGGTCGAGGATACATCGACCAGATTTTTACTCTTCGTCACGTACTTGAGACGCGTCGCACACACCGTCGACCGACAATAGTGATTTTCCTGGACTTAAAAGGCGCCCCCGATTCAGTCGACCAAACAGCGCTATTCAGTGCTCTTCACCAAAAAAGTACGTCATAGAAGTTCGTGAATCTACTGAGGTCATTGTACTCTCATACTCGTGGCCGCGTAAGGGTTTACGGAGAACGGCCTAGCCCATTCGAAACGAACAGCGGTATTCGACAAGGATGCCTCGTTTCTCCATTCCTGCTCAACTCCGTCATCGACGAGATAATGGAGAATGCCTTGCCAAATCTTCACGATGTGGGAGTCGAACTAGGAAATAGTGAGAAGCTGTGTGATCTAGATTACGCCCACGACCTTGTCTGCTTGTTCGGATGCATGGAACACGCGCGACTTATACTAGATAGACTCACAAGAGGTGTAGCTTCATTCGGCATGCGCTTTGCACCTTCAAAGTGTAAAGTGATGTTGTAAGACTGGAGGTCAACGGTTCCGAGCTTGATGTTCGATGGGGGAGGTGCTGGAAATTGTCGACCGCTTCACTTACCTCGGCAGCAGCATGACAACAGATGAGAGCATGGTAGTAGTGGTGAACACGCGTATATCCAAGACTCGAGCGGTGTACGCTGGACTGAAGCACTTGTGGCGCCGACCGGATATTTCACCGAAGTTGAAAAGTCGTGTGTACTGAATCGTGATGCGTTCAGTTGTGTTGTATAGTTGCGAGACTTGGGGTCTGCGCGCGAAATGCATTCGTCGATGTTTGTGCAGTATCGCTAAGACCGGATGAAATGACCGAGTGAGTAATGCTGAGGTCAGAAATCGAGTATTGGGTACTAGTTCAGAGAATGTTCTATCACAGCGTATCCAGCTTAGTAGACTTTGTTGGTTGGGGCACGTACTGCGTATGGCAGACACGTCTACCATGCCGTGTTCTATTTTCTGTTCTTCCTGGGGAGTGGAAGAAGCCACATGGAGGTCAATGGACGACACGGCAAAAGGGAACGAGAACATGTACAGCGAACTTGGGAAAAGTAGTTGCCTCACGTCTTCGCGCTTGGGTTTCAAAGGATCTCTTAACCAGTTGGCTGGAGACACTGAAGGATATGGCAGCCAACCGTTAACAGTGGCGATCGTGTTGTCACTTTCTGCTGGATCAGAATGATTGATCTGTGTTCGGATGGTTAGACTTTGTATTCCCTGGGTTGGCTACTAGGGCGTTCTCACCCTTTTCCCACCCCTATGGGTCCACTCCCTGTCCATCTTGCATATTCGTTCTTTTTATTTATACGTGTAACATGGTGAGAAATGAAATAGTCAGTGGGGCTTGGCCTACTGTCTAACTTTGTAGGATGATGCATGCAGAAGGATCGTTTGGCATTTGCCAAGCTGAGTCATCTTTGGTGGCAACATTGCATCCATTTATCTACCAAGGGTCGAGTGCGTGGTTCGGAAACATTGCCACTGCAGGTGGAGGATGTACGAAGATTGGCGGTATTTGAACATCGATGTTTTCGTAGGATTCCTAGAATCTGGTGAGCACACCATATCAGCAATGCTGAAGTTCGCCATGGAGTCTGAGGTACACATACCAAATCATTAGATGGCATATATTTTGTGAGTCCTAGTTACTAAAAGTATGCACAAGAATCGAAGTGAGAAACAATACCTGTTCAAAATGATTAGCGATGCCGGCGGTGGATGAGCCTCGTTCTGCAAAACAATCAGTAGAAAATGCGGACACCCTATTCTAAGATAAAAAATAAACTGCTTGGGCAATTATCAGAGAGGGGATGAATTTTCCCCCCGATTGCCAGATGAAGTTATCGGGAATCTCCAATGAAAGCTGAAGCAGTATCGTTTTTGAATAGTGAAGCTGGGGGCGGACCTCCGGTACTGATGCGCCTCTCCATTGACTCCCTAAGTAGACGATCTGAGTCCATTGCAGACCTGCTATGCGGCAACTGAAATGCTTTCCGTCGCCGAGTAATGAATCAATGGCTATCTACATGTTTTTCCGTCGTTATTCAGCTTTGTAGCACAGTTACTAAGCCTTGTCACATCGTTGCTCAGCCTAGGTTGACGATTCTCAGTCAATAAGCCTGCTGAGCTTGAAATCAGCGCAAGTGCACTCGTGAGGATAATCGGTTTTTTGTCTGGGCAACCAACCAAACAAAAAAGGCATTATTTAACGGCATACAGATTGTAATTGCTGACATCATCTGACCTCAATATACTTGAATTTTATTCCATGCATTTGAAGTAAACAAAGCATTCACGCGTGAGTTCAAGATTTGCGAGGCCAATGTGCCGTCCACATTTCAGATGAGCTTTGTCACATGTTTTAAGTCCTCGTAAATCTGCCACGCTTTAGGTGATTCACCGAGCATTCTAAACAGGATTTGGTTGCAAGGCGTAGAGGAGCGATTTTCGGTCCCCCAAACTTGCTTTTCTAATTACTTGTCGTACCGTTTTGATGCGTAGAATTTGTTTGTGTAAATGCCGCAATCAATAAAGGGCAGAAAGTACACCGAAGGATAAGTGTACCATATAAAACCATCCTTCGCCGATTTCACACAAAAATGGACTCGCAGTATGTTATTACCAATTTGAATGAAGTCAAAATGACTTTTTTTCTATCACATGATTGCACATGAGTACAGTCAAAGGGATGTAGCCCATAGCCACAAAGTCCCACTACACTATCAGGGATAACCGGCAGCTAGACCCTGAGGCCTAGAATGGAGAAACACGTAAGGTCTCAATAGGTCAGGTGTGGTAATGAACCGGACGACAGTGGATTACTGTCTACAACCAAAATGACCGGCGGTGGGGAAGATTCGAACCTCTGAGTTGGTAATCAAAAACTCCGAACCACTCGACCATCATCGGTCGAGTGCAGGAAAACCAGCGATGGTGATGGTAGACGGCTCCGCTGTTGCCTGGCCCACCACCACGCCCAACCTACTGAGGTCTCATGTGGTTCTCCACTCCAAGTCTCACGGTTGGATTGCGGGTTCTGTCATCAATTATGAACATCACAAATAACATGAATAACTGCTCTTTGTTCAAATGCACACACTTACTCACAGAAACCGCATCAAGCTTTCACTACCATTCGCGGTTTGAATAAAAAATGTTGGCTCTGCGCACCATTTTCTTCAGTCTCCCTCCTCTATCGCCTTATTTTTGACCGAAACTCAAATTTTATCCTCGTCAAACACCAGTCATCTTCAGTTTCCCAACTACGGACTTCATTCCTGCTTTTCTCTCAAAGCTGGCGTCTGCATTTACACCCACCAATCGGCCGCCTCCTGTTGACTTTCGCATCTTGATTTCTCCAACCGGGACTTCCATAACACGTGGTTGGAAATTTGCTTTTCTTTCCTTACCCATTATTTTTGTACTGTTTATCGCTCCCCCAACAGCAACGACCTTCCAATTTTTGAGTTATTATGTTCAGATATTGAGACATTAACTTCAACAGACCCCAGCTACAAAATTACTATTTTTGGTGATTTTACCGTTCACAACAAGGAATGGCTACTGCACTTATTGAACACTCAAACTGTGGGACGTGAAGCCGAGGCTTTCGTTATAGAGAACATGCTTTGCCAACTGGTGGACCTTTCTACACGCACTCCCGATCGTACTAGCGACCGCCCACATACTCTCGACCTCATACATCCATTCCTTTTTAATTTTCTATTACTTGCCCGTCCCTCCTGGGTTCATCGGACCATAGTCTAATCTCATTTTTTACTGTTTTTTCATCCCGTCCGAAAACCACACTCTGGAGGCACCTTTTGGCGTTACGTTTCTGCTGATTGGGATAATTCTCCTGACTTTCTGGCCTGGCACCCTTGGAACGACTGTTGTTTTGTGTCTGTTTCTAATTTCATCAAGATGGTTCTTCAAGGTAGGCATCTTTATATTCCTTACTTCTCTAAAACCGGTAACCCATGATCCCCTGAGTGGTTG
Organism: Fasciola hepatica; assembly: GCA_948099385.1. Classification (NCBI taxonomy): domain Eukaryota; kingdom Metazoa; phylum Platyhelminthes; class Trematoda; order Plagiorchiida; family Fasciolidae; genus Fasciola; species Fasciola hepatica. The sequence goes on from CANUEZ040000043.1 coordinate 50,197,737, forward strand.
AACCACGCTTGCAACCGTGCTGTTCGTCTGGAAAACAGCGCACCGCCGGTGGCGACGCTCGCCCAACCAAACATCTCGACACCGTTTTGTACAAGCTGGGAATAAATGCTCGCTCAACATAAATAGAGCTAAAGAACATTTCGTACGCCACAAACTGAACGGCTAGCCTCATCCGCTAGCAGTAGCCGATCATTCTGGTCCCATGCAGAGGCAGTTTCCTGTAATTTCTGCCCTTTCAACTTTCCTACCATTTGCAATTTCTCTGGATTTCTGGTCTACGATCCTCTCGATAAGCAAGAGCGAACTTTGGTCCTTAGGCTGATTTCGCTGCGAGTTCATAGCGTTCATCTTAGCTGATGCAAGACTTGCCTGGAGCTGTGGATCCATAATACCACTTCATGTTTTGCCTGGCCATTCGGAAGCTGAATTGAGCCTAGGTATTTGAATGAAGGGTCGGTCACTGATGGACAGTTGCTGCATTATCGGGTTAACATGAACTGTGAAAGCTTTTATTTTGGTTGAATTCACTTCTAGTCCTGTGGATTTCACGGAAGAACTGATTCGGCCGAGGATTGGTTGGAGCGTAGCGGATGAGTCTCTTAGCGCGAAACCACCATCCGCGAACAAGGCTTGAGATGTGTATTTTCTGGCTAAGCTGAACGCCAGGGTAGTCGTGTAATGTATGACCCACTGTCCAACCAACGACGCAGTTAAACAGCACCGGTGAGAGGTGACAGTCCAGTCTAACTCCGGTAGTTAGCGCGAACTAACAGGATTCTTTGCCGTACATACGAACCCTAGCAACAGTTGTCGAGTAGTACCCTCTCAACAGCCTCAAAAGCTTATCGGGCATCCCATCGATTTGGGTTATGATTCAAAAAGACTCGCATTTAACCGAATTGAAGGCAACCCGGAAGTCCGTGAAACAAGCTACCGTTCGTGGCTGGAACTTGCAGCAGTGCTCCAGTATTCGACGCAGTGTGAAGAGTTGGTCCACACAGCCTCTGCCACGGCGAAAACCCCCTTGATTCGGGCGAGTGCGCCGGTCTTTTGTTTCGGAGAAACGGTTTAGTAACAATGCTCCAAAAATCTTTGCGGCCACATCGATCAAGCTAATCCGCCGGTAGTCCTCACATGCCGATTTATCACTTTTCTTCGGAATGGGCCGCAGAATGGACATACCCCCAGTCGGGTGGGAATGTTTCCTCCCACAAAATGGAGCCAAAAAGTGTACACAACCTGTCAATCAATGACGATTAACAGGCTTTATGTACTTCTGGAGGGATGCTATATTCCTCGGTGGCCCTTCTGTACTTCAGTTTGCTAATTATTTCTGTGATTTTTTGCGGTACAGGGCGGGTCGCAGCTACTTTCGTACTGGACTGGAGGGGTGGCTTGTAGGCCGATTAAGCAGTTGACCGGAGTGTTAGACTCATTTCCTTACACTGTTTAGGCATTATGTTTCCTGCTCCGTCACGAAAAAGCGGATCTTGTTTACTATACCTATTCGAGGCGTTGTGAATGAGGCGGAGCAGTTTACTAAAGTCGCCAATTTCTGACGCGGTCGCCATTTTTCCGGCTATTTCTATCCAGCATCTCTTGAGATTGGCCTTAGCGAAGCGTGTGGCCTCTCGTTACAGTCTGCGGCGTTCACCACTAGCTGCGAGCTAAGCTACATGTGCTTTGGTTGGCAGCTGTAGTTTGTTATCGAAGATCAAACCTTTTGCTCGTCTTTTCGTTCTCCCGAGTACCGGCCATGTTCCTTCCTTTATTGTCGTCTTTATTTGAGTTCGCTGCTCTTCCACGGAAACTTCGTCTTATGTGTTGGTTGCGGCGATGAGTCGAGTTGTGACTGCTCGCGACAACGCTTCTCGCTTCTCTGGATTTTCTAGGGCAGCAACGTTTATCCGGGAGAGCTCAGAGACGTGTATACATTAATTTCGAAGCACGCACGTAAGAGGACATGGTCAGTGCTGTTTTTGTTGCCCGGTTTTGCACCTCGGTACGCTCGGCGACCGCCCCCCCCACAGACGAAGCCCAATGGGATGTCACCAGGATGTGGTCGAGCTGGTGTGCAGTGTGACCGTCATTAGAGTATCAGGTGAGCAGGTGCTTCATAGGGTGTTGAAATCCAGTGCTACAGACGACTATTCTGTTGACGTCGGCTACCGTTCTCGCAGTGCTGACCGAGACCGAATCTCCCGAGAATACGGTAAGTAGATTCGTCGGCCGTACCTGTGCGAGCGTTTTAATCTCTTGAGATGAGAAGTACGTCGCGCCTCGAAGCCCGGTTGATTTGGTTTCGTCATCAGCCGAATTGACTGGAGCACAGACAACAACAATCACTGTCAGATCGTGCGGGGAGCCTTAAAAGCGTGGCAAAACGAGCCTGGTTCCCAAGGGATCACTGCATCATCAGCTGATTTGTTTAGAGCAAAGGCGACGCCGCAGAGACCGCAGTTGTCTTTCGGGCCATTGTGATAGAGCCAATACGTATCCATTCACAGGACCTTTATTTTTCGGCTACCTTAGTTGGGTGGACGGACTTCCGAGAGGCGAGCAATATCTATGTAGCAGTCATACAGAATCCGTATGTGATACACTGGCTATCGATGTCTGAAAACGTCCTGACATTCCAATATACTATGTGCGTTCGTTTTCCGTAACGAATAACCCCAGCTTGCTATCTTATCACCTTGACCACTGAAACAAGAGGCGCATTGTTTACCGAGGACGCTGCAGCGTGATGTTCTATGAATGATCATTGAGAGTCGCGGGAGTAGGGTACGAAGCGGTGTCCCAGCACCGTTTGGTCTTCTTATTCGAGGTTGCAGCTCTAGCCTTTGCACACCTCAGTACAGACTGCAAGGCAGTAGTGTTTCCAGTGGAGCCGGTGGCCAGTTGTACGGTTCATTCGCCTCTTATGGAATGCCGGGTCAGGTAGTCGGACAGTTTTCCTTTGAAGCCGTTGGACCAGTAGGTCTCATCCGCCCACTCAGTAGTAAAAGCCTTCGCATGCTGAACACCGGTCTCGCCGAAGTTTTTTAGACCTCGGTAACCTTTACCCTGGTTTAGCCCGCCTGTCGAACGGTGTGGTTGCTGATGCATGCTTCAGCTTCGTGGAGCCACAGGTAAAAGCTGAGTAAATGATGGGGACCAAAGAGATGGAGGATGCCCCCAAGGGGTACCACAATCAACCAACTCAGAGGTGCTACTCCTTTTGGACACCCCATACACCCCCGTGTGATACTTTGCCATTTGGTGCCAAGCATCAACCGGATCGCGTCCAGATTTTTGAGGATGCGATCAGATCTCAGCTATGTGACAAACAACAAAAAGCTGTGATGTTCGGGATGCGTGTCGTAAACTGTTTTTGGAAGAATGAGTCGGTCCAACGTCAGAACTTATCTCAAAGAAGGAAGTTACAAACTAGCTTTATAAACCAGATAGCTGCGTAGTATCAGCAGATCGGATACCAGAAGTCGTTTGGCTTCAGTCAACCCGTCATTCATGGCGTACACGTGATAACTCTCTTTCCATGAATGAACCAATATACGCTAAACAGTTAATTCAATTCTGTCGTAATACAACCCTTCTTTCCCAAATGGCCGTTCGGTTTAGTTGCACATTCATAACTTGTTACAAACATAGACAAACTTTTCTTCTTCCCAATTTTACACAAACGAGGTTTTGTTTTGATTCAAACTTGAAACGAACGCGCTGTTTCGCACCAAATATTAGTGCACGATTTTGATCTTGACCGGAAAACTAAGTTAGTCACAGTTGATCTGCTACAACGGTTCAAAAATCTAGCTGCTGCAACTGGAAGGTACATGACAATGTTTGTCGATATCTTCGCAGTTTTACTCGAATATAGTCAGGTTATCTATTCACTTTCTTAATCACATGATTGTGTGGGTGCAAGGAAAGGAGCATATCCCATAGCTACACAACTCCATTGTATTACTTGTGTAATAATGCACAGGATGTGTCTGGTAAATAAGTTATTCATTGGAAATCATTCGTTTGGACGTCACCGGAATCAGTCAAATATAAAAACAATGCTTATTTGCATAACTGTCCGGTTCACCTGAAGACAGTCGCTGTCCAGCCGCAGGACGAAATCATGTGGTTCACGTACCTTTCTTTACCTGATTGCGTTCGGTCCGTCTGACGTAGTCACTTTTATCGGCAATCCGCAATTGTGTTTGAGTAATCCACTGCTTACTTATTCAGTAAGTATTATATACACTCACACACACTAGGAATAACCGGCAACCAAATTGTGGGATTTGGAGTGGATAAACACATAAGGTCCCAAGGGTGGTAACAAACCAGTGGATTATTGTCTGCCATCGAAATGATCCGTGGTGGCGGTAGGGATTAAATCCCTGGTCTCCGAGATGGTAATCAAACGCTCTAAACCACCCGACCACCACGGGCTGGAAAATTGAACTAAGGGTGAGGCGGAAGTCAATCGGTGAGTTGGGAACGTGAGAAAGTTACGTCGGTTAGGATGCACGGTTTTAGCGGCTGGAGAAATTGAAGCGTCTCTGAGTGTCTCAACTGTTGGCTAACAGGATAATCTTGAGCTCAACTTGGTTCGATTTATTAGGATGCTCTTTCGGATGCGTGTTACACCGGTTAGTTTGTGTGATTAGTTGAAGGGAAACGAAATCCGACTTCTTCAAATGACCATCTGGCGTCTTAGGACTCAGTGTCATTTGCGCAAACAGTGTAGTAGACTCTTGCTGTAACCAAACCGGTCCTATGCTTCACCTTGCTGTTAAAACAAGAAGTTACGCAGAAAAATCCGCTGTTACGGAACACAAAGTCGACAATCATCATTTAGTATTGTCCACCTTCAGTAGACAAATATTTTGTACATTAATTATGCAGGCGTCAGATGCATATATTACGAATGACAAAAGGCTCCATAACTAGGAGAATACAAAAGGCATAAATCAGATCAAACAAGTTTTTTTCATGAATAAATCACCCACAACAGAGCGCGATTACGATTAGCGACTCAAAGTGTATATCGGAACGTCACTGCCCTTAATGAGGCGTCGTTCTATACCGTCAGAAGTGATGATTGCAAGTCGAACACAACCTCCGCTGGAACCATCTCGGTTGATGGCCAAAGAAACACCTGGAAAATTAAAAACAAAACATGTGGAATTAGTATGTGTCTACTGTTAGGGAGTTGCCAAAACCTCCCTGAAGCAAAGTTACTAACCTGCTTGGAGTGCCAAGCCAGGCCAACCAAGCAGTAACCAATAAGCCTCTACGTCATTTCTCAGCTGATCAGACAATGTTGAGCAGTCCGACGTAATTACAATCAAAGGGTAAACGAATCAGGCTAACCGACGTCTTAATGGCCTGATCGGTCCAATAGGTTGAAAATCTGACCAAACGCCCAAGTTCGGGATTATCCTATTTCTGCTTCGACACCAAAGCATGGGGGAGTCTAAGGGGACATTGGCACGTAGTAAAAACCGACTAACTTTTTTCATAGTAATTCACTGGAATTCATTGGCTTTTAATAACGAAAAGTTTCGCACGTTTCCCCCAAGTTTCACGGAGATATATCAATCGGTTCACACTCTAGCAACACCCAAAGAAGGACAGAACATGGAGGGGTCCACCTGGGTAGCGGTGGCGGTTTGAATCTGATACGTCCTCACACAAGCCCATAACCATATGTCAAAGCTGAATGAAATTCGATGACGCAATTACCCACGCTGTCCATAAAGCCTTGCAACTTACCTGGACCTTCATTTAGAAGAACAATGTTGCCCGTATATTCAAGGTCTACCAATCTACCACTCGGGGGAAGTCCAACTCCACTATCCTCACCTGACAAAAGTGCGGTCTCTGGGACCATCACGACGAGACTACACCTTGACGTGGTGTGATGGCTTGCGAGCCTCTATGACCCAAAGAGCTATACAGAATGGCTTCTTTGAGCCGGAGATGCAATTATACCTGACAGGTCAATGGGTAGAGGTCAGACAAAGTACAGTCTCCTGGTCCTCCAGGTTGGGGGTTGATTTGAACTGGCAACTCAATCGGCAAAACCAGTGGAAGAATAATTGATCCAAGCAAATGGGCTTCCACTAAGCCATACCGCTGCCTTGCGGACAGGTCCTCGTTAGGACTAAAGGCTTTGGATGAGGACCCTAATCGTTCTCCTGCTTTGTGGCTGGACACCCTAGCAGTACCGGTCCAACATCTCCCATGAACTGCACGAATACAAAGAATTCCATACTGCATCGGTCGTCGAGCAGGATGATGAGGACCACACTGCCCATTGCATCGAGCGGGGTGGGTAGTGATAAGTGGGCTACTGCTCAGAGTTCCCTCTCTTTTATTCAACCTTTGTCTTCTGTCCTTAACCATCCCTCTTTGCCCCATCTATCCACCCATAATGCTCCCACTGATAACACGGTCGAAACTCGCAACGATTTACTTTCAAATAGTATCGGAAATACTCCTCTGTCTGGTAACTCACATTTTCTCAAGCCTCGTCAGCCTCTTAATCTCGGCTCCTTCAACGTGCGTACACTCATGCAGGCCGGTCAGCAGGCGTGCCTAGCCCTCACAATAAATTCTCTGAAGATTGATGCCTGCTGCTTAAGCGAAACGCGTATCCAGGATTCGAGCAGTGTAATTCAACTAACTGCTCCTGATATCTCATCGAGGTATATTCTGCGCACCTCAGGAGACGAAGCAGCTAGAGCTGTGGGTCAACGTGGTGTAGGAATTTTCTTGACTGACAAGGCTGAGGCTGCCCTTTTAGACTGGATTCCTGTTAACAGTCGTTTATGTGCTGTGAGCCTCCAAGGGTCAGTCGGCGTTCGAAAGGATAGTTGTGTTAAACGCAATTTGTTTGTGATCTCGGCGTACGCCCCAACGGACTGCAGCTCAGACTTGCAGAAAGATGAGTTCTATGATGCTCTCGCCACTCTCGTTCGCATTAGTAAAGGTTCCGACATTGTAGTGCTAGCTGGTGACTTCAATGCACAAGTGTGTCAGAAGCCTGTTTAGGTGGGCGTTGTGCTTAACCTGCTGAGCGTACAGATAACGGGGATAGGCTTCTCCAGTTTTGTGCAGACAATCGATTGTTCTTGTCTAGCACAAATTTCCGACACAGCTCGCGTCGCACAGCGACATGGTGCTCTAACTCTACAGGTACTTTGAGTCAAACTGATCATATCGCCGTAAGCTACCGGTGGCTCAGTTCTGTTCAGAACTGTAGATCTTACTGGTCCACGTACGTAGAGTCGGACCATGCATTAGTTTTAATGCGATTATCGCTCCAATTCCATGGTCATCGTCGAAAACCGCAAACCGGATTAGCCGTGCAACGTTTGTGTGATCCAGAAGTACGCACTCGGTATGAGCAGAAGTTAGCATATGAGCTAGGATCTACGACGAGCAGTAATGTAGACGAGTATTGGGCTCATATCAAACAGGCGATGCACTTTACAGCAGGTTTTGCCTGTGGTCCTCGATCCGTTGTCCATCAAAGACACTGGATCTCGCAAGAGTCGCTGAGTATAATGAAGCAAAAGCGTCAGCTTTCGAACCGTAAGGAGATGAATAAGATGCGGAGAAAGCTGCAAAGACAAGTTACGAAAAGCCTTAAGAATGATCGCGAAAATTGGTGGGTCAAGGTAGCCGAAAAAATGGAAAGTTTGGTGTTGGACCTACCCAATCCTGCAACAGCATCTTGCACCTTGAATACGTGGAACGCATGCAAAACATTGCTACGCAGCTACTCAAGCTGTTCATAAAAGCTTGCAACTTACCTGGACCTTCATTTAGAAGAACAGTGTTGCCCGTATGTTCAAGGTCCAACGCTCTTCTACCCGGGTAACGTTAAATACCACTATCCTCACCTGACAAAAGTGCGGTCTCTGGGACCATATCGATCACCGAATTGAAGAGAAAAGGGGAAAGGTGCAACCCTGATGTACACCGCTTCTCGTGGTGAACTCGGGTGAAAGATCACCGTAAGCCCGAACTAGGCTTCTGCTGTTCATGTGAAGGGACCTTGTGGTGGTAATGAATTTCTATGGTACACTCTTCAACAAGAGACCGCGCCAGAGAACTGTGTGGTCCACTGAGTCGTAGGCCTCTTTAGGATCAAGAAAAACAGGGATAGTGCGCCTATGGAAGGTGTACCTATGTTTCAAAAATTTTCGTCGAGCGAGCACTGTTCGCTAGCGATTGATAAGCGACGAAGAATAATACCAGTGAGCACCTTAGATGCGATGCTGATCAGACTTGTTCTCCTTTGGTTTTCACAGGAGGACCTGTCACCCTTCTTGTAAATCGTTACGATCACTGACTCACTGTTTGTTGGGGAATCTTGTTCAAGTTGCCAGGAGTATCATGGTTTAGAAGGCGGTGTAAGCAGGGTTGGTTAAGAGCGGAACACAGTAGAAAGAAGTTGGGAAAAATAAATGGTAGCCTGGTTATCACTGCCCACCGCGTTTGATCTAGTTGACGGCTCTCCTGGTTATCGTCTGCGACCACTTATATCGTGTGAATTTCTATAATAATTTCGTTTCTGATAGGAGCAGGACAGGTACTACTAGAGCGCCCGGTCGGATCGAAATCTGAACTCTCCGCGCACTTTTAGAGCCTTATTTAGTTCTCGACCAAAATGAGCAGTCCTGTATAGGAAGTTAGATCGTGAAGGCACGCCGGCTGTCACGCCATGTCTACATGGGGTCTCATTGTGAGAGTACACTCAGGTATATATATATATATATATATATATATATATATATATATATATATATATATATATATATACCGGCTTGGAATCAAGCAAGGTGCCGACACAACAACAAAAAATACGAAAATTAGGGGAGGAAAGTGTTACAGAATAGGTAGTCAGCAAAAGATAAACGTTGTGACCTTTTTTTCATCGTGCACATTTTGACTTTTCTTGTCATTTTGTTTGGCAAAGTTGAAGAGAAATAGGGACAATGGGTAACATTTCTTTACTTCGCTGGGGACGACAAAAGAGGACAAAAAACAGCAGTAGGCCCTAACCCGACCTGAGTTGTGAGTACAAAACTCTTTGAGGATTGAAACATACTTCTCAGGTACTCCGTTTCTCAACAAACAACTCTATATTGCAGTCTTATCGACAGAGTCGAAAGTCTCGCAAATGTCTAGGAACACAATGATTGTTGATCTTTCGAACGTTTGACGGTGCTCTAGCAGCTGTCGGAGGGTGAAGATTTGATCGATACATCCACGACCGGCCCGAAACTCAGTCTGCTCTTCACACGACTGGTACAACTTGCAAAGGATGACAGACGCAGGTAGCTTCGACGCTGCTGGAATAAGGCTTAAACCCTATGGTCTGCGCAGTCACTACGCAAGCCCTTCTCAAAGGTGGAGACAGCAATCGATTCCCCCACAAGGAGGGGATCTTCTCAAAATTCCAAACCTTTGAGAACAAAACATGAAGTTCTCCAAAGAGCTGCACTCCGCCACCTTTGAAATGGTCTGGGAGAAGGCCATCAGAGCCTGGCGCTTTGTGACGTTCTAAGGCTTGGATTTTCCCGCGGATCTCCACCCCAGTAGGTGGGATTGTCGAAACCGCTCACCGGACGTATGCTGGGGGAGCTATAGTAGAGGCTGACACTGAGGACCAGCTAAACTGTCTGGAAGATCTCCGCCCAGCATTCGAGACGTCGCTGTTGATTGTGAATTGGCAAACCTCCAGCTTCAAAGATTGTTCCTCTCACACTTTGTGGCTTTCTGCAGGTGACTTGGATGAGATAGAACAGCTTGCGGGGATTTCCCATGGCGGCAGCACGTTCCATCTCTGATGTACATTGCGATCACCAGATTCCGCGGTCCCTACCAAGACCCGCGTTAGGTGCATGTCTCATTACGCTTCGTGCTTTGTTATACTCGCGTCCAGTCGAGATCGAGAGGGCGCAGAGATTCAGCAGAAATATAGGGCCTTATGGTGCGAAGAGACAGGCCATAACTTACTAAGCCAACGGAAGGCAAAGCATGCTGAATAAGCTACCAATGCCGGTTTGTGTTATCGGGTGGGCTACATCTAGTTTTTCAGCTAGTGCGTTTTTGGGGACAGATAAGAGAGATGGATCCGAAAGCCTATCCAATTCTAACCATCGGTGCAGCGTGTGTTTGAAGCGCTCACCGATGCACGTGTACAGTTTACTGCAAACTTGTGAGTGGTCAGAACCAGGAAGTTTTATCAACTCCGATAACAATGTTGAGCCGCCATCTTCAACAACAGACGGAGGCAACCCATCCGGTCCAGCAGCTTTATGTAGTGTAATGTAGCCTATCTCAAGGAGAACCTCCGCTTCGGACAGAGGATTGGTACTCACAACCAGAGCTGGAATCATCGAGCTACTTAGAAAACCTGTCATAGATAAAGCTAGCTAAACTGCTTCTCGAAATGCTCCACTCAAGAAATTAGACGACGCTTTTGAGTTCGAATCAGTGAGCTATTCGCCTTTTTGATCACTTCATTAACGCCTAGCTTTCGGGGACCGATATTTCTGATTAGTCGGAAAAGGTTGCGGCTGTTGCCAATCGTCGCAGCTTTTTCTATCTCCCTACATTTCGCAATCCATCAACGTTTACAACCGTTTCTCAGGCTACGAATCAGTTGGCGTTTAAGGCATCTCCGTGCCTCATCATATGTTCGCCACACCCTAACAATCAATACGCTCGCTTACGGATAAAACAGCTATTAAAACTAATTAAGACGCATCGCGGCCCACCATAAAGATATCCAGATACGGTATGCACTTTGCGCCTTTTAAGTGCCAAATACCTTCACAAGACTGACTAGAGCCTGTGTCTGCACTCACTTTTTGTGGTGAAGAGCTAGTTAGTCGGGAGTTTGACTACAGCTGTAATAGTAGGAGCCAGAACAGCTTTCGTCAAACTGGGACACCTGTGGCACCACCGGGACGAGTTCGTACTCTTTTACTCTACGGTTGCGATACATGACCACTCCGCGCCGATGTTTGGCGTCTTTCTGTGTTCGACAAGCGATGTCTCAGAAGCATTGCTCGCGTTCAGTGCGAACATCGAGTGAAGAAAGACGAGGTGCGCCGTCGTGTTAGGTGCATATAGCCGCCCTCTTTTAGAAATGACCGCTTTACAACACTTCCGGTGGCTCGGTCATGTTTGGTGAATGCCTGTCCATCGTCACCTTTTCGTGCACTATTCGCACGTACTGGGCGAGGCTGGAGGAAGCGACGTGGCGGTCCGTCCACGAATCGGCGTAGATGCATGAAGAAACTAGCATCAGCACTGGCTTCGGTTGATGGTTCCCGCCTTTCTGGTTGGTACCCAAGGGGTGATGACTGTCTTGGTGACAGAAGCTGAGGAACAGCGCCCAGAATAGAACTGTGGCATGAATATATATATATATATATATATATATATATATATATATATATACCCGAGTTTCATAGTAATTTCTAGATATAAGAAACAACAACGATTCTATACAGCCGCTTCACAGCAGCCACAATCATTGAGTGATTGAGCTTTTGTTCTTGAAGATGTCCAGTACTGTCTCAGAATTGAACCTTTGAAGCAAAAATGAATTCAGTGATGAGGCATCTAACCACCAATACAAAAAAAAATAAGCTGGAGACTAGAATATTGAAGAATTGTGACCGGCCTACTTCTCAACACTTCCTTGCACACTGTGTAGTAACTTCGTACTTTTTCTCTCAGGGGAACCATATCCCATGTTCTCCCGGGTGATATTTGGTCATGATCAAGAGCGACCAGTGGGTGTTAAAAATGAGTTGGTAAGGTTAACCGCGATTTTTTCACCAGTAAAAAAGCGGCAAAACAGGAAACACGTCGATTAAATTATTAGGAACCACTTGCAACAGAATTTACATGCAAGAAATGGAAACCGTTTTTGAGCCAGTCAGTACCTACAGGCATAAAAAACGCGAACTGTATACATAAGTTTCTCGTCTATCACAAGACTGCATATTGAAGTGGAGGTCGCTAGCTTGTCTCGACGATCCAAAAAACCATTTAAGGCGACTTTCTTAAGCCAGAGATGAATTCATGCAGGGGTCAGTCGGAGTTTGAAAGGACAGCTGTGTCAAGAGCGGTTTGTTTGCGATCTCGGCACACGCTCCAGCATGCTACAGCTCTGACACGCAGAAGAATGAGTTTTACGATGAACTCGCCGCTCCCGTTCGCAGGAGCAAAAAATTCGACATTGCAGTGCTAGCTGGTGATTTTAAGGTACAAGTTGGCCAACTTAGTGTGTCAGAAGTCTGTTCAGATAGGCGCTGTGCTTTATCCGTTCAAAGCACAGATAAAGGACATAGTTTCCTCTGGTTTTTCATAGACAATCAGTTTTTCTTGTTTGGTAGAAATTTTCGACACAGTTCGTGTCGCACAGCGATATGGCGCTCTAACGCCACAGGCATTCTGAGTCAGGTGGATTATATCGCAGTAAGTTACCGTTGGTGCAGTTCTGTTCAAAACTATAGACTCTACTGGTCCACGTACGTAGAGTCTGACCATGCATTAGTTTTTATGCGAGTATCGCCCCAGCTCAGTGGTCGTCGACGCAAACCGCAGACCCGGTTAGTCGTACAATGTTTGTCTGATCCAGAATTTCTTACCAGTTATGAACAGAAATCAGCACATGAGCTAGGATCTACGACAAACAGTAATGTAGATGAGCATTGGGCCTATATCCAGCAGACGATGTACGTGGCAACAAGTTTCTCCTGTGGTCCTAGATCCGATATCCACAAAAGGCACTGGATTTCTCAAGAGTCGATCAGTCGGATGGAACAAAAACGTCAGCTCTCGAACTGTAAGGAGATGAATAAGATAAGAAGACATCTACAAAAGCAAGTTAATAAAAGCCTTGGGAAGGATCGCGAAAATTGGTGGGACAAGGTAGCCAAAGAAATGGAAGTAGTAGCTGCTTCAGGTAACAATCAAAGACTGTTCAAACTTATTCGCGACACCGATGGACAGCGAACCTCTATCAGCGAAACGAAATGCGATAGGAATGGAGAGCCTATTCATGGCAAACAGCAAAGGCCTAATCGTTGGGCCGATTACTTCAAGGAGTAGTTTAGCTGGCCGCGCGCTGATGTAGATACTAAGACCTCTGCAACTGCGATACCTTGCGGAGCGTCACTTGAGCCCCAATCGAAAGTGGAGTCATGCATTCGATTACTAAAACGAGGGAAAGCGGCTGGTCCCGACGAACTCCTTCCAGTTCTTTTCACAATGGGTGGTAGAGTGTTGATAAAATCACTTATCACCTTGATCCATGACGTTTGGAAAGAGAAACGTATTTCGTTATTATGGGGTGAGTCATTGACTGTACCCATTTTCAGGGAGAGAATACACAATGACTGTAGTGAGCATCGTGGGATCAGCTTAATTCCGATGGCCACCAAGGTATTAGCCTCAATTCTGCTGTGCCGCCTTACACCGGCTCGTGGGAGAAACGCCCGCGAACAACAGGCCGGATTCTGTTCAGGTCGAGGATACATCGACCAGATTTTTACTCTTCGTCACGTACTTGAGACGCGTCGCACACACCGTCGACCGACAATAGTGATTTTCCTGGACTTAAAAGGCGCCCCCGATTCAGTCGACCAAACAGCGCTATTCAGTGCTCTTCACCAAAAAAGTACGTCATAGAAGTTCGTGAATCTACTGAGGTCATTGTACTCTCATACTCGTGGCCGCGTAAGGGTTTACGGAGAACGGCCTAGCCCATTCGAAACGAACAGCGGTATTCGACAAGGATGCCTCGTTTCTCCATTCCTGCTCAACTCCGTCATCGACGAGATAATGGAGAATGCCTTGCCAAATCTTCACGATGTGGGAGTCGAACTAGGAAATAGTGAGAAGCTGTGTGATCTAGATTACGCCCACGACCTTGTCTGTTTGTTCGGATGCATGGAACACGCGCGACTTATACTAGATAGACTCACAAGAGGTGTAGCTTCATTCGGCATGCGCTTTGCACCTTCAAAGTGTAAAGTGATGTTGCAAGACTGGAGGTCAACGGTTCCGAGCTTGATGTTCGATAGGGGAGGTGCTGGAAATTGTCGACCGCTTCACTTACCTCGGCAGCAGCATGACAACAGATGAGAGCATGGTAGTAGTGGTGAACACGCGTATATCCAAGACTCGAGCGGTGTACGCTGGACTGAAGCACTTGTGGCGCCGACCGGATATTTCACCGAAGTTGAAAAGTCGTGTGTACTGAATCGTGATGCGTTCAGTTGTGTTGTATAGTTGCGAGACTTGGGGTCTGCGCGCGAAATGCATTCGTCGATGTTTGTGCAGTATCGCTAAGACCGGATGAAATGACCGAGTGAGTAATGCTGAGGTCAGAAATCGAGTATTGGGTACTAGTTCAGAGAATGTTCTATCACAGCGTATCCAGCTTAGTAGACTTTGTTGGTTGGGGCACGTACTGCGTATGGCAGACACGTCTACCATGCCGTGTTCTATTTTCTGTTCTTCCTGGGGAGTGGAAGAAGCCACATGGAGGTCAACGGACGACATGGCAAAAGGGAACGAGAACATGTACAGCGAACTTGGGAAAAGTAGTTGCCTCACGTCTTCGCGCTTGGGTTTCAAAGGATCTCTTAACCAGTTGGCTGGAGACACTGAAGGATATGGCAGCCAACCGTTAACAGTGGCGATCGTGTTGTCACTTTCTGCTGGATCAGAATGATTGATCTGTGTTCGCATGGTTAGACTTTGTATTCCCTGGGTTGGCTACTAGGGCGTTCTTGCCCTTTTCCCACCCCTATGGGTCCACTCTCTGTCCATCTTGCATATTTGTTCTTTTTATCTATACGTGTAACATGGTGAGAAATGAAATAGTCAGTGGGGCTTGTCTTGCTGCTCAACGCTGTACGATGATGATGATGGTGATTCACGCATTACAAGTTAACTGGTAAAGAACAAACAAAGTTTAGTCTGATTGAACCAGCTGACAGACAACGTCCGATATTGTACTGTCAGCCACCTTGTCAGTTTACTTCAGTTCAAACAACCATCAACCATGCACCGGGTGTGGCGGTTTTTCGGGAGCAAACCTCTCTTTCTAGCTATAGTGGGACAGCACAAACAATCTGAACTAATCTTTCAAACCCTATCTCTCAAAGAATGAACAAGTAACTAACACAACCTGGACCCGATATAGACCCAGCTTGATGACCCGTGAGAAATATTACCAGCAAGCAGTTTACATACGACGACGTGGCACTCATATAATTCATCGGCACGACCACCGACTAGCACCGATTCTTTGGGAACTTCTTCCTGCGCCACCAATATTAATGTCCACAGAGCACATGCCGCGAAGCAGTTGAGACAGATCAAAGTAGAAACTGTGTGGCCTAAGGAGAGCTAGCCAGTGTGTAGTGATCAGCCGATCATCCCAATATATCGCTTGTTTGACTGTGTGTTAGCGCACGCAGCAACCACTAGCGCTACTTCCAACACACTTCGTCGACACAATCGAGCGTGCGGTCTCTGTACTTAGGCCCAGTGAGATTACACACGGTTTGCACTCCATGGTCTTTTCTCGTCGACCTCCTCGACGAAAGCGATCGTGGAAGCTGAGGGAGTGTTATTTCTTATGAGTGCTTACACAAAGACTCTAGGGATTGAAGACAGAAGTTTGTCATCCTTAGACACTTTACAGGTAAATCGAAACCACGTAAAACTAACCTGTGGAAACGAAACTGGCACATTCTTCTTTCTTCATGTTCGGTTTATACTCGCGGTCGAAATACCCGTATATATATGTGCTCCCGGAGCCTCCAGTAACAGCAGGCTGGCGGATGAGCATACCGCCTAAAGGAATGGAATAGATCTTATCGGGACATCACATAAATAAGAGGGAATATACCTGTCCACCAAGGACCTCGTCCCAACCTGCAACAAAGAGGCCAACCGTAAGGTCATCTCGATATGAATAACATATCGAGCGACAAGCAACAGCTGCTTCCAAAACAGTAGGTTCACGATTCATTTGCACCCGATGAAAATCTAACTGATACCTTACAATGTCGGCAACTTTCTGGGTATCAGCTGCCGACCCTGATCGGCAACAAAATATATTCTTAGCCAGAGGTGTAAGTTTGTCGGTTACACGGTTTACAACATAGGTTCTAATACGAAGGTTATCCAGGAAGCTTATGACGTACCCCGACGATGTCCTTGAATCAGCCCCAATCACGACGCCAGAATCAAACTGACAAGCAAATAACGTCGTCTAAAGGAAAATAAACAAAGTTTGGTAAACCCACGCCAGTGCTAATTTCACCGGGTGCTGCATCTGGGTGTTGGGACAAGTCCCCAATGCCATCAAATGCCTTGTAGTCAGCCGCCAACATTCTTACGAAGCAATTAGCGCACAACTTCGCGAGTAGCGGGTTACCCCAAGGTCATGTTAGGCCAGTGCAGTTCAGTTGTCTTGAAGTCTTGAAGTACTACACGGGTTCGAGGCTTTGAGCCCAATTGTCCCGGTTCTTTCGGAAATCTTTGATCTTCTGTCGGATTCACCGAGCTGAAACAAGAGTAAAAAGAAGCGGGGGGGGGGGGGGCTGGGGTGGCAGCGAAAACAAGATACATATAACCTCATTCAGTGTCACACTGCGGACAGTGCCTTAAGCTGAGTGGGGGTGCGGCATTCATGAACATATATGCGATAAAAAACGACTATTTCGTTTGTTTGTTTTTGACAAAGGGAATTATTGGGAGAGACCCAGGTAGAGGTCTAGCTTTTGCTTGAAGATAGTTTTGTTCTGCGAGAGAACAATATCTTCCGGAAGTGCATTCCACATAGTAATAACCCTATAGCTAAAAAAGTTAATCCTTAGTGAAGTGCGTGGCCTCGGTTTGAAAACTTTTCTGCTGTGACCACGGAGAGAGGAGGCTGGACAGACGGAGAAGAAGCAATCGCTTTGACCTGTTTCAAAAAGGTGGAACATCAAAAACAGATCACCTCTTACGCGTCTTACGTCAAGGGGATAGAGGTTGAGGAGTGAGAGGCGGACGGGATAAGGTAGATGGGATAGACCACTTACTGCCTTGGTTGAGGCCCGCTGAACCCTTTCTAGGATCTCACGGTCTCGGACAAGACCAGAGTGCACTATCTGACTACCGTACTCCAGCAGAGGTCGGATATAAGTGCCGAAAATTATGGGGAAATCATCCTTAAATATGCGCGGGAAGGACCTTCGAATCATGTTTAGGACTCGAAAGCAGAATTGCTCTCAAGTTCGTGATGATGAGAGAAGTATAAGTTACAATCTAACCAGAAACCGAGCACCTTGTGTCGGTCAACCCTTGGCAGTGTGGCTGCTCCATTAATGGAAAACGTGTGACCAGTCTCTCTGCCGAAAGACATGCTCACGCATTTGTCATCATTAACTGGGAGGTTCCAATCCTCGGACCAGCATTTTGTTTCATAAACTGCAATTTGCAGGTCTTCAACGCTTGAATTCCAGAGGGTTACATCATCTGCGTACATGGCAATGTTCGCAGGAAGGGTTGTCGGTAGATCGTTTATATAAATCAGGAAAAGAAGAGGAACTAAGACCGACCCTTGGGGGACCCCAGTTGTTACTGGGGAGGGTTGAGACAAGACATTCCCGACTTTAACCACAAAGGTGCGGTCGGTAAGGAAGCTACGTAGGATGGCCAACATGGAGCCTGTGATCCCGTACGTCTGCAGCTTATAAAGAAGAGGGGCATGTGGGACCTTATCGAGGCCTTAGCAAAATCGATGAATACAGCGTGTGAGAGCTGGCCATCATCATAGGCTTTCGTTAGACTATCCATGACAGTAAGCATATTGGTGATGCATGACCTGCCAGGAAGAAACCCATGTTGGGACGGGGAGAGGATCTTATTTCTTTGAAGATGGGAACGAATCTCACTCTTAAGAATTCCCTCAAAAATTTTGCTAGGGATGCTAGTGAGGCTTATGGGTCTGTAACTAGAAGCAAGGTGTCTACTACCCTTCTTATAGATGGGTGCGATCACTGCTTTTTTCCAGTTACGGGGGAAAACTCCATCGTCAACACATCGCTGAAAAAGCGAGGCAGTAGGAGCAGCTAATGTATCCGCGGCTTCCTTGAGAACACGGGGGTGGATTAGGTCAGGACCCATAGAGCAATATTGGTTGAGCCGTCGGAAACCTTGAGCGACTGCACCAATGGGAATAGTTACGCGGTTAAGGGTAGTGGTCAGAGACAACGGGTGCATAGTAGGGTGGGATGATATGGGAAAGGAGCTAAAAATTGTACGGAAGTAGGAGCTGAATGCCTCGGCTACTTGGCTAGGGGAAGTGATTGGAGATCCGGCACTATCTTTGAGAGCTAATGGCGTCGGAGCTGTGCCCCTTAGACGGCGCATGTACTGAAAGAAAAATGCCTTATTGGTCCGTGCTCGATCAAGTACAGATCGCTGGACTGCATTCTGATAGGACCTAATCTTGTCTTTGCATATGTTCCTTATGATCCTGAAGTCTTCTGCATCACGGGCAAGGCCTGTGGCTTTATATCTAGCAAAGAGGCGTGCGCGTTCGTCTAGAATGCGCCTAATGGGGCGAGGGAGGGGTCGCTTAGCGGTCTGTGGGCGACGAATTCTGGGGACAAAATACCTATCAGCTAAGGAGATTAACTCTCTGAGATTCTCTGCCATTTCATCCGCAGTTACCTGGGTTAGTTAAATTTAGCTGGGAGCGAAAAAATGCACAGACTTGGTCAAAGTTGGTCCTTTTGAAGGATCTCAAAATTTTAGTTTCTGACGGAAGAGGAGGCCATTTCATGATATAATCGAATCCAATGAGAATGTGATCACTTTTGCCGAGGGGCGGCAAGTAATGCACCACATCTATTAGGAACCGATCATTGGTGATGACCAGGTCTAGTAGGGACGGGGCGTGGCCTGTGCGATATCTAGTCGGATCTCTTACGTTCTGCACCCATGAGTTTTTCAGTACGAGATCAAGGAGGGGTTTACCGAAAGTGATATCCGGGGCATCAGCTCTTTGCCAGTTTGTACTGGGAGAGTTGAAGTCACCAGTGACTAACAGATGGGTGAAGTCTGTATAGCTTTTCAGGGAGCCTAATAAGTCTATGAGACCTATGCTGTCAGTTGAATTGCATGCGGGAGGACGGTAGACAACACCAAGCAATATGGTATCTGTCCCAGAGAGGTTAAACACGGCCCACAGACAATCAATACATGAAAAGGTTGGTATTGTCAGTAAGGTGGGAGGAGGGATCGAATTATCGTAGTATATGATGACCCCGCCGGCACGACCTCTACTGGAGTCCCGCCTTACTGTGAAGTATCCCGGTATGGATATTTCGGCATCAAGTATGTCAGGGGTGAGCCAGGTTTCTGTGAGGGCTATGATCTGAGGCTCCTTATCTACTGCAAGCTGCCGAAGCTCCGGGATCTTATTCAACACACTGAGGCAATTGCTGTAAAAACACTTGAGCACATGCTCAGGAGTTGTTGCAGAATCGCCAGAGGCAGCTGGTTTTGGGTTAGAGGAGGGGGAAAGAGGGGGATTTGAGGATGGAAAGGAGGTCCCGGGAGAGTCGGGGCTGAAGATATTGGGGGGCTAGAGGGTAAGCAGACTGCTGGGGGGACCGGTAGGTTTTGATGTCTAGTAACCTGGGGGGTATCAATCCAGGTGGACGGCCTACATCCTTCGGTCTCCGAAAAGGGTGGGCTGCCTTTTGTGGTTTGCCCTTCTGCGCACTGCTTGATGCCCTATTCTGAGTTTTCTTGTTGGTGAGCTTATTTTTCATGACAGCACCAGATATATTATCTGGTGCTTTAACCTCATCACTGCTTCTTTCAGTAGAAACAGGTTGCAGGTTCATGTCTGGGCTCAAGGATGAGTGAGTCTCGTCCGTTGAAACAGTCTTGCTGGCTATGATGGGGCCTGGGATGCTTTTCGTAGGCGACAGATGTCTAGTGGCACTAGGCCTACTACTGGGAGTACTTTCGGAGACGGGAAATTGTGTCAGTAGGGAAGCGAGGGATGGTGGGCATGCAGCTCGGTCCTCAAGGCGAGTTACCTGGACAACTGGCAGCACTCTGAGCTTAGGATCGGCTTTTTGTGGAATTTTTGGCTTAGCCTTCCCACTGCGGAGCCTCAGATGAAGTGGCTTATCAATGGATACGCCCTTGAGCTCTTTAATTTCTTCCTTGAGCTTTGCGGCCAAGGAAACAATTCGTTTGGCTGCATCTGTGGAACCCATTACAATGAGAATACCGTGAACCCGGTTGGTGCGTTTGGTTACCAACCAAGTGGACCGACCTTTAAGTGGGAAAGGGAGCTTAAGGCGGTTAAACACCTGGGCGTAGGTGTCATGAGGGTGATCTGAACTGAGGAAGCGGCCCTAAAGGATGACTCGCTTGGAGAAATTCTCGGTATCTTGTAAAATCTTTGCGGCGTCAAGAATTTGCTGCTCAGAAACTCTACAAACCTGATCGGCTGCCTGGGACACCGGGAGGGATTTGATTACCAAACTCCTCAGGCTGGACAGCTCATCCTTAAGGGTGCGGACGTTGGCCCTTAGCTCGGCTATCTCTGCAGCCTGACTTTGGACTGCACATTTTAGTGCATCCGTTGCCAGCGCATTATGAAGGACCGTTTCGTCCGGATTGAGGAGTGAGGCATTGGCCACGGAGGGGGAATCGCACTGCCTCATGGGGAAAGTAGCCTCATCTGAGCAAGCCGTCATATCAATGGTGGGGGGGGGCATTGACTTTATTCAGGATCCAGTCAGCACAGATGAAGATAAACTTAAATGGAGGAGGACGAGCTGTGTGTTCTAAAAATTTCAAAAACAGTACGAACCCCCAGGACGGTAATCGCACAACGAACGTTCAGTTTGCACAGGACTTGGTGTGGCTAGAGCCAATCATGTGTCCAGATAGTTGTGTTGTCGGCGCGTTTCCGTAGCTCCCAACACTGCGTGATTTTCCTATTCTGAAAGGCAGAAATTTTGTGCGGTATCAGCCCTGGCAGAGTAAGGTGGAAACAATAAGTGAATTGCGTCTGACCCTAAAAGCTGCTTAACATAACTCGGGGTATACTGCCACCCAACATAGGTCTACTGCTTTCTCAAATGCCTTCACTGTTGTGGTATTTATAACCTCCTCCGGGAGCTTATTTCTATGGGGTATCACTCTATTTGAGAAGCACTTCGCCCTAATTTGGAGCCTCGAATGCTTCCTTTGTAATCTAAGGCTATGCCCCCTTGTGCCTCTGTCGGGGATCAGAGGAAAAAGGTCTTCTCGACTTATTCCTGACAGTTCCCTCATTATTTTGAAGGTTTCTATCAAATCCCAGCGAATGTGCCGTCTTTCCATCAAGAACAGGTCTAGGGCACAAAGACGCTCTGTGTAGTTAACCCCCCTTTGCCCAGCCACCGTTCTAGTGGCTAGCCCTTGCACTTTCTCCAGACAGTCGATATCTTTTTGGTAGTACGGTGCCCAGGCCTGCACGCAGTACTCCATATGCTGCCTAACTATGGCCTGATATATCGGAACGAAAATCTCCGGCATAATGGATCTAACTTGAAAGGGTTCTCTCCTGGCCATATTGGCTACTGCGGTGCACTGCTTCGACGGCTTAAAGCTGTTGTCCATTATAACGCCCAAGTCTTTGACCTGCGAGACCACTTGCAACGAACCCACACCATTCCCACTAGTCCCTGTATTTGTGGTCAAGCATTGACACTTGGTGAGGTTTAGTGGAAGGTCCCATTTACGTGCCCAGGTTTGTACTGCTAACACTTCAAGTTCCATATCTACTCCAGGTATTTTGACTTCACCGGGGAACATAAAGGTGGGGTTCGTAAGCTCACGTGCTAGGTCATCGATGAAGATGAGGAAGAACAGAGGGCCGAGCACCGAGCCCTGTGGTACCCCACTTGTTACACCTTCCGGTTTTCAGACATGACTCCCCACCTTAACATTAAAGGTTCGCCCTGCTAAAAAAATACTTAACCGTTGCCTTGCCTTTCCGACGATTCCCGTAGACTGCAGTTTGACGTCTAGAAATCTGTGGTTCACAGAATCAAAAGCATTGCTGAAGTCCAAGTAGCAGACCGCAATTGATTGCCCTTCGTCCAGACGCTTGGTTACCTCATCAAGGAACAACAGGAGATTCGCCAGACGGGATCGTTTTGCCACAAACCTATGCTGAGCATTTGATACGAGGCTATGTTGAACCGAAGGCCTGGAGATCGGCTTCCTGAATATTCGCTCCAGGCACTTACATAGTACTGATGTCAAGCCAACCGGCCCGTAATTTTCGGCCTTCAGTTCAGTTCAGTTCGCACAGGACAGGTAATGGCCACGGCCAATCGAGTCTCCAGAATTCCTTCGATGGTATGCACACCAGTTTTGCATCCACACCTTTATAGTGTATTTTGTCGAATCCCCTCTAAGAATGAGAAGGAATCGGAAAACCTCATCGCATATCACCTGCGAGAGACATTAAGCATCATGAGCTTTCACTGAGACAGTATGCAATGAGCGAAAAGGTCGAATAAAACATACTGCAGAAAGGCTACAGTACTACCTGTCATACGTCTAGTTAACATGCTCAACTCTGACTACAAGGAAACATATCGTACCACCTGCGATCTAGCCCACCTTTGAAGTACTGGACGACCTGCAGATTTATCATTCCGCCAGACAGACCGTTCAAACTGTTCACTACCCTGTTGCTGAGAAGGTGCGATCTAATCATCACCCTATCTCGAACTTTCCTCGGCCTTCTCTCGTGTCCCCTTGTTCTGGAACCTAAAGCCACTTGGAATAGACTATCTAGTCCAAGGGCAGAAAAGCCCTTCATTACCTTGAACATTTCTACGGCAGTGCTACCGATACAACACACGAATACAAAGAATAACAAATTTGTTCATTCGAACAGGTACCGAATTTGGTGGAGCCACTAACTGCAGCTGTGCACACCGTCTGCACGCCGTAGCGCCCCTCCAATGTACACGTTGTCCCACTCCAGCGTTTCGAGTTCTGCTCTTTTGCGTGCCGCCGAGTATATTTGCTAACGTGTCACGAGCCGAGGGCCAGGGGCTATAGACTCTATACGGGAGTAGGTCCTGATTGAACTTAGGAGAATCCCAAAAGATGAGATCCCCTCTACGTCTCTTCCTTTCCAACTAGAATAGATTCAGATCGCAGAGTCTCTGCCCGTGCTTCTTACCCCTCTGCGTTGCAATCCTTCTCGTGTTGAGAAGTTGAACTTTCTCTAAGCAGGCGGCTTCCTTTTTGTAGAAGGGTGGCCAAACCCGCAGGCCACCTTCTAAGTGAGGTGGTACTATAGCCATGTAAACAGGTGCGAATATTCCCGGCCGGTTCAGTCCAGCTCATTTTGTACAGGACTTTGTGTGGCTGGCGCCAATCTTGTGTCCAGATATTTGCGCTCATATCTGGTCAGACCAGGTCACAGGACTTGTGGTTTTGGCCAGCTCACGTCCAGGTCCCTGCACCGGAGGGCTGCAATGTTCCCACCGTGCTCCGACTGCGAAGATTTCTGACTGTTGTGATTGTTAGGTGGTGGCCTGCAGGGAAGAGAATGAAAAACAGATTCGCTCTCGAAGAACCGGCAGTCGCGTCAGATAAACAGACTCATTGTGTCAACGTCTTGCCATGCTTCCTCTAGAGGATTCTCCTGTGAGGACAACTGAATAAATAGAAAAGGCCGCAGTTTACTGTATTTTATTACTTGATGGGGAAAAATGTATTTTGTATTAAAAGAGGAGGGAGTGGAAGAGAGAGGTGTAACCTGAAGTTATGCTCATTTGGCTAGTCATGGTCCAGGAAAACTTCATCCCAGCTGTCATCCAGCCGTCTGTTAAACATGAAGACGCTATTCGCTACTACTACATGGGGTGGTAGTTTGTTCCACTGGTTCGTTCCGAGATGAGAAAAGAAGTGAACTCTGTCGCCCTTGATGGCCCTGGGTTTCATCTGTTTGTGTTCATGTCCCCTGAGCGTCCGGTTTTCGCTTAGAACTGATAACGGCCCGTCGACTTCGGATAACCCGTGGAGCTGCTTGAACTTCTTTATCAGACCCCCCTTAGGCTTCGCCAGTTGAGCCAGAACAGATCGAGTGTTTGAGGTGTTCTTCGTATGTCTTGTCCCGCATCCTAGTGATCAACTTAGTAAACCGTCTTTCGACTGTTTCCAACAACTGTCTGTTCCTTACGAGCTTCTGTGTCCAGGCCTGAATGCAGAATGTCAGGTGGGGCTTACATGAGTTCTGTGAAGTAGAACTATTGTTTTGGCCTAACTAGGACTGACAGTCCGACGCAGTTTTACCACGGACCTACTGCCTCTTTCTGCGGCCTTATGGCTTTGCTGAACGAGTTTAAACTTTCGGCGCACTCAATTATCCCGAGTGATCCTTCATTGAAGTGCCGAGCCATTCCAGCTCCCTCATCCTGGAGCAGCAGTCCGCACTTACCACTGTTTGTAAGGAGCTCTCATGTTTCGGTCCACTCTCGTATTCTTACCTGGACTGTCTGCACCCAGTTGGAAGATGTTTCCCCGGCTACCTCGAGATCATCCTGGAACAGGAAACCAGGACACCTCAAGGTGTCCACCGGGCCAGTTGTATAAATCAGAAACAGCTGGGCCCCAACACCGATCCCTGCACCGCCACACTGCATGCCCTTGCTGCATTGGACATCGCATCCTAAACTCGAACCTGAAACGTTCCACCAGTGACGTATGCTGTCACCAGGTCCAGCTCCGCCTGTGCAGTTCTCACGCCCTGAATTTTGCACACCAGCAGCCTGAGGTTTAACGGGTGGAAGGCTTTCTGGAAACCCAAGTGACACACTTCAATTCGTTCACCCATGTCTAGTTTGACGGTCACTTCATCCGGGAATGATGAGGTTCGTGAGACATTGCATTCTCTTTACAAGTCCGAGCTGGCTTTCTGCGACTAAACCGTGATGATCAGCATGCCTTCTGATCCTATCGCTGATGACTCCCTCAAGCTACTTCTGTACCACCAACAGCAAGCTAACGGGCCTATAGCTGGACGCAATTGCCCTCTTGCCTCCCTTGTGGATGGGCACCACCTCGGCCTTTAACCTGCCAGAAGGCAAGGTGGCTAGGGCTAGTGATCTGATGAACAATTGTGCCAGCGCCCCAAACAGTGTTCTTGACAAGGGAGGTGAAACGGTGGAGAGAATCCCGTCTGGCCCGATCGCCTAACTTCGCCCTAACCGAATGACAGCCAGTCCTACTTTCACCGGTTCTATAACAGTTTTGTCCACTTGGGGAACTCTATATGGTTCTGATAATGGCAGGTGGCTTCCGGCATCTGTGGTGGGTACCAGTTCGACGAAGTCCTTAATCACTTTGGCTTCTTCGCTGGAGTTGTTCCTATGCCTACCTCATCCATCCATAACATCCTACCGCCACCCGTGGCTGGGACTTAAACCGTATGTAGTCATAAAAGGCCTTGAGGCTTTTCTCGGCATTTTGTGTCAATCTCGCCTCGTATTGTATCTGACAGGATCTTTGTAATCCTAGAGAATGTTCGCGCGCCCTTAGGAAACACAAAAAGCGAAGATGTCCCCCTGTGCTGAGGAAGAGCCTAAGTGCCAGTGGCCTGCTTGTCTGCGCTTTTTCGGCCCTACGGACCAATCAGGGTGGTCGGCCCTTCCTTCCTACCTTCTGTAAGACACCTTTGGGCAATGCGTAGCCAAATTTGCAACGGATCCCGAAATCAGAAGGCTATCGTCCGTGAAATTCTACGATACTAGATTATCAAATGAACAATGACACAAAGCAGGTACAAACCTCAATTATGTGATCACAAGGACTCAAAAGACGAGAACCGAACTGCGGTTGCGAGAAAGGAGCACGTGCGTCACGCAGGCCCTGAACAAGTATATGACAAAGCAGCGCGCTGGGCGCAAACAAACAAGCGTTGGTCCGCAAAAACATGCAGTGTATGAAACAAGTCAATAGTGTAAATAGGTGATTGATGCTAAGGAAGCATGGAACTGCAGTGTTTTGGGGGAATTTTCCACGACCGGTCGTTACACCTCCCTCGTTGGAGAGAACCGTTACCTGAGCCGCATCAAGCTGCCTTTTTATGTGCGACCAGCAGTCCTCTAGTGTGAGGCTGAAACCCGCCAACTGTGTACTCTCCGCAGCCATCCTCAGTTCCCGGCGGTCAACTTTCCGGGAGTCCCCCTTTAGTTTGTGAGAGACCCCTGGAGGTCCCCTTTGAACGGGAACCTGATCACCCCATGATCGCTCCTGCCCATGGAAGCAGCAACTTCGAGGTGGTCGACTTCCTCCAGTTTTTTGGTGAGCACGAGGTCCACAAGGCCGGGTGCCTGGCCTGTTCTCCGTCGGACTGGCGGGCTCATGTGTTGTACCTGTGTGAATCCGTACACCAGCTCCATCATCCGATGGCCGAATCCACCTTGCGGTGCCCGAAGTTCCTCCCACTTTACTTCAGGCGAGTTGATATCACCAATAGTCACTAACCTATCACACTGGGTTGTCACCCTGACCAAGAGCCTCATTAACAGCACGTCTTCGTTAAGGGTCGAGGAAGGAGACCTGTAGACGCACATCGGGGTTCCCTTCATGTTCTCTTAGCTCAGATAGCACGAAGCCACCTGTGTCTGGCGTGGACATTACCTCTCCTGCCACTTGCTCGTGTGCTTCCTCAACAAGCAAAAGTGCACTCCTGCCTTCCCTTCAGTCTTTTATGTCGGCCGTGTGGGCCTGGTAACCTGCTAGGGGAAAACTAGTTGTTGCTAAATCACTACTGAGCCCAGTTTCGGCGATTGCAATGCAGCCAGTACCCTCGGTCTTAGCAGTCAATTCTCTTCATTTATTCCCCACGCTGCACGCATTGTTGTATACAACAGTTATTCCTCCGGTCGGGGCCACTGCCCTAGTTTCAGGTCTGTTAGATGTTTTCCGAGCAATTCCGTGGCTCCCGACACTGCTTGATTTTCCCTTTCTGAAAGCCAGAAATTTTGTGCCATGTCAAAGAGGTGGAGACGGTGAGTAAATTACGTCTGGCCCCAAAAGCTGCTTGACACAATTCTGGGTATACTGCCACCCAACACTGGTCTACTGCTTTCTTAAAAGCCTTCCCTGTTGTGGTATTCTTGGCCTCCTCTGGGAGCTTATTCGAATAGGCTATCACTCTATTGGAGAAGCAATTCGCCCCAATTTAGAGCCTTGAGCGCTTTCCTTGTAATCTAAGGCCAAACCCCTTACGCCTGTCTGGGATTAGAGAGAAAAGTTCTCCTCGACTTACACCCGACATTCCCCTCATAACCGTGAAGGTTTCTATCAAATCCGCGCGAACCCGCCGCCTTTTCATCGAAAACAGATCCAGGGCGTAGAGACGCTTCTATTAACTAAACCCTCTTTGCACAGTCACCATCCTAGTGGCTAGCCCGCACACTCCAGAAAGTCTATGTCCTTCTGGTGGTACCTTGCCCACGCTTGCACGCAGTGCTTCATGTGCGGCCTTACCATGGCTTGGTATATCGGAAGGAAAATTTCCGTCTCTCTACACAGCATGGTGGATCTAACTGGAAATATTTCTTTCCTGGCCACACTGGCTGCTTCGGTGCACCCTTTTGACTGCTTGGAGCCGTTATATATTATGACGCGAAAGTCTTCGACCTGAGAGACCATTTGCAAAGATCCCAAGTGGGTCCCACCAGCCCCCGTATTTGTAGTCAGGCATTGACACCTGGTGAGGTTTAGTGGAAGGTCCCATTTGCGTGACCAGTTTTGTACTGCTAACACTTCAAGTTCCATATCTACTCCAGGTATCTTGACTTCACCGGGGAACATAAAGGTGGGGTTCGTAAGCTCACGTGCTAAGTCATTGATGAAGATGAGGAAGAACAAACGGCCGAACACTGAGCCATGTGGACGTGCTCTGGTTACGCCTTCCGATTTTGAGACATGGCTACCCACCTCAACTCTAAATTTTCGCCCCGCTAAAAAAACTACCTAACCATTGCCTTGCCTTTCCGACGATTCCCGTAGACTGCAGTTTGACGTCTAGAAATCTGTGGTTCACAGAATCAAAAGCATTGCTGAAGTCCAAGTAGCAGACCGCAATTGATTGCCCTTCGTCCAGACGCTTGGTTACCTCATCAAGGAACAACAGGAGATTCGCCAGACGGGATCGTTCTGCCACAAACCTATGCTGAGCATTTGATACGAGGCTATGTTGAACCGAAGGCCTGGAGATCGGCTTCCTGAATATTCGCTCCAGGCACTTACATAGTACTGATGTTAAGCCAACCGGCCGGTAGTTTTCGGCCTTTTTCCGGGGTCCGTTCCTGCACACCCACTGTAACAGCCGGTCGTGGAAAATCCCCCCTTTCCCTCGCGATTCAGTGTTTTTCCCAACATCACTCATTTGCATACACTATTGACTTGTCTTTACGAACTGGTTGTTTATCTGGACCAATTGTTGTTTGTTCGCGCCCAGAGCGCTACTTTGGCACATCCTTGTTCAGGACCTGCGTGACGCACGTGCTGTCTGCTCACACGCTGCTATTCGGTTTCTCGTTGTTGAGTCCTTGTGATCGTATTATTGAGGTTTGTATATTGTTTATGTCATTGTTTATTGTAATAATCTAGTATCGTAGAATATCACGGATAATCGTCTTTTGATTTTCGGGATCCGTTGCGAATTTGGCTACGCATTGCTCAAACGTTAGTCACAATACTCAATAGATCAATTTGGAACGAGGAAAAACACGCAAAATGCCAAGAAAAGGATCAAAAGCAGTCGAATCCGGACAGGAAGTAATACGGCAAGTCTCTGGGGAGGTTTTGGGTGGATATGATTCTTTGGTTAATGCTAGATCGCCTAGTCCTGTCAGTGCTAGTTCATGTGTTATTGAGAACAATATTGATCGTAAGGAAGTCGATTTATATAAGCTGAGAATACTAGAACTAGAGCAACAGTTACTGTCGGCTAGATTACAGGCGCAGGAAGCAGAGAAGTGTACACAGAAACAGCGAGAGCATGAGACCAGTGACTTCGACATTTCCGATAGATTAGGGTGCAATAAGATAGGGAACCCCACGCCGGTCGCCGACTACAAACCACCATCGATCGATCTGCCTAGAGTGGAGTTAACGGTTTTCGACGGGCGAGCTGAGCAATACTGCAAGTTTGTCAAGCAGTTCGAGACGTTCGTTGAAAATAAGGTAACCGACCCTGGGCAAAGGCTTCTTTACCTTACTCACTACTGCCGAGGCCGAGCAAGAGAAGCTATCGACGGGTGCACCATGCTCGACCCAGAACAAGGCTACACAAGGGCAAGGAAGATTCTAAGGGACTTGTTTGGCCAACCTTTCAAAGTAGCCCGTAACCTAATAGAGGGCGTGATGGCAGAGACAAAGAGAACCAAGGGCGACGTCTACACCATGGCCGACCTGGTGATTAAGATGCAGAACTGCTCAATAGCCCTCGACCATTTAGGTTACAGGGCTGACCTAGACGCCATGCACACTTTGGAAGGCATAGTCCGTCACCTCTCTCCCGAACTGCAGGGTCGGTGGGCGGAAGAAGCAGAACGGATAAGCCGAGGCGACAGAGAAGCCAACTTCGAAGACCTGACTGAATACTTAGACAGGCAAACGAAAATAGCTGACATCAGATTCGGCCGACTCATCCGGGACAGCAACCGAGCAAACAAGCCCAGTACTAGCCAAGTCCAAACCCCTGCACGGGAACATCCAAAGTACCAGCCTTGGACCAATACACACGTCATTTCACGAGATGCTACGGCGAAACCAAATTGCAGATCCTGTGGTACTAGCCATGGCCTACCAGAATGCCCCAAGTTCGGCAACGCCACAATAGACGAACGGTGGGGAATGACGAGGATGGCAGGAGCATGTTTTATCTGTCTCAACACCACGCACCGGGCAGCAGCCTGTAGAACAAGGAATCGATGTGGTTACGCGGGCTGCACGGGCAGACACCATCGGCTGCTGCATCAGGCGAGAGTAACCATATCCGAGGCGAGTGCCAAGCCCAGCGTGATTTGTTCAACTTCACAATCTGCCAGTAAACCGGTACGTTTAGGCGTAGTGGCCGTGGGAGTAGTGACTCCGAATGGGATAGTCAAGGCGTTGGCTTTCGTTGATAGTGGATCCGACACCACCTTAGTGAAAGAGCGGTTTGCCGACAAACACCAACTGGCTAAAGGTGCGACGTCTTTAGCAGTGAGCACGGTGGGCGGAACACAGGTAATGACTGCCGGTAGATTGAGGCTGCAACTCATCTCTCTAGACACTAACGAGGAAATTGAACCAACGGAGGCATTCACGTTAGCGGATCTCCCCACGCGAGCACCAAGGTCGGTGGACGCAATCTTGACTCGGTGGCCCCACCTGCAGGATGTAACCGTCGTAGACTGGGAAGATGATGAAGTGGATCTCCTCATCGGATGCGACGTGCCAGAGGAGCATTGGGTGCTTGACCAAAGAGTGGGCGACCGCCAGGCACCTTGTGCCGTACGCACGGCTCTGGGATGGATGTTATACGGTCCCGTAGGGGTACGCGGTTCCGTGAATTACTTATCCGCCGAAACGGACCGCATAGAGTATTATCTGCAACGGCTGTATGAAAAGGAGTTTCATGACATTGGAGACGAAAGACCGACGTTGTCTCAAGAGGATCACTTCGCTCTACAAACGGTGCGGCAAGGCACTAGAGGCCTCAAAAAACAGTTCGAGGTTCCCCTCCCATGGCGCACACCGGACGACCCGTGAACTGACAACAGAAGTTATGTTCTCCAACGATTACTACGACTAAAAGAACGCTTCATTCGAGACTAGAATCTGTGGGAACGATACGCGGATTTGATGAAGCGAAACGAGACCCTCGGTTACGTTGAAAGGGTGCCTGTTAACACCGACAGCAAAAGGGGTATCTGGTATCTGCCTCACCATCCGGTTATCAACCCCAAGAAACCCAATAAACTGCGCGTGGTTTTCGACTGTGCGGCCAAGTTCCAGGGCAAGTCGTTAGACGATCGCCTACTACAGGGGCCTGACTGGACCACTCCACTGATCGATGTTCTGTGCCGTTTCAGAGTGGGTAAAGTGGCTTTGTCTGCTGACACTAGGGAAATGTTCCATCAGGTGAAGATACCGGTAGGAGAACGAGATGCTTTGCGTTTCCTGTGGTGGGAAGGGAGCGACCGGGACAACGTAGTGGTGAATTATAGGATGACCGTCCACCCCTTCGGAGCCATATCGTCACCATTTTGTGCCAACTACGCCCTCCGAGAATCAGCGAACAAACATGGCGATCTAGTACATCGGACGGTGGTAGAAAGCGTCAGCAGGAACTTCTACGTCGACGACTACCTTGGGTCATTCGATGATGTGGAATCAGCTCTAGAGCAGTTCAGGGGTCTGAAGAGATCGCTGGAAGAGGGCGGCTTCCATCTAACTAAATGGATGTCGAACGCTTCAGAAGTGCTGAAGGTCATCCCGTATCACGAAAAGGCCGAAAGGGTAAGAGATTTGGACGGCTCCCCACTTCCTATCGAGCGCACCTTAGGGATACAATGGGACGCGGAAACGGACGATTTTGTTTTCGAACTAAACGTTCCCGAGCTGCCAATAACCCGTCGTTGCATACTATCTGCCGTCTCAAGTTTGTTCGACCCGCTCGGTTTCGTCTCACCATGGCTGCTACCCGGAAAGATCTTGCTGCAGCGGCTGTGCCGTAAGAAAGTTGATTGGGACCAGTCACTGGACCGAGGGGACCGGCTGGACTGGGAGGAATTTTTGAACACCTTGAAGAAATTAGGGGACATAAGAATCCCACGATGTTTGACTCCTGGCCATACGACACGGACTGGAGAACTACATGCCTTTTCCGATGCATCCGAAGTCGGTTATGGAGCTGTGGTGTACGGACGATGGTGCGCAGGAGATGGACAATATACCACGAGGATCCTGTTCGCCAAAGCCCGCGTTGCTCCACTGAAGTCGGTCTCAGTCCCACGCCTTGACTTCAGCGCAGCCGTGTTGGCAGTCAGGGTGGTGCAAGCTGTGAAGAGATGTTTCGATCTCTACATTTGGTCGGTGAGCTTCTGGACGGATTCAACGATAGTACTCTACTATATCAACAACGTCCGGAGCTGGTTTAGTACTTTCGTTGCTAACCGGCTCACGATTATCCACGATGAATCGGCCACGCACCAGTGGAGTCATGTCAGGTCTGGCGATAATCCGGCCGACCTGTGCTCCCGAGGTGCGAACAACTTCAGGCAACTGGACACGTGGACGAGAGGGCCAAACTTCCTGCAATTGCCCAAACAGGACTGGCCCGTGTTCGAATTAAAACCGCCTACGGAAGTGGAACTGGAGATCAAAGGCGTAGTGGTAGCAACCAACGTCGTCGAAGCGTCGTCCATTCTATCGCGACTGGTCAGGTTTTCTTCCTGGATGAAGACACTTCGTTCGCTAGTTTGGTTAACCAGGTTCAAGATAAGTTTACTAGTCATGAAATGGCTACGACCCTCAGGACGGATACGGGTCGGCTTGATAGGTCCCGATGAGCTACAAGCGGCAGAGTACGATATTTTCAGAATGATACAACGCGAGGCTTTCGCCCGAGAACTCAAGAGGGCGGAAGAAGTGGGGCTGACCAATGAAGACATGCCATCTCCAAGAGGCGAGCTGAAGCGTTTAAACCCCAAAATCATCAACGGACTGCTGCGGGTGGATGGTAGGCTGACCAACGCCCACCTGAACTTCGACACAAAGTATCCTATACTGCTGCCTGCGAGACAACCTGTAGTAGAGCTAATGATTCAACACGTCCACGCCATGGAGAGACATGCCGGGGAAAGTCACGTGACGAGCGTCATCCGAAAGCGTCTTTGGTTGTTGAGAGGACGAGAGACTGTAAAACGCGTAATCCGACGGTGTGTGCAATGCGGGAGACGCAATGCCACAGCAGGCAAACAACTCATGGCCCCACTACCAGAATGCGGGTCGATTCAGTTTTTTTCCCAACATCACTCATTTGCATACACTATTGACTTGTCTTTACGAACTGGTTGTTTTTCTGGACCAATTGTTGTTTGTTCGCGCCCAGAGCGCTACTTTGGCACATCCTTGTTCAGGACCTGCGTGACGCACGTGCTGTCTGCTCACACGCTGCTATTCGGTTTCTCGTTGTTGAGTCCTTGTGATCGTATTATTGAGGTTTGTATATTGTTTATGTCATTGTTTATTGTAATGATCTAGTATCGTAGAATATCACGGATAATCGTCTTTTGATTTCGGGATCCGTTGCGAATTTGGCTACGCATTGCTCAAACGTTCGTTACACCCACCGCATTGATCATCCTTAACGATCGGCTGCGCCTAATGCTAACGCTTCTCCTACTTTCCGTCCGCCACCCAGCGCTGCCTGCCCTCCCCCTTCTACTGACGCTTTATCCCCACCGAGACCCAACTCCTATCGCCACAGCGATCCCAATAGTCTTGCACCTGGCATCCATGCTTTGCGCACACCGACACAGAACTGATTCCTACTAGTTCTTATTAACGCTCGATCAATAATTAGAAGAATATCGCACCCGCGATCTCTGGCATTCAAGTCAAAAGCTGATATTATACTAGTAACTGAACCCTGGCTGCCAGATGATGCTTCGCTTGACCTTGTTCGCATAGCTGGGTATCAATGCTTCTCGAACACCCGCCAGTCCAGGCGTGGAGGAGGCTATTTAGCCTTCGTCAAATGCACCATCCACGCTAGTGTTATCGACCACCCCTCTCTTCTCCTTATCGAGGATTCGTTATGGCCATCCATTCACGCCTCCGGCCAGAACCTCCACCTTGGCTGCGTCTACGTCCCCCCGGGTCTGGAGCCTGCAAAAATTGACCCTGCCGTGGATGTCTTTAATGCCACGGTTGACTATCCTGCCAGTGCAAAAATTACTGCGGGTGACTTTGACCTTCCTTCAGTTTGCTGGTCCTCCTCCACTAACCCTCCTGCTCTCTCCACCTTCCTTTCTTGTGTCCGTCTTGGTGGATGGACCCAACATGTCTCCTGCCCTACAAGGGGAAACCACATCTTGGACCTAGTATTCAATACTGATGTTCCTGATATGATCACCCAGACTACTGATCACTTCCCGGGTGGTGACCACCGTATTGTCCGGTGCAAGTTTAGCTGCTTCAGCTGTTCTCATCCGATGTTATCCTCTCCCCCTGTTCTGACTTCCTACCGTTCCTGTAACTGGCCCCTAGTGCCAATGATAATCCGCTCCCTTAACTGGAACACACTTCTTTCATCCGATCCCCTCACTGCTATGAACTCTTTCTACTCTAGCCTCCTACACTGCCTAAATACCGCCAACCCATGTGCCGATCCAAGCCCCAAATCCAGCAGCTCACGCCTGTCGCTTTTAGAGCGTAAGCTGGCTAGGCTGCAACTTGCCTTCGCCAGGTCACGCGACTTTACAAGCCTTCTGCGCACATACCAACCACTATTGAAGCTGCTTCGCATGACCGATTCGCATCTGAGAAGGCAAGAGGCCACTGCCCTAGCACACCCCAACAAAACTGGCTACCTGTACAACCTGCCCAGTAAAAGGTCCAATCAATCCAATCATACCTCGCCCAAGTTCCTCATCTGTGGCTCATCTACCACTAATAATCCAGCATCTATTTCTGAGGCCTTCAATGGGCATTTTTCTTCCTCCCTTATAAACTGTCCTGGTATTCCTCCTCCTATAATCCATCCCTGCACCTATGCCTCTCTTTCATCGATTCCCTTCACCCATCTAGAAACTGAAAAATCAGTTTCCTCTATTAAACCTTCCTCGAAAACGGGACCAGATGATCTCCCACCGGCCTTCCTCCGTTTTGGTGGTACTGATCTCCCTTTATTGTTACTTAATATGTATACCACATCCATGCTTCACAGTTTCGTCCCACCTCAATGGAAATCCTCTGTTATAGTTCCGCGCTTCAAAAAGGGCGCATTACACGACCCAGATAACTATCGGCCCATTAACCACACCCCAGTAGTCTGCAAAATTATGGAGAGAATTATCAAAAAACACATTGTCCAGTACCTCTTATCTAACAACCTGCTGAACCCTGGTCAGCATGGTTTCTTGAACTCCCGTTCCTGCTCTTTTACCAGTTTGACTTTTTCAATGTCCTGTCGTCTGCTGCAGAAGCCCGCAACTCTGTAATCGTCCTGTACCTCGACATGTCTGAGGCTTTTGACCGTGTTCCCCATATTCGTCTGCTGGCCAAAGTCCGATCTCTCGGTATTACTGACACTCTCCTCTCCTGACTATTCTCCTATCTCTCCCACAGATCACAAGCCGTGCTCGTCGACAGCCACCTATCTTCCGCCAAACCAATTACTAGTGGCGTCATCCAAGGCAGTGTCCTAGGCCCATTACTATTCCTCATTTATATTAATGACATTTTCTCTTCTATTCGACACGGCACTCCTTTCCTCTTTGCCGACAATATAAAAATAGTGTACTCCTTCCTCCCTAGTGATCTATCCTTGACTCTGTGCAACATATCGCATGACTTACTCGTTGTCCAAACTTGGTGCGTCTCGTGGTTCACGAAAGTATCTGCTGAAAAAAGCTTCATCCTACCTCGCTGGTGCGCTGTACCACCCGGCCAAATTTGTCTGGACGGCCTGCCCATCCCCATACATCCCATGGTTACCGATCCTGGCGTACGCTTATCTTGTTCCTTTACCTTCTCAGAACAGACATCGTTCCAAATGGCTGAAGCTGAACAAACCCTACGCCTGACTCATCGATGTATTTTACTACCGGCCAGTAGCCTCTCCATGTATCTCTCACATGTGAGACCGCTCCTAAAATATTGTCCGATTACCTCCAGCCTCTGGCCACGTTCCTCTATTGTATCTCTTGAGAACGTTCAGCTTACCTCCACCAAAACGCTGTTGGGCGTATCCCTAGCCCTAACATACCGCCAGCACTGTGAGCTCCTACAAGTTGAGCCTTTGTGGATTCGTAGCATGAGGCTCAACCTGATTTTCCTCTTTAAGCTAATCCATAACCTGGCCTACACCTCTTATCCCATCTCATTCGCTGCGCCCTGCTCCCACCCGATCCGACAGCGTGCTTTCTCTCTCACTGTCCCTCATTCTAATCTCTGTCTGAAGTCCCGATTCTTTCTGTCAGCCTATTCCAAAATCTGGAATAAGCTGCCCCTTAGCGTACGCAGTGCCTCCTCAATGTTCGCTTTTAGGCGCGCATTTTTGTCATACTTGACAGTTCTCAATGCTTTATTGCTCACCAATGAGCTCGTCTCCGCCGACGTGGCCTTTGAAAGAGGCCTCACACGGTAACTCCACACGCTCTGCGCCACAGGCCAACAGGTACACCCCATGCCCGACTCCTTCCACTCTCTAGTGCCGCGAACTAAGGCCATTGCTTTCACTGATCCATAGCGATTCTACCTCATGCCATCATAAGATAACCCTATTGATCACCTATGTTCATCTCTTATCCATCATATTCACTCTTTTCTCCCCAGTATCCGTTGATTCTGAGCTGGGGCACACCCAGACTGCGCTTCTCTATCCCTTCTCCCTTTCCAGTGATCCTCAGTCACGGCCAACCACTTCGGGCACTGTACTTACCACCTCCCTGGCAGGTGCACCTGGATAATATTGCTACACGGTCGTCTACCACTTACTGTTTCCGTTGGCCCTCCCGTCCACGGTCTCACGTCTTGGTCAATTGTTCCTAGTTCGCGCACCCCCATCGCGGTCGCTTTGTCCCCATGTACAATTATCCATGAACACTAGTGCCACCCCCAAAAGTGCGGGGCGCGGTCAGATCTACCGCTTTGGCCGGCGAACATCGGGCGTGTAGGCCGTCTGCAACGATGTGCCAGCGCAACTAGACTGGTGGATGTAACAGCCGGTCGTGGAAAATCCCCCTTTTTCCCTCGCGATTCAGTGTTTTTCCCAACATCACTCATTTGCATACACTATTGACTTGTCTTTACGAACTGGTTGTTTTTCTGGACCAATTGTTGTTTGTTCGCGCCCAGAGCGCTATTTTGGCACATCCTTGTTCAGGACCTGCGTGACGCACGTGCTGTCTGCTCACACGCTGCTATTCGGTTTCTCGTTGTTGAGTCCTTGTGATCGTATTATTGAGGTTTGTATATTGTTTATGTCATTGTTTATTGTAATGGGCTAGTATCGTAGAATATCACGGATAATCGTCTTTTGATTTTCGGGATCCGTTGCGAATTTGGCTACGCATTGCTCAAACGTTCGTTACAGTGGATCACACCTCCTGTGTTCACTTCACGAAGTGTTTTTCAGGTTGGGTGCCCAGCGCACGGTCAGTCCCACCCACCGGTCGACCCGTGGACTGACAACAGAAGTTATGTTCTCCAACGATTACTACGACTAAAAGAACGCTTCATTCGAGACCAGAATCTGTGGGAACGATACGCGGATTTGATGAAGCGAAACGAGGACCTCGGTTACGTTGAAAGGGTGCCTGTTAACACCGACAGCAAAAGGGGTATCTGGTATCTGCCTCACCATCCGGTTATCAACCCCAAAAAACCCAATAAACTGCGCGTGGTTTTCGACTGTGCGGCCAAGTTCCAGGGCAAGTCGTTAAACGATCGCCTACTACAGGGGCCTGACTGGACCACACCACTGATCGATGTTCTGTGCCGTTTCAGAGTGGGTAAAGTGGCTTTGTCTGCCGACATTAGGGAAATGTTCCATCAGGTGAAGATTCCGGTAGGAGAACGAGATGCTTTGCGTTTCCTGTGGTGGGAAGGGAGCGACCGGGACAACGCAGTGGTGAATTATAGAATGACCGTCCACCCCTTCGGAGCCATATCGTCACCATTTTGTGCCAACTACGCCCTCCGAGAATCAGCGAACAAACGTGGCGATCTGGTACATCGGACGGTGGTAGAAAGCGTCAGCAGGAACTTCTACGTCGACGACTACCTTGGGTCATTCGATGATGTGGAATCAGCTCTAGAGCAGTTCAGGGGTCTGACGAGATTGCTGGAAGAGGGTGGCTTCCATCTAACTAAATGGATGTCGAACGCTTCGGAAGTGCTGAAGGTCATCCCGTATCACGAAAAGGTCGAAAGGGTAAGAGATTTGGACGGCTCCCCACTTCCTATCGAGCGCACTTTAGGGATACAATGGGACGCGGAAACGGACGATTTTGTTTCCGAACTGAACGTTCCCGAGCTGCCAATAACCCGTCGTGGCATACTATCTGCCGTCTCAAGTTTGTTCGACCCGCTCGGTTTCGTCTCACCATGGCTGCTACCCGGAAAGATCTTGCTGCAGCGGCTGTGCCGTAAGAAAGTTGATTGGGACCAGTCACTGGACCGAGGGGACCGGCTGGACTGGGAGGAATTTTTGAACACCTTGAAGAAATTAGGGGACATAAGAATCCCACGATGTTTGACCCCTGGCCATACGACACGGACTGGAGAACTACATGCCTTTTCCGATGCATCCGAAGTCGGTTATGGAGCTGTGGTGTACGGACGATGGTGCGCAGGAGATGGACAATATACCACGAGGATCCTGTTCGCCAAAGCCCGCGTTGCTCCACTGAAGTCGGTCTCAATCCCACGCCTCGAACTCAGCGCAGCCGTGTTGGCAGTCAGGGTGGTGCAAGCTGTGAAGAGATGTTTCGATCTCTACATTTGGTCGGTGAGCTTCTGGACGGATTCAACGATAGTACTTTACTATATCAACAACGTACGGAGCCGGTTTAGTACTTTCGTTGCTAACCGGCTCACGATTATCCACGATGAATCGGCCACGCACCAGTGGAGTCATGTCTGGTCTGGCGATAATCCGGCCGACCTGTGCTCTCGAGGTGCGAACAACTTCAGGCAACTGGACACGTGGACGAGAGGGCCAAACTTCCTGCAATTGCTTAAACAGGACTGGCCCGTGTTCGAATTAAAAACCCCTACGGAAGTGGAACTGGAGATCAAAGGCGTAGTGATAGCAACCAACGTCGTCGAAGCGTCGTCCATTCTATCGCGACTGGTCAGGTTTTCTTCCTGGATGAAGACGCTTCGTTCGCTAGTTTGGTTAACCAGGTTCAAGATAAGTTTACTAGTCATGAAAGGGCTACGGCCCTCAGGTCGGATACCGGTCGGCTTGATAGGTCCCGATGAGCTACAAGCGGCAGAGTACGATATTTTCAGAATGATACAACGCGAGGCTTTCGCCCGAGAACTCAAGAGGGCGGAAGAAGTGGGGCTGACCAATGAAGACATGCCATCTCCAAGAGGCGAGCTGAAGCGTTTAAACCCCAAAATCATCAACGGACTGCTGCGGGTGGATGGTAGGCTGACCAACGCCCACCTGAACTTCGACACAAAGTATCCTATACTGCTGCCTGCGAGACAACCTGTAGTAGAGCTAATGATTCAACACGTCCACGCCATGGAGAGACATGCCGGGGAAAGTCACGTGACGAGCGTCATCCGAAAGCGTCTTTGGTTGTTGAGAGGACGAGAGACTGTAAAACGCGTGATCCGACGGTGTGTGCAATGCAGGAGACGCAATGCCACAGCAGGCAAACAACTCATGGCTCCGCTACCAGAATGCAGGGTAACTACGGGCTGGTGGCCGTTCAGTGACACCGGGTTGGACTATTTCGGGCCCTTGTGGATCAAGTGCGGGAAAAGATTAGAAAAGCGATACGGATGTATCATGACGTGCATGAAATCACGTGCGGTGCACCTAGAAGTCGCGCATTCGATGACGACCGATTCGTTTCTACGGGCCTTGCAAAGATTTATCAACCGAAGAGGCGTACCGGCCGACATATACTCAGATAATGGATCGAACTTCGTGGGCGCTCAACGGGAATTGCAGCGTTGGCACAAGAACATAAACAGGGACGAACTGCAGAATCGAACCGTGGCCTACGGCATACGCTGGCATTTCAACCCCCCACAGGCCAGTCACCGAGGCGGCATATGGGAACGCATGATCCGGTCCGCCAGACGGATATTGCTGCCAATCATGGAGCAGCAGCCGCCCGACGACGAGACCCTGAACACCGTCATGACTGAAGTGGAGCGAATCCTGAACAACCGCCCCCTGGTGCCAGTATTGAACGGCGACCCCACCCACCTGGCGCTCACCCCAAACGACTTATTGACGCTAAGGTCGAACGAGGGTTTCCAAGGGCCGGTAAACCTTCGTGGGAGCTACCTCCATGGGTGGATGCAAGCGAACTATCTGGCCAAGGTCTTCTGGAGGCGATGGCTACGGGAGTACCTACCGGCTTTGCAGACTCGACAGAAGTGGATGGCCAAAACAAGACCATTCAAAGTTGGGGACGTGGTTATGATCGCCGACGAACGCGCACATTTCAGCGCTTGGTCTTTGGGAGTAGTTACGGAAACCATCAAAAGCACCGACGAAATGATAAGAACGGTGAAGGTGAAGACAGCTAACGGAGTGCTCATTCGTGACATACGCAGTATTAACCTACTCGAGAGCGAAGACGGAGGAGCTGATAACCCTGTGGCCTAGTAAACCTTTTTCACACCAGTAATCGAGGTGGATAAAGAAACACCATATATACCACACAATCTCCGTCAAACACGTCAAGGTGCTCGCGGTCCCTTCGTTGACATTACAGAAGGTTCTTTCCGATATGTGGTGATGAGTGCGATTCCATTATACATCCCGATACATACGCGCATGCACGACGCACTCTACATCCCGTAAACCCATCATACATGTGACAGTGTTCTTTGTTCGCCTTTTGTTGACGCTACCGAATGCCCCTTGCACATGTGGAAGTAGTGGAGCTCAGGTCACACATGCATGCTACATTTACTCGTTTTCTTGCCACGCGGTCTTTTGTTGACATTGCAGAAAGTCCTCCTTTGATGTGTAGTCATAACTGTGATTTCATTGTAACCCCGGCACACACACACACGCACGCACACACACGCACGCACACACACACACACACACTCAAGCGCGTACATCCAGGACCGGACGGCCCCTTACGAGGACAACGT
Organism: Fasciola hepatica; assembly: GCA_948099385.1. Taxonomy (NCBI): domain Eukaryota; kingdom Metazoa; phylum Platyhelminthes; class Trematoda; order Plagiorchiida; family Fasciolidae; genus Fasciola; species Fasciola hepatica. The sequence goes on from CANUEZ040000043.1 coordinate 50,238,954, forward strand.
CTATGTGACCATTCACGCCCGCCATCGGTCATTTGGTCTTGTGGAAGATGTAGACTAGCCTCACGTCTATGTAGCCAATGGGTTAGGTGCGACCAGTAGTAGAACGTCGACGACGAGCATTAGACGCGCGCACTGACAGCAGGGCCTAGGCAGGTAGGAAGAATCAGTACCTTTATACCGAACCTTTGACTTTGCTAAGGATCCAGGAGGATTTTGGTGGGCGGTGTAACAGCCGGTCGTGGAAAATCCCCCTTTTTCCCTCGCGATTCAGTGTTTTTCCCAACATCACTCATTTGCATACACTATTGACTTGTCTTTACGAACTGGTTGTTTATCTGGACCAATTGTTGTTTGTTCGCGCCCAGAGCGCTATTTTGGCACATCCTTGTTCAGGACCTGCGTGACGCACGTGCTGTCTGCTCACACGCTGCTATTCGGTTTCTCGTTGTTGAGTCCTTGTGATCGTATTATTGAGGTTTGTATATTGTTTATGTCATTGTTTATTGTAATAATCTAGTATCGTAGAATATCACGGATAATCGTCTTTTGATTTTCGGGATCCGTTGCGAATTTGGCTACGCATTGCTCAAACGTTCGTAACACCGGTTGCGGATGGCACGCTCTAACATTTCTCGGACCACTGAATCCAATGCTGTCAGTTGAAAGTTGCATGCTCCTCATCCTTTTTCCGCCACAGCTTGTTCACCTTTAGCTTTTATCATCTGTTACCACTTCCCATTTTTGTCGCTGTGCCACGGTATGCACACCTACCCGTTTTGTCCTTCCTCCTATCGCCTCTCTCTACATAAACTTTCACTGCATTGAGTCACTATCGTCCTAACCACTCTTCTCTGTCGACGCTCGCCAATATCTCTTTTCCCACCTGCCGTCATTGCTGACTTCTATCCTCTATGCGCTTGGTGTTACCCTCTGCTCAGAACGCCCATTGATAGCTTCCTTAAACCTGTCGTTCTGTTGAATCCCTCCTTGTTCTCCCTCCCCATGCCCAATGCCATGATGCACCAATCGCACCCGCACCCATGACCAATCTGCATATTTGAACTTGTCGCTCCAAACTTCGCATCTTTTACAGTCGCATTTATTATCTGATCACCACCGCCATATCTTCCTCACTTGGCTCCGCGATTCCTCTGTGGTTCTTTCCAGTGTCCTGATTAGCATCCACCTGTTAAATTGTCTGCCGACACAGCTCTCCAGCTCCATTGCCCCAACTCTGTTGCGCATTCATTTTTTGTGGCCTTTTTGTTCTATTAGTGGTTCACTTATCTCGGGGCTTCCCGCTTCCTTGTCCGCCTCCTTCGTGTTTCATCTGCAGTAAAATGATCTGATTGGTGATTTCTTACCTGTGTCTCCTCGGTCGTTGCTTTCATCCCTTGATCCGTTTATTGCTCGCTACAGGCATTTTTCTGTACCTTCCAGTGTGGTCCGCTTTTCCATGTTCCACCACTGTAATGACAACGTTACGTCGTGACGTTCTTTTACAGTTCCAAATTGTTTGACCTGTCACTACCCGATTCCTTTGGTCCGTCAATACATCTCGCATCTGCATTGATCAAATAGTTAGACCCATTCTTACCTGTTTTCCTTGATCCTGTCTTCCATCTTCACTCTTCCATGATCTGCTGCTCACAGTCTTCATCACTTCTGTGCTTCTGCATTCTATTTTCTCTCCGTTGGGCTGCCGTGTGCACTTGTCGTGAAGGTAATCCACCACGACATTCCAAAGTTAATTCTACAACTATTTGATCTAACCTTACCTACTCCTCCTAATGACTGATAATTTCTTTCTAGGACCCCATTGTTATTTCTCCTGCTTCTCTTATACCTATACATATATATATAATATATCTACATATATATATTAACTTAGGCATATATACCTATGTGCACGCGCTCTGCATCTTGCAGTTCCTCACCGGCCATTTCTCTTGCTATCATCCCAACTACCGTCATCATAGGCATCCATCAACTCTACATCTGTGCCTCACATCTACCGCATCCAATCCTTCTAAATCGTTCTTGTAATCTGATCATCCCTCTACGCCTTGCATTGCTCGCCGCCTGTTTTACGGTGAGTTTTGCGTCCTGTCCGCCGACAATCCACTGCAAATTACCAATGCTTCATTGATATCTAATCCACTGCACTGCACCTCATTTTTTTCTCCATCTTTCCTCGCTACTGCAGTTCCTTATACCGATTTCCAGCCTTTCTCATGTTTACCAGTCGGCCTCCATATGTAATTACCCGGAACAGCCATTCAGTTCATCTGGCCTTGAATTTCAAACTCACCGGGCGTCCATTCAAATCCGCTCTTGAGCTCATTTAAACTCCACACAATCTCTTTGGTGTGCATACGTTCATCCTATTTTCATCCTACTTTATTCCCTCTTGTGAGCCTTTTTATTCAATATTTTCATGAGAGTTTCTATATTTCCATGAATTATATCTGTCCATTCCATCACCTGTATCAACAAGATCATGCACATAGCATGCTTCGGGCGTTTCCGAAATAAACCAGTATTATTATTATTATTATTATTATTATTATTATTATTATTATTATTATTATTAAATTCCTTCCACTGTCGCCCCCCTCTAGTCTCCGGCACAATGTCCTCTCTGGGTGACGTTTCACACGGCTTCGTTGCTGAGCCTCCAAGGCCCCTGCCAAAGGTTGAACGATGGATGGATGAATCCCTTCTGGTCCTGTGGCTTTATCTCTATCCAAGGTTTGCAGCTCCGCGTGCACCTCGTCTTCTCCCACACTAAGTTCTGGTATAGGAGGCCCTTGTGGTCCCTCCATTCTTTCCCCTAAATTATTTGCTGGCCGATATATGCACTTGAAGAATGTCAACAGCATGTCGGCCTTGTCTCCGTCGCTTAGAGCCAGTCGTCTTTGTGCCCCCTCCAAAGTTGTTGCACTTTCTCTCGTACGCTTTTGGAATCCCACTTAAGCGTAGAACCGCTTTGGGTTTGCGCGGACTGACTCGGCTAACCGATGCTTGAAGGAATTTTTCTCCACTCTTTGGATCGTTTGAGTTCTGCTCTTGGCCACCTTATAGCTATTCCATGCCATCTGAGTTTTGTACAGATTGTACGCCGCCCATCGTTGTCTACGGATGAATACAGCCTTGTGGACCTTTGACTTCAACCATGGGGGTTGATTCCTACTGCTAGCCACCCTCAGGGGTGCAAACGTCTCCGTGAGTTCGAGTAGCCCCATCTTGATGGCCTCCTAACGTTCCTTTGCGGAGGCTTTTGTGTGTCTCGGTGCCCACTGAACGTCCTCTGCCTCCTTTTTGGTTCACCCATATTGATTCTCTCATAGCGCCGACGTAACACGATTTCCTTTAACGCCCTGCTCAGTCTTAGTGTGACCTCAAGTGCCACGTGATCACCTTCGCCCAGCGGCTCTTCCCACTCAATTTATTTAACGTCGTGATGGTGCCACTTTATGATTAAATCAAGGGGAGAAGGGTGCCGTCCACCTCTGTGGCCAGTAGCCTGCGAGTGTCACCGAGCCCACCGCAAAAATGTGTCGCCCGTTGATCCCCTTGGTGAGATATCGCTTTCCTAGCTAATGTTCGGTAGGTTGAGATCCCCTTACAAGACGAACTCTCGTCTGTGCCAGCTCTGCGTCTGACACCCGCAAAAGCCCGACTTCTTCCTCACCTGTCTTCAGCGGTTCCTTGTAGATGCAGATAATGCAGACTGCTTGCTCCTCGATCCTGATAAAGCAGGACCTGGCCTGCACATTACCAGAGACCAAGTTGAACGGAGCCTCCCAATGGTCTATATCGGTCCGTATTAGTAGTGCTGCTCTGCTCACTCGTCTTCCACCTATTTTATCCTGTCTGTAGGCAGCATATCCTTGAAATGGCATGTTGTCAGTATCTGGATTCATCCAAGTTTCCGTCAATGCAACGACGTCAGACTCAGCGATCCTAATCCTCATCTCCTCCCTTTTTACCGGGAGGTTGCACGTGTTTGCGCAACTGCCGTTCTTGAAAAATTCCCCCAAAACACTGCAGTTCCATGCTTCCTTAGCATCAATCACCTATTTACACTATTGACTTGTTTCATACACTGCATGTTTTTGCGGACCAACGCTTGTTTGTTTGCGCCCAGCGCGCTGCTTTGTCATATACTTGTTCAGGGCCTGCGTGACGCACGTGCTCCTTTCTCGCAACCGCAGTTTGGTTCTCGTCTTTTGAGTCCTTGTGATCACATAATTGAGGTTTGTACCTGCTTCGTGTGATTGTTCATTTGATAATCTAGTAAAGTAGAATTTCACGGACGATAGCTTTCTGATTTCGGGATCCGTTGCGAATTTGGCTACGCATTACCCATAGGCGTCTTACAGTTTGTGTACCGGACGGCTGGAGCACTCTCAGGTGCACTCGCCGAGGCGACGCCCCGCTTTTTTCTCTACATTTGTCTGCAGAGCTGGGTCTTAAATAATACACTAAACTCTGGATTATGTGGCTTTTACTTTCCCACCCGTCGATCCGGTGTGAGATTCGACAGCGGCACAGCGGACGTATCTTCCTTTTGAGGCATCATACCGATGGCTGCAGTAGGCCTTGCGACCACCTTGGCCATACTGGTTTCTCTGGATTTTCCTTCTGGTACCTCCAACTTCGCTGGTTTCACCAGAGTAGACTTTTTTAGCCCCTTCTTCGGAATCGGGCTGGCTGGCTGCACCTTCTCAATACTAACGGGACTGGCCGCCCTGCGAGTCCCCCTCTTTTTGGTCTTTTGAGCTATCTGAACTTTGGCCTGTTGTTGATCGGCATCTAACACCACCTTGCGGACCTGACTTACTCCTTGGGCTCTAGGTGGGCTCTAGCCGATTTCTAAACCGTGGGTTACCTCGCGTATGAACCACTGAAAGGTTCGGGCTGCATTAGTGAGTTCAAAAGTACGTGTAGAAACTAGAACTGCCCAAAAGGAATGGAGACTGCAGTTTTATGGCTATCGGTTCCTACTACCGGGATCCGGCTGTAAGCAGGGACCGAACCAACAACGCTAAGGCAGAGAAACCCCGTGTATGGGAATCGGGTGTCCACGAAAGACGGTGACTGCGATGAGTGCTCTGAAACCCCCACAGAGTCATCAATCCTCGCTAGATTTCAGAGTCGTACAGGAAGGGGAAGCCCAACAGCTTTTAGAAGGGCGAATTATTCTGAGCTCCAGCATGTGTTCGAAATCGGCCTGTGCAATGCGGAGCTCGTTTGGTGTTAAACCGACGTGGTCTACTGAACACTGGGGTCCCCCAGTGTCGAGATGGTGAGTGACATTGGTGTTCACTGTCGAAGAAGGCCCAGCCAGTCAAAACGTGGCAGGGTAGGCGGCGAAGATTCTGCCATAGGCTTGGTGTACCTGTGGTTGAAATTACACAGGCATGACATAATTCGCTCGCGCATTACAATCAGTACCAGAAAGGGGCCTGGTGATCCACCACCCCACGGAGCCTTGCATCAACTGATAAGTCACAGTGCTGTAAGGAGTTAGTGCCAAGAAATGAGTACCGGACTTCGGTGATGGTGAATACCCAACGAAAGTTGAGCTTTAAACCTAAGTTTAAGGTGAGCCACCGCTGGCCAAATGTCAGGATTACCAAGCAAATGGTAGCGCTTGGTGTTTGGGCCTGCGGTTTGCTATTATAGTATCTCGGCTGGGGGAAGACACCCACTTTGGTAGAAGTAGATTATTCGAAGCGATATCCCCTACTTTCAAAAGTCTACTGTTGGCCTGATACCCGGCCTGGCGGATCACTCGTATGAGCCCGGGGGTTTAGTTTCCCTGATGGGCATCAGGAAACCTAAACTTTGGCTTGCACCTTTCGGCTCTGTCACGGAAGCCATCGTGGTATTTGCAAGGCCCCTAGTCTGAAGGGCCGAAAAGTCGTCGTAATAAAGAACTAGGGAACCTGGGTGAGAGCACGCATACCGACGCTGTGGGCCACCTCCACTCGTTGCTAGGCGCTACAGGTTCGGATCAGTTCTGGACGAAACCGAGGTGAGATCGTTAGAAGCTGGCAAGACAAGCACCGTTTTGATGGAAGACCCGGTTACTGCAGAGGAAGCAGGGTTGTATCGTGAAGTGATGTTATCAGCTATGGCTGCAATTTTTTGCAGCCAGAACTTACGCCTGGCACTCAGTGAAACTGGGTTGATGTGCGGCAAAGGCTGCAGTGAAAGTTCCCTTAAGGGCGGGCTTTCGCCCACCGTTGGTCCTCTCAAATGCTGCACCTCGAGCAGCAGTTCTGTGGGCCTCCTACTTTCAAGCCCAATGGCTTTGAATCTGCTTCAGGCCTTGGTCCTGTGTTGGGGTCGTGCGGGCACCACCGGTGTCTTCCAAGGCCTCATAGTGTTCGTAAGAGATTACTGCTTCCCGCACCAGCACTGTGATTTCCGACCAGAAGCGGCCTGCTTCCCAACCTAAACGACTAGTGCCTCTGGTTATACGACAGTTTTCGAATTCCAGTCTAACCAGAGTAAAGCAGAGCTCCGGAGCCGCAGGGTAAAATGCCGGCATGTGCGACGTGCTCACTCCAGCCTTGGGGTCTGGGCAAGGTTCCCGCTCAGAAAACATGGCTGCTTGATTAGTTTATCAAATACAGGCAAAAAATAAATCAAGAAACAAAGTGGCAATGCAAACTATAAAATAACAACAACAAAGTGGACACGAAAAAATGTGTGGTGGAGAAACCCATTTGGATGTCTGAACAAGGAGTCAACAAAAAGGGAATTAATACAACACCGAAAAACACACGCAGTGCAACGTACATTTGTGAAACTCCTACCAAGTCGTTGCTATATACTTGCTTTTTTCAGACTACGCTATTTATTTCGTTGATTCTTGAGCAGGTACAGCACACATCAAAGACTACATTCGAACACTTGTTTATATTTTGCTCATGTGTTGTGGCATCCCTTTGATTTGAACTGTGATTGTCGTGACGGTCGTATCTGAAGTGACCTTTGTCGAACTTTGGTTCTAGTTGCCAAACTTTGTAGCGGTACAATTGAGGTTTGCGCACTATTTGCTTGAGTATAATTTGTTAGTTCAGTAGCGTGGGATCAGCAAATCAGCCCCGTTTTGTCCTTGGGGTTCATTAATTGAGCTAAGCGTTACTCAGGTTCGGAGTAGACATTGCGGTGCTTGTCTTGAAATCTTCACAAGAAAACAGTCGGAAATGCCAAGAAGAAGAAAAAAACGCTTAAGCTGGACAGGAAGTAGCTCTGCAAGTCCCTGGGTTAATTTTGGGTGGCACTGATTAATAAGATTATGCTAAGTCTACTAGTCCTGTCAGTTCAACTTCATATTTTTCAGCCGACGATATAGAGTTTAAAGGTGGAGATATTTAGTTTTAGAATGGTGAAATTGGAAAACTAGCTTAGGCTAGCTAAGGAAGAGGCTGAGCCAGCCGGGAAAGATCGACCTCGAGGACAGGAACTCCAGGCGATCCCGGAAACCAGGGAGCAAGAGACCACTCAGAAGAGCAATTTCATGGGACGATCAAAACGGACTTGTGCAGGCGGAAAATGCACGTCACTTACCAAAATTGTAACTGTCCCTATTCGATGGAGGCGCTTAGCGGTACTGCAAATTCATAAAACATCACGAGAACTTTGTAGAGAGCAGATTATTTGATCCGGGGCAGGGATTCCTGTATCTGGTATATTGCTGTCGAGCAAGAGCCAGGTAAGCCGTCGACGGGCGCTCGATGCTGGATCCCGAAGACGGTCGCACCCGAGCATGTGAAATTTTGGAGAACCTGTTAGGACAATCACTTAAGTGGCTAGGATTTTGATCGATGGGTTACTGTCAGAGGCAAGAAGTTCCAAAAGTGAGTCAGGTCCCCAAATCAGCCTGGTGATAAAACGGCAAAACTGCAGCATTGCTCTGGGTCACTCAGGTTATTGGTGGGACCTGAATGCCTTACGCTCACTGACGACGATTTTGCACGGTTCACCCACGGAACTACGGAGCAGGCCGGCCGAGCAGGCTGAGAAAATCAGTGGATTCGGCCTAGAAACCACGTTTGAAGACCTGACGCAGTTTCTAGACCGTCATGCCCGAATATCAAAAGGTCACTTCGGTCAATTTGTGAGTGAAACGAGTGAGCCGCCTAGTTGGCCAACCATGGGCAAATGCACAAACATTATCCAGCAAAGGTGAAAGCTTGCCGGTTTGTGGTGCACTGCGTCGCCTAACAGAGTGTCCTCACTTCCGAAACCTAGACGTCGACAAACGACGGTAAATGGCTAAGGGCCTGAGCGTATGCTTCATTTGTCCCAACGATTATTAATAATAATAGTAATGGTTTATTTCGGAGACGCCGGAATCATGCCGGATACGTGATGAAATTTTCGCAAGCGATAAAATAGGCCGACAAAATTCGTGGAAATATGGAAATATGCTCGATAAAAGTAAGATAAGTAGGCTCAAAAATGAGAATAGTGGGAGGCAGATGAATGACAGGTGTATGCTCACCGGAGAATGACAGAGGGATTTTAAATTAACCAAGGGGCAAGCTCAAATGAATGCCCGGTGAATTTGGGAGTTACGGTCTAATGGAGAATCGGAATGGTTCAGGTGGAGACTTCTGAAAGCTGACAGATATACATGGGGGGGGGGCTAGAAATCGATACAGGGAACCGTGGCGGCGGGAGGCAATGGAAAAAGTGAGACGCTTTGCAAGGAATTGGATAGCAAGTAAACCTTGCTACACTGCAGCAGATGGTTGGCGGCCATGGCACAGAATTCAGTGTGAAACAGGGAGCTAGTATTACAAGAAGTAAAGGGTAGGTCAGATGGCGAAAATGGTTTGGAGGGATTGTATAGGGAAGATGTGGATAAGTCGACGTGAGTCACAGTTGCAGAAAGGACAGAGGTGTAAGGTGAGAGTCACCGAGATGATAGCATGAGGGATGGCCAGCGAAGAAAGGCAGGATGAAGAGCGAACTTGGTGCATCTCGTGGTTCACGAAAGTATCTGCTGAAAAAAGCTTCATCCTACCTCGCTGGTGCGCTGTACCACCCGGCCAAATTTGTCTGGACGGCCTGCCCATCCCCATACATCCCATGGTTACCGATCCTGGCGTACGCTTATCTTGTTCCTTTACCTTCTCAGAACAGACATCGTTCCAAATGGCTGAAGCTGAACAAACCCTACGCCTGACTCATCGATGTATTTTACTACCGGCCAGTAGCCTCTCCATGTATCTCTCACATGTGAGACCGCTCCTAAAATATTGTCCGATTACCTCCAGCCTCTGGCCACGTTCCTCTATTGTATCTCTTGAGAACGTTCAGCTTACCTCCACCAAAACGCTGTTGGGCGTATCCCTAGCCCTAACATACCGCCAGCACTGTGAGCTCCTACAAGTTGAGCCTTTGTGGATTCGTAGCATGAGGCTCAACCTGATTTTCCTCTTTAAGCTAATCCATAACCTGGCCTACACCTCTTATCCCATCTCATTCGCTGCGCCCTGCTCCCACCCGATCCGACAGCGTGCTTTCTCTCTCACTGTCCCTCATTCTAATCTCTGTCTGAAGTCCCGATTCTTTCTGTCAGCCTATTCCAAAATCTGGAATAAGCTGCCCCTTAGCGTACGCAGTGCCTCCTCAATGTTCGCTTTTAGGCGCGCATTTTTGTCATACTTGACAGTTCCCAATGCTTTATTGCTCACCAATGAGCTCGTCTCCGCCGACGTGGCCTTTGAAAGAGGCCTCACACTGTAACTCTATTACCTCTACGCCACAGGACGATAGGTATACCCCATGCTCGAAACGTCTCCTCTCTTCAGTGCCGCGAACTACGGCCGTTGCCCTCCCTCTGATCAGCAGCAATTTTATCTCCTGCTTTCATAAGATACCCATGTTGCTCATCCACGTTCAACAGTTATCCATCACTTTTATTTTTCTTTCTCTCCTCGGTATCCCTTTGCTGCTCAGCTGGGACACACTCAGACTGAGCTTCCCTATCCTTTTCCCCTTTCCAGTGATCCACAGTGATGGTCAACCACTTCAGGCATTCTACTTCCCATCTCCCTGGCAGGTGCACCTGGATACTATTGCTACACAGCCGCCTACCAACCGCTGTTTCCGTTGGCCCTGCTACCCATGCTGTCGCAACCTGGCCGATTGATCTTGGATTACACGCCCTTATCGCGGTCGCTTTGACCCCATTACAATTATCAATGACCACCCGTGCCACTCTCAACGGTGCGGGGCGCGGTCAGATCCTCCGCCTTGGCCGGCGCACATCGGGCGTGCAGGCCGTCTGCAACGATGTGCGAACGCAACTAGACTGGTGGATCACACCTCCTGTGTTCATTTCACGAAGTGTTTTTCAGGTTGGGTGCCCAGCGCACGGTCAGTTCCACCCACTAGCACCGGTTGCGCATTGCATACTCCAACTCTCTTTGTCCTACCGCTTTTGTCACTGTCCTTTGCGGGCCGTGTGCTCGTGCCATTTTTCCGCCACGACTCGCCCGTCTATCGTTCTAGCCAGAATTCTTATCACTTCTGCTTCGTGTTGTTCTACCTCTGTAAGCACAACTACCCTTTCTGTCCTTGTTCCTATCTTTTTACACATTGACAACCCTCACTACATGGCGTCGCTCTCACCCTATCCATTTTACTCTGCCCAAGCCCGAAATGTGTTCTTTTCCACCCATTTTGCCCCTGTCGGCTCCTGATCAGTATTCACTAGGCGCTCTCATATACTTATAAAGGTCATTGATCGCATACCTCACTAGCTACCATTTTGCGATATCCTTTCTTGTCATTCCACCTTTTAACTTCTTCAATTACGTACCAGACACATCCGTAACCATGACCAACCCCCATATAAGAACTCGCCATTCCAACCTTTGCATATTTTACGACCAAATTTATTATCTTTTTACCACCTTCATATTTTTCACGTCTGAATCCGTATTTCTTCCGTGGATCCTCCTCTTAGGCAGTGTACCGATTAACAACTTCCGGCTCAATCCATTTTATTAATGGCTTGCAAACTCGCGACTCCAGTTCCATTCTCCCAACTCCGACTCCCAACTATTCCTCGTGCATTTTTGTTCCGCCACAGGCTTTCCGGTCCGGGTTCCTTTCTCCTTTTCGGTCTTCCTCCTGCGCCATCTGCAGTGAAACGACCTGATTGATCATCTCTTACCTGGTTTTCTTTGGTCAGCACTCTCGTCTGTCTCGTACATTGCTCGCCACAGGCATCTTTATTGTGCCTTTCAGGTTGCGCTGCTTTTCCGCGTTCCACCAGGTGTAAAGTCATCGTAACCTCATTATTCTCACCTGCGGTTTCAAACCATGTGATCTGCCATTACCTAATCTTTCCGGTCCTTCACTTCTTTATTTCTCTCCCATGTTATTTGCTGTTACAACTGATGCATCTTTGCACCGAAGTTCTTCTAACTTCCAAGGTACCCTTCCCCAGTGATCTTTTACACCTCTCCAACCACCCCTAACTTCCATTAGCTCTGCTTTCTCTAGCCATTTTCACGTCCATCTTCTTGCTGCATAATGTACTTCTATTTATTAACGCTTCGCCCATGTCTGACCCTCACCACATGCCACACCTGCAATAATCGGACTGCTGGATTCACTCTTACCTGTGTTCGTCGATCCTTTTCTTCATATTACCTCGTTTATCAACTTCTGCTCACAGCCATCACTTCTGTGCTTCCAAAGTTGGTACTCTTTTGCTGTTGATCCCCCATGTTCATCTGTCATAAACAAATTCATCCAGGTTTATCCGAGTTAATTCCGTAACATTTGACTCAATCCTACCTGTCTCTTCCAAGAACTGCTACTTCCGTGTTCCGTCTCTTCACTACTATTAGCTCCTGCACTGATATATATATATATACATATATATATATATATATATATATTCATGTATCCACGTATTTTCTCCGCTTCCTCCATTTTTTTCGCCCGCCGGTTCTCTTGCCACCATGCTGCCGCCCCTAATGACATGCTTCCAGTTTGTCTATATCTGTGCATCACATTTACCGTACCTCCAACCTCCCGCGGCATTGCTGCCGTTTGGCTCACTCTTTACGTCTCGCATTGCCAGCTCCGTTTACTGCAGTAACACAGCTCATGGCTACCAAGTCCCCAGCCGTACAAATCAATCTTTTGTTCTTCCTTTCTTCTCTTCGTTTTTCTATTTTCTCCGTCTTTTCTCGTAACGATAGTTTTTCAAACCGATTTTCAGTCCTCCTTATATGAAACTCTCAGGTTCCGTCCTCCTCTGCTTGGCTCATTCAGCTGCTCCATCTGACCTCGACCTTCATATATGCCGGGCCCATATTTGAATCTATCTTCGGGTCTACTTAAAACCCCTCCTTTACTCTCTGGTGTGCATGCATTTATCTCCTTCTCATCTCCCTTCGGTTTCTTTCTACCCCTCCCCCTTTGTCCTGCATATTTCCAAACTTTTCATGAATTTTATCTTTTAGTTCTTTCGCTTGGAAAATTTTTGATCATGTGTAGGGCATGCTTCGGGCGTCTCCGAAGTAAACTATTGTTAATATTATTATTATCAAATATTTTCCTAGTTGGGTGCCCAGCGTACGGCCAGTCCCACCCACCCGCAGCGGTTGCGGATTGCACGCTCTAACTTTCCTCGGACCACCGCGTCCAATTCTGTTGGTTGAAAATTGCATGCTCTCCATCCTTGTCCCTCCACGGTTTGCTCACCTTTATTTCCTATCTTCTGTTACCACTTTCCATTTTTGTCGTTCTACCGCGGTATGCACACCTACCCATTCTGTCCTTGCTCCTATCGCCTCTCACCATATCACATATCGTTGCATGAAGTCACTATCGTCCTAACCACTCCTCTCTGCTGACTCTAGCCAATATTCATTTTTTCCACCTGCCGTCATTGCCGGCATCTATTCTCTGTTCACTTCGTATTACCCCATGCTCATAATGCCCATTGATAGCATTCTTATACCTCAGTGCCTGTTGTTTTGTTTAATCCCTCCTAGTTCTCCAGCCTCATGCCCAGTGCCACTATGCACCAACCACACCGGCACCTATGACCAATCCTCTTATTAGAGCTAGCAGCTCCAAACTTTGTCTAATCACCACCACCATATTTTCCTTTCTTGGCTCCGCCATTCCTCTGTGGTTCTTTCCATCAGGCAGTGTCCCGATTAGCATCCACCTGCCTAATCCACCTGTTCAACTGTCTGCTTGTACGCAGCTCTCCAGCTCCACTGCCCCAACACCTTCGGGCATTCATTTCTTGGGCTTTTTTTCTATTACTCGTTTCTATATCCTGGTCCTTCCTGCTTCTTTCTCCTCTGGCTCCTTCGTGTTTCATCTGCAGTAAAATGATCTGACTGGTCATGTATTACCTGTGACTCCTCGGCGACTGCCTTCATCCCTTGATCCGTTTATTGTTCGCTACAGGCATTTTGCCGTGTGCCTTTTAGTTTGGTCCGCTTTTCAGTGTTACACCGATTGTGAAGACAACGTTACCTAATGAGTTTTTCACAGTTCCAAATCGTTTGATCTATCACTACCCGATTGCTCTGGTCCGTCATCACATGTCGCACCTAGGTTGATCAAATAATCAGGCACATTATTACCTGTTCCCTTCGATCCCATCCCTCATTTTCCCTCGTTTGTGATCTGCTCTTCACAGCTGGCATCAATTCTGCGTTTCTCACCCTTCTCTCTCTGTTGATCTGCCATGCTAACGCATCATGAAAAAATTCGTCTGAATTTTCCCAAGTAAGTACTACAGATTTCGATCTAACTCTATTTACCTCTTCCAATCACTCATACTTTTCTTTCTCCTAGCACTCCACTGCTCTTTGCTCCTGCTACTCGCATATCTATTTGTATACATATATATTCACAAGCATGTATACATTCGCTCTGTATCCTGCATTTCCTCACCGGCCATTTCTCGTGCTATCATCCCGCTGACCCTCATGATATACATCCATTCTTTTACATCTGCGCCCCACATTTCCCATATCCAATCCTTCAAAATCACTTTTGCCATCGGTACCCCCTTTTCTTCTTCCAATGCTCGCTACTTTTTCTACGATGAGTTTTGTGCCCTGTCCGCTGACCATCTACTGCAGTGTCGCAGGGCTTCATTACTATCTAATACCCAGCAATGAATCCCTCTTTTCCTCTACGCCGTCTCCCGCTATCGTATTTTCTAATATCAATTTCTAGCCCCTTTGATGTTTATTTATCAGTTTCCAGATATCTCCACTCGGACCAGTCACACTCTACACCCGACTTTGGACCTCAAATCCACCGGGCATCCACTTGAATCCACCCCTGGGCTGTTTTAAATACCCTCCATTTTTCATTGGTGTGTATACATTCATCATACATTTATCTCCGTCCAAAGCCTACCCAACCCACTTTTGTCATGCATATTTCTACATTTTCACGAAATTTGTCTGTCCGTCTCGTCGCTTGTAAAAGCTTGTTCACTTATCTAGCACTCCCCGGGAGTCTCCAAAATGCACCATTATTATTATTATTATTATCTAACATTTGACACCTAGTCAAGAAAACTAAAACCATCTGTGGATCGTCCCTATGCATCACGTTGTTAATGCTGCAGGTAGTGCCCCACCTTTGTGGAAACATGTTTTTGTGAACACTGATCTCATCAAATAATCGTACGCTGTGATTGACTCCACTCCCCTGCATTTTCTGTCCCATGTAAGCCTCCTTTGTGCTCCAACTTCACGGATATGGCGAGTGTTACCGCGGCAAGTCTGTGAACATTCCTGGTTGCGACTGTCTCCCTGCACAGAGTTGACCACCAACGAGACGACACGAACATCAAGGAGTAAGCGATTGGCATGTAAAAGAGAGGAAAATACCCCACTGTTTTGTCCTCCAAACAAACCAGCCTTGCCACATGTGACTCATGTCTCCGGGCTGCAGTTTTGCTGCGGATTGGCTGGTGTGGTTGTCCTATTCCTACCGCGGCTTTTTACGTGCGGTCCATGTTTCGGCCGGGGTGTGTGAGCTGTGATCACCCGCAAGAAGCAGCTCCGCTTTTTATGACAGCTAGATACCTGACCGTGATAAAACCAAAAAATAATATGCACTCCTAAAAGTGTGGATCAATCTTAGAGTGCCACGAGCTGGATGCCAATGGATGTGTATAGTGCTACATATCCACCCGAAGTAGGCCCTAGTGCCGCCTACAATGAACACTGAATGTAGTCCGTTAGAGTTTGCTCCCCTGAAAAAACTTCAGTCCCATTACTTTTACACCTCTCACGGTTTACCGAACAAGTCCTCACGTTGATGTTGTCCTGCTTTGCAATCTGCTAACCACGACAAATATACAACGGTAACCATGCAATCACCATTACGTTAGGCTTCCTTGCTCACGCCCAAGAATAATCTCAGTGCGCTAGCACCTATGAGTAGGAGAACGGGAAAACTTACGTCTACTTTTATCGGTATGAGACCGATTTTCTCTAGTGCATCCCCACCGAAAACCTAATAGTTTCTTCCACTTCAAGGTTCCTCGGAAACTATTCGTTATAGAATAACCACCATACCAGAAGAGATATTAACAAGTATGGGTCCATGCTAACGGTGTACCAGTACCATTCACTCACGCGCTGTTCTTTCAAACCTACCTTACCCCCTCGGAGCTGGCCTGCATTCTGCGTAAGCAAACGGCATGGACGGTTACCATTTCTATTCCCCCTAACCGTAAGGCCTTAGATTTTTATTAGTATCCAAGCCCTGCCGCGCCAACTTGCAAATCATCAGTTCTTTGGAATGCGTACACAGTTGCCTGACCGGTGTACGAAACTTAGCTAGTCTGTAGCAGTATAACGCAATCCACCGCGAGCCTACCTCAACCAAAAAGTGGAGTAGGTGCCACTGGCTGCTTCAACGAAACTTCATCCACTCCCCATTTACATTGACCTAACCAGTTCATTGCTATTGTCACCATATATTACCATAACCCACAGCTGGAACCACTTCCAGAGTGCAATCCCCATTTATTTCAGGTTTGCCGCCTCCCACTGTCCCAGTCGCCACACTGAATAACCAAGGACGCCACTTTTACTCTTACCGACAGAGACCCATGTGGAACCTTTCGTAGCAACTAGGGTTGCAAACAAGCCTCCCGACAGGGAATACTCCCAACTACTTATTAGATCGACTGGTGTTTTCCGAAGCGAAGCCTATTCTGCCAGTATCACCCTCCTGGTAATATACCGGTCAGTACCGGTCGTCAGTTTAATCCGTCATGTCTCGCCGCACCCGGCTGACTGACCGACACATCCCTTACCCCGCCCGAAGAACCGCACCCATAGGATGTTGTACTTTACCAGTAGTAACTCTGAATAACACTGGGGCCAAACGGATCAATATATATATAAATATATGTACATATATATGCCAGTGAAACAGCGTAATAACCTTCAAGTCCACGTGGATATTTACCTCTTCATTATCCGTTGCCATAGTTCATTTATCCCTCGAGCCATAATCGACTGGAAATTGACTCTCCACTTCTCCAGGACCCTCCAGCTGCTCTTTATTATTTCTGAATGGTACGGGCTACTGATCCTGAAATTAAACTCACGTTTTTATGGACTGCTGTTCAGTCCGCACCAACCAGTCTTCCCAAGTGCACCTTCAATAAGTTGGTTTAACGTCTCCCCCTTTCAAAACTTATCCCGTTTATTGAACCCTGGTGGATCCGTCATTCAGGATTTGCATCATCTTCATGGATTGCTATTCTCTTCGTATGCTTCGACTTTACCGAGTATACTTCCATAAATCTTTTAGTTTTTCTTATTGTTCAGAATTTACTTTGTTCGCAAAACCCCAGTAAGCTCCCGTTTTCCCTGGGTTGCATCATTCTCGTTTACAACTCATCTTCTGCACTAGGTATTACCAATCTTCTTGGTATCCCGGCAGTGCACCACCACCCGGATCAAACTCGAAACTGGTCCGAAAGTGCAGCGCAAACCATTATTAGAGTGATCTATTCGAACTATTGCTGGCCATGTTTTTCTATCGGTGATACTTTTGACTTTTATTCTTACCATTTTTGAATATAGCATCCTATTGAGGAACTTGCTACACCATGATCATGCGCTTGCAAATGCTTCTCGACCATGGCCGAAAAATATACCATTATTACCATCATTATTATTATCAAAATGCAGCCTAACTACCTGATTTTGTTCGGCGAGTAAAGAACAGTAGCTTTTCGCGTGCTTGCGCCAAATGTTTTTGGTCCGTAAAGATGTAGAAAGAGTGACCTTCGAGAACTTGCCGAAAGTGTTTCACCGTAAAATTGAAGGCTAGCAATTCACTACCGAAGGTACGGTACTAAACCTGAGCAGGCCTCAACTTCCGGGGGGAAAATCATAGAGGCTCAAGGCCGTAGTTTTCATCTTGTAAAACAGCGCCATTTGCTGTCTGGAAGGAGTCAGTCGTCAGCACAAAAGTGGATTTACTGCAAGATGTCAAATGCCCCAGGAGGGTGACATGTGGCGCGACGGATTTCATATTTGCGAATGGCTCCTTGGGAGCTTCAGAGAAGGCGATTTTCTTCGGACTGCCTTGGAGTAGGTCAGTGAGGGGCTTTTGAACCTCTGCACAATTGGTATGAAACGACTATAGTAATTTACTATTCCGGTGAGCATGCACGACTCCTTCGGGGACTCTGGAAGCGGGTGGTCGACAAAGGCACAAATTATCTCTGACTGTATTTTGACACCGTGATTGTCAATGCCGTGTCCTAGGAAGTCTGGACTAGGGACTTCAAAATCACACTTGGCGGTGATTTTGGAAGTACCAGTAACTGAGGGTCGTCGGCAAACTTCTTCTGAATGACAGAATTGCTCATTTTCCATTCTACCGGAAGTCAGAACATTGTCGGTACGTGCAAAAGCGAGGTCGAGACCGCGAAGGGCTTGGTCAACAAATAGCTGGAAGATTTGTGTCGCTTTTCCCAAACCAAAATGCTTGCGAAGGAATTAAAAAAGACCGAAGGGCGTGGTAATGGAGGTTTTTGATATATCCCCTGAGCCCATTGAAATTTGGCAGTAAGCCTTGATTAGATAGATTATGGAAAAGCGGTTTTGCCTGACAGCCGGATAGAAGAACAATCGATGCTGAGAACCGGAAGGTTGTCAGGAATCGTAGCCTTATTCAGTGCTCGATGGTCACCACGCTGCTTCTAATCATCGGAATTTGTTTAGGTAACCAAACGTAGTGATGAAGCCAAAGGACCGTTCAAGAGGCGGATGATGCCAAGGGTTTACATGTGGTCACACCCAGCTTTCGCCTCCTTCAGCTTCTCTGGGGTGAGGCTTCTGGGGCGGGCAGCGGTGGGGGCCTTTCGTTGTGATATGGTGAACTACGACATGTGTTGGTTCCGATATATCGCTGATGGTGCTGTTGACTTGAGGAAACTTTGACAGTACCGACGCGCAAGTTCCCAACGTTGACACCAGCGGCCGGGTGCCAACTGAATTTATGGTTGCTGCTTTTCCTCGGACCGACAACCTAGCGGTACCATCACGCATGGTCCTGCTTTTCAAATTAACCACCAGACCATTTTGTCTTAGGTGTAGCCATCGGTACAGTTTCTACTAGGCTATCTAACGTGATAAATAACAAGCGGCTCCTCAGGGTATCCCTTCTATTGAAAATGATTCGAGAATTTCTTCTGAACAAATAAGTGCGAAGCATTCAACTGATCTGCTAATCACCCAGCCCAACGGGTCGTCAACCACCTTCAACCTGAAATCACTAAGCGCTCCCGACTTCCAGCCGCCTCGATATCCCGTTCAGTACCATAAATTGATATATACAGCGATATCGGTAACAGACATCATGCAGTTCAGCAGAACTTTGCGTCCTGGGAGGGCAATTGCCTACCGTGGATGGTGAACTGACCATGTTGCTGCCCCTTGCTACGTCGTTGATCATTCAGAGCACCAGAACACTATCGGCCGGTAGCTTCCTGGACTCAGTCGCTTCCGAAGTCCACCGGGGAATGAAAGCTCCAAAAGTGCTGTAGTTTTTGTTGTCCCTGATCTTTTACCCACTCCCTCTATTAAGCAATCATTGCTTATAGCCTGTGGTATGTCACACCACGACCGCTCCAGCAGGAGGCTCAGAAAAAGTTCACTGTGGAATAAGTGTCCTCCAAGGTTTAAAGTCCGCGAGGAAGGCGTCACAATGGAATTCGTTAGAAAGCGAGTCAACCTAAAAGCCCACTCCATTTAAAAGCCTAAAAACTACTCCTAACAAGACTCCGCTGCAGAGGGAGGTCTTTAGAACGGTAGCCGGCAAACAAATATTACCGTAAACATCTGATCCAGTGTCACGCAATGCCTCTGAACAATTGCTTACCACCAATAATTCCTCGATTCTACCTTCGATCAGGGCACCAAAGCTCGATGTTGATTTAGATTGGCCCCGTTTGCCTCCAAAGCCAAAAATTCCTCATAAGCTGCCAAGTCTCCACCACCGCCTATCCACGGCCGGGCTATACAGTTCCTCCTTTCAGCCGGCCACCGTCCACTTCTTGGTCTGCCTGCCAAACCAGCCCCAAGGTCATTAGAACAGAGAGAAGACATAAGTTGCGAGATGTAAGCATTTTGTTTACTTTTGTCAACCGCGGACGTAAAACGTGTCAGTATATATACATGGCACAGTAGGGGGATAAATGCAACTGTAACGTAGACACGATCGAAAGTCCTTACAGTGCGTACGTTGGGGAGACTGAAGTCTGTCGCGCTAACGCCGAGAAAAACAAACATTTTTGGTCAATTGTTTTTGTGCACGGAGTGCTGGATGATGCATCATGATTATAATAGCTTCACTGCACTCTAATAGTTTCGGTGTTGGATTGCGCAACAATGCTTTGAAACACTGGGTCAGGTGAAATTTGTGACCTGATGTAATCAAGTGTCTTGCAATCGAAGAAGCTGGCGGTTTCAAGTCGTTGTGTATTGTCCCAGCAGGTTGCGTCCTCAAGTGTGCCAGCCATTTGGGTGTGTCCTGACACTCGTTGGGTCAAGCAACGATCCGTCCTGCCAATGTATACGTCACCACAACTGCAAGTGAACTGCTAGACGATATGTGAGACATTAAGATCGGCAAGACTGTTTGAGTGATTTTGAAAACAACCTTTTGGTAGTCTGCAGCAAACGCAACTGCGCCTCTGTGTACGTGTGCCTTAGAGCTGACCTAAGGTTACGATTTATTTGATTAAATAAACGATCACCATTAAAAGGCAAAGTGGTAAAAACTTGCTTCTTCTCGATGTTAACTGTTTTCTCGCGCATAAGTCTCGGCCTCTGATGTTGTCTGATAAAGTTCTCCGGATAACCGTTTGCCAGCAGCGTTCTTTTTATGAACTCTTCTTTGTTTTGTATTTGATCTTCTGTGCAGATTTTCTGGGCTCTGTTGAAGAGAGTTCTGATTAATCCACGTTTGTAAGCCACTGGAGCGAAGCTGGAGAATTGTAAATAACGCCCGCCTCACGTTGATTTTCGGTGGATTCTGCGCTGTAGAGTTCCATCCTGATGCCTGGTTAATAAAAAATTAGAAAGGACAAACTGTTATCGCGTTCTTCTTCATGAGATACACTGAGGTCTGGGTGAATAAGGTTAAGAAGGTTAACGAGGGGTTTAAACGTTCTTCAGTCGTGAAAATTAAAATATCCTCAACGTATCATCTGTAAGATAGCCCCAAATTGCCAGGTCACCACTCGCCACCTCATACCTTTTAGCCAGCAACAACATTGTCTCCTACGGCTTTGGCGCTCCCTTTGGCCTAGAATTTCCCGCTCTGACATCAACACTCCCCCAGCTTCAGTCGATAGCTAACCTATGATCTCGCTTTTCAGCTAACCAGCATATTACCCATGCACTTTCTCCATCTCGGGCATACCTACGGGATAGCTTCTTTGTCCCCGGCGCTAGCCCGCCGGCCCATCTAGTCTAACCCCCGAAGAACCGTCTACCCAGCTGCAACGTGCAACGTCCGTCAACCCAAACGCCGCCGCCATCAAACCTACAGAAGCAGCAACATATCACAAATGTTCCATTTAGTTTACCTCCACCGTCTCTGGCTCTACCATACCAGAATCACTTAGCCCCAGCCACCAGCATAGTTGCCCACCGTTACCGATACATGTGGCCCAAGGCTAGTCCTTTTCAGTCTCATAGTTTGCTGCATACCCCCCTAACTTCATCTCCCTTTGCTCTTTCATCACCCTGCATTGCAGTATTCTACTATAATCCCGCCGCAATCTGTTCAAGCTGACACTACACACGAAAGCCCCCTTCGTCATCAGCCGTCGAGCTATCATTCCACCATCTCATAATCCATCCTTGGAGTCCCGTGAAATGCCTGTTACTTCATCCAGTTCTACCTGTGACATTTTATCACTGTAGCCCCCCTCCCAGTTACTCTGCCATTCCTCACCCTATTCACAATGCCGCTACCAAAAACAAGGTTCCTCCTCGATAGCAGCCCTCCAGATTCTGCCTATTACCGCCCTCATTTTGCGCGCAAAATCAATTCACTAAAGCTCAAAGTAACGTACGCTTACCCAAAAACGTGACCTCTGGAGAGCACACATGCCAGTTGCATCCGTGTCCCCGAAATTCAAGTCTGCCCTATTCCTGGGCTTTCTCGAAAAGGTAGCGGGTACCTGGCACACATTCATCTTTCTATCCGTATATCCGCTATTCCCCATCCAGCTCCTGACTAGGTCATGACCTTAGTATGGTTATCTTTGGATCGGCATAGCGATAACTGCCTACCGTTTCGAGTATATCGCCCTCCTGGCTCGAATACACAAGGCATGAGAGCCGTCATCTGTTTCTTCAACTTTGCTGCTGACCACACCACCAGCTACGGAACCATCGCAATGGATTTCAATTTTCCGCAAATCATTTGGTTGTCACAAGCGGCTCCTACCGTTTAATGAACTTCATCTCCTGTGTACGCCTGGGTCTATGGTTCCAAACAGTCGAATCCCTTAAAGAGACCACAACACCCCGGACCTGGTTTTCACCCTTGGCACCAATGCAGCTAAAACCCAGGTAACACATCCCTGCAAGTGATTATAAAAAGGTCGTCTCCACGTTGCTGTGCCATTCCAGTGTCCAGCCGACCCCGGCGCCCTTTACATAGTCCAGAATAACAAATAAGGACCAGTCTCCTCTTTTATTATTTCTTCAAACTGGGATACCCTTATTCTGAACGCTGACTCCCAAATAGCCTGACAACCTGCATGCCATCCTTGAGTGTTTGTCTGAGATTTCCTTTACCCATGTCCCCAATCCCCGGTCTTCATACAGAAAATCAAAAATAGAGCTCAAGATCACGGCTTTGCGGAGCAGTTATTCGAAATCCAGGGACTTCTCTGCACTTCTCCTGAAGTCACTGTCAGAGGAGTTTAACCACCCCGCCGAACTGCAGCTCATCTTTCAAGAAAGTGCCGCCCCCAACTATCCGCTAAAGACGGGAGGCCTGCCAAAACTGTAAAGCTAATGGCCTGGACATAATTCACGCTCTAGCTCCAAAGTAATAATATACATCTCGAAACCCGCAATCTCTTCTGAAACTGTATATGTAGCATTCAGTGCTCATTTTGCTGCGTATCTACTACCACACGGTAGGCTCCTCGCCCCTCCCTTGCGAATGAGAACTGACTCAAACCGGTCCAGCATCTTCTTGACGCTGAATGTACCCACGAGATAGCTGTCTTGAATAATCCATCTTCTCGAACTGGCCGTGATGATCTTTTGCCAGCTCCTTTCCGTTCAGGTGGACCTGACTTTTCTCTTCTAAACCTAAGCACGTTGTCCATGAATAATAGTTGGTGCCATAGCAGTGGAAGATCTCCACCGTCGCACCCCTTTTTAAGAAAGATTCCCTGAATGACTCTCAATAACCACCGCCCTTTCAACCACTCTCCAGCTATACGCACAAGCTAGGCCCTCATTGCGTCCGTCTGACCGTGGGTGATAGCATGCATAATGAGCTCTCCTCACAAGAACCGACCAAATCGGAAAGTCAAGAATCGAACTGCCACAAATGAAACGGCATTACCAGCTGGAATAGACCTTTTGTAATGAAATAAATTACGTATAAAAGAAGATGAAGAAAATTTGGTTGGGTTTAACCGAAAGCAAAAAAATATTATAAAATATAGTTTACATCATCAAATTTACACTGGTATATAAAGCCTAGAGCAACAAAATGTCAGCGCCCATCTCACTGGCTAGCCACGTGAGTGACCATGACCTTTGACAATTCCGATACGTTTTCGAGATTGATAAAAGGCTTCTACGAAAAACTCGATGAATTCACAACCGATTTTTGAGAGTTCCTGCTTTGCACAAGTACCATCTTTTACTATTACAATACACGTACATGGAAACAGGCCAAAAAGCGTCGGCTAACAATTAGAGACGGAATGAAATATCATTTCGTGAAATACTGTTGTGTTCATCGGCGCCGAAAAGGTGGAGGTGGATCAAGGTTAGAATAATTGTATGCTAATGTTTAACTTCATTGTGGGTAAAAAAACCCGGAGTGCGGAGCTTTCGTCACCTTGGTCGCCAAAGGAACTGGATATCATGATGCAAAGTGGTGCATGGTCCGTATTCATAGGTTCAAAATAGGCAATCCTGATTTATATGTAACCATCCGAAGGCTGACAGCTTTTAAGAGTCTATGGTGTTTGGCGGAATGGATACGTTTCATAATACAGCTGAATCAAGGGAGTATACTAGTCGTATGTTAGACAGGCATCTGAACAGTATGGACTTTCGGTCTATACGTGTTTGTCACAGTCATGATGTTCATGGTAAAGTAATAGGGATAAAAAAATTGCTGGATGGTAAAAGAATTGGTCAGGTAATATACGAGGAGAATATAGTTAGATCCCTTTCCTTCATACCCGGCGAGATGATTCCGGTTGCTAGCATATGCAGCCGGGTGATCTTAGCTGATGCTACCCACTAATTGAACTGCGGAGGCTATGTTTTATGGCACGCAATGATAGTGGATGAAACGGGCTTAGGTCATAGTATTCTGTGTGCGGTGCTGCCCAATGAAAGCAGTGCAAGCTACAGACAGGCTGTGGGTTTCCTGCACGAATACCTACCCGCAACTAGGGAATGTAAAACAATAGCGGTAGATCATAGTCTGGTTCAGGTAAACGGGTTCAAGGCTGACTATCCTGAAGCCCAGGTAGTGTTCTGCCAATTTCACTTGTTGCAAGGTATGCGAAAATGGTTCCAACATCTAGTTGCAGCCACAACGCTAGAAAAGGACCGTATCTTCCAGTGGATGCGGAACATGGTGTTCGTAAACAGCAAGTCCGCATTCGAACGATTCCGTGCTGCTATTCAGGCCCGCAGCTCCGAGGCAATGGGTCACTTAGTAAGGACGAGGATGTGGTTTAAGGATTTCTGGGCAGGTTACAAAGGCAATTATTAAATTTGGGTAATTTAACAACTAATAGAGTAGAAACCGAAAATAGGCATCTTACGACAGGACTTTCACCTAGGTCAACCTTATTCCAGGTCTGTGAAATAATTGTGAAGCGGGTGGCATCTTTGAGAGAAGTTTGGCAGGGTAGACTTGATAAGGACCAAAAGTCCACATGCATGTTCCGTAATGTGCCACACTGGCTGAAACCCGTGGTTGCCAAGCTAACCATATTCGCCCGTAGCGTTTTCCTTCACCACCTGCATACAGTGACGATCGCTGGTATCCCTCATGTAAACCGTAAGTGGCTTGTAACAAACAGTGGAGGTTCCTCCGTTAGGGTTACCGGCGGCAGTGTGCCATTGCAACCTTCCGTTCAGTCGCCAGTGGTTGTTGTCATGCGTTCACGTGTTGCACGTCGCTCGCGCCACTAATGTCGACCTTACTAGGCTAGCCGATAATCGCTGGTCAACGGATCGTCAGAAGGTGACAAACCCAGCCGCTGGAGACACCGTCATCTCACAAGCATCGACGTCCACAATCACCACCAAGGCGCAGAAGCTGCGGGAGAGCAAAGATATCGGTAGAGATATTGCCGCCGCGTTGGCTAGTTTGAGGAGGATAACTACAAAAAGGCTAGAGCCCAACTAAGGCTGTTACCAGACGTTACAGGCTTGTGACCAAACGTTAGACTGTGCTACTAGCATCCTGAAAAAGGAGGCGTAGAACGGATAACACACCTGTCGGATATTGCCACTATGTTCGGCCGAGAGAAAGAGACCCGAAAAATATTAGAATGTCCCACAACTTTGAGTACATTTGACGAGTACGTGCTACGGTCGGAACCGCCAAAAAGAGATTTAACCATAAAACAAGGAACAACGTTTAGAAGGAAACCATTATTCGAGGTTCGGTTTACTGACGAGAGCGATATTCAGGTTATAGGAAACACTTTGCAGCGTATCCAGTTCTGCCAACATCGGACAACTACGGCCAACTAATTCCGAATAACAAACAAGAAACGAAAACTGGACAGTCAGCCGTCTCCAATCAACGAATACGTTTGCAGCTTTTGCAGGCGAGATGATCCAACGGCCGACCTGGACGAGGACCTTCATTGGGTTTAATGCCAAAAGTGTGACCGATGGGCACATTATCAATGAGCAGGGTTCACCAACGAGAAGGACTACACTTGTATGCATTGTCTAGCTGGGTGGACGTGGGCCCAAGAGATTAGAAAATGCCCTATTCAGGGCCGCCGCATTATGATTTCTGCAGCATTGGCATTGTTGCCTTCCTCATTGATTTTTTATTTGGGCCATCACAACTAGGTCTTTATGGCGCGTGTTTACTTCGTGAGTCTTCTTTCGCGCCAGTGAATACTGGATAGTAATTAGATTCGTATATATATATATATATATATATATATATATATATATATACAGCCCAGTGAGAATGACACACAGGACGTTGGTCGAGCTAATGACCGGAGACGTTAGTAAATCCCCCAATGGGATTTCGGCTAAGGAGCAGGCACTTTCTGCCGATGCAGCCTGGTAACCCAAGTCCTAATGTAGACTACTTAAGGTAGAAGACTTATAAGTCGGCCATTATATCTACAGGCATTCGTCTAGAAACGTAAAGGTTGGCCAGTAAATATTATTTTAAGAAGCTTGAACTAAACCGCTCTGCGAAGAGCTGCTTAAGTCTGAGGGAATTTTTCATGTAGGCAGTGGTACAGTGGCCTTCCACAGTACAAGTTGTACAAGTTGAAGGGGAAGGGAATTTCTATAGCTTTTCTTGTATTATTCCTGGCGGACCACATCTACGAAAGACTGCTTGATATATTTTTATATTCTGAAATTTATGTAGTTCCAAAAAGGTATCCATTTTGCGATACTAGAGGACATTATGGAAGATACAAAAGAAAATGTTAGTAGACCAATTTCATGTTTTTTAACGGCTTATTAGGCCTTACGGCATTTACCGTAAATTGCTATTTTTCCAGTTCTAACGGAGTATGAATCTTGGAACGAGACTCAACTTTTGAGCCAATGTGAACGGAAACAGTGACAGACTAATTCCGCCATTATCTCATTCAAATTTAGCGGGGTGTTGTGTTCAGTGACCTTGCTCACTTGCGCCCATTTCAAATCCCATTATGGTAGTTTCATTCATCTAGCCACCACATCGCCCTTAGTTTAATACCTCCCGGGTTCCTTACTCCTTTTTTATTCAGCTTACTGATGCCAAATTCCGTTGTCTGAGCATTCTTTCCAAAGTTTGACCATGAAAATTCAATTCTTTCCGTAACCTTTCCCGTCAGTACAAGAACAGACGTCACCAGCACTTGTTTGCGCTCAAGAATAATAAGTCAGCTAACATTTCTGAAGTCAGTACTGAATACTCACTCGTAAGTGGCCTGCGACCGAAAAAAAGTCGAGACTCACTTAGGTTTCCACGTGCCTACTTCAATTACTCGAAGGGTCAATGAATTGTAAACTTGAGCATCCTGTGCGGCAGCCTCAGACTTCATCCTTCAAACAACTTCAAACTGCCCAAGTTTTAAAACGTCCGCACCTTTTACGTCGAAAATATAAACCACCCACGTATTACTCTAGCCGCCAACGACATGGGGGATACCGAGAGTAAATGTAGTACCCATACACACCAGAAAGCGGCAGCTCAGATGGTCACGGTACCTCACACAGTCTTTTGAAACTACATATCTTATCAACTTTAAACCCAGCAGTTGTCCCAAATAACAGTTAGTCTACTTCCCTACTTGCATGGGTACTTGACCAGCCAGCCACCTAAAAAAGTTCCTGAAAAAGTGGATAATTTAGCAAACTGTTCAAATCAAAACTATACTGTAACATGGTGCACGCTATGTAGCAAACGTCATTAGTCAACCCCAAAATATGACCCCTCTGTCTCTACTGCCTAGGAAAGGCTTGTCTATTTCTCCATTGCTCTAAATCCACATATCTGAAACATGTTCTCACACGTCAATTTTGTCCGCCTCCCCTGCCATAACAACGACAGCTGGAACCTCATCCAGTCTGATGACCTACCTATCTCTTCTAGACTTTGATTTATAAGTCCCCTCAATTGTTATTGTTCGGTTTCTGATAAAAAGTTTGTCATTACCCCCGGCTGGAACGTCATCCGAACTGTCTAATTCCCGGCCTCTGCCAGATCATGCTGGTTACTTGGGTAGCCCTCGGTCTACTAAGCGTAGTTCCCGGACTACCTCAAAGATCTAACGAACTGACTGATCGAATCGGACTATTTTCCACACTGGACGGCCACGACTTAAACATGTGCTCTCGCTGGCCGTAGCTACATGGAATCCCTTACGTCGGTAGCTACCGTGACCTTAATCCTACTTCTCGGGCTGCAAGCCACCATATTACATCCACCGGACCGACACCAAATGCCCTGAAGCAATGCCCCAACAATAACTCCATAAGCACCCTCTAGATGGTCTCCTCCATGGCGCATCGTAGTGCTCAGTGACTAAGTGCCAACTATTGCCTCGCCATTCTCAAACTGTCATCCTCCAGTTCGTCAACCAATGCCATCTCAGTCTATTTTGCCTGCTACCCCAAAAATTTCCCCTATGAACGGTTAGTCGTGTATGGTGAGCCTGAATCTGCTCAGGCCCCAATTCGTGACCTGTCTTCAGTGGCAACCGTGATTGTTATGAAATAGAATACCAGGCTCTGGCTGTTAGTTGAAACATAGCCGTACGTTCTTCCATGGCAATCATAAAACCTTTCCTCTCACAAACAAGTAACATCCGAAGCCGCCTCTGGTCTGGCTCTCTGCAGATCACAGCAGCAGGCTTTCGCATTTTTGTCCATTTCAACTTCTGATCCCTTCATATTTGTTTTGATGCATCTACTCCCTCTTCTCACTTCAGTCGTCCGTCTCTTCAGTGATTCCATGCTGAATTCAAAAATGAGCGTCCAACTGCCATTCTTGCTGCCCCAACAGCACATTATATTCCACGTGAATTATCTGTCCTCCCGTCACCTCCAGGTGAAACGCTGTTCTTTCCGTTTTGCCGCGAAATTACCCAGAAAAAATCCTTCTAAACTCGTCTGACTTACCGGCTCTTATTCAACAGTTTCCTCCCTTCATTATATATTCCAATCCACAGTTCTCCTGGTCTAGTGATGTGTCTGAATGAAGTCCTCTGAGATAAACTTACATATGCCCCGCTGATACCACTTTTTGTACTTTGAAGCCCACACGCTGTTTCTGTTCTCTTCAACGAATGGGTACTAGTTGGTAAACCTGTTCCTCCGGTTTTTCATACGGACTCTTCAGATATCGAGTAGGTGCATCCACATGTTTTTTATTGGGACATCTCGAGTTTACTTTGATTTCTCCAGAATTAACTGTTCGCACATTTGCCACAAATGCTGCATGTTCCTCTCACTTTAATAGGACTGTTTCAGCAGTTTCATACATAGCGTTTCTCCGCCACGACCCGCCCCCCAAATTGAAACTGATTTCTGTTAAACGCATCAACGTTTACAATTTTAGTTTTTCAAGCACTGCCCGGCTTTATTACACTTTTACTAGCTTGTGTGAATCCTACTCATAAACTTTGTGAATATTTCGTGCTGCCTTGTAATGGTGTACTTATTGATCACGCCTTTCGCGTGTATGCTGATCATGGGCAAGAAATATACCATTACCTTTGTTACTGAATTGATTAAACGGTACGATGAAGAGCAAAAGTTTATTATACCCCTCCCAACACCGTCTCATCAAGGCCGGACTATGGGCTCCCTGTCATTTTCAGCTTCATAATACCGCTACAACTGACACGGACATAAAGAAGGCAGTCAGTATCATCTTCCTGGACATGACGAAGACTTTTGACAGGAACTCAAACACACACCCACCATTAAAAACGGGCTTCCTTTAGATTACCGGTCCTCTTATTCCCCGGTTGTCTTCCCACTCACCTTCCTCTCCCAAGCTGTTTTGGCCGACGACTATTTGTCATCCTCTAAATCCATAGCTAGTGGGGTGGTTAAGGGAAGTGCCTTAGGCCTCCTGCTTTTCCTCATTTATGTAAACTACATCCCTACTGCAGTCCACAATGGCCCCCGCCTCTATTTGCAGACGATATCAAGATAGTGCATCCATTTGCCCCTTGCAACCTATCAGCTATACCAGCTATCATCCGTGATGATTTAACCCCCTTGACCACCGGTGCCACACTTGGCATTTGCAGTTCTCGGCGTCCAAACTTTCACTACTTACCCCCAGATATATCGTAAGCTGTGGATCCATCCCGTTTGATGGCCGCCCAGTCATCACTTAGTAAAGGGCCTTGGCCTACATTGCCTGTCTACTCTCAACCTCACTGAACAGACGTCCTATCAAATAGTCAAGGCAAGACGGCTCACCGGTCTGGTCTTTCGCTGCTCCAAGCCAAAGGCAGCCGCCCTATAGTATACCTGTTCTATGTCAGGCCACTCCCCGAATGTTGCTCTGTCATCGGCTTCAACATGAAAAGAACCACTTCCACGGCAGACGAGAACGCCCGAATCCCCTCCAACAAAAGCTTCTTTGGACCAAACCCACCTGTATTCTATCGTGAACGGCGTAACCAAATCAAAATCGAGCCCCGGTTCCTCCTCAGCTGGGGCACGCCCAGACTGAGCTTCTCTATCCCTTTTCCATTTCCAGTGATCCACGATGACGGCCATCCACTTTGGGCACGGTACTTCTCACCTCCCCGGCAGATGCACCTGGATAATATTGCTACACGGTCGTCCACCAATCGCTATTGCCGTTGGCTCTCCTATCCATGGTCTCACGGCTTGGCCAATGGATCCTGGATCACGCACCCCTATCGCAGTCGTTCTGCCCCCTGTACAATTATCAGTGACCACTGGTGCCACTTCCAACGGTGCGGGGGAGCTGTCAGATCCTCCGCCTTGGCCGGCGCACATCGGGCGTGCAGGCCGTCTGCAACGATGTGCGAACGCAACTAGACTGGTGGATCACATTTCCTGTGTTCACTTCACGAAGTTTTTTCTCAGGTAAAGTGCCAGCGCATGGTCAGTTCCACCCACTAGCAACGGTTGCGGATGGCACGCTCCAACTTTTCTCGGACTACCGAATCCAATGCTCTCGGTTGAAAATTACATGCTCCCCATACTTTTTCCGCCACAGTTTGTTCACGTTTAGCTCTTATCATCTGTTACCACTTTCTATTTTTGTCGCTGTACCACGGTATGCCCACCTACCCGTTCTGTCCTTGCTCCTATCGCCTCTCACCATATCACATAACATTGCATGAAGTCACTATCGTCCTAACCACTACTCACTGCCGACTCTCGCCAATACTCCTTTTTCCCACCTGCCGTCATTGCTGGCTTCTATTCTATATGCAGTTATTATTACCTTCTGCCCATAATGACCACCGGTAGCATTATTATAACCCACTGCCTGTTGTTTTGGTAAATCCCTCTTTGTTCTCCCTACTCATGCCCTGTGCCATTATGCACGAATCACACCCGCGCCTATGACCGATCCTCTTATTAGAACTAGCCACTCCAAACTTTGCTTCTTTCACAGTGGCACTTATTGTCTAATCACCACCACCATATTTTCCTCTCTTGGCTCCGCCATTCCTCTATGGTTCTTTCCATCAGGCAGTGTCCCGATTAGCATCCACCTGCCTAATCCACCTGTTCAACCGTCTGCTTGTACGCAGCTCTCCAGTTCCGTCGCCCCAACACCGTCGCGCATTCATTTCTTGGGACTTTTGTTCTATCACTGTTTCACTTATCCTGGGGCCTCCTGCCTCCTTCTCCGCCTCCTTCGTGTTTCATCTGCAGTAAAATGATCTGACTGGTCATGTCTTACCTGTGTCTCTTCGGTCATTGCTTTTATTCCTTGACCCGTTTATTGCTCACTACAGGCATTTTCCTGTGTGCCCTCTAGTTTGGCCTGCCCTTCAGTGTTCCACCGATTGTGGAGGCCACGTTACGTCATGACTTTCTTTTACAGTTGCAGATCGTTTGGTCTGTCACTACCCAATTCCTCCGGTCCGTCACCACATGTCGCACCTACATTGATGAAATAATTAGACCCATTATTACCTGTTCTCTTCGATCCTATCCTTCATCTTCCCTCTGCTCTTCACGGCCGGCATCGCTCTTGTGCTTCCAAGTCTTCCCTATCTGTTGATCCATCATGTTATCCTGTCATGAAAAACTTTGTCTTAATTCTCCCAAGTCAATCCTACACACTTTGATCCCGTCCTATCTCCCTCTTTCAAGCACCGTTACTTTTTTTCTCCTAGTACTCTATTACTCTCTGCTCCGGCTCCTCGCATCTTTTTATGTACTTATATATATACACATATATGTACACATATGTATACACTTTGACACTGCATCCTGCACTTTTTGCCGGCTATTTCTCATGCTACTATCCCGCCGACCCTCATGATATGCGTCCACTCTTTTTACGTCTGCACCTCATATTTAAAACATCAATTCCCTACAGATCATTTTTGCCATTTGTTCCACCCTTTACTTATTCCAATGCTCGCTACCTGTTCTACAATGAGTTTTGTGCCATGTCTGCTGACCATTTACAGCAGCGTAGCACAGCCTAATTGCAATATAATCTCTAGCAATGGATCCCTCTTTTTCCTCCGCTGCCACCTTTCCCACATCAATTTCTGGCCCCGTTTATGCATGCCTGATAGCTTCTGGATACCCCAAATGGGTCACAAGCATTTCCTTTGTGTCCTTCAATTTGGTCTGCTTTCCATGTTCCACCAATTGTGAAGACCACGTTACGTCATGACTTTCTTTTACAGTTCCAAATCGTTTGGTCTGTCACTACCCAATTCCTCTGGTCCGTCACCACATATCGCACCATCATTGATAAAATAATTGAACCCATTCTTACCTGTTCTCTTCGATCCTATCTTTCATTTTCTCTCGTTTATGACCCGCTCCTCACAGTCCTTATCACTGTTGTGCTTCCGAGTTCCCTTTTTCTCTCTGTTGGACCGCCATGTGCACCTGCCATGAATATGGTTCACCACAATATTCCAAAGTTGATTCGGCAACCACTTGACCTATCCTTAGCTACCACCCCCCCCAATGGCGGATAATTTCTTTCTAGGACACCATTGTTATTGCTCCTGCTCCTCTTACACCCATACATATATATATATAATGTATATATATATGTATGTGCACCCATATGTACATGTGCACGAGCTTTGTACCTTGCAGTTCCTCACCGACCGTTTATCTTGCTATCATCTCGCCAACCGTCATGATATGCATCCAGCAATCCTACATCTGTGCCTCACATCTACCGTATCCAATCCTTCTATATCTTTTTAGTCATCTGCTCCACCCCCTACTTCTTGTATTGCTCGCTCCCTTTTTTACGATGAGTTTTGTGCCCTGTCCGCCGACCATCCACTGCAGAGTACCAGAGCATCATTGATATCTAATCCACTGCGGTGCACCTCACCTTTTTCTCCATCGTCCCTCGCTACCGCCGTTTCTTATACCTATTTCTAGCCTTTCTCATGTATATCAGTTGGCCTCCAGATGTCTCCCATCGGAGCAGTCATACTCCCCGTCTGAACTTAACTTTCAAACTCACCGGGCGTCCACTTAAATCCACCCTCGAGTTCACCAAATCTCCCTTCAATCTCAATGGTGTGCACACACTTATCCTATTTTCCTCTCACATTATTCCCCCTCCTGAGCCTCCTTATCTTACTTTTTCATGCAAATTTCCAAACTTTCATGAATTATATCTGTCCATTCCATCAACTGTATCTACAAGATCATGCACATGACACGCTTTTGGCCTCTTTTAAATAAACCAGTATTATTATTATTATTATTACTATCATTATTATCTGAAGATGAAACCCTAAGACATGGACTTATGAAGCATGACCTCAAAAAAACCTGCAAGAATGTCTGCAACTAGCCAACAATAGATGAAGCTCATGGCGACAGACGTATGCACTGACTTTGGGGTCTAGGTGTGTTTGGGCGAATCAGTACCCTCATCTACTCCTTGGAAGTTGACCTTTCGTAGGAGGATTTTCAGGGCCGTGTGCCATAAATGTGTGGAAATCCTCCCCAGCATTTTCACATACTTGTACTGTTGAGACTGTGCTCTTTATTTTATTGACCCCCAAACAAGCACAGCACGCATCAAACACTACACTCGAACATATGCTTATGTTTTGCTCATGTGCCTTTGCATATTTTTGATTCGAGCTCAGAGCTCCGTGACTGTGGTACCTGACAGTCACCTTTGCTGAACTCTGCTCTTCGTTGCCAAAGGTTGTGGCCGTGCAGTTGAGGTCTGTACATAATATGTTTGCGTCTGATTTGTTACTTCATTACCGTAGAATCAGCGAACCAAGGTTGTTCTGCTTTTGAGATTCCTTATTGAACTACGCGTTACTCACGATTAGAGTAACCGCTCCTGCCAGCCCTATCAGTGTCTGGTCCAGAGGCCACGCTTAAAAAATGTTGGGTCAAGGAGAAATGGGAAGTTTACCCCAGGGGGTAAATTTGCTCTCTTGCTCCTCTTTTAAAAAAAAGAAATACTTTCCTGGCAAGGAAAGTCTTGGGTCTGGGCCGGACCCTGCCCACGGGAGGCCCCATGCTTTTGAGGTAGCCCTCAATGTTTTTGTCTGAACCAGTGCGAGGCGAGAGCATGCCGCTCGAGCTTTCCACATACGATTGTCTGCCCAGCCTTTCTCAGATTCAACCCCTTCCGGATTCCTTGGAAAAACACTAACCAGCTTGCCACTGTCTGGTGCAGTAGTCAATTCACGGTTTGGATAGTTATATCATGTGGCCTTTGCCCTGACGAAATCCCGCTATTGATACCACTGCGGTTCACAGCGATGGGCTACTCCCCACTTGTATTGGTTTTCAGAATGAGGAACGAAATCCTCGCACTATTATAATTCACCACCCAGAACTTCACCTCCTGTTTGTCCCCCTCGAGCCCACGCACTGATAATGTTGTCCAAAGTCAGCGGTGGTTCGTCTGCTGCATTGTCGACGCGATTACACAACCAAAATGCCTACTGACATCAGCTTCTTTAACAAATTATTTCCCCTTAACGAAAAATGCTCACCACTTGATTTTCTTGTCCCAAACTAAAACTCAGCTGTATTGTCGTCTTTTTTCTTGCTCCTTTCCCTTAACTCGAGTCCTACCATTCAGATTTATATTCTCTAGTAACCAATACTCACGGATCTGTGGATACGCTTACCATATGTTGAGACCATATTCCACCCGGCTTCCGTATGCTTGTGAATTCTCATGGCCGCACGGTAAACTAGCTCGTTTGCTTACGCATTGAAAGGCCCCACGGCTAGTCCGAGTATTTCCCTCCTTTTCACAATTTTTATGGCCCTCACCCGTCATTCATCCATAGATCCGCTCAGCGGCCTTCGGGCGAAAAATAATCATTGTCCAACTTCCATCAAAAAGAAAACCATAACCCTCAGCTGAAACATTTTCCGGGCTGCGGCTCTCCTGATCTCTTTCAGATCATACTGGTTACCAGGGAAGCCATTAGCCATCTCGACTTTACCTCCGGATAACCGTGCGGATTAAACGATTGGGTCAGTCTGAAAGACCATGGTTCAAACCTATACTCACGTCTGCTGAAGCTATATGGGGCACCTTACATGGCTGACCAGTGGTCACAATCCCATATCCAGGGTTGCTGTTGTGTCCAAAATTCAGTAAACATAAGTAATTTACATATGCACGGCACAACTTGCATACAGGCTCATCATTCCGCAAGCGCAAGCGTCAGAATTTAAATCGGTCATAAGAAGTTAATCGATATTAGTCATACGTGGAGTTAACTGCGCGCGAGTGATAGAGGAGGGCAAGGCAGAGTGTGATACAGGCAGATATCTTATGTGCGAGTTCAAGGCGAATGTGTTTGGGATGAATCACGAACGAAAGTCAATGCCACATGAATCAGCGTCACTACAGTAGCTATCCACCATGATAGTCTCACCATACCGCAGAATGGCTTCCTGACACCACTCATCATCCCATATCCACTGAACATTTATTTGTTGTATTCTATACTAACAGTTCATTTTATTCTGTGTTGCTGTACCGAGATCAATGGCCAGAATCTTGCCCCCGCCTTTGAATTCCCAACCCACTTTCTATTTGGCATCGTAGCCGATTCCCTGACCTTTTGCTACCTGCCATCAACAACAACCAAGGTCTTCATGGAGAAGATATCAACCAATGATAGCCTATCAGAACTTGATTATTCAACCTTTTATATCGCATACAGAAAATCTTATACTCACACTCTTCCATTTTCCGCTGTTCATTCGGGTATGGCCTTCCCCCAGTCATCACTGTTTTCCTTCCTGTTCATCTCCGCATACGTTTTTGGGCGCGTCAGCAACATTTACCTCCAAAAGATTGCTATTTCAGCGGCTTCTGTTAGAAATTCTCTGTCCTGCGTCCACACACCACTCATACTCCTCAAAAATACACTGCATTCCTGTGAAGTTCTTTGCCCTTGAGTTAATTTCCATATGGCACTGAAACTACCTGTACGAAATAGTCATTCTTATTATCACATCGGACTCACTTGCTTTCAAGTCTCTAGCTCTCTCCACAATTAACAATCCAATGCTTGTTCAATCCTCTCTATATCCTGCTGGTGTCTACGAACGCACTCTGGTAACCCCATGAAGATTGAATTTTTAACCGTGTCTTTTGGTAACTCTCTCATCCAGTTTCTCGTTATTTATCCTTCGTATATCCAGTTGTTGCACCCTCGCCCCCTTTTCTGGATGCTTTGACCCTTTTTTGAATATCTTTCAACCCCACTCCCACGCCCCTTGTTTTCAAACTACGAAGCTGCCCTCCAGATTCCGCAGGTCTGCTTGATCCATTCTCTACTACCGGAAAAGTCTCAGCCGGTTTTCGGCACCCAAAAGGGACATTGTGTATTATTCCTGCCTCAAAACCCTGTCCATGTTGTGATGTTTGATGCCTGTTGCCTCACTGGTTCTTGAAAGCACTGCTTTCTTAGCATTCTCCAGTATCGCTCTTACCTGAACTGCTACTTTTGGCTAGCTATCCAAAACGTCTTTTCCCCGAATTCGAAGCTGGTTTGGAATGGCCGCTTCAACCGCCAACATCTTAATTCATTGGAACGCTCCCACACTCATTCGTTATATTTCTGCAGTTGTGTGAACCCTAAATTTCAAGCTAGTGAACACCTTGCAGTTATGTACTGCTGTATTCGCTGGTCTTGCCCTGTGTGTATGTCTCGACCATGGTCAAGCAATACACCATTATTATTGTTATCATTAAGGCTTGTGAAAAAGTGAAGAACTTATCTGGCAGCCCGCACGAAGTAAAGCGGTCGCCTCTAAAAGGCCTAGTTAGAGGGCTGAACACCAACGGCTTAGACTCAGAAGCTCTGTCGACAACAACCGTTATAATGGAGAACTGCATTATTGCCCCCGGGCAGATGGACTACACGCCCGATCTCAACTTGCTGACTACCCTGGAACATGTGGTTATCCGTCTTCCTTACAGAACAAATGAGCTGAGAGAGTTGGTCGGTTAACATAAACCACCAAGAGCCAAAGTTTGGCGACCCAACAGAATTCTCGTTCACCCCGGCTGGGACCGCCCGTAGTTGCTTTGAGCGGCTGGCAGGCAGAACTAAGACCATCGGCCGGAAACCAGGCTGCGCGCAGCCTAGGTTCAATTCAATTTGTATCTACTTGTTCCATAAGCATATTGCTGCAGGACAAGCAGTGGTAGGTGATGGGAGCTACCCGGTAGCAATATGCCAAAAAGCCTTGGCTAAAGACATACCTGCTAAATGGGCAAAAGTCCAAAAATTGCCATGGAGTTAGTTGCCGCAGGTCAATAGCCGTCTGTTGTATTGAAAGCTTTGGCGGCCGGCATCGTCATCTACTGCATACGGCTACGCCTGATCGCCCCTTACCGCCCAAGGCAGTAAGTGAGGACCACTGCGGAGTCACTAAAATGCTGCGCAATGGTATATTCTTCGGATTACTGCCGATGCTAACTAAGATCATGGGAAAGGAGTTTGTCGGATACTCTTTCCTCGGCGGTGGATCCCACACTAGCCTCATTCCAGCGGAGGTCGTACTGTACCTGGGTTAGGGTTCGCAAAACAGCCATTTGACTATCAGGACTCTGGGGGGGGGGAGGTCAAGACAGCCGAATCGGTCAATTATGCGTTCGAACTGATCGCACTGGATGGCACCAATTCAGCCAGCAAAGAGCAAGCTCCAGTTGTTTATTCATTGTCGGTGCCAAAGCCTAGCTCCGATGGCGAATATAGAACATGGACCAACCTGGAAGACCTATTGTAGAGACCGTAGGCAAGGACGTGGTACTGCTCACTGGACGCGATGCACCCAAGTCTATTGGGCTTTGGGTCGGGAATTAGGCGGTCGTAAACGATCTTACGCAGTTTGTGCTCTGTAAGGCTCGGTGGCATTCGGTCTTACCACCTGCAAAGAGCTTCAGTCCTTATCGTTGGACTGGGCGACTCGGTGTGAATCAAAACCAACAGAAGGAATACGTGGGATGCATGATGCGGACACGCAGCTACCGGACACGAGTTTTTCGATAGAGGGCGTAGTAGTCACAAAACTCGTCAAGTCTGGGGCGCAGTTTGCATAGGGACTCTTTATAGTTCCCTACCACGTAGAAAAAGAGTAGCGACAGGGTTCGGAAATTTAGAGTATGCGCGACCGAGTTTGCAAAGATTGAAACGTCATCTGACAAACGACAAAAACCTGGGGATGAGATATATCAAAACGATGGGTCAGACAACAGCCAAGAGATATGCGCTGAGAGTTCCGTTGCATCAGCTGAGTTGACTGTCGATCTGGGCGGTACTTACAGCATGAGGCTGTCCTTAACCTAAAGGAGCCTGAGAAGTTGTCTGCCGTTCTCGATTGCGCTTTCAAAAGATAAAGGACTTTCGCTGAATGATGTTTTATCACTGTCCTGACACTACAGCTGAACTCGTTGGCGTACTTTTTCTGTTCTGCAGGGGAAATGTGGCTGTTCCTCCTACGTAGGAGAAATACATGAGCAAGTAAATGCTTCTGAAAGTGATAAGGGCTACTCTGAGCTTCCGTCATGGCCAAAAAGAGAACAGTCACCTAGGTCAGAGGAATATCAGATGACAGCTCACCGCCTTGGTCTACTTCCTCACTCTTTTGCGCCAGCCTCGTTCCGCGCAGAGAGACGAGGGATTTTGAGAAAGGTTGTGAATGATCGGTCTTTCGAGCCTTGGGACACAATTATCATTTCAATCATCGCCTTTCATCGGTCCAGACTAGCTCTGAAGTTACTTCTTTCGTGAGATAGGGATGAGTGGGCCAGTAATGCGCTTTGGTTGCAGGCTGAGGAAATGGGTATCTCACCCACGGGAGCTTATAGCCTTTTCTTCGGACCCTGATTTGGATGCCAGCTCGGCCCAGCTCCCTCAGAGGCACAGCACTTGGCGGAGAGCATCGGGCCTGCGCTGGAATACGGTCCCAAACGAGTTCCCCCTTCAATTAAAGTCGCTTGATAGGTTTTTGACGATGAGAGGCACACTGTCTTAGGTCAGTTCTTTATTTGATTAGCTGCCCCGTTATGTCTTCCGGCCAGGCGGTTTTTGAAGGGGCTTCGCAGATCGAAATTGGGTTAGGATAGCCCATTCAGCATGGAAGGTACCGTATTGCCGAATAAACGGTTATTATTTTTGAACCATTCCAGTAAAAAAATGTACCAGGGAGCACAATAAATGAAAGCCATAAATGATAGGAAGCTCTGCGTTGTCAATATTCTGTGACGCTTCAGATACTGGATACTGTGCAGTGGCACACGAGAGGCAAACTCCAGTAATCAGATCCCCAAACCGTATCCTTCTGTGTAGTGAATCGCGAGTAGCACCTATAAAACCGTTACTATTCTGAGGCTGGAGTTGGCAGCAGTCGCCCTTGGCTTTCGACTGAGTGGGAAGTAATTAATAATAATAATAATAACGATAATAATAATGGTATATTTCTAGGCTGTGATCGAGGAGCACGCGCAAGTGCATGATCATAGTGTACAGTTTTACTCAGTAAGATGAAATATTCACAAAACTTAGGTAAAAAGGTTTAAGTGTCAGTGATGAAAAAGCGTAGCCGGCGATAGTTTATATGAACCAATCTAATTATGGTTTTGCGCGGCGACCTTGAAACGGTTTTGATTTTGGGCCGGGCGGTGGCGGTAAGGGGGGAAGTTCCGACCTGGATATTTTTGAATTAGCGCGTAATCCTGGAATTCTGGGGCGCCAATTTTGAAACACAAGGAATTGATCTGCCAAGCTTATTTTGAAATACGAGTTACTTGCTGGGTTTTAAGTGACTTACTTGGTGTGTTTATAAAAAGAAAAAAATGGGCGATTTTTCCTTGGTAGAAACATCTCGATCAACGAAATGGTCATCATTGTTGTATAGCGGACTTTATAATTGAAGTGGGATATCAATTCGTATCTGGCAATGGCAAAAAATGTGTGAAATATTTTGAAAACGTTGGACTGTTTGTTAATTATTATTTGGGAAGGTGGTCCTCACTTTTCATTGTCCCAAAATCCCTATTTTGTGTGAAAAACGTGCCCCTAGTGGGGATGCGCTTTCCGAAGGACCACTGGGCGATGTGATCTGACCCAGTGAAGTTTGGCTGAAAAAATAACTGCCAGAAAACCTAAACTGTGTTTTTCCACCTGCGTGTACACCATTGGCGTAATGAGTTACGTAAGTGATGGGTGTTTCGCGTCCACCGTAACCGAAGGATATTATATATATATATATATATATATATATATATATATATATAGTTATGTCCCACTGTACGAGCTCTCTTCCATGTATCTAGCAGCAAAGTTTCACTGAACTAAGTAGCTGATCCTCTTGTCTGCTTTCAGTACTGTAACTTACGTGATATGGGTAACGGATTGAATCGAATGCTAATTCCTTTCTATCTTCTGAAGCTGTTAAACGTCGGTCGATCTTCACGAAATGTTTAACAAAGCACGGAGTTTTCTATATACCACGCCCAAACTCGCAAATGATCGCTCCCTATATGAAACTACTATTCCCAGGCTTGCGCACGTAAAACGAGACTCACATGCAAGAGAAATGAAAAGGCAACAACAAAACGGCTTCAGAGAAGCAACACGGTAATCAAAATGTGGTGGACCCATAGGGACCAAGTGAACAGTCACGTAGTCCTCCACGTTCGTCATCGAGCCAGACAGTGTACGCATTCCTCCCGAGCCGGTAAAGCCATTCCTCTTGCTCGCCAATCGTATACGTAAAAACTGGTTGGTTGGAATTCCAGAAAATCGAACGCAAAGTAGGGAACTGGGCCGGATCTCCCATTTCACACCGAATAGCCGGTAACCGAGCCGCAGGGAACGGCGAGTGGGGGCTGAACTTCGTGCAACAGGTTAAATATGACCACTAACCCAATCAACAATCAGCAAAGGCTAAGCCAATGACTGGAGAGCTAATTACCGAGATTTGACTGAGAAAAACAAGAATCGCCAAAAATAAAGAATATATGTTTATAAAAGCCACTTCAATTACGCACACT
Source organism: Fasciola hepatica (assembly GCA_948099385.1). Classification (NCBI taxonomy): domain Eukaryota; kingdom Metazoa; phylum Platyhelminthes; class Trematoda; order Plagiorchiida; family Fasciolidae; genus Fasciola; species Fasciola hepatica. Next base: position 50,280,210 of record CANUEZ040000043.1, read on the forward strand.
TTCAAGGCATTTTTGTTCCATTTTAATTCAGAAGCTTTTCTGTCAGCTGTATCATGCCTGCATTACATTAAGCCAGGTCGGAACTTACCCCACTCTCGGGCGGTGGCGCATCGTGAGGATGTCGAAAATATCGTTCATACACAATGCTAAAGATACATTATGAGCGAGAATGATGCAAGCCATAACAACGGCTGCTTATTGGGGTTTTGCGAACGGCGTAAGTTCTTATTAGGAAGGAAAAGAAGTTGTATGGAAGTAAGCTCGGGAAAATCGATGCATTTGAAGAGAATAGGGAACCGTGAAGCTGATGCAAACCCCGAATGACGGATATACCGGGTTTCAATAACAGGAATGAAGAAAGCTGACATGGAATTAATTTTATAAATGTGCATTTGGGAACTTTGATGAGTGGGGAAGGAACAGCAGTCCATAAAAAGGTGAGTTTAATTTCAGAAACGACGCTTGCCAGATTTTTTTGAAACAGCATTTTTTGCCAGACTCCATGATAGTCAGGTACAACATAGAGAACACCGAACTAGTTGCTGTACATTCGTCATTAACAGCCCAACAATTAATAATCAGTATGCTAACGCGTCCCAATGGCGGCACGTGGAACCAGAAGGAAATATTGCTGATCTAGCTCCAAAGGGAATTTCGACCGAAGAAGAGCTGAGGATTTGGACGGGAGGACCCTCATTTCTGAACGGGTATAACCTACCAGGAGTTTCACTGTCGGTCCAAAGAGATGTCACGAAGACCATGAAAGGACCCACTTTGGTAAATACTGTCAACCTGCGCGCGGTATCACCTTCATGTTGTCCCGGTACTCTGAATGGTTTAATTTTTAAAAGTCATCTCTTGGCTCATGCGGTTCACTTTCTACATTCAGGTTATGTTTTCCCCAAGGAGCATGGGTTTGCTGGACTTGGGTAACCTGTCCGCCAAAAGCATCTACAGGGCCAGCGTCAAAGAGGTAGCAGCTGTTTCAGATGAAACAAGATAAGATAATGGTTTATTTCGGGTAACCCTGAGGCATGCTGTAACGCAAGATCAAAAGGTACAGGTGGCCCATGAGACTCCAAGGTGCTGTCCAAAACGAATGAAGCTTATTATTCATTGGATCCGGCTTCTAGTAGTTGACCAGGCTTCACCCGGGTGCCGCAATGGCGGAGGCTGTTAATTACTGCCTTGCTGCTTGTACGACCAAAAACTCGCGCTCTCTGCCCCCCTTTCGTAGATCTTTTCGTCAAGCATATCCTAAAAATCAATAATTCACTCCAAACGAGGCATCCAACCAGACTGCCTGTGTCCAACAGTCCACTTGCCGTGACCAAGAAGACGTTCAAGAAAAGTTTCTGCCTGCTCGGGGAACCGAAGTTTCAGCCCCACTACCAAATCTCCACAAGCTATTATTCAAGTGCGGCATATATCCTTCACAGTGGAAGACCAATATCATCATGGATCAGTGCAGGACCCCTCGAACTACAGCCTCACTTGGCAGTTCGACTGCCCCCATATTGACGGAAGACCCCATCAAGCAACAGATATCGGACTTCTTATTACCCTATGGCACCATCCGTTATGAGTAGCTTGGCTTTCAAAATCACTTTCAAGCACCGTTTTCCAGCACGACGTTTTTAATTTCATAAGGAGGGCTGCCGATAGCAGTAAATCTATCACTGTCGCATATCTTGATATGAATAGGGCGTTTGATCGCGTTCCGCTCATCCCGCCTTTAATCTATCGCGGAGCTCACGGCTTTCCCCGTTCCCTCCCATTGTGGTTAATATCATACCTGTCGAATAGCTCACAAGTGGTCGGCTTTGATGTGTGTGTTTCACAACCAGCTTCCCTTACCACTGGGGTTATACAAGGTAGTGGGCCCAGTCACTTACTTTTTCTCATTTGTATGAATGATATATACTGCTTTGTGCACCATGATACCCCGTCCCTTTCGTTGAAGATATGAAGATTATCTATGTGTTTCCCCGTCAGAATCTGAGCGTTATGATGAATGAAATATCTATGGCTGCATCGCAAAACGCTCAGTTTGTGCCTTCTGTTTGAGCTATACCGCCATGTGGTCTTTTCCTGTAGTGGACCAATAAGCCCCACGCCACGATTTATGCTCTACGCCACCTCACTCCCACCCCAAGCGAGCTTGACGTGTATGGTGGCGTCAACTACAACTTAGACTTTCAGCCCACTGATGTGGATAATCTATCTGCATACTGGTGACAAACTTCTACCCCATCGAAGCCCACAAAAATGAAAGAATGTTGGGAAAACCGTTTATATTCTCCATTCTTACTCTTCCATCTTTCCTCGTTTATGCAGAACGGCCACTTTTTCTATGTCCCAGCGCCTTACACACTCTTGAGTTTGCAACCCGACTTATCAGAAACCTTCCGAAAACCAGCACCCGACACCGGCCAACAGCATTAGATCTGTAGAAACTCCGCAGTTGCACCTGTCATAAATCCCCAGGACCCGCCGTACAAACTAGCCGTTTGGATTTTGAGCACACTCCAATTGCTTCCTGGTCTGGTTTATATCCACGAACATATCCAGTGCACCCCACGGTCTGACCAATCCCGTGTTACCATCTGCTGGGGTTATGCCCAACCGGTAATCGTTAATTGGGCCTAATATTGCGAGCGCAGTTAGGCCCTTGCAACGCCGATTTACAGTACTCGGGACTAACAAGCTGTGAAGCGCTAACAAGTTTGCCTCAAACTAAGTCATTAACACCACCTTCATGAGCCGGTATAGACTCCTGAAGCACTGCCACCTTATTCTGTCGTTCATATGTCCATTGTGTCTCATTTTCAAATTCTGTATTCCTACCTTCCATTATGCCTACGCTAACCCTCAGTAAGAACACTCTTCAGACTGCCGTCCTTCCCCTCCTTTTCGATTTCAGAATCACCGAGTCAGCACAATACCAGAAGCTTTTCCGGTCCATTTTGTTTTCCAGCCGTTTAAAAACTCACCTTTTGTTGATAAAGTGGACCACAATCTGTGCCCTGTTACACTTGCACGCTTTCCTGCAACTGGCCCACATAATCAGCTAGGAACTACTGGGTTTTTGTTGCTGCAAGACCATTTCGATACCGAAGCGAGGCTGAATGGAGCCGGACGCCATACTTATCTGCAGCAACCAATCACTCCCGCCCACATTGCTCAATTGTTTGTCCTACTCTCACCTACTACGGCCAGCAGCTTCGACCTTTCTCCGAGCAGCCCAGCTGTTCGTCGATGATGCAACTTACTTTGGCGCCTCATGGCCAACTGCTGATCGACCCACCACACCTGACGGCCCCCTTCAACTTCCTCATCATACTCTCGGGTTATTCTCTCAACAGTTACGAACCCCTCCAGTCGCGACAAGAAGAGTACCAACCCTGCCTCCGGGAAAGTTTCCTGGCCTGCCGGGAGAGTGTATCTATGCTTCACGTGTTCCATCTCTTTCGTATATTCCACCAGTATCAAGCCGGTTTACATCCCTACTGCGTTTGGCAATAGCCCACTATATATCCCGATTATTCCGTTTTGATTTTATTATCCTTCCCATATGTAATTTTCTTATGATGGCTTTCATCGCCAGCGACCCACGCATTTGCGACTCTTGCCTTTTGCTTCGTTCTGGAATTCACACAAGTTGGTTTCCTTCCATGTGTATTCCCAGTCCACGCACCCACACGTTGCCTTCTGAGTCTAGACTTGTCTTCGATCTCTCATTCACCCATCCATCCGGACCTTCCCCATTTTCATTCTAAAAGACTGTCCGTCCCAATCCGTAGATTGACGTGAGGCCATTCTCAACCACCATCGCGTGCCTAGCCAATTTTCGATGCTCTGTTTGCCCACGTCGTGCATTAGTTTTGCTTTGACTTCTTGTTCACTTTTCGTTATCCCCCGCTAGTTGGATCACTGATTCTTGTGGACTCTGTAGATTACTTTATTCACAAAAATTGGACTCCTCCTGTTCGCCTCCCTGCTTGATTCAGCGCACCGAAGTAAGCACCGTTGAACCATCGTTCGCACCAACTTTGTATATGCTGCATCTTCCGCTTTCTTTGATGACGATTTTGTAAGCATTTTCTAGTTTGGCGGACTCTTAACAATGTTCCAAACCTAAAACCGGAACCGATTACTATTTTTCGGTTGAACCGTTACCAATCTAATTCGTTCACATGTGGCTCGGCCTCATTTAACTAACAATGAAATGTGCCCCCATTACTTTTAAAAATTTTGAATATTTCGCCCTTCTGAGTATTCCTGTTTATTATGATCATGCCTTCGCGCATAAGTCTTAACCACCGTCGAGAAATGCACCATCATAATTATTCTTCGGCTACAGGATACTGGGCCGGTCTGGGAAGGAATTTTCGCACTTACCAATGCTGATACAAGGTTGATGGCCTTCTCCGGGGTCAAACCTCTTCCTACTAGCTGACAGTTACATATTAGCCGAAATACCTGGCCCAAATACGAGCATTCCTTGGGTGGCGGCTCTAACCACTTCAGCCTTGGTCAATAAGGAACCCCTCTTCCTACGATTTTGCAACCCTGTCAGCACGGATCTTAAAAGCTATTGATCGCCCCCTGTATAGTTACACTTATCCAGGCTGAAGACCCAGTTCGGTGCCGATTGCCTTAGAATGTTCACTATCCTTAGAAGGTCTGTTACTTTGCGCCGGACCTCTCTATCCACCTGTGTTGTCGCCTGAAAAACAGTTTCGGGGAAGTCTTCCACAATTACTTCACGGTTATCACCAACCACTACACCTGTATTATTTAGTAATTCACCAAAAGTGAGTGTTACTTTATCTCACTTGCTGCCGAGAGCCACAAAGTTTACTTTTTGCCTGCAAAGTTAAGTGACGTCAAGTCAAGCATTTGCTCTGTGCACCCTGGCGGATGAATATTCAGTAGTATATAGCTATACTCGCAGAAATTACAAGAAAAAGAATTCGGCAGATAAAGCGGAAAAGAACGCAGTGTCAAGAGATGATTTAGTAGCTAAGACGATACATTTTGGCTAGGTCCAAATTCGATGCTTGCTAGGTTACATAAAATTTGAGCGAGCTAGGTGACGACCCAGGACCGGTAGGCAGTCGTGCATGCATGATCGTTTTATAATCATTCCAGGTCAAAAAGGAGAAAGCGCACACGCTGAGGTCCCCTGAAGCGGGTGATGTGAGTCATTCAGTACTCTCTCAGCAAATCTTTCGCACATATTTTGGTGTCGGGATATAATGGAGTCTGTGAGATTTTAACGAGGAATACCACTTGCATAGGATAAGTGCTTGAGAGACCTCTTTATAATGGCGAAATCTTTAGCGTGTAAGCCGGGGAAGAAGACGGGAGAAGAATACAACCAGTGAGGTAGTATACACGCAAGGACAAAACGTTGAATGATGTAAACGGGTGCGGACATTGTTTTCAGATGCAAAACGTAGTAGGCTAGTCTTCTCACTTTTGTGATAACGCAGGAAACATGTTCAGCCCAACAAAGATTATGGGTGATCGTAATCCCAAGGTACCTGACCAATGGTTGGCGACGAACGGAGATGTTTCCTATGTGAACGTCCGGACAGGATTCCAGAAAGTTCACATACTTGGGGCCTTTGAGAAGGGAAAAGACAACATCTGAGCATTTACAAGAATTTAGGCTTAGTTTATGGCCTTTGGACCAGTGGTCAATATCTAAGAGACTAGAGTGGAGCTCAGGTGTAGCTGATGCAACAGGATGGAATAACTCAATGGCAACATCATCTGCATACTTTATAATGAAGAAACATTCACTGACAAGAATAGAAGACGTGTAGGTGGAGAATAGAAAAGGAAAGAGGATTGATCCATGTAGCACGCCTTGGTTTGAAACAGAGATGGGAGATGTTTTGCCCTCGCAACTTGTAAACTGTTGCCGACTGGAGAAATAATCAGACAGAAGTCCAGTGAGTGAGGTTTGTGTTCCTTTATTGGTGAGTATGTCGAGAAAATTTCGTATATCAACACTGTTGGTGTTTTGATACGTATGAGGAATTTACCTTCCGAGAAGTTTATGCACCTTGATGCTACCGGAAATGCCTGGTACGTAGCTGAGTTATGGGACACATCTATTGAATTTACCCATCCCCGAGGAGCCATACTGGCCTGTAACCTCCGGATAACCCAATACTCTGACCGCTGGTCATTTACCTTTACCGATTACTAGGCTCTTCCGACAAATCCACTTAAAACACTGACGTTCATCGTATAAAATTAATAACTTGGGGAATGCTCGGCTGTTTTCCAGGTGACGCGAGCTTTGAGAGATATCACATTCCATTCCTTCCTCTACCGCCGAGGAGCATTCGGTACTTTCCCTGAAATAAAATCTGTTTTTATCTGCTCAGCGGCACTGGTGGTTATACGTTTCAGTCCTTGGCTCACTCCAGCAGCCAATGAAGGATTTTGGACGGGTAAAAACGCGAACCGTTTTAATATACTAACATCGGGGTTCTCATAAAGAAGGCTCCGCTAGTATAGCGTTCCGACGAAAGAGGGTACCAATGCCCGTTGCAAGAGAATCAGTGGCCCCTTTGTCGTCGAAGACTGCCATTTAGCCTTCCGGTAGAACCGGAATCTTTGTATTCCGTAGGCTTTCAAGGGCCAGGTCGTCATGCACGCTGTACTGTCTTCAGTCTGCTGTTTTCTTCCGGTCTACTCAGGTGGATTAATAATAGGCGCGAAGAAATCACAAAGATGTCTCTAATATTTTGTTCCTCCTCCCAAACACTTTCCACCAGCTCGATCGCCATGTATGATGACCCCAAGGTGAGGCGTAGTACAGCTTGATGGAAAGCTGCAATAACCAGGGCTGGAGGATGTAAAAGCCACATCTGGAAACTTGGCAAGGCTTCCAGCACTCGCCCAGCTTGAACTGGTTATATGAAGCCCAGAAATGAACCGATTAACTTTCTTTCGAACTATAGAGCAAGAGTCTGAACTCATATTGTCTATGTTTGTAAAAAGCGGCCGAAGGAACCCTTCAGTTACGTGCAGTCAAAGGGCCTAACAAACATGGGATAGACTTGCTTTACAGAGGAATCACGGCATCATCACCGATAAACAGAGCAAAGCGGACGCTCTGGGTGACTAGTTTTGGGCTGTAGACATAGTAAGTATTGAGATCCCGGTCGATTTGAAGTTGCTGGATCCTACGCCACAGGTAGTTGAGCTAAACCTCGCAGAAGGAACCTTGCGTATGCATCTGCAGGGGTGAGACGTCTGCAACTCAGTGGGCTCAGGCGCCGTCCAGTTGGCTGATACGAGGCGGTTGGAGGCACTACAGTTCCATCATGATTTAGGCTGTACAGACTCGCATTAGACCAAGGCAATCTGTCCAGGACCTGAAAAACGCGGCGGTCGTGGAAATACATATGGATAGTCCTGAGTCAACCATGAACAACTATATTACGGTAGGTCCAGCTCATATCTTATGCGAAGTCCTTTTAGATGAACTGCGCTCCCATCTGTCAGATTTTGCTGGAGCACTCCGAGCTGTGCCCAGCTCAGCTTGGATTTACTAATTATGGATATTTCCCTACCAATTTGTTTTTACCTTACGCGAGATGACTCGATGACTGAATGTGGGCAAACAAGTAGATGTGTGTTAGGTCTGTTTCAGCAAGGCTTTTGATTCCGTTGTCCACCGTCTGTTGCCCAACAAGGTAGAGTCGTTTGGTATAAGGAAGGCCGTACTACACGGTGAGGTGGTCCTATGTGGTAGTCAAGGATAGGAAGAAAGTTGCCATTTCAGTGTAGATGGTGAGCTGGATATAAATTCTCGGCTAGTGAATTTTTCGGAGAAAAGAACAATAAATTTGGAACAGAGAGAGTCTCAGTTCAGAAATCAAGAGAATGGTGGAAAATCTGGAGGTTGGTCCTCTGAGACGGAAATTCGGCACCAGGAAGAACTGAAGTTTCATGAGCAACAGTGAAGATAAGAAATTTCAGATGAGCCAAATTTCCTGAGACTCGATGCTATACCATCAACCTACTTTGAAAGAGTTGTACGTAGTATTTTCCTTACACCTAGGCATCCCATACTTCTTAGACCCAGCTTCCGCTCTCCTGCTCACTTGTATTTATGGTGGCCAGAATAAGTGGAAGTAGTGGCAAGCATACAAGATATCCTACCACTAGTGAACACTGATAGTCGCAAGTGCTCGGGGAATGAGCTGGAAGTGGGGATCCGGTGTCTAACTTGTATCACGTGGTATCATGTTAAAAAGTGAAAGCCTGGTGTTGACCCCACGCAGCACTTGCTGCTAGCGTAAGGGGTTAGATTGGATCTGCCCAATCTATCGAAAAACATAATTGTAAGGCTCATGTAGGCGAACCGATAATAATAATAATAATAAAAATAACGGTGTATTTCTCGACCACTATCGAGAGGCATGCGTGGAAGTACGATCAGAGTTGACGTCATCAATCCATAGGAGGAAAAACTCACAAATTTCAGAGGAGGTATCGCACGTTTTAGCTACAGAAGAGACGGGATGGGAGAGTTTGAATGAAAAAAATTTGTAAAATAATACGTGGCAAACACGATTCGATTTCGAGTCCATCAGGCCAACCCTAGGGAATTGGCTGACTGAAAGATTGTTGAGACAGGCCCCATCCTAGGAAGCAGAAAATACGAAATTCACAAAGAAAGCGCAGAAAAATGGTCAGCGAGGCATACTGAATTTCATCTAATAAAGTAATCAGTGACGAAGCAACGGGGTAGATAATAATTGCATGTGGGCTCGCTAAATGAACATTGGTGTTCATGGATGTGTTAAAGGACAAGGAACCGAAGCCCGTAAAAAGGCGAACTAACTTCCATGGGAAGTACCAAGTATCATCCAAAAGCCTGGAATTCGCAGTTGGTGGAAGAGAGAGGGAGCCCCAAGACGTGAAGAAATAACTTGCAACAGCAGTACCGCGGCCACGGGGAACAAAATAGTGCAAGAAAGGGGGGTGACGACTCTTGCAACAAGCCCGAGTACATCGATAAAACGACACATCATTTAGTTTAGTTTCCCGTAGCTTTTTCGCCTCTGTTTTGGGCACTTTAGGCAAGGGTTTGTTGCTGTTTGCTTCAGCGTTTTCATCACATTGAGACAGCTTGGAAAGGTGGGCATCAACAAATACGGACCTTTCGTTAATCGAATAAAGACCCTTGGGAGGCTGGTGAAATGGCTTGAGCGTCATAACGGTCTCGCAATTGGAAGTTCCCAGAAGACCTCAGAGAGGGCTTAAGCAGCAGTATCATAACTTCGCTCGGGTGAAACCTGGTAACCGGTTCGTATTCGAAGCAGCCAGCCATGGGCACAGTTGTAAACGGGCAGGGAGGGGGATAGGTTTTCTGCGTGTTCTACCACATCCAGGTGACTCGATGACCGGGTTGTTCTGAAACCGAAAAAAGGAAGGATTGCATTCAGAAAGGTGTTCCAGCTGAGGGTTTGCCTGAGAAAGATAATAGTACTATGGAGGTTTGAAAGGAGGCACAAGGGTCGAAGTGGTATGGAGAGTCACGGGTGCAGTAAGTTGGTGTTCGTAAAGACTGGGTGCGCTGGCCATATTAGGCCTGGTTAATGATTACCGGTTGACGGGATCAAAGGAAGTCTTGCCGTTCAAGGTTAATAAACCGTGGGGGTACTTTGGGGATATTGGGTCCAGGGGCTGCACAAGGAAGCAACTGAGAAAACCGTGAACCAGAAAGGCAAGTTCGCATAATGGGTCTACAGGATATGTGACACGCCACCATGGGGTATTTACAAGTTTAATGTGGCAGGCTGGAGTCCAGTCTGGTACGCTGAATGTAGCTGTTAGTTCGGGCTGTAAGTCGGAGAGTGGATTGGATGCTAAAACACGGGGAACGCCGCAATTTATCAGAAAGAAGAAAAATAGGTAATTCTGAACCGAAATTACCGATGGTGTTTCTACGTTGTTCTACATGGATATATAAATATATATACTGGGCCGTAGTGAGATATTTTTCCAGTCTGATGTAACGGCAGCAGTGAGGCGAGAGCCAGAACTATGGGGGCTTTTTTAGCCGGAGTCAACTCAGACGTCAGGAGGGCACGGGCAGGTATGTGGTATTTCAAACTTAGAGCGGGAGGTGGACAAGCATACGTGGAGGGTCCGGTTCGCCGCCACCCCTAGTATGTCTCCTGAGTGAGGACCAAAAGCATGTCCAGCGGACAAGGGTGCAGTGGGTTTTTCCTTCTTGCAGGGTCAGGTCTGAGCTGATTAAAGGCAAACCTATAATCGGAGGTTGCTCATTTCCTGCGCAGCCCATTATTAGCGGTACTTGAAGATCAAACCTATCCCGGTAGGTCTTTTTGTTTGTTCCACCCTGTTTCTAACATAGAAGTGGTCGAGCCCATAAGGGAAGTTTTTATAGCCCTTCCCCAGCTCGACAGTAAATTTTCGCGTCTTAGGCCGTATTCGCAACTCCTGGGGGTGGTTCTTTTCCCCCAAGTACTAACAAAGCTATGGAGTAGGCTCCCTTGACATTGGGGGTTTCACTAGCACGGGCCGGAAAAATACGTGGTGGGGCCAAGCAAACAGGCGGTGTAGGGCAAAAGGTGCTGCAGTGCACGTACCTGCATGCAGTTATTAGTCGCGTATAGCGCCTGACCGTGCCTAAGGATACCAAAGGCGAGTTCTGCACGACTGGCATGAATGTGGTCGGCTGCACGGGATTGAACAAAACCTCCAACCCACCTCAAGAGCGTGCTTTGACTGAAAGTGAAGCTCTTACGGTGGGCACCCCAAACACCATCGTCCCTGATATTGTCACCGGATTAAATTGTCCCCCTCCCCAAGTTGGTCGCCCGATAGGGAATAAAAGAGAGGACTTCTGTGAAGAGTAACAGCCGATCATCGCCAGCTAAAGGGCTAAAACCGGAGTAGGCTAAAATATGACGTACTTCAGTCAACCTCAAAGCTTGATGCCAAGCAAAAGTAAGCTCCTGAATTAAGGAGAGTGAAAATATCAACGAAATTTAAAGCTGCTTTGCCATTACTTGGTGTTCTTGTGAGCACTGTTTCAGGAGGTATACTTAATAGCTTGAGTGGCCGAGCCTTGGAGTTGGAGAAAGTGACAAAATTCTTCCCCCGGCTGTTGGCCGAACTCGAAGCCGGGAGTGAGGCAGCTCTCGGAAAGGGAAGAAAGTTGGGACTTAGAAGCTTTCCTGATTATGAGATAAAAAACAAGGGGAGCATGCAACGGGGTTTCACGTAATTAATTTCCTGGGGATGTCAGATATGCCCGCGGAGGTGGCCGTTAATATCTTCTTCCGGCTTGGCAAATGGGAGGGTCCCCGGGAAAGCCAAGATGAGGGGACTAAGCCGGTGATTGTAGAGATTGGTAGCCTCAGAAACCGGGATAGATTTGTCGGGGACACTTGAGATCAAGAGAGCCGCAAAGAGTGCTATCATGGCTTAACCCGATGACTAGCCTTTTTGGGCAAGAGAAGAGCCGACAACCTCAACGGTTCCCCGTGGGCTCCCACACAGCTAGTCTCCACTCTCTCATACTCCCGCCGACTCGGCTGCTACTGTCACCATGCTCTTATTCAGGGTAAGCTTCAGAGGAGTTTGAAACCACGACGAGAAACCATCGTAGAAAGTGGGTAGTGCAGCCTTGTCGAGTGCTCGAATTTCGACTATTTCATTGGGGAATGCTTCCGTAAAAAGAGGACATGATGTTACCAGAACCCCCTTCCGAATGACAGAGAAGCCCCCTGGGCCTGAGATTCAAGCCTCTGGTGGCCCCTGAAAATCCAGTTAGTGGGCAAGTGGTTGCTCGACCGTTAGGTTCGTACACGAATGCCGTGTGGGAACTTGAACCTCGCGCACCAAGTGTAGATGTAATATGTGGCATTGAGGCCTGGATTCGTCCCGGGGGGAGTTACAGGCCATGCACTCTCCACCTTTGTAATCAGTCAGGCGGACAGACCACACAGATAGCGGGGCAGGGAGGTGCTACTTATCACGGGAGGGCACTGCCACCAGCGAGAGGAATCCAAGCTGCCTTTACCCCATGTGCAAGCCGCTCCGGTAGCCCTCACTACTTATCGCGCAGAACTGAGGACCGTCCGCGCGTACCGCAGTTTGCCATCTTCAACAGAGGAAGATGATGGGCCTATGCAAAACCTACGGCCTCTCAAAGATTTGGGGACGAGTCCGGATAATAAGGGGCCTCAAAGCATCAGAGGTAGGCCGACTAAATGGAATGTCTCCTGGGAGGCCGTTCGGCTGCCGTCCGCTAGGCCACATATATAGTAAGGGTCTAACCCGGCATGCTACTGAGGAAACTGGACGGACGCTAGGGCAAACCTAGTCTGCCCTGGTCTTTGTGATTTCAAGGTACCCAAGGGAAGTTTCAGACCTTCAAACTGAGGTTCGGCCGGGGAATGGTGACCTTGAAGTGATATGCTTTGCATTGAATCTGGGCATACTAGAATGCATAGACGAAGAACGAGTTAGCTACCACCTGGTTGATCAAATAGTGTCGAAGGAAATGGGTGCTAAAATTGAATGAGCGGTGGAAAAGGGTTATTACTTGTAGAGGGGTTTTGGAGGCACATTAGGAACTATCTTTTGTCAGTGACCGACGCAGTAGATCCTCTTAGGAAGGCTCGTCGGAGAGGCATCCAGCCTTGGCGGACTAGTAGGTCCGGAAGGCTATCCAGGGGAGGGAGTCTGCTTGGGCCAGACAAAGAAACAGTGGTAGCCACGGATGTTACCTGTGGTAAGATTCGGAGGGGATGCAGAAGGGAGTACAGGTAGCCTTTGGTCTAAACCACCAGAATAAACCCTAAGGAGTATTACGCTTACGTGAAGTCCAAAGTGCCCTAAGAGTGGCCGTTGGAAATGTAAGGTTTTCCCATTTTCAAGCGGCTGCCAACGATCCCGAAGATGCCAAATCCCCCTCTACCACCTCCATCAGGTCAATAGACGAGACCCCGGGACTCCAAACCTTCTGCAAATAGCAACCAAAGCTGCACCACAAAGGTCGGAAGAGGCCATCACAGCAATTTAGCCGCTCAAGGGTATAAGTGGCATGGTGGGGTCTAAGGCAGCAGGACCCGATGGTTTCCATCCGTTATTTTCTCAGCCTCTGGAGCAGTTTTTGACGCAGCTGCTGACCGCTCTGTTTAGTTCATCCCTCGACAAAGGAGGCTTTCCTATGGGACTGACTCAGGGCCACTGTCGCCCCAGTGCATTAAACCGGGGGTACAGTAACTTGCCTCACCTGCAGGCCCGTTATTTTACCTGCGGTATTGCTGAAGGTGATGGAGCTTGGGCCAAGGGGGTAGAGTAAAAGTCAGCTATCTGGCATCCCGGAAGGCACTTGACTCAGTCGACCATCGTTTGCTGCTGTCGAAGTTGAGTGCATTCAGTCTGTCCCCGAAAACTTTTGCGTGGTTCCTCGGGTCTACTACGAATAGGACTTTTCACTTCAAGGCTGAGCATGGCGCATCTTCGTAGGAGTGTGACCGAGGGCTTCGTCCATGGACCCATTTTGCTCATCTCGGTAATAGATGACTTGGCCGTATGCTTGGAAAGCCCCCGCTTTGCATTTTGCAGATGACGTGAAGTTAGTTTGCTCCGCAGGAACAGATTCCACGCTGGGGGATCTGAATATGTTGTATCGCCGGTCGGTGCTCTGGGGCTCATCACCAGGTGCTAATAAGTGCCTCCACTTTGCAGACGGTAAGGAACCTCAACCGACCGGGTACCTTGGGGAGGCAAACGAGAGCACGGAGACCACGAGAGTGACCACAGCAAGGGACCCCGGGTAATCATATCAGATAACCTCCTATCTGGATCGCACTGCTGTACGGCTACTCGAAGAGACTGCAAGAACTGTGGCCGGCTGAGAAGGACCATTGCTTCCAGAAAAACTCGAGTTGTGTTGTCGCACTACGAGGCTTTCGTTCGGCAGCAACCGGAATACTATATCCAGACGTGGAGGCCCTACTTTGTAAAAGATACCAAGTTTCGCGAACGGATCGAACAAAGTTTCGCTGGGTGGTTCGCTATTCTGAAGAGCCTTGCCTGCGAGCAGAGACTTGATTCATTGAACTTGTTCTAGCTTGGGCGCAGGAGGCGTAGAATCCATCTAATATAGACCCCAAGGATTCTCAGTGGGTGTGTTGATCTCCAGAGGTTGACTCCGTCGCTGTTGAACCTCCGGGATAGAATGGCCACCAGAGGGCAACCTCTGAAGATGACGAAGGAGAGAGACCAAGGTCGCACTTGAGGGTATTCCTTCGCCGGTAGGGTTTTAAGTGGCTCGAACCTGTTCCCGATGAGAGTGGTTAATGCTTAAATTCTTTAAGGTCTAAAAGTCGGCTGAACAGCAGCTGGGATAGTTTTTTCAGAACCAGCAGGTAAATGACCGCCTAACTAATTATTCTATTTCATTTCTCCTGCCCTCATTACCACTGATGCTCTTGTAATTCATTGATCGGCCCTTGTCTTCGCCTTTTTGTTCCTCGATCCTCACCTTTCCGCCTTCAAACTTCATTTCCCCTCCCATTTACAGATGTTTGCGCCCTACTGTGAATGTCATCCCACACCTTTTCTCACTGCCAGCAAATTCTCACTCCATAGCTTCTGTCCTGGAGACCGGTTGGGGACTGGGACTCACCAAAATCCCTGGTCCCGAGAAGCTCCACAGATTAGGGAGCCTCTGTGGAAGGCTCGCTCTTCCGTTTATCCTTAACAGGTCACCTAGGAAGACCCTGTTCCCCCATTTTGCGTTACACCAATTGAACCAAAAAGATGACTGCGGAAGGACCTGGACAAAACTGGCACTTAGCCGTATACTTCGTGTCACCCGATTTCATTTGCTTTGCTTTGAATACATGGGAGTCCGACATATTTTCTTTTCTGCCGGACCAATCGCACCGAAGTACAAGACAGGCTTTCTAGTTTGGTGAAAGCCATCAGCTGCTTACCTCAGGGATCCACCATAAGCCCCATGCTTTATTACTCTTTGGTAACGACCTAGCACCCACCAACCAGTCGCCTGATTTTAGTTTTGCTGATGGAGTGAGATTCGTGTGATCCGATGGGGGTAGATCTACGCAGGGACAAGGGAACCTTCGTGAGCTGAGCGCACAGGTAGGAATCACCACACGAAGCTAGAAAAAGCCATTTGTTGAGGATGTCACCGGGAAGCCTGAATGTCTTCCATGACCAGGGGAGGAGCAAAGTAGAAGCAGTTGAAAGACCTCAGGATCCTCGTCCAGAGTGATTCTGAACAGTCACAACAATGCAAAGCTGCTGTACAAAGGACTAGTAAAGGGCAGTTTAGACTGCTGTCAGCCTCGTAGAGCAGGGAGCTGAAAATACTCATACGAATATACACGTAGCAAAGAGTCGAAACCAATGGGTGAGACAGAACCACGACTTATCTCTATGTAGGCACGTCTAAGAACCGGGCAGCACTGGGGAAAACGTAGAGGAATTAGTTTTAGGGTGTCAGCTGCAGCGTACTCCAAGCCGGGTGACGCAGAGCAAGGAGGCCTCCAGCGCCTCACGCCAGCTGGTGGGGGCGGTGAGGTAGAAAAGGGCAAGGGTCCTCCTGCCGCTGCACAACGCTTTGGTTAGATCGGGTCTGGAGTGCGGCGTCCTAATCTGGAGTCAGTGGGTGGCGAGGGCCGGTAAGACTCTAGAGGGGGAACAGCACCTTTTCTCCGAGTGATTCGTTCACTGAGGAGGGTTGCAGAATGGGCAAAGGCTGAGGAATTAGATTCATTCTCGCTAGAGCGGTGGAGGTGTGAGAGGTGCCTCTAAAATAATTAGGGGCACCACTAAGGCAATGGAAAACATCAAGCAGCTGTTCCAACTCAGAGGGCAATCTTCACTGAGAGGGCACGCGTGGGGATTATGAAAGCAGATACAATGAACTCAGGATCAGGAGGATCAGAAGGCCCTGGCTCGCACTGGGTGATGAATGACTGGAATCAGATGCCAAATTCGGCGATCCAAACCATGCCCGTTGCTGCATTCGAAAAAGAAGTCTGGACGAAGTATGAAAGACAATTAAGTACAGACAGAAATTAGCCCTGAGTGGCGCCGCAGCTTGATCACTCTTATTCCCTTTTCTCATCTGGTGGTAAGTTTACTAACCGGATGAGGCGAGTGCATAGATGGGGCTATGGCCCGTGCTACTGGTTTAATCTGAGCATCGCGGGGTTCAAGTTCTCAGGGCACTCGATGCTAAACCGGATTTTTAAAATGCTTCGCTAATTAACTCCGGTTATTTCATAATGCTGAATGTGTCAGAGTTGTATTTACTGTTTGGTTTGGAGAATATTTTCATTCGTGTCGTAGTACTGTTGAGCAGTTCATAACGGTTTTTAAAGCTATCTTTCCTAGCTTAGAGGTATTGTGCCTTTGCTTTAGTTTTTTGCATTTGTTAACACAGAGCTTTAACTTTTCTTCCTACATTTTGCTCATTCATCATTAGACCGTGTGATTCCGACCCGTGTTTCGCATCCATTTGCCAAAAGAGTATATAGTAAACTCTATAGAGCGTTGGGCTTGAAAGGAGTCGGCCCAACCAGGGTGTTCAAGGGTAACATGGGACATGTGTCTCTTTTATAAACTGAACCGGTGGATTGGGCTGGTCCGTGCTCTTTGCGAGGCGGCCCCCGGCCTAGTGTTCAGACTGCAGACCTAAGGTAAGTACCGAAGCCCATCGAATAGCATTACTAGCAAGAGCCTCGAAACACCACAATCAGGTAGCAGAAAGTCATCTGTGGAAGTAGTGGGCACACCTTAGAGGACATGCACGGAGGCGAGTGTGCGGGTTCCGAGCCTTTGCATAGCAGTGGTTGCCTCAACTCCCTTGAAGCAGGCAAACAGGGGCAAGTGGACTGAGCGGAAGCCTAGAGATGCCAGACATCCTAAAGAAAAGATTAGTGCAATATTGCGGAGGATATGCCCTCCGGGGCAGGCTATCCCGGGCTCCTAGTTTTAGAAGATAGGGGAAGGATCTGCAGATGCGGATCTTATGAATGGGAAGGTATTCAAGCAACAGGCCTCTGATATTGAATAAACAGGAATCTTTCATTAGGGAATGAAGTGCTAGGCGGGATATGGATAGGGAAGAGTCCACGAAAAACTGCGAATTGCAGGTCTTCAGTACTCGAAGAATGGTGTACACTTCGGGGGCACGGATGCCGTCACTCGCGAACAAGGGCGAAGATCATGCGAGGCCAATACCTATGGAGTTTGCGGAACAGTTCACCAGAGATGGACCACTGTCGGGGCGGCATTGGTGGCCCCTATTACCAGCGGTAGATACCAGACCGCACCAGAAGAGCGTACAGCAGGGCCTGGAGATCAAGCTTCAAATGGAAACCTGGCCAAACCCTCTGAGGCCCAATGAGAAAGCCCAAGAAAAGCAAAACATCGTACCCAATTCTCGGGCTGCCTCGCGGTGGCGTTAGAGGAGCATCGTACATGGTTGAGAATAGTCGTTCTTGCAGCTCCAACGTCTCTCGGTAGCAATCAGAATCAAGACTGACGTTATGCTCAAGGAACAGGAAGTATTTGTCCTGCAACGCCATTATACTTCCTCGAAGATGGCACACCTATTGAAGAACAGAAAACAGCTCAAGCCCGTTTGTATCCCCTCTCTAGTTTAAGCAAACTACGATCACATCAGGTCGCCTGTAGCGATAGCCGATGCACCTAATTCCTACTTCGCTGCATCCATGACTACGCTCTCCCCCACTCTACCCACGTGAGCAGACCCTGTCATCGAGCTCGTATTATCTGATCTAAAATTTACTCCAAAAGAGGTAATCAACCAGCTTACCAGTGTCCGGAATTCCTCACATTTTGGCCATGATGGTGTTCCGCCAACATTTCTACGCCTTGAAGGAACTGCAGCCGCAGCCCTACCATTGAAGGTCCACAATCTGCCCATCAAGTTTGGTATATTATTCCACAGTGAAAGACGGTGGTCATCATACCAATTCATAAGAAGGAACCAATACATGACCCTACAAGCAACCGCCCCATCAACCACACTCCAGTTATTTCTAGGTTGATAGAAAGCCTCATCAAGCAGCAGATATCTGACTTCCCATTGTCTCATAACATCATACATAGTGGGCAGTACGACTTCTTAAAGTCAAGTTCATGCATCACTTGCCAGCAAGGCTTTTTTAACCCCATAACGGCGGCCGCCGACAAAAGTAAACCCATCATTATTATATGCCTTGATATGACAAAGGCCTTTGACCGAGTCCCTCACTCTTTAACACTAACCAAGCTAAAAGCCCACGGCATTTCGGGTCCCCTTTTATCGTGTTTAACATAATATTTGCCGAACCGCTCACAAGTGGTTTCCGTTGATGGGTGTTTCTCACAACCTGCTTCAGTTACCAGTGGGGTTATACAAAGCAGTGTACTCGGTCTTCCGCTTTTCCTCGTTTACACAAATGATATATTCTCTTCTTGCACATAATACTCCGTTCCTTTTTGCTGATGATATTAAGATTGTCTATGGATTTCCTCGTCAGAACCTCAACTCCATGCCAGACAAAATTTCTAGTGACCCAAAGCGACTTGGTAACTGGTGCGATTCATGGAGTATGAAGTCCTCAACCTCTGAGAGCTGCTACATAACCTTCAGATGTCAGGTGGCCCCTCGAGCCCTGCTTATACACGACCTCCCCTTTTCGCACAACCCTTTAGTACGAGACCTTGGTCCTCATTACTGTTTTAGCTCTAGTTTTTCGGAGTATGTCCCACTCCAGATTGCCAGGACGAGAAGAACCACTTGTCTCATCTCCAGAATTTTTTGGCCCAAAGATTGCAAACTGCTCGCTTATAAGTCTTACGCCATTTTCTTTACCAACATGACGAAATTTGACCACACTTCTCTGGAGTCCGTGCAGAGCAAATTCACAAAACAATTAGTGGAATTTTCCTCTAGTCAGTATCACAAAGATGGATGCTTCCCACTCAGCCTTAACCCTCCATGGCTGCGTCGCATGAAGTCCAACTTTTGCTTCCTGTTTAAGCCAAACTACCGTTTGGCCTTCTCGTGTATTGAACCCATCTTTCTGACTCCCTCCACGAATTGGGCCCTACGCCGTCGGTCACTGCAGCTCTCTATTCCTAGATCAAAATCGGCTTTCGTATCTATCTTTTTCCTTATAAAATGCCCAAAGCTATGAAATAAGCCCCCAATGAACATCCGCGAGAGTCTCTATCGCTCAGTTCAGAGGCTCGCTGGATCACTTCTTGACTATTCCCAATGCGATCCTCTTTATCGGCCGTAGCGTCACCGAAGAGCTGACCTACGAAAATAAGTTCGATTACTGGGAATATGGCACTTTCATTGCTGGCCTAATGACAAAAGCCAGGGAGTCTAATTTCTCTTACGTTGTACTGCACACAATCTATATTACAGCAGCTATGGTTTGTTGGCTTTTGTAACGATACCCAATCTAGTGCTTGACGATTCTCCTCATTATAGACAACGTTGACGTTCTAATGCCAAGCATTCTAAGGTTAATAATCTTGGATGTCTCTCCCCCTGCAAATAAATATGTGGCTTTGGACCCTAGGACACTGAGTTCCGCCGTCCACCACTTTACTTGATCTTTTCACTCCTTTCCCGTTCATTTTGGCTACCATCACCAGCCTGGGTTTTATTTCCGGCCTCATTTCGCCTTCTCTATTTATTTCATTACAGAATCTCTTATCCCGAATGCCTTCCTTCTGATATCTAATTGTTGGCCTGTGTTCTCGTCTCGTCTCTGTATTCGCCATCAACCAACTACTGTCATCTTCTCTCTTAAGCACCACTATTTCTCATCAGCAGAGATAAACCCATTTACAACAGATGGCTCGGAATGGTCTCTGATGGTCTTAGGCGTGATATGGCATTGTACGACACCGGTACACGGGTGCTGGCCTGTGCCTTACAACATAGGTTGTCCTGCTTCGTGTGTTTTCTTAGTCCCAATCTGCATTTTCCCAGCCTATGCTAGTGAAGCGCCTGATGACGTCAGCACCCATAACATAGCATCTTCCGAACTTAAGAAGGCAGAAAGCCCCCAGCAGTTGCAAAAAAAGACAAATACGCATAAAACTACGATCAGGCAGAGGGGCTGAGGAAAGTTCTTATATGGGCTCAACCACACCTCTGTTAGGAAACAAAAAAAACTAAAAAATGAAAGTGGAAAACAAAAAATACCCGGTGGGATCTATTCGATCTCAAAATAGCACCAATATTGGGCCAGGATGGAAATGTGCGACCATCATTTATGGGTATGTCTCCCATCAGCTCAGAACTGATCCTGTGAAAGAGGAACCCCCACATCGCTCCTGCCCGCTCGGCAAGGTTTTGGTTTTCACCCACGAGATTGACTGCGGCGGCAGCGCGGTGGACTCTCCACGTATGCTTATCCACTTCCCGGCTCTAAGTTTCAACAGCCCCACGTCCTCCTTAGGCGTACCTAGCATGCTTGTCAATGTCAAATACAATAGCCACC
Organism: Fasciola hepatica; assembly: GCA_948099385.1. Classification (NCBI taxonomy): domain Eukaryota; kingdom Metazoa; phylum Platyhelminthes; class Trematoda; order Plagiorchiida; family Fasciolidae; genus Fasciola; species Fasciola hepatica. The sequence continues at coordinate 50,300,792 of CANUEZ040000043.1, forward strand.
TCAGCCTCGACTTTTAACCTGTTGATCCAGACAGCATGTAGGTGTACCTGGCGAATGGCACCAGCCTTGGTGAAGTCCAAAAAAGAAAAAAAGAAAAGAACAAATTGGAAACCGGTCACCCTTTTCCATTCATACCCTCCTATATTCCGTCATCTTTGTTAAAATGCCGCCTCCTCGATGTCCCAGCATCCAAGCCACGTTTATATTTACAATCCCATCCAACAGCAACAAACACCAGCCAGCAGCATCAGATCTGTAAATACTCCACGGCTGCACTTGTCAGATATCCCTGAGACCAGTAATACGAACTAATATGTGGGTTCTTGGTACTTTTTTTGCCTCCTGCAAACTACAGTCACTACCTTGGCCTAGACTTTAAGCCCACAGATGTGGATAGCATATCGAGGCAACAGATGACCAACGCCTGGCTCATTCAAGTTCACAAAAAGTGAACATATAGAACCGTTCATATTTCACATTCCCAACTAACTATCCTCAATTTTGTAATAAAAAAGGTATTCGTGAAATCACCACTTCATGAGACTTCTTGCTCAAATTCAAGCTTAATCTCAGTATGCCAGCACCATATAATAGCAGCACAGGCGAACTTACGTCTACGCTTCTCTGCATGATACCAGTTTTTCCGATGCATCTCCACCGATGCCATAATAGTTGCTTCTACAATCTTACTTGAATTTTTCACAGAACTTTTTTGGTATAGAATAACCACTATACCAGAACGGACGGTAACAAACATAGTGCTATCCCAGCAGGGTACCAACCCTATCCACTTACATACTGTTCTTTCAAACCTGTATAGTTGAGATATCTTACCACCTCGGTGCTGGCCTGCATTCTGCTTGAGCAAGCAGTGTCAGAGGTTACTATTTCTAATTGCGTGCAAGCCATTTATCCTTTGAAATGCAGACACAGCAGCTTACTCGGTGTACGCTACTTTGCTAGCCTGTAGCAGGACAGCTCAGCCCCCTGAAAGTCTACGTTACTTAAACTCTTGAATTATAACCCAGATCAGAATATGGAATGTGCCACTGACGGTTCATATAAACCCAACCATTCCATTATTAGTTGTCATCATTTATTATCATAACCCGCAGCTGGAATCACGTCCGGGCTGCAAACCCCATTTACTTCAGGTTTGTCGTCACCCACTCCCTCGAGCTCCATATTCGATGACCAAGGTTTACACATAGACCCATACAGACAGAGACCTAAATGGAATCTTTAATACCAAATGGGATTGCAATCGAGCCGCGCACCTAAAACACACCCAACTACTTACCAGCAGATTGATTGACTTCTAAAGAAACACCTCCTTTACTGATGCCACCGATTAATGGACACATCCTTAACCTCGCCAGATGAACCATACCCACGAGATGGTGCACATCACCAATGAAGATGGCCCATCTTTGTACCTTGGTCTCATGTGAAACAACCCGATATCGGAGCTAGAATACTCGACACAGGAACTTGTTACCCACTACATTTCGATAAGCCATCCAAAAGCGAGGCCACTTATCCTCCTCATCCGCGGTTCCCGGTTATGACGCTGAATAACGCTGAGAATCAATGAGTCAATATATTTTTTGTCAGCGCAATAGAACAATAAGGCGCGAGCCTATGCGGAGGTTTTCCACTCCGGTAGCTGTTGCCAGATTTCATTTTCCTTTCGAATGGTATTCGGCCTGAAATTGGTTCTTCAATAATCCAGGACCCTCAGGCTGCGCTCCCTTTCTTCTGAATGGTACTGGTTATTGGTCGTGAAACTAAACTCACCTTTTTGTGAATTGCTATTAACTCAACAACCACCAACGTTCCCGAGCGCACTTTCATATTGTTTGTCCCATGTTTGCCTGTTTCATAACGTACTGCTTTTATTAAACACGGGAAAATCCGTCATTCTGGGCTAGCATCTCCTTCACAGAGAGCTTTTTTTCCAAATTTGTCGAGGTTTCCGAGCGTACTTCCATAATTTTTTTTCCCTTCTCCATGTTCCCAACTTACTGCTTTCACAGAACCCCAATAAGCTTCCTTTACCCACGGCTAGTGTCATTTTGGTTTGTAATGCATCATTAGCGATATTTATTCACGACATATTTTGTATCCCCGCGGGTCACAATTGCCCAAATCTGACTCGTAACCAGCTCGTATTTGCCGCGCAAACCATTATCATTTTGAGCACTAAAACTATTTCTGACTATGCTGTTTCCTTTCTGACATTTTTGATTTCCTTTCTTGAACTTCGTGTATAGTTCATAGATTTATGCAAAGTTGCACACCACAATAAAGCTCTTGCACGTGCATCTCGACTATGGTCGAGAAATATACTGTTATTGAAATAAGCGCATCAACTTGATACACCGGCACCCCGTCCATCTCGCGGATTATTTCGTCGATTGCAGCCTGAAGTACCCATGGCGACAGGTGCAGATTGGACGGTAGGAAATTGCATTGAAACATGCTCCATATCGTGTTAGTGGTTGTAAGTAGTTCAGATTGCTTGTGCAATGGAACTTTTTGGCGGGCGCCATCGAAATCAATTTTCGAGAAATACTTGCTTTTCATGAAGTCCTCGGGGTCCACCGCATTTACCGCGCATTTCCGTAAACGGGGATCCAAGGTCAATTAGCAATCACCCCAAATCCGGTTTGTTTGTCAGTTTCTCTTCATTGCCACAAAAATCGAGGTCGCCCAGGCAGACAAAGTCAACCGCGCAATGACGCCGTCTTGCTCCATTTTGGTGAGCTTCTTCAGAAAGTCCTCCCTCTGGCCTCATGGCAGCCATCGGCTTTTTAGTAATACCGGAGCACCATCCACTTCCAACTTCTCGGGTTCAACCACCGTGCCACCTTTTTGTTGCAGCATTGTGCGATCATCTGCTGAAGAACATGATGGTTCACCGGGTTGTCGGAGGTCGTGTTAAGGACTACCGACCGCTCCAAGGCATGCGAAGCCCTCAAGCCCAGGATGAATGTACGGTCTGCGGAAGTCAGAAACCATGCCGGGGCACAGTCGTTCTTCAACCAAAACATTAAAGTGGTCTCGCGCAGAGGTGAAAGTCGGTGACCTACAACCAGTGACCATGAAAGCGCACGGCAGTGGGTCGTATGGACACCCTGGGCTGAACCGGTGGCTTCGGACGGATGGACTCGCAACTCCCGCTACCCACAATGAACTGATGTCTCAAATCGCACTGAAAGTTGACTGGTCCGCACAGGAATTGGTTGGATTCACTCGAAATTCTTAGCGTGTATACCAGATAGCCACAATTTCTCGGATCCTCAGGGGCGGCACTAGTCGAACTGCACTTGGATTGACGGTAAACCTTGCGAATATGATCAGACCCTCCACAAAAATGGCATACTGCACTACGAAAGCGGCAGGTGGAAAGTAGGTGAAATTCGCCGGTTCACTGGTATAATTTCAGAAATCATTTTGATAGCAGGCTTCCGTTGAGGCGTCTGATTTTTGGGGGCTACTTTAAGGGCAAACGTGTTGGCAGTGCTCTGCGAAGTGCGGCGCCTTCGCATCGGTTGTGTCATCCACTTGTGCACACGTTTACCGGGCTCCGGAGGACTTAAGGCCGGGCTTAAGCAATGGCTTCTTTAGCAACCCCGGATAATTGATACCGACAATGAGGAGGTCAAGCAACTGGGTCTCCACTTAACCACCAAAATTACACTTTGCAGGCTGTGTCCGTAGTGTAAGGATGAATTCACGGAACCTCATGTTGGGACCACGAACCAGTGAATGGAATTTGGCGTGTTCAGTTGCATGGAAACTGACCGGAACCACGTCGCGTAGCAGTAGACCCTTGGACTCGTCGAACGGAACGGCGACAGGGGCTCTCGGGTATGCAGGGTTTTTCGTCAACGATTACGGTTAACGGCCGCCAGCCATCAGGAAGACGAGGTCTGGTTCTCCCACTTCACATCTCTCCGTGTGCTGCTCCGTAACTCAAGCCGTACCTAGATTAGATAGTGAGGTACGTGTTGGCCTCAAGCTGGTGCATCCTCCCCCGGAGTTAAACTGGCTGAATATTTCAGAGGGTATTGTTCTTAGGTACCCACCGGAATTAAGTGTTCATAGGATAAGGGGTCCAGGTGGCATCCACCCAGCCATCCTCAAACCTTTGGAGAAGACCACAGCTCAATCGACATGCGATCAGTACAGGTCCACGTTGGACCAGGGTAAGCTGCCTCAGAACTGGAAAACCGCGGCCCTCGTGCCGATGCATAAGAGTGGACCTAACTCGGCTGTGGATAATCACAGACCAGTGAGCCTAACTAGCCTCCTATGTAAAGTTCTTGAGGTCACCCGGGCCCACATCTTCCAGCGTTTACTGGAGCGTCCCAAGCTATGCCCAGCCCCGCGTCCCTTGCAGCACACAGCCTGTTCGCAACATTGGCTTTCGAACGGCTTTCGATCGGTTTGTTTGGTAGCCTCTTTACACTGCTCGCAAGTGAACTGATGCGAAAAAAATCGACGACGGGAGGTATGCACCATGCTCAATTGTTGTTGTATTTTAATATATTTGTTTATTTCTAAGAAATTACCTGAAATGCTTCGTTATAGACAATTCCTTTTCATGCCCTCGAACTGAACAAAATAAGCAGACTTATTCGGAAAACCATAGAAGTGAGCACCGGTAAAATAGTTTAGGAAAGGTGACAGAAATTAATGAAGCATAGCAAGTTTTTCAAACCGTTAGCGCAAATCGCTCGGAAACCTTTAAGAAACCGTACAAAAACCGGTCAGAAACTACTTAGAAGCTGCCGGAAAATGGATAAGTGTAATGAAAGGAACCACCCAAAAACCGGTCAAAACCGATTGGTTTCGGAGCCGTTTGCTGCGGCTTCATTGCGGAGGTTGCTTTCCTCAAATATATATCTTGACAGTCCAATTTCTTGCTCGCTCTAGGTAAAGTGAATCGAAGACTGGATGAAGGTAGACAAATCAAAGCGTGTTGCCTTGACTTTGGCACGGCATTCGACTCCGTTGTTCATCGTGTGTTGCTACGCAAGACGGGAACGTTTGATATGGGCGGCTGATGGACGTCCTTTCCTACAGGATGTTCTACATCGAGGTGGGGGGAAAACGATCTAATTTGGTGGACTTCTCCAGTGGCTTACTGCAATTACCCCTCTTAGGCTCGATACAATCCTTGTTGTCTACTGAGGACCTGGCATCAGCCCTTGAATCGCCTGGTTTCGCTGATGACATGAAAGTTGAAAGAACCCGGAGTAGGAGATATCTAGGACGGGAATATAGGAACCATCCTGGGCTGGGCATATAAGTGGGGCCAGCCGCTGGAAGCTAGAAACAGCCTTTTGTTGATGAGGCCAAAAGAAGGCCCAACTGCCCCTCATGCCTGAGGGCCTTTCATCATAAAAGCCGTCAGTGGGGTTGAAGGCCTCGGAGCCATTATAAACCATGATTCTAAGTCGGCCCTACCGGTGCTCTATTTTTACACAACAGGCCCGTGGTGATCTCATTCGACTGCCATCAGCACTGTCGTGCCTGCAGCCGGAAGTATTCGTACTTATTTATACGGCTATAGTACTTCCTTACTTAGGGACAGCTTGGAAGCTTGGTTACCCCGCTACAAAAAGGATACCGCCTACTTAGAGGAATCCCAACATCCCGGGACCCGAATCTTACAAGTGCGGAGGGGTAACACTTATGAACAGAGGCCCTGTGACCCTAATTTTCTCCTCCCGGAAAGAAGGAGGCCTAGCGGGGACCTCATAGAAACGTTCAAGGTAAAGAAGGGCTTTTATGATCTTGAGCACGATAGTCCATCCCAAATGGCTTTAGACTACTGAACTAGAGGAGTTGAGAATAACCTGGTGAAGGTTGGAGCTAGGTTGATAACCAGGTCTCACTTCGTCGGCAACAGGGTAGCCAACAGCTGGAACAGTCTGTCTAGTGCAACGGCAGACCTGCTAACCGACCAGTCCTACGGGAGGCCCGGGATCGTAGGTGGCACGATATGTTTCCCGGTGGTGAGCTCGGAGTATGTTCTCAAGATGAAAGAAGGGTACCGCTATAGTCCATCTGGGGTGCACTGCGACCGGCTTTTTCAGCCTTCTGTCTCAGTGAAGGTTCACTGCGCATAATGTCTCTCGCGGTTGATGAGCAACGAGGTTTCACCTTTCCCTCTCAATTTTGGGCACGGGTTCGAAGAAATCCACTGTTGTGGTGGGTAAATAACTGGTGTGCACAACATCGAAGGGATTCTGGAAGCTCGATTGGCTGTGGCCACTGTCCGTCCTGTGCAAACTGAACTGAACTGAACGGAACAGTTGTATTCATTTTTTCCTCTACCCGCAGGGGACACGAGAAGATGTTCACCTTAATCTCGTTGAAGCACCGAGAGATCAAACGGGTTTTTCGGTGCAAGAAACTGAAGGATCAAGCATATCGCCTTCAAGTCTTGGTCTTCCTGGTGGAATAATGGGCTTGCAGACGGTCCAGTCCCCCAAAGGTGCCCTAGATTGCAAAGTGGTACGATATATTCTCTTGCAGTGAGAGTTTATTATGGGAACCAGATGGATGACGGGTAGCACTATCGTCTGCCTTGAGTATGTTTTAATCAAATTTTTCGTTTATCGCATACTGTCTCAGTGAAAGCTCACAATGCATAACGTCTCCCGCAGTTGACTTGCGATGAGATTTTACCTTAATGGTTCTCTGCCCTGTATATTGGTGCATGCGGTCATTCGAAGGAATAAACTGTTCAGTGGCCCTCCCTCATTTACGTGCTCTAACTTCTCTTATCTATCTCCATTGAACTTCTTTCGCTCTACTCGGTCCAGACTGACCCCTTTCCTCTTCTTTGTTTTGCTTTAGCATTCCAACACCAAATCCAACTCCGGCGACCACCACCCACCTCCAAATCATCATCCTTATTCCTAGTTTTGGTCATTATCTCTGTATTCTCATTTACCCAATGGCTCATAGATATCATTATTCCGAAAAGTAGTCCATGTCTAAGTTACTAGATTTTTCTTTTCACCAGTGACCGTTGATCCCAATTTGGGAGCGTCACAGACTGCTTCTCTCTATTCTTATGTTTCCAGACACCAACCGGCGTGCATCTCCCTTTTGATGTCTCGGAATGATCCGGAGATAATACCAGCGAACTATCTGGCCCACAATTCCGGCTGAAAACCTTATACCTGCCCAGTATAACATCGCTCACTCATTTACTCCGTTCTCCGGGATCCCTCGCAACCTGCTAGACCACCCCATCCCCACGGCTATGTAATCCCGACCAACATCACCTGTATGTAAATACTTACCTGACTTTTAACTGATCATTTCTCTTGCAAGCTACGTCTATGCCACTATCATAGCCACGCTCCACAAATCGATTCTTTGCCATTTCCTACTTTCATTTTGACGCATTATATTCCTTTCTTCTGAAAGCACACAATCCGCCCAAAGTCTACTTGGTTCTGTGCGGCCACCTCTTCCATCATCACTCTGGCAACCACAGTCCAGTGTGTTCTTCTTTTGTTATAAAACTGGATCAACCGACATACGTTCACTGAACTTCATCACTGTAGTCCTCGACTGATTTTTCTTGTTCTTTTTGCGTAATGCCTCCTCTTTTCATTGTCTAATTTTATATCGTAACCCCTGTCACACAATGCAAAGCTTCATTGCTTGATTACATCTGCTTTGAAAATGTTTCTTTTTCAAGGCAACCGAGTATCCGTCAATCCATTCCGGTCCTCCGTCAGGACAGTCTTCCTTCTGCAAGATTTGTGTGAATCTTTAGTACTATCCATCTACTCCACACTTTGCAGAATAATTGCACCTTACCTTCTGCCGGGTCGGCTACACGACCCTGAGTTTAACTTTTTCGGGCTCTACCACAGAAATTGACCCTAATGCCTTCTCTTACATTCAATCGCATGCACATAATTGTACGGTCCTCCTGAAACCCTGATTCAACCTTCATTTGTGCTGTTTGATCTTTCATTGCAGCATGTTTCGGCGTTATCCGAAATAAACTTTTATTATTTTATTGCATATTGTGTCAGCAAACGTCCACGAGGCATAAAGTCTCTCGCGGTTGATGTGCGGTGTGGTCCTGCTTCAATTGTTTTCTGCCCTGTATATTGACGCATGCGGCTATTCGAAGAAATAAATTGCCTGCGAAGCGCGCATTCCGTCCAAGGAATTCTGGGTGCCCGATTGGCCACGAACGCTCTGTCCCGCGCAAACTCTCCCTTGGTCTTCCTTGATGAGTCTGGCCATTTTTGGAATTTTTAGGACGCACAGCTTGTCCCTCCTCATTTAAGCCAATATTCATCTGTACGGATTTGGTCCTGAATAATGTCGACTTCCCCCACCATTGGTATAACCACCTTCTCAGGCGAGGCTACTTTCCTCAAGAGGCAAGATAATTCCCCCTTTGTGGCCAGCGTCTAATTCCTCAATCCGGACGAGACGGTCATTCATAATGAGCTGGCAACAGATGCACTAAAATGTGCAGTCCAAAGTCAGGCTGCAGAGATAGTTGAGCTAAAGGCCACTGTCCGTACCCTTAAGGATGAGTTAGCCAGCTTGAGCAGCTTGGTTATCAAATCCCTTCCATCATCTCAGGCAGCTGATCAGGTGTGTAGAGTATCTGATCGGCAAGTTCTTAATGTCACCAAGATTTTGCGAGACGCAGAGAAATTCCTCAGGCTAGTCATCCTTTGGAGTAGCTTCCTCATCTCGGATCATACTCATGACACTTATTCACAGGTGTTTAACCGCCCTAAGCTCCCTCTCCATTTTACAAGTCGGTCCCTTTGGCAGGCAACGAAACGCGCCAACCGGGTACACGGCTTCTCAGTAGAAGTGAGATCCACAGAGGCAGCCAAAAGTATTGCTTCCTCGGCCGCATAGCTCGAAGAGGAAGTTAAAGGGCTTGTAAAGTCCAGCCACCGGAACGCTCGAGCGACGCGTAGCAACCAATTTCGACACAATTCAAAACAACGTCGATTCCAAAGCTACGGTACTATATACAACAAATTAATTAATTTTACAATAATCAAACCTCAATAGTGTTCCTTCTGGGCTCTTTCGCTCCAAATTGGACAACAAATCAACAACTGCAGCTGGGTTACAGCAAAGGTTAGCTACAGAAGATGAGATTACCAAATACAGTCGCAACGAATTTCAAGCTGAGCGACTCTTGCTCGAGGCAACGGTAGGAGTCCGGTTTGTGACAAAGATTTAAAGAAATAAAACAAACAATCGGAATTCCAGCAAAGATAGTTTATACGAATGATAAATGTCGTTTGTAATATGGATGCTAATGCATGGAACGGGGTTTCCTGAACTCCTTTACACCGGCCCCCAAAATCCGACCCGGATTTTTCCCGTGCACCGCTAGGTGCGGTCGGCTTCATGCATCGGCTCGCCGTTCGGTTCCCCAAAACCTAAAACTTATCACCGTCAAGAGCAGCTCCCAGTCGGACAAGTGGATCAACTCTCAGTGGTCCCTCCCGATTCGGCAGATCCGAAGACCCGCCTCCCACCTGAGAAGAGTTGGCCTCTGAACTTACACCACCAGTGTCCGGTTCGCCCTCAACAAGACAAATCTTTCTAATGTCATGGAGCACTAATCCTTCATTAGTTCGCACGGTTGCCGTTCGCACCAAACCATCGTCCGAAACTGAGATGCTTTCGATGACTCCTATCGGCCACCGGCCACGCGGCAAGGCCTCCGAAACTAGTAGCACTACATCACCCGATCTAGAGTTGCGTTCTCGAGTTATCCACTTCTGCCTCTGTTGTAATAGTGGAAGATATTCCATGATCCATCTCTTCCAAAACACAGATGTTAGGTAGTTTGCCTGCCTCCACTGACGAACCAGTCTATCGCGCAACGAATCCGTTGGAATATCCCGTGGGTTCGCCCTCAGGATAAGTAGGTCATTGGGCGTGAGTACTGGCAGATCACGACAGTCCGAGGTCAAAGGCACTAGCGGTCGTCCGTTTACTATCCGCTCACTTTCCGTAAGGAATGTCAACAATATTTCGTCAGTCATTGGCTGCTCGTCACAAATTAAAAGAAGTATTCTTCTAGCCGAGCGCACCATGATCTTTCATATACCACCACGGTGACTAGCTTGTGGGGGATTGAAATGCCACTGCACGTCCCGTTGCAACAATCTATCAGCAATCTTATCACTAGACCAGTTTCCCATTAGGTTCTTCAATTCCCTTTGAGCCCCAACAAAGTTTGTACCGTTATCACTAAAAATCTCGGACGGCGCCCCTCTCCTCGACATGAAACGCAGCAATGTCATAATGAATGAATCCGTGCTTAGAGAATAAGAAACTTCAATATGCACTGCACGCATCTGTAGGCAGGTGAAGATGCATCCATATCGTTTCTCCATGCTGCGCCCATGTTTAACCGCAAATGGGCCGAAATAATCTATTTCGACGTATTTGAACGGAAACCAACCTAGTTGGACTCTAATGGCTGGTAGAGGAGCCATCATCTGCTTGCCTACGACCGTCAAATGATTCCGGCATTTCCAACATCCTCCAAGTACTCGCTTGACGGCAGCTCCCCCTGTACAATCCAAAATTTTTTGCGAAGTTCGGCGAGTAACTGAGAAGGTCCTGCGTGCCCTTCTATCGCGTGATACCATCGGATTATCGAGTCTGTTATCGGGTGAGTCTTGGGTAGTATCACCGGATGTTTCACACCCTGAAGCTGACTGGAGTAGTTCAGTCGTCCTTCAACACAAATAATTCCATTTAATTAAATTGGATCAAGTTTTAATAGGGTTCTGTTCATCGGAGATTTGTTAGTGCATAGGTTATTGCTCCTGTCTTGTAGCCATTTTAGCTCTTCGCCATAGACCTTAGCTTGTACAATCAAAAAAACACTTTCCTCCGCTTGAGCAAAGTCGTTTAACTTCAAGGGCCCAGTTGTCAATCCTAGATCCGTGCGCCCGCCTCTCATGACTGCAACGTACATTTAAAAACGGGTTAACCACGCTACCGACTTCAGCAAGTGAAACCAACTGGAGTGCCTAGCTAGAAGTGCGTCCGTCCATGCATCCTGCAACACTGTGAGAACTGTACCCGAAGGCTGCTTCAACTGAACGTTTGGTGGTGCTGCAGACACCGTAGGACTGGTCGGCCATGAAGTTTCATCGTTTCTCGAGAATTTAGGACCTTCGAACCAGCAGCTGATATCACTAGGTGATGTTGTGCCTCTTGATGCCAAGTCTGCAGGATTAGCCTCCGATCTGACATGACGCCACTGCCAGGGTTCCGACCACTGATGGATTTCAGCCAAACGGTTGGCAACGTACGTACTAAATCTCGTTTTAGTGTTGTTTATGTAGTGCAAAACTATAGCAGAGTCCGTCCAGTAGTAGATCTTACCAAACTTGATTCCACTTTCTTCCATAAGAATCCGAGAAACTCTAACGGCCAGTCTTGCTGCGGCTAACTCCAATCGAGGGATGGTTACGGTCTTCAGAGGAGCTACCCTTGACTTAGAGAACAGTAGGGCACAGTAGGGGGCTACGTCCCATGAAACCATTCTGGAATACGCCACCACCCCATAGCCAACTTCAGAAGCGTCACAAAATACATGAAGCTGTACACCTTAGTTCAGTGAGTCACCTCTAATAATAGAACGCTGAATTTTGAATGCGCATAGTTGTTCCATACTTCTTAACCACTCATTCCAGCATCGTAGGGGTTCTTCTCCAATTGGGTCGTCCCAACCAAGCTTCAAGCGGCACAGTGATCGCAATAACACCTTGCCTGGCAGAATGAAAGGTGAAACCAACCCTAGTGGGTCGAACACGGATGATACTATAGACAACAAGCCACGCCTTGTTTGAGGTTTTTCGCGTGTTGCGAATGAAAACTGGAACGTGTCTTCTATTGCATTCCATTCTAACCCCAACGTCCTCTCCGGCACAGGCGGGCGATCATCTTTTTCCAAAGTGGGATGGGCCAGCTCAGATTTTGATAAAATATCCAGCACCTCCTTACGATTACACACCCACTTATGAAGCCGGAATCCACCTCGTGATAGTAACTCACTCATCTGGATAGCAAAAACTCTTGCATTCTCCGGTGTGGGCAAAGAACCAAGACAGTCGTCTACATAGAAGTTGTTATACACGGCCCTGGAGACGTAATCCTCATACTGTCCCCCCCAATCGTCTGCCGTGCGACGTAACGCGAAATTTGCACAAAATGGGGAGGAAGTGGCACCAAAGGGGTGGGCATTCATCTGATATTCAACAAGATTACCACCTAGTCGACCATTTTCCCACCAGAGGAACCTCAGTGCTCCTTTGTCTCTCGTCGACACTCGAACCTGCATGAACATTTCTTCAATATCCGCAGCCAATGCGACAGATTCCTTTCGAAAACGAAGCAACACTCCAACTAAGCTTGCTGTCGTATCCGGGCCCTGTAGCAAGTAATCATTCAAGGAACGTCCCTGGAATGCAGCCGCACAGTCAAGCACCACCCTCAACTTGCTAGGCTTTTGAGGGTTTGCAACCGCGTGATGTGGTAGGTACCACTTTGGCTCAAAACCCATTTTTAGCTGCACATCGGGCACTAACTGGGCGTGGCCCTTGCGCACATAACCCTCTATTACTGTAGAGTATTTCTCAAAGAATTCCGGGTCACGCGCAAACCTTTTCCTCAAGCCGTTCAATCTCTCTTTGGCCACAATAAAGTTATTTGGAAGTCTCACTTCAGGATTCCTCCACGGAAGTGCAACTTCATAGTGTCCGTCCAACCAGGTTGTGGCATTGGAAACCATATCAACGGCCTGTTTGTCTTCTAATGAAGGAGAGTTTTCCGATGCACACCCATCGCAGAAATCGGCATTGTACAGTCGATCGATCTGTTCTGCTAAGGGGTCGATTCCCCTCTCAATGTGGTTTACTGTCCTCACAAAGCGTGGTTCCTGGTTTATCAGACCGAGAACAATCCATCCTAAAATCGTCCGCACAGCATAGGGTTGTTTTCTTTTGCCGCATCTTTGCTCTAATGCCCAATGTGCTTCTGGGACGTCGGCACCTATCAGGATCCGCACTCTCGAATCTTCCAAATTCTGTCTTAGGATGCAATGTAGGTGAGGCCAGGATAAAATGTCCGCATCTGTGCAGTACTGGACTGCTTGGATTGGTAGCCTATCAACACAAAAGGCTCTCTCTATATTCACGAAATCATTCTCTGACAATGAGTTCAGTCGCAGCTCCGTTATTGCCGAATTCCAAGTGGTAGTCCCATTTACGGTCGAAATCGAAAGTGAGGTCGGGGATGCCTTCAGGCCCACCAGCTCCATAATGTCTTTTTGTATTAGAGTCACATCAGGCCCGCTGTCCAGCAGAGCGTAGGTCTCCACCGAGCCCCCCGGTCCGTCTACTCGCACTGGTAGTACACCTAAACTGACCCGACAATCTAGCCTAAGAGTAGCCGCACAATTATTGGTCCGCTGCCCAGGCTTTCTTGCCTCGTCCGTACCCAGCTTATCCAGCTGCAGCCCTTGTGTTGTATCTTGCGTGACTCGATCGGTACATTGCTTCTGTGCAACATGCAGTAGAGAGTGGTGCCGTTTCGGACAACCTGATGTTGAACATGGTTTGGAAACAGAAGAGTTGCTAGACAGATGTCCACACTTGAGACACGAAAAACAAGCCTTGATTTCTTTGATCAATGCCCAACGACCGGGTATATCACGAGAAAGGAATCGCTGACATTCCTCAAGTGCGTGTATTCCATTACATACCGAACACCTATTAGCTGCGACCAACAAAGTACTACCCTGATTTGGCATGAACCGTGTCGCTTCTGGATTCGGGTTTTGTGCATAATTCCTCAAACTGGATGACCGCGAATACCCCTGAGCCTTGCTACTGGCAGCCAGTTTGCCAAACCTACTTCGAGCAATCCTTGCCTCACGGGACACTAGGTGCTGCAGATCTTGGAACCTTGGTTCGTCTCCTCTTCCCAAAATATCATCAACGGTCCTAGCCCACAAATCCTGGAGACGCGTTGGTAGCACTCGAGTGATACGTTCCATAGTCTGCAATGAGTTGAGGTCTGACATGCAATTCATCTGCGTGAGGGCAACTTCACAGTTCAGCATTTTTAACGACAATTTGGTCAGGGCATCCGAATCTTCCACCAGAGGCTCCAGACCTTGCAGTAAGCCGTCAATCAGTGAACGAGCCACTACATGATCTTGTCCATACAGATCCTTTAGGATTTCCCTAGCCCTATTGTATGCCATTGTTGGAGGCAACATAACACATTCGGCAATCGCATCCCTTGCTTGTCGCTTGCAGTAATGCATCAAATAAAGTAGGCGCTGGCCATCGTCTCGAACTCTACCTTCGACGTAATATTCGAACTGTTTCACAAACCTCCAGTACGTTGACGAGCAGCCCGCAAATGACTCCAGTTCCACCCTGGGTAAGTCCAAACGATAATTCACCGCAGGTTCCGCCACTGGAACCAAGCTTGTTGTTCGTGGTGCATCGTTCTGCACGTGGCAATCACCTAGGTAACGAGAAAGATGTGCACTGGTCATTACTCCACCCTTGACTTTATCTCTGTTGACTAGATCTTCTTCTTCCTCAGCGAGTGCCAAACGCAGTTTCGCCATTTCCGTCTCATTCCTCACCTGGAGCAGCTTACGTTGCTTATCTAACTCTAATTGTTCTGCAACCTGCTTCTCCTTCAACTCAGCTAACAACAGATCAGCTCTAGCTCTATGGGAAACCGAGCTAACCCTAGAACAACCTGATATACTAGAGCCTGAGCAAGAAACATGACCAACACCTACGGGCAGAGGGTTTTGGTTCACCTGCAGGGTATTGTCCTTTGATTCGGAACGGTTAGCCAATTCGCTGCGTAATTTCATGCCTCAGCAATTGCCAAGAATATTGAGTACTGTAAAGTCCAGCCACCGGAACGCTCGAGCGACGCGTAGCAACCAATTTCGACACAATTCAAAACAACGTCGATTCCAAAGCTACGGTACTATATACAACAAATTAATTAATTTTACAATAATCAAACCTCAATAGTGTTCCTTCTGGGCTCTTTCGCTCCAAATTGGACAACAAATCAACAACTGCAGCTGGGTTACAGCAAAGGTTAGCTACAGAAGATGAGAGTACCAAATACAGTCGCAACGAAATTCAAGCTGAGCGACTCTTGCTCGAGGCAACGGTAGGAGTCCGGTTTGTGACAAAGATTTAAAGAAATAAAACAAACAATCGGAATTCCAGCAAAGATAGTTTATACGAATGATAAATGTCGTTTGTAATATGGATGCTAATGCATGGAACGGGGTTTCCTGAACTCATTTACAGGGCTCGAGGGGGTATCCGTTGACAAACTACTCCACCAAAGGCCCGGTATTGAGAGTGCTAAGCCAGCAACCCCACGAAATGTCGATCCCAATTTTAGGGCGCTGCCAGCCCTCCAGGTAACTCGCCTTGAGGATCGAGCTCCATTATCACCAACAGTGGCTTCCCTGCCCACCCCATCTCATGTCGCGGAAAGTACCCCCAAGTAGTAGAAACAGTGCTAATAAACACCTGGCACCTACGAAAAGTCTCCCAGACTCAACATTGTTAATACGACCTTATTAGCAGACGAGAATCAGCCACCTCGAGCCCAGACACTAACCTGCAACCTATCCTGCTGAACGCTGCAGTGAGCAGGTTAACGCACCAGAAAAGGTCTATGGCCTTGTCATAAATAACAGGATCACGAACAAGGAGACTCAGACCACTGAATCATGCAGTCCGCTCAAAAGTAAGCCACAAAGTGTTGCCCATCCTCTCAGGAGACTGGAGGATTTAGACCGTCCGCGTGGTGTAATACCTCCAGGGTTACTAGACCTCACGAATCACTAGTCCTCCCAACAGTGTTCGCCCCCTGGCCCCTCAATATCTTCAGCTTCCAACTCCCCCAGAACCTCCTTTCCACCCAAAACACTCCCTCTTTCCACCTCCTCAAACCCAAAACCAGTTGTCTCTGGCGATTCTGCAACAACTCCTAAGCATTTGCTCAGGTGTTTTTACAGCAACTGCCTGAGTGTGCTGAGCAAGATCCCGAAGCTTTGGCAGCTTGCAGTGGATAAGGAGCCTCAGATCATAGCCTTCACGGGAACCTGGCGCATCCCTGATATACTTGATGCCAAAATATCCATTCCGAGGTACTTCACAGTAAGGCAGGACTCCGGCAGGGGTCGTTCCGGCGGGGTTATCATATACTACGATAACCCTGTCCCTCCGACGATTATGTGAACAACTCTTACCCTTTGATGTACTGACTGCTTGTGGGTTGTGTTTATGCCGTCCGGGACAGACACCCTGAAGCTTAGCGTAGTCTACCGCCCTCCCGCGTGCAATTTAACCGATAGCCCAGGTCTCATGGATTTGGAAGCCTCTCTGCAAAACTACACAGACTTCATCTCTCTGTTAGTCACTGGTGACTTCAGCCCACCCAGTATCGACTGGCAAACAGATGACGCCCCTGATGTCACCCTTGGCAAACACCTGGATCTCGTTCTCAAGAACTCATTGGAAGAGAACGTAAAGGATCCGACCAGATATCGCACAGGACATGTTCCGTCCCTACCAGGCCGGGTAATCACCGATGAATGGTTCCGACTAGATGTGGTGCACTACTTGTGATCTTTCGGCAAACAAGAGGTCACATTTTCATTGAGTTCGATTATATTGTGAAGTGGCCCCCTCTGCCCTCAGAAATCAACATTCTGAGATCCCTCAAAAGGACTGATGTTGACCAAATCGGTGCATTCATTTGCTCCCAGCTATATTCAGTTAACCTGGGTAACTCTGCTAATAAGGTGGCAGAGGATCTCAGAGAGTTGATCTCCTTAGCTGATAGGCTACTTGTCCCCAGAATTCGCCTTCCACAGACCGGTCACCGGCCCCCCTTCGCCCCATCAGGTGCTTTCTGGATGAACCCGCAAGCTACTTTGCCAGACATAAAGTCACAGGTCTTGCCCGCTATGCAGGAGACTTCAGGGTTATCCGTAATAAATGCAAAGACAAGATCAGGTCTTATCAAAATGTAGTCCAGTGATCTGTACCTGCTCTAGCACGGGCCAACAGGGCATTTTTCTTTCAGTACATGCGCCATCTAAGGGGCACAGCTCCGACTCCGCTTGCCATCAAAGACCATGCAGGATACCCAATCATTTCCTCCAGTCAATTAGCCGAGGCCTTCAGCTCCTACTTTTGTACAGTTCTTAGCTCCATACCGACATCCTCTCACCCCACCATGCACCCGATATCTTTGTGTAATACCACTAGCCATATCACGATTCCCATTGGCGCAGTTGCACAAGGTTTCCGTCGGGTTAACCAATATTTCTCCCTTGGTCCTGGCTTATTCCACTCCCGCATTCCCAAGGAAACGGCGGACACATTGTATACTCCCCAAGCATCTCTTCTTCAGCCATGTGTCGACTTTGGATTTTTCCCCCTCATCTGGGAAAGGGCAGTCATTGCACCCATGTATAAGAAGAGTAGTAGACACCTTGCTTCTAGTTACAGACCTATAAGTCTGAATAGCATCACCAGCGAATTGTTCGAGCTAATTCTTAAGAGTGCGGTTCTCTCACATCCGCATAGAAGTAGGATCCTATCCCCGTCCCAATGCGAGTTACTTCTTGGCAGATCATGCATCCCCGATATACTTACTGTCATGGATAGTCTGATGAAAGCCTACGATGACGGCCGGCTCTCACACGCTGTATTCATCGGTTTTGCTGGAGCCTTTGGCTAGGTCCCGTGCCCCTCTTTATAAACTGCCAACATACGGGCTAACAGGCTCCACGTTTGACATCTTACGCAGCTTCCTTACAGGCCGCACCTTCGTGCACAAGGTGGGGAATGGTTTGTCTCAACCCCATCAGCAACTACTGGAATCCCACAAGGATCGGTCTTAGGTCCTCTTCTTCTCTTGATCTACATAAAGATCTTCCGACAGCCTTTCCTGTGAACAATGTCGTAAATGCGGACAATGTAACCCTCTAGAGTTCAAGCGCTGAAAACCTGCAAACTGCAGTTGATGAAAAAACCCTGGTCCGAGATTGGAACCTCCCAGTTAATGATGACAAAAGTGTGAACATGTCTTTTGGCAGAGGGGTTGGTCACACGTTCTTCAATAACGGAGCAACTACACTGCCTGGGGTTGACTGACACAAGGTGCTCAGTTTCTGGTCAAATTGTAACCTGTCCCTCCCTCATCATCACCAACTTGCGAGCAAGTCTGCCTTTCTAGTCCTTAATATGGTTCGAAGGTCATTCCCGCGCATCTCTTGGGATGTTTTCCTCATAATTTGCGGCACGTAAATCCGTCTCCTATCGGAGTACTGTGGTCAGGTAGTGCACTCTGGTCTTGTTCGAGACCGCGTGATCCTAGAAAGAGTTCGGAGGGCCTCCATCAAAGCAGTCTGGGGTCCGTCTTGTCTACCTTGTCCCGTCCGCCTCTCACTCCTCAACTCTATCCCTTTGACTTAAGACGCGTAAGGGGTGATCTGTTTTTGATGTTTCACCTTTTTGAATCAGGTCATAGCGGTTGCTTCTTCTCCGTCTGTCCAGCCTCTTCTCTACGTGGTCACAGCAGGAAGGTTGTTAAACCGAGACCACGCACTTTTTTACGAAATAACTTTTTCAACCGCAGGGTTATCACTCTGTGGAACACCCTCCAGGAAGATATTGTTCTCCCGCAGAATAAAACTATCTTCAAGAAAAAGTGAGACCTCCACCTGCGTCACTCCAAGTAATTTATTGTCCAGAAAAGTGAAATAGATATCTTTTATTGCATTTCCATTCCGCTATATGTTCGTGAATGTCACACCCCTTTTCAGCTTAAGGCACTGTCCATAGTGAGACACTGCATGTAGTTATGTAAGTTTTGATTTTTTTGCCCGCTGCCCCACCCCCGCTTCACTTTGCCCTCGTTTCATCCCGGTGAATCAAACAGGCGATCAAAGATTTCCTCGAGAACCAGGACGGTTGGGCTCAGAGCCTCGAACCCGTGTAGTAATTCAAGACTACTTTTCCCTTCTGTTTTTAGAGGGGATTCGAAGGAACAAGCTGGGCAGTGATGGGTGCCCAACTAGAGTGTATACCACCAAAGGAATTCTGGATGCTCGATTGGCCGCGGTCATTATCTGTCTCGTGTTCTCGACGGAAAGACGGCGCATTCGCGGGGATTTGATAGAAACCTTCAAGGTAATGAAAGGACTGTCAGGAATAAGTCGAGAAGACCTTTTTTCTCTGATCCCCGAGAGAGGCACAAAAGGGCATAGCCTTAGATTACAAAGGAAACATTCGAGGCTCCAAATAAGGGCGAAGTACTTCTCAAATAGAGTGGTACCCTATTGGAATAAGCTCCCGGAAGAGGTCATAAATACCACAACAGTTCAGTTCAGTTCAGTTCAGTCTGCACAGGACAGGTAATGGCCACGGCCAATCGAGCGTCCAGAATTCCTTCGATGGTATGCACACCAGTTATGCACCCACCACTGCCGAGTGTATTTCGTCGAATCCCCGCTAAAAATGAGAGGGAAACGGAAAACCTCATCGCACATCAACTGCGAGAGACATTATGCATCGTGAGCGTTCACTGAGACAGTATGCAATGAGGGAAAAAGTCTGCCAAAACATACTCCAGAAGGACCACAGTGCTACCCGTCATCCATCTAGTTGATATTCTTAAGGCTCACTACAAGGAAAGATCTCGTACCACTTGCGATCAAGGGCACATTTGAAGGATTGGACTGTCTGCAGATCTACCATTTCACCAGGCAGACCGTTCCAGCTGTTCACAACCCTGTTGCTGAAGAAGTGCGATCTAGCCATCAACCTAGATCGGGCTTTTATCAACTTCTTTTCGTGTCCCCTTGTTCTGGAGTCTACGGCCAATTGGAATAGACTATCTGGTCTAAGGCCAGAAAAGCCCTTCATTACCTTGAACGTTTCTATGAGATCTCCTCGACTTCTCCTCCTTTCCAACGAGAAGAGATTCAGGCCACAGAGTCTCTGCTCGTAAGTCTTACCCCTCTGCCCTTCAACCATCCGCGTGGCGAGACGTTGGACTTTCTCTAGGCAGGCGGCGTCCTTTTTGTAGAAGGGTGACCAAGCCTGCACACTACCTTCTAAGTGAGGTCGTACTATAGCCATGTAAATAGGTACGAATACCTCCGGCCTCCTGCAAGACAAAGCCGATCGCAGTCTAAAGAGCTCCCCACGAGCCTTATGCGCAGCCGCGTTGCACTGCTCCGACCATTTGAAGTCACTTTTCATGATGATCCCCAGGTCTTTAACCCTACTGGCTGCCTCTTCGGTGAACAGCCCTTGATCATGAGCGACAGTTAGGCTCTCTGTTGCCCTTGACAAAAAATGGCTTTTTTGAGCGTTTAGAGGTAAGTCCCATTTGTATGCCCAGTTTAGGACGGTGCCTATTTCCCTGCCCAAGTCCGCCCTACTCTCAGATCCAACAATCTTCACATCATCCGCAAAAATAAAGCTGGGCGATTGAAGAGTGGATGCTAGGTCATTAATAAATAACAAGAATAGGACCGGGCCTAGGACGGATCCCTGAGGTACACCACTGGTGACGTTCACCAAACTGGAGCACCTGTCCCCCACTTTGACATAAAGCGTCCTGTGGGAGAGGAAGTCCTCCAGCCACCTATATACTGGCCCACCTATACCGAAAGTCTCCATCTTGCATAGCAAAAGACGATGATTAACGGAGTCGAACGCCTTGCTAAAGTCGAGGTAACATACCTCAACATGCTTACCTTCGTCCAGTCGTCGAGTTACTTCATCTAAGAAGCACAGGAGATTGGTCAGGCAAGATCTATTTTTCAGGAATCCATGCTGCGCCGGGTTTAGCATGGAGTGCTGCAGTAAGTGCTGGCAGATATGGGCACGGATGATCTTCTCGAGAACTTTACAGAGAATGCTAGTTAGGCTTACCGGCCTGTAGTTCTGCACATCCGACTTAGGCCCACTCTTATGTAATGCCACGACTGCCGCGACTTTCCAGTCCTGAGGCAGCTTTCCCTGGTCCAACGTGGATCTATACAATCTGCATACCGATGGAGCTATGATATCCGCCAACGGCTTGATGATAGCTGGATGAATGCCATCTGGGCCCGTTGACTTGTGGCTGTTTAACTCCTGTAGGTACTTACGCACGCATTCCTCTGAAAGATCTAGCTCGTTTAACTGAGGAGGATGTATCAGCGCCAGATCTACTAGTACCCCACTATCTATCCTATGTACACTACCAAAGTATTCCCCCAGGGCGTCTGCTTTGCCCTGGTCGTCAGTGACAATACCATATTCTCTAGTGGATAGCGGACCTACGGCATTTCTTGTTGAGCCTTTAGACTGTACATAGCTGTAGAACTTCTTCGGCTGTTGTCTTACAGACTGGGCCAATTTCAGCTCAAATTCCCGTTTAGAAGTTCTCAAAAGGCTTACAGTCTCGTTTCTCAGCTTCGTATAGCGATTCCAGGCTAGCTGGCTGCCGGAAGCTTTGTACTGGTTCCAATAGCGGTTTCTACGTCTGATGGCCTTGGCTATTGCAGCCTTCCACCACATGGGCTTGCCCTCCCCACTCCTTCGTTTTAGGGGTGCGAACTCTTCCTGTAGGGCAGTCAGGGATCCTTTTATTGCCTGCCAGCGCTCCTCCACAGTAGCCTCCTCTGGCGCGTCCCAGGTCAAACCCATCGCCCTATTACGAAGCCTATCTATGTCCATACTACCGAAATTCCTAATCAGCCTTGAGGGTACCTTCGGTTGCCGCATGCATAGAACTATTTTGACACACACGTGGTCACTCTTTCCCAGCGGTGCACAATAATGCAGTCCAGCCACATCGTTGGGGAAGTTCGTTATAGCTAGATCCAGCAGGGATGGAACGCATCCAGTCCTATATCTGGTATTCTCCCTAATATGCTGATGCAACGCATTATCATGCAGCCATTCTAAATAGGTTTGCTCCTCCGATCCCGGCACGCAGACCTCAGCCACCCAATCGATGTGCGGAAGATTGAAGTCACCCACTATGAGGGTCTTTTGTGCGTCCTTAACTAGTTCAGTCAAAGTCCGCAGCAAGCAAACGTCCTCTTCGTGGTTTGTGCTTGGTGCCCTGTAGACACAGACGACGTTAACCCTTCTGCCTGGAAGGATGATCGTAACGGCGCATAGCTGGATATTGCGAGTGCACATCTTGGTCTGGGACTCAAGGTGGTTTGCACCTGACCTAACGAGGATGGCTACTCCACCACCAAGGCAATCTTGTTCCCGATCCTGCCTGTAGGCTGCAAAACTGTTACTTATTAGGCCTGGCACATGGTCTTCTTCAGAAAGCCACGTTTCCGTGACGGCAACTATTGATGCTTTCTGTTCGTCAGCGGTTTTTGCAAGTTCCGCCCATTTGTTTCTAATACTACACGCGTTAGTATATAACACCACCGCGTTTGCTCCGTCGCCTAGGTGTCTTTTTTCATTCATTCCTGACTGTTTCTCAGGCGCAACGCCTGAGATGATGGCACGTTTTTTGCTTCGGAAGGCTTTTAAGAAAGCAGTAGACCTATGTTGGGTGGCAGTATACCCCGAGTTATGTTAAGCAGCTTTTAGGGTCAGATGCAATTTACTTATTGTTTCCACCTTACTCTGCCAGGGCTGATACTGCACAAAATTTCTGCCTTTCAGAAAAAAAAAATCACGCAGTGTTGGGAGCTACGGAAACGCGCCGACAACACAACTATCTGGACACACGATTGGCTCTAGCCACACCAAGTCCTGTGCAAACTGAACTGAACTGAACTGAACTGAAGTGAACTGAACTGACCCGGTTGACCTTGAGAACTGAACTCGGAGCCGCTGAGGTCGGAATGAGTACATCTCAGAAGCACAGGGACTTTGTCACGGAACCGATTGGTGAAAAGCTGGTCACAGACCTACCTGGTATTGGAGAAAAGCTTGGAGAGAGACTGGAGGCAAAGGGATTTGAGAAAGCTTACACGGTGCTTGGTCAGTTTCTCCTTTTAAGGCGAGATGAAGAACTTTTCAAAGAGTGGCTTAAAGAAGCATGTGGCGCTAATGCAAAACAAGCAGGTGACTGCTATACAGCCTTAAGAGACTGGTGTGGTTCATTTATATTTTGATACGTACAGCTTCTGTCCTGAACCAAACACATTGGAACCTGTGTTCATATCCTGAGAGCGCATTTCATACCTCCCACTGTTAATATTTTGTAATCATATGTGGCTTATTCGCTCCCTTCAAAAATCGTGAATGCAATGCGATATTTAAAATCGGCGTCAGCTGTGGTCTTGCTACTTTCCATGTTGGCTTGTTTTAGGTCCGCAAATGTAATTGTCTATACGTGCACTCGGTTTACATGTTATACACAGGACTGTTGAGAAGTATCCTATTTACGTTCTAAGACTCCAGTGAAGTCATCGAATGTGCGCCGGTTTTAGAGTTGAATAAGTTCGATAAGGAGGAATCGCCCCATGCGAGGTCCCAGATAACACGAACCGTTGTAGCACCCAGCCCGTTCGTAACATTGGTTTTCGTTCGGTTTGTTTGGTACCCATTTTTACACAGATCGACATTAAATTTACACAAAGGAAGTCAAATACCGGAGTAATTTGCAATGCTTGGTTAGCATTTTATTTAATTGTGCTGGTTTAATTCATCGAAACGTCCTGAAAACCTCGGTATAGATCGCTCTGTTTTATTCCCTCGAAATGGGCAAAATAAGGACAGTCAATTAGACAATCATAAATTATGAGATAGAAATGAGCATCGTTATACGTAATTTTGGTTAGTGAAAGGAATTAACGAAGCATACCACGTACTTCAAATGATTGGCACAAACCGCTCAGAAACCAGCCGAAAACCGATGGGTTTCGGAGTGGTTTTTGGCCGGTTTTCGAGTGCTTTCTACTGCTACGCCGATCGGTTTTCGAGCTTTTTCTGAGTGGTTTGAGACCGGTTTCCTGGACGGTTTCCGACCGGTTGTGCCAATCATTTGAAATACGTGATGTGCTTCATTAGTTCCTTACACTAACCCAAATTACGTATTACGATGCTCAATTCTATCTCATAATTTATGATTTTCTAATGAGTTGTCCTTATTTTGCCCATTTCGATGGAATAAAATAAAGCGATCTGTACCGAGGTTTTCAGGACGTTTCGATGAACTAAACCAATACAGTTAACTAAAACGCTAACCAAGCATTGCAAATTACTTCAGTCGCCAATTTTCTTCGTATAAAGTCAATGTTCATCCGTGTATAATGGCTACTAAACAAGCCAACCGTAAACCGATCGGCGTAATAGTAAAGACCGATCGAAAACCGATCGGTTTCGAAGCGATTTTTGCATCAATTTTCTACAAGGGCATCCTCAGGATCGGATTGCCAGATATCCCTGCTTGTGCAGTGGACCTTTGAAGCTATGGGGCATACCACTTCCACTGCTTTGATGTGTGACTATGTTATACAAATTCTGTTGTCACGCAAAAAATGCGTGCTTACTTTAGTCAGTAACAGGTTATTCCAATTTTTTGAGCCGAGGCGTATAGGAAAATCCGAACAGATCAATAGCGGGTTGGCCGTCTCTTGAAAAAAATTGGCAGTCGGTAAATAGAAATGAAATTTGGCTTGGTTATACGATTATGCCACAAAAGTACTTTTAAAAGGCGTGTTCTGGATGAATCGCTGATCGTTCCCTGAGTGCACCTTTAGAGGTCACTGTATGGTGCGGTCAACGGGACGCGAGTGCCGCCTGGGTCGTCTACGAAATTAAAGTAATACTTAATAACAGTGACAATTTCAAGGTCTCTCAATTCAAGGGGATAGATCGGGGATGAAGTGTCTTGTCGTTATAGGTTGAAGGGTGGCGAAAACTCAGACAAGCAGATCGTCCCATGAGTGTACCTTAACAGGTCACTCTGTGGTACAGCTATAAAGACAGCCAAGAAACTAATGGTTCAGATAAAGGACGTTTTTTATTTTAGGTATAGTGACAGTCTTTCACATATTCAAGAAACAAAACCACATCTGTTTTCAGAAATATAAAACTAAGTATCCCGTAAGGAACCGCCGAGTGTTCCCTTGTGCTGCCTGGAGTCCCAGCGCTCTGTGAATCAGGTGGTTAAAAGGGGATAGGAAGCAGCTCAATATTACTTGATCAATGCAGGAAAAGCGTCCAATTTTGAGAGTGTGTGTCGCATATGCTACGTAAACACACTCGTGTCAACCAAATAGTGAAGTGAGAAAGCAGTTCGCTTTGATTAGCCTAACATGTACATCCATCTTCCGAGTCTTGCCAGATTCTCCGGGACTGTTGTACTGCCTGATGGGTTAATTAGTTTGTGATTCACCATATAACCAAAGTATAGACAAAATGAATTTAGGATACGATTTCGGCGAGTATTACCGACTTTACTGGGAATGCTTTGTGAATAGTCACAGGTGTGTGACAGCAGCTTAGTTCACTCGACCACTAACCTCGCACTTCTGTGTTTTGGTTTCGGTTTCTACCTCCCGACATCGTCGAGGTGAAAGCAAAACCAGTAGAATCAAAAAGTGAAGAAAAGCCGAAGGCGAAGTGAAAAGTGAAAGTCACAAAGACAGGGAGATGAAGTGGAACAACACCACTGACCGGGATACATAGATCCCTCAACCAGTTCGTTGGAGACACTGAAGGATATGGCACCAAACCGTGGACAGTGGCGATCGCGTTGCCACTTTCTGTTGGATCAGAATGATTGATCAGTGTGCGTTTATACATTTAGACTGTGTATTCCGTGTGTTGGCTGTTGGAGCGTCCTTCCCTTTTCCCTCCCGTATAGGTCCACTCCCTGTCCATCTTGTATAATCATACTTTCTGATTCAACGTGCAAGATGATGAGCAAGGCAGTGATCAGTGGGGCGTGCTCTTCTGTTTAACGCTGCACGATAATGATGCTAGTGATGACACCTAGCCATATCACATCTCCAACCATCTGATGGACGGGTCGCGTGGACCCCAACCTGGAAAGCTCACACGTCCATTGGTCCTTGCCTTTGAAGCGTTCCACTTGACCAATGCATTGCAGGTTGTAAGCTGGCGTGTGACTAGTTGCAATCTCTTTGGTGTGTAGGAAGTTCTGCAGTTTATCAGATGTGAAGGAAGATCCTTGGTCGGGATAGATGTGGCAGGGCATCTCGAAGATGGATAAAAGGTCTAGTAGACACTGCATGACTGTAGAGCTGGATTCGTCAGGGCATAGGTACAAAAAAGAGAAGGGGGGATATACGTCAACAAGAAGAAAGTGGTTTCTGGTGTTGGATGGCGAGGGTCTTTTGAAGACAGTGATAAGGCGCTCAGATGGTTGGGTAGCTAGGTGAGTTATAGTTCCGCAGAATCCCCGAGGCAGCGTGTCTGCGACATGATTGTCTGACCCAGGGTGATAAACTATATCAAAATGGTAATCGGAGTGCTCTAATCGTCAAGGCTGGATTTTCTCATTTCTGATTTCACCCTTTGGCTCATTGTCAAACAAACGCAACCGACCTCTGACCCGTTACTGGTGTGAAATGAGTACCAACTCCACCACTTTTTAAGGCTTCTGCAATAGCACAGGCTTCTTTTTCGACCGCGGACTGGTGGTGCTTTGAGGGAAACAATGTGCAAGAGAAAAATGTAACAGGCCGACTATTTTGTTTAAGGAAGGCAGCGATGGCGATATCGGACGCGTCTGTTTGCCACCAGGGGAGCTCCTGAGTCAACAGTAATGAAAATTGCAAGCTCAATATCTTTCAGTTACAGAAATGATGTCGGTACGTTTTTTTTGAGAAAGGGAATGAGCTGTTTTCGAACCAGTGAATTCTTTTTCTTTGATTAGCATGGGGTCCATTGTAAATAGTAGGTGAACATTCCCGCGAAGCGTTTCTGCGGTTTGCACTTAATTGGTGGTACTAGATTTTGTGATGGTTTCAGTCTTTTGGGATCTGGTTTGATGACCCCTCTGGACACTTGAAAAACAAGGAGAGTTAGGTACCGAGTTTGAGTGATGCTTTTGTCGTCGTTAAAGGGGATGTTATAATTTTCGGCTACGGCTAAGGATTTCGATAGATTTCGGTTATGTTGGTCATTCGCTCCACAAATAACCAAATTGTCTATGTAAGCAAAAGTACTGGAAAGTCTCTCTCTCTACGATGCGGTCTGTTGTTCTCTGGAAATATGCGACTCCGTTAGTCACTTCAAAAGGGATTCGGCAAAATCGCTAAAGTTTTCCACAGGCTTCGAATGCCTTATAAGAACCTGATGATACGCACCTTCTAGATCGAGCGTGCTGTACACTTCATATTTCGAGATCCTTGTGATTAGTTCATCGATACGTGGAAATGGGAGGCATCAAGAAACGTGTGCCGATTGATAGTCTGACTATAATGAGTAACCATGCGGTGTTTGAAGCGTTCATTAGAAGTCACTTTAACTTGCGCTCTCCACGATGAGTCACATGGTGTAATGGCGCTGGACTGCAATAGGTTGTCAATTTCAGATTTGATGGAAATAACGCCTTTATTTGATGGCTATTATTTTTCAGTTCGGCTATAAGTGTTCAGAAAGGGGTTGCGGCTCAACACGAGCAGCGAGACCACACAAAGAAAAATCAGGTTTTATACCAGAAGAGGGAATTTTGACAGCTTTATGTAGTCTGAGAAAATCATGACCCAATAATGCATCTGTGCATAAATCAGGGAGAATAGATAGCTTAATTTGGTTGTACTGAGTGTCTTCGAATTGGATGAGTGAGTACAAGTGCTCGCATGACGGACTATAAAATCATGTGGAGGCCATCATGACTCGTTACTGTGAAGGGATGACTTGCCAACGATGTTGATCGACAACGGATTTAGCGATATAACACAGAGAACTACCGGCATCAATCAAAGCGTGAAGAGGGCCATCATTGACCCGTATATTGATCATAGAATTCGATAGACAAGACGGTGTCGTGGCTATATTTGCTGAAGATGAAAGAAAATTAACGGTCAAGCAAAAATGGTGTCGAAACTTTGTGTGCAATTGAGATGACAATCTGCAAGCTCGCTGGAAATGTTCTTTTCTACCACAAGAATTACACACAGCATCTTTGGTAGGACAGTTAGCTCGAGGGTGACAAGCAAAACCATGACAATAACAAGAATTGACTTTCAAAAGTATAGGGATTTTGTCGGAGGTCGTCAGTGTGATCAGGGGAAGTAGCACTTTGGCTGATGCAGAATAGGAGGATATCGGTTCGGGAGTGTAAGCCGTGGATTGTTTTTGGGCTAGTTCCGATTTTCTCGCAAGTTCATAGGTGGTTTTTAGGTCCAAGTTCTTTTCTGATAATCTCTGACGGATCTGGTTGGGCGAAAAACCTGGAATAAACGCAACAAGAAGAAATTCCTCACGATGTTATTTTGCGCTGATGGATTGAAAGTCGCAATCGGCTGAAAGAGTTTCCAGTTTTTGAAGGTACTGGCCGAGAGGTTGTCTTTGTTCTTGCTTAGTTATTGATGGCACGTGCCTTGCAAGAATAACATTCTTCGGTTTTATGTACAAGCTTTCCGAGGTAGCGATGGCCTCTTTGTAGCCCCGACAATTAGGTATTCGTAGGTAGGTGGGGCGATATAGTTAATCAGTGCTGCGATTTTATGAAGCTGGAGCGTTTCCACTGTAAGCAAGAAGTTGTTAAATGCCGTTTTCCAGTGAATCCAGTAGTCTGCCTCGTCTGGTCAATGAGGGTCTACATCAAAACGATCCGGTCGCAGGATGCGTTCCATTTCAAGCTGATTAAATTGTACTGAGCACAAACAGACTTCCCAAACGAAGTTGACTGAAAAAAAGAGTCTTGAATAGGCTTTAATCAGCTTGAAAACCTCGTGTACAGCTACTTCGGTCTGGGCAACCGGGTAGTATCCAGCCCACATGCTTACATGAAATCCCCACGTATATGATTACTCATGTTTTTGCATAGTAGCACGTCTCTGTACATTGTATCGACTTATCGGTGAATAAATATATAATATATACAGCTAATATGTGAAGAGAGAGATATTTATGAAAATAATTGCAGAAAACGAACAGAAAGGCATATAAAACAATAACCATTTTATGATTGGAACTTCTAGTAATCAGAAAGTGAGCCCTCCAAGGAGAGTTCGAATGTTCAATAATGCTGTCACTTAGAAGCTGCTTTTTAATTTCCGATTTGATGAATTTCTCATCTTCGATAGGATGTCGGCTAGATTTTATGGCTATTGGTTTACAGTCTGGCGACAAGTGGGTGAATAATGGGAGTACTTGTATTTTTGCATCCGTAAGCCCACATAGCAGGAACGTGCCACGTGTATCACCAAGTGGTATTTCCAGTTTGTTGTGAAGTTCGAGGAAGTTATTCCCCTAAAGTGACATCCGCGCATAAATTTTTCATCACCGAGAGTTTAACGTTGTTATAGGAACTGTCCAGGTAGCAATTCGGTGCATTGCAGTAGCCTGTATATTGTATATATGCCAGCTTGAGCATAGTTGTACAATGATTTTCAGCCAAAAATGCCGCCAAAATAAGTTACAGGGCAAAACGGTATCTCATTTCAGACAGAATGACATCCTCGTTTGTTAGGACACATGCTAGAAACGGAACAACGGAATTCCTGTACAGAGACAATCAGCAGGGAGGCAGTTTATACCTAGACCGGGTCGATGCGTGGGACTAACGAAGAGAAAGATCAAAATGCGAAGGGGTCGAAGTATCAGAGAGGATTTTCTGTGCATACGCAATGGACGCTGTTATGTAGCTAGTGCATAGCTCCAAGACTAGGTCATTCAAGGTCATGCCAGAAACAAGACTATTGATGCGTAAGTCTCTGTGAAGAGTGATGAAATCCTTTTTTTAGTAATTTTGAGAAAATGATGAGGGAAAAATACATAATTATAAGTAATATTGTTTTACGAAAGTGGAAACAGTGGACTGCGGGGCACTAAATTGCCGCAGTTTTTTAGTTTGGTACAACAAGCGACCCAGTTTTCCTTCTGTGGTTTCAGTGTGCAAAGACCAATGCATATTATGCTGCAGCATAACCAAGATATTTCACATGTTTCATACGTGCGAGGGGAATAGAATTAATAGTGGAACTGTCTTCAATGAATCGGGAACGAGTGGTGGGAAAAATACACTCGGCGTTTATTGCTGTTCAAAAGAAGATCAGATTGGATAGAAAAGTTCTGAATTTGTGAAATATTCGCTGTGAATTTGTGGAAGTCTAATCTGTTTGAGGCAGACCTAGCTAAAACGACGTCATTAGCATATTTGAAGATGTGGACTGGGTGGGAGACAGGCAAATCGCTAATGAGTGTTGCAAACAAATGCGGAAAAAGAACAGCACCTTGAAGCACACCTGCATTGGCTCAGGAATGTTCGGAGGTTTTGGTGCATTGTATTTCTCCAGAGAAATAGCCTTTCAAGCAACCTAGTGAATATGCGGGACAGCCAAAAGATTCTAGTTTTTTGAGTCAACGGTGTCGAGGCCAAAGTGATTTTTGATTCGCACGGAAGAGCCGGCCAATTCTAAGTGTTAACGACTAACTGGGACACAGCTTTCGGAACCCCCCGCGTCTGTCAAAGCCTGTAGTTCCCCTCTATTTACAAGAATCTTGGTGGTCCCTGGGGACAAACACGCAGGAGCAGCAGCGGTAACAACCAACGGTATTATGGGACTGAGAACAGAAGAGACTGATGAACCAACTGGTTTAGACATTCATGCGTTCGAAATGTCCAATTTTCCCAGGAGCTTTACAAGTGGCTTCCCTAGCGTGGTATTTCGCGCAGGGATGTTTGGAATAGTCACAGAAATAACTTTTCTTTAGGCATGGCAGACGTAATTAGTTCAGATTCAGATTTTGGGCCAGTGGGAAAGTTATGTTGATTTACAGTGGGTGCCACAGCACACGGAATACTGTCAGCTCCGTAAGACTGTGACCGTTTCTTTGCGGCTTCTAAAGACCCAGGCATATCGTAAAATGCTTGGGAATTCAGATTCGGGTGTTCCAGAGGCTGCGTTGTTGTTATTTGACTGTAATCCAGTTATCAGGGTATCGCGCACGGCGTCACCACGATACTCTTCAGCGGTCACCAGATGAAGATCGCAATCCTTCGCTAATGTCTTGATATTCTGCACGAATTGGCCTGTATTTTGTGCACTATCTTGTTTACAAGTAACGAAAAGGTACCGGACAAAAGTCACACATTTGGGGAGCAGATACAAAGACTGAAAAAGCGAAGTGACACTTCAAAAAGTATTATAGTCAGATACATGCTTTTAAGCAGTAGGTGAAGTGAAGTTAGCAAGCATGCCCAGCTTATCGGAGTCATCTGGTTGCACGCGTCTTAAAAAGAGGTTGAAGGTCCGAAGCCAGTAGGTCCGCTGCACGGAAGCGTCCGAGGAGTTCGGGTGTGTCAGACTTGTCGAGACAAAGATAGCGATCCATGATTTATAAGACGGGTAAATTGAAACGTAGACTAGCAGCAGAGACCGGAGCCGGAATGAGAAACGCTTTACTCTTCTAATAGATGGATCGCATCAGCTGAAATGTAAAAAAGAACCGTTCATGAAATGTTATGTAGGACGAAATGAGTAAACGTACGGAAATTTATACAACACACCGACCACACCCTTGTTCGTGCACGCCTCAGGGTTCACTTAACCAATCGTAACAAATCGTATGCTCCGAGAAGGATAAACGTAGCTTCCCTAAGATCACCGACAAAGCGATAAGCAATATCAGATGTTATCACTGCCCATTTAATCAGTCAAGCAGTCAGTAAAACATTGGTGGACCGACAATGGAATTCACTGAAATCGTCTATCAAGCAATGTGCAGTCAATGAACTGGGCACCATGAGATGGTAACAGGAGGATTGGATATCGGGAACGACCCTCCATCTATCCAAAACAGCTAGAGACGCAAGCCTAAATGGCCTCCTTGGCCTTCAGGAGGTTTGACGAAAAGTTACCTGCTCGGCAATAAAAGAACAGAACAACTGGTCTGAAATCGTAGACAATATGGAGGTGGCGGCTAACTGTGGTGACTTTTCAAAACACTTCCATCTCATTCGAAATGTATCCGGCAGGCGACAGTCAGTATAACCGCGCCTTCGTGATGCTGCCGAGCAGCTGATCTCGGGACAGTGAAAAAAGATGCAATGATGGGTTAAACACTTTGACAATCTACTGAGTCATCCCACGGCAAGCTTGACAAACCCAGTTCCTTCGATCCAGAGTGGAAGTTACGACATCAATACCGGCCCTCCGTCCCTCGGGCACATTTCTGATGTGATACACAATCTAAAAAACCAAAAAACCTCGGGAGAAGACGGCGAGGGACCTGGGTTGTATAAACCCTGCTTTCCGATACCGGTAGAACCCCTCCACACGCTGTTCTATTCAGTTTGGGAAAAAGGACAATTTCCCACGGACTGGGGAACCTCAATTCTGCTGCGTTTCCCCAAACAGGTGATAGAATAGTGTGCGACAACTGCGGCGGAGTCAGCCTGATCGACGTGGCTGCAAAGGCATTCTCCGTGTCCCTACTGAGTCGCTTATCAACCGTGAGGGACTTCAAACGACCTGTCAGTGGGTAAGGGCAGACAACCGCTGAACAGCGTTGGGCTCGAGCAGTTGTGTTTACTAAGGTGCGGCTGATGAGATATATCCACACTTTCAGTAGGCATTCCGCGATGGTCTTTGTATTTGGATGTAAACCGCTTCCCAAAAACAGTAAACTTACTAATTCTAAACACGATGAGGTCGCAAGAGTCGGTACCGGCTGAATGAAAACCGGATACCGAATCCTGAAGAGCTCCTGATGATCATCTGTTGTTCTGATGATAGACTTATCTGCGCATGTCTATACAAGAGCAGGCTTAACCCAAGCTCTACCACGATTTATCCCAACTTCGAAGTGTGCGTTTCACGGACATGGTGGTCACTTCTGGGGATTTCAACACCCAGGTTCGCCGTTTGGGGAATTCCGAAAGGCACATTGGAGGTTTGTTTGCTATCCTGGCGATCGCACTGACAACGGCGACCGTCTCATCCAGCTGTGCTCTGACCACATTGTTTCTGGTGAGTACGAACTTCTGCCATAAGAAGCAGTATAAACTGACATGGCGTCCTCCCGCGTCTTCACAACGTTGGACTCAGATTGACCACATTGCCATTGGTCAGTGCTGGTGTAAATCAACTAAAAATTGTCGTTCATTTCGGTCTATGTCTGTGAACTCAGATCACGTCTTGCTGCGTGTTCCCTTCTGTTTATGTCTCGTCCTTGGTCGCACCAACGCCAAGTTCACCGTCTCGTGCGGTTGGTTCTAGACAATAACCGACCATCTGCTTTCCAGGCGGAGCTGTTTACACGGTTGTTGATGCAGCCGGACCCAGATGAACGATGACAACAAGTCAAGGAAATATTGTATGCCGCGTCTAATGCCACACAGGACTCTGGTTCAAGTAGGCCTCGCAAACGATGGATGTATTCGACATCGGTTGCTCTGTTGGACGTTGGCAGATCCACCCCCGGATGCCACATTCAATGAAGTGCTTAAGTTCCCGAAACGCCAACTGACTAGGAGCCTGAGAAATGACCGTGAGCAGTGATACATTGTGAAATGTAGGGAAGTGGAAAAGGCTGCGTCAGTTCTATTGGAAAACTCGCAATCTTTACCGTTTGATTGGAAGTACCGGTCCACGGAAGCCGGATGTGAATGAATTAATCAGGGAATCAGACGGCTCAGGGAGGTCATCTGAACCTTAGGCGGAGCATCTTACGGAGGAATCCCGTTGGTCCACTTCAACAGTGGACCTTCTGAATGTGCCTGTCAAAGAAACAATGCAGGCAGACATCACTGCCCATCAGAAATGAAGGTTATGCGGGAACATAGGGACACCTTTCGTAGGCCCACCATCTCCGTTTTTCTCGATCTGAAATGGACATTTGACTCAGTTGATCGCACAGTTCTCTGACGCTGTCTCTTAATAAAGGGTTTTCCATAGACATTTATCTCTCTTTTCCAACGCCGGTATGTAAATAGCCAAAGCGGAGTTCATGCTTATGACGATCTTTCACCACGAGAAGTGGTGTTCGTTAGGGTCACTCTCTTTTGCCCTTCCTCTTCAATTTTTCGACTGAATTGATTCTTGAGATAGTCTTACCCTCGTGTGAGAATGGCGGCAATAATCTTTGTTCAAGCAACGAACTGTCTGACTTGGTTTACGCTGACGATATTGTTCTTCTGAGTGGAGGTCTAGGTATGATGTAAGTTTTTCCAGGTAGCTTAAACAACAGCGCAGCAATGTTTTGGATGCGTTTTGCACCTTCAAAGTGTGAAATGTCGTATCACGATGGTTCCAGCTTTGGTTGTAGATACAAATTCTCCGTGAGGTAAGTTACCTAAAACGATACAAGGCTGTTGGGCCGTGTGGGTTACCTCTGTGCATTTTCAAAGACGATGGTTCAGCACTGTTACTGGGTTTGACAATAATCAAGCGTTTGATATGAGATAGGAAACAAGTTGTAGGGAGCTGGTGTGAATCGGTGATCCTACCGATTTACAAGAAAGGCTACAGGTCCTCCTGTGAAAACCACAGGGGAATAAGTCTGGTTAGCATCGCATCTAAAGTGCTCGCTGGTATTGTTCTCCACAGCTTATCAACCGCCCGCGGATAGTGCTCGCGCGAGAATCAAGCTGGATTTAGATCTGGTCGAGGTTGTATTGACCATATCTTCACTCTGCTGCAAATTTTTGAACATAGGTGTAAAGGAATAATCCGGCCGCCTTCCTCAAAGCCTTTCCGGCTTCTCCCTTCTTTTATTTTTGTTTCGTTATTCCTAGCCGCGTTAAAGCCTTTCTAGGATACGTCCGTTTGGGTCAGTCTACTTCGCGTCCCAACCACCTAATAGACGCACAGTCAATAGACGTTGGTTGTAGGGAACACGGTTCTATTATTGATGAACATTAGTAAATAAAGGCAAATGAACGTACAACTGAACGTCTCCAAACGTACGGTGAAAACTGTCAGTGCGACTCGTGTCAAACAGTACGACCGAATGTCGAGTAGTCCCGGTTGAGGGAATTGACCCGTAACACTTTGGAAGTTGATTGGGTGTGTCAGGTGTGTGCGTGCGGTGGAATGGTCATAGGGCCAACGGTTTAGTCTGTGTGTGTGTGTGTGTGTGTGTGCTCCTTTTCCAGTGGTCCCGTGTGAACAGTGATCACTAGTGCGAGTTCAAGTGTGGTACTCTGGTTCATCGTGATATGGGGGAAACCGTGATGAATGAACGTCGGTCCGTGTGTCTCATACAGAGAGCGGTCATGAGTGTGTGTGCATGTCACCACATGACTCCGTACCGAGACAACAAACATGTGGTCACATGAGCGTGCTTGTGTCAACGATCACGGAGCAGAAATCGATAATCGTGCGGTGCGCGTGATGGCGTGTGAGGACAACACATGATGGGAGCAGTGCCGTGCGTGAGTGTATGAACCGTTAAGAAATGATCCAGCGACGTATGTACGTGTAATGCTCTTGCGTCCGGCACGATTTGTGGCCGAACCATGTGGAGAAGCAGGACCGGGGAAGTTGTTCTATTCGCATTGTTGATAGCAGATAATTACGGAACGTACACTCCCCCCAAGCGTTTGCGAATGTACTTAGCTGGTCGGTAAGATGCTGCGTGTGCGCCATTGGTTATTCATATAACTCGGTCCGTAAATCCCTCTGTCCACCACAAGAATCTGGGACAAGAACGTAGACGGTGAGGTACAGCTGTTCCTTGTTCTTCATAAGGTATCGGTCCCATTAGAACCCAACCGAGAGGTGTACGCATAGCGTACGGATCCTCTCGCCCGCTGTATCAATGTTCCGGTACCCACTGTGCCGCCGGAACGTACATTCCAATCAGCACAGACACTTTTGCTCCTTTGAGGGCAGGAATTTTAACGCCCTTTAAGTGCTTACAACTCGCAGATGGGTCTGCTGCCAGCGCAATTCCCGTGACTTGGGATAGGCTAGATACAGACCAGGATCTTTTGATTTCAAGACGTTATTTCTTATCTAATCCACTCAACTCAAAACTAACCACCTCAGAATTCTTCTCTGCAGTTTTAACAACAGTAGATACCGATAACTTTGATGGTTCAGCTGTTAGGCCTAACTGCTTGACCAAATCTTGATCCATTAGGGTGGCGTCCGAACCGTTGTCGAGGAATGCGTGGGTGTTGACTGATCCGAGAGGTCCGAATACTCTGTCTGGTAATCCACCCAACGAGGTAACTGACTCTTTTGTAGACGTTGAAAGACAGCGGGTGATCTCCTTATTGGTTCCGAATTCGGGGCCGTTGTCTGCGATATTCGAACGAAGCAAGGGGTGGTGGCGCAAAGAGCACCTTGAGACGCCACATGACCCACGTGATCTGCAACTGTCTGCTACATGGTTCGGCTTCAGGCATAAATGGCATAATCGATGATGATCGACAAATTCCAGTCTTTTTTGTAAATTCATTGCAATGAACAATATTTAAACCTTCCTTAGGTCCATTTTTTCCGTTTTTCTTGGTCTAAAAGCGGCCTTCGACTCAGTTGACGGCACAGTTCTGTGACGTTGCCTCTTGTTCAGAAATGTATCAGAAAAATTCATTTCCATCATAAAATCCCTTTGCATGAACAGCCGATGCCGAGTTCGAGCTTATGGTGCTCTTTCACTCGAATTCACCACGAGGAGTGGTGTACATCAGGGTTGCCCCCTGTTGTGAACGTGACAGCGGCCGCATCAGACAGTGGTAATGAGCGATTTACCTGACTGGTAGGAGGCGTATAGTGGCTGAAATGTAAATAGAGAAATTTGATGGTGGATTACCTAAAATACAGCGGATGATAATATCATGACAGTCACCCCAGCTGTTATCGAAGGTGATTCATTCAAAGTTTAGACAACAATACGGATTGTGTTAAGTGTGATAGCGACCGTATGTAACGCTTATCTATTTCGAAGGTTGTAGGGATGCACACTTTGTTGTCGTGCTAGTAGGTTCGAATAGTGGGGAACGGGTGAAGTTGGTTCTTTGAGAGTGATATCGCATCCATTTATGAATTCGTTTGGTTTGCTAGCGGTCTCTGGGCCCTTCAGAATAGCTTAGTGATGCGTGGAGGATGGTAAATCTTGTGGTTGTTCCGGTCTGGCTTCCATCGGTGACTCGATCCCTTTGGGTGCTAGCCGGCGAAGTGACTTTTCTTTGCCATCTGCATGCACAGTGCGGGCGCATTGTGGGTTGAACATGACCAGCTCCACTTCTTTTACCAGGGGATCGTATTTTGGAGACCTATCGTATATTTCCAGAAACATAGGGCCCTGGACAGTCAACCAAAATGGTAGTGATGTTCCGGTGGTTGGACGGCGAGCGTATCGAAACAGTCGTTCCTGTGGGACACTGTTGGTTGCGGTGCGCAAGAGTGATCACAGCGAACTGAGAAAGTCCAGTATTACCGATTCCCTCGTGAGTGCTACGCTCGTTGAAGTCACGGTTTAGATCCTCAACATTACTGTTCGGGGATGAGCGTCTTGTGGAGATACCACTCAAATGTTTGATGGACATCCGAAGTTCTCGACAATTATTGTTGGCTAGAAGCACACGACTGTGTACACCTTTAAGCCTGCGGATTTCTGACTTGATTGACAAAAAAAAAATGATTTTCACTGTGCGATAGTTCCCACTTTTGTAAGCACTTTCTTTCCTACGGCGCAAATTTTTGAGGAGCTGAGAGGAAAATCGATCACTACGGATATATATGGTCTCCAATGGACAACACACATCGTAGCAAAAACTCAAGTAGCTGATAAGATGCTCACAAAACAGTGGGGTGTTGGTGGCTGACGATGTCGAAATTAGTTTGCTCGATCACAGCTTGAAGTCTTTGTATGTTTTCTGAATCACACTGACGTTTTTTGCGTTTAAGATCACGACAGCCGGTGAAAGTTCTGTGGTTACTGGTGCCTTATACCATTGGAGACAACAGTATTATGGCATGGTCCAACATCCTCCGGGGAGATCTTCGTGAGGTTCAAACCAGCTGAGAGGGTCAGAATTCTTTTTCGTAACACCCAACGATTGGGAGAGCCTGAAAATCTGAAGTTAGAGGTGATACGAAAATAATGTGAAGGGATTTACGTTGAAATAGATCCAGAGGAGGGCCAGAGATCCCCATCCCCAATGGAAGTTCAGTATTTGAGCGTGAGGTGGACCTTGATGACGTTTAATGTAGAAGGTAGGAACTGGGTTAAAAGGCATCTCGTGCGAAACTGTTAAGGTATTTTTCTCGAGGCATGTCAGACAACTTCAGGAATATGGCAATAAGGTAGAGGCGTAAAGATGGAGGCTAAGAAAGTCTGCAGAGAAATGGGATTTGGGGGAATTTTATCGCAATTCGAGAGCAGACGTGCAGGTGCAGCATATATACGTACAACGTCAGATCAGTGTTGAAAAGGACCTGGTTTTCGGCTCCCCTGACATTGATCTTGTTCAAGTACAAGCTGATATAAGCACGTAGTGCATGATGTTTGAAGGTGAACGGAACACTGGAGGGGCGTAAAATAGATATGCGAGGAGAGGCGTCATTCGGAAATTAGTAGGTATGGTTTTGGGTGTCGAATAAAAGATCGTTAGGGAAAGTGAGGAATTAGGGGCGGAAGAGTAAGCACAGTGTTGAGGAACACCGGCTTTCACTGGTAAGGGTGTTAACGGCGCGAACAGAAATTGAGCGTTCCCGGATAAAGCATTGGACCCCAGGTGTAATTAGAGTAGTGTTCAAGTCCGGGAAGTCTCGCGAGGGACCAGTCATCACAGACCCGGTCAAAGGCCCTTAAAATATCTCCAGAAGCTGCACAAGACTCATGATCGGAAGTGGTTGGGGAAATCCAGATGTGGGACATGTACGACAGCGAGTTACCAGTGGATCTATGTCATCGAGATCCTTATTGACGGTCACTAAGCAAAGCATTCCAGTCCTTTTATGAGCAAAGCTGCTACATGATTGGGGATTCCGCGGGTTTCGAAGTAACAAAAGTGAGGTCAACCGGAAACTATTTGTCAAGTTTGGAGGAATCACCACTTTTTGAATAGAGAAGACACGACTGGACTTCCAGCAATACGGAAATTGCCGGAGAAAGGTCGCTGGGAGGAGAGATGTGAATTGGAGGCGATTCACACCTTCAGTGTGGTTGATAGAATACCACTGGGATAAGTAGGTTTACGTGTGTTTCTCGAAAGTAGTACCAAGTAAACATTCATGATGTGGCGGAATGTGTGTACTGCTTATTGGATAAATAAGTAGTCGATTGCTCAGAGGGCAATTATGAACAATTGTGGATTGATATGAACGAAAGCGCCCGTGTCAAAGAGACCAAACGCAATAAGGAAACGACGGCATTCGAACCACTCGATTTAATCTTCCTACTAGATAACGACTGTCTTCAAGTAGATCGGACTGCTGGAATGCAAATGAGCATTGTTGTTCCAGAAGATCAATTTTGATGACGTCCGAACGAGTAGTTCGCACTGGGCACCCATTTTCATCCGGCACATATTGTGGATTAAAACGCTCGTTGTACAGCATTGCCAAGAATGGGTAAGTGGTCAGTGATGAAGGGAGAACTGAGGGCGAGGAAGTTTGGAAACTCTGTGGCATGTTTAGAAGTTCCGATAGGTGGAATCATACTTAAAATGAGAAGAGGGGAGGGAAGACTATGTTTGCGAGAAAAGACCCAAATGAACGACTCTCAGAAGAAAGGTTTATTTTCGGCCCTCACGATTACTGTCAAACATTTGTTCCTGGATTTCCATGACAACGCTAGATAATGGAACTTGGAGGTGAATACCATCTGCCGAGTGGTTTTTAAGGGGCCGAAGACGTGTGCAACCGATTCTGCTGCGCGATGTGCCCGGGTTTGGTAAAGTAGAGAATAAACATAGACATACCTTGCGGAATATGGCCCTTTGTTTTCGATTTGATGGGAAAACCCAGTCACACATGGGGTATGTTTCCAGAAGGTCACGAATACCGCACCAGTCAGTGGGTTCAGTTCACGAATGAGTGCAATGAGGTAGTTGGTTGAAGGTTCAGCGGTTTGTTGAACATATACACTACGTGATATAGCACCCTTGCGCCTCTGACTGTGGACGGTAAAATCCTGTTCTACACAGCTATCGTTTCATGTGATAGATAACTTCTGCGTAAGGGTTTAAGTACAACAAAGGATTTCCGTTATAAACAACCTACAGAGCTTGGTTGCTAATACGCATTAGATTAGACTTGTATAGTATGATTCATCATGCAGAATCAGCGCTCAGTTCACAGTCAAAAAGATGGGAGTGCTGTACAGCTGATATACATTTCTGATGATTCTTAACGAGAATGAAGCCGCTGTAAAAGGGTAAATTGAGAAATAATACTGCATGATAACTCATAGATGTTACACTTGATAAAAGAAATTCGAAGACCAGTTGTGTAACGTTAGTTATAGGAGTCATCAGTACTATATTTAGCTGTTCTAACCAGTTAACTAAAAGTGGCAAAAACCTAGTTGTTACGTTTCATCCTGAAGCTATTTGTGATAAAAAAGAGCTAGAGATAGGTCCATCTGTCACCGTCAGATTGAGAGGAGTAGTTTTGATACTTCGCCTGCGTTGACTATAAACCATTCAGCTCAAGCCCAAAGCCATTTACCGACCACAGGTATTTTTTTTCTTGTTCCAAGTGGTTTACTCAATCAGTCCCACTTGCGTCCTGCACCAGATTAATCTTTATTTAACTTTATGCCAGGGCCTTATAAGCGCTCCCAAAGTGGTCTTTTGTACGACTAGAGCATGATTTTGTGAACTGGAGAAAATGGGCATTCCCGGTATGCGAAGACTTGTCATTTTGCCCCATCGGGAGTTGTTTTAAGTTATTATTTAAGAATACGGACGGACAGACAAACCGAGAATGATTCTAGGAGAAGTGCGCACATGTCATGACTTAGTACCTTTCATCAAGTACCAGCAGAGCCAGTATTAGCTATGATTTCTTCTACTTCTGTCGCGTCAGACAAGCTACCATTTGCCCCAACAATCCATTTGTTTATTTTTTATTCAGTACCAGATACATATATATCCAGCGTGAATTTAGTATACGTTTCTTTGCGGCTTATTTAGAGAGATATACCGTTGTCGATTCTTATCAAGACAAGAACAATGTTATAACGTGATGCAGGGCCATAAAGTTTGAAGACTGGTAGTCAAGAGGCCAAGGTGAATATAGAAAAAATGAACTAAAAGTTGATTAACAAGGACTATTGTCCCAAAGCGTGACACCGACTGGGGTAAAACCTTCCTAGTTTTGATGCACCATGTATGCCGTTGTTAACCTAGTATATCCCAAATGAAATAAAGAACTATTATTCGCTTAGTACTCAGTACCATGACGATTGGTTTATGAACCAGTACATTTTACGAACCGGCCGGGAAAATCCGATTTTTTCTCGTCCATATCAAATGGTGACTACTACACATGTGATCAGTAGGCAAAATCACAACTGAAATGTTCTCGGATGAAGCAAAAATTAACAATCAAAGATTTCAGCGATGATCAACGATAAATAATTTCGGATGAATTAAAATCTCTTACTACTAATTAGTGTATTAGAACCGGTAGTGACTCTTGCTACAAGACCAGGTACCACAGGATTTTAAGTGAGTGAGCTCTTGTCAATTTGAGTCTCGATCGGGTGCTGCAACCATTCAAACGGTTATTTCATTTATTTCCGTTTTATCAAATAACAATGCTACAATATTTCAGGAAGGAGGTCACTACCAGTTGGGAAACTGGCCAGCGCCGGGGAAATTCAAACCTGGCACAGAGGTCTGAGGTCCTCCGGCACACATTTACCCCGGATTCAATTGTTTTTTTACCGAAATGCTTTGCTCACTGAACGAATTTTGGTCATTCCTCTTCAGGAAAATTTCAGTGAAATGTAAAACCGATCTTTGTTGATAATGCCAATTGGAATTATTGGAAAACCGGTTTAAATTTTGCCATCGTTGAATGTTTACTCGCGAGTGTGTTGGAAAGGGTTTGTCCTATTTCCGCGAAGGCCTACCGCAATAACGGATTGTTCTAATCGTCTGCTTTCCCTACGTGTTCATTGATTCCGTAGACATCTTCTGTAGGTCCAAATTCGTAACTTATTACTGTAATATGTCAGTGTTGTGTATCAGATAAAACCACGTTGTCAGAATTGTTTGTAGTTGGCTGATCCAATCGAATACTAAAAACTTGTATGTAACATCACATGTCATGTCTTCAGTGCATTCCTAACCAAATTCAGCTCTGAAATACTTACCACTGTAAGTTTTTTAAAGAATTCAGTGTTACGAAGGCCCAGGATACAAATGAATAGATAACAAGCATTACGGGCGTATGCTGTCCCCACGGATTTTCTATCCGCATGAAAGCTGACTGATTAAATCAAAGGAACTGGATACTCGATTCCAGCTTAAAGTACACAAGAAGAAACCGGTTGATTTCAATTCTCAAGATTGTGTTAGCAGCACACCAGTACTCTACAATTTCTGAGATTCCCCAATACACAGGAGTACGGAGTGTTGTATTTTGACGACTCACCTCATTATTATACTGTGTTCGTACTTTTTTTAAATCTGGCTCTTCTACGTCGATTCATCTCAAATTGACCGCTGGTGATCGAGTGTTTTGGAGCTCTTGATTACCGTTTTGGAGGTTAGAGGTTTGAATCCCCAACATCACCGGTTTCTTTGGCGGTAGACAGCAATCCACCGTCATCCGGATCGTGGCCACACCCGACCTACTGGTACCTTATGTGGTTTTCCATCACCCCAAGCCTCGGGGTCTGGTTATTCCTTTACAGCGCAGCCGACCTTTGTGGATATGATGCTATACCCCTTCCAATGCAATCAAGCACTAGTATGCAATAAAAACGAATTACCCCTAAGCTGCCAGAAACTCACACAAACCCCTTATTGATTCTGTTTAGGAAATTTTGTAATAGACATTTGCATACTTAGGTTCATGTTCGTAGATAAATAGAAAGCGTAGCTGACAAAGTACTTCGTGAGCACTTCATATCTTTTGTCATAAAAAAACTCAACCTGTTGGATTCAGCGAGTCAACAGAACCGTATGACTCCAACATCTCAGGAAATGTATGCGAACAGAAAAAGGATGGAAGAGTAAAAAAAGATAAGTGTGAGATTGAATCTGAGATAAGAGAGAAGGTTATGTACAAGGGCCTGAAGCGAGTGCTTTCCACTGGTACAGCCACGGCAATAATACCGTTTTTACTAGGTAGTACTGGTTGCATAATCGCTTTGGTTTCCGATGTGATGACAAGTCGTTTGTTCATCGCTTGCTGAGCAGCATCTTGAACGCAGTTATAGGCTTATTTATATTTCTGCTGTTGACTAAATGTTGTAGAATGGATCTAGAGGTATTTCTAACTGCAAGTTTTCGAAGGGAAGCCGGAGGATGTTATATCGCTCCTTTAGCGAGTGCCTTGGTTTTTGTCCGATAAACTGGACAATAACAGTGTAAGTAAAATGATAAAGAAATGAGATTAACTTGGGGAACAATGAACGATTACGTATTTGACACAGTTCGGATGTGCTCCGCTGGAAAGCATTATCGACTGCCGGTGAAAATAGTCGTTTCAGTACCTGTAAATTTTTATCACCTTTTGATGGAACGGTTAAGAATTGGATTTCATAGCAGGTCCCCATACCTTGGGAGGGGGATTCGATTGTTGTCTCCATCTTTAGGAAGGGCTCGCGCAGGGATTGCGTCAACTATTTGGGAATAAGTCTGATCCCAATAGCGTCGAAGCTGCCACTGTCATAAGTCGCAGGTTGTGCTAAAAGCAGTCTGGGTTCTGCTCTGACAGTGGATACCTGGATCAAATCCTAACCCTCCGACAGTTTCTACATCACCGTAACACCCTCCAAAGAACAGAAATCATCGTGTTCCTAGATATAAGCACGACCTTTGACTCTGTCAGTGGGACCGCACTGTGGAACATTTCGATGAGGAGTGGAATACTTGATAACCATGTGTGGGTCCTCAA
This sequence comes from Fasciola hepatica, assembly GCA_948099385.1. Taxonomy (NCBI): domain Eukaryota; kingdom Metazoa; phylum Platyhelminthes; class Trematoda; order Plagiorchiida; family Fasciolidae; genus Fasciola; species Fasciola hepatica. The sequence goes on from CANUEZ040000043.1 coordinate 50,345,112, forward strand.
AGAGTTCTATCATCATACTGCGGGTCGAGTTATTGTACGCTGCCAGTATTCTTCAGCCCATACCGTCCTTAGAGGAGTAAAACTCGACTGGCTTATAAACCCGTTTTTACAAATTTACTATAGAGGATATTCTACGGAATCCTTTGCCTATACCACTTTTCCCATTAGTCCGAAATATGATCAAAACTGTTCGGAATTAATAGGAAGTGCCAACCAACTGGCTAGTTTAGATGTCCTGATTGGTATGAAGACCAGTGTAGCAATCGTTTATACACATTTCATGTAGATAAAGGTACCGCGTGGTCGTCGTCTGCGCATTTTGCCTTAATGTGTGGCGACAACTACTCACTTAGACCCGACATTGTCGTGATCAGAGCTAAGAGCCTCAGTAATTATTGCCGTGACCGAACTAGGTGATCGAGAGACAATGAACAACAAAACCAGTAGATGAAGGCAGAACTCTCGGTTGGCTTTTGCATTTTTGTTGCGCGAAGTGGACAACGGGGGTGAAATCACATTGCGGTCACAGACTGACTTCCAGGGCAACGATAGGAAACAAGAACTGCAGTGAGGTAACAATAGATCAAATGCATCCGAATTTCAGTCAGTCTTCAGTGTTGCTGTCTGTTGATAAAAGTATTGAATCATCGGTATGATAGACAGCAGTTCGACTGGGTCATTAACTGACAACCAGACAACACTTCGGATACCAGGATGTATGGGCTTGGAGGTGCAAACATTATGAGCGTGATTCTCTGTATTTCATGTTACCAATAGTACATCCACGAAAACCCTAACTACTGGCCTCGTGAGAGCGGTATCGGTGTGTAAACTGGTGCTTGGTTACTGGAACTGCACTGCTGTCACAGTAGTGAAAATGAATCGCAATTTCACCATTTTTGTGAGCTTTGAGCATTTTATCACCAAAGATCACCACGAATTTCGCTGATTTCGTGGAATGAAATTTCCTTTGATCAATTTCTTTCGGTTAAATTTTCCGCATTGCCGACACTTATGCATGCAAGCTATCCCCGTGAGATAGTCCAAGAAGAAACATCCTTCAGCGGGTAACTCTGTCCTGATGAAAGTTCTGATCACAATCATTCATTGGCCGAGGAGCTCAGTCTAATATACTCGGTCACAATGACTCCGTGCCTTTAGACAAACAAGATGATAGTCTTGATGATTAAAAGTTTCAATGATCGCTTATCTTCTCAAGTAAAACCGTTGCGTTGTCAGCTCTGGTATCTCTGCCTTCCACTTTGGGGACTATTTTGTTAGACATGTAGTATGGTCTTGGATTTTCATACGAATCAGAACTTTCTAACTTTTGTTGTTGCAAGAAGAACATTATGAGCATATTATCCGCCGTTATTGAGTTCAGTGATTCCCTATGTTCAAGTTTCGTCAGTCACGCAAAGCAATGCTACGCGAGAGCCATTAAGTAAATCAACTTATAGTGAATATGTTTCATTTATCTTAAATTAGCTCTCTTAGCTCTGGCTACGATAATGTCGGGTCTACATGCGTAATTGTAGCCGCACATTATGGTACGACGCGCAGACTCCGAGCACTTGGTCCAATTACGTACGCAAAATAGATAAGGGTGATTGGTGCACAGGTCTTCAAACCCATCAGGAGGATATCTAAGACAGCCAACTGAGGGGCTTTTCCGAATAACTTCAATATCATTCTGGAACTGTAAAAAATAATATGGTCTACTAAACGGTGGATTTAAACCCTCCAAAGAGAACCGTTTTGATTTTGGATGCGTCGATGACACCGTCTTGCAGGATGATAACGCACAGGCTACGCAAAATGTTTTCTACCGCTTGGCGATAAGGCTTTCAAGATGCATTCTGCATCTTCCCAGTACATAATGTTTCTACTAGGCTGGAAATAGTCTGTGCTTGTACTCGTTCTTTGTGGTGACTAGCTAGAAGTAATGGATGGCTTTAAGCACTTCTAACATATACTTTTATGTGACTCTCTTCTGCGGGAGGATAAGTCGGCTTTCCGGGGTGTCTCTGGTGGTAGCTGCCTACAAGTTCCAGTCTGCTTAGAGATCTGTACTTTGGGAGTTTGATAACAATTGGAGGTAGTGCTGAGAGGATCATTTAGTGAACAGCACTAGCTAAAATAGGTTTCGTCAACCTACGACACCTGCGAAATCGAGATGGTGTCTGACTTTCCCTTTAGGGATGGATGCACAACGTCACGGTTTGCAGCGTTTCGTTTAACGGTTACGAGACCTGGCTAATCCATGATGAGGAAGCTCGAAGGCTTCCCAAGTATAACAGACGACGTCTCTGAAGCACTGTTTGCATTTAGAGTGAACACTGCGTAAACAATGAAGTTCGTCGCTGTGTCACATACAGATAAGCTCTCTCTGGCCGAGAAAATTAGTACAACAATGGCTCGTTCACGTTTTGCGTATGCCTACCCATTGTCTACCTTTCCGATTCCTACTCACACGTGTTGGAGAACTCTTGAAGAAGTGCCGCGGCGGTTAGGCCATGACATGGCATAGTGGTGTGATAAAGTTAGCATAAACAATAGCTTTGGTATGAGGACTGCCATTGGTTAGAGACGTTGAGAGACTTGGCTTAGTATAGAAGTCACTGGCGGGAATGCTGTATCGCCTGCCTGTTGTAGTTTCGTTCCGAATTAACACACGAAATTTAACAAAGGTGGAAATTTCGCTTTCCCCAACCTGTAGTACTTCATTCCTTTAGACATTTTTGTTATACTGCTAACAATGTTGTCGCTTTGGCACCAGGTATGACTGACCTTCTTTCTCCTCAATCCTACAGTCAGAAAAGACAGAAATTAGTCGTTTTCAACCTGCAATATGAATCGTGCAGTTGGGTTAGCTTAGGTAAAAGCGCCTACCAAATCCTGGATAAGTGCCTATGGGTCACAAAAATGGACGCGTCATCAAAATTGTAACTTCTAACGATCTGCACTCAAGTTTTGCTTTGGTTCGACAGGTGGACCTATTGCGACCTCGTCCTTTTCTGTGTCGTTCGTTCTACCATTCAGTAATTGCGATGTGGAAGTGCATTTTAAGATGAAGATTTTTACTTCGAGTCCCGATCTCTGTATGGCTCTCTAATGCTAAGCTTGACCAGGAATTGACGCAACTGTTAGAGGAGTCTGAAAATCCATTGAGTTCTGCGGTTATAATCTGAATTAACCATTGGTTACCGGATGAAAAGTTGTTTGCCTTAACTAATTTTTGTAATCCATAGGGACCTAGAGGTGTTGAACCACTTGAACTTGCTTGTCATAAAGAGTCTGGGAGGATGTGGGCTAGGAAATTGCCTACAGACGGCCTGGTTCGTTTAACAGACAGTACAACGTTTTAGTGAGCAGCCCGTACATCTTCCTCTGTCATGAATTGAGGACAAGATTGGGGCAAACAAAAAGAACCGTTGGATCAATCAGGTGTCAGAAGCTGTCTGAACCGGACCAACCAATTGAGTTTGTAACCAGACTAAACACTCAGAAGAGCTGGCTAGGAATAACAGGTGAACCAGTCAGTTTGCGGGCCGGGGCTTGGTTATGACTACCATGCGTTCTATATGAACTGTTATTTTGGTACCACTTAATCAAGATGGTTCGAAACCAGAAGAGTTTCCTCACTAGAACTAATAAGCAGCTACAGAATAGCGTCTTGGAGATTTAGTTGTTTCATTTTCTCCATCAATTTTATGTCATATTCCCCTGTACTCTCTCTCTCTCTCTCTCTCTCTCTCTCTCTCTCTCTCTCTCCTGAACTGTTGCAAATATTTACCCTCATCATACACGATCGCAGTTAGCTTTCCTTTTTAGTCAGATAGATTCATCACCACCCATCCCGTACCTCTATCTGATCTGGAGATTCCTCGCACTGAACTACTTTTACCTGGTGATCTAGCATCTTTTGAAAATAGTGCAATCGTAAGGTTTTCAGACTGTCCGCAATTTGGATTAAGTAGTATGGTTGATTCGCCGAGTTCCGCTGCTGCTTTTCCCTCTCAGCCTGGTGGTATCTTGGCTGTACCACTCAAAACATAGGTTCGAGAGACCAAGCCCGAATTTGCCGCTTCGTCAAGACGATAGCAGACTGACCGCGAACATACTTCTCAGGAAGCTATGATATCTGTATCCAGTTCCCAGCTTACCTGTTGAAAGTCCTACTCCGAACCAAATCTAGATCGACTGGCGTTACTCTGCACGTATCCTTCTATTTAGCCTTGGAGACCATCTCCAATATTGTTACCACCAATTGTGTTTGCTTTTGACTCAGTAACTTGAATCGTGTGGATCAAACGCGTACAGGACCCTCCTCCACTCCGATGTGCTTATTTGTTTATCCACTCCCACCGTGTCACGCATTTTCTAACCTTCTCTCTAAGGTAGTGTAGATAGATGTTATCTGTATTTAAACCGTACCACGTTGCATCTAACCGGCCGTTGTTTGTTCATCCTGTGGTCCTGCTCAGTCCTCCCCATCACTGATCAATCGATTTCCCGATTCCGTGTCTGCTTAATCAAACTCTCTTAAAGTATGGCCAACCCCCCACCCCCACCCTCCCCCACGGGTTTTCTTGCCGCCTTCATTGTCCTTTGATATTCATGCATTCGCAACTAAGGTTCATTTCCGCTCTGTGTTCTTTGAAACATTGTTTATTCGTTTGTTAGAGTCTTATTTGTTCTTCTCAACACCTCCCATCTTTGTGTCCCATGACTTGAATTGCGGTTCTACACTGCTGCCGACCACCGATCATGATTGATTATTCTTTTCCACCTGTTTCTATGATTATGGTTCGAATTTTCTCTCGAACCTGCCGGCGTGCGATTACGACCTCTTTTGATGGTTGATTTGATCTCCAGTGCCCGACGCGTATGTAGTGGACGGGTTGAATGCAGCTATTTTGTTGTTCGACTGGAGGTAGTGTAGGATCCTGTGATGCACTTACTGGGCTTTGGTTCATGAGGTTTCTCTTTTTGTATTTTGCAGACTGTACACTTGCAACCCCCACGGAAGACACTGCTCTCGCCTACTACACGTACATTGGGGCCGGATCGCCCACAAACTGAGAAGCATATTCGCTATCGCTTGACCGTCATTCTTTTACAGTACACAAAGTTCACCGACTTCTTGTTCCCTGACAAAGGATTCCGGTTTGTCTTCCACGAATCACTCAACCACTAGACCAGAGTCCGGTACAATATTCCTCCTATAGGTTTTCAACTGGATTCTTCTTCAACCAGTCATACGGCATTTCTCATCGACAGTTGATCGTGTAGTATTGTTGTTGATGAAGGAGCTGGGCCTTTGGATTGGACCGTGTCACTTTGTGCTCCTTACTGGTTTGGCATTTTTATATCATAACACATCACAGTTCTCTTTCCCGCTCCAACGTTGTATCCTCGAAGCACTAGCACAACATGCATGTTTTGATTCTTGTACGAGATACTGCTGAATCGGATTGAAACTCGGAATTACGGGATTTTTCCTATTACGTGAGAGTAAAGTGGAAAGAATCAAACAGCGTGCGGCTGGAAAGATTCGTAAAAATCGAGCTGGATAGAAGGTTGCTTTCTTGAAGAGGGATACTAAATCAATGTGTCCTGTCGATCCTGTCCGTTCAAGTATGTAGAAAATGTCTGATTTCAGCTACTTGCTGAATTCTTTGGAATAAGCTAGCTGCCATGTTGTTTTATTTCAAGACTCGGTGCTTTATTTGGCGATAGATGATGAATTATTGAAGCTTGATGGATTCACTAGGGACAGGCTGAACAGACAACCAGGGAGGAAATTTGTAGGAGGATGTGTTATTAATTACGTTCGTCATGTTCAATGTCGTTCATCCCCATGCATATTAACATACAATACACAAAATTGTTGCTGTCAAACCACTGCATGCAAGACATGCTTTATCCGTAGACCCTTTTCTGTTGTACCAAAATCTGTGCATAACCCCAGACGGTAGCTCCACGGAACTAGTCAACTTCCTAGATGCGTTATATTCGTCGCTAATTGAGAGGATTGACAACTTCCTTTTATTGTGACAGGCGACTTCAATAGCTCCTATTTGACTCTTTCACAATCTAATGGCCTTCCATAACATTGGTAATTCCCCCACGGGAGATAGTGCTTGTCTAGACTGTTTCTTTGTGAAGGAACCGCCTTTCTTTCTTTCGTGCTGTGAGCCATGCCCCCACAGGAAATTTTGGCCATTGTATTGTCAAAGTTCTTCCTAAAATTTTCAGTGAACACAATCGCCAAAGTTTCATGAAGAACCCAGTCCGGAAGTTGTATTTACTGCAGCTTGACGCGCTAAATAGTCTTTTACTTGGACATATGGTAGCCTCTCCCAACTTGGGTTTACTTTACGACCCTGAAGAGTCTATAAATTGTGGTAATATTGGGAGCTATTTGAAATTCAGTTACGAAACACGCTGTCCATGGACAAGAATTATAAAGCGTACAGACCGTTTTGATTCGCAGAAGCTCGGGAATTTGCGGAGGATGAAGGAGAGATCATGTCACTTACACAATAAGTCTTCAGTAAAACGGGCAAACCTGTACACTAAAGACATTGTTTATCCTGACGGACTATACGTAAGTATCTTACTCAGTGACAGCTCATTCAGTCAGTTACGGAATGGACTGGAAATGCTGTGGTCACGAGCCTCAAGCAAATCACGTAAAGCATGATGTCGAAAAACTTAACAGTTCTTATGTATCAGAAATTAATTCAACCGATTCCTTGCTTGACTTACGTGGAACTTTGGGCGGATTGGGAAATCCTCAGTGCCTTCATCTGGAACGTGTTTACAAGGAGTATAAATCAATGAATATCAAGAAAGCTTCCGGACTTCGTTTCGGTCATTCTGGAAACTCGTGCTGCCGACTTGGCTTCTATGTTCTCCTCCATATTCACTCGATGTCCGTCTGAAGGCATACTCACTCCAATATCAAAAAAAGAAGACGGCAAAGTTCATTCTGTTGCATCCACGCCAATCTTGCTGAAGATTTTCTAGCAGATAATAATTGATGAGCTTTAGTCCGTCCTTACGATCTCGGATGTAAACCAATTTTCCTACCGAAAACAGCTTCCTACTTCGGACGCCGTCAACTGTGTTATCCTCTCGTTAATGTCACTCATCGACCAGAAAATCGAACTTATTCACATCTGTTTCCTGGACTATACAAATGCTTTCAATTCGCTCAGTATAGAGCGGCTACTATCTCTTTTAGATCAGCAAGGGATATCCCTAATGCTATCTAATTGTTTGAGAGACTGTTTCACAAACTGGTCTCCGTTCACATATCCCAATGATCAAAGATCTTTCACAATCAGCATAACACTGGAGTATTTCAAGATGCTATCCTATCACCATTTTTATTCGCTTACTACATGAACGACCTCCCTCTCTAATTCATCAACCTTCACTTTCAAATACACCGGCGACATTGCGGTTGGTTCTGCTTCTCGGAACAGTGTCAAGGTCGATCCACTGCAACGGTCTATCTCTACGATGGCGAACTCGTTCACTGCTGTCAATTTAGCACTCAGTCAAACAAGTGCACAGAAGTATTCTTTTCAGTTGGTCTTAAATCCTCATTGCAATCAAATTATGCAACCCTTATGACAGGAAGTTCAAACGTGGAAAAAGCCAGTGCTACAAATGTCTTGGTATACTTAGCTCATAGGATCCTAAGTGAACCCATCATGCACGAGATTCCATTTTCAAGGAAAGAAGGCTGACATTTTACATCTCTTGTCTGAAGTCTGTAAGTGTACCTGTTGCGACTATCCCGATGTCTAGGGCTGTGAATCTAGCAGTAACTTAGTTTCACTAGCTACACGCACGATATGGGCAGAACACGATTACGGGCAGCAAAACAAATTCCAATCGAATAACCGTGTTTATCGATGATTCGTGATTCTAAATAATACAATAAGCATAAATATACAGAAAATAAAAGACTTACAGCCAGGTGAGAAACCAAGAACAATGGGCAGTAAGCTTCCGAAAATCGGGACAGCGCAGAAAATAAAAACGGTCCACTTAGCAGGCAGCTGAACGAAACTGTAGCGCAGTTCGGTTGTGGTACAATCGATAAATCAAGAACGTTTATCGTCAAAGATCAATAAATCGATTACAAACGCGTGAATTGGACTGTGGTTGCAATGGTAAAAAGTGTCATTAACAAATAAGTACAAATGAGCTAAGTCTGTGGAGTAAACAAGAGTACGTGCCAACATGAATGGGCGAATCCGGCAATTGATCTGTTAATGCTGTTGACGTGTGACGGCCAATAGTGGAGTTCACTGACAGAACGCTAAGACTGGGAGTTCGAGCCTCCGCTCGGCAGTAAAAATGAAACACTCAGAAAGATTATATAACAGTAGAAGTGTAGACCTTCGGGGAAACAAGGTTACGAACAAATACGTGAACTGTTCATGTAATAAGCACCATGAAACTCAAGTATAAGCTGATGTGATACCTTAGAAACAGGGAAAATACATTACGAATGTCCGGGGTTCACGATGCATGTACTCACTACTAATAAGTAACTAAACAGAAGGCAGAAGGACAAACACTAATTACGATTCGTAATTAACAGTACCTACCCATATCGTATCCAAGTTTATCCATTCTTGTGTATTATGTCACTGGTTATACTGTTCCCCTGTCAGTTCCCCTGGTTTGCTTGTCAAAGACTTTTTGTTGATCAAGCTCTCCCTTGAAAGCATTTCTAAGTGCAGTAATATATCCTACTCTGAGTTATCGAATTTCGTGAAGAAATTGATTTTACTTGATGTGAACGGTTGTGCAGTACTATACTTTTTGATGAAACACCCACTACACTCGCACCAATTACCGGCCGGTTCACGTAGTTAGTTTAAATTGATACGTTCCCCAACCCGGTTGTTTCGTATTTAGCTAGGTTCCTTGTTTCAAAAGAACAGCTTGTGAATGACTTGCGAGAAAGGCTCACTTAAACAGGATTGTCTTTTTTGCCCATCAAGTTCTTCATTGAAGAACAAGGCTTGCTGATCAGCACGATTCAATCATCACCGTTTTTTCCCTTTCAGTTATTTAACACGATTGCCAAAGCATGTAACTGATAACCTTTCACTGAAAATTTGCGCCTTTCGGACAAATAGTGTTCTTTTAACTTGACTTGACTTGTACCTGGTTCTTTGAGTGTGTGACATACGCGTGATCTGGTTTTCGTGGTGATGTAACATCTACACAACACTGGCCAGTAATTCATTCGGTAAAGGTTACTCAATACACACTCACTGACAAAATTCACGAGTTCTTTCGCTTCTGCAAACGTGACGCCAAACTTCCAATTCATGCTGAGGATTTTAGGCGTAACGGATTATTCGCTGTTTTAGTTTGTGAAATGTCCCCATGAACACACAGGAAAGCCTGGTAAAAAGAAGCAGTTTCTTTAGAAGTCGAAGTGAAATATTCGCTTTATGTTTTCCTCTGGGGGAATGTTCGGCAATACGTAGCTGAACTCACAATAGTTAGAAGGCAGCTTTAACGAAAGGGGACAGTAATACAAAACAACCTGGAAACTAAGAAACCAAAAGCAATTTCAGTTCAGTACCAATATTTTTTGGGTTGCATCCGAAAAGGGATAAACGAAGGACAGCAGAGAACTGACAATCAGTCGTACTTTTTACGAGTGGATGAAGAGGAAGCACACGTGCTAGACACCTTGTGAAGTAGGTGGTGTGAGTCATTGGAGAATCGTGCCCACATTTTGTTACGATGAAACACAATGGAGTCTGCTAAAATACTACAAAGTGTACCACTTGCACATGATAAGTGCCCAATAGACCTATCTACAGTGGCAAAGTCTTTAATTAGTAATCCAAAGAAATACCGAAAGTTGAATGCCACCAGTGGGGTAATACACAAGCAACAGCAAAATGTAGAGTATGATAAAAAGGGTACATATATTGATCTCCGATACGGTCCTCCGGTGAAAACCACAGAGGAATAAGTCTGGTTATCATCGTATCTAAATTGCTCGATGGTATTATTCCCCACAGTTTATCAGCTGTTCGCGATCAGTGCTCGCGAGAGAATAAATCTAGATTCAGACCAGGTCGAGGTTGTGCTGATCACATTTTCACTGGTCGAGAAATTTTAGAACACGGGTACACCTTCTGTAGGTCCACTATCTCCGTTTTTCTTGATCTAAAAGTGGCCTTCGACTCAGTCGACCTCACATTTCTGTGGCGCTAACTCTAGTTCAAAAGAGTATCACAGAAATTCATTTCCATTACAAAGCCCTTCTACTTGAACAGCCGAAAGTTAGTTCGGGCTTACGGCGATCTTTCCCCCGAGTTCACCACAAGAAGTGGTGTAATTCAGGGTTGCTCCTTTATCCTTTTCTGTTTAACTTCTTGATTGATATGTTCGTACAGACTGCCCTTTTGTCAGGTGAGAACAGTGGTATTAAAATTTTCCCGAGTGGAGTAGTGTGTGAGACTTTGAATACCAGGACGACATAATTCTTCTGAGTGAAGATCCAGGTAAATTGCAAGCTTTTATTGGACAACTTGAGAAACTGCACAACAATGTTCGGCATGCGTTTTGCACCTTCAAAGTGCAAGATGCTGTTGCGAGACTGGGTTGGTCCAACACCAAACCGTTCAGTATCTGGGAAAACTATAGATCTGGTGGATAAGTTCTGTTATCTGGGCATCAGCATTCCACCCGGATGTCGGACATCGGATGAGGTGTCTTTGCTTACACAGAAGGCTCGTTTGGCATTTGCCAATCCGAGTCATCTTTGGCGTCAACATGACATCCGTTTATCTACCAAGGGTCGAGTGTACGCTGCAGCAGTTAGGTCAGTGCTTCTGTATGGTTCAGAACCGTGGCCACTGTGGGTGGAGGATATACAAAGATTGTCGGTATGTGAACACCGATGTCTTCGTAGCATTGCTTGGATATGGTGGGCACACGGTATAACCAATGCTGAGGTTCAGCGGAGAGTTATATTTTCACGAACCAGACCATTAGATGAAGCATTGAAGGTCACCAGGTTAGGATGGTTGGGACATGTGCTGCACATGTCCCCTGATAGGATTCTTCGGAGCTGAAGCGAGTACCGGCTGGGAGATGAGTAACGGTGGCCAATTCATGACATGGAAGAAAGGTATGAAAACCTAACCTGTGGTTTTAGCTATGCAGGGCGTGTTAGACTTCGTGGATGGGTTGCAAGAGACGTTCCCACTCAGTGGTTAGAAACGTTAGAGGAAGTAGCTAGGTGTCGTGATCAGTGGGCTCCTGTAATCACATACCTCCTCTGTCAACTTGATATCATTGTTTTGTAGTTCTTTAGCTGTTTATTTATTATTCCTGTTCTTTCTCATTTTTTTCGAATGAGGCTATTTCTGGGAGATAGTGACCAAATGCGCCCTACCCAGTGCACTGGTAATGATTGTCTGATCTGAACTAAACTGAACTCCAATGCAAAACGTAATAAGTCAGTCTCCTCACTTTATTAAAAACTAGAATACAATGTTTAGGCCAACATATATCGCCTAGGATTGTTTACTATCCGAAATCCTCGATCTGAGAAAATGTATCGAAGTCGCGCCATTCTGGAACTACCTGCGCCTAAATAACAGAAAATGTCAAGGCTGCGTACTTGTACGGTAATTTTATTTCAAGACTTACTAATATATAAATGTGTTCGGTTAAGTGTACCAACTAGTAAATCACTATTCAACTAGTCACAGTTGACTTTTAACGGGTGGAGTTCAAGCGACGTGTGGCGGTTACTTACCACTTCAAAGGTCTGAAGTTCCAATCCGCCATCACCGGTCACTTTGGTGGTAGATAGCAGTCCGCTTGCGTCCTACAGGTTAGCGCATCTCACTACTAGGACCTTCTATGGTTCTCTACTGTAAGTCTCTCCAGCCATCCGCAATATTGCAGTGGACCTTTGAGACTGCTGGGTGTAGCCATTCCGCTATACTCATGCCTAAGTATGTAACAAAAAACCTGGTCAAGCTAGCTCTGATTGGCCGAGGTTTCTTTTTGTATGTAGCCGTAAGGTGTCCCATGAGCTACATTCAGAATCACTGATGGTTGTAACCTCAGGGTATTTGATAGATGATTTACGATCATTGGTGATGATGTGGAAACAGGATCATTAGGAGAAGAGGATTAACATCTTGGAATTTATTAGCATTCAGGACTGGGTTATAAGCATTACACTCCATGGTCAAGAGCTGAGAGACCAGGCCCGTGGGCAAAAGTAGCAAAAATAGACACCAGAATGGATTACTCAACCGCTAAATCATCTGCTTACTCCTGATAATAGGAATCATTTACAGACGTGGAGGATTTGTAAGTGGAAAATCAGAAAGGTGGAGAATGGTGCCCTTTTTGCCACTTCGGGTTGAAACAGTGATAGGAGAAATACTGCATTGGCATCGTGCAAACTGTTGCCAACTGGAAAAGATAGTCAGATAATATTCTATGGTCTGGAGAATGATATCTGTTGTTCGTAAGAATATAAAGTAGCCTCTGTCTTGGTAGAATTTTATTGCTCAATAACATAGCGTAGTCGAAATCGTAGGTAGGTTGTCGACGTTTCGGTCACCACGGGTAATCTTTTTCAAGACTGGTTTTACAACCGAATGCTACACTCCGAACCGATTTCGGTTCTGACACATTAGCCCTGTCTGTCTACTCCTTCCTTGCATGAAAGTAATGCAGAGAGCAGATAAGCATAGCTTTTGATTTGCTCAGAGGAGACGAAATTTTGTGAGTCAAACATGCATTAGCATTCGAAGTAGAGCGGGAATGGCAGCGGGTGGACAGGTGCAGTCCAAGTCGTCTGAAAATCCCTGGAGTAATAGATTTTCCATCATCTTTATTGTGATTGGGGTACACACAATTAGACAGAACTTGCTGTTCCTGTCTTGGGCACAGGTGCAATAGAAGCTGATCTCCAACAGTCTTGAGTCTTTTGGCTATCCATACACATATTAAACAACTGAGTCATACTGGTATGAGAGTATATGCACTTTTCCTAAGAATAATTGGAGGAAGATTATCAGGCCGGCTGGACTTGTTGCACTTGAGGTTTGAGCGCTCCCTGAGCTTCTCATTTCAATGTGTGCTTGTGTTCTAAATTGTATCGAGAGGTCAATCACGCGTCGAATGGGTCCTTAATCGGCTTTGTTCTCGTGCGTACTTTGCTCGCGAGCACTGGATAATCAATAAAGAATGATAAATTCGTGGAGTTCGGATGCGATAGAGAGCTAATTGTGCCGTGATTCGTTCAAGAGGACCTATCAACTTATAGAAAATGAGCGAAAATTATCAATTTGAACCATGCCTAAATGATTCACTGCCTTTTCCAAATAGCATTGACAATTATGGTTCACTCACTTGCGGAAGCGCACATCACTCCATCTAGCTAGGCGACGTTGAAGATGATTCATTCTCGAGGAAAAAATTGACTCTCTGATTATCCGTTTTCATGGTTTATAAATTTCAGAAACCTAGACGTGATTACCCAATTGACAGAGAAAGCAGCTCTATGGTCATGTACAGACATCACTTCGTCCTCTTGGAGAAAAAGCGCAAAACCTTTACCTTTTTCTTCCTTTGTTACTTATGTGGACTCTGCAGACTCCGTTGTCCGGTCAAGTGTATTGGTTTTTCAACCGTTTGTTAATCTGCAACTAGGAAGTATCATCTTCCTAGGAAGCGCGATTGAACCCACACCTTTATCCCCTTTTGTACCTCTATCCACCCGTTCATTTTTTCCACTTATTTTTGCACCTCATCAGATAGCCGAATAAAGTCACATTCTGCATCCACGATTTGCCTGTGTATGAGTCACGCTGTGTATGTGTATGTGTATGTGTATGTGTGTGTGTGTGTGTGTGTGTGTGTGGCAGGTGCTAGAATGCTAGTATTAAGAGGTAGTTTCTCACGTGCTAGGACAGTGCCACAATTACGCATTCGGACATCGAGCTATAGAGTCAGAATCGACCACGTGAACTGCCAGGTGAGAGAAAGACGGGAAATGCCGTAATTTAATGCCGGACAGGTGCCTTTCATGTACGTGCTTACAAGTTCAACAGTTTGTTTACGTGCCGCTTGTAGATTCAGCTTAGACGGAGTGCTGAGTCATAATAGATTACGCGTAAAGGTGCTAGTCAGCCTAGCGACTGTTCTTCAATCTGTCCGTAGTTATGTGTGTCGGTCTTTTTAAGTGGCTCCCGCTTAGTGCAGTTCAGTGTTATCGTTTATCGATCTCAGCCAGAATTGATAAGGTCAAAGGCACTACACGGAGCATGTGTACGCACACATACACACACGCCTACCGTCGGCGAACGCCACCGTTGGGTCAAGGTTCCTATGATGACGCACGCCCATGCACATGTGGAAGAGGTGGAATGCATGTGCCGATCTATATACGCCGGGAATCTTGTGCGCATAGATAGGACAAGCGTTGGCGTCGGTTATCGCATCTGGAAGAACGTAACTTCAAGTGGGAAGATGGAGCATTTCTATGTTTATGCTTATCTGGAGGAAGGTCAGAGATCGTACAGCTTATGAACACATGTATACATTACAATGGTCAATCTGCCTCATTTCGGCACTCATTATGGCAAACAGATTGGACTCTCGTCTCATGATGCTAGGGGGCCAAAGTCGTCACTGTAGTATTGAATTTTATTAGAGGATAGGGGGAGGGGGAGGGTGGGGGGGGGAAGGACAAAGTGGTTTACGGGATAGACTTACGCAGCGAATGGTTGCACGAAAGAAAGGAAAAGTCGAGTTCTGTGGAGGAACAATGACGGAACCACCACGAAGGATACCGTCACCAGAAGTGAATCATGGAAGATGATCACATCTCCGTGTGAAACGGAATCTCTTGTTTTTTAATCATGTGAAGTTAATTAGGGCGCATTCCATACAAGTTTTACTGCTTAGTTCCGTTTTATTTTGAGGAGGTGACATTGAGATTGAGTGTAGTAGCCACATGATTTGAACTGTATCCTAACCAAAACCTGCTTACGAGTATGATATAAGTCATAGCTGGATAGTAAACCCATGATTGTATTTGCCCTAAAAAGTACATCATTTATAATCGTTTAGAATGTAACAAGAGGAGGAGGAGGACCGGGAGGGTGTGTGTGTGTGGGGGGGGGAGGGGGTTCGAGCACACGGACTGAGCTCGCATAAGCGAAATTCGAGTGCAGGAATTGGAACCCAGCATGATTATTTGTCATGATCATTTATGTCAAAACATCGGAGCTTGGGCCTGGAAATAAGCAGTTCGTGTAAGACCCAGGATTGGATTCGAAACACAGGGTAGTCATAAGTAGAAACTGCGCGATATTCACCCACTTTTGAAAGGTAGAGTGGGTGAAGTCGCCTTAAGAACCATGCTTCCGTACTTCCGCGGGATTTGACGGGTTCAGGTGAAATATGTTGTAGGCCTATCCGTTCTTAATCACTGTCGGCATATTATCTCGCTGTCTTGGTGGTAACACAGAATTAGCAACTTCGTAGTTCGTAAGCACGTTATTCAACCAGTATTTTCTTACCGTTCTAGCGAATTCTTTGGACTGGGACAAGTGCTTTGTATGCTATCTCGCCAACTCCCACCTCGAGTTTTGTTGATCGAGCTTAGGGCTGTGAGAAAAAAATCAGCTTGAAGGTCAGGCTATGATGTGATGCAGGTCGGTCAAAATGTTGACATCAAGGTATGCTTTGGTCAGTCATTCTCGAGTGTACTTTTTTACTATATACTTGCCCATGAGTGCCATGGAAGGGTTTATCCCATAGCCACGAAGGCCCGCTTCACCATTAGGGACTACCGGCAACCAGGCCGTGAGACTTTCAGCGGAGACTCAGATAAGACCACGGTAAGCCAAGTGTGGTAACAATTCGAAGGACAGCGAGGATTACTGTCTAACACCAAAGTAACCGGAGACTTCAGGGATTCGAACCTCTGAGCTCCGAAGCGGTAGACCACTACCAATCAGAGGTAGGTCAGAACCGTCGCCACCGGTCGTTATATAATGGAATTTTCTGTTGCAAATCTTAAAAGACTTGTTTCACTTTCTCTAAAGTAGCATTCTGGTACCATGTATTGTCAGTCTGCAACAGGTTATTGCTTCGTAAACACATAAGTCACACTCACAAGTTACCGCTCATGGCGTATCGGAATCGCGGGGCCTTTGGTAAGTCAAAATTGAAGTAAGCTATTTATTGGGGTAGCATATGAGAACAAGAAGATATCAGCTAGTTACTAATGAGCGTGGTTTACAGGAGCGTTGCTGAGGAAATGTTCTCAGGCTGTCATCACGCGCTAATATGTGGTTATGTGAACTGTTCAACAAGGAAATCTCCAGACAAGATAAACCAGCTGATTTTCCGAAAGGATTTCGTGTGTTTATCTACTTATCAGAACCACAACAGCTGGACGTTCAGCTCATCGCCGTTTCCTTATCAAAACTGAAATGCGGAATAACTCGATTTGCTGAATTATGATGTCAGTTTTGTAGCGCTGAGTCGTCCTGATAATAATGATAAAGCAAAACATTGTTAAGCCTTCTGGTTAGCTTTCGATTACACTTGATTTGTGAACAACTGATTCAATTTTGTTTGTCAAAAACAGTGATTATTACAACAACAAAAAAACAGTCAGCAAAGTAAACATTTTCCAAGATGGCCAGTAGAAAACCATATTGTAGAAAACTGGATGCCATGATAATAAGTGATTCACTTAAGGTAGTCCGTATTCATTCGATTTCTGTACTACTGTTTTGTGATGGCTTTCTTCCAGACGAGGTAGGCATTTCCAACCAATTTTTTATTATCCCACTACCAATAGGTGAATAAGTCAAATAGATGTCAGGATAGTGTCTGCTTTTCGAAAGTGGCTGTCCAGTTTTGAGTTTCGACACGACGACCGTTTCATCACCTCCAGTTAGGACCAGGAACTGTGACCCCGAGACCTGAACGGTCAACAGTATAAGTTCCCAATAGCTCAGGCTTTGCAACTTGGCAAGTAATAATGGGGTGATGTTTGTAGTACACTGAAGTCTGAGACATGTTACACTCCAAGGGCAAGGAGAAAAGTATCACTTTTTAAAGAACTGCTACACATCAAGCTTACGATGTTTTGTCACGGCTAACATATAGTTATATGTTGCCAGTTGTTGTCAGTTCATGATGTATACCGCAATGGAGTACGGTCCACAATTAATCGAGAAGATACAAATGATGAATCGTGCGATATGAACAGTTTCAAACGATCAAAACTAAAGAGGTTGGGTCAAGTTCAGCAGAAAAATAGAGGAAGAAAGACGGGAGTTCATACTCGTGATTCACGTTAGTCTCTCAACCGGCAGTTGGTGTGATTGGGTTAGTTAGTCTGATGAACGGATCTCTGCTGTGTTCGCAGGTAGGGGTGAAACAAGAAAGCTTCAGTAGTTGCACAAACTACTTTTGAGCACATAACGGCTGATCATGGGGATGAATGCTTACCGCTCCCACTGTAGCCAGAAGGCGGTATTTCACTAATTCTGGTTTCCCATTTCGAACCTTGGAAATGGACGCTGCTCATAGACACGTCGGATAAGCGTCTGGGGTTATGATAAACCCTTACAGTTCCACAGAAAGAGAACGCAGAATATAACTCCAAAATAACATCGGTTACAACCTGTAACGGTTTAGAGTTAGATCTAGAACAAGCCTGTGAACTTTGGTCTCTATTTTTTACCTTATCCCAACCAGTCATCTTTAGTTTTGTTTATTTGACATTACTCATACAAAGTGTGATGTAGTAAAAGCATGGCGAAGAATCACTCAAAACGAGATAGTTCGTTACTTTGTGCTGTTCTCTACGTGACCTTTAGGATTATTCGGGCAGTTACCATGTTGTCAGTTGACTCCGACCAACTAGTTCAAAAGTGACGATGATATCGTCTGCACTGTTGACTAAAAGTTTGTGACCACAAAGCGAAAATTAGCGTTAAGATGCCTTACTTTGTCTTATAACGACGGATCGGAAGAATAGTGTGTCGTTCAGACTGATGTCAAAGGGTTGAATTAGAATAATCTGATTTTGCATAATATAACTCATCATGCTGTATCACCGCTCAAATAACGATTGAAAATTATGGAACCATCGTACAGTTGTTTCATCCTCGTTGGGAATCTTCAGCAGTGCACATTTTATTTTTTATCTTTCTATTTTTTTTATTACATGCTTGTGCGTGAGAGCAGTGGAAAGGGTATATACCCCATAGCCACGAAGGCCCACTTCACTGTCATGTATAACCGGCAACCGGACCCTGAGACTTGGAGTGGTGAACCACATAGGACCCCACTAGGTCAGGTGTGGTACCGATCCGGACGACAGCGAAATGCTGCCTACCATCAAACTAACCGGTGGTGGCGGGGATTCGAACCTCGGACATCCGAGGTGGTAATCAAACACTCTAACCCACCCGACCACCGCCGGTCGAGCCTTAACTTGGATTCGAACCCGAGATGAACGACTGCGGGTTGAACACCTAACCATCAGTCTATTCGGGTTGACTGTGGCCAGCTAGTTGGGCAGCTGTACCGTGCATCCAAGGCTTTCAGCAGAGAGAAGATTACTACCTTACAATGAATCATAATATGAAAAATTCAACCTCCTGCTAGTCATATTGTAGCGGCCAATGCTGGAGCAACAGGACGACGTGAATATCATACCTATCGGGCCTACCGATCGAGAGTCGCAGACCAAAGAACAGACAGTGAGTACGTCGGAGGCATCCCGAAGCCGACAAAAAGAGGCATACAGACTAACATATGGTAAGCAGCGGATTCTCAGGAAACCAACAAGATATCCCATATGAGGAGCTACCACTCAAGCCGCCAACCGGGACAATCGAGCAGAAGTAGGGCACAAGAGAATCAAGCTAATGGCCAGAGGCAACTAGCAGGAACTCAGCCGAAATACTCGGACACCCGGAAGATCAATGTTGCTGAAGCGCGGTCTAGGAAAAGGGCTATATGAACGACTGCTTGTGTGTTCATGAACTTAGCTTGTTTGGCCGTCCAAATACGGGTGTCCTCGTCCGTCTTGCCATTTTGTTACAATTTACACTCAATAATCTGACTGCAGTAAAACGTGTGAAAATCGTTAATGAGGGCCTGAAGGAACACACCACTATGTAGTAGTATGTCGATTGAAAAATAACGGCAATCATTCGACGAAGCTGATCGAATCTGATTGTGTTTTACGAAAGTGGTGAAATTATACTGACTTTGAAGTGATTTCGGAAATTTTCATTGCAGTCAGTGACACCACTGTGGCTAATCGGGTAGTTTGCGAGCGTTGATTGATGGTTCCGATGCTAGTTTCACGTGCGTTTGTGTACGTGCGCTTGTGTGAACCAGTGTGTCGTGAATGTCCACTGTAGGGACCGGCAAGCCGAATTGTGCACGGGCGCGGGACCCCGTAGTGTAACGGCCATAGCCGATTGAAATTATAAAAAAAGATCTGAGGTTACAGAAAGTTGTCAAATGAAAAATAACAAAATGTCGGTGATTCGTCGGTCTAAACGAATGGATTCACGAGAGCGACAAAAAGTATGGTCCATTTTTGTGGTTGTGTGCTTGCGCGTGTGCCTGTTTCATTTTTCATTGTGGGTAATTGGGACGCAGCATTATAGTCTTTTTATCAGAATTTATAAACCTGTTTGTAGAAAGTAAATAAACAGTGAATTTTCTAAAATTATTTTGCCTAATAGATGATTTCAGCAGGAAAAATGAGTTAGGTGGGGAAAATTGGTCGTCTGAGTTGATCAGGATCCTTTCGAAATAAGCAGAGAAATAATCTTGATCAATAGCAGTGCCCATGGGACAAGTTTCAAATGAAATCACACGTAAAGGAACAACAGACACCGAACATAATCCACTAGGCACCCGCTGTTGGTTATTTGTAACGCTTTTTGTTTCACTGACATCCACGCTTAGCTGACATTCATCGCGGGAGTGGAGTACTGTCTAAGAGATTAAGTTCATTGACGGACGGGAGCCATATCACGTAGTGTTGATGTGGGGCATTCTACTGAGAGCCAGAGCATGCAGCCGTATGACAAACGGGGCTAGTTGGTAACTTGCGCCCATGATCGAGCCTCAGTACTGTGGTTGATGCTTCTCAAGAAACCGAATAAAAAAACTGAAATCACTTCTGTCGTTAACAGTGATATTTTTAAACGTTGATGCTGTTGAACTAACGGAGGATTTTTCTGTGATATGACGAAGTAGGCCGTGTGAACGCTCAACACGACTCGAACCCCGGGATGGAAGATGGTAAGTCCCTGAAGGGGGCATGACGGATGTGCACGGCTGATGATTCCCAGGAAGAAAGAAAAAGCTGTACAGAGCATCCATGGTTTTCAACGGTTAGTTAGGCTTTCGTATTGAACGACGAGTCGTATTACGTAAAAACCTAATCTCCTACTACTCATATAATGGAGGATAACTATTGGTACTCTAAGTCACTCCTAACCACCACACTGACCCCACAATCATTTTCATCATGGGGACAAAGCTAGAATATAGTAGCATTTCTGACGGCTTCTTTTACGAGATGATATAACGGGCTCGTAAACTGATGAGATTAGGCGTAGATAAACAATAGGAGTAGTGAAATAAGTGACATGATTAGGAAGAAACCTAGTGGGTCATTTTGTGATTCGAAACCGAAGGCAGTTTAGCAGCCATCAGTCTGAGCGATGATCAGAAATACGAATAAACTGCTCTTAGTGAACACGACCTGAAATTACTATCATCCAAATGCATGTTCCGTGGAGATCTGTCAGCACGGTAGGTGGAAAGAGTTCGGGAATCAGACCCGATAGAAATCCGGTCAATGTCCAGTCTTGATCAGAATTAAGTTCCCAGTCTGTGGTTGGTGTGCACCGAAGCGTTTGGCTTTAACTTCTTCTAGCTTCATGATGAACCACAATGGGGACAAAATCTACGAGATGAACTGCAGTCCTTGACGAACTGATTCATATAAGAAACGGTGACAAAGAAGCTTCAGGTAATATAGCAAACAACTATGAGATGAACATTAAAAGCATGAATTTCGAGTTATTGCGAACCTCTGATAATACGTTCAAGTTGGAAAATTCCCCATAATGAACCGAAATTGAACAGGTGAGTCGCCACCAACTGGGCATTTGCCTTGGCAGAGCCCAGGTTCGCGTCGTACTCGTGTATCATGCATTCGAAGCTCCATTGGAATTTATTCATTGTACAGGTCACCGACAAACGCTCTCTTGGGTGAATTTTCTTAGTGGTACTGAGAGTACTCTGAGTGCATAATGGCATCTTTTAACCCCTACTAGTGGCATACCAAGCAAAAGTACTACTGAACAAAGAAACATTGTTACAAAATACAAGTGATGTGAATGCGGCAAATTAAATACCCTGGTTTCAATCCCCAACGTGTTTGAGTTATTGTTTATAATACTTGACAAACCAGATCGAACAAACGGTATCTTTACGCTGTAGAATGAGCCTCATAAGCCGGGAGTTGAAGTTTAGAAAAACTTTCAAATCAGGTGGGTTATTAGTCTCAGGTCCACGTACATATTTTGTGTGAAACCTTTGAACGGTTCAACAATTCCCGGTGTTTCGGAAGCCATGTCAACAAGCTTTTGGCCTTTTCCTATTTTGCTTCTAAAACTTACCTCCTTCAAAGAACTCGTGAATTGTTATTATTGTCACAGGGCAATCTATGGGTGAATTTTCCGCACATAAATATATAGGTGCACACGCGCGCGCACACACACAGATTCACGCTTTTTTCTACGCTGAAGACAAAATATACTGTAGTCTCTCAGTCCCGCGCTATTACGCAGGTGGACAGTATAACCGGTGGTGTTCTACTGGCGGCAGACTACGACTATGAGAAACGAAGCTGAAACCTCACCACCGTCGGTCAGATTTGATGATTAGGCAGAACTCTGATCTGATTCAAGTCTTTTTCACTTCTGATCTATTTGGGACGTTATTTGGCTTTGCTCTCTTAGCCCAACATAAGTCGGTATTACCGGCTCTCACTGCTAGTGCATGAGATCATGCACAGGTAATGCAAAAGAAGAACGTGAAGTAGTAGAAGGCTAGCAGCGAAAGATGTTGAATCTTTTCGATTGAAAATCAGCCCCAGTTTTTCTCAGAATACTATTGAAGCTGAAAAAGGGGTAAAGACGGTTCAAACTCGCGGTTTATTTGACACAGTCTACTACTGATTATGTCTGTAGTTCTATTGGAGATATCCTAAACAGAGTATGGCATAGATTGACAAGGTCATATAATCACTGTCTGCCTACGAAATGTCAGCTTTCATGGAGTAAGGTTTGGTGTGAGTTCCACTAATGGGTCTAGCAACTGACTTTTCTTATGATTCAATCAATTTGTGGTTGCGAATGGTGGAAGTGCTGAATAAAGGAATTTAGTTAAGGACTGTCAGATTTCCATTAGTCCATTAGTCTAATAGTTCCACTCTTTATCATGAGATTCACGTGAGGACTGTAGAGTTTGCGTTCGAACACCGTACTCTAAGTGTTTCGTTGTGTGTGTATGTGCTTGTCTGTTTGTGTACGTATGTGCTCGAAGTAAATGGAAAACAAGATTTCGAAAGTGGAGAAATGGGTTTCTGTTGAAAAAATCCGGACAGTTACCAACCGCTCTGGTGATTCATAAGAGGAATTCCGTATCGGAAGGGAGTATTATTCTTGGAAGAACAGATTGTGATCAGACAAGATTGACATTTGCTGCTTTGGTTTAGGGACTGAGTTGTATCACTTAAACTGAATGATGATAACGGTGAACTTGGTTTTATCATTCCGTCATTCTGAGCTTCACAGCTATGCATCTTTTGTAAAAAATAATCATTCCATTGATCGAATATTGTGCATTAGTTTGAAGATTCTACTGATCTGGGTCTGTTTTAGGGGTTTTCGAAGAGATTGTTTGTACGTCGGGTGAATAATCGCGTGACTTACAAAGTAAGTATGGGAAAGGGTATGCGCACGGGTTAATTCGAGTTTTTCAATAAATATCTTTTACCGAATGAATTCATCTGGTAGTAACTGACAATATGCTATGTCGAATTCGGAATTATAACAAACATTGATCAATTAGATTGTGAAAGAATAATGTTGTGCGAGAAAAATATCACCGGTGAAGAGTTCAGAGAAACTCGGAATCTTGAATCGGTGTCGTTAAATACTTTGAGTAATTCGTTTTGGTCCAAGGCTTGACAACTGACAGAATCAAACTACTTGTTCGTCGCCTGAGGAAATTTGGCCAGATTGCATGTCACGACAGGGCTGTTTTGACAACTAGTCAGGAGGAAGAAAAATCGAGATTCTGATGGGTTAGGGCTTGGGCAATGAAGTGTGCTTCTGTCCTATCAAATGAGTCTGAGGCTAATATGGTGCAAACAATCGATCGGCAGGTCTCAGACGATCATCGTGAGCTACTCCTAACCAAGGAGTTGCGGGTTAGAATTTCATCAACACTAATTAACTCCTTAAGTGGCCGTATGATATCCCTGTTTTCATGATAAACACAGGTATTAGAATAGTTTATTTTCTCACTAAATCATGTGTCTGTGAAATCATATTAGTGCGTACGCATAATGATCAGGTGAGATGATCATATTGTTCGCACTCAGACTTTCAGTGGATCTGAAATGGGAATAGAGGAAATGAGCTTTGACAACCGTCCTTCTCGGATAGTTGTGAACGGATATTTTATTGAACTGTTCGTGTCCAGAACACACTTTGAAATCAGTTATTATTCACCCGGTTAAACTGAAGAATTCATTAGAACACCAATTTAGATTAGATCGAACATGCTTACCGCAAATTCATCTCATGACTAGTACAGTTGGACACACTCTCGGTTAAAATGAATGTCTGTGAATACTGTTCAGTCAGTGATTTGTTTAGATGACTGATATCCAGCGAGTGCTTGAATGGGAATGGTCATGTAAAGGCTTGAATAGTCAGGCACAAGAATGTATTGACCCAAGGCGCAATCTGTACTCTCTCACTCCTGGTTAGTCAGTGCAGAACCATTTAAGACCGGATTAAATCAGCCACAGGGGATCAAGGATTCTAAATATATCACCAACCCAGTTGTAGTTTTGTGCACTTTTCATGCGAAAGTGTGTAGCAAAAAACACGTTCAGTCACGGCATCAAGGGATACACGGACAAACGTGCTATTTGGGCTCTCTGAGGCTACCGAGTTGACTCAGCACTCCAGAAAAGTGACAGACTGAGTGTTTGACGGTATAATTTGCGAATAAATTCACCGGTTTGGCAACCGCTTTTGGTACTTTTTGTTAGACTGCAGAATCAGAATACAGCCCTACGTCGATGTCATTGGCGTTCTATCGCCGACGACCTGTTGCATTCCATCTGTAGCCCCCCCCCTCCGCAGCTTCTTTCCATCCGGAAATAGACTGAGCTTTGCCACTTTTGTCCTATAATGGATAAGTTGGCGTCACTCCGAAGTCACCAATGATTGCGGATGGCATGAAAAGGGCAAACACTGTACAAATGACCAAATGTCATCTTGTACTTGATCATCTTGAAGCACAACGGCATAAGTGAAAAAAGATTATCTGATCGATCAGTGACCGCGTCTGCCTCGAATAATTTTTGATGTCTGACCAATCTAGACTTGGAGTAGTACTTCATATCATTTATAAGAAGCCCAAACATTAGTAAATTGCCCTTTTAACCAAAGAAACAAAGGTTAACTACTCCAAAGCGAAGGAAGTATTTGCACTTCGTCGTTTCCACGTGATGACAGCCGGTTGTGTTTTATATCATGCTAATACTGACAATCAACGAAAAGTTTGATAAATTAACCAAAACCCTCCTAAAATGCAGTCGTTAAAGGGTTTTAGTGTGCGCTTTTCATCTCTCCGCTCCTTGGCTAAGTACACATAGTCACTTCTTCCCGATGGAATTTCCAAAGGATGGGGAATAAAATACCTATATCTTGCTGAAAATTTTACGACTGCTTGAAGTGACCGAAGCCTTTGCGCTTTCCTGTGCCTCTGGAATGCACTTTGTCAGGCAGAGTTAACTTAACTTTTCCACTGGAAGGTTATGAAAACTTCGAGCTGGATTGGTAACCAGGTTAGCATTTGTCAGTATTATCTAACTGCCAAGCCTTAACTGGGGTTTGATTGAATAATGTGGTGGCTAGTTCACTTGCCCTACAACTTGTTGAATTGGGAGGGTTTTATCTAATGATTTTTAACATCTTGGTTTGATATTGACTCACAGAGTCGCATTTCTGACTTTTCAGTGTCATTGTTGTCTCTGCTGTTGTTCTTGATACGTATGGCTCTTCCATTGGTGTACCAGGAAGTTGGAGTTTGGGCTCAATCAAAGATCCATTCGAGCTTGCTGAATATGCCAGTTCATGGAAAAGTTACAATTAATAATTGGTGAAATTATTCCAGATTTTTTGACTACTCCTGGTCGCCGACTTTTTAATTTCATTGATGAGTATCACTACAATAATATAAGTATCAACACTCTACCGACGCTTGTTCCCTAACTCGTCATGTCATCACGGATTCTCCAGGTTCACCCATGTTACACGGCTAGCATGCTGGACAGTTGAAGGGAATAATCTCGAACTGAACTGATGAAACTGGGCCAGAACTCAGGGTCTTGGACTCTGTCGATGCTAAAAGTGAATTGGTTCTGGTATTCTGTATCAAATTTGATGAATTTCACATCAACTAGTATTGTTAATCCACCACAAAAGTTATGAAAAGTAGACCATGTGCTGACTGAAGCCAAATAATGCTTCGAATTGAATTCTTCTTTTGAGGATTGATTCGCTAAGTAACTGTCGTGTAAGATCCTATTTAATCTAATCTAGGCAACAAGTTCTGGTGTCACAGGAAGATAAAACAAGCGACTGACTACAGCTGATCCCTATCGATTTCTTCCAAACTTGCACTGAACGGAAAAGGATGAATTCTACTTTCCAGTTCGATGTATAATAGTACAGTACAAACTTTGAAAGCGAATCGGCTTTTTTGGTCCCTTATTTTAGGGGTGATTTAGGAGTTTGTTCGTGATCAAAACTATTGGTTACCTACTTGTCAACAATAGAAATCAGAAGAAAATGCAATAGCACCTCGAAATGCTAGGGTTCGACTCGGCAGTTGCTAACAAATCTTATCACCATGGACTTTCATTTTATCTATCAAGGAGACTGTTACCGTGGTTGACATTTTTGGAAGAAATTGAAAATCTTTCTTTTCGTGGATAGGGGAACAGTTTTTATCACCCATTAGCAGTTTTGTCAATGTGTCAGTGAAAGTGCAATTGATTAGGCTTTGTTTTCGACTCACCGAGCGCAAGTTTGAACGTGAACAAAAACAGTGCGTGGCTTTTGACTTTGACCGTTGGTCTATCATATCCAATGCAATTCACTTCCAAGAACGACTATGCCATTTTGTTGACGATCTTCCAATCTGTTGGACCAGTATACCAGTGGGGATTTAACTGAAACACTACGGGATTGTAAGAGGGCCGTTGGAAACAGAATTAGGGCAGTAGGCCGATGGAAGGTACAAATTGTCTCCAAAATATTCTTATATTAACACCGGTCAACAGGAATTCGTTCCAAAATATTTTGTTAGCCTTCAAGGTGAAAAAATCTGGGAGACCTGCAAATGTGCTTAACTCTGTTGGCAGGTTGCCGTCAGACGGACATATGACTAAATTTTGTCCGATCAATAAATTGTGGGCTAACAGGATAACACACAAGCACTCCTCTCCGACCGAAGTACTTAATCCAGATGTGACCCGGTATCCCACATGCGGTACTGAAAAGTGGGCAACGTCCATGCGTTGATTCAAATAGTACCGAGACACACAGACCCTATCACCCGATTGTATTCAATGTTTTTCACATCTGTAAAACCAAAATCTCTGCCACACTTTTGTGCCATAATAGTTGTGGCAGCTAAATCACAAGGCTAAATGAAAGGTAAGTAACACTTTATGATCAAGCCAGTACCTTGGTGGTTTTAGTTTGGTTGAAAGCAGGACGCAATTTTCCTAGGTAATGCATTTGGCTATTTCCTAGTACTTCAAATATCCAGTAAGGTACACAACTACCCGGTACTAACCGTCTGATTCATGATGCCGTATCAAAGCTCAACGCTACACTGGAAACCACGGAAGCACTGTACAGCTGTTTAGCCTTTGTTGCGAACTGTCATGTGTGGTGGTTTGGTATCCGGCTTATAATCATTCACCCCGGAGTAGAACTCCAATGGTGGATCGGTGGACTGGCAAAGCGGATCAGTCCTGACAGAGATTAAACAATCTTACAGAAATTCCGTGGTTTTCGTGAAAAGCTGGGCGCTAATACTGCACGATAAGTTTGCCATCCTTATGTAAACCTGATTTCCTACTACTTAGGTTCATATAGTATTTCTTTAGTACAATAAGCAACTCTATATCTGCCATGTGTTAATACAACAAACAAATATTTTGAAAGGTACCGGAAAATCATAAAACAGTATTAATTATCACATTTTAATGCCTTTGCTTATCATAAAGAAGTGGTAGAGGTTTTTGGTCAGTGGTTTGCGGGCAGTTTGAGGCTACCAAGACAGAAATGACTGGAAGTGGTGAGATTCGAACTACTGTTCATGAAATCTGAAGTCCACCATGAAAACTGATTGCTTTGAAATGTATTTTATTGAAAACTTCTGCATGTTAGCAAACTCACCGTTCAGACAAAAAAAGGGAAACCCGTTACTATTACTTTGAAATGAGCAAATTATACAGAAGAACAAAATCCGTTCAGCCACGGACGTCCATGTGAAATTCCTCCATGACTTTCACATTGTCAACCAGAAGGTCTGCTAAGTAAGGTACCGTAGGGTAGAGATCTTTATACGGGAGTGTAGAAGTATAAACAGGAAGCGTGTAGAGGGGTGCGAATGACAAGAAGTTAAGTCGTGGTACTTCACTGAGAGAGTAATCACTCTTTGAAACAGGAGCTTTCCATTGCACTTGGAAGAGTTCAGGACGATTGGAGATAATTCTGTCTAAAACCAAAAGTAAGTAAGGGTCGCGTGGTTGCGTGGGTAAACTCTTCGACAACAATACAAATACAGTCAGGCGGAACAGGAATCAGAGCTGGCGCGAAAGCCTCAAAGAATAGATTAATTACTCTCAAAATGAAAGCGGGAGCCATACACAGAAGACTAACCATACAGCCTCTAAAAAGTGAGAACTTTCGATGACAGCTGACAAAACCAAAACCTCTTGTCCTCTTCTTTCATTGTTTTCCGCCTTGACGAAAGCGCTTAAAACTCCCAACGAGGACAGGCTCGTCCTCAGTGCTTTCATTCAACCAAGCGGCATGGATACAGGCCATAAAGTTGCTTCCGTGAATCTGAGAGCTCAGAACATTGGCTAGAAAAGCATCTTTCCAAATGAGGGCCGATTACTGATATTGGTTAAAAAAGAAACAGTCATCTGCCCAAAGAGATGTGCTACTAGGGGTAGTATGCAAACAGTACGTCAGAATTTCCGAGTCCAGCTTGACTTCGGTCAGATTGCACAAAAAAGCGAATTTTGGACGAAGAAACAGAACAGAATTTGTCTCAAATCCGAAAGAAAATTTTGTCTAAAAAGCGAATTCCGGAAGAAATATGGTAACAATAAGAATGATTACAAACTGACAGTGATAAGGCTTACAACCAACTGTAGAGCACCAAAACATGAGGCCTGCCAGTGGCTTGAAAACCACCGGACTTTGGATTACTTAGGGTAATTGATAAACTGAACAAATGACAGCACGGATTTCCCGGTAATTTTTATTTGCGAGTGTGAGACCATCCGTTGTGTTGTTTATTTGCAATCACTCTGGCAGTCACGTAACCATTCGATGGATTCAACTGGCAGTCTGATAATCTTTTTCATTGCTGAATCGCCTTCAAACCACGGATCACCATTGCCTAACTTATCAGTTTTATTCGCAAAATTGTCTTTTCGTGAGAAAAAAATGTTTCTATCTCTTAAAAACAAAGATTTCATCAATGCACACTCGCACTACTCCACTCTCGGCATAACTCGTGAAAAAATGATAGATCACTAAATTTAGGACCTAATGCACAACCTGAAGAGGCCGGTGATGCGAGTGTTGCAAAACGAACGTGTGATGATCTCATCAGGCCAACGAGTGTCACCCTGGAATTGTGTGATCTACGGTATTCGGTCCGATCAGATACAAGTTATATTTATTGAATTGCATATGAAACGTGTTTGATTCGGAGGATCGACAAGAAGGGGGAATACAGAGCGACACTATTTTCTCCCGGCACAGCAAGAGTGAATTCTGTGCTGACTTTGAACAACCACCATTCGTGCTGTTTAGAGTGCCGAGGAGGCTGGTGTGCGCGATAACCGAGAAGGGGTCCACAATCGCGTTGGAGACAGAATCAAAATGTTTATCCATATCCCCTCCACTTGAGAGAGAGTGAGAGAGAGCAAGCTTGGGAAATTTCGAGTGAAGTACAACTGTGAGAAAGTGGCAAAATTGCATCTTGAAAATCTATCATCGGTGATTTTCGCCTAATCTGGAAAAATTTGCACAGCATGACAAAAGACTGATATAAAAAATAAGATTCTTCATAATAAATGATGGAGGGAGCTCGTTCTCGTCGGTGAAGATCAGCTAGTGCTGCCAGGCAGCATCAGCATAAATGAATTCCTTTAGCAAACTGGAATATGCCCACTGACGATTGGTGAAGCACTATATCACTGCTCCAATCATGAAAAAGTAACTTGCACAGCGAGACAATCGGAACAGTGGGTTGTTACAAAATCGACTACATGCGGAATTGATTTTTTGATAATGAAATCAAAAGTTAAGCACTCAAAGCGGTCAGTACTTTTGGTCGGAGCAAAAAATGTTGTTGAAGTAAATTTATGCTGCACTCCTATGGAAACCGTGAAGATTCTGCTATATAAGGCCATTCATTCACTCATTCATAAGCTGTTCAGAAAGATTTGAGTTCAGTTTGAGGACTCAGAATAATACGATTACGTAAGAGGAGGTACGGAAACGAGGGAAGTGTACTTACTGGGAGATGAGAAACCATATAAAAACGGGGGCAAGCCGTTCGCTTAGTTGATATAAAGAACTGCGACCAGATTACTTAATCCAGGATGTACGACATAACGACTTGCATTTTCTATCCCGAAAAATAAAGTCACTTACAAGCTAATAATTTTGAAAATGGCAGAGAATCCTTCATGAACATGTTTAGAGTTCTCTCTCATGATCAAACCAACCAAATGGAAGTCAGTGTCATGAGCAATTTCACAGTGACAAATTTAAACAAATCAAAAATAACCGGGATTGATCGCAAACAAATTATTGATCTTTTACCCGTACATGTTTCGGGACTTCTAGTGATGGTCATACACTCATCAGAATCAATCGTCGACAAGGGTTCTCGACTGAAGATATACCGCCATTCAAATTCTCTCATCAGAACCCTGAAATTGGGAGTCTTTATCAAGAGATAACGTAATACTTTTGTTGGGTAAGTTTGAAAGAAGTAGCACTGTTAAGTCATCATATGCAGAGCGCACAATTTTCTCGCAAAACCGTGTAACACTCGGGCTTAAAAAAGAGCTTAATTTTACTGGAAATGAGGCTCAGAAGCGAAGAATGGATCAAAGGAATCACCAAATTTAACGAAGTAAAAAATAACAGACAGGTTTTGGGAATCTCCTCACCTATTGACATTAATCACACATTTGTTGAAAAGTAGCGAATCTTGTAAGAAATTAAGTCAAAACTGAAGAAACACAAAATTTCTTGACTTTAATTGTCTTCTCACGTTAAAGCCACTGAGCTGTTACTTTTAAAAACACAAGCTGTATGTTTAAGTTCTACTCTCCGCCTTAGAATAAACACAGTGAGGAGAAGAGTGTTTGGCAAATATACAGGTATTGTCATAATTCGAAAGTTACTTTATTTTTTTGAACTAACAGATCCTCGCAAAAGGCTTAGCATTCTGATACAAACTTTTCGTGTCTTCTCGAAAAAATGACTTTCATAGTCGTTATAATCAAATCAGAACCTTTAGAGGACAGTTGTGGTAACTGAACCTTTAAAACTCCTACAGTTTTGCCAGTATAAGAGCTGAAAAATCAATGGGTCTGTCCCCGGCAGTAAGATCGATGTTCACAAGGGACGCATAGCCGGACGTGTTCATTGACGTCAAATTGTTCGTTAAAGAAGAAATTACGATCTGACAGACTGGAAAAATGTACTGTTTCAGCGCCATAAATTCTTCGGTGTCCATAGTGTCGTACATAATACTTCTCAACTGAGCTAGTCGTGGTCCCTACAGGTTCATTTCGACCGGCTTAGTGAGCATTGGAACCTAAAAGTCATTGGAAAGAATTTATTCTAAAATTTCTTATTACTGTTAAAGTTTTTGTGAGCCCCCAAATCTTGTTATGGATCACGGAAGGTGGATCAAAAGCCTAAACAAGTTTCGGTAAAATTACGATTTATTCGCAGCAACTAAAGGTGACAACTCGTATTGAGCAGATAAAGCTGGGTTTCAGTAGGCCAAAAGACTAAGCTGCTCGCTTTGAGTAATCTTTCTTTGTAAAAGCGTATAAGGATTGTAAAGGAATACTCTTCCTGGGTATATTTTGTGCTCTTTGGCCGTTATTTTTTATAAGAACTCTGAAGAAATCATTGTCAAAGTCTACTGGGTTGTTCTTTTTGAGTTTACGGGAAGGTTCTGAGTAAAATGTTCCGCATAAAAGCGTACAAAATAGGCCAGGATGACTTTATTTTTTGGTTATTAGCTAGCGTGGTGGAAACATCCTGTCGTAAATACGCATTTCTTCTCCATCGCGCAAACATACTGGAGGTCAAACTGATCACGCTCACGTGATCTTGATTTCAAGGTCGGTTGTTCCAAACATTTTCACTGAATGTATTATTGGCGCGAGGAGCCTGAATCTCATGTAATGGAAAATCCACCTGCATTTTTCACATCGACGAGGCTTGCCCAATGATTAAAACCAGGATAGTTACTGTGTATCATTGGAATAGTGATTCACGCATCACCGATTATTCACTTGAGTTATTCACAGCCGACTGTCCGGATCGCGATAGCTCAGCCGGTAGAGCATCTGCCCGGTATGCGGAGGGTCACCGGTTCATTTCCGGCTCACCAAGCCAGACTATTCCAAGAATGTCAACAGCATTTTCTTGCGTGCCTATTATGAATTGCCAAATTGCTAACAAACCACCGGATGATATGGCTAACCACGAATGTGTTTCTATTGCCTTTGCCTTTTTTTCTGATAAACGGGAATATGGTCGACATCTCCACAAATTGAAGTACCCCAAGCGGGATCACTACGTAGGCCTCACTGTTGAAAATTTTCGACTTTGAGGTTATTCATATTCGACCGTTTGGTAAATTTCTTCTGCCCATCACCAGTCAAACTAATTATGTTCACCAAAGCCACGCAGTTTTAACTTCGCACGGAATATTATAGAGCTAATGCAAATAGTATTCAGTTATCGAGAATTTAATATTTCCAACCCTTGTTTGACAAATGGAGAAATTACGAGAGTGAAGCTTACAACGAAGAAAATATTTTATTTCCACTTGAAACTACCTTCAGGAGCATCTTGATCCGTGTAAATGAATACTCATCAATTGACTAAAGCTGTTATAATTGGAGCAGAGTGTTATAAAATCAGGAAGTTTAGCAGAGTATCAATAGTACCAACCGATAAACATGATGCTTTGAACTAGGAAAATGGCAATCACCATCATCATCGTCATCACCATCTTAACCATTCAGATCTCGGAACCGAATGCAATTCGGCCTGTATCGAAAAAATGATGCGTTAGGTGACGTGCGATATGTAAATGTTTGATATGTTCAATAACATAAAGTTATCGGAGTGGTATGCACTCACCCGACATTTTGGTTTCCCCGGGTAACCTTTCTGAATGCAGACTAGTGATCCGATTGTAAAGCAGGGAACATATCATGCCAGTTGTATAGGTCTATCCGCGAGAATGATATCGCTTGATGAAGTAGTTCACGCCGGTTTTTTGCCAACCTTAATGATCGCTTCGTTCTATCTCAGAAAAGTATATTTTGGAGCTTGGTCATCAGTGTAACCCCCCAAAACCTCTCTGGACGCGGAAGCTGGAGACAATCAATTGCCAATCCGTTTCTGGTCTTCATGCCTCTATTACAAACTACAAACTACGACCTTGTGTTCTTTTAACCACATTTAGCCTATTCAAATGAACAGACAGTCAATATGTTTTAAACAGATAACCTCCGCAATAGGTCACTTTGATAAATTGTACGACTTTTTATGAATGACAGTATCCTTCCTTTGTCAGTACGCAGTTCTGTTCAGTTCTTTTAAATACCGACCTCTCAAAGGTGACCTGACTTGGGTGTACTACCACAGTACGTCATCAAATTGGAAGTGAAACAGATCGTAGCACAAGGAGTAAAATAAACGGGAAAAAAAGATGCAAGTGAAAATCACGCTGACGAAGAAGGAGTTCGAATGCAATTACGCCTCTGGCTGCGACACCAAGCTCTGTCGCGTGATATCTTCAGTCATCTGGCAGGCGGACTTGGTGAATCCCAACTCGGAAGACTGACCTGTACTATGGTTTATACACACTTTCCCGTCATGTTACAGACTGGTCGATTCGATACACACTACAGGCATTAACTACCTTGAAGAACAGGATACTCCCGGGAAGTCGGTGTTTAAGAATGCATAACGTGAGTACCGCGCACGCCCATAAAAATTCTGCGAACTACTTACGCTCGCCAGATTGTGAATTGTCTGCCTTTCTCTTCTCAGAAAGGGATATTACAAAGGATATTCCTAAAAGGGTTAGTACGCGAAGGAAACCTACAAACATTCAAGTATAGGTATCATAAAATTTTCCAAGTATGCAAGGACTATTTTCTCTTCTTCATCAAGAAAATTAATACAATCACAAATTCACGTAAGAAATGGAGTACAGGAAGATTTACACTTGCTTGACAGCAGAGCCAACCACCTACTGCTTCTTCGCATCTATCAAAGTAATTGAGGTCATCTAATTTGGACTGTCTAAGGATCAAGCTAGCATCGGGTTTAACACGGATGAATCAGGCACATGTGAGAGTTTTCACTCGGTGTCGTGGTGATCTACGAAGCTGGATGAAAGGGGACACAGTGTGCAGAAAAAATGTTTGATTTATTCACACTGAAAAATATCAACGTGTATTTGATTGAAATATCACCGGTACCTGTTTATTTCTGTCGATTTTGAGGGGAAAATGATTTTTGAAAAAAACATTTATTTGCAGTAATTTTGCAGTCTAGGTGTCTAGCTATTACCGGCTTAACCTTGATGTTACTTTCCTTCAAGTTTACTTATATTACCAGCGGGCGCCAAAACACCTAAAAGCAGCATATTGATCAAACAGATGGATATAAAACGTGTTCGTTTGAAATAAACTGCCAAGAAAAGTCTATTAAATAACCTGGCCAATAGAAATTCTTACAACTGATTGATCAGTTCGCACTTTATCACCAGAATTTACCAACAAACATTTACTGATAGAGATTTTATCTCCTACCTAGTCTGTTCGCAACAGCTTCCGATCGATGGGCTTCAATTGGTCATGGATCGGGTCTTCTGTTTCGTACAACGTTACTCAGTGGGTTTCGGGTGATCATCGGAACTAACTTTTCTACGGTTTGCGCGTTCAAAATGAGCTGTTCAAGAGTGTGGAATACGTAGTTTACAACCAAAAATCAGATTCACGAGTGTTTTTAGGTCATTCCTAAGTTAGCATGTTAAATCTGAACACTGATTAGTGCGGGATCCGTCATTCAGTATCGTTTCAATTTATACTTCACTCTTTATTTATATTCCTTGTATTCTTTGGTAACGACACGGCCATTTAAAGAGTCATCCAGCAGCAGGATTCGAAAGTGAGACGGCAGGTCCTAAGGTCCACCGTGGTGACCTTTTGACCACCACCGGACAGCCTTCATCAGAGTTGAGTGTTTTGAGCAAGTAAAGAATATCCGGCATTTGAAGTCATAGACAAAAGGGGAATCTGTTACTTTCATCAAATAGAGCAGTTTGTGTAGGCAAATTTTTTGCTGTAATTGATCACGGCTGGCCTCTAATGTTTTTTTATTGCCCGAAACATTTCATGATTGTTACTACTCCAAAATGAGCTTGATGAGTAATTACAGCACAATGGAATTAATTTCAAATAAATAACTTAGGCACCTCTCGAAACCCTATTTGCAAATTGCTTCACCTATTGACATTAAAAGATCGGAATGATCTTTATTAATCCGAAATTAATTTACAGCATCGGAAAGGAGTTATTTTATAAGCTGATGTTCCCTGGTGAACGGCCGTCCGAAATCACACAAAATTTAACCATATAAAATCCACCAATCAGGTGATGCTTCACATGGCACTCGTGGTTCGTGCGAGAACCAATGTGCACGCACACGAACACGCAGTGATCAGACGCGCACACAATCTTTGGTCCGAAGCAATTCATATTTGAGGGTATCCACGATAATGATTGTCTATTACTTTTCCGTACGGGCTTGTACATTTCTCGCATAATTTGAGCAGTATTGGAAGTACGTGATCTGCTCATCACTTCTTTCAGCTTTGTGCTAATCGAATATGTGGGTTTGTTCACACGAGAACGTCACATTCTCAACCCGACGGTGAAATAATTACACGTTTTCAGGACTTGAATTCCCGTACAAATTCTTCGGAAGGAAAATGAAACTGGTTCGTATTTTTTGAATCCATATTTAGCTTATAATCCGTCCGTATTTTGTGGTGGGTGAAGAATTGTTTTATATGACAGCTGCCGAGCAGAATCCGGTTTTATAAGACCATCATAAGATGCGTTTTTCAATAATGAAATTCAAAATATCTACCTCGTCTAGTCCCTTAGAGACTTGATTACCCATTTCATTTGAAAGTTCATAGGTTTTGACGTATTTTAATATTGCACAGTATGCAAATTATAGAATAAAAATGACTGCGTCTTGAGAAATACATTTAATTATTTCTGTACTTAAAAGAAACAATAAAATCATGCTCCCTAACCCCCAGGAACTTGCCCATAATCCGAAAAGATAAATTATGAACGTCATTGGTTCTTTATTCCACCTTACAACCAAATTCTTGAATGGGTCGTCAAACTCTGTGTGATGTGCATTTCTAGATTACTCGTTCGCATTCAATTCCATTCCACAATCTCTCCTCCTCCGTAAACTGGAGGGATTCGGATGTCCCATGCCACTATTAGCATGGCTGTCTGATTATTTCAACAACTGAACTCAGTGCACGCGAATAGGTTTTAGAACATCCAAAACCTCTGACGAATAATTCCGGCGTGTTTCAGATAGCTGTCCTTTCCATCTATCCACTTTCCACTTACATTAGTGACCTGTCGACTAGTTTTCCCATACATTTATTCTCATATGCCGATAATGCAACTCTCTGTCAAGCTGTTTCTATAGCGTAGGATTTGAATAGCTTTTCCGGTCAACCGTGTCGTATTTATGATTAATCTGTTTGATCCGGTTAAACTTCCAATTTGTCCAAATTCTTTGAATGCACATTTATCCTTTCTCTATAGGCTTATATTTTTCCTCCATCTGTCATTTCCGCAGGACCACTGACTAATTTTGATATTCAGAAATTCTTGTCCATGAAAATCTAAAGTGGTAATCTCACATTTCAAACTGTGCGAAGAAACTACCCCAGCCATCATTCCAAATCCGAAAGCTTAAATTTTTTATTCTCAAACAGAGCGCTATTTCTCTTTTCGTCTATCAGCATGTTTTCCCCGTCAACCTGTTATTTTTCGTGGTCTACCGAAAGTACTCTGAAATTATTCCCCGAAGTCCATCCGTTGTCAGTCGGGTATCTTACACACTTTTAACTGATCTACCTGCTAAGTTGTACGAATTTCAACCGGCCGCATGTGAAAGTTTTGCCTAAAAAAGTCCTCGCAGGAAGCACTTGCCCTTTACACAGTGATTCATTTAAACGTAACTCTCTCGCTTCTACTAAGTCTGCTTTTCGATCCTTACCCTGTCGCACTGCCGTCTAAAAAACTCCACTGATCCTTATCTGACTCGAATCCTCACAAACCGGATGCGAGCATCAGCTGAAATTCTCACCTATTTTGAGGTATAATCGCTATTTTTCTATACCCTTGATTCGATGAGTTGCCGTTCTAGATCCTTTTTGACCGAACTGCGGAATTTTGTCTATAAAAAGTCAAATTGAAAACAAATAAAAATGCTCATTTCACTTTGTGATTGAGAATCAACTCAATTTAAAGCATATGGACATTAAAAACCGTAATACTAGCACAAAAGACGAATTGATTTGTTCCCCCACAACCGTGAGAGAAGAGACGACTGGGTCGCAGCTTGATTAATTAGGATTAGTAGACAAAACAAATTTGGCGATAGCCTATTTTAACTGGTTTTCAGTGAAATGTGGAAACAACCAGATCAAAAGGTGATGATTTCGTGGTGGAATAATCGTAAAACGAGAACTTACTGATTATGGTTACGGACTTTTGTTTTACATGTTCACGTGAATGACTACGAGGGAATTTGTTGTTTCCAGACCGTTGGCTAAAGATGACTTAAAGGAGAACAACAGTTTTTTCCTCTTGAAATGGATAAAATGTTGTAAGAATAACCAAAAATGAAAGACCCTTAGCTCCAGCTTACTAGCCGAATAAATTAGGAATTTCGTCCTGAAGAAGATAGAGCAAAGTATGTAACACGTTTGTCTGATTACTCTTGAATGACCAAAGATATTTTGCTCATGAAATCAATTTTTACTTGTGCCCAGTTGGCGTCCATACGTAATTGAAGGAATGGAATTTTTATTTCACTTTATTATTTTATTTTTCATATTGCTTTTTCAAAGTGAAAGTCCGTAACACGTAAATTAGGAGTTGTTATCCTGAACCATTTAACAATAAACAAGCTTTAAAATTAAGAAAATGTAATTGAGAACATAATCTGAACAGCTTATTCGACAGGAGTGGAGAAGCGAATGAGTGGGAGAAAATCGCTCTCAGTCCGTGGGTGCAAGTTCTTCATTCAGCATTTGTGATATGTTTTAGCCCGAGGGCATGCTGAAAACTAAATGTTGTTCAAACTTTTGAGCCCAAAAAGAAATAAATGAAAATGTTGAAGATACTCTGTTTGCCATCGGGAAAACTGTCAGAATCCATTCTGGATTTAAATTGCTTCCGAGGAAGGTGACGGTTAGAATTACTCTTACACGCAGAAAAAGATACTACCCAAAGATCTGTAAGACAAAAGCTTTTTTTACTCGAAATCAGCTTCCGATCTAGGTTAGGCACAAGTTGACTAGAGAGTGAATTTCGCAATGCGAAAAACATTTCATAAACTCGAAGTCGCAATAAACATTTTTGCAATTGATAATTTGGTAGGGGATTGAGCGTGGAATATGCTGCTCACGAAAAGTTGACAAATCTGTTTTCGCAGGTTCACAGATCTTGTTCAGTATACTGTCAAGTGGTTGTTCATGCCATGTTGCATGGTCCAATTGACTGATGAATACAAAGACCAGGAAATCTCTCTGAGACAGCATCGAATGTTGGTTGCCCTATTGTATTTGTATTTGTAATTGGTCGGAGGTTTGTGCAGACAGAAATTCCCATTTTAGTCAGAAAATATTCATACTTAGAAACTCTCCGAAGTGAAAGAATCAAAAATGTTTGTTCGTCAAAAATTGTCACAGGTTTCAGCTGAGAGGCCCTCCCTCCCGTTTTTTGAGGACCTGGGTTGGACAAAGAATAGTAGAATTTCTCTGAATGTTAATACAAAAGAATATGGGTTGAAAAAAGAAACGCGTGGAGGCAATGAATTTACACTTGGATCACCTATTATATAAAGGGTAAATAGAGTACTGAATGATCTTCTGAGTGAAATTCCCCGCTAAATTTGGCAGATAGTTCCTGGAGTGGTAAGAAGGATACCTGACTAACTATTGTCAGTCCTCGACTAAAAAATTTGGAACTGTTCTTCAAAATATGAGCGAGAATATCTATGGGACAATAATGTGTTTAGTGTGAGTAGTATGTTGGTGTATCTGGATGACATGACAAAATTCCTCCGAAATCACACGACCAGTTTCGCAGTTGTTGCCGCTCGTCAGGCATGCGTACCCGAAGAATCACGCTGGGATTCCCAAAATGGATTCTCTGTTCATGTGCACTCCTCACTATCCAAATGAGACTACAGTGTTTACCCTTGAAATACCTAAGCTCTAATATTTATTATGATAGCTTGCGAAGTTTCTTCACACGGTTTGAAAACGGAAAATGACCATCTCAAATTTGCACTGATGGAGATTCCCAAGTATTCGACAGAACCCGCTTAAGCTGGTGGTCCTGCGGAAATGACAGATGGAGGAAAAATATAAGCCTATAGAGAAAGGATAAATGTGCATTCAAAGAATTTGGACAAATTGGAAGTGTAACCGGATCAAACAGATTAATCATAAATACGACACGGTTGACCGGAAAAGCTATTCAAATCCTACGCTATAGAAACAGCTTGACAGAGAGTTGCATTATCGGCATATGAGAATAAATGTGTGGGAAAACTAGTCGACAGGTCACTAATGTAAGTGGAAAGTGGATAGATGGAAAGGACAGCTATCTGAAACACGCCGGAATTATTCGTCAGAAGTTTGGATATTCTAAAACCTATTCGCGTGCACTGAGTTCAGTTGTTAAAATAATCAGACAGCCATGCTAATAGTGGCATGGGACATCCGAATCCTTCCAATTTACGGAGGAGGAGAGATTGTGGAATGGAATTGAATGCGAACGAGTAATCTAGAAATGCACATCACACAGAGTTTGACTACTCATTCAAGAGTTTTTGTTGCACCACAGACTGGAACAGTTATGTCATCCTCATTGGGCCTGTTTCATTGATATGTAAAATGAAAGGGCGCTTCACGAGCCTTGCGGAGATACTCAAGTATTCTAGAATGATGCTCTCTGTCCATCTATGCCCAGATGCAGTTGGAGTAGTGGCACGAATTTGGTTCGGGCACGGTAACAATGGCTATGAGCCTTCCTTATTCAGGAAAGAAATACAAAAACAAACATTTGTTTAAATTAGTTGTAAATGCTTCCGGGTGAGATACAGAGCTGGTCCTCAATATCGGAGAAGTTAGACCATGAGGATTATTGCTTGAAGCTATTTTAGGCTTTCGAGTGACAATAGACGCTTGTTCTCTGAAGAACGTTGTTACCTACACACCGTATCACGAAAAAATGAAGCTAGAAAGTCGTTGGACTAGTGGTTGAAAGTAATGTGACTATTACCAACGTCCGCGGCACAGTTCACGTGTTTCGTTTTCTTTTCACGCAGAAGAATCTGAATGCCTCGCCAAGGGGCCATTTCTTTTTGTGTGGTTGATTAGTATACAACATTTAGGGGGTTTGATTTCTTTCTTTATCGGACGAGAAATTTATCTCACATTTTGATTCTCCTGGGCTATGTAGAAATATTTCTCCCATCTTCTAAATGGTTTTAACGTAGGGGAGAATCAATATGGTCATTCCAGTGGAAGGGGTTTTTCAAAGGCAGCTTGTGTCGAAAATTAAACTGACCTTCTCCACGGGAAGTTTGACTTTGCTACTTCGTGAAGATTAGAAGCAAAAGAAAGATGATGCAAAAGAGTAGTCTCTTGTAGGAGAGAAGCGTTCGGAAATAGAATTGCGGAGGCCGACTCCTTTTCGAATGGTTTACCTGAAAGATCGAATGCAAACAGAGAGTATATTTTAGGCCTCAGGATAAGCACGCAGTGATTCCTGTTTAAAACGGGTAAAAGTGGTTTAGAGGAGGATAATTCACGATAATTGGTGATAATTCAGTCTGAAATAGAGCTGCCGGTTGAGTCGTGAACATTAAAGGTTCGTTTGAAGCATGTGCAGCTCGTGGAAAGGCTAAATGGTGTTCTGTGTGCAAACCGGAGCTACGTGTAAGTTTGCTAACGCGGTGCTTCCATGGTGAGTGAATTTAGGATTGCACTGAATGACTATGCTGTCAGCGCCGTCCGCTGAGTCTGCATCAAAGAGTTCAAATTTACCACACTGTGAATTTGGTTTTCTTACTGGTGGATTTTCTGTCCTGATGGTGCATCTGGAAGCCAGCTATCGACAAGGGTGAGTTCGTAAAGCAAGGTTTTAACCATAATTCTTCTATACAGAACACACAAAGATGAATGTGAATGCGAATATGAAGAAGGACGGTAATAGCCATATTTTTCTCGTCAAATGTTACTACTTTCTCCAATTTGTTACTCAGTTTTTCCAAAAAATGAACAAAAACGAACGAAGAGTAGAGATTGTGCAAACAAACAGATGGTTCAAAGTCTTATTTTGGAAACACTCGTCAGAATAAATTAAGAGAGCTCCAGGTGCTTATTTCTAAATTAACTCAGTGCTTACTTAATAAATTCTACCTATTTCCCTGTGTACTCCATTTTTTTTCGGACAATATTGTAAAATGTATCCCGGAGTTAGGATCTGTAAATACTTATCCTTGTAGGGCAAGATTCAAAGTGATGCAGTAATTCGAGTAATTGTATCGAATCCGCATTTCTATGCTCACGGGAGTAACATTTACAAAAAACTTCAAGATGACCATCTAAACGGGTATTTTAGAAAGAATCTATCTGGGATCAAGACTAAAATAGCAGAGACAGATTAGAAAATAATGAGTGCTTGTTGCTCCTGGTTTGATTCCTGTGTCAGTACGGCTTAGCGATTGTATTTTCAACCTGATGCAGCTAGGCTCATTCATAATAGACACTCAGAGAGTAAAGTGTTGCTAGGGCTTTTTCGTACGAACACTGCATTGAATAAAATAGAAACTCGTCATCTAACCGGTTTTGATTCGCCCTAATACCCAGACAATGGGGTTTGATCCCTCCTAGCTTCATGTGCTTACGATTTCTTCAACGTAGAAGTACTTATGACTGGGTGTTGTTTATTTTTGAGGAAATTATCAAAAAATGGTTAAAAAGCGAAAAAAACTGTGGAATTATTCCAGCTACTAATTGCTGAACTGCGCTTATAGTTCTCTGAGACATGCACATATATTACTCATTTTTTCATCTGCAACGTTTTTGATTTGAAGTGAAAATTTGTTGAACTGCTTTGCCTCTTTCACATTTTATTACACGAGTTCAGACAAAAAACTGTTTAGAAGATTCCGAATCTTGTCATGACAGTTTACATGACGATAAACCCAGCGAATTAAGAAACGGATAACAACACGTCTACTCGGTTTGTGTTTGTGTATGTGTGTGTTTGTGTATGTATGTGTGTTTGTGTTTGTGTTTGTGTGTGTGGTAGGAAGTGATGTAACGCCTTATCAACTGAGATGGAGACCGTCATTGTCGCTTCCTACAGAGATATGGAGTAGAGAAATTACGACCTGGGGAACACTTGATTTGTACCCAGGTGTCAAATGTCTGAATATGGTATGGGTACTCGCAAACCATGGGAGGTGAAAGAAGGAGTTTTACATGTAGAGTTCAGACGTTTTTGTCTTGTTCCGAAGGTCTCGACGACAGCTGGATTGCACACACACACCTGAATCGATCGGTTTTGTGGTCTTTGTTTAAATATATACTCGATGATCAGTGTCACTCAAGTGGCCAATTATGGAGCTTGAAGTTGTTCCTCATCCAACTTGACTTAATTAATGCGGGTGATGCTATTTTATACTCTACAGCACGAGCACGGTCAAAGAGGAATATGCTCCAGTGAACAATTGGGGAGAATCTCCAGCCATGATTATGAGACTTGGAGTGGAGAAACACAAACTGGTAGTTTGTGGTAACGATCCGGGCAGCATCGATGGTTGATGGATATGAATTTGGAAAATTATACTGCATAGTCAGAGCCCCAAACCAGTGAACCGACACCGATTCAGATTTATCAGCCGT
This sequence comes from Fasciola hepatica, assembly GCA_948099385.1. Taxonomy (NCBI): domain Eukaryota; kingdom Metazoa; phylum Platyhelminthes; class Trematoda; order Plagiorchiida; family Fasciolidae; genus Fasciola; species Fasciola hepatica. The sequence continues at coordinate 50,388,348 of CANUEZ040000043.1, forward strand.
GAAGGTTTATTAACTATGGTGCGTCGTATGGGCCAGACTCATTATCTAATAGCTTCTGGTGGACAAATTGAGCAGAAGATCTGGTCCTTCCTGTTTACACAGCTATATGTTTTGAGAAAATCCAAATGGAATGAAAGTGAAGGATACTATCGTGGAGAGAATATTGGATCCCCTCATTGCCTGTCAAAGTCGTCGTTTCTTCGGATAGAAGGAAAGCGGACTAAGCAATTAGGGTTAAATTAGCATTCACTAGAAGAATACAAGAACAAGTGGTTCAGATGCAAAAGTAAGATGAACGGTTTACAAAAATGAGGTAGCGAGGAAGTTGCACAGGGAGAGCTGTTGCATCGTTCAACAAACTTGTTATCTTCAGTCGAAATCACGACTTTAGCAGATGGAAAACTGTGCTTTTGTGCCTTTATCGTTGTGATGGGCTCGTTTGTTGTTGAGGCAAGTCAGGTGAGTGTGATTGATTCGCAGGAAATAACACATCACGTATTCTCAAGGTTTTCAATTGGATCTGATGGCCGTAGGTCACAGAAGCCTCTCGAATGGACCTGCTCACTAGTGTTACTTCTGGCATTGAGCTTTGGCGTGCGCGCCGGTTAGTAGTACTATGAGCTTGAGAAAATGTCAAGCACTCGTCCGTATTTCTGGGTGAAAACTACTAGTTTCTGTGCACAAACCGCGAGCACCTAATGTGGTACATTCACAGTGTCTGACTCCCCACAGTGATAGAAACAAGTTGCTTTCCGAGCTAATAATGACTAATCTGAACTATTCACTGTTCTTTTGGGTGTACAGGTGTCATTGTGTGATGTAAATCTTCGCTGTCTGGAGGAAAATTAGGAAGATACAGCGAAATAGCATTGATTTTACTGCACAGACTACACGTATTAGTCGGTGCGAGTAAGTAAACGATGAATGGTCAACAAGAACACGAAACTGCTCTGAGGGGAAAGCTGTCTATAATAAACTGCTTTGAAATTCTTGAAGTTTTTTGAATAGATGGTATTTCAAAGAGGTTCACCTGATGACAACTGATACGTATTTCATTTTGGGATTGAGCAATATTATGGGAGCAAAACCTTTTGAGATAGCTAAAAGACGATTCCGTGAACAAGTTCAACTCTGGATAAGCTTAAAAATAGAAAAAAGTCAATGAAATTGAACAGGCATGCTTTCCTGTTTAAAACTGTCAGCAATTCAAAAGAAAATCCTGATTTTTAAAAACGCGAATCGGTTATTCAGAGATAAAAATGTTGGAAGTCCTCACCACTTAGACAATGAAATAGTTCCTAAGGTGTTCTTTAGACACAAAATAATGCTGTTTTTTGTCTACATACTTATGTTACTCAACGGAAGCTCAATAAAGTTGCCTGATAACGACTTTCGTAGCACGAGGTGATGATATCCCTGAGCTTCTGGCTATTGAGCATGGTGGTTAGTTCTCATTGGCTCCATAACCGGTTGCGGTCGTGACATCAGTGAGCAGGCGATCTCACGCTGACTGGCAGTAAAATTTTCGTACACTGAAGGCCATTTTCGTAGATCAGGTACTGATAAAATCGATGAAGGCTCTTTGAAACAGGACATGAAGACAAATTTATGGATATCTTCTCAGCCAATATGAGGATTTCGCTGCAATTTGATTATTATGTGACACGCGAGGCATTGCCCTTTCTAAATTGTTGTCACGTCATCACAGATTATTGATGATGACAGTGTTCTGTTTGATTGTCTTTTGTCAGTACCGTATTGAATTGAATAAGTTCGCCAGGCTATTTGCTGCACCCGTTGTAAGGTGCTTGAAACCACAGTCGCCGTTCTGTCCGAAGCAAGCTATTGAATGGCTTAAAGGTGAATTCGTACCTAGAACAAATACTAGGGTAAACGACGGAACTTGACTATGACTGACAAACTCAACCTGAATTATGAATAACGACACTGAAGAACTTGGATTCTGATTGGCTGGACGGTTTTAACCATTAGAATAAATGATGTGTGCGAATTCGACTGGTCAACTATTGTGTGAGTTATCATTAGAGCCGTAGGATATTTCTTAACGTCATGAGTTGTTCATCAATGAAAATGCTAGCAGTTTGAGTATGAATAAGTAAAATCACGTGGCGGATTGATTCCTGGGAAAAACTTCACAATCTTGAAGAAAATTGTTTACAATAATCTCTCTGTAACTACTACAGTTACTTGTATTTGATGGGAAAGCTTATTTTGGGACAGCTTCCAGTAGATTAATAACATAATTGACCAAACCACAATTTCTAGTCATACCTCTCATTAAAATCAGGTTTACCATTAACTTTGTCAAGGTAATGGTTGTGATTCGAGGTTTGGAACAAAGACAAAATATCACGGTTCGCTTTTATAGATCATCCACTCTCGCTGTCGGCAGAAGCCCAGCTTTGAATCGGGGTCGGCTTCTTTGGAGCAACTTGACAAATGACTTGAGGAAAAAGTAGCATTTTCCACGGTATAATCAACAGTTCATCCAATCCCATTGCCTAATATCGACAAGACTTATTCATCAAATTTGAAAACAGCTTTCAATCAACTTGAATCCCATTTCACCTACTAATTTTGCTAAACAAATGATGTTAGATATGCGAAGTTCACCTTTATTTTTTACCTGATGGCTGGTTCATAATATGGCTACACAGCTGGGTAGCGTGTGTTGGACTTTGTGTTTGCGGCTCACTGACCTCCCTGCCGGGTATTCAGAGACATACAGCAATGTGTCGAAGTGCCGCAATTAGCTGCCTACTTGCTCCGAAATCCCCCCATTATCCACTTTAATAATACACTCTTCTAATCTGCGCACTTACGGTTTATGCTTCGACCGACTAATACTTTGCCTTATCGTACAAAACGAGAACAATGACGTGAGACTTTGGCGGGTGAACGAACTGGACTGGACTTGTGGTTTTCGATATTACAAACCGAGTGCCTCGGAGACGAAGTTTTTCCGGTGTTGCGAATTATAATTCCAAGGTCGTATCTCGATTGTGTCTCAGCTCTAGAAGCGATTTGTGAGGCTCAACATGGAGTCAATTGTTCCTTATAAGTCATTGATAATGGAATTGATTGACCACCTCTGTTTGCTTGGATTATATCTCGAAGTTAAATAGTGAAATCATGTTCACTCAGTAGCTGATATCTTATAATTTTTTATTGACGTAAACGATGTCATAAAGTTAATGCATTGCACTGCAGGAACAATTAATTTTGTCGGAGATTACCTTCTACTTGGCATCCGAGGGCCTATTTTTCTCTGCGCATCAATTTACAAAATCATCCGGAAGTCACCAGGGGTTGAATCCACTAAGAATGCTAACATGCAAAACGGTTGTTTGATCAATTTTGTTAACCAATAAAAGTAAGAACACCGACTTCTGACTAACACCTAAACTCTCTCCTAGTCAGGAGTGGCCAATGAAGCAATCGTACCACATTTTCTGTAAATTTGGTTTGAGGCCGAAAAAACAAGTGATACCGATCATCACGATGAAAACCATTCATAAAGTATAGATCGTTTTTGGCCTGAAGCCAAGTCACTGAATACTGAAAAAGGGTGGTTCAAAATATTTCCTGGAAATGCTGCATTGTATCATTGGTGACAAAGTCTGTACAACTTTACTTTTAAATTTTTTAAAGGGAAAAGGTTTAAACATCGGTAATAACTTTAATTCTCCTAATCCATTAATTAGTAACATTCAAATTTTTACCCACAGTAATATCTTACTATTTATCGCAAAGATTATCACTCAAATCCAACTGATTCCTAGGTCATCACTGTAATAAGTTTAACAATATCCGGTTACATACCACTGCAAATTGGTATCCAAATTTGTGAGCAAAAAACTGTAGTCCTTTAAACTTTAAAACAAATGTGCTTAGCCGATGAGCTCTCAAATCGGACCGAAAGATGTTCACTTGTTGTGATTTATCATCTACCCAATCAGGAGAAATAAAACAAGCAAATATTCCTCTTGCTTGAGACAACTTTACGACTTGGCGATTTATTCTACTCTTTCAGTTGCGTACCAGTAGTGGGGGAACTGTGCCGAATGAAGGTTTCCTGAAACCCCATTTTTATTTCAGTGTTTTAATTAATAACCTGTGAGGTTGAATCTGATTGGAGGTCTGTTAAAATAGTCAACGCTCAAAATATTTCATCCAGAATCTACCATGTGCAAGTTACAACCCTGAACTCTACTGTCAGCCACGAGTATGAATTCCTTAAAAGAAGTGGAGTTTATAAAAGGACTCTTTTTTATGGACACATGCAAAATTGTCCCTATCTAGCACAAATTATCTCACAATAATAACTGAGGCAAGATCGAGGTATTTTATGTAAATTTGATATTAATAATCCCAGAATTTTTCTGTTGAAAAAGCGAACCACCTGCCATAACAGTGTCGTGACCGCAGTGTGTACTGTATGGAGACGCAACCAGATTATCTTGGATAGGTAGTAAAAACGAGTCATTTTGGTTTTTCTATTCGAATTCGTGTAGGGCAGCAGATGTTTTCAATTCGTGCATTGCACACTAGTATTCTGGTATTAATTCTGAGAGCAGAGATTGTGAACTGAGTGGAAAACCGATTCAGGCTGATTCTTTTGGCAAAATAAGCACTTATTTGTGACCAAAAGACTCACAGAGCCATATTTCGGTTTGAACGCATTCACCCCGATGTCATTTTCAACTAGAATTGTACCGATTTCTTTTTTATAATTCGGGTCATCTTTGGTAACGTATCCGGGAGATGACATTTTTGCTGAGTTAGGAGGAATTGGAGAAGAATCGGCGGTATTTTATTCACCGGGAAGAAACCTGTGTGATTAGATAACGTTTCCAGTCAGAGTTTTTCAGTCTATTGTAAATGGGGTGGGACCAAAGTTTAGTTTGGAAATTAGAATGGCAATGGGCTAAGGGAGATTTGAAGATTTGGAACTCTTGCGTCCACCGTTGTAAAATCTTTTTACACTAGTAGAGATGTTGTGATCGATCCTTTACGGCTGAATGTGCCTCTTTTTTCTTTGTTTGTCTTATCACGCTCATACTTGAACTCCCCCGGAAATGGCGTTCTTATCAAAACCTTTGATGAAGTAGGTTGGAATGGGTTGAATAGGTTACTTTACATGAAACTGACCACATCTGACGTGTTTGCACGCTAGAAATTTATTTTGTTGCTTGCAAAAAGAGAACTACATTCTCAGAAGTATTTCCTAAAGGCTGGCATTTGAGTATATTAGAAATAAGCAAACATTCTTCAACCAAAATTCACCAGTGAAAAACATGGAGCACTTTATATTTATTGCTAGTAACCTGCAGTGGCTTGTTTCTTATGTCGTACCAAATCCTCACTAGTGAATTACGGATATATATATATATATATATATATATATATATATATATATATATATATATAGAGAGAGAGAGAGAGAGAGAGAGAGAGAGAGAGACTTCCTTATAGTAGTTTGCACAAGCATGGATGTTCAAAGTCTGTTACAGATAAATCTTATACCTTGCATTTTTGTTTTTCGTAAGCGGTTGAGAGCCGTTTGTCTCACGAAACTCGCAAGTCTTTGCCCATCGTGGAATATAGCCCCGGAAGGGGAATTGGGTGGTTTTCACCGAGGGAATTCAACAACAAAGAAGATACGGATTTACAGCGAGTGTCCCCCTAATTTTCGGCAACGTGTTAAGTGCTAACAGTGCATGCGGAACCAAACTAGAAGCAACATAAATCTCATACTGATGTAACTGCATTGCCCATTTTGTCTCCATATGCCACGTATTTTCACACAATGGATCTGGAGAAGTTCATAAGTAAAATTCCCATGGCAGTTTTATAATGTAGCGTGTGCTGTCTTCGTAACGGAACATGTTGGGCATCAACTCGATCTTGTCAAGCGACCCAGTGCCACTGACCGGAGAAGGAACAGTGAATATTTTGGAAGCAACCTGTAACAGACAAAAACTACCCGCGGACAAGTAGGCTGACATCAGCAGGATTCCAAGTACGAAGTAAGATGGTTGAAGTTGAGAGCTGCCCATCAAGTCGCCAGTTGGAGCAATCAGATCAATATAACAAGAATCGTGTGCGGGAGAACCAGTTTATTGATCGTAGAAGCATCACCAAGGTAAAACTGAAACGAGCAGGCAATTAGACGACTGATATTGTCTCAATGAGGTCGTAAAAACTAACTATTCAAACTCTCATCGTCTTTTCCATTTATCTGAATGATCAAACACAGACGTGTTTTTGATGATCCGTTTCCTGGTTGCCATAGTTTGTTTTCTAATAGCATAACAATTATATCTGTTATTATAATAAGAAGTGCACAAAATGTTAAATAATCGACTTTTGAAATTGGATTCAACAGACTGGAGTATCTTGAGGATAGCTTACTCAGAGTAAAACATCAAGCTCGAGGGAATTTCCCCCATGGGCCGAAAACTGCTCACACTCTGGTAATTCGTGTATCTGTTTGATTATGCTCTTAACATCCGTTGTAAAACTTCATACATTTTTAACCTTTGATCGTGAAACAAGGTTCATCCTTACGGTTTACAAACAACACTACTCTATTGGGAAGTAAATTGGTTTCAGAGCCGTGAATATTTTAACAATGACAACTAAACCAAAGGTAGCTTGATTTTACGCATGATACTGATAAGCTCAAGGAAAGCGCACGACACAGATTGTTTCCGCAAACAGCATGTGACATTCAGCTCCGATAACCCGTAAACTAACAACCACTTAACAGCAAAGCGGAAACAAAACTTGAACCGTTCGAGATGTGTTTGATTCACAAAGACACTGTACTAGGCCGCGTTCCTCAGTCGATTGCAATCCTGGTTTCCAACTTCCCCGGACAGGCCGAATGACAATGACAAATGAATATTAGTTTGCCCTTCGAGCTGTTCACGCCGTTGAATGATTGCGGTTTGATTGTCATCTTGTTTACCAGTGGCTGTCTGTCCGATAATAAGCAGTTAGTCTTTGTACTGTTGTGATTGCCTAAAGTTGAGCCACAAACCTGGATAACAATAAACGAATAAGCGGAGATGCTTTCTCGGGGTTTGTACGAAGATTTTATACGGGCAAACGGATCGATCTTGCGAGAGGTGGTCAGTGCTTGTACACCTTGCTGTTTATCCAGTAGGGAGTAGCGCTTGTGTGAACCCGCTTGTTGTGTTTCTTCCGTCCAGTTAGTAGTAAGTGGAATATATGAAATGTCAACAGGCGATGATCAGTGAAAACGATAACGGCTTTGTCATTATTATTTGGAATCTTTTTGCGTGCTTCTTCTCTGATATATCTGAACAAAGTTCATTTCACTTTTATGCGGTGATCAGTTGAGTCTCGTCCCTACTTCATTTTTTTTCACCTATCCACCTGAATAACTATAGTCAGATTTATTTGTTACCAATTAAATCATTTTTTTCCACATTTTACCAGCAAATTGTTCAGAATAGTATCCATTGAAGAAGTTATAAAAGTCATTTATTTGTTAACGGTATTCCTTTTCTTAAAAATCAATGCTTCCAGGAAGCAGTCAACATGTGTGAACATAAAAAGCCACTTATGGGTTGTTGATCGCTGAGCTTGGCGCTTAGGTTGCAAGCTTTTTATAGAGGAGATGGCGTCATCTGTGCTCAGGTGTCCCCTCAACTGGAGTTTACACGTTTCCGAACTAAACACCAAGCTCAGCTACCAGCAGTCTATACAAACCATCATGCGAAGCTACAAAAAAAAACCAGCTTTCAAAACCATCCAGAAGGACAGCTCGTGTGGTGTACGCTTTTCACTGGCTTTTGTCGAATGCGAAAAATACCTGGGTAGAGATTGCAATGAAGTTAGCGAAATGTCACATTGGAGCAGGTTGGCCTAAAAGCTCACACACTGTGTTCAGCGGAGGTAAATGTCTTTTGGCTTAAAGTCCAAAAGAGAAACACCTTGGGTCAGAACATTTTATACCTAAAGCATTGACAAGGCCGCTTGATATTGCAATTAATCCGTTGTTGAACTACTTTATATCTCTCTGAAGGAAAGCACTCGGTCAACCTGGTGACCTGTCAGTGATAGGTTACCATTATAAAATGATCGCTGAAGTCGGGACCAGATATGATAAGACACGCGTTCGATTTCCAGTTGTTGCTTAGGTTACTCCAGCTTATAGGCGTGCTAATACAAACAAATACCAGGCGCAACCTCTATCCGGTCAGCAATGAATGGCACCGTGATAATCCAGCTCTTATCTTCATCCGCTGAACAACACCAGACCGAATCCTAGAAGTCCTGACACCAGTAAATCTTCATTCTTAAGAAGAGATACTTAACCTAATTAAATTCCAGTGAGAAAAGAGAAGAATTTTTATCAAAATACTGTTTCGCACGTTTGATATGTTAGTTGTTTTCGGAAGGCATAACTATTTGGACTCGACATGCACGTAATTTATTTGTCCTTTCAGTAAGTTCGTCTAGCTCATTCCAGTTCTGTAGTGACGTTGTTTGCTCAAGACCATAAAGCCCTGACTATCTTACTCAGAAATCTAACAACTAATTATTATTACTTAAAAGTCAATAAACGTATTATTTTACGCAATTATTAGAAAAAATAAAAACACAAAAAGAGGTTTATTTGTGAAAAATGATCGCTGAGGAAGTAGCTGAATACTTACCCTACTCATTTTTCCCTGTTATCGACTGGAATAAATCGGGCAAAAGCTCAGTTCAGTGAATGACAAAAAATGCAAAAAAATTGGGGTCATACGAGACAAAACCAGTGTTCAGAGGGTTTAAACCGTATTTTAACTCAAGTGACTTCTGTTTATCTAATTATCTGTTCCAAGGCAGAAGGAAAACCGTCGGGGTTAGGAAGTAAGTTTGAAAAATGGCATAACATGCTTACTTTATTGGAAGATATTGACTGACTGGGTTTCTGTAGTAAACAAATCCCTAAATCCCTAAATACAACTAGCCTTGCATTCCGGTAGTAAAACACGTGACTATTGAAAACCATATATTTTTAAAAATTCTTGATTCCCTCGGAATATTCAGACATTGGACGGGCTCAACATCGACTGAGCCGTTTGGCTATAGCTATTTGAAGATTCAGGTGCAATGGGGCCGTGATAATCGTTAAAAACATCTATGTGCTTAAAATATTCACACATTTTCATTCACTCCGCCCACGTTTTAATCGCTCGGTGAATTGTCATGCAAAATTACCGCAAACAAAATGTCAGACGGATGTGATTTAACCCTCGAAACACTGAACAGCAAATCTGTCTACTCTTCAGATGTATGCAGAAAGATTTTAGCCGAATGATGCCATTAACTGCTGAATTTATGCCAGCTCGGATAGTTTTTAATAAACTTGCAATTACGTCTGAGAGTAGTCAATTGTATAGACAAATGGAGTTACTTTTGTTTGTTGAAGTGAAATTGCACGGATTACGGAATCACACGTCAGAGCTGCTTAGGATCCCCGTGAAAAAAACCAACCAAGGTACCGTTTTGGTGAATGTGGGGTAAAAATGCTGACCGATCAGTATGTGAATAAAAAGGATTATTTTGTGTATGAATGTTGGCTGTTTATCTTGTGGACGTTGATTGGCGGTCACCCTTTTGCTCTTTGAAAAAATCCTGTTCAGACCAAATTTGGCTTCGAATATTATTTACAGTTTTACCTCTGCATTGTTGTGGAGTTAAGGTAACATTTGAAGAAGCTACGAGGAGTTCCGGAAAAATGGGCATGTAAATTGTTTTGATTACTAATATTTTATCGTTTTAGAGAACTTTTTTGCATAAACCGTTGTAAAACCATTTGATGAAATAACCTTGCGAAAGGTTATCCACCGTAACTAAAATGCCGGCTGATTACAGACTGATTGCAGACATTTTTTGAAACAGATAATAATGTGAAGGAATTTATTTTATCGAGGTGACACCCTCAGTGCCTTATGACGATATCAACTAGAATGATGACGGAAAGCTTGCAATCTAAAAGTCGAGCTCAGTGACCAGAAGCTGTTGAGGAAGATACGTGGGCAAATTAGCTGATAGTCTGTAGGCATGAGTGCTATCGTGAAAATAAACCAATCAGATGCAATACATAAGTCAAGAGAAATTTGCTTTGCCTTTCTGCTGACAGTTTTATTACGGCACATTGACTTTTCTAAACGACATTGTCTAAATCAGGTAACTGTCTAAAATTCGGTTGCTAGGACCGGGGAGATTACATTTATTGGGTTCCGTTTTCTGCTCTAGCCAATAGATGAAACCAAATTCATACGCAGTCTACGCAAAACATGTGGGAATACCTGTAAGATTCAATTAATCTAACGGAATTTGCCCGACGGCGGGAGGGGAGTAAATTACTCTCCGGAAGTCCTGGCTATTTGCAACTAAATGGGACCTAATTTGTCACATCATTGTCTGTCATTGCCTGTCTCTTTTACGAATCACGAACTCCATTGCGTTGCTGAATCCATTTTTCTTGCGTATGCACATCGGGGCTTGCTTGGACGAGTGAAATCAGAGTGACTCCAAGTGGAATGATGAACTTAAAATCCTCCTTCAGCGACTTTGAGGAACACAAAGCCGTACACTTACTCTGAAAGGACTGTGAGTACATTTGGCACCAACTTCAGTAATCGCAATTTCACTATTCCCGTCCAGATTGATTGTTGTATGTAACACACAAGAGTTATTCCAGATAGAAATTGTGTAAAGCCATTCTGATGTGAGCTCCATTTAAACAATAAAAAAACGATGATTTTCACAACGAAATACCCTGTTCGGTTCTCTGGTCTTAAATGATGCAACTGATTAGACAATGATCGGAGCACACAAACACGACAGTTGCATAATGGAGACCAGATTGTGGAGTACTAGGTAAAAGATTTTCCTCCATTTCAATAAAAGCCTCTTGTTTAAGATCGAATGTGAATCACTGTGCAAAAATGATGCAATTACTTCGTAAATGACTGAAGTGAATCACTATGCTTTTGGCCCAATTCTAAAGGTGTGCAAATTCCGGTATGTTAGTGCCCGTTTATCACAATTTGGGTCACAGAGCAATTCATTACCCAGGTGTCTGGAAAATGAGAAACCGAAGTTTGTTTTTGAATACAGTGCGTTTTTTCCCCATCAGCTTGTTGCGGAGGTTTTCATCAATCTAAAAAGTAGTTAGCAAAGATTGCTTTTGCAACCCTGAAAGTGGACACGTTTTGGAGGACCGGACTAAAATGCTCCGGAAAACTAATCCCATAGATCATAATTAGTACTCTTTTAGGTGTCCTGAATTAGTATGCTTTCTGCCTTTACGAAAATTCAAGTTTCTTAAGATTAAATCCTTTTGATTAGTTCAAACAGACCAACCCTTCCTGTTTGACTTCAAGAGACAAGTAAACAAGTTTCCAATAAGCCCGGTTTACGGCGACTACTGCAATCTTCTTCTGCGAAGTCAAACTTTGAATAAAATAGTTAAATTTTCAAAAAATCCAGGCGGAATGTTTATACCACTGGTGTAAATGTCTACCCCTACTTCCTTTCTATTTGACTTTACTAATAATCGAGCACCAATATTTAATATCTTTATATGAGTAGTAGGTTAGCTTTCACATTATACGAAATTCATCGTGCGGTGTGAACTTTCACACCACGAAAAACTACGGAAGCACTGTACAGCAGTTTCGTCTTTGTCAGGAATCATCAACTTTGCACATCCAACGAGATCCACTTTGGACTCGAACACGGAGTGAACGTTTATGAGTCGAAAACCTCAACTACAAGGCTATCCGGGCTGGGTGTCAACGTCTCACAGAACTTAGACACTTCACTACACAGCCCCCTTCCGGCACTGGATTCGCAACTTGGCAGAACATTTCCCCGCCCAGCGAGCGACTCTTATGATGGACGGCTTCTTTGTAGGGGCCTAAGTGCAAAGAAGGCATCTTGTTAGGCAACCTACAGACCTTGGTTACAACATGAGTTGTAGGAGATTGGATTTTACGCAGTGTGAGATTATCATGCAGTGTGAAAGTTCAAACCATCGAAAACCATAGAAACTCCGTACAGTTTGAAAGTTCACACTGCATGATGAATCTCGTATTTTGTGATTGATACTTTCGTCTGATAATATCTCGCTAATCCAACGAAAGTAGCCACGGATAATCAAAAGGTAGAATAAATCTTGCCTTGTTTTAATTTTTTGTTGTCCTTACTAAGTGTTTCCTTATTTTACGCTTTTGAGACTTTCTTACAGAACTGTTCATTTGCAAGCAGCAACCGTATTCCGCATTCTTTTTTGTAAATTCACGGTCCCTCTTTTGTAACCTATTTTCCAAAATGGTCTGCCATCATTGACGTGTAAAGGTAGCATATCCTTCCCCCACATTCTTGAAGGAGTAGTGCATTTGTTCCGATCCGATGCTTTGAATTGCTGTCTTGAAAAATTGGTGATTTCCAAAGCTCGTTCACGTCTGATGCACAATAAAACTTATTTCTTTGTTGCCAAATAGTCTGAATGCCTTTGCCCTGGAAGAACCTAGGAATGCAACAAGCGTACTTACTCCTGACCAGCTTGGGAGGAGAAAACTATAAACATCAAAATTACTCAACTGTTGTCAATGAATAATGGACCACACTATCCAACTGTTGCAGAGTTTTACTGTTTTCTCATCATCGTGATGAGATTTGTGACGGGCACATACCAATCATTCTGGAATAAAGTCTTGCGACCACTGTTTGCTACGTGGCCTCTATACTTCATTCCAGAGAAGCCATATGATCATAATAAGACCACTTATGCAGATCGATCTTTCATTAACCCCTTAGCATTTGAGCTTTGATAATGAAATCATCCGGGTAAAAGTATGCACCCAGACCTGAAAGTTTGGACTAGGGAGTTCGCTTTGTAGGCTCGTGCCCTATAAGCGTTCGCAAATTCTTTTCGGTGCTTGACAGGCTGTAGTCCAGTTTGCAACGACTTGTTCACCTCTCACTTCAGCAACCCCCTGGTAACGGGGTATACCTTCGCAATTTCGTATTATCTTAGTTCTACCAACCTCAAGGATATAGAAGGACACTTTATTAGCTGGAAGTGAGGAATACCAGTTTCATTTCTTGGCCCATTTTCGATCCAACTACTAAATCACTTAACAACTGATCTAAATCGTCATTTAATCACCAGGAGTTTCATCTCGACCAATGAAATAGGTTTGATTGCAATCCTTGTAACTGACCATGGAATATTTATTGTCGTTTTGGCTGAGGCAAGAGGTTTGGACAATAATCGTCTTCATCTTATTTAAAATGAATAAGAATTGAAGAAGGAAAGTGAATTTCTGTGTGACGAAAGAAACTCAACCTTCCGTAGGTGACAGAGAACTTACACTTCCTGAATATGGTTCCTTTTAACGGGCGCACAGCTTGAACCGGAGGGAGTGTTTTTCGGACTGATTGAGGCAGAACCTAGAGGTGCACACATTCTGACAAGCCCTTGACTCGTCACGTTAGAATTAGAGATGACGAGGGACAGAATGGGTGAATGGTAATCAGAGGTTCAGCTAGAAACGGGGAGGTGACCTGCAAGAAAAGGTGTTTGGCCCAGTTTTCGGGTAATTGAAAGACAAGAACTCCCTTCAAAATGACCCGTTATGCATGTCTCACCAACTGAAACACCGAGACAATGCAGCCCAAAGTTGGCGTGACTGGCTTCATTTGTACAAAATTTTGTAGACCGAACTGGCGGATACTCGTGAAATCGGTACTGTAAAGTTGATAAACAACATACACGGAGAATCGTCGTGCATCACAACTTCGGGGCGAATGGAAAAGTCACTTGTCAAATGCGTCAGTGCGTTACCTTCTGTCAGTTTGTATGTATTTTCCGACCCGAGACCGGTTTGAACGGCTGTAAAATGACTCACTGTAGTAGGATGAATTTGGAACGACGAGTTGATCTGGATTGAAGAAACATTAACGTGTCGAAATTTTTTATTGAATGGGGTTAAAATGATGAATCATTGTTGTGACTGTTTTAATTTTAGTTACAACTGCTGTCGTTTTGGCAGACTTTGGGGAACCGGCAACGGGATTCAGATAAAAATACAAAACACACAAAAGGAGTGAAATAGTACGACATGAAAAACTGAGTGTCTGGTTTGAGCAAATGTTTGCAGTAGCCATAAAATGCCCCAAAGTTGAAACCGTACCAGCGTGCCTGGTAACAGTACGAGGAAATTAACTGGTATCTTTGTAATGATTGTGCTAGTCTTAGTCAAGGAGAACGCTGAGGGATCCGTATGCGACAAGAATAACTAAAACATTATTTATACAATTATCGCAAAAGTTAATAAAAATGTGAACATTTTTATGGACGTGGACTGCACGAGAATAAGCTTTATTGTAATGAGAATAATTTCTGGGTGGGTATTTTTTTCAACCAAGTGTCTACGTTTATGTTAGACATTTTACTTGGTGTGTTAATTATGGAGATACAGTACGGTGATCAATGAAATCCTTGTCATCTAGCTTTCAGTATTTAGTTCATTCGGGAATGTAGCACGGAGATAAAATGCTGACGATGGCTAGGATTTGATGGAGCAAAAATACTAATCGGCGAGTGTTATTGCTACAGTCTCCAATCAAATCTTTTGGCATGCAAGTGCATTTTGGAAGTAGCAGTGCCCAGCAAAGTTCAGTTTTGAAACTTCCGTGAAGGTGCTCAAAATAGGCCGGTGGTATATAAACCAGAGCTATTTGAGAAGATCGGAAACAGCATTTATGGTGCTACTCTATTTAGCAGAGTTTTGGTGAATGATTTACATGCATATAGTCGTAAAGTTAAGTCTGCCAAGGCCCCACGGAAGGTTCTCGGAGAAATCATGAAGTTTTCTCGGTGCTTTTCACAGATAAACAGCGGAAAATGGTAATCACATTCCATCGGGAAGCAATAAACAGATATGCTGAAACGGTACTACGAAATGATTTCAGATTTTTGCAAAGTTTTTATTATTGGGGCTTTTGACTATTCAGTCGTGCTGCTGAAAAAAGGGAGGGCTTGCCTCTAAGTAGTTCTAAAGTTTGTGCAAGAATTGGAGAAAACGAAAGACACTTTTCAAACAGGAGCCTTCAGATGTAATGGAAAATTATTTACCAAACTTGACCAAAAAAGGAATTTCATGTAAATTGTCAAGTGTTCCTGGCGAAATAATTGTAAAACTCCCGTTTTTCGTGTCCCCAAAGGGAACCAGTTTATAAAACGTGACGCAATTCACACACTATTCCAATCCATTTTCGGTATTTAGTCAAGCACAGTGATAAGAAATTTTCTAAATATTGGTTCATTACCTGAACGATAGACGTAAATTTAGGTCTTTCATTTTTACTTGCTAATTGATATTAATTAACTATTCTCTATTGCCGAAACTTTTTAGGCCGAATTGTTTACTCGCCCACTGAGTTCATTCATCGGATTATATCATTGAACTAATGACAGTGCCTGATCATCTAAATGTGAAAAACCACAATATTTATTGGCAGTGAAAGTATTTGACACGTACAGAATTTCTCACCTCAATATGCTATCTTGGTAAATAACAAAACTATAACTATCCATAATATTTCTATGAACCTTATCAGTCCAGAAGGATGGTGTTGTGAAGAAATTTATTTTCAATGTTGTGGCTGCCTGGGTATTTGCGTACACAGGTGAAGGAACATAGAGATACGCCAAAAACTGGGCTAGTAAGGCAAATGGTGAATAAATGAGAACCGTTGACATGACAACGACGTGATGGGACGGGGTTAATCAAGTCAAGAGTACCGTAAGAATTCGAAGAGTTAAAATAAGTCTTAACACCTAACGATGGAACTCGGAAGGATGTGTAAGTGTGAGACTTACTGAAAGGCTCTGTAAAAAGGATTGTAATAAAGTCTTGAACCTCGAAAGCCAGCACCAGTCTTCTCTGCTTGCGTACTTCAAGCTTCAGTACTTCAGTCAACCTGGCTTTGAGCATCCTGGGTGTTACTTTCTCAACCTGGGTGTCAGGTTCAGTTTATGTTCATTGTTATTCGAGTTTTGCATTCTAGAGCTAGCATTACCTCGTACTCTATACTTACTAAGGAAAGCCGGCTGATTTTCCGCAATTCCTTTGGGCAGGTGTCTCGTTGTTCTGTCCGATACTTTGAGCATTAAAAGTGCATGTAAACTGATGTGGAAAAGAAAGCCGGGACTGTCGGGGTAACGCTTATTTGATTTGATGAAAGTTAAATGACATCATCATCAGTATAGCAGTCATGTGCCGTGCCGGACAGCACTTTCAACGTTGTTGAACGCTGTTGTGTTCCCTATAAGTGGCAAATTTTCAAAGCATATACGGCTTACAATAGGACCAAAAAAAGTAATTTAGGGTTTAACTGTAATGTGGAGAGGAGTTTGTAAGATTCATATTTGGATTAACAATGAACGAGAACAGTGAGATCATTGAATAGATGGTCACTATTTACAACTACGCAGACGGGATAACAGAGAGGCTATTCCTAGTGAGTGTAAGAGTGAGAGACTGCCTTGCAGAGTGTGGAGTGACAGAAATTGTTGATGTTAGGTACTAGCCTATTAGTTAGTTTTTCGAAAGCATCAAAGTCCTTGTTGATGGTGAAGTCATTGAAAATATCATTTATTTGACCCTTACTAGAAAGAATTTTCGATGACTTAGTGATAAGATAAAAATGGATTACTTGTATGCCAGGGAAAGTTTCCGGGAAACAGTAAATCCAGTGAAGGAGAGTGCAAGAGGATGTAAATCTAAGTAAAAATGTATGGAGCGTGTTAATTATTCTTAGTTTGAACGATGGAAGAGAAAGCTCCCTGAATTTATTCAACGGTGTTTCAACATGACCAGTTCAAGAAAGATGATGAGCGAACATAATTCGTAGGTAACGAACGGAAAAAACATTATAGGGATGTTGGTTATCAGCTGATGGATCTGAAGCGTCATTAGATGCAGTCTAACTGTGTGGTCCACGTTAGAGACTGGAGAGCACATCAACCCAGTTGATGATGTCAAGGGAAATAGAATGGGAAATGGACCAGTAAGGAGCCTATTCAGACAGTTTTGAAGAAATCCAAACTATCTTGTCAGTCCTGCAGTAACATGAGTGCAACTTCACCGGCTTATTTGCAGCTACCGAGATAAGGTGAACTGGGGAGCTGAATGATGTGAAAGAAGAATATAGAAGATGGATCGGGAACATGAAAAATACCAGATTTACTTTGCAAAGAGGGGAAAACCTGCTACCACACAAATGAAGTCACCTACGACCAGAAACATAGTCTCGAACGGAGTTGAATATGAGGATATCAGCCCCGTTGTTAAGTAGTATAAGGAAGACTGTACTACGATGAAGATAATCAAATGCGTTTTTGTAGTTAAGAGGGATGGGTTCAACCCTATGGCTACCGTGGTCAAGAGCAGAAACAATAGAGTCAGCAATGTGGCCAGTGGCATCAAGGGCTGAGAGCGAAGGTTTGTAGACAAACTGTTTCGTTTCAGGAGAGTAAATCGGG
This sequence comes from Fasciola hepatica, assembly GCA_948099385.1. Taxonomy (NCBI): domain Eukaryota; kingdom Metazoa; phylum Platyhelminthes; class Trematoda; order Plagiorchiida; family Fasciolidae; genus Fasciola; species Fasciola hepatica. The sequence goes on from CANUEZ040000043.1 coordinate 50,405,956, forward strand.
GCAAATATGCATCGGCGGAATACATTCTCAAAGTAAATTTGCAGGCTATCAGATGATATTTGTCATTTCGTTAATTGGTTATATGTATGATAAGTACAGAGCTCCAACAATCGGGAGTCATCTCAGAACCAATGCTACGATAAAATAAGTTAGTCAGATGGGATGTAAGTTCGAAAGAACAGGTTTTCTGCAACACTGGCGATAGCACTTCGGGGCCATCAGACTTATGGCTCTTGACTTGCTGTAGAAGCCTAGGGATAAAGCCAGTTGTGACGGGGACTGAGTTCACAGAAGTTGCAATATGGAGTAGGATGCGCCGATGCTTTGAACTTTACGGTGAACTGAAGATTCCTTACATTGACATTCAGGTTCGGCTTGTGCTTGGCTTTGTGTACTTGTCTCAGGGATTTCCACATCTCATGGCACTTCTGGTTGCCTAGCGCTGTGTAAATGTACAAACTATCCAAAGATCGTTGTTCCGGTTTGATGCGTGTAGATAAATTTTACGGCACAATGCACACCAGATTTGTGATCCCTTTCTTTATCTCTACAGAGCCTCTTCAAGCTAGGGGAGGAGGACCAAGCGGTTTGAAAGTTATAAATCCAAATAGAGCCACATTGGTTGTAAAGAAAGTTAAGGTAGTTTGTCAGATGTTCCCACTATGAGGAAGCATTGCGTAATTGAAAAAATGGAGAAATCATTGGACCCGACAGGTACTCTGAACTTATCTTGATTCTCAAGGATACGAACACTTTCGCAGACTGTGTGAAAAACACAAGGGGTTGGAGAGCAATTTACTTTCACGCAAAAAGTAGGATAAAAAGTAAAGTAGACGGGTCCAAAGCGCTTACTGGGGCGCGTTTACTCATAATAAAATACTTAGATTGTTAAATAACACCGCTTCCAAAAGGGCGCCACTGTCCATCTGGAAGTGCACCAGGTTCAGAAAACCCAGTGCGGGTAAAAAGGTAGTGCAAGTCCATAGAAATCGCCTGCTATTATGCGCGAAATCTGATCAAGACATGTGCTGTGCTAGCAGGAAATGCTATCAATGAACGATTTTATATCATCAGGCACAGCATATGTATTGACGAGCAGGGTGTGTGAAAAGGCGTTTATAAGTGTTGGTTTGAAGCGAATACCGATGCAGTTCATCTTCATCGTGCTTAAATGAAATAAGAGATGAGAGGACTTGCACCACTCGCGACTGGTAAAAGTGATTACCCCACCGACACGGTTTCTTGGGTTCGTATAACAGAGGCCCCGTGAAATCGTCTTACTTGTCGGTATGGACGACAATATCATCAATTTCTTTGCACAACTTTTCTGGAGGAAAATTGTCCTGAATTTTTTATTCGTTATTAAAGGATACTTTGTCGAGTTTCCCTAAATAGAAATGAAAGTCTGAAGCTAATGTTGACGCTATCGACACTTTGAAATGAGCATGTATGATGTCTTAGAGCAGCTCTGCAGCCAGCACAGTGCCTTCTTGAGTGCCCAGGAACTCGCCATTGCCAGCCTTCTACACGGTCTCTGACTGCGTTTGAAAAGACTTATTGCTCTTCACCAAGGTTGAGGAAACATAGAAAATTTAGAAATAACCTCTGCAAGATAAGACTTGACCATGAAAATTTGTTTGGCTTCGTGATCAGAGCCAGGAACAGAATTCCTTGGTAAACCACGAACGATTGTACTGTGGTAGCTATACACATGGCCCACATACAAAAAGCCCGCACTTATCGACTACTGTTGATAATTTTCAGTCTAGGATTTCAGAAGTTTTACCAAATATGATAGAAACGGTTTTGAATATTTCCTTTTTCCTCGGTGGTGTGCTTTTGAACTCGGTCACAATTTTCGACAATTAATCGGTATTATTTCATCACTACGCACGATGAAAACTGCATACCCATTCTCGTTGCATCTCACACGATGTTCGTGTTGTATATCGTGAAACATTTTATCCTCGCAGTGATCATTTTCTAATTAACGGTGACTTCACTAATTAACGGGACTGACAAAGTTTTAGACCTAAGCGATTACAACTATGTGCAGCATCATGAGTTTGGTCACTGACATTCCAACTGTATTCAAAACTAATACAATTGTGAAATGGGATTTTTGGGAATCGATTTGCGTAAAGTACCAGGAGAATGTGGGGCTTAAGCTAAAGTTCCGTATACGGTTCCAGACATGTGGAATTAAGTACTTTGAATGCGGTACGCTGGAGGTTTTCACTGATCTGTTGAATTGTGGTTTCTTCTGTATGAAGTTTTGATTTTAAGGCTTTCGAAAATGTATATCAGATTTTAAAGTTGTGATTCTTGTTTGAGGGCGCACTGATATGTTAAGGACCCACCTACTTTTTATCATTATGTAATGCAACTTATCAAGTTGTAATTATTTGTCCCAGGATTCGGTTTGATCCACTCTCACCGAACTTGGTCCTCGAGTGTTTTGTTCAGACGTCTGTTCGGATCGAAAACCGGAACACATTAGTTGTATCCCGAAAAGACTTATTACTTGTACTGACGCGGACTCTAACTGAGCGTAATTAGATCGCCTTGGTCATTAAACGTTGACTATTTGTGAAGTAAGCTCAGATGGATATTTGCATATGGACATACACAAAGCCGGTTTTTGCCAATTACCCAGGTGAGCGATATCAGAGGTATGTCCATCACATTATAAAAAGTCAGTACTCTAAACTTTGTTTCCGTGTTAGAGAGATTCCAGGCGTGACCGAATTGATTTTGTGAATTAGATGACTGGGGTCGGGGGTGAATCTTTTTCGTGGTGAAGGTTAAGATTCCATCAAATATTGTGCAATAAAATTTAGCCTCTAAGTGCTTATTTTTTCTCTGACACAAAACCTCATTCTCCTCTATTAAAACAGCTGATATGTTTTGGTCAGTGAGTGGCAAATACTATTTTGAAATATCTATGGCAAATTTATTCTGCATTGGTGGCCATATCATCTTCCTTTGTATCTCATTGGTAAAGATGGGATAAACATTTGCCTCGGGCGATGTGTTCCGCCGAGAATGTTTCTAATGAGTTTCTTTGTTCCACACTCAAACATGGACTTGGGGAATTCATTTCACATAGGAGAGAAGAAGGCCATGGGACTAACCCGGTTAAACGCATATTGAATTACACCACACTTCATCATGTAAATCTATCATTTATTGTATAAGTACCAATGGTAAAAAAGCTTTTTTTATTGAAGACTCCACGTTATGGAACTGAACTGAATGCTTTCAACTCCGAGCGAACCGGTGGGAAAATGATAAAGCACACTTATTACGCTGATCTAAAGTTCTTACTGCTGGTGTCACCTAAGCTCTCCACGACTGATTGCCTATCGTGCTGTCTGTGCTTAGTGGGGACGATTCAAAAAGAACTTTTTGTCACTGGTTCCGTTGTGATTAGCATGCCATTCTGTATCGCTGTAACTAGGTAATCTACGATTCGTCAGAAGAGATGAAGCACATATTTCTGAAATATTTTGATCTGTTTTTACAAAATAGTTCAGATGACTTCATCAGACGTAAGACAATGAACTATTTAGTATCATGAGTATATGCTTTTTGGGGTGGTACATCAAGAACTTCACCCTCTGGAACAAGGTTGTTTTTATCATTCCAGAATACCAAATAATATCAAATGTGAATACAAACTGATACTAAGGTATATGGTCTTGTGCTCTCAGTCGTAACAAGAAAACCAGAGCGTGTTCAAGGGTATAACATGAAGATCAGTAAGATTTCACTCCGGTCTTTTTATTCGTGTTAACACGTTTGGTCCCCAAGTAGTCCCAGCCTGCTTGAGAGATGAAAGGGCACCTTGCTGGTTGGCAAAATCAGGAGTCGCTTTTTCGATGTTTTTATGAATGTCTGCTATAATCTGTAGTGATGCCAGATTCATTGGTTCTGGTAGTACTATTTTGCAGGATTCTAAGTTTATAATATCGATCTATTTTGTGTGTTCCGTTTGCAAACCTGTTTATCTGACCGTGACTAATACTTGTTAAGTCAGTTTCACTTTTTCGCGAGCGGTGAGCACCAGATGAAGTCCGTTCGTAGACGGCATGTCCGGAGAGAGCAAAGCTGATCAACAATTAACGATAGCTTTAATATTTGCCATGCAGTGCAGTCTTTTGAAGCCTCTGCAACGATATCAGGTACGAATTAGTGGAAGCCGCGGGATTTGGTAACTTTTCAAAGCATTTGGAACTGATTCCACTTAGTTCACTTATGAGTTTCGTTGGTTTTATGAAAGGTTTTGCGAAATGGTAAATGTCAGGCACGCTATTCTGTCCCAACATTCATGTAAAATAACATTTCGAATGTCACGAAGTCCGTAGATGTCTCAACTAAGGCTGAATGTGCTTGCCAAAAAGAAGCACATCTTGTGAAAAGCAAACGGGGTCCAATAAAACACCCATGTGATCTTCTGTAAGACATGCATCTTCCAAAAGGTGAAAACCTTAGTTCGATTTTCCTTCACACTTTCAGTTAAGGATGATTTGCTTCTTAAAACCAAGAAGATTTCACTATGCACTAAAAGCAAGTAAAAAACAGGGAAGTAGTCAGGAAGTATTATTTCATATTTTGAATATTCAGAAAGCCCAAAGAAGATGCATATCTGGTCGGTTTTCCTTCCGAGAATCTTTCCGAAAAGTAGAGATTAATTTGCCAGCTACGGGTATTAGACAGTAGTAGTCCAATAATCACAGGTAGGCCATTAGGAGCAGTTCATTTATAAATTGAACTCTAGTCAGAATTTGTTGGTCTCTTTTTGTTTCACGAGGCATCTTTTCGATTCCATTCAGGGGAGCAGATTCCATCTGGAGCAAATTTCACTGGCACAGTGGTTGTTGTCTGCGCATACGATCGTTCGGTTTCATCTTTATTGGCAGGGCTGGATATCGCTCACATCTGGTTTCTAAGCATGTGGTTAATCAGTATACCACATGCGAGGCGCGTCACTGTTTTCCAGGAATGAGTCATTTAAGAGATAGTCAGGACTGCGCATTTCGAGGCAAAAGAAAGATGTAAATTTGCCGCCAGTCTCTATTTTGTCCTTTTCCGATTCGGGTATAGGACGTGAAACATCAAACTGATGGGTAGGAGGGCAAATGGATAGTTGAACATATACTAAATAATATCTGAATATGACTACTTCAAGAAATCCTTTGAAGCCGTGTGTACAGCGCTTAATACTCACAGAAGGTCTTTGCCTGACAGTGGGCAGTTTCTGTCACGGTAGCTCGGGTAATGCTTTCAGTACCAAAGTTAGCTAATGCTAAATAATAACACCTAAGGGTCATCCTATATCAAGGAAAAAGTATGGACATAAAGAAAAAGTAATCGTTGCAAGACGTACGCTACTTGCTGTAGATGACCTCGGTTGTGCTTTACACCAACCACCACTCTGCACTAATTCTTTGAGATTCCTTCATCCGCACCCGTATTTCGACTGTTATTTTGGTCAACTGTATAATGACGCAGACTCCCTTATGTACAATATCACTGTGGACTTAATAGAACTTGATAATGCAATTCAGTACATTTGAACACTGCTTGTCAAAAAACTTAAACAAGAGCTGTGTGTTCTTGGCAGATCCCGATTCCTGGGGATTTTATTAAGCCACATTCATTTCTGTCGGCAAAACAACTAGCATTCACATAAACGAGTAGTATTGATGGACTGATGGTGGTCGAGTGGCTAAGAGCATTCGATTACCACTTCGGAAGTCAGAGGTTTGAATCTCCACCAACACGAGTCACAGTAATCTTCACTGTCTTCCTGATGGGTACAACATATGACTTGTTTGGACCACATGTGCTTCTCTATCAGTCCAAATCTCAAGACCTGGTTGCTCGTTATCCCTAATATAGCAGTGGTCCTTAGTGGCTACCCCTTTCACTAGACTAATGCAAAAAGCATGTAATAAAAATTTACCATTTTGTTGCAGTACACATGGTTACTCCGAGAGGTGAAAAACGAAATCAATCAGCCCGATGGCTATTACGCATGCCAACGCAATTACTGTGCAATAGTACGAAACCGCAGAGGTGTAAATAACAGCTCCCGTGAATCAACCACTAAAGCTCACAAATAATCTACAGAAGAGGTAAAATTGTATAAACCCAATTGGATGAGACTTTTTTTATTAGGATTTTGCTTACTAACATTCAAACACATTAACCCGGCTCCAGGTGCACCCTGGTCCACGTTGAAAGCATTTTTTTCTACTGTTTGTCCATCTCAACCATCTGCGAAATTGATAACTAACACTCTGTGTGCGGATATATTTATTTATCAACCAAATCAGCCAGCTTGACACAACATTCCTCGCCACAACGAATTTGTTTGATTCGATATACTTTTAACTACTGCATTTGATGTTATCCAGAGTTTTGTTTCTGAAAACAATGAAATTTTCTCAAAGGTGAAGCACTAATCACTTATGTTCGTTGCTTCCTGAATATTTAGTCGAAGCTATATGATTAAAAATCAACCAACGTACGCCATAGAAAAAAAAACTATGAGAACAGGAGACTCTTTTCCTCGGATAGTCTAACTAAGCTATGCACTCAGGCAGAATCAGGTGGTCACCCTAGTGTTTTCAGCCGGGGTCATTCAATGTTGTTTTGAGTGAAGACTTTTTGACTTGCACCTAAATATTCGCTCTGATCACTGCTGAATCTTTGAAACTACTCACGTATTAGGAACAATCTTCTTCGCCATTAGCTAAACCGAAACAGGCGAGAAATGGATGCGCATAAAAATGGATGGGAAGACTCTGTGAAGCCCGAATCTCGAGTGATGAGATCCGAAATTCAGCCTCTAAATAGATTGGGAGGTAATGCTATCGTGGAAGCCGCTAACTGTCATGATACTTTTCGAGCCATCAAATGATTCTACCGTAGTATCCACGTTAGAATTAAGGTGTTTCTAACTGTCGTGAACAGTTATACCTGGGCAGCAGTGGAAGAGGAACTAAGATCTGAATTGTTTCCATACAATGAAGGCAACCAAAACTCTGCTTTTATAAATTTTACACTCCATCGAGCTGTGGTAATGCTGGCCGACTTCAGCCACTGGAAAGACACCTAAATATGGAGACCCACGGAAATGAAACCTCTCATCAAGGAGGAAGAAGAACGATATTGCCATAAAACGTGCTCTTATATAGTGTAGAGCACATACCATGATGCTTTTGTTCTGTCCTGTTTTGGAAGTGTAAAAGACGACCTATTTGTTTGCCTATTGACTGTCACACCCCAGGCTATATTGCCGCATAGTCGACCCACTACAATTATATTACTGTCAGAAAGAACGCTTCCTATAGCACGGATAGGTGGCTGCTGCCCAATATAATATCCGAAAAAAATTGGATCCTTATTTCTGGAGCAATAATTTGTCTTTGTTTCAAGCCGTTTACTCATTTTAGGCACCTCAAAGATAAACATGTCTTCTACTCCGCCTGCTCACACCACTGTTATTTATAGACGCAATTTAACTCTTCTGTTAAACATATTCTGGACTCCTTTATTCGTTAAACGGTTTAATGCCGAATAAATAGTTATAGGATGTGAAATTTTGGAATTAGTATGCAACATTAATCCCAAACTGTTCTGATAAATCTTCGAGTGGTTTGTGGATTCGGTTCTTTGTATTTAACAAGGTGAAATACTTGGAAGTTTCGTTATTCTTACTCAGTCAAGCCCTTTACTGTGTACATTCACCAAGACCTCTTATCACTTCTTTTGGGACACTGAAGTAACACCAATTTCGCCGAGTCGAATAACTCGCCTTTTTGTTGTCTCATAATACTTGATTAGTAAAATTGTGGGGTCGACAGTTTTCTGATTCAGACTGGGAATGCATTCCATATCCCATGACTTGACCTCTTGATTCCTGATCCAATATATTCTACATCATTCGCTGTTACCTCGTTTTTGCTACCGTTCTATGCACTGCTTCCTGCTAACGTTTTACCTCAGTTGGTTTGGTGTTCGCCCCGATCTGTTGAAAATAGCTCACACATTGCTAGCAAACCCCCCTCCCCTCCCCCAAAATAAAACACATCTCTAAAGGTGACAGTGTCCGGGGCCCTCCTTTACTTGATCCTATCCCTAATAAATCTTTCAATGGCTTTAGTCAGTTTAGTAGGTAAATATTTTGTTCCTAATATGTTCTGGTGAGAAAATTTTGTATCCGAAAAACTAGCATTTTTCTGTGCTGTTCCCAAGAAATCGAGAAACTTCAAGATAGAATGAATGTGGTTATTCCTTTTATCTTCTCAAAAATTGTACACATTTTGCATACTGAAACCTGAAGGTTGATTCAGGCTTTCTTTTTAAACCGGAACAAGTAAACAAAGAAGGATTCGAACGGAGAGTCAAAGTTTATCAGACTGGACAGAGGAAGGACAAGGAAGGTGATCAGCCGGAACACGCGCTATGACAAGCCAAGGGTGGAAAAGCTTTACGATGTCCTCATTAGCTACATCTATAATGCCAAATTGAAACTGCTTCGGTTGACTTGGATAAATGAATGGCATCCCTGTAATCCGTATTACCCACTCACTTTTGTTATGCCGCTCACTATCAAGTAGATGGCCTGTAATACCTTTAAGCGGTTTAGTGCCACTTTGCTGGGTATACATCCCTAAATTTTACAACTACTTCGGTTTTCTCGGATTATTTGCTTCCCCGATTACACCTAATAAAGCTAGCACAGGAGAAGGTTACCGAGGGTGGTGCATTTTTGGGACCCGGTTATTATACCATTTGTAGACTTCATCGCTTGAACTATGGAACTTTGTGAGAATTCTCTCTCAAGGAAGCTTCTTGGATATCAGCTCTTAGTCGACTTCCCAAAACTCCTCACACTCCAAGCTCCAGTCTCCGAAGTGACTCAGCTAACAAACCAAGCTGAACCCCAAAACCAACGCAACAGTCAAATTAGTCTGTTGATCATTTAGTCGCCGTTGCTTTAGAGGTATAGGTGGCAGTGGTTACGTTTCTCCAATTCCATAAGCTTGCTTTGTAAAAGGCTGATTACTGAGAACTTTTATGACAAGTTCTCTTTGTTTGACCTCCTTTTAGCTGTCGGACTTTTGAGTACTAAAATGACAGGTGCTCACAATTCGATTTTCAAGCTAGATCTTGCAATCGATTTGATGAGTTTTACTAGCAAGACATCAACAACTGAGTTTACAACAAATTACATAACGCTCTTACTTGACAAGTGCTTCCAGTTGTGCATAAAATAGCGGATTCACTCAGAAAATAATTTCAGTAGTTGCAAAAACTGTCCTACTCAATCACTAATGCAATGGTTTTTACGCCTCGCTTTACTGAAGAACTATTGCAACTTGTCTGTTCTTATCTTCTCAAATTGAGTACAGTTGACTTTGAGCCCGGTGAACCATTTTTCGAAGAACCGAAGATTTTGACCTCGAAAAATTGACTGGTGAACCCAATCAGAATCTGAATAGGCTATGCTGCGAGTAGTACGGTCTTGTATCTGGAGGACAGGACGGAATCTCCTGGAAGCATACAATCGGTTTCACGGTTGTTGCCGCTCGTTAGGTACTCCTCAGCCCAAATATCCCTATACCTCATTACTGTACAACATAGTCATCAGCTCAGGTTTAGCCGTAGTAATATTAAATAACTTCAAAAAAATCAACGTGTACTCCTAAAACAGGACCGTCTCTCATTTAACTTTCCTCATGATTCAAATGGGATCAAAGTGAACAGACTATGGTTCAAAAAGCTGTCTCTTAACGATTATCTTCATTGGCATCTATACACATAGGTCCATTGATCACTAATTTGTGCGTCATTTGGACACAACTAGTTCGCGTGGATGCGTCTGGTGCTACTTACGTTTATTACTTACATGGAAGTGGGTGCAAACATTCCGGTACTTGTGTGTAGTTTTTTTATTTCACTGAAAATGAACCTTGACAAAAGCTGTACACAGTGAACCAGAGCCCGGTCATAAGAGAACTTTTAGTGAGAAATGTAATCAAGTTCATGAATTTCTGCAGTATTTTGAGTTCTTCATTTAAGTTATTATTCACTAAGAAAGTTTCGCATCTTTCATCTGTGTTGTTGCATCCCAGAAGCAGTGTTCAAAAGCTGTTGTTTCATGCACGAACATGCGACTAAAAATGTGCTCATATTGTGCATCTGTTTTGTTAACCAGCGTTAGAATTGCATTCACCTCAGTGTACGCAGAGTTTGTCTTTTAAATCCCCTAGGCTTATGTACCTGGTTTCTACGACTTCAGCTAAAATTTGCATAGATTACAGAATGCCGCTTCGTTTGCAAAGCCCTAGTATGCTCCTTCGAATCCCGAGTGCACCGGCGGTCGATATGAAACCACATGTACAATATGAGTTATTTTCCATCAGGACTCTAAAAGTGTAAAGCTTAGCTTTATGCGCTTCGCTATTTGAGCCCACAAGAAGCGGTATTGCAAAACTCAAAATGTAACTGGAGTTCCACAATAAATGAACTTTAAGATAATGCTGCTTCCGCAGATATCTTACTTGGATCGAACAGTCAACTTTCGGCTAAAGTAACTTGAACAAACTGTCCACTATCCGGCTACTCATTCCGCCGTCAACCGGAAACGAGTCGGAAAAGTGCAAAATAAAAACAACTGTATCATCATACTTTTAGACCAATGGAAAATGACTGAGTTTGAATACTTTCGAGACCTGAACTTTGTCCTGTCCCGTAGAACACACCCAGTGTCTTCGATGAAACAGAGGTGGTCACTGCACTTGGAGGTAGTCACATCACTGTCATTGGGATCAATTGAAAGAAGCTTTGAAATCATAATTCACACTAACAGTGCTTAGTGGAATTGCGTTTTTCTGATATAACTAATCTTGACAGGCTGGTTTCGAACGGACAACATGCTCGATTAGGCATCTTTTTGTCCCGGGGTTCAAATCCGGTGGAAGTCGGTCACTTTGTTCATTTTTAGCCTTTAGTTGGCCGCAACCCGCCTTTTGAAATTCGGTACAACTAAGATGTAATAAAAAGGAAGTAAGGAGATAGGATTGGAAAACGTTGGGTGGTCTGTCTCTAATGAATAAAAAAGGCTGGTTTTCAGTCGAACAGGATTGAATACTTACAGGTACTGATATATTGCAAAGTACGAGCATATAATAAAAAGCCACAGAAAACAAGGGACAGTCACTAATATTAGGTCGATCGCAGACCCATTTTTAAGGTAAAAAAATTTTCTGAATATAGTCAAAAGTTTATTCTGGTCTCGATAATTAGCTATTTCACCTTGTAAGTGTAAAGTTTTGTAAATTTCTGTATTCTAGGTTTTACCAATTGCTATTTTCAGAAATTGTATCTTTGGCGAGCTGCTTGGAGTCTTTAATAAAACGCTTATAACCTACTTTTCCATAAAAAAGGACAAGCCACTGTTAAAGCAGCATTTTTATCTTTGAAATGGCAACCAGTTCAAGTGGCTTGTGATAAACAAAACCTCACTGATCTGCACGAGGGATTTGAGTAGTTACAAAAATTTGAAATAAAACGATAGAAATTTCACGACCAGTGGTTCTTGAGGTGGCCAATACAGTTTTCGTTGATGCTTGTGTCCTTTCATCACTTTCGATACGATCCTTTGTGATTTGTTGGTTATGATCATCACTGTATTTTGAGATAACTGGATCAATAAAGGTGTCGCTTTGTTGACGAAAATTGCGGTAAACACAACAGCAACAAAAAAGGGAAGACACAGTGATGCTTTTTCTTTTGTTCTACCCAGTCAAATAGATACATAATTAATAATCCTAAACAACAATTACCGATAATGATATTTGTCTGTTTCGAGGAAAAAAGTTAACTCCACTGTCTACTGAAAAATAAGATGGCAGCAGTAAATTCGCGGGATATTTGGTACAGATCGATTCGTCGACTTATTTGCAAACTACCTAATGGGTTTTCTGTCAGCCTAGACAAATTCAGTAAGAGTTCTGACTGGTTTCTTTGAAGAATGATTTTTTCTCCATAATCGTGCGCTTAGAATCACTGAACATGCACACAATACAATCGCTGATTTTGTCCTTAAATATTGCTCTCAGGAATATATTGCATTCTTATTTGTACAAAAAAAGTCATTCATAACCTTCCAACCGACCTTTGAACGTCATTACCAAGTTCATCGAGTTTTTTCGGCACATTGGACTTTTGCTTGCCCGGGCTGCTGCCTGTTTACAGGACGATAGAACAATCGAACAAACGAAATAGGACAAAGGTGAGGGGTCAAATACAAGATGACCGGGATTATCAATGCGTTTTGACAGATAAGACCAGAAAAGACATTTTACTTATAGACGAATAGAAACCGGTCGGGTTGACATGGAGTATAGAGCGATTTAACTGCGAGCCTACTGTAAAAGCTAGTCTGAAGTGCGTAGCTCGATGTGTGTAAAAACGTCAAGTGCAGCAGATCAAGAGAAGTGGAGAGGCTGAATGAAGCGTTGTACATTTCTCTTATCAGTGCTTAAGGAATAAAATTTTAGAATTTAAAAAGCCAAAGTGAGACATTCAGTACTCGAGTAAATTTGTGGGACCCATGGAGATGTGGCCAGCCGTAATCAAACTATCTATTACAACAAATAATCATGGGCAACAACTGATTAGGAAATGCCTCTTTTTAAAGATAAATAATGTGAGAAATGTTCAGATTATTTTCATCTGAACATCCTGAAAACAGTGATTTGGTGAATTTCTGATATTTTTACAAAGGTATTGCAACTACGAGCGGGAAATAGTTTATTTATTCCGATCAGGTGCATTTTATTGAAACTAAATAATAAAATGTTCAGCTGACAGGTCCCGAATACGAGGACAGGACAGGCAGAAAAAATGTCGTCAGTGTATGATCACGTCAAATAAAATGCCCCACAGGATTATCAGCATGTCAACAATTTTTTCATTAGTTCAACAAGAGTGGGAGTTGCTGACCCGGATGCCTGTCTTCATGATACCGGTAGTTGATAAAAACGTCAAATGACCGACGATGTTCTTGATAAGCACAACAATAAACAAAGTGCTTGCGCCAATGTTCTGAAAATTTCTGTTCACTAGAAGAGTAGAAATCGACTAAATCATCTATTCAAAATAACCAAATAAGTAGAGGCATTTCGTTGTCTTTTTGTGGATTTGAAGAAGTGATCAAAATATCCCACAGTTCAAGATTACTCGGCTCATTCCTTTTTTCATCCAGGGCCGGTGTGGATAAAAACGAAATTTCCTGCACCTGAAGTTCTCTTGCTTTCGCGTCAGAAAACTGCCACCAAATCATCCCATAGGTAGTAGGGTATTTTATTCTACTGCTATCTAGTGCCCATTATAGCTGAATGTGATATTTCTTCTGTCAAAATAGAAATTAACAAAGAATTAATATTTTCCACTACTGCCTTCGAAATGATCATTGACGAGAAAACGTTTGAATTCGAACCAAGAGGTAAACTGAAAGCAACCTAGCGTACTACCGTAAACGTGGTGGTCCATGTTTTGACCTTTTATACAAACAGAATTCAGCATATCACTGGGGTTCGAGAATTTCGGTATTTGTCATAACGAATAACCAAAAATATAGGGTTAAATTTTATAAAAAGAAGGCCGCGTTTCCATCTAAGTAAGGTTGTTTTTCCTAATTTGAAGTGTGAGTATGACGGAAAATCAGATCAGTCCGTCAGAAAAAAGGGTGTTGCCGTTTGGTTTTCCTTATTTTACTGGTTTGAATCCTCCCAATTCACTACTGTCGTGCGAATCACTTTACCGTGGCATGATCTACGTAACTGTCTATTCGGATCCTCAGAATTTTGTTTCTTAATTTTTCACATTGTTTTTGTTAGACTTCGTTAGTTATGATTGGAGAGAAGCAAAACTCATCCTGGTGTCCGTTCGGACCGATTTATCGATCAGTCATATAATGTAAGAATTTCAGCATTACCAACAAATCAGTTGGTTTTTAATGGTTTCAACATCTGATTATTGTGATATTTTTACGCGCATGTCTGTGAGGAAAATTTATGGATAAAAATGAATAACACGACTGTTTGTATTCCTGCCACTTGGGGGTTTGTTGTAACAAAACTTTGTGTTGTGACCTGTAAAATAGAAATCTGTAGATAAAATTACCTAGTGTGACCTAGGATCCGTTCATTATCCGTCGAGATAGGTAATGACACTATTACGAAATCACGCCCGCTTTGTGCGCAGGACTTGGTACTGAGTCACTAAATTTCGAAAAGGTTAACGAATCGCCTTTGGAAGCGTGAAAATGTTCGGCAAAATCAAACAGCAACCATCTTATCCGTAACAAATTGTCACGTACTGTGAGACTTTCCACTCTCTTCTGAAAGCTTTTCTCTCTTTCGAAGTTTATAATGCCTGGGCTAAATTCCCAAATTTTTACTGGAATGTGCTCTTTATGGTTGGATGGGTCCGGTGGATCGGCTTGCAGTTCTTGATTTGTTGACCAAGTATTTTGCTAAGCGTAATCAAAAAAGAGCAAGTTGTACATGGGAACAATAAGAGGAGTCATTCTTTTGAATTCGCAAGGTGGATCATCAGCAGGTGATGTGTGAACCCCGAGGAGGTTACCGGAACTAGAATGTTGTACGCACAAAATTGTGGATACGAAGCACATTTTGAAAGTAACATATTTTAGAAGTGTTCCCGATAATGGTGGAGGGGGGGGGGAGGGGCTCGGCAACCGAGAGGAGTGTCTCAGAATGTTAGAAAATGGCGCGATATTCCTAATACAGTTTTGCTCGCCCCAATACTCCGGCTAGGCACATTAGGCGAACACAGATTAGCAAACTCGCTTGCTTTTGTTGGTTCATACTCTTGCAATTACATCATTTTGTATTACGACAAGTTAAGAAATTGGACAAGTGGGACAAACAAGTGGGATCGATGGAGAGTGATCAGGGACAAAACGTATAAAAAGTCCGAGAGAATTACGAAAGAAAGATGACAATTACATCGGATGACAAGGGTGCAGGTAAAAACTATATCAAAATGATTGAAACCATCTCGCATGACAATAAAAAATAGCGAAAATGCGAACAGAGCTGATGGAAACACAACAACTAGAGAAGTCTTCGTCCAATATTCTATGACATGTGAAACAAGGTGACATAATAATAGACTCGGTTACTTGCTAACAGGTAAGACCTATAGGAACCATAACTTTCAGATTGTATGAATTACCGAAAACATATATGAATGTAGTCCCTTCAAAACCCATCCTTGACATGCACAGTTCGCCTGACTATACTTTTGCTGAAAGGCTGAAAATTCTGCTGGAACCTGTTAGACAGGAGATGCCAAAACGTTACCTGAATGATGCGTTTGAATTCATATGCTGTGCAAAAGATCTGCTTGTGAAAGATTGACGGATGCTTTTTTTTGGGTATCAGTTCTTTCTTCGCTAAAACCCAAACGATGAAACCACTGATTGCTTGTATGACTATACCTAAAGCCACGTAATCTAGATAGGCCTTCCTCTAGCAGCTCTGATCAACTGCTGTGTTTATGCACATTACATTCAGCTCAAGTTTAACGATCAGATTTACCGTCAGAAGGATAAGGCAGCAATGGGCTTCCCACTCGGGCTACTGTTTGCCGACAGCAATGAGAAAGTTGGAGAATGGTCCACTTAAGTTTAAAATGCCTACGTTTTGCGTGTTTAAACGCTACTTAGATGACATCTTATGTGTAGTCAAGTCTCCAGAGCGGATAAGTTAAGAGCTAAAGGTGCTTTACTCGGCTCATGCAAACTTGAAGTTCACAGTGGAACCGGAGTTAAACAACATAATGGGCTTCGTGAACATTCGGATGATTCGTGGTGAAAAAAGTTAATTCGGTCGGTCAGTATATAGGAGTTTGGGATGGACTGGACAGTTCATCCACTCAGATAGCTTTATGCTACTTGAATTGGGGAGTAATCTGATTAGACGCTTCACAAACCGAGTAAAACAAATGTGTTTGGAGAACACCATTGAGGAAGAACTCCGAATGGCATGAAGCAATTTTATCCCGAATATTTACCCGTATTGCTTAGTTGAAAGGAAATCCCGATGAGGGTGAAAACTCTAAAAGAGTCTGTGGTGGAAAGAAAATCAATATAGGTATATTTACTGTTTGAAGGCGGCCAGATAACAAAGATTGCGTAGAGATTAGAAGACGTCATCAGCAAAACATTTCATGCAGCTAATCTCTAGATGTTGTTTCAGTCCAAACCGTCAGTGTTTCTTCGGATGAAAGACAAGATGTCTGATGCTGCTGCTTCTTGCCGTGTGCAGCTGTTCACTTGTTCCTGTGGAACTATGTACATGGACCACACAACTAGGCATTTGTTTGAACGTATCCGCGAGCTCTAATCTGCGTGATTGAGTACTAGAGCAACTAAATCCCTCTCTAGCGCCGTCATTACACAGAGATCCGTCTAATCAGGCAGTAAACGTCTCCGATGCTGTCCGTACCCTGTATAAAGTCAGGAGTAGACAATCAAGACCGGCAGAATGTCGTATCCTGGCCGCGGCTGATTTCGTCGGCATCAGCCTGAACAATCGCCTTGAGTGTTCAAAAGCAATTTGTATGCTCTTAAGCTCCTCTGGCCCACGCTCTGCCCTGAGGCAGGCCACAAAATGGTGAAAGTTTATAACACATGGGAAACAGTTCACATTTGGTCTTTAGCCTATCCTCTACTGTGGTGTTTTGTCATCACTAATGTCTGAAACTTCCACCTATTTCTCCAATTGATCCCATCCCATGACTTTTCGTCACACTTGGTGTTGTAATGACATGAGTGTGAAACACTGGAATTAAGCTTATCTGCCTATCTATGTACTCCGAAAGGTTTGATTCTCGAGAAGAACTATTGGTTTGAGGAGAAAATCTTTTGTCAATGAATTCGTAAGGGTTTCTTTTATCGCACTCCTTTACGAAATAGCTTGAATTACTCATAGTTATTGGGAGAGCTTTCTTCTACAGGGTTTTTCCGCGACAGAAATAAATTAACTGCGAAAATAATTTTACAAGATCTTCTTGCATAGAATGTCCGTGTAGCTATCGCCTAGGAGTCGCAGAAATTAGCAACCCAAAATAACTGACAAAAGTTTTAGGAATCCACCGAATAAATTACTTGTGGGTTATAAGTAGATTTTATTGTTTCCCTCATCCTAATAACTTTGATACCGATCTACTTGTAACAGATATGGAAGAGGAAAAAGCAGATTTCGAGATACACGAACTTATCTCGGAAAAAGTTGCACTTTATTGGTGATGTAAAAGTATGGACGTGAACAGATTACAGTTTCCTTTTTCTCAATCGCTGCCGGGGCCTTTCAAATCGATAATTTGCCCAACTTCTTCTGGTTGGCAGTCTGCTTGTGCTGGGTTAGCACGACCAGTTGAGATGGCAGGGGAAATTCCATACCGCAGTTCGCCATCCCCGTATCATCTCCCATAAGTTTTCACTATAAACCGAAACTTAAAACACCAAATCCCTCAATATTACCTTTGCTGAAAGTAAATGAGGAACAAAATCCGTCTGTTGAAGTATTTTCAACGATGCACCGTCTCAGTTGGATAGCTTTCACCTCAAACCTCAGTTGGTCTTTGGACTTCCCTAATGTTGTATCACAGTTCTGCTTCTCCGTAAAAACAACTGGAAACAAATTAGATCCACATGAAATCCAAGGTGGTCAAACTGCACGTGGCTTGGTAAACTTGTCCGGTATTCGATCCAAATGTGCATGGGAAAGAAGAACTGACTGATTGTTTATCGTGAATCAAAAGAGTGAATTGGACAAATCGCACCAAAGAAGTCCAGCGGAATGTGGATTTTGTGATGGCGCACGAAAAAAATGTTTTTGATGAAACCTTGAAATTTATGGGAAACAGGTAGAGGTTTAATGGGATTTTGTTGACAGTGTAACCCAAAATGGTCATATGTGATTTATTGGAAAGAAAGCATGCAAAATGTCACTCCATAGTGCAAAAAATGAGATTAAAAATGAACCTTTGATTTACGTCAGTATGGTTATTTTTACAATATATAGTATCCTTTTCGAGGGAATAACCAATATTAGACGTAATGTCGGGAGATATATCAAAAAGTCGGTAGTTATTCTACACTCGGGTTCCATTCCCATTGGGTATTTTAGTCAATCTCACTGGACTTTTCAGTTCGATTGAACCAGTAAGCTTTTTCTCTTCTGTAATTTGTACATACCGCTTTTAAGTGGTAAGTTTGGCGAAGACATAAATTCTACGCAATAAGGGAGCAATTCGTAGTCAAAATATAGTTACTCTTTAACGTGATATGAAAAAATCAGTACATGTAATCAGCCTTAGAACCGGACCGAATTTCGCAAGCCTCTCTCAAGGCGACTTCAGTGCATCTGTTTATTCTATATACTCAGATATTGTTTCTAAAAAATGTCACTTTCTTGTCCAGCGTCTACTGTTTTATCATCGAATCATTCTAGTCTAGAGTAGTTCATCTGTCCAAGAAACTGATCAGTCTCTGTGACGGATACCGCGTAGAGATATTCGATGCAATAGTGTGCGTGATAGTTTGTTGTCACCGAGTTTGAAATTATCCTGTTGGCACATCTGGGCAATTTCATCGAAGAACAGAGAACTCCTGATGACAGTGATTTTTTTTGTGTCACCTGCTTTTTGTTCCGTCGGATAATAATACCCGTGACGAAGTTTTCGTTAAATCAATTTACAGTTCTTCAACAGCACTTGTTACCGTGCTACGGAACTTGGAGTGTAATTCTGTTTTTGTTATTTTTCTTTCGCTTTTTTGTTGCTGAAAAAGGCAACCCCCCATACTCCCCTTGTTTTTTCGACCACTAACGTTGATGTCTTCTTAGTAAGATTGATAGATTGATGGATATTTAACTAGAATTGTAAAACCCTAAAAGCCCTGTAAAAAGAATTCATTCGTTTCACTAATCTATAACTTGCAAGTCATCTTGGTCAGATTCTGAGGAAATACAGTTAGTTATCATGAGTCATGCCGACCAGTAAAACAATTTCTGAGTAGACTGAAACATGTTCCTTTGACAACACGCACAATTATGTACGTATGGGCAATAGGAGATTAGATTTCTGCAGTACAATTCATCGTGTTACGTCAACAAAAAACGGAAGGCCTTCGTTGTATTTACTCCATATACAGAGAGGTCATCCATCACAGGACTGGATTGCTTTGCGCACAAAGGGATTGTTACCGTCCTGGAGCCAGGGACAAAGGGGCTCTGTATCACGTGATAATAATGTTTATTAAACTGTTGGAGTCCAGCTCAGATAATCCGATGGTCGGGAGTTTGACTCACAGGGGTCGATTCTCAGTAGGTGTTCGGTGAATGCTGATGATTCCTGATCAGGACGAAACAGCTGTACAGTTCCTCCCCGTTTTTTAATGGTGAGTTGAGTGTTGTTCCGGCAGAATGGATCATGTTATGCCAAATGTACGCCACTGAATTGTGTTTTTAACTGTGAACTTTGTTCCACAGATAGTAAATAACTAGACGGACGAATACGCATTGCAAGTAGTGGATGGGAATCTGGAACCCTGTGCCTGGGAAAACGTGTCATTTGTGAATGCAACAATTTAGCGGGTTAGTCACATATGAACCGGTTAACAGCGTGCAGATATGATATCATCTCCCAAGCGGAGAGTTACAAAAAGGAAGACATTTTATGACCATCATTCATCGAAGATAATACAAAATAATACTACCCCTACACCCCTTCCTTCTCCTCTCACACCTACTTATACTAATAATAGTAGTAACTCCACTACTTTTTGAAGTATAAGTTAGCACGTCACGTTTTCTAAACTGAGACTATGGGAATATTTCAGGAACCACTACTGCTACTACTACTACTACTACTACTACTACTACTACGTCGTTCACAGACCGATATTTTCTAGATTATCCGAGACTGAGTTGAAACTGAGCACAGAATTTGGGCTCGACACTAACTGGAATCGATATTTCATCAAAGAGTCTCGTTTTATATCGATGAGCTCGGTTTATCAAATGGTCTCAGAAAACAGCCAGCTCAACTTTGCTCTTATGTAGCTCACATGTGGTTGTAGTTTTAGAAACGACACAAGTCGTTGCAGCCGGTAACAAATGTGCGAATTTTCAGCATCCGCTTTAACTGATCCTTATGGCACATCAAGAGAACCACTTTATTTCTACAAAGCTAGGCTAGTTGCCCGGTTACAACTCATATGTTGACTGAGGCCTTCATTCACTCCTTGCTTGAATTTCAACTAAGGCCTTCTATGAAACCCCAGACTACGGTTTCTCGTCTTCCTGGCATTGATATGGCCCCTAATGAGAGTACCAAAGCCGAGATGTTAACCAGGATCTATCTGGTAGTTGGTTATGCATAGCGAGACTTAGAGATTTGTGCAAAGTGGTCAGTCTCCGTGTCGATCAATGGAGTTTGTTAGTCGCCTTGGAGTATGAACTTGCCAATCGTAGGGCAGATTCAAGGACAATTCTTACCAAAAGCTACATGTTCTCTTGAGCGAAACAAGCTTGGCTGATAAAATGTTTTTGGAGGGGTTGTGAATGCTAGATTGGGTCTGCAATCATCAAATAGGGCTGATTTCGGAAGCCTTTTGGGCTTGATTCCTGCAGTTCAAAGAAACGGAAAACAGTTTCTTTTTCCGTGCTCTGACGATCTTTGGAACCTCGCCATGACAAAATTCAAGCATTCTTATCCACTGGATACTATCTGGCTACCTCCATTTTTGGGTCAACAGTGGAGTCATACTGACCACAGTCAAATAAGCTATAAACCGAAGGAAATGAATGAAGGAACACTTGTGGTACTTGGGCACTCCTGTTGACTCCGACCTCACACTATTTTCCGCTAAGTGGTTCCGGTGTGTTGGCGAGTGTCCCAAATGCAGGCTTCAACGAAGAATGGGGAGCGATGAGTTGTTCTAAACAGCTTGTCTGTCTGTCTTTCACAACACAGTAGCCGAGGAATTAAATGTTATCCATTCTGTTAATTTCAGAGGTAAGTTACCAAGAGTACTCTATATTCTGGTGACCTAAAGATAGTCTGTCATTTTGCTTTGTGGAATAATGGATTTCTGTTAAATTTCCACACCTCTTCAACGCACGCTAGTAACTTTCAGCTGAAACCAGGCATCTTAGAACACGGCTCGTAAGGGGGGGGGGGGGGGGGTAAGTCAACTCCAGTTTACGCACGGTTCGCGAAATCTGATGGTGGCACAGTGTTCCAGAGGTGAAGATTTTTGACGCCACGGGAAAATCCCGCAGGCTGTTCTGTCTCATTTGAATCCCCGATAGGAAACCACTTTATTTAGGTCAAAGGATCACCACATGAAGCTGGCTGTTTGCCAATTCACAATCAACAGGGTTATCTCAAACTCTGGGTGGAGCAGGGAAAGGGACGCCCCGAAGAACAGTTTGATGGCCCTAGTATCAGCTTCTCAGGCAGCTATTTCCAAAGATGTCCAGCTGTCTGCTTCGACAGATCCATGCACTGGGTCTGAGATGAACAAGGAACTCCAGGCCTTAGGAGGTCTCATGAAGCCGAGGTCCCACGGTTTTCTCCCAGCTTTGTTTAAAGATAACGGGATAAAGCTTTTCAGTGAATTCTCAACAAGTCCTTCATCTTAGGAAGAACTGCTTATTTTCTCCCCGTTTAAACGAGCATGCGCATTGACTACACAAACCATAGGGGCATGAACCTGATTCCAATAGTGTTGATGTTGTTAGCTTCAGTCAGACATCATCAGTTTTACGAAAAGCTTCAAGAGCAAACCCATAGTGAGCAACCTGGTTACCTATGGATCGATCAAATCCTTCCCTTTTACCGCATTTTGGTCATTATTACATTCTCCGGAGACTGGTATTTATCATGTTCGTAGACATTCACACGGCTTGAGTTCTATCGATGTGAACGTTCTATGGAAGATTTGTTGAGAAATATAATACTTGAAGAATATTTTTCGGTTCCTAAAGAGTTATGTCGTTGTACTTCAAATCTGGTTAGTGCCTACGGTTAGCTTTTGCCAACCCTTGCCGTATTCAGCGGAGTACGAGAAGACTGCCTTTTATCTCCATTTCTTTTCAAATTTCCCACACACCATGCACCGTAGAGTGTCATGTCTGGTCCAAAAAAGAGTGTACTTGAATTCTAAGGATGTCGCTTTGCTGAATCATAATGCACAGGTAAATAATCTACGTTTTAAACATCGTGGAAATCGGGGTATACAAATACAATTTTATTTGACAAGCGGCTGTGTCTGGAATCACACTGTGTTGAGCTACTGGGAGCAATCGACAGCTTTACGTACCTTGGTAACTTGCTTACAGCTGGAGTTAGTTTTGGGGGATGGGATCATGTCACGGAAAAAGAACAGCTAGGGTTGCTTTCACCAACTTACTGCACTTGTGGCCTCAAGGTGATATCCGACTTTCCCTTCAGAGATGGGGATGAAAGGCTGCAGTTTGAAGCATTCCGCTATACGGATGCGAGATACAGTCACTTCTCGTTGAGAGTGTACGGTGAATTTTCGTGTTCGACAACCGATTTAACTGAATTGTTGCTCATATCTGGTGGGACGTCGAGTGAGCAACGACGAAGTTTGCCACCATGTGTTGCATACCGATAGTCACCATCTGATTGAGGTAGTCGCTTTACACCCCAAGTGGTTCGGTCATGTTTTATGTATGCCTACGCATCTTCTGCCTTTCTGTGTTCTGTTTGCATGTGCTAGACGAGGCTGGCCAGGCCATAACTCGGCACGGGAGTATGAAAGAGCCAGTATCGGCACGGGCTTCGACTCTAGCTTCCCGCTTTCCTGTTCGGGTCCCAAGGGATGAGGATTATTGTTGGTTAGAAGCTTTGAGTGACACGGCTGAAAACAGAATCCGGTGACGCAAATCCTGCAAGGACTGTTCTGTGAGCGTTCGTTCTCCGTAAACATATAGTACCATTAAAATAAAAAGCTACAAAAGTGTTCAGTGAAAAAATGATGTTTTTCTAACGAGTTTAGTACACGAGTTTTTCGTCCCGTCTACGTTGGCGTTTTTTTCGTTGTGCTGGAGTTGTACTTGATTTCAAACCCATATATATATATGTATATGTGTACTTATTATACGTTGTAAAAAGGGAAGATCAGGAGTTCATAAAAGGGTGAAACCCGCTCGCTTGGACGAAAGACCTTTGGAGGTCAGTCCACACATTCCAGTCTTGATGTATATCCGTTTCAGTCTCAGTTTACTATGATATTTTTTTAAAGATTATGGATGGGTATCTCATTCTGTTTTATTGAACGGAGTGGAATGATTCAACCTGGGGGGATAATTCAATGAGCAAAATAGATCGAGATTTTATTTCGATTTTAAGAAAACCAGAGGATCATTCCGGTATTTGGTTTCCCATACTCACCAGATGCTCCTCAGCACGTGAGACTTTCAAGGTTTGTTTACTGCAATTCAGCGGGGTACCTTGAAAAAGCGATTGAATTATTATTTAGAAGGCCGATTATCAATTCTTCCCAGATATCACGTATTGAAAGTCCACGTCGTATTCGGCTCACCTAAATAAAATCATCGCAAATAAATCATCATTAAACTTCATTTTATTTCATAGTTTCCCATAAAAGTGGCGAATGCGGAAACTGCGGATTTAACTTCGCTGGTATCAGTGTTTAAAACTTTCTTGAAAAGATTGAGTTCTATTAAATTTAGCCTCGTAGCTCAGCATTAGTCCTCCGCTGTTCATTGCCCACGCGTTCGATTTGCACTGCAGAGGTTTAGCAAAGTGATCCATAAAACTTTGGAATTCCTTGAAACTACTATTTTGTTCTAACCCTCAATTATACTTTACAGCTTCCTGGCAGTGACAAGCGGATCCGCGGAATTGTCAGTCAGTTGACAGGTCAAACATTCTTTCGCCCAACTCCGGTTTGAAGGAATGGTAGGATGGGGTCTTTGAACCTGGGTCTTGAATCCACCATGAGCCCTCCACTGCCTCCAAGACCAGCCCTGACACCCATCTTAGATGTTCGCATAAGACCCAGATTACCAACAAGGTTGACACCTGATTATAATCCACCACGTTCTACTGCTTCGACATTGCGCCACATGCTCCAGTCCGGAAGTGCAGATCCATCTGTGACGCGATGCACCACCTGTTTGCGTAGTCTTCAGGATCTCGTCAGACAGGCCTATGAACTGGTCGTCCAGGAATCTCCGAATAGTGCCATCCTACTGAAAGCAGTGAGTTGTTTTCATTTAGTTCACATTTCCATCTCCGGAGATTTATTCTATGCCTCCTGTCAAAAAGATCATCTATCGTCGGTTCCGAACAAGGGACATTTTTGTTTCAGGAGATTCCAAACTTCTTTTCCGATTGTTTGTCTTAAGCTGTCTCGTCAGTACTTAACAAGTGAATGCGTCCTGCAGCAATATTGTTGATCTAGTTAAGAGTCGGATAGGGCGAGGGAATGATTTATTGTTTCCTGACTAGACTGCAGAAAAAAATAAAACCGTCATAAGTTTCACAAAGGTCGTATCTTTCTTTTTGCGAGCAACTGAATAATCATTTATCTGGTTAGTATAAGTATGAGGAGATTTTTGATTTCTACGTACGATTCATCATGCAGTACCAGTGCACAGCTAGGCATCCTTCTAAATAACTAATTGTTTATATCTGGTCTATTATTGACACGAGGAGACAAAATGATGAGGATGATGGAAAATCCATTTGTATGTTGATATCAAAAAGTAAAGGCGGCCAGTCAGAATCAAAACCGCCAACCTTTCTCTTACGGGGCAGATTCTCGACCGAGTGAGTCTTCGAGAGTTGGTCAACGGAACGCGAATAACGGACGTGACTCGCGAACCACTACTCCGGTGGTACATGGTCACTGTCCTGTTTTTATTTACTGGACTAACCTTGTAAGTCACTTCTCAATGGAATGAGAAACACGTGACTGAACGAGATCCAAAAGGACATTTGGATATATATCTCATGTGTTAAATTAAGTGCCCGGTATGCGGTGTTAGGACCTCAGTTAAGAGAAATGCAAGAGAATTTACCGTTACCTAACATTTATTTGTTAAATCCGTGTGAGAAATATAATTCTTTGGTTTCTGTGGAATTTGAACGAACGCATATGATGCGAATCATGCTTTGGAATCACATGCTTTCTTTTAAGTGAATTATGAAGTCACATCCGTGGCTCCAAATCACTCACTAATAATCAGTCATGTTGACTATCATTCCAAATTTAATTTTAAAGGCAGCTGAAAACTTTCCGTATTAAGATACGCTTAAAATTTTTCAAAATCTGCCAGACCACAAATCGTAAAATCTTTAGTGGAAATATATGAGCACATCGCTGTCAAGTCAGGCCGTTTTGCTCATCACCACTAGCGGTCAAAGATCACGAGCAAAGAGATCCAAACTGCGGTTCATTTACTGCTGCTAGGTGAACTTGCCAAGCATACCGTTTCGGAGGTAACTTGGTACAAGAGCATCCAGTAAACATCCTTGGTCGTCAGGGTAGAGACAGTGATCAGAGGTGTTGATTAGATTTTCAAATCAGTGATTTCTTACACCTTTGTCACCCGGGGTTGGAGTATGAAACTGATCAGCTATACTCGCTAGATTCCCTTCAAGTTTTGACTTGGGTAAAATTCCTTACATTTTTACTCAAATAGAATGTCAGAAATAAAGCAATGAACTGATTCAACAAGCAGAAACGATAGAGATGGAGACGTTTTACGTTTTCTTTCTGCCCCAATTCATTTCTACCTGAAGCCAAAGTGCAGCGAGATGTGTTTAATTACAACAGTGGAGTAAATTAGTCTCCTACACGATAGATCGTAAGCGCATTTGTTAACTTGTTATGACGACGTACACGGTGCTTCAAAAACTGACTGGAAGAGAAAACAAAACTAGTAGCCAAACTCGTCGAATTTTTCCTCCCTTCTCTATTTAAGTCAGAAAATAACGAGGTTTTATCAACACCACTTGATTTGCTTAAAAGTTGAACATTTGGATGAGCAGTGATTTGTTACTTGTATTGGAACTTTTAAAGACTAAAGAAACTCGGTACTTCAGGTTTCAACACTTGCTGGAACTTGCAGTATCAAATTACGCTGTCAACTGTGGCATCAAAATATAATTCATTTGTCCGTCAGGCTTTCAGTGCACAATGTGACCACTTACTACCCGAGCCTCAAATTCGCAGAATCATGACCATTACAGATGGAAGGTACGCAAAGACTATCGATTTCTGGGCTCCTGGGTTTCGGTGTAAGATATTCAGGCCCTGAAATGAGTCCTAAAAGGAAGAGCCTGATCTGAAACCCCTATGGATCGGGCACGTGCTACAAATGGCCAGTGATAAACTCCCTCGTTATTCATCATTTTCCAAGGAGTTCAGCAGTAGCATAATATACCTGAATTTTTCATTTCTTATAACTAGGTATTTTTCTCCAACTACCGGCTCAATAGTGCTACCAGGTAGTAACCAAATTCAGGGCAGAGTGAATGTGTTTTATTGGTTGGAAGGAGATTCGCTGAAGTTCGTGTCCATGTCACGCGTTTTTTGGGCCAGTGCCTTTTCTCTTAGACTAATTTGGATTGAGAAACTAACTGCATACAGAATAAAACCTTGGTTTGAGGTCATACCGCATCTTTTCTGATTTGATTCCGCTCGATGCTTGTTCTTCCTTGGGGGAAATTTATTTTGCCTTTAAAATGGAGTATTTTTTGCAGACCCGGAATAGAATTTAAAAAAAACTAGCTGAAAACGCTTGTAACAAGAAGACATTTCTTCTCGACATATCACTTCAGACATTTATATATATAGTACTGGGTAAAAGAGAGTATATGTGCAGCTATAGATAGCAGAGAGTGAGTAAGTGTTCAACAAATCCGGTAACTTGACAACTGCTTCAAATTGATAAACTTTGTCCGTTGTATAAACGACAATTACTGTGAAATGTGTAACCAAATGACGCGAAAAGACAGGTGTGATAAACGAAGGTGTGAAAAAAGAGGCATGGGGCTGGGAAGAATTTGTACATGGGAACAATAAGAAAATCACGTGTTACTGCCACGGCAACAACAACTGTTGCACGAGGTTACGTTGCTTACACAATTCCGGCTTCAATAGTCGAATTACTACGGCTTCTGACGTCATCAGCAATCGCCTGTGTAATCGTTTCACGTGAACTCCGGGAGTTGTCAGGACTGGTCTGAAAGCTGTCGCTTTGTCGATTTGATGTCCGCTATCCGCCAGATGTTGTAGAATTGCGCTATTGATAGTTTGAACTGTTCCTTTGCGTAAAGAAGCCGGGACGTGTTCTGATATCCTCTTCGATAAGCGTCTGGTCGTATGTCCAGTATACTGTAGACTGAGACAGCACGTAAACTGATACAGAACAAAAGATTGAAACTGATGAGGCAACCTGTTCTTGGTTTGTTGAACAATGAAAGGCTTCGTATTAGTCAATATTCGAACATGTGAAAAAGGAGAGGACTTCTGGAGGGCCTTAGATATGCGTAGCTCTAGTATTTCTAAAGTTTTGTCACCCTTGAACAGGACAGTTAGAAAGACAGCCGTTTTCTTGGCCATTTGAACTTTTATTTCGTGTTTTCTTTCTCCCATATGTTGACGAATAAATGGTTCTGGATAGCTGTTTTTTATTGATGTGTCACGTATGTGTTCGAGTTCTTGGGCAATCGTGTCAGGACTACAGATGTTTCTTGTTCTGTAGGTCAGACAACTCACTAAGTTTATTTTGTATCATAGGGGGACAAAGCTTAGGAAACGTGTGTACCGGCCCAACCATGTACATTTCCGATTGTACATGATTGCCACCCCTCAATTGAGTGACTCACAGACGAACGAACTACGAGTCCCAAGACAGAGGACACAAGCTCGCTTTCCTAGGTGTACTATAGGACAAATTACGAAAAGATAACAATAACATACCTCAGATTGGGGGCAAGCCGACCACAGAATAAAGGCGGTCAACAAAGGCTTAAATACTCCTGGATAAAAATAGACAGGAAACGCTGGAGACAGTGGTGCTGGTGTGAGTCAGTTAGTTTACGAAGAAAGTCCACATTTATGAGGAGCTTTTTGATCATTCAACAGTCAGAAAAGAAGTGGTTGTCCGAGGGAACAAGCATGGTGAAGAACAAACGTTAAGAGCTAAATCTATGAGAAAGTGGCATGATCGTAACGGGAAGGACAAAGTTCCGTCATTCTTACAGAAAAAGCACATAAAAAGAGACAGATAATAAAATCCAAAAGTCTGGGCCTTGTCAAGCCACCCAGGTAATTAGGATGCAATAAAGGAATGGGTCATGGATACCAGTGGGTCAGTGCACAGAGATTCCAAAACAGGGAAGAGAGATTACGTAAGTGACAAAATTTACTAGGAATCAGAGTTCAGTACGAACAGATAGGGCCAACAGTTGGAGGCATGACAATTTAGACCAAACAACACCTGTCATATAAGCAAGGCTGAAACTGATATACACAGTGGGATCAGACAAACAAATTATCACGCGAGCGTGGATGCCAGGGGGCGGTGCTCGTCGCGGTA
Organism: Fasciola hepatica; assembly: GCA_948099385.1. Taxonomy (NCBI): domain Eukaryota; kingdom Metazoa; phylum Platyhelminthes; class Trematoda; order Plagiorchiida; family Fasciolidae; genus Fasciola; species Fasciola hepatica. The sequence continues at coordinate 50,434,677 of CANUEZ040000043.1, forward strand.
ACTGGTAACCTAATCGCATAAGCAACGAAGAAACTGTCCGGTAAATACGATACCAAATTTTGTGATGGACGATACGGGATCTGGACTAAGTCAGTCTAAAGGAGTTTCCTGATATGACGAGCAGAATCCCCATGTCAAACTTTAATAAATCTTTACACTACCTATCGAGTTTTGGGAACCGTCTTGGACAAATAATTCTGGCAATTTGTGTTGGATGTAGCTCAGTTAGATGCTTTTCACCGACTTTTGATCGTTGAGCTTTTCGCGCACTGAAGGATATCACGTCAGTTGGTTACGATAGGTTTGGGACCTAAAAGCCAAGCTCAGTAAACAGAAACCATTGAAAATCATGAACAAAATTTATATACTTTAGTCTGATAGCTACCTCTCCGGTAAACTTCTAAATATCGAGGTTTTATCCAGCAAGAAAAGCCCCCTCTGATCATGTGGCAGATAGGTCCGCTTTATCGGTTTGTTCTTCCATAGTGGGAACATAGTATTTGTTTTTTGAATAAGATAGCTATCCAGTATGACAACATCATTGAGACCATCCGTTTTTCTGCGTCTCACACATGCGGAAGTAACCGATGGATGATATATAAGCTCAGGATGAGGATGAATCAAGTTTCGGTGATTTCGTTCTAAAGGTAATAAATTTAGAGTAATAAAGTTGAATCAGGTTTTGCTGTGCAATCAATTAAGCAATCAGACGGTCATCCGGTTGGTGGATGGGTCGGTCAGTCTACCGATGGAGAAAGGTAATCAGAACAGCCGTCTGTATACAGCAACACATGCTTAGGCTTTCTTCGAAATGTTTGTTCAGGTACTTGAAGTTTTGCCGCAAAAAGTGATTCACTTAACCCTTGACCCAGATGTCAATTTAGTTCATCAATTGGGCGTGTGACACGGCCTATTACACAAAACCTGGTCTCACCTTGATCATCTATTGATCGATCAAACAATCAGCCAATCAAACAACTGACTAATTGGTGGTCTAATTGGTTGAAAAACAACTGCGCCTTGGTCGTCCTGTCAAAATGACAAGAATGTATTCTGTATCAATTTCCCCGTGGATCTTACTTCACCTCACTGTGCAAGATACACGTAAGCCCTGCACAGCTATTTTGTTTGACTTGTAGCAAATCAACATCGGTGTGTATCTATCGATCTCCAAATAGGAACTGAAGGCGCGTGATGGGAGCAATTCCGAGTCCCTTACGTTAACCAGTTGGTGATCCAGGCTAGCTCTTGGCAGCTTTAATTACTCGTGGATATGGGTTTCTTTGTACCTATTCTCTAATCATATCACAGGAGGTAGTCGAAGGATTTAGAGCTCCGGCCTACCATTTCGGAGATTAGAGGTTCGAATCCCCGCCATCACCGGTTACCGTGGTGCTAGAAAGTAATCCACTGTGGTCTGTATCGTTACTGCACTTGACTTAATGAGAACTAATGTAGTTCTCCACTCCAAATCATAGGGTCTGTTTGGTGGTTATCTCTGTTAGTGCAGTGGGCCTTTGTGGCTATGAGGTATGTACCTCTTCCAGTATACACATGTGTAAGCATGTAATAGAATAGGGTACGAAGAATAAGACTATCAAAGCAAAAACACACTTGAAACGATCGGAAATAAGGAACGAGAGTGAGATTTTACTAGCAACATTTCTCATTCGAGATATTCGCTACGGAGTTTGGTTCTGTTTTTCTCCGAAGCCTGTAAAGACTCCAAGTAAAACACTGGCATTGGCTCCCGGTAATCTTTTTCTGTGTCCTTTGACCACGCAAAAGAATCGATGAGCAGAGCAAAACAATCAACTCATCAGGCACCAAAACGTTTTCCGAATTACCATGCGATGCGTTGGGAAAAATTGTTTGATCATATTGACGTTGTGTGGCACTTCTCCACTGATTGGGTCCACAAGTGGAACACATTCGTACACCAAGCAGTGAGCCGTTTATTTGGACTCTGCCATAAAAAGAGGATCGTTCGTTACACGGGAGTGAGTGAATAAGTGAATGCATGCATACACTCAGTCACCTAATTGAATGTGTTTCATATCAGGCGGACAGTGTGATATTATTACCATTAACAAAGCCAGCTACGTGTTAGTTATTTAATTGCTTTGCTGAACCAAGTTGAATATGGTCATGACCATGAGGTGCGAGGTGTTAAAATTAATACTTTATAATACCTCCGGCATAGCTTCTAGTGGATGGACTACTGCGTCACCTACTACGAGAGTTTGCTGACGAGATGCAGGGTCGAAACACGTGCTCCTATTATTCAGACTGAGATCAGTCGTCATTCAAGGACGGTAAAACAAAATTTACCAAAAATGCTGGTACTCTGGTCGACTCATCAATAATTAGTCCATTCTTCTAATCAGAACAGTCATAATGAGAATTTCTCCATGATTTTCGATTTTCAGCTAGTCACTTCTATGGTCTTTCACGTGAAGTTCGTGCGACGTCGACGCTACTTAGCAACGCAAAGCAAAAAGTATTCATCAGAAGTTCTACTTCCCTCGGTAGCTTTTCCAGGTGACGATTGCTGAATCTGATTCAAGCTGTTCTTTTGGATGAGTCCATCTAAAATCCGAACTTTCACGAAATGTTTTAGTGTGCAGCTTGAAAGCTGAAAGCATTGTTGCAAGCCCAAGGGGTGATGCAAGGCTGTTCTATCTGAATTACGAAGAATCTGCGGAATATGCCTTGTAAAGACCGCGGTAAGCTGGTCATTGGACTTGCAACACTTCTATCGGAAGTCAGAACCAAATCGACGTGGTACTGAGTTGCAGTTTTTCAATTTCTAATACATGTGTTCTGTAGTCCGAATGTGCGAGGGAGTGTGAGTGGACCTAGAGGATGGAATTTGGATGCAAGCATCGATTTGTTATCAAGCGATTATTAATACCGCATAACCATTACTAGCAACACGCAATCATTTTGAAGTTGTAAACTAACCACCGTTCCACAGATAAAACTCAAAATATGAATCATTTCCGGTCCGTATTAGGAATACAAAACGAAACAGAACTGATTAAACAAAATTCATCCCCAGCGTGTACGCACTAAGACCCAATTGGGACTGGAAACCCGCCTGTCGGCAGGCAGGATAGTGAGCTCCCCATGGTAAAGTTGTGGCTATCCAGGTTCTCTAGCTTAGCTTCAAAATTACGATAAAATTTAACCTATCACTGGCTTCGGTCTTTAACAACACATACACACGGTGATCAGTTGTTCCAAAACTGAGCACATTTTAAACGAAACCGTTAGAAACAAATTCAGTCTATTTAGGCTATAAAACGTTCCAGTTTCTTTCATGCGGTGATTTATGTGGTGTCCAAGCTCAGTCGAACTTTACAATATTCTCGGATTATTTGAAGACACTATTTTTGTTTCCGTTTTGAAGTGGTGAATCCCACTCATTTATTACCTGAATTCACAGCTGTAATAAGGTTTCGAACAGAAATCTCCGTTTTCGAATTGCGATATGGAAAATGATCGATCCGAACATTAGAACATCGTGTGGAAAGAAGCACAGGTAAAAGAAGTCTAATGATGTTTATGATAAAATTAGGAAATCAGAGAAGACTGATGGAGCGAAGTATTCCAATCAGTTATTTATTCTCATGCTCTTACACAATTTCCAGGTTAATTCACCTGAAATCACGCAGTGAATTCGATTTCTAGATGGACTTTGTACTATTCTTGTTAATTAGAAATTCCAATCTATGTTTTTTAGCTAAAATCAGCGGTTTCCTTGGGCTCAGTGAGTGACTTAAGCGTCAAGCTCAGGGTGGTGTTCATAAGGTTGCACTCTACTTATTTATATGTACGTAAGCAAAGTGTACTTTTATAGCCGGTGAACAAGCAGAAAACAAGCAGGCAACTACGCAAGCAGGTAATGAAGCAAATTACTAAGTGAGCGGAGGTACGATCATTTTTCTCGATCAAACCACACGGTTATTCGGTCGAGGCCAAGCAAGATTGGTCGATGCCTTGGGGGATCGATCAGGCAACACTACTTGGGGCTGAAGCATGATCCTATGTCAACAGATATATGCATACGCGTGAGAAGAATACTGATAAGTTATTCGTGTAGTTTGCGTGGCTTTCCAAACCAGACACAGCACTCAGTGGCCAGGAAACTGTGAAAACATTTATGGTGCGATTTCCGAGGTCCGAAGTGTACACCTATTGGTGTGCTCGTGGTACGGACTCAGATAACAAAATGTTCTTTTGCTTGAGTCGTCACTTGGCTGCTTAGAATCCCTGACTCTTTTCTCCAGTACGTATAACCGTAGTCGCTTCCAGTGCGCTTTGCCTGAAACTGCATAACCTCGGTCACTCGCAAGCTAGACAAATATACTGTTAAACTCGAACAAATTTCGTAGCCAATTTCCGAACTGATGTTCTTATACGTTGGTGGTGTAGTGTGCGAGACCAGTGTCTTTCGTGGGGGTTTTAAGTGTACAGTCTGCAAAATTCAAAAAGAGAAACCTCATGAGCCAAAGCCCAGTAAGGGCATCGCAGGATCCTATACTTACTCTTATCTAACACCAAAATAGCTATCTCCAACCAGCTTACTATAACTGATCATTTTTGGCGAGAAAATATGGGAATCTTTCCGATATAGACAGTTTTATAAAGTAGTTTCGTTGTCTAAATTACGCAGATTTAAATCTATTTCTTTGCCTGATAGCAAACCAAAGTTCCTGCAAACGACACCAGCAGTGTATCGGGTTAGTGATAAAGGAATAGATTTGACCTGTGTTTTTAACTTTACCAAAAGGTAACCACGTAAGTTTTACCTGAACGGATCAGACCACTTAACTCAGATTAGTTCACACTAGGACAAAACCAAATCGAACGATCAACAGTCGTAATCGTTGAACCTAATGGTGGTCATTGAATCGGGAAGAATTGCTTAAAATTTAGTGCACTGTTTGTACCCAAAGATTTGAACCGGTTTTTCCAATGAATAATTAGTTCTGCGCTGTATGCAAACAACTATTTTACAAAAACGTTCTATTACCTGAATAAACTAAAACACGGTTCCTATGCTGAGTGCATTTAGGAAAAAAAAACTTTTGTTCCTCTCTACTGCACGTTCTATTCGTTCACACCAAACCGAAACAAGCAGGTTTCAATTTCTCTATAAGATTCATATTTAACCTCGGACAGGAGATTGTAGGAGAATTTTCAAAAAAAAACAGACAACGAAAGCCAACACGTCTTCATATGAAAAATAGCTCCACGTTACTGGGTTATTTTGCTGAGAAGCTCGTCCACGTTTTTCAAATTCAGCTTTTTTGATCATGAGAACTTGAAGCTCACTGTGAAATACACACCGAGTTTTTGGAGTCAGTGATCCTACTCACTGCTTAGCGGAATACATCATTACGGTGAATGACTTTATAAGAAAATGCTACTACTTGCGTTTTCAAACTTCGGAAAAGCAGTTATTCAGTGACCGCTGTCGACGAAGTTTCCAATTATTCCCCATTAAGCATTGTTAATATTCGTTAAACTGTTTTGTGCAAAAATGATACCACAACCGGCTATGACCCCCAACGAGGAGGGGGGCGTTCCTGGCGCATCCAAACCAGTTATCTGTGGACTGGAAAATAGTTTTCTGATTATTCTTTTTTTTGCAAAAATGTGTAGAATTATTGAATTGATTCGCATCTGAGTTCGCCCAAGTTAACAACAATTCTTCTACGAAGGGTAAGGACACCCGACACTTAGTTTCCGGCAGTAGTAAGCAAAATAGTCTAAACAGTATTGTTTTTCATACTAGCCATCACGTGATTCACCGGCTAAAACCTTTCCTCTTATTTTATCCACAATGTTCGTATGCTTGTATTCAAAAGGTGTAAAAAACTATTTCGAAACAGCAATTGTGGAAGTTAATACCAATATAGAGACCAACCAAGTGAAACCAAATTTATCCATTGGATAATCCCATCGGCGAAGACAGCTTTTGAATTCGGCCGTGTTCTATCGATCGAACATTATGTTGTACTATTTTCTGTGGACTCATCGATTAACATCGACACTCGGACTAATTTGAAAGTTGGCAATGTTGTCTCGCACGCGCACAATAATGAAATTCAAGTGTTGCCGCGAAAACTGTTTTGTATTTAGATTGTGGTAATATGGTTTGAAATGTGATGGGGTGGGCTATTCAGAAACGCCGTGGAAGAACGGAAAAACACCGAACGAGCTGGCTGGTAGACAATATCTAGCTGGAGAAATCTCGAATCCTCGTAAATTTCGCAGCTATTACGAAGAGGAAGGAAAGCAACAATGCAGAAGTAATTATGGTGCGGGAATTATGGTTATACAAGGCTACACCCAAAGGAACCATACATTTAGTTAGCTTACATCCGTCTACGAAAGTCAGTATTCGTGGAAGTGGCGTTATCGTGTAGATCAAAAACAAATGAAATAAATCAACTAATTTCATCTTCGAGTACTCGGCTGAGATGATCAGCTGTCCTATCGAACACGGCAGACCACAGTTCCTGAGCGAATTTCTGTCGGCACTCATCAGGATTATTTACTGGATAGTTTGTGCATCATCTCTCTGACCAAAGAAATTTTCCGATATTCTCTCCACTTCATTGATAGCACGAAAGAATAACTCCCTTTGCATATGTATTGGTGACTCTAAAAGGCATGATGTTGCTTCCCAGCCACTCCTGATGGGATAAATTTGGTACTTTTTTCCCATTCGACTGCATACAAGACTAAAACTAGTCTTTACAAACGGCCATAATTGTTGTTGAATGTCCAAAATCACGCACCGGGAAGTAGCTCTGACCATCGTATCTTGAATGTGTCCGATGGTCGGAACACAACGTTACGGAGACTATCCCGAACACTGGATTAGAGAATTCATTTGCCTAACAACCTGGAAAAGTTAAGTTCACTCACAGCCCTAACCAATTTTATCACGTGGTCAGGAGAGAACCTCCGGTCACTCTTCAGTGATTACCGTAATTTTGCTTTGATCGCTGTTCTCCACACGAAGTATATTACGTCCTAACGGGTAGATATTATTCAATTCTGCGTAAATTTCCATGTATTAAGAAGCAATGTGCCCAAAAACGGAACAATAGGTTCCCCTGGCTGATCAAATGCGAAATTAAAAGCCTGACCAATTTGTATATAAATGTCATGTTGGGCATCTTCAACCGTCATAGTATACGGGGAGTTGTCAAACCCCGCTGCTGCAGTGGTTTCGCCCAAAAAAGCAAACTATTATTGCTGATAGACTTGGCTCCGATTTTAACTCATTAGCTCAGCGTACCTATCTGCCACAGTTCAGAAATTAAGACACGCATCCAACTTTGAAACAGTTTTTCGTCTTCAAACAGCTTCGTACAATGAAGACAAATAAAGTTACTGATCTACGTGAACGCCCACCAGTCATGTTCACAGAGTGTTCTAAAGCACTTTCGGTTCCGCTTGCCAAAACATCCCATAGATCTTTGAAATTTCGATACTAGTCAAGATAACTCTCGAACTCTAGAAAAAATCTGAGAATTACAGCCCCACGGCCTGAGAGTCTGAAATGAGCAAACTGTTCGAGGGGTTCGTGTTGTTGTGGTTCGTCGTGGCTTCTCCTGAAATAGACATGCATCAGTTTGCTTGTCACTGTTTTTGCACTCCACTCTTGATGCCGTGGAAATTCACTCTACTCAGTAGCTTCGGTTTATTTAGAAAATGTATCACTGTCTGAATGCACTCGATAGTTTTCAACGATCGATTTCGCTTAGTCTGCTTTCCTTTGGTCGTACAAATACGAATGTTTGTGATTGCCTTACCGGTCGAAGACAGGCAACATGCTTCGACGAAAACTGTTCTCTCCTCTTCCCATTAACTTGCCTTTCCCTTAAGGTACGCAGCCCCCCCCCCCCTTCTCCCTGCGTGAGTAATCACTTCCTACCCCCTCGGCATTTGTTGCCTGGAAATACACCAATGAGTAAATTTTAGGACGCAGACGGTCTACACCAGAAGCAGCTGTAGACAACCAAAACAAACGGAATGACATTGTAAACAGGTGCTCGACCCGCTCAGCAGCTCGGAATCCTTCTCAATTTCAGGATTTATTCGTTCACTTCCCCATGAACCAAACACTGCCCTCACTAGCAGATCCTCATCCTTTCTATGAATAATGAATCCATGCCAACATCACCAGTGGTCAGATAATTAGGTGTTAAACGGTTGCACTATCTGCCACCTTCTATATACGTTCAGAGGATATTTTATAAGGCTAAGAATTTATCACTTCTATCACTACGACCAAGCTTACTTTGGTTGGTGTATCAGTTACCTTTTAAACTCGTGAAGGTATGCCTTCTCCACCTCTGGTTTTACTGTTCCTTGGTTATTTTCCTTGACATGTTTAGAAAAAGATGAGAACCAAAAAACACATCTCAATACGTAGTAAGTTTTCTAATGATGCATTTGTTGAAAACATCATAGACAACCACCGTGATGCTTGTGGTCGGTTAGTTTCCAATACACTTTCAGAAATTCACTACGTCTTACACAACACGATTTCAAAAGCTGTATTCGATGGGAGTCACTACAGAAATACGAAACTGTTTGTTTGGGGAAAACCTTTTCCATGTCTGAAGGCGTCTCCTTCGTATCCCATTTCCATAATTATATATCCTTGGATATGGCACAAAGGACCTTTTAGATAAAGCTGCTACTGACTTGGATTTGCAGAACATAGGAAAGACACTAACAGCGAATCAGGCGGTTTTCGTTCATCCGCTTCTGATCGCTGAGCTCGGCTTATAGGTCACAAAATTTTCATCACCTTTCGAAGTGACATCATCAGTGAGCAGGTGATAAACATTTTGCAATCTAAACGCCATGCCAGGTGGTCAGAAGCTGAGCTATAATCAACGCCAGTTTTCAAAAGTAATGAGAAGCTGGTTTTCGGTAGAATTATCCCCGTGTCCAATGCGGTAACAGTTTTCCTGGCTGGGGTGAGAAATCGGTTTCGAAATCAGTATTACCAAGACCGACTCTTTGGTCTAAACCGCAAGAAGTAAAGCCCATAACCCCCATCCCCTTCATTGTTCCTTGGGTTTTCTTCCGACCACAAACCAGGCTGTCGCACCCCCACTATTTTCTGACCGTATAACACATACTTTCATGACTATGCAATTACTTTTTGGCGCATACATATCCTACGTACCTCTATACACTTCTGCTCAATTTATCAGTGTTACACAGGTCTTCTAAACTGCTTCCTTTTGCAGCCTGGACCAGAGAAAAAATAACAGAGTGTGTAAAAAAAGAGATCAAACCTCGTTGCAAAATACAGTCATGGAATGGGTACCACATCTAACGTCTTTACTCAAATACCAATCACTGTTGCTGTGAATTGATATGTATTTCGTTTTTGAAGCTGTGCAAATTTACCCCTAAATATTTACCTTTGGTGATTGGACAGGTACCTTTGTCAGCATCCTGTGTATCGAACTTGAGCGGCAGACTTCGAATGCCAGAACACTCGCTGATTCGAGCTTCGGACGGCCGTTGTGCATCATGTGCCACGGCCGTGGCCCAACTAAAATTGGATGCACTGGAACATGTACGAAACAGTATCCTATCTCTGCCAGCGAATAGGTTGTTTCGTGGATTTCAGCGTGTACAAGCTTATACGAAGTCCAGATTTCCACTTTGTTCTGCTACAGAGACCGCAAACTTAGACCGATCGGATGGCAATATCATGTGAGTTTTTTTGGTTCCTGTTGAATTCGTTTATGCAGTCACACTACTCATGAGTAACGATACAGTGTTGACAAATGTATTCGCTTAATGTCCGGATGGTTAGCACATTACATTCGAACATCCTTGCGCTACGCGCGTAAAAGAGCGAAAATATTTGCTATGAGACCTCTCAGTATTTGGGAGTTTTCTATTCCGTAGCTGAAATAGCTTTATGCAATTCAATGGATCCGTTCCACTTCGAGCTGATTCAACTGAAGTCATTCAACTGGTAGTATTGATCCTTTTTTACATACATACACTTTATTATGTTTTAAGTAAATGTGTTTGATGTGAAGTCGATTTGTGATCGGATCTGTGGCTCAGTCTCTGACTGAGATAATCTTATCCAGACGCAATATCAAGCCAACTCATGTACTTGTTTTGTGCACCCCGGTGGATGAATATTAGGCGGTACACAGCTATACTGAAAGCAATCACAAGAAACAGCTTTTGGAGAAAAGCATAATGATTAAAACGGATTTAGGAACAAACAGAAGAGCTATGGTGCTAGAGGCCGCCTAAGTTCAACGTTGGTGGTTTTAGGGTTATATAAGAAGCGAACAGTGTGAGGAATAAAAAACGGCTGGTAGAGAGTCGTCTGCACTTATGTTATCTTATATTAGTTACTGATGGAAGAGGAGGAGATGAGGTTGCTAAGGTCATTGTGAAGCAGGTGGTGTAACTCATTCGAAACTCTCTCAGAATCGTATTTACACGGTTGGTGATGATGGGAAATATTGATGTCTGTTAGATTTTTATAGCCTATGCTACTTTGTGTAAGTACTTGAGAGACCTATTTATTGTTGGGAAGTCTAGTTTGCAGTCCAGGAAAGAAGACGATAGAGAAATACAACTACCATTCTTTAGTCATAGCCCACAATTCTTCCACAGCGATCTATCATCTTTAGCCTTGAAGCACAACCTTCAGCCATTGTGGACTCCCGGGAACTTTAGAGATATTCCGTCCTGCTGGTGACGAGTTAACTCCGACCAAAACGCTTGGCTACTGTCCCCGGATTATTGCGGCTGTTATATATATATATACATATATACATATATATATATATATATATATATATATATATATGATTGTGGGTGCATGCATGCGCGTAAGCCGGTATGCATCCACTGCAACAAACAGACAGTACTGAGATCATCTCAAGGCTGGTCGGGTTATACTACCCGAATATCCCCGCCACATGGTGTATCTCTAACTATTTTGGCAATGGACAATAGCTAAAGGTTGTGCATCAGGGCTAAAGAATGATGGGTCGTAGCTAAAGCTTGATGAGGAAAGGTGAAGTGGTGAGGCGGTCGGCAAGTAAGGGTAAAAAGCTGAATGAGGTAAAGGTGGCGTGACTTTGCTTTCGGGCGCGAAAATAGGATGTCAGTGTTCTCATTTTGGTGAAAGCTCCAGTGACATGTACTGGCCAATAAAGATTACAGGTGGCTGTAACCCCTGCGTATTTGGCAGATGTTTGGCGATCAAAGAGGTTGTTTTCTAGTTGAATATCTGGAGAGGGTTTCAAAAAGTTCACACACTTCGAACTTTTGAGAAGAGAAAGAACAATGTCTAAGCTTTTGTGGGGACTTAAGGTTAAGCTTTAAGCTTTCGACTAATGGTTAATTTCCGAGAGATCACACAGGAGGTCAACTGTAGCTGATGCACCAAGATGAGGCAACCGAAATGCAACACTATATGTGTGCATTTTAATAGAAGAAACAGTCACTGACAGGCGTGGAGGACGTGTAGGCCGAGAAAGACTGTACCCTGTAGTGAATCTTGGGCAGAAACTGCGATGGCAGAAGTTCTACCTCCGCCTCGCGTAAACTGCTGCCGACTGAAAATATAATGGATAGTTGTCCAATGGCTTGGGGTTGAATTCTGTAATGCGAGAGGATATATAGAGGTTTTTGCCTGTCGAAGCTGGTACGTGCGTCACTGTAATCTGGAACACAGTTGCGAGTAGCTTCTGATTTCTTGTCCAGTGTGGACAGGACATTGTGAGTCAAAAAAGCAACAGCGTCGAAGTTAAAGCATGGGCTGCTGTAGGTGAACTTGGTAATGTCTCATTTTGTCAGATCATTTAAAAATCCATGTATTATTGGCCTTTGAAACACTTTTAATGCAAATGAAGTGCAGTCAAATGGAAGGAATTTGGCTGTTCCTTCTTTGGGCACAGGTTAAATGGAAACTGCCAGGTATATTTCACCATCCAAACATTGATTAAATATTTATATCACTACAGGTGTGAGTGTATGTGCACGCTGCGTTAGTAGAGCTGGTGGAAGAGCATAAGGTCCGCGTGATTAGTTGCTCTTGAAAAATATTCTTACCTGTCTGCGAAAAAAAACTCCAGAGGAAAAAAATGACTCTTTTAAAGCTAAATAAAACACGCTTGGATCCTAAATTCGACTATAATGGCCATTTTGTTTTACGGAGTTTTATGACATCGCGAAAACTTTCACCGCTTAACCCACCCGACTCCGTATCATCAGAATTTCCAATAAAATCTTCGCAATAATCCAGCTGTTCTATATTCTTGCTGGTATTTCACTAAAAAGTAAATACGCTTCTACTGGAAAGTTTTGCCCCAAAACCAGTTTTGGCAGAGAAGTATCGCTATAAGACACTTTTACCATAAATTACACTTTAAACCTCAAAGAAAATTATTCTTATCTGGCAAAATCAATGCGCTGTGAACAGTTTGCCCACAGTCACCGGTCTGGCTCGCCTAATTTAGCAAAAGAACACAGCCAGTTGGGGAAAACTCTAAACACAGAACACAATAGTCGCCTTTGGAAGTGAACAGCAAAGAAAGTCATGTGAAACGCCAAACAGGTAGGATTTACATGAAGACTTTCCAGCGCCTCATTTCACATGAAGTGACTCAACGAATAATGACCCATGGACCAGTACTTATCAAATATATCTTTCTTTAGTACGTAAAAATTATATCGTTTCCCTAATCTTTGATCAAATCATTATGGATCAGATCCATATTCACACAAAACAGTGCGTTTGTCTGAGTATATGATGAAATTATTACTTACAATCATCATACTGTTCAGGAAAGGTTGTTATTTGTCATCCCTAGAATGTTGCTGAGATTTATTAGTTCAGTACATTTCCGTCCGAAAACTTCCAGATTCCCATGAGTTCAGTCAGACAGCAAAAGTCATTCAAATTCAAAGGACTATATATATGTATATATATATATATATATTTATATGTAATATATATATATAATATATATATAATCGTATATACAGACAACTCCGGTATGAGAATAAAACTATGAAGTGAATTGAACAGCTAAGTACAGACGATTTTCATTTTAAACCAGTCTGTCGGTCGACTTAGTCCCCGTCTCGTGAGTTCTTAGGAAAAAACTGATGTTTTGCAACTTGGTTGAATTTTCCCAATCACATATTCACTCTGATATTTATATAAGGTTGATTTGGTCTCTAAATCGAACGGGCACATATCATTCATTTTATATGACGAGTAAGTGCAATCCACCCTAAAGTAATCGGATTGTTTATGGGCGCTTGGAACCCCGGTACTGAATGCTTCCCTAGTCAATAATAGCTACGGGTCACGATCAAGTAACCATTTTTCAAATGACAACAACAACTTACCATTCTGTGTGATTGTCCCGTAAGTCTTCCCAACAGAAGGCCCAGTAATTCGATCAAGGTGGTCATTAGATGTGTCTAACTTGAAAGATTCCATCAGTACTTATTCTGACATTTGTTAAGTCAGCATCCAGGTGTTTTTGCTCATGCCAGTGTCATCGAAAAGGCAGATAAGCTGTTAAGCAACATGCGCGGAAGACATTTTCTGGTGCACCGAGTGCGGATAAATCACATTATGATGTTGTAAAATATGAAATTGTACCGCTGGTTATGAGAGTTCCACGGTTGAATTCATTCTGCGAAGCACATTACACCAGCTCAAGCATGTCTGCTCAAGCTTGTTGCGAAAATGTTTTTCTTCACAATAGGAGGCTTCTTCTTTGAGACCATTGATTGGACATTTGCACTGGCCCAGTAAAAAAGACCTCTTATTAACTCACTTTTGTGCGTCATGAAAGGGAAACAGTTTGCGAAAAGATTGACTCAATATGGCTTTGCTGGGAACAGCAATACGTGCTGATCATTTACCTCCGTGGGGTTAGCTCCCTCCAGAGGAGAAGCCAACATCATGGATTTCACAAATAGCTCTTGCCCACCAAAGAAGAGCGGATGCGAGACCTGCGCACAGAGGAGGCCAGTTCCGCCTTCCGTTACGAAAGCCGTAGACAGATCAGAGGCCTAATCTCTCAAAGTGCGGTTTGACAGTACTGATTATAGTGAATAATAAGGAGTTGTGTTCAAAAGCGGGAACGATGAACGAAGCTTTCCTGCGCAACGAAACTGTTCGAAGTTCTCTGCAGTGAACATCAGAGTCGACGATACACAAATGATGATTCATTATCCATGGGAAACAGACTTGTTGAGTGGCCTTTATGCGCAAGTTTCCGTGGAGATTTCAATTTTTCCTTGAGGTGTTCTAAAAATACCACCAGAGGTGGTCATTTGTGGCCAAGCATTTTCCTATCACTTTGAGGGTAAGAGATTCTGATCCTACCCCATCGTTCAATTTGGTAATAGTCAGCAATCCACTTGAGTCTTTACCGTGCTTAACTTTTTTGGACCCCATACGGTTCTTCACTGCGAGTCTCAGGGTGAAGTTCCTGGTTATCCCTGATGGTTCAGCGGTCCTTTGAAACAGTAGAATGTACCTGTTCCATTGCTATGATATTCTATCACGTGACAAATAAAACATTAGATTAGCCATGAGAAATAAACGGAGACAGTGCACAGCTGTTTTGGTTTCGCTTTAGATATTTAATGGAGCCTCAACTATGGGTAAATCACGACTTAAGAATTTGAGTTCTACAACTCAACCTTTGGCCCATCTTGACTCGATCGCAACAGATTGCTTCATATTGGTGCTAAATTGTACATCATCCAACCATCACCGACTTGCGGGTTACCGACCCACATGGAGATAGACGACATCTGAGTGACACAAAGAGAATTGTAAGCCGCAGCCAGAGTTTAGCTACTCGAATTGTTTTAGTGGCAAAAGAGTTGCTAGATTATAATGATATCAACTGTGATCAATTACCATGTGGCGTCCACTTGAGCATCTAAGCTCCAATTTGTTTTCGTGTTGGTATTTTGTCTACTGTGCCATCTGCGAATTTGTGTAAGAGCATGTTTTCCAGTAGCCATATTTTCGAGAAATACCGTAACGATAAGTTCCACGAACTTCGAAGAAATTAGAAAATCAGTCCCGAATGCATTTTAGAATTACTAGGTGAAAGTAACTAGTTCTCCTGGGTAAAGAAAGACCAAACTGGGTAATGATCATTCTCGAATCTTTGCCCTGGGAAAACCCTTTACCAGAGTCATCCGTTAAGTCGAATGGACTACAAGTATTGTCGAATTTTGCTTGGACACTGAGGTATTTGGACTTAGTCTATCCCCCATATACAATAGTTCACCCCGGGCACAACCTTTCTACTTGACCTGCATTAACCTTTTCTTTCCGGTAAAACACGAGAATCTCGGGGTATCTTTCTTCTCGATGAAAACCACAGGGCGGAATTTTCAACTGGTTTGTAGTTGCATACACATGTTTGATAGAATTTGAATCAGAGAAACTAGAATAGGAGGTAACAATTACGGGCACATCTATCGCACACTGGTGGGGCTACGCGTTATCTTTTGGTTTGAAATCTGTTGGTTTACTTCTTTTCTCGCTCATTTTTTCAACTCCTATGGCATGCGATTCTCTAAAGTGATGGCGAAATTACTGGTTTTCATGGTCTGCAATGGGGGTTTTACTTCAAGCTGCGTAATCCAATTTCGGGAGAGTTCTGTGAATCCGTTCCTCAAATCGGGGCAGTTAGGGGGTTACTGTATAAATGACACTTTTGAACAGCTGTGGTTTCAGAAGTGTTTGCGTTGAGCTACATTTTAATTATAACGAATGAACGGGAGGTCTTGGAACATCCCCTTGTTGAGTAGAAGCAGTACTCTTGCGGCTTCCTTTTGTATTGGTCATTTGCAAGAAATTAACACTCACCTCGGATTGGTGGGTCACTCACCAGCCATATATCCTGTTCTGATATTGCCTCGCATTGACAGTGTGTCAAAATATGTTGCTGTTCACAGCAGTATTCTGGAACATGCCCCGTAACAGAGACCCGCCCCTATGCACTGGAAGGATAGTCTTTCGGTTCCTGCAGCGTACTGAACCACACTGGCATCCAAAGAACCACGTTCATATAAAGCTGATGTGTAGACCAGTGATAGAAAAAAAACCGAAAGTTCTCTTCTGATGAGCCCACGATTACCGCTAGTTTGTTGGTGACCGACGTGGTGGTAAAATATTCTCTGAATTAGGCGAACACGTGGTGGCCATTTCAGAAAAAAAATTCTTTCGGTACGACCAGCAATCCTTCGTCAGCAATAAAAACAAACACTATTTGTGGTGAATTCGCCCCTTGAAATTTCAGTAGTTATTCAGATTATATAATCAAGTTATTATTACAATCATAGTGAAGAAGTTTCAAGTGCTCACATATCGTCATAGAACCAACAATAAAAATGACAAATAATAAAGGTTTTTGGATATCAATCCTGCTTTAGGTTGATCTACAGGATCACTTGAGGATACGAGACCGTAAAGCTCGGAAAATAATTCATCTAAGGAACTTCGGCAAATCCTGTAAACCGTATTTAGGTTGTGCTTTGCATTGTATCGGTGACGAGCCATTTAAAAAGCATGAATTCATCGAGGTTTGTACTATATCTACTTTGCGGAGGTCCTTCATCTTAGGACTATAGACGAGCTCCTAACTGCAACAATTCACTTCACTTCTAACTGACGAGTTTTACAGCTTGTCTAAGACTTTGGATAAAATAAAATCGTAGTAGGAGCTTTTGTTAAAGTCACCAAATGTGTAGATTGTGTGCAAATCTGCTTCCAAATTATTGACTCGGATAAATGAATGTATTTCAAAAAAAAGAAACAAGAAATTAAACGGGTCCCACTTGCTGAAGATAAATGTTGTCATCTCTGCCTGTTATAAACTAATTACCTGCTGATGATTAACCGTCGTTGTGACTGTTCAGAGGGGTATCGAAAATAGATTTGTGCGTGTTTCCTTGCCCTAACGGACTTAGTTTTGTTTCGCAATGGAAGGGCACGGAAGCCCTTTCAATGCTTACCTCGCAGTCCTTGTAACTGTCACCGTTGTTGTCACACTAGCGCACGCACGCACACACTCTCACGCCCGTGTACAAGTACCCTCTAGCTGTCACAAACCATTCATTAGTTTGTTTGTTTTGGGATACCTCCGTGGGCATTTTTCCTCCCCTTGTAGTCTGCACAGCGGAGATAACGATAATCATACACGATTAGATAACAAATCAACACACATACAAATACACATCAACAGAGCCACAGAAATACCCAAACATATCGTTGGAGAAACAGGGAGATTTTCGCCAGTTCAGTAGGACAATCACTCACGCGTGCACTACTAGTACATGCACACTTGAATATATTCCACACTTTTTGACCAAAGTAAGTCTATTCTCTGAACCACGGACAACCGAACGGGGTCAACCCGGCATCGATAGCCGACAACAGAGGACCTCAAGTTCTGGTAATCATGTCCTTGAAGTGCACGATTATCCGATTCTACCAACGGCCATCGTCTTTGCGAAGTGCCTTAAAAATTGTCATTCTCCACCCTCCAGGCCAAGCTTTTTCTCTCTGAGGAAACCGTAATTCACAACTCTGACCATACACGTAGTAACCGAGACAAGGTCATGGGACACAAAAACGACTCCCTGTTTTAGTAACTAGCTGCCCATGATATATGGTAAACTCGGCCACCAAGTCGCTGTCTTTACCGCCACAGAATCAATATCGTCAATCGATACTGGTTGGAAACAACCATTTTTCTTGTATCATTACATTTTTCCCCGGGAGAAGATGGGACCGGGAAGAGCAAAGGCAAGCTTTGTTTGGATGAGACAACAAATCCGTCGCCCACTGGCCTTTTTATCACTTACTATGCCAAGCACCATGTATTCATTCGATTACTTATATAAAAAATGAACAGTGACACGTCTAAAACGTTTCATCAGTTTTTCGACTCTACTGTTTGTGACGTACGATCCTTTGCTTGACTGGTACTAGAGGCCATCCCCTTAGGCTTGTCAATGGAGCATTGCAGATAAACAGTGGTGGGGCGGAGAATCAATTAGTGAAGTTTTATCCCTCATGCGATGTTTTGTGATCAAATTTAAACTATTCGAAGAAGGAGGTGGTCAAGATAGAATATTGTTAGACCGAGGAGGGAGCACCACTCTTAGATCACATTTTGCAAAGCACTTATCGCAGTCATCCGAAAATTTTAGGATCGAACATTTGCGCTCTGTGTGAGTGTGAGTAGCAGGCGGTCAGATTTCACGTACATGATTCATCATGCAGAATGAAAGTTCAACTCATCTTTGAAAGTTACGGTAGCATCGTACAAATATTTCGCCTTGTTAGGACTCATCAGTGGTGCACATCCGCGGAACCCCTACCAGGACTCGAACCCGGAGTGAACTATTGTGCGCTGAATACCTAACCACCAGACTACCCGGGCTGATCAGGGAGAACGGTGGTGAATATTAGGATTCCTCCAATAATTATGTGTTGTTGTTTGTACTGTGAGAAGTCCATGACAAACAACATAATATACAACCTGAATTATGGTAAGACTTTATTCGAACAGTTCATGTTCTCGGTTTCAAAGAGTCCTACATTTAACTTTGACTTATCGGAAGGTGGACGGGAGACGATTAGTACCATCTTTAGGTGAACCTGTTTCGGAACCGATTTGTGGATCTGTCTGCTAACAGATGATTATTTATGTGGTATTTATCTCCAAATAAGACCTTAGAACCACCACGTGGGACTGCTGTTTACGACCGGGGGTCACCTTCTCAGCAAGAAGCCACATCACCTTTACGGATATCCCGGATTAGAGTACGAGTTTGGACAGAGTACACGTGCACGGCGGATGATTTCGAGCAAGGATAAAACAGCCACAAAGTGGTTGATATTTCTTCTCAGCTGGGTCGCATGTACTGAGCACTGGTTGTATCATCGGATTATTTACGGCTGTAGACCAAACATACGACTGATAAAACGATCACAGTTTGATATTTCAGATAAAAAGTTTGTATATTTCCCCCATAGTGGCCTTAAAAGCTAAAAGCATGGACTGTGAAAGGTGTACTTATGGAAACGGAAGCAGATAATCCGGCTTTCTGCCCTTCCGCGCTATTGCCTATTCACAGGAGTATATGGAAATTATATTCGTAGGATCTTGGGTACGAACCTGTTCTGTTATTTGATCTTCCTTTCCACAGATGCCAACTGGGAGGATTTTTCCTTCCTGAAATGCTGTCATTTTGTTGTTTACAAGAATAAAAATGCTTAGTTAGAAAAAAAAATATGCCTTTGTTGGAATAAACCGGGATATATTCAAACTTTCACTCTAGTGGTGAGGCTGAGTTTGTCTTCAGATGACAACATTATGACGGAACCGATAACGTGTAGCGTGAACATCTGACTCAGCCTATTGTTAGCTTCCCGCCCCGGGATACTACGCATAATTATAGACCTTGGTTGTAACGAAATGAATGATAAAGTTCGTTCCATCAAACTATACAGGACAAAAATAAGGAATCATTTTTGGTTCCAGTTTTTTCAGTCTAAAACCTACTGTGCATGTGTGTTAAATATCCCTGGCCATCAGGCTGTTTTGCTCGCTAGCTGTTGAAAACACTATGACACTTTGTCCAACGAGGTTTTAAGACGACCATTTCCATTCGACTGTCTCGTGACTGTTCAAAACAACACTTTTCAGAATGTATTTGTTCTTCTTTACATTTTTTGACGAAATAAACCTCCTATTTCTCAATGTAGGGGTATTATTTGTTGTTATGTCTTCCTCGGTAGTCCTAATGGTCGTTATCGTCATTGTGACATTTCCGTCTGTCCAGTTTGTTCACAAGAATATGGTCAGAGCTGTCGATCAAAAATACTTTCCGAGACTGCACTCGAGTACCAGTTGTAGGGCGCAAAAAGGAAATCATGGAGCGAACATTGCCAGTGACTATGCTTGTCCATCTTTCCTCCTAGGCGTCTGCGGAACATGGAAATTTCCCCGAGATATTGGCTTGTTCTTTGTTAACCGAGTCGGGAAAATGGCACGCACACAAAGGCTCGACCAGACATTGGATAGGGACACACATTCGGAAACTAATTAACGTTTCGCCACCAATTTCTTTGGTCACCAAACTGTTCAAATAATGGTAAGGGAAGCACCTGATTAGGAACGCACCTCAGTTGACCAGTATTGTTCGCGAAATGTATTGTGGTTCTACAACCGAGACTCGCAATAAACATGTTGAAGTTAGGTGGAATAAAAACCTTGCGGCTCATCATCATATAGGATGTGCAAGCATCCACCTCAAATTACTCACCGAGGGAAAAAAACAATAAAAAATAAAATAATCCGAATGAATTAGTAATGTGAATTTTTCACTGGACCAAAATCCAAAGTTATTTTCACTTCCACGAAGTGGTAAGGTGCTGAATCGTTCAGCTACGTATGTCAAGTCAATGTGCAATTGAACTTAAAAAAAAGACAAAATATACGAGAGGAAGTCAGGTAACCTAGCGGATAGTTGTGTTACCCAGAAAAACGAACGAATGTACTAATGCTAGCAGGGTGGTAAATCAACGATTTCTAAAGAGTCGTAAATTCTTTTTTCAACCAGCCTAACTAGTGATCTTTTCAGAATAGTAAAAATTTGTTACACGAGTGAGATAAATTTCCTCTTCCGACCTTTTTGTTTGGTAATTCTGAAGTTCTGCATAGCTGGAATATGTCTTACTTCTGGTACTGGGTAAATAGAGGCGAAACGAGAATAAGTGGTTTCGGCAAAAGGACTCATTCCATTGCACCAGTTGTATCCAATGGTCAGCGTAAGGAGTCTAACGTGCAATATAATCTGTTTGATAAAACATGATTATAGGTGGGGGTTTACTGTAGCACTGAACTATAAGTGTTTGATAGAAAAATACTAGAGACTGGTCGATTCACTGCGTGCTTTTTCTAGCCTACCAGGGCCACCTCTGGCCGTCATTTGATACACGGGCGTGGCTGGCTCGAAGTCACTGTCAAGGCTGGAGTCAGTGGAATCAAAAGTGACAGAATATCGGACAATGGATCGATGAGATCGATCAACTAGTTCAGAAAGGAAATCAGTCGGACCCAATCGTCTTTGTGAAATAATTGATAACGATCCCCTAGCATTCCGTATGGAAATTCTGTTACGCATTCGTAAAAAAGACTTGATTCGGACACAGCGATTTTTTCTTTCTGGAGGACGTCGGTGGGTTCAGAACAGATCAGAGAGACATTGCGTATCGAGTAGTACAATTACTGCCGAAATTTAACTCACTTATGTACAGGTTATTGCACTGAATTATTCGGCCGTGTCATCGTGGGTGCTAGTGAAAATAAGGTTCTTCAGGTATGCGAAAATTACTGCAAAATATACATAGAATACACTGAATGCTACCTAAATCAAGGCCTTGGGGACCATCGATAAGTGTGAAGGGATCGCTAGATGATTATCCTGAAGATTCGGCGGTGGTCAAAGGGTCATCCCGGTGGACTTTCGACCCTTCTGTCCCCAGGAGTTCGACACCTAACGCTGACACCGACCACGGTCTACCGCAAAAAGATGACTACATATAGCTCATCATTTATAGAGAATACGCAGACATCGATACGTGGTTCAAGTTCAGTCACCCAGATGAATCGAGACTGAAATTGCATAGCTTGCCGTTCGCTGATCGTTATCATCTTCGTGAAATTTGCCGCCGAGGTGTTTCAGTATCGAAAAAGACTAGGGGTCAACGTCATGGTGGTTGACTGCTAACACGTGTCTGATTATCACTGGGGCTGGCGTTTCTGCTTCCTTTTAGTTTGCGAAGCTCCAGCATTAAAGATATTTCCGTCCAATCTTGGAGTATGTTCTGCTGTAGAGTTACGTCACCGCCTCTCCTCGTTCCTCCTGTATAGACTGCTTCACCCACCCGCCCACACACACACACACATCCTGATTCTCGAGTCAAATTCTATTAGGAAAGATAAATGTTGAGCAAAATTATTCTGCAGAGTGTGTTGGTATCCGGGTTGTACCAAAAAGGGTGTGCAGGATTGTCGTCCCGTAACTGAGTAATTCGCCGGTAAACGAATTACAAGTCCCAAGGCGGAGAAAAGCTTCCTTTACCATGCGCACTGTAGGACAAATTAATGTAGGATGACAGTAACATACCTCAGATTGTGGGCAAGCCGACCACAGAATAAAGGCGGTCAACAAAGGCAACAATAGACAGGAGACTCTAGAGACAACGGTGCAGGTGTGATTCAAGTAGTTTGCAAAGAAAGTCCACATTTATGAGGAGCATTTTGACCAGTCAACAATCCGAAGAGAAGTGGTTATCTGAGGGAACAAGCATGGTGAAGAACAAACAATAGGAACTATATCTATGAGAAAGTGATATGATCATAACGGGGAGGACAAAGTTCAGTCACTCGCACAAACAAAGCTATGAGAAAGACAATTTTTTAAACCCAAGCGGCCGGGCTCATTCATGCAGCTCAAGTAATCATGAGCCAATAACTGAATGGTTCAGATAAGAACGAACATGTGAGTGGACGGGATAATACGAAACAACAACACCGACGAGTCATCGTGGCAACCAGTGGGCTAGTGGACACAGGGACACAACTGGGAAGTTAGTTTACGTAAGCGATAAAATCTGTTGAGGACCAGGGTTCATTGATGAGCGATAGGAACAGATAAGGCCATCTAATGGATCCATGACAGATACGGGTTAACATCAATCAACACGTCATGGAGACGACGCTAAAAATTGTATGACCCAAGGGGAGTAGACAACCGGTTAACACGCGGGTGTGGAGGCGTGGGGTGTGGTGACCGGCATGGTCTTGTGATCTAGGCGCGTAGGAGAAAAAGGAACCTTTTTGATGAACAGATAATATAAAGCTTGGGATTTGGACTCTCTCAGGGTAAAGAAGTTTCTTGCTATGACCAGCTGAATTTTTAGGTTTATTCTAAATAAAGGGTGATCAATGAAATAGTCAACTCCTATAACCGTGATAGACGGCAAACCTGTAGGTTGTCCGTATACCTAGTGAGGAAATAGGTGACAAATATTGGAAAGAGCAAGAAAGACCTGAAGCTGACTGTGCATAAAGCCTGTCCCATTTGTTACCGTAAATCCCGTTGCTTTCAGGGTTACTTTCAACATATTTGTTAGGTGTACTCTACTACGTATTAACCGTACTCAGCAGGATTGAAATGTCGATGATTCCTTATGACTGGACTACATGAAATGAAAAATCGTGAACCAAGGTTGTTCTTCTCTGAGGTTGGATTTCACCACACAAGACAGATATATCGGAACCTTTAACTGTCTGAATATCCCATAGATTTATAAAATTCTGCTCTACCTGAATGTTGAAATTTTGTGCTACTCATATTGCTCACTTGAGTTCTGTCCACTGAACCATTATCCACAACTGAACGAAAGACGGACACACGCCGGAATAGCAGTCATCGATATCACAGTCCTCGACTCCCTGGTCATCGACGGCTGAGTTTTCTGGCTCTACAGATTGACCAGTTATTTCACAGTTCATTCACTTATTGAAATGTGACGAGAAAAACCACCATGTGCATTTTTAGAATGATCCAGAACTGACCACCTATCCATAGTTCAAGCCCGAGTAGAAGAACGAGAACGGTGTTCGCAAAGATGCAGTGAAATCTGTCGTTCTTAAGCAAACGGAAACATTTCCACGTCGAACAATCCGGCCAATGATTAGTTGATTTCGACTGACGAGTGAGCCCACCGTAGGATTGCTCTTTTGAAGATACTCAACATTCTAGAAGTAACACATCCATATTTCGAAGGTGATCCGATATTGATTTTGTCGTCAATGTTTATGTCGGTAGCACCGCAGTGAAAGGAGTACATAAGCAAGCCATTATTCAGAAAATAAATCCAGCTTTCATACCACTCGTGGATCTCACTTAAAGTGGCCAGTTGTTATTTGTTTTAATGTTTAACACCTCGTTTCCAGATGGAACTGAGGCGCTTAAACGATTCGGCAATAAGTAGCATGATGAATGAGAAATAATTTCGACTTCGGTTCAACATTTAGTTCCCATTGCAACTCAGGCATGCACACACAAACTGTGAGCCTGATCAAATTTTTGACATATTCACGAATGCCATGCTCGCGCACGATACTTGAACTTCTCACTCCCCATTCTCTCCAGAATTCTACTAGAGGAACCAATTAGAGGAACATTTTCCATTCTATCGTGCAGTTTGGATTTTTGTCCCTTGTGAATATTTGTATCTCCCTTGCGGACTACTAAATCAGTTACCGGACGGTAACAAGAAAATTCAGGTCTACGGAGCACAGAAATGTATCAGCTGACCGTCTTTTAGGAGCACCACAAGTCGTCAAACGGGTCAGGAAAGGGTCAGAACGAAAGAAATAATTTTTTTTAGTTACGGATTTTGATAAATGTTGTAGAATGCTTATTTTTCTTTCTTCTGTGTTTGTCATCGTTATTGCTCTTTTGCCGACTTCACCCTACCACGCAAACTTCCGAATTCCTGGGTGCTGAGTACGAAAATTACCAGAAAAAAAACTGATAAAATATTCCTCTGGATTGTGCAATGTTTTTATCTTTTACCTGACATTTATTCCCTGTTTTACGACTGACAAACTCTATCCAACTTTGCAACACAAACTGCCTGGCGATCACGTATCAAATGACTTATTTACTGACAAAAAGGGGATGTTGTTTGGAAATAGTCCGGTTTGTTATTGTAGTCTGGAACAAAAGAAGATAAATACGCATCGTTCATCGTGCTTTAAACTTTGGTTAGTCGGGTGGTCCGTCAAAACTTAGGAATTGATCTACCGAGGCAACAGAGTTTCATGCAAAACGCTCAGCTGCTCGTGGATTACCTCTTTCTCAGGGCGCAGATCAGCACGCGGAGTAAATACGCCGTGAACTGTTGTCTTCGAAAGAACAACAATAACATTGGCTATCTTATTAACATATCAGTCACAGTTTGTTTGACTTTCATCTACGCTAACTGTTTTATAACTGTCGTGTAAAACTGTTGATTGAAATGTGAATTCTGATAAAGATTTTCCACTTTTATTTGGAAGTTGGGAAAATCGTTGTCCGGTATTCTTTTATTTTTAACACAAAGTATCATCTGTGATGTTAACAATAATATGAGTTTTTGACGTCTCAGTTCGAGTAAATATTTAAACCTGAACAGTTATGGGTTGGCCAGATAATAAATCGACGGATCAATCAATTAGTCAACCAACCAGAACACAGATCATAACTCTAAGGAAAGGAATTATTTACTCTCTGCATTCTTTATTGTTTTAGAGTTTGGAAATAAAATAATCCCATACGGATTATTCTTTCCAAGAAAGGCGTAGTGAGGTAACTTTCGTTGACAGTTTTCGTTCTCAGAACATAGACAGATATAACTCAGCTTCAAGTGTACACGGAACATGAACAAGATTGAGAATAGAACTGACCATGCGAATATTTCTCTGGAAAACAGAGTAGATCAGTCAGTCGGATGTTCGATGCAATTCGTGCATATATTATTACGGTTCCGTGCTCAAAAGGCAGTTAGTTTACGTCAAGAAAGTGTTTGCCCAGTCACGGAGCCAAACGTATCCCATAAGTCGGTTCAGTTAGCTTATGGTTTGACACCCGCTAGATTGCCACTGACTCATTCATCCATCCACACTGAGCACAATACGTCGAATTTCACTGAATTCGGGGAGAACAACACATACATGATATTGAACACGGGAAGAGCAAATCCGGTCCATGTCCAGTTACCTTTCCAAAATATTCCACACCGAAGGATTACTGTTCGAATACAATGCTCTTTGGTAGGAGAAACACCAATGGGATAGCTTTTCTGATATATTATTCAGTTGTACGTACCTATATATTCTCTGCAGGATTGATCAAAGAATAGGTAATGTGATGTGAGGCAAACTGTATTTGATTTTTTGTTAGCTAACCAATCATCCTGAGCAGCAGGTGTGAGGATCTTAAGTGCATGCTGTAGCCGGAATACAAGTTTTTTCAGGCTTGATACGCCTTTTAGGGCTTTGACGATTGGAAAGAAGGCTGTGATTATTTAATTTTGGTCTTTATGAGTTGTGTGAAGCGAAGACTCAATGTTTGTAATTCCCTCAACTGTTCTTTTGTTCATCCAGATGTAGTGATGCTCGTCGACTCATTTAGAAAAGAATCTGGTCGTAGGACCAATGTTCTGGTTTCTGTAGGGACTTGTGAATAATCTTACATAGTGTACCTTAAACGGTGGTATACGATGTGGCTATCGGTAATTTATTTGGTACTTTCCCGAGTTAAATGCACAGCCGACCACAAGGCGTCAAGTCCGCATAAACTTCCTTTTACGGGCTTAAAATCGATATTCTCAAGAAATCTGGATTTTCATCATGGTGCCGCAAGATGAACAAACGGTAATTGTTGAAGTGCGCTTTCTGTGCTAGATTTTCGCGTTCCTATTGACCGGAGAGTGAGTTAGATTTTGTCAGTTTTACTGGCTCAAAATCATAACGGCTCATGCTCTGACCAGTTCAATGGTATTGGAAGATAGGGCTACTATCTTGAGGTCAACATCTGCTTTTTAATGTGATGGACTTGAGAGTAAAAAGTCGAAAAGCGAAGACGATTAAAGAGAATATGCTTTTCCGAGCAGTTCTGAACTTGCACGCTCTTTTGAAGCATGCGATGCATTCAGCTTAGTCAATCAACGTTTGAAAAGTTGAACGTGCAAAAGCTTGAAAGGTAAATCACTACTGGTTTTATGTGAAAATTCTAGCTAGAGCAAAGGGCGTAGTGAATTTGTAACGAAGCAAGCAAACCCGTGTTATCGCTCAGTTTCACTGATCACATCGTGCTGCACGGGACAGTCGCGTTACCGAGTTGCTTAGTGATGCTACGCTGAGCGGGAAATTGCGTTTTAAACCGGAGATCAGTGTGATTCTTCACCTCTTCATCCTCTTTGCAAGATAAATAAACGATGCATTGCTGTTCTTAGTGAACTGTCCATAAAAACACGCTTTTCGGACACATTGTGAAATGACCCGAGAGTTCGGTTCATCTTAACTTCAAATGTTTTGTTTTGGGCAATGGCTTATTATCAGATGATTTTTCCACTTTGTCGGTTTATTGCATGCAACGTTGCTGATTTATCGCAGCTCCAGTCAGAACGTGAACGCGCCGGATCACGATTTCACTCCGCAAACAATGGCGTCTCACAGTGGAACGTAATATAGCTCACAGGCCACTGGTAGGTAGCTTTGTCTTTCACGGGATAAATTCCACGGCGCCTTGCGGGCGGATTTAACACGCGATGTTCGTTAATCGTGATAATTAAATTGCCCTAGTGTCAAAGCATTGTGCAACCAAATGTTACACGATAACTCATCCAAACCCTTTCGAGAATTGATGAAATAAATGTGAAACAGCTGGTAAAACAAACAGTTCATCATATTTTTGTACAATTCGCTATTGGTTTCATCCATTTATTAGAAAATTCCGAAAGTCTGTGCATCTAATTTTTTTCAGAATGCTTTGTAAATAATAATTAGCTTCAGCTGTCTGTTAGCGCTTAAGCCGTCAAATTGAAAACGTCCTTTGGATCTTGGCCAGATTTCTGCCATCCGTGTTAAACGAAAGTGGCCAACAGAGCTAGTCCAGGGTCTAGGACCATAACAGTTGCCGTGTGTCACTGGAATTGTGGTGACACATTGTTGGATCTTCAGTTGCATTATTCCCACCTGACTGACCGGGCCGATATAGTTCCGCTAGTGGAGTGTCTGTCTGGTGGGCGGAAAGTCAAAGTTTTGATTCCGGCTTTTGATTGAAATGTGAATACGAAACAACAAGCGGATTTTACAATATCTACATTGTCTGATTGTTCCGACTGTACACCATTGGAGGACACAGATTGGCCAACACTGTCCTTTGTAATGATGTATTGTCATGGCATTCGCCTCCATAATGCCCCCTTTCGTGTGCTCAAAAACGATTTGCGTGTACTCATCGAGTCCCCGGGCCCTCCCTTCACCCTACAACAGGCCACAGACCAGATGGAAACTGACATGACACGTGTGAAACAATTCCCAATTGTTCTTGGGGTAACCCAGGACTATGGTTTGTTTTGTCACCATTAGTCTCTATCATCTCCACCTAATTGTCTAAAAGGTCTAGTCTCTCGACTTATTGTAGTATATTGTGTTGTATGGCATGGTATGAGCATAAATTCCTGAAAACGAGATTGTTCGTTAGTCTGAGTTTCCTAAGCAATTACATTCAAATTCACTCAGGCAAGTTTAATTTCAACAACAAAAAGCCAGAGAAAGCAGTTGAGTTGAACATGCTCCTAATTTACCATAATAAATTTAGCCTAACAACATATAAGCAGCATACCAACTCCACCATAATTTTATCCAGCTCATTTCGCATCGGATTAACTTTTTACATGCGTTGAGGATGATGTTATAATTCTATGACCGAGCCAATGTTGTGTACGATGAGCGATTGTCCTGGTACACAAACATCATGCGTTTATTAAGAGCAACCAAGCGATCTGATCAGTCGAAAATCGGCACCAAATACTAAGACCGAATCCGAAGTAGTGCCTGATTATAGTACATCAAGCTAGTCAGACATTTCGTGTGATGCCCAAAACCCCATTTCAGATCGTTAGCGATGTTGAATTTAACTTTTATGAGTCGAAACTGAGCCACTTTGTTTTGGTCCTCAGAAAGCGTGCTGTCTGAACACAATCATACTTAGTAAGTGGAACACGGCAAAAGAATAAACCTCAAAGTGTGTGTCTACCTGAGTTCGAAAGTTCCTATTTCAAAGTAGTATTGATAGTGTTTGTAATATGTATACGTATTTTTGAAACTTGAGGTTTATACTGTTGTCAGTGAAACTATGAGAGAAACGATTTTGAACTTAGTGATCTTGTTTACAATGGGGTGGGGATGGGACGGAGAGGAGATGCCGTCTGTATTCCTATCAAGGTAGAAATAAAAAACCGGAAACTTCAGCTTTTTCCTTGCTAAAAACTCCCTTCTGTTTTGCTTTCGGTTTGTTTCTTCTATTTGTATCCATCACCATATAGGCCAACTCGCCATGGAAACATTCCACTGAAGAACTCGACTGGCGCCCCAAACTTCGGATCACACCGAAAGAGACGCCCAAAATTAGTGGACTATTGGAAGGAAATGATGCATAGTACTACGGGTTGTGCCTATTTTAAAGCTTCAAATGACCTGTTTGATTGGTCACAACGAATAAGACTCAGACAGCACGAACAATGGCTTGCTTTTCCGTTGGGTGTCTGCCACGTGTTGTCAAACACTTTTGGATAACGCCCAGCTAACACATAACACGTGAAGTAGGTTGTACAAAACCAACAGGAAATCAAGCAACAATGAATTTGTTGCTGCTGCTCAAGTTGGTAAAAAATAATATTCACGTAAATCATTCATGCTTGACAAAATGCTCCATACACGGACAAGAAGTGAATAAATTTGCACTTGTTTGTTTTATCCCATTTATGGACTGTAGTATCTAGTTTCTTACAACTTGTCATTCACTTATTTCACACAAATTTTGATAGGTAAGCTTCGGATAAAGTTTAAAAAAACAATTCAACGAGTATCCTTCAATTTTGCAGCCCATATTTTGTATCAATCTGCCAGATAGCTTTCATTAACTGAATCACGCTGTTAGATGAATGGCATTTGCATTGAGCTCTCCATTCTCAGACTAATGGACTCAGGTTTGACAAATCGTCACCCACGAAGTTCTTTAAGGCTCGTCAGTAAACACAACTTCCAAGAAGTTTACAAAATGATCGGATTCCAAAAATTACTTTGTCGTTCCTCGGTGGTAGTTGATTAGTAAAAAATGCTAGCAGCTCTAGGTCTTGATGTTCGAATCTCACTACCCCTACCAATCACTCGGAATATAGACAGCATCCCATTGTGATTCGGCTCGATACTTAGCTTGACCGATTTTGGTAACGTATGTTGCGCCTCACTCCAAGTCTCAGGGAAATTGCTTCCGGATGTCCGTAAAAGATCATGCCGTAAATGTTCTTTCAGCTGCTTTCATGTGCCAGCACGGGATCCTAAACGGCTGGGAACAGTAGTAATCAGACGGTCATCACCCTGGACTTTGGACCCTCGAGTCCCGGGGAATCAAATCCTTGAGCCACCTAGGGTCATCTTCCTAGCCGGTGGCCTTAAATCGTTTTTATCGTAATGTAAATAAAGAGGAAATAAAAAAGACAGATAAAGGAACTTCCATGAAGCTTCCGCGTCACAAATGAACAAAATCACATTATATTTGACTCCTCCATGTTGACACACATTTTAATTCGTCAAGGATACGTGATCCTGATTACCAAGTTTAGTTTATACCGTCTATATAGACCACCACTTAGGTAGCGTCGAAGAAAAAAATATTCGGACACCGTGGATCATGGGAATAACCAAAAATACTACATTTAATTCAAGTACTCGACTTTCTTTTCTGAATGGGTTATCGTTTGAAGCTCTGTGATTCTGTTCAAAATAGTGCTACAATAAAAATATAAACACTATTTATTCAGGAATTAGTTCCCAAGCTTTGACTAACCATGAGTGGGACACGTGCAAGCAGGAAAATATACGATGTCACATAAACAAGCTCCTCCAGTGATCGTTTAAATGCTGTCCTTTGAGGGCTCACGTGAATCTTACGGGGCAGAAATCAGATATGAAGTTACCCGAATACGATTAGTTGCCGGGAAAAATGATTCATCTTTTATGTATTTGACAGTTCACCTCATGACAAAAATATTAGCTTCTAAAACAAATTAGCAGAACTATCAAACTCTCATCTACTAATTATTGATTAACGACCAATTCTGTTTGCCCGTTTTATTGATTGAAGAAAGCTCGGCCTAGCTGCTGGTGAACATTTAAAGTTTGTTTGAAATGGACAATTTTTATCAGTATAAGCTGAACTCCCTCAAATGGATTCTCACACCTTGATTTTGGATGTAAGTAGTATCCAACTGAGAGGGCAAAATTTCCGGTTTCGAGTTTGGTACAGCTCATCATGTGTGCGCACCCGGTATTCTTCTGTCCATGCGTCTCAATATATCTGCGCACTGTACGACAGTGTTCCTCACCTTAATCTCATCTGAACTGGAAAGAGCCTGAATGGAAGAATGGTCCACTCAATAACTGACAAAATAAATTTGGAAGAATCCCCCTGTTATTCTAAAAATGGTCTCTTTGTTCATTTGCACTCGTAAAGATCCAAATGGGATTTTCTTATACTTTGAAACATTCATCTATTCCCCACTCATCGAGATTTGTATTACGATAAAGTATGAGACGCACAGTCTTGGGTGTTTTGCAAAAGACGAACCAATTGGATAACAGAGTAAGTTTAAGAAAAAAGTTAATCTTCTCGCTTTTTATGAGATATTCAGTTTATTGAATGCGAAAACATGTCGTAAAGATTACTTACATTTGAATCCATAACGTGATGCCGCATTCAGAGAGCGAGTCCACAAATTCAGGAAAGTTTATTTCTATCTATCATTCCAGAGGTGTTCAGAAAGGATTGGCATAGTTTGACGGCCCAGACTTCTTAACAGACATCACATTTATTCATACGTTTGTTTCATTTCTATTGTGCATTACAAATTCACTTGCCTAACATGTATCCCCAAATGCGCTCTTTATAAACGAGTTCATTATCAGTGGACAAAGTCTCCGTGAAAGTAAAAAAATGCCGATTCAATATATATATATATATATATATATATATATATATATATATATATATATATGCAGCTGAGTAGTAGGAGATTAGATTAGTATAATTTGATTCATCATGCAGCTTCAACGCTCAACTCACCGTTGAAAACCGAAGTGTTCTTGTTTCACATATTGATCAGCATATTCGTCCGGAAATCTCACCAGAAGTTTGGGTATGCAGTCCTGTCATGCTTTTAAACGACAAATATTCGAGTCAAAATGTCATTTACTGTTTTAATTTCTGTCAAAAGTCCCATGAGAATATGAATTTGCCTTTCACGATAA
This sequence comes from Fasciola hepatica, assembly GCA_948099385.1. Classification (NCBI taxonomy): domain Eukaryota; kingdom Metazoa; phylum Platyhelminthes; class Trematoda; order Plagiorchiida; family Fasciolidae; genus Fasciola; species Fasciola hepatica. The sequence goes on from CANUEZ040000043.1 coordinate 50,466,914, forward strand.
TTTTGACGAGAAGAAGCAAGATCTGTTGTTCCGTACGCTAACTACGCACTCGTATTTTTTTCCCAAAGCAAATTGGCAAGATGCACATAACATGATTCGAAAGAACGTTGATCGTACGATTATGGCTTTCAACACGGTTCCTCTATAAAACAGTTGTGAATATTACATGGACACCTCAGTGTTAGCCACTCCGCATATCAGAACATTCCAGTAAAGAATCGCTAGTAATTCCCTCAAATAAACCAACGAGAAAGTCTGAGTTCAATGTTTTCATTGCTTACAAAACGACTGAAAGTTTATGAAAATAGTCATCTTTATTAGTCAGAACATTTCCTTCGTCGTTTTCCTTATTTTTCCTTTTGATACTCGGCGAGAAGGTCATCTTTTGATGGGGTTATTTTTAGAAGAATTTCACTTCTCAGACTGAGAAGCCGTAAAGCGTCTTCTGTGAGTTACCAAACAAAAAGCTTGGCTCCGGGGACGTGTTTGAAAACGATTTGTATTTTCTAAGCATCGGGTTACAAAAACCATGTTTCACTTTTCTAACCGCGAAGTGATTTGCTAAATATCCACTACAGTAAGGTTCATACTACTTTTTGCCATTATTGATGAGACTGGTTTACTCTATCATTTGTTTTCATTTTCACGAAAGTGACCACTACTTCGGCGTATGTAAAATTAAAAATAAAGCTCAAATGATGAAGTGTCCTCAGCAGACATGTGCTTAACGAGAGAATACTGTTCGTTCTCTCGTCAGTTACTAAATAACTATATCCCAATTCACGACTACTCTCATGCGTTGTCATTAACCCCCCAGGTCCGCATTGGAATATTGAATGGAGATTCAGTCAAGATTGCAAAGCATGTTAGGACAGTCATTAGTACAAATAATGAGGGCAACTCCGATTAGAATCGGATCTGCTACTACTACTGCCACTACCACAACCTGTACTGCTATTGCTAATACTACTGTCATAATCCAGAAGGCGTGCCTTGGTCAATAGGTTGTTTATTGCCATCAACGTGTTCGGACATTGACAAAACAACACAAACGTTACAAACATCCTCATTTGCCAAATGGCTGTCCTGTTCACTTGAAAACAGTCATCGTCCAACGGAGGAGCGGTCAGGTGGTTTGCAGATTGTCGCTTATCTTATTGCGCCTGGATTGATGAACTTAGCTGTGTTCGTTAATCCACAATTGTCCATAGTTCTGTCTTCAGCAATCAACTACTTAATAAGTAGTATATACACTCACAACACTACTACTACTTATACTGCTACTGTCACTGATACTACTACTGCCTGCACAAGTGCTACCATCACTACTACTATCACGGTTACTGCTACCGCTTCCGCCACTACTAATATTACCACCAGTACTGCTACCATTACTGTAACAAGTATTACTGCCACTGTTACTATTACTGCCACTGCTATTACTACCACACTCACTACTAATATCACTATTATCACTACAGTTACTACTATTACTACTACCGCCACTACTACTATTACCACTGCGTAGAAAGTCATCCTGATGAAACTCCCCTTTCCTCTGCTGGGTGTGAGCTCGTTGGCACTCACAAGCACATATACAGTCACTAGGTCGAATCAAGGAATCACACATTGTTTGCACATTTGATGGTTCTGTGTGGGACAGAATGACGTTGGGTCGGAATAGATCAATAGTTAAGTGGCTTGTACATCACAAAGTTGACAACAAAGTGACGAAATGTCTACGGACACGAGTCCCATAAACCCTAGAAAATGTATTTTTTTCACCACTCGCTTCTTTGATAACTCATCAACCCTTGTAACTAATACACAAATAGCCAGCTTTATTGCGCATGTTCCCAGGTTTGACTTGGCTCTTTTGGTCTGTTTGGTTCTCAGGATACCCAGGTATGCGTGTCTCTGTCTCTGTGTGCGAGTACGTGTGTGTGTGTGTGTGTGTGTGTGTGTGTGTGTGTGTGTGTGTGTGTGTGTGTGTGTGTGTAAGTGCGTCTTTATATCTTGTTTATTTCAAACAACACTGGACGTGGATTTAGAGCTGTTTAATAAGCTGTTCGTTCCGAGCAGTCTATGAACATTGTGTTTTGGATATCAGCGATCCCCTTGTAATCCTAGTTCCGGTCTTTTAGCGCTCCTTGTCATCGAATTCATGACTGTACTTCGCAGACCGGAGGGTGTCTGTGCATTTTTGTGTTCGATGATGTGTTCGTTCGTTTGTTTGTTTGTGTGTGTGTGTGTACTTGTAAGCGATGGAATTGCAGTGGGGATTGAATCCGTGTGCAGCAGCAGAACAACTTCTCAGCCCAAACGACAATCCCATAGCCCACCGAGTAAACCTATTAGCACGCGGTAACTCACACAACTACACCCGCAAAGGTACACACGGACGCACAAGCGCCATAATCAATCAGACCAATCAACAAGGCTCTTGTCGATGCAGACCGAGGTGACACGTGGTAGCGACTTGTAGCCGCTTTTTGACTGAATCACGATTAAGCACTGAGGCGAAGAAGATTCATCCAGACATGTGTAATCTGCCGACGTAAAAATTGTTTCTCGGTCTAGAAACATGTTTCCGCACTTGAGGATCTACTGAGACTGAATACTGATCTCGTTCATATCTGGATCTATTTTAATCTGTGCTGATTAGAAACGTGTAAAGATCAGTACTGGTAAGCTATTGATCCTACTTTCACATACTCACTTGTATGTCAGTTATATAAAATCTGACAGGAATCTATTTAGGTAGATAAACCAAATGCCACTTTTGCTAACCAATGCATTTTATGTTATACGTTGAGAGGTATTCACAATTATGTGCACGCCAGACAACGACAATACAATCAGAATATTGGTAAAATGTAATGATTTGAAGAGGTTAAACGAAAAAGTGAGATGGCGGGAATAGGGCTTTGTCGGTGATAAAAATTTTGATAAGCTGACGTTTCGGTTATTGTGAGTAACCTTTTGCCTACTTGTAATTGTAAAACTGCCTTGAGAAAGGTTACCCATTGCAACTAAAATGTTGGCTGATCACAGTTTTTTGCCGATAGAGCCGCTTTTTTGACGTTACATTTTCTCCTTTAACACACCATGTGGAGCACGGTTCTTCCGATACACTCCGAACCTCGCTTGATCCTGAAATACCGAATTTGAAGAGGTTCTTCAAGGGTCAACTACGTTAAACACAACATAACAAGGATTTTTACGGCAAAATCATTTCACGCCCAGATTGTCCGTCAATAATGAAAATCTTTCTTTCCTAAAACTGCCCAAGGCTAGATTTCGTTTAAATTTGGGCCAGGTATAGCCTGAAAAGCAGGTCTCCGGTGCTATTTTTTACCATTAATTCAAGTTGCGGCGTCAGGTTTCACTTTCGGTGAAAGCCAGTGTCACGTTATATTCAAAATAAAATGTATCCTACACTTTTGCATGTGTTTATGGTTACTGATGGTCACCACAGGTACAAGTTTCTGTACGAGAGACTACTAGTAATAACAGTACATTGGGACGGTATTTAGGGTATCAAATAGAAACCAAACCAACCCAAAAGTCAGCCCTCTCTTAGATGAGCTAAAAACTTCTCTACGCATGTAAGTACAATCTTAGCTGGATTGGGACGATTAGAATAAAGGGTCACTCAGTGACTCCACTCACTGTTTTTCAACTTGCTCCAAGAAACTCAAACGTAGAGGTTCCACGGAAACCTGCTCGAGCCAAGAACAAAACCTTCTTTTTGTCATTCTTTGTGAAAAACATCTTGTTATCGTACTCACATGATTTTTGAGTTTACCTGCCTAAAGTAGTTGTTCATATGAAAACTGAATATGACGAAGGAATTTACCCCAGGGCTCCTTTGGGTGAAAAAATCCAACCTGGTAATTATAGACGTGAAAGGTAAAGAGAGAATAGTGTTTTATATCCTCAGGTTTCATTGTAGAACTTGACCTAACAGGTGCAAGTCAACTCAAGACCCGGTAAATAAAACTTTTGATCAGGAAGTCCTTGGTAAATTTTTCAGTTTTAATGATTCTTCCAATAAATGGTAGCTTCCCCAACTAATTAGAAGATGAAAAGAGCTAAGTCACTGTTTTCACCTAACTGTATAAAGTTCGAAAGTGAACGTATTTCAGGAAAACGTTAGGATTTCAAAATGCCCTGAATTGGCTGCAAACGGTCAACAGTGTCAAAAATATCCCAGTTTAAACTCTGGTTTACGACGCTTGGTTTTTACTTGAAGATTATGTCAACTTGGTTTTCTTATCAGATAAATTTAAACCTAGAAAATCATGAACTTTAAAATAGTCCTTTTGTAATCTGAATTTCCAGTCTTGTTGAGTATTTGAAAATTGAAATGAAAGTAACAAAGTTCGCACCAACTCAAGATTAAACTGTAATTTTACATAAAGGATAAATTTTTCCGTAGTATTTGTTCACCTAAATGGATCATCGAGTAGCTTACGGGTAAAACAACATTTCTCCTGATATAAGAACCTTCTTTCTCTTGGGGATGGAATGTGAATTTATGAAGTGAAACATTATTTTCCGGAAATCGAGTGAAGTGGGTATCGATTTTTAGGGCCAATTTGCAATCTTTGTTGAACCCTTTCTCAGGCAAGATTCATGTATATATAAAGTCGAATTTGACATGAAAAGTGGCCTGAAGAGAAACGAAATTCGATTAGCTAGTGCAACCGTTCAACGTAAAGATGACATTATGACGATTTTTTCTCTTCCTTCTCTGATTGGTTAGGAAAACTATTTCACTATAACTGGTAAAATAGACGCTCTTCCTTGGCCCGCTTTCGCAAAACCACTCCTGGCTGTGACAATACGTTTCCCCATATTACCATTTGTTTTCCAACCGCAAAAAAATAATAGTCCGTACAATCTCTTCACATTTCTATTTGATTAACCAGTTCACGGTTTCAACAACCTCACGGTGATCTTTTCTCCCTGATTCTCACAGTCTCAATCAGCGAGAAATCGCACACCTCCCGGAGTTACTGACTTTATCTGTTTCATCATGTATATATTAACTGACAAGGAGTTGTCAAAATTCCATTGGAACCAGCGTTGGTCAGCATTTGTGCCCCTTGTATCCTCTTTCAGTCCCAGTCAAAAGATCCGCTTTCCGGCTTTCAGGACCAGATAACATGTATTTACTGTAGCTGATGATGGTCGGTTGGTTGGCCGGTGCCCATTGAACATATTGGGTTGTCATGCTTGCAATGTTGGCTAGGTTGTTGAAATATCGTTGGCTGTGGAAACGATTCTTTAACATGTGGACGCATGTTTGACTGAGCGAGATTGTTTCGGTTTTGGTACGATCTGATCAGCGTCTGTCATCTCTCACGTTGACTTGTGGAAAATCTGTATAGGTTTAATTGCTTCTGGGTGGTCTGAATGTGTATCGGTCTACTATCGACTAAATCTCTCTGTGTGTACATGACAGCCGGTATGTGTTCATATATACCTACCCGTAAATTCCCAAATATGTACACCAAAATTCTGTGCGATCAGACTGAGCACGAGTATCGTATTGTACTGATTTCCAATTCACACGGAAAAATCTGCAACAGTTTCATTTTCACTTTCCGCTAGTTCGTTTTTTACTCAATAACCAAAGCGGAATAGAGGGAGCGATGTTCCTAAACAAATCCAAAACTGCGTGCCATTGAAATAGGATTCCGTTTAAGTAATTAGCCTTTCTTGGGATTCTTTGATGAGATGCTTGATATTTATCATCACGCAGACAGCTTCCTTTGATGATATTGTTGTTATTTGTCCCCACAGAAACAAGCGATAGGGGCTAATATTCCATAAACTACGCTAGTGTATTCATGGAGACGTGTGATTCCGACAGCCTTACAAAATGATACATTGAAAGTGATCCCTTAAGTGGAGCAATTCAATCATATTTAACCAATGCTGCTCACAAAAGTCAGCAAAATGTCTACAACATTCACTTCAGATGAAAAACACTGCATCAAAAACAAGATCATAAACACCAAATTTGGCGTAATTTTAATAATGCAGAGTTTTAGGTTCCATGCTCGAAATAAAATTCGTTCACTCCAGATAGTGATCACTTTCTTTGTTTATTTACCTATTATTCACTTTCACGTGTACATGTCCTACCTCGTCATTGACGTTGTTGAATTGGAGGGGATAAAGCACATGCCTTGCGGAGCGAACAAAAAGGGTGAACGATATTGGAATCCAGTATCCGGAACAAGAGACTTTTGTAATTGATCTGCCTATTGCAAAGTGAAATCTACGGCAATCAGAACAATCCGTCTATTGTGACCATTTTAAAAAAGAAGGTTTTGTCGTTTTCTCACTAGGTGTGGCAAATAATACCATATTTTGAAATTGGTATTTCAATACTGTAAACCCGGATGAGGACACAAAAATAGAAAATTTTGCGTAAGATCGCATTTTTCGTGGACGAAACTAGGCTGATAATTTCGCTCCTGTTCGCGATCAGTGTTTACTGAAGCCCGTTTGACTTCATTGAGTTCATTTTTTTCAATGAAACCCAATAAATATTTTCAAGTTGCAATTCACTATTGGTTTGGGAAAGGCTCATTAATTTTCCCCTTTATTAAATGCACTAAGTGCTGAAAAAGATTTTGGTTATCAGCATAGTCGAAATGTCCCAACTTTTCATCCAAATGATGGTTATATGCAAATCGATTGATGGAAGAACTAAAATTTGAAAATTCGCTTTGCGAAGACTCGGCAAAGTAATTACATGAGCATCTGATAGCCCAGCAACAAGGATTAACAAGGCTTATTTCTAAAATCTGTCTTTCTTCCTGATAATCGGTGCAAAATTTCGTTGTAGTTTACGTTATTCCCACAAAGGCTTTAAAGATTTGTGTTATCAAAAGTTGTTTTACCACGAAGATAAATTATCTCGAATAGATGTCACAATGGGTAACTATTTTGAGAATTCTTTAAGAATTACTGTTAGTCAAGCTTGATTATTCGTAAAAATAAGGTCTGCTGTGAAATTCTTATCCGTCGGTACCAAAATGCCTATTTCGGTGAGATTTGCTCTATAGCTGAAAGTAAATCCGGTTCACGTATTCTTCTTGATGTCGTGTGCACCGTATGTAGAGTGAATACCACGGATAACACGCAGTTGACTCCGAGAGCCATTTATGATTATATATATATATATATATATATATATATATATATATATATATATATATATTCACCTGACCACACAGGTCTGATTTAACCTCGTCAGGTTGCGTTCAGGCAGACAAGTTTGAGTAAATCGTACACTACTGGCGCATTTTTAATGTGTATCCGAGGAAGGTATGCCAGGTTAAAACATTATTGCAATGTAGCTACGTTTTATTCACGCGAAAGGAGACCAAGAATGGAAACATATCTGTTTTCCAGTACAGATACTAGCAGTAGGTACAAAATGACGAAAATGTAGTTCAAAAAGACAGAGCGTCAAACCAAAGAATGTGTTACCTTATATTTTCCATTTTTTTCAGTGCCGGCTAGTTTCTAGCTATCGAATACAAATAGAAATGGTGCGTTATTCATCTGAGAATTAGGGAGCCTATTCTTTTAGGATCTGTCTTTTCTCTCTGACCAGCTTCGAGAATTCGAAACTACCACCGCCAGGGTCCATGAAATCTTCGCAATTTATTTTATACCGAACAAAGATACAAATCTCTCGTCACAACACCTAACAGAAAGATTACTTTTTATCTACCGATTCTTTATATTTTCGGCTTATAGATGGCTTTGATGAAGAGTGTTCTTCATATCCTATGAGAGCCCAATGATTTCATACCAGTGTATACAGATGGAGTTCACCTTCCGTATTTTTCAACTTACCGAAATCTAATCAAAAATAACAATTGTTTTTGCCTCATTCCGGTTGTGCCAATCGACTGAAAATCGTATGATACCAAAAACTTGTTTTGTTTGCCAAGAATGGTTTATTTTGATTTGGTTAAAAAGACCATAAATAATCATGCTTTTGCTCATATCAGAATGAAATTTTTCGTTGTTCTTTATTCTGATCACATGAAATATATTTTACTTTACACAGCTTCACTATACAAAAAGTAAAAAAATACGGATATTTCTTTTTGAAAACCCCACTCAGTCGAGTACCGCCAGGATTGCGAATAAACTGTTCACACCTCAGCTACCACTGCACATTAAATGGAGTTTTCATCAGTAGTTCTGGTTCCTTATTGTTTCGATAAGGGACACGTGAGGTAGAACTTGTAGACATTATTATATGCTCTTTTGAAACCACTTTATTTCGGATAAAATATAAAGACCACATTTGAAACCACGTCGTACTATAACATGAATTTCGTCTCCGGGATAAAAATGTACTCCGTTCTCATGAGGGCACTCCCGATACGAATTCTGTTAACTGAAATTTTTTAGCGGACCCGAAGCTGATAACAACTTTGTTTCCAGTTTTGACAATTCAAAGGTTGAACATCTTTGAAACAGTAATCATTCATCACAATTTACGTGTGAACAAGGGTCGTTCGACTGTGTCATTCATAACTCATTCGACAATTCGTGGGTGATTACCTCATTCCCAACATGAACAGCACGTCGGTCATTGTTTCCGTACATGAACAGACAAACAACAGAACATGCAGTGCAAATGGAAAACATCGTCAGTCACAAAAACGTAACAGATGTCCCACAGTATCCGAAAGTATCATTTGTTTTCCACCCAGTTCGTTTTGTGAACATATCACGCATGTCCCAACTCGCTACCCCTGTTCCCGGGATATTTAGGAAACTACTGCTCCGCAGAAGGTGATGAATCACTTTTGGTGACGTGAACAATACCCAAGAGACATTTTTGGCCCATTTACGTACGACTTTCTCTTTTGCTGTGGGAAGTGCCTGGTGCCTGAAGCAGGTACATTTCTTTGGTCTTTCCTTACTGAAGGATGGTCAAAAAAAGTCTAGCATTCACAGGCAAAGATGGTTTATTAAATAGAAATAGAGGTCCCATAAACAATTTATCATCTAGTAGCGCCATTTTGCTGTTTGATGCTTTTCATGAACAAAATATTAGATGAAAACAGGTTAGTCACAAAAGGGACCTGAACTCATAGAATCATATTTTTCATTTATTCTCGTTTAGAAAGTAAAGTTTGCCCTCATTAGGGGCAATCTTTTTCGCTGAACTATTCTTAGATAGGAACATATTACGGGAAATCGATTTTTGTCCTAAGCTGCTACGTATGTGTTAGGAACTACAATTGTGCTATGTTTTGTGCCGTTTATTTTCTTCAAGAAACTAAAGCTAATATTTTCTTTTCGGAAAGTAGCATCGGAAAGGAATATGGTTGGTCGAAAAATGTGAAACCCCTGATCAGTTTAATTGATGGGACAAGCCTCATCCCAATTTTAGACAAAGCAAAAGCATCGGGAACAAATGAAAGTCATTGTGACTTCTAGTACGTTTTTACAACCAAATTCCAAATTCAACAAAGTGATATGTTGTTGGAAGATTAAAACTATGTTATACGGTCACATGATAGTTTTAAACTTATAAATAGCGAAGCTTTGATCCTCCGACTGTCCATAGCAGCTGACAATTTACATGCAATGGAGGAGGATTGTATTTCGAATCTGGTGGTAGCCAACAAACGTTCTGCTCTGTTAAGTCTAGGGTATTGGTTTCACGTTTTTGAACCGTTAGTGGTAGGGCAGTTTGGAGCTTTCTGCTCACCACCTCGGTGGTCAGAGGTTCGAATCCCCGTCATCACCTGCTACTTTGGCGGGAAACGGTAACTGACAGCCGTCCAGCTGGTCACTACACCCGACATATTTGGAACTTATGTGGTCATCCACTCCTAGTCTCAAAGTTTGGTTGGCGGTTATCTCTATTAGTGCAGTGGGCCTTCCTGGCTAAGGGGTATACACTCGTTCTTCTACATAATAAAAATCAACATTAGCAGTATTTTGGTGAACAAAAATGTGTGCATAGAGCACACTTTGTGCTCTTAAAAACGATTGTTTAACTTGACAAAACGTCTCTCCATCTCCGGGTTTACACAGATATTTTGATGTAGTCCGTATGAAAACACACTATAAATTGAAAAAATCTAGCACAGTTTATTCACTTACAACAAGAGGAATTTGATTACTTTGCTTTGGATTCTATTTACCGCATCTTATTTTACTTTTGAGTGTGCTGGCCTCAATGTGTAGATACCAAGCACCGTCTCGGTCATCAGGGCGCTATATAGCTTTGCCGGTTTCACTTAATGACTCATTTGTCGAAATGAGACCTTCGACTGAAGAACGCCGGCTCAGGTCTCGTTAGAAAACGTCATTTTCGCATTGGATCGATCATACAGAATCAAAGACCAAAAAGCTCACAAAGTGACCAGATTTGTATTATTATCGCCTGGTTGGTGTGCGTATTATTGTAGTTGGCACACGGCCTGTTCTTTCGGCAACTTATTCGTATTTACCCAGATAGTGTAATTTTGTTAAAAATAACGTGATAAATAATTACACACAGTACAAACATACACCGTTTAAATTCGACGCGAAAATTCACATTCCTCTCCTCTATTTGATTAGAAAGCTATGTAATACATTTCACTATTATAGTGAATCTATTTCACTTCCACACAACTTCACCAAGGGTTTCACCACTGTATTTCTTCCGTGTGGTTCTTTTGCCAAAATCCAGTATCCCTCGAATAAAACTGAGAACTGCTAAATAATTACAAACAGTACTCTTTCTGTTAACTTCAGCTGGGGTCTGTTTCTCACCGGAGTTTCTCTCAGTTCCGATAAATATCGCAAATTATTCGGGAGCAGTTTTAGACCACAAAAACTGATGTCCATTTGCTAGAGTTTTGACCGACGCGTATCCGTGCATTGAGCACTTGTTGCGCGCAATTATCTAGTCTCGAATGAACGGAGTTTATCAACACCGACGTAAAATTATCCAACCAGCATTAAATTTTGTGCATTCCAATTCAAAATGAGGCCATTTGCGCCCATAACATTTTTTAAATCCCATTATTAATAAGTATGACCAAACCAGGTCTGAGTCTTTGTGTGGGTAGCCAAATCGTGTGGTGGAGAAACATTTGAAGTTTGGATCTTGGAGGCGAATGCCGTAGTCCGCTTGCTGCGGAATAGAAAAAAGTAAACTTTCGTTTCGTTTCTGGGTTGCGTGGAGTTCCGTATGATAGTAAAATAAAGACGGAGCTAGGGCAGCTCTGTAGATAAACCGTCTATCTGATCAAAAGGACCGTCATTCTGGAATCAACTGGGGATAAAATTAAATAAAGAATGAAAATTATGCCACAAGATGCTTTCCGGAGCATTATGTCTATACATTTTGCAGTCAAGTAGACAATTTTCGATAGGTGAGTTGAACGTCCTCATAAAACTAAATACAGACACATAAAACGTCGTTCCAGTGAGTATGGTTATTATCCGACAATACGAAAGATTCACCCGAAGTTCAATTCGTCACAAAATACGTGGTCAGGACAGTACTTACACCCATCTAGCTCTGCTCCTATGCAGTACAAAATCGGCCTTATTCAGACCATATTCCACAGGGCATGCGAAATACGTACAACCGACACGCCAGAAAAGGATTGCAATTTGCTGTTCAAAACTTTGAGGTCCACGGGTACATCAAATGTTTCATATCCAAACTCTCCCAGCCAATTCAAAACAAAGCTGAAATCCTTACAGCTACAAAGCTGGTGGCCAACCTTGGCTCACTTTACGAAGATGAAAATTTCAACAACCTACCCAACAGGCATCTCAATGGCGCCATTAGTTGTACCCTTTATGGGTTAAATGTCGTCATTCTCTCCCCAACCATCCTGGTCAAATTACCATTGGAGAAAGCGACAGTGCATTATCATCCAAAGTTCAATTGATTTTGCCACACTGAGTGCGGGTGATCAGCTACATGCACTAGCACAACAGTAGGACAACGGCTTTCAGCGTATTCCGCTTTCGCTAGAGAGTCGAGTAAACTGACACACAGAATTCGTAAAGTCATGAAGTAATATGTCTACCTGAACATGGAGCTCATCGTCATTCACATAACAAACGAACGAAGACTGCACCAGTAATTAGAGATCAGCACCCACAACTGTGCAAATACCGAGAATGATTGAATACTTTGATTTTTCATGATAAAGAGCTTCATTTCACTAGCGGTCCCATTCTTTGATGCATCTGCCATTGGTCGTACGAGAACATTCGATTCGCCATTTAAAAGACCTATCACCTTGACTGCAGTATGCCCTAGTAAAACCATGCTGCGGAAATTTGACAAAAGCATCATTCCGCTGAGTTTCACGCTCAATTCTGTGTCGGGAAAATTGTTCCCGATGATTAAAATGAATAGGATAGAATAGTTCAGCATGATCAGCTAGCTGGAACTGTTGACGGTCATACCTTTCTGATTATGAACATTATTTTTCACTGACGGTCATGTTTTTCCATTTTGACGCACTTTTCATCATCAGTTTTGGTTATTTATTGATGGAATTTAATAGCTATCAAGCTAGAAACAATACATTTTCCCAAATGAAATTTCACTCATCTATTTCGTTAGGATTTAAAAAAAACTATACAGCCCAACAAACGTGAAATGTCGAACGTGTGAATTTGAGTTCCCTAGTAGGAATCTGGCTTCTCGCATGCCATTCACACATGGAAGTTGGCTAGGATAATTAGCAAACCCATCCCGTATTATGAATTATTACTATGATCAATTTCTTTAACATATTTGTGAAATTCTTAGGTGGTAAATTGCGACGGGAGAGTGTTGTTGTCACCAATTTTCCCTGTCATGTGCACAAGACAGTCAAGAAAAGCACACGATACTCAGTCAATCAGTGTTAGGATTAATTGCCTATTTCTATACTGTCAGACAACACTCTGATATTTACAGAGATAAGTTGGGGGTGGGGGTGGGGGTGGGGGAGGGGAGGTATATCAGGGGTATGATCGATCGACAGCCTGACAGAGGATTTATCTGCATCCGGCTAGGATTTGATTGCTGTGTCTGGGCTCACAAAAGCTTACCCTTTTTTTCTTGTCTTACTGTCAACTTAAAATCAAATATGCCCTTGAAATGAACATCAAAACCGTTTCGCCTTTTTCCATAGTAAAGTGATATGTGTGGGGATTAGAAAACAGAAAATAGTCAAAGTTCAGTTGTTGAAAATTATTATCATTGACACTTCATTTTACTGCTGCAGAATCTTGTTCGCCTTGGAGTAGGACTGGATTACGAATTGTAAACCATGTAATCTCTGGAACACTTTGGTTCCAAACTCGGTCTGTGTTCATAGGCAAGAACTGTTAGGAATGAGATCATGCATTTTGGTTCGTAGGAATTGGTAACGGCTGTGACTTGAATTCGCTGATTGCTCAGGTTTCAAGCGGTCAGCAGAATAATTTGACCTTTTATATTTACAAACTTTTGCACGAAAGTTTTATTATTTCATAACCTACATGAGAATTGCAAAGGGAACGAATACTGCAGAAAATGTACGGGAAATCGATCTAATTTAGAGCAATTGTTGTCAGAGTTTGAGTAGCCATTTGGTTCACTGATCGACACACTGTATGGATATTGGCAATAATAACGTGAGTAAAAGTTCAACATAGTTTTTGCTGACATACTATATGTTATTTTTTCATAAAATTACTTTTTTGTAAACGTTTCGTGAACAATAATTTCCAAATTGTTCCCCGTCTACTGTTACCAGGGTTTGTCAAAATGAGTGTGGAATAAGACTATTTCGATGAAATTTATGTAAAATTTATTAGAACTTTTATCCCGCTCGTGTGAGACGACACAATATCTATTATTGTTATGAGTGTGGACAGTTTATTTTGATCTAATCCTCAGGGGGAATAGAGAATCACACTTTTTCTAGCTTTTATGCACATCTCCATCCGCGGGCACAAAGCCGACCGAAAGCAAAGAAACGAGTACAATGTTTTTCTTCACATGGGATGGTAATAACAGTCACATGGGTGAGTATAACCCAAAATAGATTAGGCATGAAGTGTACGCATTTTCTTTCCCTGTTCCGGAAAAAAGTATCCTTCTTATTTTCCACGGCACCTCATGCATTCTTTAATTAAATTACCGATCATGAATGTCTAAGTTTGTGTGACATAACCATTCAAAAAAATAAAGTACAGGAGAAATAAATCCAGCAAATAAAACCTGGGCCTCGCATGCACATCTTCTATGTTCCCCCCTCGTCTTTCTTGGCAACAGAAGTAAACTGTGACGTATTACAGGGCACAACGTGTTGATGGCAAAACAAATTCACTAATCTCTTCTCTTCTTTATGTGTCCCTCTTTTTCAATCACCCCAATTTATTGTACAAACATTCCCCTTATTCACACAGCAACTTCATAGCTGTTCTTTGTTCCCAACTGCTCCGTCATTAATTGTTCACACATCTCCGATGCGGTGGACTCGCGGATTCACTCTGTTAGCTTATATATATGTATATTTATATTTTCCACACATTTACTTAATACTTACTATCAATATGAGCGCTTGCACATGCAGCCTCGTTGTTCTTTGGGTTAGCAGTGACCCAGACACGAATAACTATAAGAAATCACAGTTGTGATTCATTTGTGGGCTCTTCAATGAATAGTATCCATTCACAATCCAGACGATTCAACTTAGATCCTAGTGAACATTATATATATATATATATATATATATATATATATATATATATATATTACCATCTTTTTCTGTTCACCCATAGGTATATCGAACAGCATGCATTATTTTTCAAACTACCTTATTTCTTGTGTTCGCAGTGAAGCACCAGTATACGGGTGATATCATGTTCACTGCGAAGTGTTACACGTAACCGTGAAAGGGAAGCAATACGCACTGACCGAAAATATGTGAACACTTGTTTGAGGTTATTCCATACCTGGTTACCATACAATAGAAACAACACTACTTCACGTGTGAGTTGCAATGGATATTTTTTGGGTTATCCTGGACGTCTAATGAACATATTCCGGAAAGTCGTATTTTTCTAATGTCTGGTAATTTTAATGAATGTTCAGTTACTTTATAAAATTCAAGTGCACGAATCGAGCACAAAACTCCCTATGGCGTAATATTCAGATAACGAGTATACATTCTAGAGTTTTGAGTAAATACCTGACTGGATAATCCTTCGTGTTAAAAATGCTCTATGCTGACAGAATTTGCTCGTGTGTAAGCGTGAGCGCCCAAACAAGGCTGTTTTTACCTCAAAATCATTTGCTTTATTTTTTGCGTATATGCTACAGTGTAATGCCCTTTCATAGTCTTCAAACATGAAAATTCATTCGGGGAGCTTGATCCATTTGGGGAGATATGTCTAAAGATTCAATAAGGTGTTGGAACTAAGTGTTCCTGTCTTAGAAATTAGAAACGTGAGTTGATCAAGTGCTTCCGCTACAGTTTTTCGTGGTTGATTGGATGCGATCACGAAATTACGGATCCTTGTATGTTCTCCCCTGGGATGCACACTCGTAGGTTGCGTGTGACAAACCTAACCATTCATTGGAACCAATCCCCCGAGTATAAGGGGGAGAACAGGAATCCACCGACTATTTGCTTTTGTCTAGTCTTGCTTACCAGCCTACACTGATCACCCAAACGTGGAAATCCAGAGTTGGCTTCCTTTGTTATTAGCGTTTACCCGTCTCTCAGCCTCATCGTGGGCATTCTTCACACACACACACACACACACACACACACACACACTCAAGCAGATTCATGCTCATGTTCGTTCACTCCATGCGTATAGATTCATTCAATTGTTCGCCGCTTTGGTGGTTGACTCACTGGACCACTTATCTGTCCCATAAATCAACTGTGTGCGCTCATATTCACGAGTTTTGACCCAATTTAGGGAAGTATCCGAGCCGACGCAACCACCCATACGAACGAACATCTACTGAATTCGCCTGCTTGCTCGCAAACACACACACGCACACACTGATCATGTTAAATGGCTCAAAACAGCAGTCCAGTCTTATGGAGTAAAAAAGGGCTTCGTAATCGAAAAATGCTATTTGTTCATGAAAGTGAAGAGAGTGCTTAGAACATTTTTTGATGAAATTCTTCCAAATTCGTTGCTGAGACGCTCACAATTATCATCGAAAGTCTTTTTAATCAAGTGTCTGTCCACTTGTGTGCCTGCGCTTTTGTGTAGGTGTATCTAGATTCTTACAATGAAACCGAGTGATCACTTGCTTGACCCAAAAGGCTTCGTCGATCATCGGGTCTAGTCATATATCTGAAAGAGACAGACCAGTTAGGCTTTGGGACTGCGGTTTTGCAAAGAATTTTGACGTCCTCTTTCTCATCTCCCAGTTTCTCTTAGATGGTTTGACCGTGTGTTCAAGGAGTAACCTTGGCGGCCTTCATGGATTCGAACGTTGCATTGTCTGACTTTTAAAGGCTTCTGTCTGCTTTCAGGTCGCAAATATCCTCCCATCAGGACGGGTGAAGAAATGCTCACAGCCCAAAATGTCATGCCCCGCGAACACAAGCATACACGTGGTCCGCCATCTCCCGTCTGTTTATGTTTTTAATGCTTATGTCAACTGTCGAAGCAACAGAGTATACAGAGCACAAATGAAACGCCTTCGAAATAGAGATGCTGATCTTTCATTCCATACAGGACCTGCCTAGGAGATTTGAAAGAGGAACTATTAACCAACAGAGCCCCTGTGCATGTATTTGGACTATCGCGACTAATACCCGTGGGTCAATGACATTAGACAAAACTAAAGTCAGACAACCATAAAGAAGAAAACTCTTGTTACCTGGGTGTCTGTGTTTCTAATGTTGAATGTTCCGTTTCTATGGGCTCCATTAGAGTCTACTAACACGGGGTCATATGGCTCATCTCTTTGCCTGTTCCTGTTTTATTTCAGACACGACTACTTTTCTTAGGTCATCAGACATATAAAATACGACAAATAATACTCCTTTCTGATAGGGGTAATACTTTTGCACTCGAAATGTCCGGTACTATTCTCAAAACAAGGGTCATCCCTAATGGATGCTCTAACAGAGTCGCACAAAAGCTAAACTTCTGAAGAGAATTGCGTATTGTGATTCCACAGCACATCATCAGATCTGTACTAAACAACATCTGTGTTGAAAGAACAAGAATTTGACACCAAACGGGGATTGAATATCTTATTTCCCATCCAAAATCATGATTGAAAACAACGTACGTCTTCAACAAGATTGACCAGAAATTGCTTTATGAGATTCCCCTATCATCAAATTCCGCGGAGCCACGTCATTTATCTATTGTGTTAAAATTTACAAATAAGAAATTCTTACTTTATTTATGAAGCAATTATATGATCGGGTAATTCAAGAATGGCGAGTCATACTCTGTAATTATTGAGCTTCCCCCGTTCAACCTCCTTTATGTCGCCTTTCCGAGGTGCGTTTCCTGAATGGGAACATTCAGAACGGTAAAGGAAAATATATTTTTTTATTAGTTAACTCTTCATGTTGTGATTCGATAACCAACACCTACTGTAACCACTTTTCGGGTTATACTAATGGTATTGTTTAGTCTATAAATGGTCAATGAGATCAACTCCAAACGCTCACGAAACGGTTTGTCAGATTTGCTGTAAGGATGAAAAATACGTGATTTCGAAGAGCAGAAGAGGGTTTGAACGAAAATCTAACTGCCGGGAGTCCAATCGTGAAGCCACGGTTCAAACTTCCGTATTTCTGATAACGGTTTTGTACGGAAACCTGAATAAAATTGTGCCCACGGCTCCCTGAAATATTGATTTCTATGATACGTAGAAAATACTTTTCTATGAAAACGGTCTACTAGAGATCTACCTTTGAGGCATCAAAACGGATACCGTTTTTCAAAGATCCTATTAATAGCATGGTGTAATTTACCATTCAGTTTCAACTTTCAGGTCGTCACTGAAAACCATGGAAATACTGTACAGGTGATTCATCCTTGTGAGGAATCATTTGCGTTGCCCATTCACATTTCCCACTACTGACCAATTAACTTGAAAGTGGCTGACTTTTACCGGATTGTTGATTGACTTTGTGGCTTAGGAAGTGGATTTTACATCGACTCCAATAAGATGTTGTTTTGAATATCAAAAGAAGCCCGTTATAAATATCCAACAGCCTCCAACTGATCGCGATCATTTACCAAGATTACTGAGCCTATGATGAACGCAGTTTTAGAAAATCTGCAACATTTAATTAATTGTTATTAATATTTTGAATCGTTTCTTACTTTTCGGTTTTTATTCCTACGTTCCGGACTTCTAAAATCCCAATTAGGTTAGAGAAAAATTTCCCGTCTCCTAATCACAAAAAAGTAAAATTCGACAAGGATTGCGAGATAGAAGCATTTCCTTGAATCTTTTCGACCTTGACTTTAGAAAGTTTGTGTCTACACATATACGGTATATTGTATTAGCCAACGGGAATATGTTTTTTCAAATTTGATCTTGGGGTGGAGTATTCTCTATGAACAGAAATGTTTTTTTTCAAGAAACACAGATTTGGAACCTGGTTAGGCTACCCCAACCCCTCCTTGTATGCAGGGACCAGCTAAGTGAAGTTGTTGCTTATTCCAAGAAAAGGACCTTCCATTTACATCCATTACAGAGCCATACCGAAACACTATACGGTAAAACGAGCTGCTAGTATTTTGCACTTATTTAATACACCTACTCTTATCCACATCATAGCAGGATCTTTTCGAAGATAATTTTTTGTCGTTTTGCAGTTAATTGGATTATTGAGATCTCAACCTTTCGTATCTTACGAAACCAGTCTCGATAGCACAGTTTACGTGAAAGTCCATTTGTCAGATTCAGTTGTGCGCAACAATTTCACGTTACACTGATTCAACTAAAACTCATCGGGCGGAAGAACTCGGACAGACAAATAAACCGTTATAACCATTTGTGGACCAGGATAAAACCAGTTTTTTCAGGAAGTCGGCTGTGACAATCAGTCAGAGAACAGCAGATGTTTTTTTGTCGATTTTCTTTCAGCAAAAGATTCTGTTTTTCCTGGCCCGTAACTAACAATTTTCACCTTTTTCCTGAGCTATATTGCACTTTTCAACTCCTTGAAAGTTATTCATAGAGAGATAGCTTCCTTGGATAAATATCTTTTCACAGTAATTAACATCTAGTGGATTCGTGCAGATAAGTCAAAGAAATAACTGACTAAATAATCGTCCATATTTCTACCTTCTGCTCTTCAGCCCAATGCAATTAAGCAAAATACAACTGGAATAGAAATTGATTGACGCAATATAATCAAAATGGGAGATTCGGAGAACCGAGCTTCTCATCTCGTGATTCCCATTCGACCATCATGAAAGTTTAAACAGTGCAGACGGAGATGAATCAGCTCTGAGGTTGAGCTCCTACGTAGTCAATTCATGTGGTTCTTATTCAGGCTCAGCTCTAAAATCGAAATGGGGTTTCTCATGACAGTCAATTAGAATTAGCTTTGAGAACAGAAATGAAGATTCTGGACCGTGTGTGATTCGATACAAATATTTGATAGAGTTTCCAGCTTTCCTGACCCATACTTGCGTATCATTATTCTCGTGAATATGAAAGAAACTATTTCATCCTGTTGGTCGACAAGCTTTTGGCACTGTTTTATGGAACCTGGACGCGAATAGTTAGGTTCAAAGATGTTTTCCTTTCCAACTAGGTTGTGATGGTTACCGTATTAGTAAGGCACGAAATCTATATCCACAGTTATTCATTTCGTGACTGTGATGAACCGTCGAAAGCGTCTAACAAATCCAAATACAGCATACGAGTGAGAATATAACAAATATACACTAGCGAGCAACTCCACAAATAATTTGTCTTGTTTCACTGTTCTATTTCTTGTCTAGTTTGAAGGATAGTCACTTTAACCAGTCTATCTACCGTTCATCCGGTCAGAATATTGATCACACAGACAAGCAGACCGGGATACACACACTGACGCTCACAGAATTACAAGACGAAAGAAATGCAAAAACATAATTTGCCGTTTTTAAAGTAATTTTTTCATCGCTTGATAACCTTTCGGAGAAACTGCTCCGAAAACTTTACTGACAATATTTCACGAAAGGTACAAATTACTGCAGTTTTATAGCCAAATTGTGCGGGAATGGGTAGTGATTCGCATTCTATGTCCTCTTACCAGATTGCTTTGGAAAAGTGACAGGTAGTGGTGTATGAATGTTTAGGTTTTGGGTGGAAATATTTATTGTTTCGTACAGTTAGTATTAGTACTTCTAGTGCTCGTAGTAGCAGCAACAGAAATGAAACAACTACTATTATCATTATCAATAGTAGTGGTACTAGTAGCTTTGCTAGTAGTACCATGTGAAGTTTGCAAAGTGCATGCTACGGCCCCATCTTTTTGTCTATGTTTTATACACATCATCGCTGACATTACATTCCCTCGTAAATGAACTTTTATTACGGTTTTCATTAGGCGAAACCGGAATTTGGCCAGCTTTTTTGGTAGGAAAACAGTTATTCATAAACTAATACAGATCCCGTGTATTCCGAAGTTCTACTATTGACAAAACTACCTTGAAGTGAAAATCGTATCGACAGTCTTTCTGAAGAATTCACTCAGTCTTATTAAAGTATGGATGTGGTCAATACATCATTCAGTTACGTGCAATTTAGCGATTCTGATTAGGCTTAGACTTCCAACAAGGGAACCAGGGAAAATTTGTCCAAAATCCGAAGGTGCACTGTGTCAAGTTTTACAGGTCAGTCTTCTCGTTTATCCAAGGTATCCACTTCATTCCTAATGGGTCTTCCGTGAAACATTTCTCTGAGCGCTCAATCTGCTTGTGAGAGACGTCAGCTGTTTTTGCCAGGATGCTTCAATTTCCGAAGCGGAAAGGAAAAAATTATTCTGCGAGGTTCACGCATATTTTCACAGTCTACTTAGCACAAAATGCTCGCACGTTGGATGAGAATTGTTGTTCTAAGGTGAACCTAAATTCATTCGTGGTTTACTACCATGAACCACGGGAGTTTCTAACTGGAGTGGAATAAACCGGCAAATCAGTTACATTGTGAATCCATCTATTCTCCTGCTAAGGTGATAATGTATCTATCGCAAATTCCGAGAAAAAGAATTACTCTTCAAGTTCGAACTGTAGTTTTTAGCAGTATATCGACTCATCCTTTCTATCCCCTTTTTATGATAGAATTCAGATTAGGATATTTAATCCGGATTAGGAAGAAATAGGCGTTGTTCTTTTTATTAAATACTGTTGAGCATGCCAGCGCATAATCATGATATGAAAGCATGATCCTAAACCAAAATTATTGAAGCTCTGCATCAATATCATCCAAAATATTACCTACGGATTCAACTAGATTTTGCGCTTTATCCTAAATCTGTTCAGTCATTATTGTCAGAGAAAGCTGTTCTTGTTTTGTTGATGGATGAAACAGGGCTCAAAAAACCAGCATTTCCTTGTTGTTGGTGCTGCATGACTTGGTAACTTCTCATTTACTATGCATTTCCATGGACCTATGAACCGATGTAGAAGAACTCGAGGATGATTCCAAATACAACTCCAACTCAGAAAGACAAAAAATGCTTCCATTGCTGGAATGTTCTTACCTAGTCCATTTATGAAACACTCAAACTTTTACAAAATTTGATACAGACTGCTTCCTTCTTTAGGGACCACGTCTGACTTGTCCACTTCCCTGAAGTGGTAAGTGGGAGAAAGCGGAAAAAGGCTCAGTCTAACCGATCAGTGTTTGTTTTGAAATGATACCACTTGTTTGAATACCCACAACATCATTAATCAAATCGTTTAGTTATTCACGGTTCAGGTCCAGTCGTTGTCTCACTTGGCTGCTCGCACGTAACGTATCTGATCAATGAATCTGCTGGCGGTCTGTGGACCCGACTTGACCAATGCAACTCTGTGGTCCTGAAGCGTCAACTAAACCTCGTTGTTCAACGAATTCTGATGTAGACACAGTCAATCAAATTTACTTGTAATTCACTGTCTAAATCCTCATCATTTAGCTTCGCTAGCTCTGTGCGGCTTATTCGTTAGGTCAACCGTACACCTTTGGTAATCTGTGAACCCCAGTTAGATAGCGTAGGAAATACGTACACAGGAATGCACACAAAAAGCCAAAGCGTTGTAGATTATGGAGTTCTACCGAACAACTCATCTTCGTGATCGTTGAATGAATTTTTCCTATTCTTTTTTGGGAATTCCGTCATGTCTTTATCCTTTCATCGAGCAGACACGATTACTGTGTGATGGGACCTGTCCGAGGTATACGGAGTGAGCATTATTAGTAAAGAACTGTCGTGACGGTCAGTCAGCCAGATTCCATTGATCTTCGTGTTGATGGCCGACCAATCTGCACCAAAAGGACCACTCCGATTGACGATAATCGGTCTCCGTTTTATTCTTTCAGAATGTCCCTGGGGAATGGTGAACACTGTTGGAAAAATACTGCTTTTGGCACTTCGTTTATTTCGGCGTGGTTGTAACAAAACTCCATCCAGATTGGTTTGTTTCACATGGATATATGGGATTCAAAGGAGCCGCTGGATAATGTGACAGTCTCATTTAAGTGAGAAGCTGTTCACACACAACAATCACTGACTTGCCAGTATGAATTTGCACATCGATAAAATCACTCAAAGTTCCAGGGAACATCGAAAGCCATCTTGGAATTGGAGTGAGTCGAAAAGGCAAAACAAGAACTACGTTTGTGTGGACGCCACCAAGAAATCTATAGGAAGAATCTACTCATCATCCCGGCTGATACAATACCAAATTTTACAAATCCTCTGATTGATAGTGAAAATGAACGCTCTATAACTTCAGTCTACTCTTACACATCGTGCCATCACTCGCTGACCTTAAAAACTGGTAGATAAACCTCGAGCTTGAGTAAGCTGATGATCGGTTGCGTAAACCCTTTCGAACCAATTCTAAATGGTGTGCGTAAGAAGTACCGATGTTTCTGTTAGCTAGGACTGAAGTTTGAAGAAAACTAGACAAATGCCTTTGATTCATCTACGAGATTGGAAATCGCTGTTAGTCAGTGCAGAATAATCATACTTTGTCTTCGGTTATTTGGTTATAGGCCTCTTACATTCAGACTGTGTGGTAGATCCCACTGAAGAGGGTTGTGGTTGGACCTTTCCGACGTTGCTACTCTCGTGCTGCTGTTTATCATCAAAGACAACTTTACCTCTCGTTGTTCCAGGTTCAGGCACTACGTCCATTGGTCCATTTCCATTTCTGAGGTCACTAATTAGTCGGAAAACGTGTATCTAAATATAAACGTTAGCATGTAAAATTTAAATAGAGCAGAGGTCAAAATTAGGATTATTGTTAAACAAAATTTCCATCTTCACTTTTTCTATCTACCGAAGAGGTTTTCATTGTACAATTGCATCACAATAAAGAATGAATCAGTGACATATTACATCTTGGTCTCAAAACACAAAAGTGAGGAAGTTTAGGGATAAAACCCATTAACAGATGTTTGTCGTGATCATTGAAATGGCCATAGGTTTGTCCAACTCCACTACTCTGTGCATCTCATTCTCTGCTGAGTCCGTATTTATATGAGTAGAATTTTTTCGCGTAAATGATTAAAGCGAACCTGTTTTTAGATCATTTCTATTCTTGGGTAAACTTGTCATGCAATAAGTGAGAGAAACATAGTGATGCCCAAATAGTGTATGGTTCCAGGCCATAAGATTATAAATGTGTAGATACTTTCAGTAGTAATACAATGAATACATTGGTTCACACTTGAAGTTCGAATATCCGCATCTAAGAATAATTTTAGGGTTGTAGCTGTCAGTTGATCAATACAGTTTTTCCGCGTGCGGAATATTTCTATTTACCCACAAAACGCACCACGTACAACTACTTTTTCCGAATCCTATCAGTTTTTTGGTAAAACGTTCTTCATTTTTATGGCAAAAGGCTTGATTTTTAGGCTAAGTCTCTCAACGGGATAAAACGCACGACTCAAAAATGGAGTCCTTTTACATTACCTTCTTTAAACAGAAAAAGAGATGTTCCAAGTTTGGAGCGCACTACTGAATATAAGTATTGCTTTATTTTGGGTCACCGAGAATACGACCTCACGGAAAGATATTTTCCCAGCAGCTATATTTATGAACACGTTCAGAATTTTCACCGTCTTTTAGTGACGTTGATAGAAACTTCATGATCTTCCACGATGCAGCTATTGATATTCACCGGTAATCTGGACAATGTCGTCAGTGCGCAATGGGTGATTTCAAGTCGACAGTTGATGAAACGTTTCCGATCTGTAATACCACCTCATGGAGTAGAAACTCCTACGGATCGTAAACCTTAGTTGCAAACATTGCGCACAATCAAAAGCGTCATAAACTCCGTAAATACTACACATCCGATTTTACTTTGATAGAATAATATTAGGTGAACCAGAAATCTGCTTTTGTCCCTGATAAACGCACAAATCCCTTTTTCAAACAAACTTTGCCATTAGGATCTTTTCTCATTTCTGGGACGTGCTTCACGCTTCTTCACCTTTTGCTCAACTGTGACCATCTTGCCAATAGTTATCTCAAGCCTAAGAATTACATGTAGTGAACGGAGTTTTATAGCTCATCTTTGTGAAATTTTCGGAAATAGTATTGCAAACAAATCTTGCTTACCTGTTGAAACTACATTTTAGGGTTTTTTCCTTCCCCATCGACAAACTTTACAAGCAGAAACAAGGATTTACAACGAAAACTGAAAGCTTCGATTGATTTGCAAACTACAAGTTTCCCCCCAACCCCATGGTTTGCTCAATATCAACACGAGGCCGTTCAAAGATGTCGTTCTTGTTTCTCTTTTGCCTATCCACTAGTATTTCAAGAATCTTAGGGGTAAAAGGATAACGTGACTCACATCATCGCTTGACATCCACTCTGATACTGTTTGTTCAGTTCCATACAACTTGAGATGTTTTCCAAGTTTGGTATAATTAGGCACCGTTCGAGTTCATTTTGTAGCCGGTTAATCTGTGGTGAATCACAAAATAATTTCATTAATTCTGGAGCGGGAAAAGGTTTTGCATATAAATTAGTGGAACGGGGTAGCTAAACAAGAGACTTCTGCCAACAATCTGATCGACGAAAACAACATCCTTGGTGGGAGCAGTGTCTCTTCAAGGACTGGCTGTAAACAGCAAAAACGGGCGGCTTGTAAGTTTCACTGATTGATCCCATTCACAAAGGTCTCACAGAGCGAACGTATTCTTAGACTGCCGGTAACAAATCAACTGGAAGATGCAGGTTTTATTGTACGGATTTTCGCTGGTTGTCGTTTGAATTGCAAAATGCCAGTCAGATAGCCCTATTCGAATATATTCGACCCCAGCTGGCATTCACTGACCATTTTAGAATATTACTATTCAACAAATAGTCATCAAGTCTCATTTCATGGAAGTTTGGTTAAAGACTGTTTTTAAATGATTCTTTAATGAGCGTATATCCTTTGGATCCTGCTTAGGTCTTCAAAATGATGCTTTCATCTTTTCAGGAATTCATTATCATGTGACTTCGAAATAAAACCACTAATTTGACAATCTCCAAGTCTAAGAGAATAAATGACAAATTTTGTTCTCCTACTCTGCTAGCTAATTCAGGAGACGTTTTTTCGTAGTGACCTAACTAAAACGTGTAAGGAGAGATGGTTTCATTGATCAAATAACAGAGGGTGAAAGCTTATTTAAGCAACTCAGTTCCTAACGATACGACACTGCAATGTGGTTGTTCAGGTCCTAATTACCGGGACGGTAAGAAGAGTGCAGCTGTCCGGCTTCCTCGTCGAGAACCGTCATCAGTAGAGCACACCCACCTAGTTCGATCGAAGACTGGAAACCGGCAAGCATGCTTTTTGGTCCCAAAAGTTTATCTGCTGATTACCTGGGTTGGATCTGAACAGCTTGCTCCTAGTCAGCATGATATAATATGTTGCCAAATGATGTAGCACTGATAGTGTTCGCCGAGAATTACCTAGGCTGTTTGGGTATTCTTTTTCACGGAGGGGTTTTGACAAAGCGTGGATCACTATTTGAGCCGTAAAAAATATGCCGTTATCAGGGTAAGTACCAAATATTAATAGTCGAAGTGTGGAGCGACAGAAAGGATATGGTAAACAAGGCTTATTTACCAAAGAAACTATGTATAGGACATCGGTGTGAAAGGTGCTTTTAACATCGGAAAGATCTTAGTCCAGATAATAAAAAATTATTATTTTTAAGCTATGTCACAGTGCGCGTTAAAAGGGGTTTGTTCAAATATGTGGCCACATGCATCTACAGCCCTAGATTTCCTGGAACAGGATCAACGGAAATGATCCCTTTCCGATGTGCTATTTCCCCGCGGTTACTTTCAAGCGAATTGTGATCTGGCTAAAATGCACAAGAATTATCAAGAAAGAGTACTCCATTCTGTTCAATTCAAGGGTAATAAATCGCCGGATATCCTGAAATGATACTTGTCTGCCGTAATCGAATGGTACGATTAGGCAGTGCACGTCGGAACTGTATCCAAAAGGAGATAGTGCATGGTTCAGAAAATCAAAATGTAGTTACCCAGTTATTCGTGCAGTCTACATTAGTTTGGGTATATTTTACTGCTCAGAATATAAAACACATTGCACGGTCTTTGTCCAAAATTATCGCAGATCGGGTAAAGTTCAAAAAGTCCCAAGCACGGTTCTACAACACCTGTTTGGCAGCGGCCACAAAATTGACCAGACGACTGCGTTCAACGTGTCAGGACCAACAGTTTGAGAGTTCAGCCAACGGTCATGCAAAGAAATGCCCACCACAACTGAAAACGTGATCCTTCAAGAAAGTGTACCTGGATTTCCCAACCGACTTTTAAACCTCCTTCAATATGGAATTGTCCATTTCAGTTCGAAATGCGATTTTCATCTACGATGAACGTGACTATATTCAGATGCAGTACCTGATCAGTAGGAGTCTGCTTCGACGACGAAGCTGGAGTTTTACTTTCACGAAGAGAACACACATGTTAGATAAGTCAGAACAAAATTCAATGGGGGGAAGAATAGTTTTATAAGGTGAATTGAAAAAATACGAAAACCCGATGCTTTTCTTCTGAGTGCGTGAAAATGCCCATTTACCTTATAAAGACCGAAAGCATGTGAGGAAAATTCAAAGAGACCCAGCAATTTCTGGTCTCACGTAGTTCTGTTTGGAGAATATAAACCTTTAGTCCACTGTGACGTCAATACTGAGTTTTCTCATAACAAATCAGGTAAACGTTATTTAACTTATTAAAAAAAGAAAATCCTCGTTGGAAAACTTGAGTCGATTACCCACCAGACCTTGTAAAAATACATCAGACTAGGTGCTCTTTCTTGCATGTGAAAAACATCTGACGTATAGTGTGTAATATTCAAGGCTGCAGTAGACTTGAAAGTATAATGAAGCCTAAAAAGCCAGAAAAACATCAAAAGAACCAGTATTTGTTTGATTTTGTCACGGTGGTGAATTTCTCCATAAGATTCCGCAATCGGCGAGGAAAAATCCTACCACTCATGTGGTTGACTTTCGCTTACTTCTCTGTCCAATTTACATGTTCATCCATTAGGAAAACTTGGGAGTTTATTGGTTTCATCGATGAACTCTAACATTTAGCACTGATCATCTTTCTTTTTGGTGTGTTTTCGTGTCTATGACTTTTGCGGATTGTGTTACAGAACAACAGGGTTATCCTCTTTAGATTTGAAATGGACTATAGGAATGGGGCTGGATTTGATCATTTGTGTTCCAGGATTACTTTGGTTTCTCTTACCGAATCTATCCGATGATTGCTCTCGGCCTGTCCCAAACTCCCGGCGACACTCCCTCACGCATGAGTAGTCAGGTCAATTGCACTGGACCGCAATGACAGTTGTCATAATTGCGATCACATTCTGCCCCCTTTCGCCTCTTTGGATGCAACAGAAACTCTGGAACTCTAGAGTCACTAACACGAGATGTTGGATAGACCTTGGTTAATTGCGCTCAACCTAATGTGAGTGATCACAGTTCCCGATTGATTGACCAAAAGGCTTGTCCATTTTCACGACTTGACGAACGCAGAAAGCCAACAAAACACAAAACAAATGTAGCGTACATGGGAAAGTAATTGTTGTCTTTTTTAAGTGTATGAAAAGTTTTGCTTGAGCATTTCGAATGGTTTGTACACTAGCACTGGTTATTGTTCCAAAGATTGCCCAATGAAAAAAGTTCGTTCACCAAGATGCAACAATTTATAAACTTTTGAAGGATAACCGTTTGCGACTTAGTCACACTTGGACCGTCCTTGCAAGAGTTTCAGTATCCTTCACTTATTACTCACAGTCTTTCAGTGAAGCGCAGAATAGTAATTAGATAAGCATAAGTGTTACGTCAGAGATCTTGAACGTATTGTGACCCTAATTGTGAGATTCGTACAATTAATGGAAAGTTTCAAAAAGGAATGAATTAAATTAGCTCATGAGCACGCAGAAGATTTCAGATATGAAGCTGCTTAGAAAAGCTTCCGTGCAGCTATTAATTACATCTGAATCCAATATATGGCGTTGCGAATTAAAAGCAAATCAATATGGTGAGGCATAGAGTAGGTGGCAATTTTTCCTAATTCACTGATTTCATTTTGGCGACTGGAAACCGAAAGGAAATATGAGTAATTCCGGATGGAATGGTCTCATATAACCCCGACAAAATTGCATGGAATATGTCTTAGTTAAGTTACACAATGCTGAATGTATTCTCACTTCAGTTGTAACTGAAAGAACTATAATTTTAAACAGATTAGTAAAGTTTACGAATGGCATTGTTCAATTATTCTTGCCTGTCCCCTTGCTATTGTTGAAAATGTGAATACCGACAGATTCCGGCAAGCGCCAACCGAAACTGCTGCCTGTTGGGGCAGTTGTCCATTTGTCACACGAAACGCACAAGCTGAACCAAAACCGTCTCTGTTTGAAGCGAGCGTACTGCGCGCACTGCTGAACAAAGCAAACACCGTGCAATGTTCCCAGGGTCCATTTGCGCAAGTCGAACACACATATTCGGATAACAGGTCTACCCGTGGCGGCTTTTTTACCAGTTCCGAGGCAAGCGGTTCCACGCTCAAAACCAAGCCGTTGGTCTGGAACACACCAGATCAACATACTCTATCACCCGCTCAATCCCATCAGATAGGTGAATCGGCTTGGTCGCAAGGCTGTTATCAGTGGATTACCGCGTCTAGTCCAGTTGATTCGGATCAGACAAACAGGACCACCTCGTCTGCCTATCGTCGGGATAACGAAAACAGAAACAACAACAACAACAACAACAACAACAACAACAACAACAACAACAACCAAGGCAGGGGAAGTAGTCACAGAAACGGTAACGATAACATTAAAAGGGAAAACTGGATTTTTGGTGTCAGAATCAATACCAGCTCGGCCGACGGTAATCCGGGCCAGACCAGACACTATAGCCCCCTTATCAAACCGGAATATTCTCGATCTACACAGAGGCCTACACCGCGCGGCTTGGTCCAATCATCCACACAGTCCAGACCAACTTGGAACACGTCGACATACGTGAACCCGTTGAATTCCCAGTTGGTGAGTAGATATGAATCCCTGCGGCTTGAATAACGGAGATAAGGTGTATCCCCTTTAATATTTGAGTACCTACGGTGGAATTCTCACTGGGATTTTCACTTTATCAGAGTGTAATTAGCAGTTTTGAACTGCTTGTTGAATACGCAGTAGCCACACAAGTACTTCCTTAATGAGTTATGGTTGACTGACTGTTATTGTACTATGCTTAATAATTAACATTTTCTCGATAAGTCCACGCATAGGAGCCAAAAGGAGTACGTGGAACGGGCACTCAGGGTCTACTTAGCCATCACTCATAAGGCGCGCATAATGATTGGTTGAGGATTATTCTGGAAAATCAGAAGGACTCAGCTCACTCTGTCCGTAATTACTTTTTCGCCCGTTTGTTTGTCGTGATGACCAGTGTTAGAATGGAATGTGACAAGCTATATGTGTGCAACGAAAATGATCTCTTGTGACTGAGAGATTTCTATAGGACATCTGAGTGACTGATATCTGATTTTTCTTCAAATTTTCCGCGGCTTTGTTTGAAGGTCTGAATTCGTCAATGCCTATTTCATTCCCCGAAGTGAATATTCCCAGTGAGCGTTCAACCGCACAAGGGACAAAAGTATCTATTTGCAACTTTTCTATTTGTGAATACATGATCTTCACTATGGATAGCTAAACTTGGGTTGAAGCCATCGCGACTCTGCGAAAGATTGATTTTTCTATTTATTTAATATTTCGAATATGGATGGTTTACTCTGCTGCTGACTTAGCAATAACTCTAGGAAAACCGAACTTGCAACTGCAACGTGAAACTAATGCCAGATTTGAAAGTGCTAAGTGCGGTAAAGCTTGCAGAGTACTTTGAAAACTTTATAATTTATTTCCACTAGGTTAGCACAGCTGAAAGAGAAACATTTGCTGCTTGCAGAACCCTTCAGCTAATTTCTGATCAGAACAAACATCAACTATAGAGCCATATTTAGTCACTGTGTCGAAAACTCCGAAACCAATCGACTATTTGTGTCAGGCTATATCGCTAAGGGGAAACAGACCGATCGATCTGGCAGTCAATCGACCCAAGATGAATGCTCCCATAAGTCAGGGAATGTCTATGAATTGGACTGTTTTGCTTAGTCTTTTATTTTGGTTCGCTGTAGCAATTCAAAACATCTCGCAAACGGAAGCAAATGACTCAGCCATCCTGAGCTGTTTTTCGCATTCATCTTCTCCTCACCGTGGAATGAGGATTTTTAGGGAGAGGGGGTGGGGATGCTGGGGAATAGAAATGAAAAGGAAAGTCAGTAGTACCCTAATGTGGTAAATAAAATTCCCGAAAAGGTGTGCTACCTCCATGGGTAGGTGCGATATTGTAGAGTTCTTCCTCCAAGGTGTCATCATCCTCATAAGCACCCACACTCGCAACTTCTCAGGAGCTACTCAGCAAGCTTTCCGTTCTAAATATTCTTACTCTCTCTCTCTCTCTCTCTCTCTCTCTCTCTCTCTCGCTCTCTAATACACACACGCTCAAAGTGAACAACAAGGTCATTTTGGGCGTGAACTACTGGGTTCCGCAGTGCGAACTGTACAATGAGCGGAGCGGCACGCGAAGCTGCTTTATTTTATTGACAGCACCCGGTCCTTATGCAGCACTGATGAACTAACAGCAAAAATCCCATCACGTAGCCGATGAACGATGCTATCTTTTCGTATCGTGAGAAAAGAGAGACCAAAAACCGAGGGTGCAGTGAAAAAACCTTGCGCTTCAAGTAGAAAATTATTGGGCGATAGAAAACTGATCGAAACTTGATTTTGGTCGGGTAGGAATTTGGATGCCTTTCATCTCAAGTCTTTTATCACGTTCTGCCGGATCGTTCACTATAATCCCGAAAGCTGAACTTAGCGCAAACAAGTTTTTACCTTTTGAGGTTGAATCAGTATGTATATACTCCGTGAGAACCAACACAAACACAACGGAACTTGAAAGTATAGGACCTTATTGGATTAGAGCACTCTATGTCACGATCTATTGTATATTCATAATTCAGCAAAAAATGGTTGATCTTTGAATCTGGGTGCTTCATCCTCCATCAGAGCCTCTGTACACCTGAGTAACTTATGACAGGTTACGTTCTAATCCATATTATCAAAACGATTGGACCTGCTTCCCGAAGCAGATTTAATCAGTTCCTCTATTAACCCATTTCGCTCTTCAACGTTTTTTTCTGTTACGTAATTCGCATGACCTCTCACTTGTAGAAGCTGAAATTAATAGTAGAGGAATTTCGATGTGAGGAAGATAAAGCACCTGTAAGGCTATGGTCGGACACGTCGTTCGTTAGACGGTTTAGTCTCACTGGCGGACAGTGCGTCAGCATCAGCCCCGCATGGATTCGACGAAATCACGAGCGGCAAGACGGTAGATCGATGGCGTGAATCTACAGGCTAGAGATGAATCCTGCCAGTGGCATTCAAGCCTCAAGGCGTGGTCGTCCATACCAGTTCGGACCAACGAGTGGGTACATGAAATGGCAACCTATATACTCCTTGTTTCTCACAAAAACGAGATAGTTCGTAGGCAGAGCAGAGTTCCCACTAGAGCTGGTGGGACGGTACAAAACGACAACATCCATATTTTACGGTAGAAATATCAGTCTTTATGGTTGACTTAGATACTGACCACGGTCACGCCGTATGAGTTACTACCATTGGCTATTCATTAAGTCTAATCGGGAGAAACGCGAGTCCCGCCGCTCAGTTCTCAGCAATTCTAGTTGTTTCCCAGCCATTCCGATAGCGCCAACACAACAAGAATGGATTGATTCCAGTTCGGTCATTCTGGTCATAGGATGAGAAACTGTTCTTCAAGAATTCGATTGCAATCTGTGGCACGGACACAACTGCGTCCAGGATAACTGACGGCGTGATATAAAGTGTGATGATGAGTTGAAGCGAACCAGTGGCATCATTTTGCTTTAGCCTAATTACTATGACGTAGGACTCAGGATCGACAGTTCGGGGGTTTTAAGCCCTTATTGAATAACTAAGCATACTAAGTCTAGAAAGTATGAAACAGCTTTGAACAGTCCTCATAAAAGTATGGGTCTTCGTGACCAGTAAGTCGGTTAGCTGACAGGATGGGAAAGCATCTAGGCTGACAGTTATCCTACCTAGTACTCCATCGGCTGAGGTCGAGTCTAGAGATTCAGACATTTCACAGAAGGATCATGCACTTTGCCCGACCAAATTACATTTGCAAATGGCGTTCACCAACATGAAATAGTTTGTAATTTGAATGCCAAGCAGCACTTCACAACCAGGCTGGACGATGAATTCAATAGTGGTTGATTCATATGGAAATCCAGCTGTAGGCATTCTAGTTACAGGGTCATTCACTGTGACGGACACCCTGTGTTAATGTAATTTGGGCAAGTAAACCGTATGATCTATTTAGAAAATATTCGAAGTACTTTGCATGGCCTCACAGCTCATACGATGGAGCACACACGTTTTGGCGCTGCGTCATCTCATGTCCTAAAAAACTGAATCATCACATAAAGGCACACTTTTATGTAGGCTATTCAAAAATGTTTTGTGCCTT
This sequence comes from Fasciola hepatica, assembly GCA_948099385.1. Lineage (NCBI taxonomy): Eukaryota > Metazoa > Platyhelminthes > Trematoda > Plagiorchiida > Fasciolidae > Fasciola > Fasciola hepatica. The sequence continues at coordinate 50,500,296 of CANUEZ040000043.1, forward strand.
CTGACACTCATTACTGTTTGACATCCAATGAGGAAATACAACCCATGGATTGTTGATCGTGAGCCCTGTGCAATATTCACTTGGCCACTAAAAGTAAAGCCAACTGTCAGTTACATTTTCGGTCATGATGCACGGCTAGAAATATCATGTTTTTTTAGCAACGTATGAAGCATCAAACTGTGGGTTTCGAAGATTATTCCCAGCCTCTAAAACATAGGTTGTGGAACTACAAAAGTACGTTTCTGGTCACGATTTTTGCGTGTGATACGAATCTTCGTAGCAACAGAGTGGAATGAAAAAACACAGGGGACGTAATGAAACCGACGACATTACGTACGTGTGCTATTCTTCTTTTCGGTTCGCTGATCGATATTGGTTTTCGCGGGTGTGTTTCTTGCTTTGACCAGGTTGGAGGAGGACCAGTAGCGCCGAAAAGACCACGAGTGATTCACTACTTGGACATCGTGTGTGTGTGTGTGTGTGTGTGTGTGTTACCAACTCGCCACTGTCACGGTCGCAATACGTTACAATGACGTGTGGCATTTCTGTTCGGCCATGGGGAGATATCACAAGCACATATATTCACTCGTTCAGAAGCGCACATGCATACACTCTCAAACGCTCGCAGATTAGTCTTCCACTGTATATATGTCCTGCTGATCTACTCTAAAACCGCTATGGCATGTGGCAATAAGTGTACAATGTGTTCGCTTACTTTGTTCGGCGAATAGTGGTCCTTTGCTAATTTCTCTTGGCACCAGCGATGACCTAGTAAGACGCGACCGTGACCGTTGAAAACTAACTGACCACCCGCTATCCTCGAACAGACTCGAGGTAGGTAGTCCCCGCTATTAGGCTTGTTGTTGTGTGCACACGCATGTGATCGGAAGTATTCACCCCGCAGGTAAACTGGTGTGACACTATGCATCTGGAAACAAACTGAACTACATTCGGTCAGTCGGGTAGATCGTACTTCTTCGTCCTGAAAGGAAATCCAAATGGATGGTCATTTTGGTTGCTTTTTTCGCGTACGGGTCTCAGCTAAACTGCCAGTGGTAAATTTGGTGATATAATTGTGCTTGTGTGAATGAATGAGTGAATGGCTGGCACACAAAGTGGTAAAACTCGCTTAACCGGTGACGTTTCACGCCAACAGCTGATGCAGTTATCATCTCAAGCGTTCACGACTAGATCAACCAAATTGTATCCAGGGTAAAGTCTGATCCGCGTGGAAATCAAGCACGCACACAAAACAGTGACTGTCACACTTTGGATTCCCAAGATAAGTGACAATCTAACTGGATTGGCAACTCATCAGACCGCGTGCATAACAAACACATGAACTGTTGACCTTTTCTACTTTTTGATTGGCTAGCATGAGACATTTCTGCTTGGATTATCAATTCTGACAGATGCAATCAGGTAGGTTAGTTTGACAAGATGAATGACGATACAGCTCCATCCACACCCAGATACAGCTCTCATCTATCTGTGATGAACTGGGGACAACTGAAGTCAAGTTGTCACACGGTCCGGTGTGTTCTAAATGTGTTTTTTAGATTCCCATGCCACACGGACAGAAAACAATCTGAACGCAGTAGTGATCAGAAAAATAGAGCTGCACGGTTGATTTAGAATCAAAACTGTGGGTGACTACAGTGCACAGCATTTGAGACAAACTATTTAAGAAGAAGGGTTTAGCTGAAAAGAAAATTATTATTATTTTGGGAAAGAATCCAGTACAACCACCGGGGTGGATAATTTTAGCACTTCGTGTGAAGCGAGTGGAACGAAGCACGGTCGATGTATGGGTGGTTTATCACTATGATTTTAAACTGTAAACTGATGGAAATTCGAGGCTGGCGAAGCAGATCACCGGTGGCAGCAGACCGGTATTTTTCGTGTCCCTCACAGAAAACGTGTCTGTGACTATATTGCTATGGTACTGTCTGACTTGTTGGGAATCTCCGGGTAGCTCACTGACGGTTGGAGCGTCTGCTTTACGCAGTGACCGAATACTAGGTGTTTGAAACACGGGGTTGAAAGCCCCTACAACTGTCCGAATGTCGGGGACCTAGCCCTAATAGGATCACCCAGAGGGGTCTTTTTTGACGATAGCCTACTTACTTTAGCGTCCTTATCCACTGACAAAGTTGCCGTATCTAGCTGTTTCATATTAAGCAGTCTGTGTTGGCTCTGGTCGAAGCTGTCCTTGACTGTTTTTCAAGTCAGTAGTTGCTTTGTACACACGAATGGGTGGATTTTCAGTGCTTACGCCATATGCGTGGATATAGAAATAAGGAATCGGGAAATACATGCAATTGTGATTGATTTCATCCAACTCGACGGTTCCGTAAGTCTGTGGGGACCTTCATCGGATCAACTTACAGACGAACAAAATATAGCAAACCAGAAGGGTGATATAAAGAATTGCATGTAAATAGAAATTTGAACTTTGATAGTGTACAGAATGTTGAAGCAGCTTTCGAAATTCCGTTCTGTAAAGCATGATGAAGGTCTGAAATTACTCCGGAGGTAAACTGACCACAAGCACTGAGATGTTCATTGGTGATCGTATCAAAAAGTGTACCTCTGGAAATGCAGTTGCACTCGGATGTGTTTCATACATCTTGTCACCAGGTAAAGACCTTTCTATAAAATGTCAGGAAAAATAATTGGAGGGCTATACAACCAGTGTGGGAGAAAGCTTGTAGTCACAAATTCAAAATCTAACTGATTTAGGACCAAAAGTATTGTTTGAAGAAGAGAAAAAAAGACAAATTTGTAACTTTACCAAATGTCCGTTGAAGTTGGGTGGGCCGTGGTAGATTGTGGGAGAGTGCAACACCAAGAAATTTAACAGCTGAAGATATTTATATAGGTTCATTGTTTTCAGATGAGAGAGAAGTCACTTGATAGTGAGGGCTCTAGTTGGTTCAGTAGGAATGTAATGGAATGTAATAGCTCGTGGCATTCAGAAGCATTCAGCACAGGAGGGCGGGATGAGAATCGGTTTAAAACTTCGTTCATTTTATTCTGAATTTGTGAAGCTTTTTTGGATGTCGGTAATTTCCAGCCTAAAACTACATCGTCCGAGTATTTTTAGCCAATCAATGTCAAAAGGATTGGAAGTTGTTCAAACTACAAAGAGAAAGAAATTAAAAAGTTGCACCTTTTAAGATATCAGAACCACATGGAAGAGGAGAAGAATCTTGTCGTTGAAATAAGTGTAATATCTTCAGTCAGTTAGTCGGAAAGTAACCCGCAGATGTTTCGGTCTATACAGTTTATGGGTAGCGTACTGAACAATACTGATTCATCAAGACCAATAAGCGGGTTCTTGTAGTCTAAAACCACCCTTCTGACAGTCTTACACTTCCTGTTTAAAGCCAAAGCTATTGGGTGAGCTAGGCAAGCAGCAGCGTCAGGTGTGAAGTGCGAAGATCGATAGGCAAACTGCGTGTTTTCTTCAGCAGAACCCGTGTGAACTCATGGCAGCAAAAACCTCTCGATCATTTTGAGCATCACAGAAGTACGGGCTATGAGACAGGTGTTATCTTGTCTGAGACATCTGGTCCGTGACAGACATCAAATCAGTGACCGGATCGTTGACCAGTAATAATGGACATACCCAAAGGTCTTATTCTACACAATTGACCGTTGACTGGGATTCAGACCGACAAAGATATTTGTCTCTAGCAATCATAGATCAAAGACCACTTGACAACAAACTGTAAACTCGGGGTACCAGAAACGTCCCAGTATATAGTTGTGAAGGGGTAGCAAAAGGGTAGCAACCGAAAGATTGAACCGGAATACTGAATACTGGTCTCCTTATTAACACATATGTTAGTGTCGGGAGTATTTGTACCCTGCACGATTCCTCGAGTCCCACCCGGCGTGCTTGATTATACCTTCCACAAGTGAACCGTCAGGTTATTCGCGTTGACATTCATATGATTGTTCCAGAAAGTCAAAACCGGATCTTGGGCGTTTACTGCCAGCTGTGAAAAGAGTGACTGGAGGGGTGGTAGGATTCTGAATATCTAACAAACAAGATGTTCAACCTAGGTGCCTTAGAAATCCACTGATTACACTGACTGCATTTACTGTTTAAAATGCGATGACTTTTGATAGATGTACGCCTACAAAGTATATAATCAAAACCCCAATAATTTCTTCTCTAAAGAACATCAGTGCTACCGACAGAAGCCAATTTTTACAAGATGGCCAAAAAACCTGCAAAAAAATCAAAATTACCACAGGTCACTCAACCAAAGTTTCTGAACACGAAACATAAGTCTGCCGACCTCATCTGGTAAGATAAACAATGAATAAAAACCTCAGGACTCGTACCAGCTAGAATAAACTCAGTGGAACTCGATTCATCTAGGCCACGGTGGCACACAAATGTGAAACAATTAAAGCAGCTTTCACTTTGGTCTAAGTTGACGGCACTGGTAACTTGAATTGATTTTTCAAGATAAACTAGGACAGAGAGCAGGGCGAAGTGTCTGCCTGACTACAATCAACCTCCAGAGGAATCAGATCGTGAATGTGAAGGACGTGAATGGGCAAATCAGAATACGAATAATGTTAGGTCCGTGAAGCATGTTCTAATTGAGGTTGGAGTCCTTTGCATAGGATTGTTATGTAGATCTACTGTGAGGTCATTCAGTATATTTTTTGAACCGGGGTTAATCATGTCCAAGATAGGTTTAGATCGGTTCTTCTCGCCAATAACCGTGAAGTCTTAGGCTACGACATTCCTCCCTGCCATGCAGCATTTTGAGTTGGAAGTGAAGTGAATCGAACAATAAAGAGCAAATAAACAAGAACGGAGGGAAGCGCAGCGAATTGGGATCGACGCTAGTTATTCATAACTATGAGAAGTGAACCAACTCAGAATGGAATGAAGACACTTCGATAACTCGAAGTGGGTCGAAATAAGAACCACAAACATATTCAATGAGTGATAACGCTTCCACTGAACGAGTATTAGATTACCATGGACTGTATATCATTGATGCGTAAATGAGCAGTTCAGGTGTAATTGAATTAATTAAATTTGGTCGAGAAATTTGATAATTGTTATCTAGATTGTCTTGTGGATTGTAGCGGGATTAGAACTAGTTCAATGTTTTCTCTCAGGATCCGGAAAAGCATGAAGATCGGTGTGAAATGTAAGAATCAGTATCAACTAATGAGTTAGAACACTGTATGAAGTGTGTGTTTACGCAAACATCTATTTGGTGACCAGAATCGGCGAGCTCAATTTTTTCTGACAGTCAAAGATCTTGCTAATGTCACTAACGAAGCCAGACGAGTCATTCCAAAGGAAACACTATGATTTTGAGACAAAAAACACGCTCCACAGGATTATTGTGGCTCAGAGTGTATCACCTGGAGGTATCAAATATTTATATATGCTTCCTTCAGTACTTTTGTTATCGTGTTTTGAAAGGCGGCCATAAAATGCATAATAAATTTTTTGCATACTTTTTTGGCATAGAAGACTAATTAATTCATAGAATTAACGTGGACGTCTTTCTCTGGTCTCGCGCTTCTAGTTATTCACTGACAAATGACGGATTGTGATGTATTTTGTGCAATGCCGTCTGTATCACAACGAGGGTCAGTCCAGTCTTAGCTTCTGTACTACGTGTTCTTTCGCTCACTGGACATCTTGGTCGGATCCCGGTGTTGGGTTAGACCGTCTTGTGGAGTGCAAATACTTCAGTTTTTGTTTGTTCACTTTTTGATTATTTTCTAAGAGAAAAGTTAATGCCGGCCAGTTTTTCGGGCAAAACCGCAAATCCCTTGAAACCTCGTGTATGACTTAGTATGAGCATGATGCTCTGACAGAATAATATGCTAAAGCAAAGAAAATCCAAGTTTTAATGAACCACGATATAAACCTACGCGGCAAAGTTTGCCTAGAAGAGAGATCAGGGAGTGACCAAGAAGGTTTTTGTGGAGCACACTTTCTTCGAATTGGTACATGACAAATGGTTAATGTATCCGTTGAATTTCAATCGTCTGAATAATGCAAACTTCGTTCATTTTTCTACGAAAAACACTGTTGAGAGAAAATCTCAGACCAGTTTATTGCGATTTGTTTCAGAGAGAAAATGCTTCAGTAATTGTTCAAGAGGTGAAAAAAATCGCAAGGGAATACCAAAATTTTTCTTATCACTGAATTCAGAATAAGTCATATTGTACAACAGATTCTTTAAGCGTGATCGCTGAGAGTGGGTAGCAAAGGTCTCTGAATTGTGGGTGAATTTGGCGGATAAATGAAGCCTTGTTGTGCAAAGGATCTGTGTAATATTGGGAACATTGTCTCGTCAACAAATTTGTAGTTTCTCACCAGTGTTTTTCCTTCATTATTCACATATGCATTGTCGAATGATTTGCTGGTAGTTAGTTGCCTCAATCTATCAGTGCTGAAATGAAGGGAAAAAGTGCCATTCATGATCAACAGGGCAAGTCGAGCATGATGGTGTGCACTTTTTATTACAACGACTTGGAGGCTTGGTATTGTAATTCCGTAGGTTCCAGTTATGGTCTTGTGCTTTGTGAATTTCGGTCTCCCTAGTGGTGGTTTGATTTTTAGGGGAAAATCGTTCAACAAGTCTAAACAGGATCGAAAAGACTTGGGTTAGAAGTTCACAAGGTAAATCCAACAGTGAGTGCAGTTACTGGATGGCGCTTTAAGACAGACTGATCAGTGCTTGGACAATGCCAACTTCGGAGCGGCGTGTGTAAACACTCTGTATGTTCACTTGAATGGCCAACGCTGAGGATTGTAAGGCTTTTCTCCGTAGGTTACCTCCGATAATTGACTGTTACCTTCCTCTCGTAAACATGTTGAGATTAGAGTAAAGTGAAATATAAAGAAACAATACGGAACTTCAAAAATTTGCGGCACAAAATCTTGAAAATAGGTTTATTTCATCCAAGGACCCAAATAGTAGAATTGATGACAGAGTATTAGCAATGTGATGCAAAGTAGTTTTGGCGCCCACAATACTGGTGAGACGTATTGAATCGTGATCGGTTTAGGGTAGGTGGATAAATTTGCCTACCGTCTATCAAATCTGTCTTCTTTCATAACATGTTTGACAAATAGTACACTAAGATAACCGCTTCCGCTCCAGCTTATACCAAAACATCTTCATGGTACAATCCAATAATATTTGTTGCTCAAAGTTAGTGGATCACGCGAAAGCAACCTGGAATCCCATCAACAAGGAAGGCCGGACTAATATCTTTTTTTGAGCAAAATCACTTCATATTGCGTATGAGATTCAAATTAATCCGACCCTCTGTAAGACGGAAGTGGTTCAGTTCTTGAATTTATTGCCTCACATATGTTCAGATAATAAGACAGCTCAAAACAAAACTCAGTGCGTCGATTTTCAAAAACTCAGAAGAGCTTTTCCAAGCTTATTGTAGATCTAGTTTGTTCAACACCTAGAAATTTAAATTTATGAACATCTGGACAAGGAGACTGATCGGTCATCATGTATGTTTATCATGCAATAAACACGTATTTATCGCCTACTACAGCTGATCTGCTTTCGCTAATTTTGTGGTGAATTCTCGAGCTGTGCTTTACTTGCTTCGGGGATCAATAATCTCGTCTGTTTGAGTGGTACAGTTGTGGTGAACCATGGTTTTACCATCATAAAGTGGAAAAGTGCTTTTTTAGTAGGATCATTACGTCGAGCTCTTCTCTCCAGACCCGTACTCTTCACTCTTGTGTGTCATATTCACCAGTAGTGCGAAATGACATGCGGACGTCGATGCAAAGTTTTCCAAATACTGATGAAAGTAATAAACGGTAAAATTTAACTGAACTACCGGAACAGAGAAACTTTCGAATGATTCCTTTACCAAAATAGAAGCGCCTAAGTTGGAAAGTAAAAACTTATTCGCGTAAGATTAGACTGATGGCATTGTGATGTAAAACCATGTTCGAAGAGACGAAGCACACGAGAACAGTTCGTCGGTGATAAACTGCCTCACGTGTTTCAAATGAATTTATCATTTCACATAAAGTAAAAAATGGAGTATGAAGTTCGACTTTGTCTTACAAAAGGCAGCTAAAAGCTTGTCTCACAGTCTGTTCTTTTCATAACGCACCTTACCCACAACTTTTCTGAATCTGTTTAAGGATTTTTCTGTGTTGTGTTGTTTTTCTGCCTAGTTTATTCTCTCAGTAATCAGTTTTGAGAAGCCTCAAATGTCCAACTTGTTACTAGTAGGGATTTTTAGCATGACCGATGGTATCTACGGATCTGTTCTGGCCAGCTAGCTCGAATTGAAATCAGAAGGCACGCAAACGTTTTATTTCTTATGCATTCAAATACGACATTTTCATGTAGGTGAAGTGTGCGTAGAAAATCGTATACACATAGTTATTGATTCATGGACACAAATTTGTCAAACACTTTCACATGATCTAAAGGCAGATCATGCATGCTAGAAATGAGCAACACTACAGCCGGTATCCAACATTGCAGTAGGATGAGTCATACGCTCACCGTGCACTTGGTTTTGTATCAAAACGCCTGAATGATGATTGGAGTGTATACTGAACAAATGAATAGAGACTGGTTTATATGGAGTTCGGCGTATTGCTTGTGAGTAGGGCACATGATTACCACAGGGCCTCTTCTCAAAAATCCGGTGTCAGCTGTTAGTTTTTAGACAACATTATTGGTGAAAGATAAACTGTTATGTGTCCACCAAAAGAAAAAAAAGAGTTTCACAGAACACGTAAATAATGAAAAACGGACGAATGAATGGACTACGGGTGGAGGTCAAACAGCCTTCCTGGTGGACTTTAGACCCTATTGCTGCAAGTTTGAATCCCCTTGCCGCCGTCAATTGCTTTCCTCAACTGACAGCCCTAAACCGGCCGCTACTTTATCTCCTGAAACACTATGCTATACCTGTATGGTAAAAAGAAAGAAAATAGGAGAAGAAAAATGAAAAGAAAAAATGGTTTATCTTTGCGTCCCCTAAACTTCTGGCCAGCAATGCGTAAAGAGCACAAATTCTGCTCTGTGTTGAGCTTTGGTCAGGTTTAAACAGCCCCCAATAGCAACCGCACAAATTGTCTGTGTCGGCTGTCTGAGGGAGGTCAGCTTTCTGTTTGCTAATCCCTAGACATTTTGTTCAACACATTCCCAATTTTATCCTAGTTCATCCTAAATTTTACTGCAACCGAAAAAAAGAGAACAATCATTCAACAAAGAGGTTTTTCTAAATGAAACAGTCATATGAACAAAAAGGTGAGACTCAGTTTGATTCTTGGCTACCCGCCTTTGTGCCGATTCATTACAATTCGGCACTTTGGTTACCGAGACTGGGAAATTTATAACCTGGTTGAATAACGATTCTATGTTCACGTTGTCCCTTTGAGCACACAAAACTTCGCTCGAAACGAGTACGACCGGAGTGATAAACTGATGAGGAAATAATAGATAAACATTGTTTATTTTCCTCGAACTTACAGCAATGGGGCACGGTGAATAAGGAGGCGAATAACAAGTGTCCTATTCTTGGGATAACATTCACCTACTGGGTCGATTTATATTGAGTCCATTGACTGGTTTTTTTTCGATGAATTTTCTGCTAAGAAGTTTTTTACTTTTTAGCAGTAGGGAAACTTTCGATGATGAGCTTGATTTATACGGTTAGGATTAGCTTTTTTGATTTTTTTCTGACAGTGTGGAAAGCTCCGTGTTGACCTACTGAAGGAAGAATGAGATAGATGATAAGCCAAATTAAGTGAATTATTAATCTATGAAGACGAATTTGCACTCCAACAATAAAAAAGCCACATCAAAGAAGCAATTCAGCAAGGACGTGAGAGGAAAATCCACCACATCATGTGACTTGGGATTGGAAGTAGATTCACAGTCTGGCATGTGATTTCCCTAGGACGCAATAAATTACAATGGAATAATGTTATGGATTATGCAACTGGATCATTGTTGGCTTAAAACAATTTGTTCAAAAATACTCATGCAGAAGAGACGGTAGGAATAAATAAGGATAAAAATGGAGGAGTTTTACATAACAAAAGAAACATGGCAAATAAAAAATGGGATTGATTTTTACAAAATGATCGTAATGGCCGTGAACTTAAAGAGGGAGACAAGCAAAGCTCTTCTTGCAGAACAGTCCACAGTTAGGTAGGTATACTCATGTTCCGTAAACATAGAAAAAAAATCCAATTTGTACAACAATTATGTATGCTGATAAAAAGTAACACCTTCCTGAAAGATTGCCTTGATAACACTATTTTATTGTGAGAATAAACACAGTAAAAAGCATCAGGCGTGAGTCTCACCGGATAGTGATCTAACGGTACAATACAGACAACGGAATGGATAATACGAAGGACAGTATGATAGCTTTGCGGTTAAAGGAAGCTTATAGAAAGATATTACGGTTCTCCAAAGTTAGGCGGATCAATGTACAGGGCTGAATAAGCAACTCCAAAAGATGTCGAAAAGTCCAACGCGGATAAAGCACTAAAGGAAGGGTTAGCGAAGCCAAATAACAATACTAACGTATTCAGTAATTCTGGTGAGAGGGAAGAAGGTGGAAATAGGTGAAATACAAAGAGTCAACAGACTTGAAGTCGATTACTGATTGGTTATATGACGAATGGCTTTACTTTGAACACGGTCCGAGGCGAAAACTGAGAAAGGAAGATCCCCAGGTAAAATGTGATCACAGTGTTCAAAAAAGTGTCGTGTTTTTTGGCTTTGACGAGGTGTAAGAAGTTGGGATGGGGTATAAAGTCTTCTCAAATGGAACCAGTATGAGATTTCCTTCAGCTCTGTGCAGCGATTACAGAAGTGGAAGGATACCAGAATGGAAATGAAGATGCTGATGGAGAAGGAGAAGATCTAAGGATGTGGAGATTACTTTCTCCTCAAATATTAGTCATATTAAAAAGTCAAGATAAACCATGTCATCCATGAGTATTTGGTGTTTCCAGGCATGCGATAACAAGATGTGAGCTGTCTGCTTTTGCGCTTAGATTATGAAGTTCTGACCATCCGTGTTTGATGCAATAAAACAGTTCCTCAAAAGATCCCCGAAACTAACCACGTGGTTCAGGTATTGCGGTAACAGACTTAGGGTCACCGCGTTGCTTGCCCTGATCTCTGATTTTCTACTTGGATTATTTCAAGGGATTAAATAATCTTCCCATAAAGACGACAATTGTTTTATAACGAGTGTGCAAAGTGTTCTTAGAATCATTCTCTTCCTTACAAATTGGTTCAACAAGCAGCATCTTACGTACTTGTGTGCAAGTATGAACTTGACACCATTTTCTCGACGCCTAAATCCACATATTCATCTGAAGAATTTAGTGAATTTCAAGTTCTCGCGCTGTTTTGAAGAACTGTTGATGTATTTTTTTTTATTTTTCACTTTGTCACATCATAACAGAAAAATAGCTTTTCTTCGGGCATTCATGTTGGTGTGTTTTGATTGGTGGGCCAAATCGTTTGCCAAAACACAGCACTAATTTGGGGACAGAGTATTTAACGTGTCCACGCAAGCGCCACCGGCATAACCTCTATGGTGCTCGCCGCCACCATCATCACAATCATTACCAGTGTTGTTATCATTCTATCCGTCTCATTGACTGTGTTCGTTTGTTCGTTTTTTCCCTTCCTTGGTCCTTCGCTCGTGTTCATGCTTGCATGCATGCAAAAGTGCCTCTCTCTATGATTGAATTCTGGGAGGTAGTCGGATGAATCAAACCGGTTAGCCCGGAGAAGACCGTGCCTGAGCCGCTCCGAACCTGGTCCAGTTGAGCTAGAACTGGTTCCCTGGACTAATCGACTTTTTCCAAAGCATCTCTGACCAATTAAAGTCTGTGTTGGTGGGGTGATGTTGGCGATGTCTGGGGGATAGAATTCGTCGGTTGACTAGTTGATGAACAACTTGGTCATCCGTTAAGTTATCCAAAATGGTCGATCTCCTCTTCGGATCGTCAGTGTGGACTGTAAGTTCGTTTTCCCCACAGTCGAACGGGCGTGATAACCGACACACTGGTGACTTTCTGTCGCTAATAGGTTTAACGGAACAGATCTGACTGCACCCATTTTTTTGTCAGCTCCGGATACGGACGGATGCAAAGTGTTCAAACACTGCCGTCACGGAGTGTTGACAGGAAAGTACCATAGCATAAAAAATTGGCGTGATACGTCCATAGTGGTAGTATTATTAATAGTAACAGTAGTAGTAGTAGTAGCATGGATGAACTGTATCTGTTTAGCAAACCAACATACGCATGCGTACGAACATGTTATCGCATTATCGCAGCGGAATTATGCAATCGCAATCGACTTCTTGGGAATCGATTGAATCGTAATCATACTCAGATGCTTATTCACCTAAGCAAAATGTGCAATAAAGCGCGAAACGTAATACGAAGCGTTAAGATTGTTTTACCACCTTTTTTCCTTAGGGTTCATTTTCACCATCCAAACAGTGACCGTTGTACGTGCGCTTGTGCTTCTGCCTGGCTGTGGCAGTTGGAAGATAGATGACGATGACGTTTGAGGGGAAAGCATAAATTACATAAAAAGTCTCAACCTGCTGGCCTATTTTGGTGTTGAGTTTCAAAAGTACTTTATTTCTACTTTTTGTCTTTCCCGCTGTCATCGCAATCAACGTCACTGCTATCATACACACAGGCGCCTAACTTCAATTCTTTTCCGGATAATAAGGAACTTACATTGGGAAATCACTGTGAACTATTGTTCCTTTTGCGAATGTAATCCAATGTTGGTCTTTTCAGTCTACATTTTCTGGTCATGAAAAATGTATCTGTCATGAAAGAACGGACGGTCATTGATTAGGTAGAATGATTAGGAAAGGAGAACTTCACACTCTAATCCTCATTTCGTCTTTTTAGATTTTTACCTCAGGTGATTTGAACTGAAAATTATTTTGAATTATTTATTTCCGTTTTACAAATAAAATTTGAAAATAGGAGCTGTTTTTGATAGACCGATGGTGGTCGAGTGGTTTGGGGCGTCTACTGGCCACCCTGTGGGTGAGACGTTAAAGTCCCGACATTGCCGGTCACTTTGGTGACAGACAGTATTCCACTGCCATTCTGCTTGTTACTACTCTTGACCTACTAAGCCATAATGGGTCTCCAAGGCAGTTCTCAGTGTTTAATTGCCGGCTATTCATATAACGCAGTAGGCCTTTGAGGTTAAGGGGTATGCCACTTTAGCTGCACACCCGCAAGAGAATGTGCTGAATAAGACTGCTGCTAACCATGAGTGATCACATACTTATACTTGTCGAGCCGCCGAACCAAGGGCGTAGTCGACGAAATACTTAAGATTCGGACATGAAAACTTTTCTGAATGTGGGACTTCCTAATCGTGAGCAACTAGTCCCACGCAAACACAGACACACACATGTATATATATATACGTATTATATATATATATATATATATATATATATATATATATATATATATATATATATATATAGCGTATACGTTTACACATCTGTGGTAAGGTGGCGTTATCTGTCAAGCAAGCAAAAGGGTATGCTTATTTCCTGTTTCGTAATTGGTTTTGCAATTTTTCTCATGGTTACACTTGTGACGAAAACATGGACACTCATCTTGGCTGTTTCAGAAACTTCCAGTGGGAAGATGTTTGCTGCTTTCTTTGCTCTACCTGAAGCTTCAGTCATACTATAAAAAGAGGTTGTGTAATTTCGATAATCAATTATATTCACGATAAATAATAGCTGTAAATTTCAAATTTTGAAGTAAAATATTTTCAAAATGAGTCTCTCGTGAATACGGTGTTCCTCTCTCTTTTACCACGTACTCGACAGTTGATTTATTGGCCTTTGTCGGCAAACAACCTCGCGCGCCAGATAGCATTTCAATGTAAAACAAAAACTCACTACCCCAGAGTTCTTCGAATCGCTGGGGCAGAACCAAATCTTCTGATCTCATCTGCCACGCTCAGATGGTTTCTTGGGGGAGCATTGTGCACTTTGATACAATCGCATGATCACTGCTGAACAGTGTTGCCGTTAAAACTTTCAGTTTGAATACTACTGCATTCATGAAAGACCGGCAGAGAAATACCTCAGCTTCAACAGAATCTGATAAATAATTCAACAGTAATCTTTGAACAAACAACTGGTAATTACCATTCACCCTACCTGTTCTGATTCAATTAATTATCCCACAAATATATGAAACATCCTGACTCCTTTTTTTCTATTGAAAAATAAATAAAATAGTTGGTAGAATAAGTGCCCTCTTCAACTCAGCCTACCCAATCGTCCGCGGTAATAACTGATTCACTTAGAAACGAACAAACGTTTGTCTCGGTATATCACTCTACAGTGTGCTTTCTTCACTTACTATACGACTATATATAACATCACCAGAAGAGAACAGAGGCCAGCCAAAGGTAGTTGACTAGAGAAGTGACCGGTGTTGACGGAAATTTAACCCGGGACATCAAGGTGTGAATTTCACAGTGCTGGCCGGTTGTCCTGCTTGTGCAACAACGAATACCAGAACCGGAAGTCCATTTTCGGTGCTTCTGAGTAAAGAACATTTTTCGGCATATTATATACAACCGTTTATCTGTTTCTAAATATAATATTTGATCAATTAGCGGTTTTTAAGTCTGAGGTTGAAATTTTCGGAAAAGGATTGAACAAAAACGTGCTCTAATTTTACCATAGACCCTTTTTTGTATCTGTTCCTTGATACGTACTCAATTTCGGATTTGTCAATTAAAGTAGGCTTATATCACTCAAACAGATCTACTTGCGAAGCAAAAGCAAAGAAAATGGTATGGAATAACCCAGTCCGGTTTTTATTCGAAATAGTTATTCCTCTCTCATTTTTTCCTTGTCACCATTGTACAGCTTTCATTTTCTGTGGCATGCCTTATTCATATTCAGATGCAAACTGGAACCAGAGATCAAACGGGACTGGAGAATTCCGGTTCCAACGCAAGCAGTCTGGCTGCGTTATCCGGTTCCACTGGACTGCATGAATGTACCGGCGCGTCCTTGAACCTCATCCAGAATGTCACAGATACGACAAAGGATTCCGCTGCACAGTCCGCGATTACCCAGTTGGCTACCGCGGCTTCGTTTTTTACCAGGCAAGTGATGCATAGTTTCGAATGTAAAACTTGTTCGACACTTATTCTGTTTCCTTCTGTCAATGTTATATCTCCTAAGTTGATAACAGTTTGCATTTCAGCTTGGAACATTTTGTAAGTTATTTCATTTATCAATTGATCAACAATATTGCAAAACTTTCATACAAATCTCAATCTCTGAGACCGTGTTTGGCATCCGAGATACAAACCCGCTAATTTACTACAGAAGAAATCATTTGTGGTGAGCTTCAATGGGACGAGTGCAGATGACCTATGGCAACCCCATCGGTTCTTTGTGATCAGTTACTCGTCAATAAACAAAAACATCTGCATTGAAATTTACCATCACAATTTCAGTAATTAGTCATTTTAAACATTCTACTTAATTTTTACACCCAGTTCTAGACAACCTAGGGTAATTGCCGGCACAGAACTGCACTCGCTCACAGAACAGAACAGAACTAGAGTCAACAAAGTCGAACTATTCGGAAATTGTGTTTTGATTCCTCTGACTCATGTGGCTTAATAAATTTAGAAAAATGGTTGCTCCTATTGTGATGAACGTGATATGAAATTTAGGAATTTCAGTCATGTTCCAGTGTACGAGTGAGGTTAAAAATCACGTTTATTATTTACGTCGAAGAGAACTTTGACCACGCTTACGGAGAACAATAAAGATTCAGGACCATTGATTGGTGGATAGTCAACGATGCAAGTCGTAGACGTGCCTGCATAACCTCAAACGACTGACCAGGTAGATTTCAGATTCCAAACGAACAATATTTATTAGACTTTATTCAATAGAATATAACGTGAGTTGTTCTTGATCGTGGTGTTGTAGCATTGCATTTACTTTATGCTTTTTCTTAAGGTGGTTTTGGTTCCAATTAGAGACATACTTCTGGATTTTAACAATTTTAAACAAGGGAATAAACTTTTCGGTTATATTTTGTTCACAATTGTTATCCTATTGCCTATGAAGAACCAGATATAGAAGGCCCGTGCATGAAGGAAAACTACCTACATTTTAATTTTATGTGACCGGCTCCTGTGAGAGGATGAGCTGACTCCATGGATGTCTCAAATGCTTTCTGTCCGTGAGCGTGTGTGTAGAGGAAATGTTCGTAAACAGTCTTAGTAATTCGGTACGAATTGCCACCACTTCTAAGAGATAGCAAGGCGGGCAATCACATCTCCCCACGGAGTGCTTATCACGACCGGTCATCAACGAGCCGGTTGGCCATGATGTCATTCCAGACCTGCTCAGAGTAAAAATGAGTGAGGACAAAGGTTTGGGTGAAGCGGAGGTTTGTACGAGCAAAACAAAACTCATTCAACTACACCCTCGTGTCAGTTGCAAGTCTATGCTAGCACACCGGATGTGAAGGGTTTCTGTCATAACTGGTATTTCATACTGATGACAGGGCAAAATTGCCACGCATGCCTATAATGATTTACATAAGAATGCGGGACGAGGTAGTGGAGCGTTTCGAATAAGTTTGAGGACAAATAGGATTTCCATTTCTCGATACTTTTAAATTTATTCAATAAACTCTTAGAAGGGTAGAACATACGGAGAATTTTTTCACGGCCTTTCTTATATTTGTTTGGTTTTTCTCATCCAAACGGGCCTTGTAGCTTTAGTGGAAGAATAGAAATTAGAGAAGTACACTGCACTTTTGTTTCAAAATTGGAATGGCTGTAAATGGAGTGACGAAATAGGTTATACTTTAGTGTGTATTTTGCTGACTGTCACTAACAAAGATACTTTAGCCCGACTTTTCCATTTATACAAAAAATTGTCTAAAAGCTACTTACTAGGTGCAGTTACTTTGACTGGACATTTTCCGGTATGTAGTGAATGTGACGTGTTTCATGTAACTAAAGCAGTTTGAGCAAAAGCCATTTGGCCTATAAGTCCATCTAAAATCCTCGGATGATTTTCTTTTCAACGCAGGTCTTTTCTTACTGGCTTTTACTAGACACTTTCCACATCTGAAGTCCTTGATATTTCTACAAGTGTATTTGTACAAACAAGGCTCAGTTTGACATTGCTACACCATGAGCTGTATTAATATTTTCATTATTACGTAATATTTTCATGCGTTGAAAAAAGGAATGCGTTAGCAGTACCCATTTCTCAGTTTCATCGTCAGCAAATCTCCAAATTTGTTTTCCGTGAGCATTTCTTATTTTTAACCTTAACTTAATCATTTGGATCAATCCTAGCCCTAAATTTCCCATGGGGATTGGAGTGCTTTTGTGAATATAAGTAATACTTATTCCGCTTCTTTTAAATATTCATCATTTAGGGAGCTGAGACTCTCTGATTCGGTTCGTAAAAACAAAGAATTCATAAACCACGAGATGCGAACATCTCGTTTAATCGCATCAAATGGGAATGTAAAACAAGCCAGCACCTTCAAAGTACAGTAGGAGGAAAATTAAAACAGTAAAGTAGGCTGGATTGAAAATTGGTATAGAGTGTACCGTGGGAGGGGCTGAGGTCTGTTGGGTTAGTACCAAAGATAAACAAAAATTTTGTGTCAATAGGTTTCATGCTCGGAAGTACTGTTGATAAATTATCATGGGCATCTCCTAGCCGAAAGCCAATATTTTTGCTAACGGGTTGCGAAACTTTGAAAGGTTGGTTCAGGTCAACTGCTTGGGCTACTGTGATTAAATATCGTGCAATCGGGGAAGAAGCCGTGGATTTTACTCAATTGTGTGTGGTTCCAATGGGTTCCACCGTCGATTTTGACATCCTTTCGGGCACGTATTCTGACATTCTTTGAGCTGAACAGTGGTCCATTCCACTTACGTGTACGTCACCGTAGCTAGAAGTGAACTGGAAGGTAGTGTGCAAGACTTGTGAGAGTGTGCATATCGTAACCTGTCTTACGTAATTATTGTTCATTTATTATTAACTATCTTATTCAATACCGCCGAATCAGAGATGGAATGTTACCGTGATCAGCGGTCGCAATATCCGGGCCAAGAGCCTCCGAGTTATTTGATTACTGCCTGTCAAATACTAACCTTTACTCATGAAGATTGATGTTGATTTTAGCTCAGGTTGGTGGTCCATAACCTGTGCTAACCTTTACTTAATTGAACCGCGTTTATGATCCAACTTCTGTGTGTTTACCATTTCTCAGGGTTACACAGTCGGTTTATGGACACAAAAAGCGGATGTTTCGAAAGTGTATCCAAGTTTGACAACAGAACGTTAAATTTCCCATAAGAACCTAGTGCACATCGCAAAAAGTAACTAACTGCTTTAGTCAGTGTACTGAAATTTTTCAAGTTGAAAAAAGGACAAACCGTATTCGGAAGAACTTTAATTGTCAACAACTGAAACAGCAATTTCCGTTCACCTGTCGAGGAAACAATAAGAGGCTAGCCAAACACAGAGATAAGAAAAACGTCGGCTCATTTTTGAAATTTCCCCTCTTTATTCGACCATTTTTGCACCCTTTGTCCTTCTTTTTTTCACTGTCTGTAGCTTGTTTTTGAACCTTGACAGACAGATAATTGTTTGTTCAAAGAGTCATGTAAATTCATGACTAGTCAACGCTTAATTATTTCAAATCAACCTCGGTTCAACTCATCCATAGTAGATTTCCTGGCATTCGTTAGTCCTCTCGGTTTCGGGATTGTTGACATTCATCAGTCAGTCATCTCTAACACACAGTTTGAGTGAGTTGGTGGATGGGTTGGTGTGCGAGCGGGTGATTTTCCGATAGTGCGTCAATCATCTAGTCCGATTGCTCACGACTCAAATCACATCCTATGGACTGCCTTACGATCGGCTTCCATCCATTCCCAAACTGCACCTATCCGAACATCGCCAATTCTTCCCCTTCCGCTGACTTTCTTCTGCCTATCTTTTGTGCTTAGTTCTGTCTTCCGCAATCAAACTTCTCCTGTTAGTAATCTTTGGTCGTTGTTTTGCTCTTCATATTTCCTAACGAAATCCACTGACGGACTAAAAAAAAACTAACTCTTTTCGTGTTGATCAATAAGACGTGATCGTGGTTAAACGAATGGATGAGTAAATGTGTGCGTGTGTGTGTTAGCGTGCATTGGGTTTAAAAGATTTGGATTGTCTACATGAGGGAGGTCATGCATGAATCTGTGAATCTTTCAGATTTTGCAGACACATTCTTGAAGTATTTAGTCTTGTTTGCATTTCAACCGAGTGCAGGGTGCCTTATGTGCTTGGTTTAATGAAGACAAAGTACCCATGCGGGTAGGGAACTTCACTTGCCCTATGCTCAGGCAGCCACACTCCAAAAATCGGGCCAAATCAAATCAATCTACATCACGGAAATTTTATTTTGGCTGCTTCCTTGGGTTGCGAACAAACCCGAACGAGAACATCAACAGCAGCAGCTCTCTTTTTCACGGGGAAAGCAAGAAAATTGTCACAAATTCCATCACCAAAAACAAGGTTTGCTACTGTGCTGGTAGCATTGGCAACAAAAGCAACGTCAAGACAACAATTCTAACTGCATAGAACGTAGTCGGAGAGATGGGTGAGAGAACTTTAGTCTCGAAGATATCTAAACCAAAAGCTAGCCACTCAAAAGACAGGGAAGTAAATAAGTAAATGAATCAGTCTACTCGAACTAGAAATGTTTGATCAACTAAGTGCCACTTGTTTATTGTGTGAACAGAAGTCATAACAAACTGGTCTTTCGACTGTGTCTATTTTGGCTATCCAGATAAATTGGGGCTGCCATTTCCTCGTGCGAGTTTTGGGCGAACCCTCGGGGAAGGGTCATGCTGAGAACAACAGGACTAGGGAAATATTTTTGAATGATATCCTCTCTCGTTTTTCTGGAGCTTCAGTTAGTCCTGATTAGCACTATTGACTGTAAATGATGATTAGTGTCAATTCTAGCGGTCATTAACTCGGTTGACACGCAGATGAAAACTGGAATCCAGTATGAACAATCACACATTAGCACCGCGTTCGCCATACTTTCCTAGCGTCATGAGCTTACATCATTTTACGAAAGAAAGAAATGCGTTTAAGCCTAAATGACCTCAGCTCTCGTTTTTGAGCTTGTAAGGTCGTCGTCCGGATAAGCTTCATAGATGATAATCACTCACTCCTCACAAACTAAGGATTTTGCACGTACAAGCATCTTTGTCAGAAATGTGCCATAAACCATCATTTAAAAGTACACAGTGCGTAAAAATGAAGTCTTTAATTACGACGTAAGCAGAAAGGCAAACATGGGAAATATTTAAATCAGCCCTCGTCTGACAACTCATAAAGTGATCAGATATTCTGACCGTTCACACAAACCCTTTTTTAGCTCGCCCTCCACCAGGATTAATTCCCATAGCACTTTAGTATTTTGGCTCCTTTTGACCACGTACTTGTAGGCATTTGGCTTGTTATTTTCTGCGTGTCATTTTTCCTGTGTCTGTATTATTGATCCCACCGCTGTTTCGATCCTAACATTCTCCGGTTTTTTGGAGTTTTGCTGGGCCAGCATTTGCTCAAACTGGTACTAGGCTTCATCGAAATTCCTGATGTCCCTTCTGTATGTGGTCCTTCTTGGGCTGACGTAATCTGCTCCATATGGGACATTTTGCTATTCCAAAACGTTATTGGCTACAATAGCATGCTGGAGATAACCAGGTGCTGTTGGAAGAAGGGCCAGCAAATTGCTCGAAGATTTCAAGAGTATGAAATTCAGCAACTGTTTTAAAAGTTACTTTGCACTGTACTAGTTAGTTTGCGTATTTGGTCTTTGGCATCGACAAATTGATTTTCTGCAAAGGCTTGCAATATCAACTCTCTTTTCACTAACAACCAGGTGAATACGATAGAAGGTTGTATTTCCTATAACATAAAGAAAATAACCAATATGTATCTTTGAATTCCAGAGCTGGACAGCGGCTTGGTACTACAAGTGTGTCCAAAAAGAAAAGAAAACCCTCCCAACCCGGTGCAGAGGTTGACACTAACAGTCCGAGTGCATTGAATCAAAAACAGCAACACTTGTTCAAATCATTGAAAACCGCGTTCGCTGAGGCAATTCATCATCAGCCGCCACCTGCACCGCCAACGTTGTTCAAACAACCACCTCTTGGTTCCTATGCAGTCGGAAAAGTGAGTTACGTAGCAGGTTAGAATCGAAGTTCATTGAGGTGAATTTCCTTATGGAAAATGTGCACAAATTTTGAGTTAGCACAAATGAAAATCCAAAAGGAAAAACCCCACCATCAATTTTCCCATTTCTGAGCATGGCTGGTGTTCCCACCAGTCAGCCCATTTGGGTTTAATCAATGTCTGACTGGGGAGGAGACAAGTCCGTAAGTTTTATTTCACACAGTGAACAATGGGTTTTCGAGTGAGACCTTTTGATGTACGGTATCAAAAGGTAGTTTTCGAATTCAGCCGGCTGCAGTTGCAGATTATTTTACTCGTGTTTTTTCGGAACTGCGTTAACCTCTTTGGTTAAAGTAGTGAAATTCGATTTGAAGTTGCTTTAAAGTAGTCGAAAAAATGCAATCATGAACTAGATCTTTGAGGGTGCAGTCTGAAGCATCGTTCGTTAGGCTGCCTAGTCTCACTAGCAGAGAGCATGTCAGCACCTGTGCAGATTCCAAGTCGGATATGGAGCCAATGGACTCGCGAACCACAGGACGGCTGATCGATAGGACGAGAAAGAATTACCGTTAAGTGGTTGTTGACCATGTCACCGACGAACCAACCAGAAAAGACGTTACCAAATACACGTTTGAACCAATCCATTTGTGCGGAAAAGACTGACAATGACTCTTTCTTTCCTAAAGAAACAGAAGAGGGGGTAAGATTCAGTTGCTTTTTAGTTCCTGTATTCGGACCCATTGAATAATTAAGTAATATGCAGGAATAAGACTACTTTTTCCCACGTCCTTTGTAGAAAATAGCCAAAGAAGTTTTGAAATCGTTATCTTACATTTTTGTGTTTGTGCTAGAATGTTCCATATGCTGAACAATTCTTTTCTACAAGTAAGCCTCATCTATCTCCTTCACATATAAAAAGGAAAAAATTGAATGTGGATGAATGTAAGCACCAACCTAACAGAATTTATGCAGGCAGTTTCATAGCCTAAAGTTGGATGTATCACCGGATTCTGACTCATTTCCGGTTTGTGCAATCTTATTCGTTCTTATTTGGTCCAATATGCCGATGTCAAAACAACAATTGGCGCAGTTTTTCTTCGCTGTATTTTTTGGTGTTATCCAAGATACAACCAGAAAACTGCTTTGAATAGCTGTTTTAGATGAACTTCCGATTTAAGCAAAAATTGCATCATACTTTCGACTTCGCTTCTGCTTTTTGAGATGACTCTTGCTGCATGCTGTGCTCGCAATATTTTTTGTACAAAAGGTTTCATGTCCGGTTATTTTTGCGGCTGGAAGTGTGTGCCTGTGTGTGTGTGTGTGTGTGTGTGTGTGTGTGTGTACCTGTGTGCGTGTGGGTGTGTGTGTGTGTGGACCGGATATTTGGCTTTATCAGTGTGGCGCATCACCGTATAGTCTCCAAATCAGCGGCACCGGGGCTGAGGAACGAAAACCAAATGTTCTTATCAGTTGTAAAATAAAACAAAGCCGAAAGTTCCAACCGAACTTGTAGTCAATCAAAATAACTATTTTATTACCCAATTGCGAAGTGACAAGTCTGTGCACAAAAGTTAACGAAAAACCTGGCTTAGTCATACAAAAGAACACGACAAAACTGGGGATGTTGGTCAACTCATTCTTATTCTGACATTCATCCGCTTGCCCTAGACATTTTTACGGGGCCCACAGTTATGTATTGTCGAATTCCCAAGCTCATTTGGTTTCACGAAGTATTTTATTCAGATTGATACAAAGAATATGATAGTGCAGCTCAAACGTGACATTTGAGGTACAACCATTGGCGTTATTCTCTTTTGTGAAAGACCACGGAAGGTTTTACCAAGCTGTTCAACATTAAGTATTTGTTAGTAAACATATTCGTGAAATATCTGGCACTGCTTGATTTGGTACATTTCCCAAATCAGTCCGCGGTATAACTGTATTATTTAGTCCACGCTCTTTTAACATACGTGTCATTTACCGATATAGGCTATTCCCGTGACGGACGGATGTTCTTACAGTCACTCAATACGCATAACATCAACCCTGTTGTCCATTTACTTTCGACACCTAATCACTTCATGGTAATTATAATACACGACATCCGACGGACGCATGTCATTGAAACACGTTGACAACACAGTCAATCTTGTCACTATCGTAATCAGATAGATCATTCCATCATTGACCAATATTCGTCGCCATTACAGTTGATAATACCAAAATCACCACAAAGAGCAACCCTCAGGTTAGCCGTTAAAAAGTTGATATGACGGTTATTTTCATTCGACATTCGACGCGAAACGGTTGTAATTCGTTGGTATCATTTGCCTCATCAATACGATTTGTAGTTTTCTCTGCACAATGGCGTCTATTACTTTACCGTGTTTCAAAGTTCACATAATATACGATGAGATAAAATTACACTCTTTAAAATCTTCTGAGTTGGATTTTCAATGGTAAGATATATAATTTATTTCTGAATTTATTCAATGCGAAAAATTAACATTCATTTTCGCCACGGTATAGCATAGAAACACCGTGGAATTGCCTTGTTATTGTTGGACATTGTCAAAGTTGCACAAAAACTGGATCTGAACTGTGATTAGTACATCAACAACCTACTGGCAATTTGTAAAACCCTAATTTGAGTCCCAGTTGAGTCTTATCAGGGGGAGAAACAGTTTGATGCACCAAGCAGTATGAGCTCTCAATTCACTATTGAAAAACGATAGAAGCACTAAACTGACAGTTTATCTTTGTAAGGAATCATTGGAATTGCATATTCGTCAGTTATCAAATAGGATTTGAATCCTTGGCGATAGACTATGAGCTGAAAACCTAAACACCTTGGTTATCCAGATTGCTGGATACGAACAACACATAATGAGGTCTGTGCTTGAAATGTGGAGTCTAAAGGACAGTCAGTCGACGAAATACATAATGGATCATCCCTGGGCCACTGGCCTTGAGCAATAACAGTCTGCAGGGGGCTAAGCCGATTGAAAGCATTTCGTGACTAAGAACACGTGTGCAGCACTGGTGTCCAGCAAACCGTTAAGAACCAGTTAGTGGTTAGTCCAGTGGTTAGGTGTTATACTCAAAATCGTTCATCCTTGGTTTGCTTCTCGATGGGGACCCGGTCGATGTGCACCGGTTGTGATTCCCCACCAGCCACATGAATCAACAGCACAAGGTGGCTTTGTGGTTTTCAGCCGTGAGTTTACCATTTATACTGCGTGATTATTAATGTCTTCCATAGAAACCATCTTCTACCATGCACGTTAACCGTGAAACAGTTAGTAGCTCTATGCTCCCGAGAGATTCAGCAGTGGATGTGAGCTTTGGTGCTGCTGCAAACTGAATTAGCTCAAGTCCAGTCTTGTCAGATGACAGCTGTTAGTTATTGCTAAAAGCATCACGGTCGTTTGGTTATTCTGTTTTCATCAAGTGCTTGCATTCTGATAATAAAATTGACTGGTTGATTTTGATTAGTATTGTAAAAGTTCGGTTGTTTGGCTTTTTATCCGGAAAAAATCACCGTTCTTCGTCAGATGCAAGAGTTGGTGTGTTTCGAGCATCAGACGGATATATGGCCCCGAATCGAATCCCCGTCCTTGTCCCTTAAGAAAGATAAATGTTTCACGAACCAATCATATTTCTTTTTATCCTTCAAGCGACAGGATTTAATATCTACTAAATGTATCTTTCGTTTTTGATATCAATAAACTCAGAATGTCGGTAGTCCGACATAGGACTGCCAGGATAGTTTTTTTCTCGAAATTGATGGCAGCTTTGTAGTGTTTACCGGAAATAAGAGAACTTTCCCCGTCCTTCATTCCCTTGAATCCTAAAGTTGGTTTCGTATACTTACAAGATCTTTTCAGTAGCATAACGCAAGCCGTTTGACGTAAACTCGTCGGTTCTTGAAAATCTTTCAACTATGTTTACATATCACATACTGCAAGACATGACCTTTTCCTAATATCTTCAACTGAGGAACGCTGGCTTTCTGAGTTCAAGGAGACAAGCCGACTTAGTTCACAATGAACTTCACTTGATGCCCAAAGACGGAACACCGGATACCCCTAATCGAATCAGTTGCAGCCTCAAAGCCGCCGTGCTTCGTCTTCAGAAAATCAGATACGAAGCACTTTAATCAAAGCCTACCGGACAGAGTAATCAAGTTAGTTGTGCCGTAATTATCGCGGTTAAGTTACCCAGGTGTCTACTAAACTTGTGAACATTTTCGGACCGGAAACCCATATTACCAGTATGCAGTGGGAGGTTGGAACCTATGAAGGCCGTCCACATTAAAACGTTTCATATCCGGTCACGAGGGCTAGCAATTTAGCAAATATAAAGATATACTCGAAACTGCAGCTCTATCCGGGATCACTGATGACAGCTTCTTCGAAACTAGCTTCCTCCTCAACGAATGGGGACCAGTTGCCGTGTATCACCCCGATCGTCATCCATTGTCATTCTTCCTGGAAATCACTTGTGCCACCTTAGATTATTAGTTTATTTTTGAATTTGATTATAACTGAACCTAAAAAGTCCAGCCCACAAATTAAGATTATTAACTCACTCAATGTAATAAAATTAAACGGAGATTATCTGCAGACTGTTGTTCAAACCGGCGATGGACAAAACGGTCATCATATCAGACGAACGAATTTGGAGCCACAGATGCGAATCTTACCACCACGGGTTAACATCTCTGTTCACGAAAATAATTTACGAGTGAATAAAAACAAATATTATTGTGAACTCACTCTACTCCATCGGCATTAGTTTAACTTTCTGTATACAGAATAACTTTCGTGAAAAAAATGAACAAAATATTATTGCATTTGTGGAAACAACGTCCCTCCAAATGGTTTGATTGATCATAAGAGCGAGTGGGAGAAGGCATTAACGGTAAGCCTTGTGCCACCGAAGAGTGACAGACTGGCAATGATGACAGAGTCTGATAACTTGGGACGTCAACCCCTTCTACTCGTTTTCCTCTTCGATTTCTTTAGCAACTGACAGATGGTATTCACAAAACTCATGGTCACACTACTGCATAACTACCTCCTTCTTATTCGGAACTATGGGAAAGGACCGGTGCTAACTGGAACATCACGATTTTATCGATTTAACGGACAGAACGTTTAATACAGTTGAAGTTTGGAGGAATATCCGTTACCAGTCGGCCGAAACCCATAAATACTGCATTGACAAAAGAAATTATTCCAGATCTTTGGAGACGATACTGACCCTGTCATCGTATGGTACCATTCTAGAACCCCAATTCAAGAGTGTTTTGTGCACTTAGTTGCAAACTGCGGCTAATCACAAATGCCATTTACGTTGGTTAAGCTTGACAAGATTGTCTGGTTTAATGTGAAGAGTGGAATTAGGCTGAGAAAATATTGGTGGTCTAAACAACATCGGTCGCATCCAAATCATTTTCACTTCACCAGATATTCTGCATCACTATATACACTGTGCCAAAATGCTACTTTGTCACTTTGTGAATGAAAATTTGAAGCTTGCATTATTTTAGCCGTTGTAATGTGGTGAATTTTGCGGTCACTTCACTTCCGTCCTAATTTCCTGGTCCCCACCAGTTCCAATTTACCGTTTTTCTTCCTTTTACCTGAGTTTCACAAGCTACGAAAAATTAGGAATATGTGAACAATTAAATGAGATAAACTGGCATTTTTGCAGGTATTAGGAAAATGAAAGCCATAACCTCCGTCACTAAGCCCTATTGTGGTTTATTATTTTACCTCTTTCATTTTTCATTTTCCCTGGAAATACAGGTTAAGGTTCTGCTACATTTAAACCCGTCCTCCAAATCAACTGTCTCCGACGTATCGCCATGTCTAACGGTTGATCGCCGACGAAAGCAAGTCGGCCTGATCGATCCCAATGTGTCGCATAATATCTCAACAAATCAGCGGCGAGCGGGCATCGGAGCACCGAAATTCTTCTCTCTGGACGCAGTTTTCACCGAGGAAGATTCTTTGGTAATCAGAAATCTGTTACTCTCCCTTCGTTTCCTTGGCTGATTTTGCTAAATTACCATGTGATCATGTGACGTCTTCTCAATTTTTGATTAGTCTAAATCAGATATAGTTCCATTCAGACAAAAGGATGCGGCAGGGGGACATACAAACGGTGAAATATCATTTCCAAGGTTGAAAACGCAAAGAAATTACCCTTTGGACTTTTATTCACAGAGGCGAACAAGCAGAGATGAAAAGACAATTTAGCTGGTTGTCTGTAACCGTTAATGCATCAAATTTGCTGATGTGGATAAAAACTGATCGGAGGAATTAAACCAATCAACACTTTTAGGGTAGTGTGCAAACATTGAGCCACGGAGTAGATGCGAATATCGAGCAAAGGTTAGATTTGACGTCGAATTAAAGGGAATCCTTTGTATACGGGAACAAGGTGGAGCATTCCCCCGTACGGAAAGGACAACGTTAATGGTTACATTAGTTTTATAGTTTCGTACTTTAACCGCAATTACTTCGAAAGCAAACGGGGTGGTTTGCGTAAACCTTTCCTGCTAAGTCTCAGTGCCTTCAGCAACGTTCTGAATGTGGTAATGGGTCCAGTTACATGCACTCTTCTAACCGAGTGTTTTGGGAGAGCGTTAGAGATGTTCTGAGAGTTGCAAACGGATGCCAAACATTCGCTGCGACTCGTTTGAGTAGGAGTTTTGTCGTGTGCTCAAACACCTGAGCACTTTAAGTGCATGGAATTTGATATAAAACGATAGTCTTTGACTAAAATACCAAACTACTGTTGGCGAACAATAACCTAGTTTGTTTTTGACCAGACCTTGACTTGTGCTATCTGGAGCGAATTTCCGCTGTTGCTAATAATGTTCACTTTTGGGCTAACCGTGATTTCATTACCTTTGAATAGAAGTACCACGAAGTCCTCTACCTACTTATGCTTTTGAGGTTTGAGCTAGTCACAACTGTTGGTAGTTGAAAATAAACGAATATATCTGGGTATCCGTTCCTTCTTAAACTTTCCTCTCATTTTTACGAGCCGTCAACTTTGTTGTCTATTTAGCTGTTTGTTTATCTATTTGTAGGTACAAATGTCTCGGAAAAATGTTGAACAGAATGAAAGAACATAAAGGAACTTACGTCACCAAAACCTGAAGTGGTGGCTTTTCGTCAATAGCATTGTACGGTGACAATTGATCACACACACCCACACAACAACAACAATAAGCTCGTGTGATAAAAGTCTCATTTAAAAAGGTGAAATTGGAAAAAGGGCACCTCACAGTGCAAAGAATTCCAGAATGCTAAATTTATTTTAAAGCCCTTCGAGATTATTATTTCGAACATGCTGGATATTATAGAAAGTGTTGAGGTAGAGCAGTACAATAAGTGTATCTCAAGGGGAAGAGGTTATTTAAGAAATGGTTTCTCGAGCAACGTCAATGTCGAAGTAACTGATAAAAACCATGATAACACTCTTCCGAATCTGTTTTCATCTGGCTCGTCATGGATCTTGGAGTATTCCCGTAGTCTCAATAGTTTTAAATATTTGTTTCCGTTGTAGCTCAGGTTGTCGGTTCCCACGATGCACTAATCGCTAGATTTGGCTTTTAGATCGCAAACATCTCATTACCAATAGGGGTGACATTGTCAGTGCATGTCAAATGTTTTGATTGCTGTAAATGGCAAGCACAGATACTTCGCATCAAACTAATACAACACACATGTGGGATTGGACAAAAGTTGGCCAATGAACCACTGTACCTACATAAACTCACAATAGTGACTATCAATCTTATGATAGTGGATTCTACTAGGCAACTTCCAAAATAGCGGCGCCGATTCCGTTTCTTTTTTTCGTCATCTCGTTTACCGTTGGCCAAGAAGAAGACAAGGTCTTGCCAAACTGTTTTTTGAACATATATAAGAGTACTGAGAGTTATTTGTACGAGGAATACGAAGGGGCAATGCTTTGATCTACAAACTCCAATGATCGGGCTTTACTGTTTTCGGTTCACGGAACTTATTCAAGAAAACGCGCAAGTCAGAATAGTATTTGTCGGAAAGTACATTTTCCTAACCGATTTCGAAAATAAACAACCCAATCGTGATTGAAGTTACCAGTTGGACAGTTTGAATAGTACGTATGCGCATGGTAGTAAGTCACCAACGGAAGGCTCAATTCGTGAGGTGTGACACACCTAGCTCGGCGTGTAGGAGCATGTGGGAAACAAGCGAGAATAACTGGCTTAGTGTGTAGGGTATTGTGGGAAACGTGATTCGGCATATAAGCCTGAGATTACCTGATGCCATTGGCAGTTATTCCGGTCACAAAAGAATTGATCCGTGTAGTCAGGTTTCAGTCACGATGATGAAACAATTAATGATGAAACAATTCTTTAACGAATTACTGAATGTTAACCCTATTCCAGTAGCAAGGTGTTCAGGTCCAGCTTAGAATTATGAACGGTTTGCGCGCAAAACGAGATTCGTGCTTGCCGGGCTTTATTTTCGGTCTCAGTTTTGGTAGATATTCACCTACGAGGATTTACAGGATGACAGATAAATTACCCGTATATTAATTCTATGGGGTTCTCAGGACAGGTGAACAATCAATAACGCGTGGTGAATCATTCCAAAATCAGTTCTACCGCACTCTTCATGTTGTCCAGTTATACGAATATTGTCTGATATTAACAAAACAATGGATGACTCATTTCTATTTCAGAGTCATTTGATTCTAGTTAACTTCGTGAAACGATAGTCGAAAACTGTTAACCCATCATCCTCCTAAATTTACTACATATAGTACATGGCCTACACTGAAAGTCGACAAAATGAACGGATAGCACTTAGCTAGTAATGAAAATTCACTTTACAACAAACTAGATTCATCAGCGCACTAAAGTGACCATAGCACAAGCAAACCGTATTCAAGTGAGCAGTGTTTGATCGTATCTCCAAACAGTTTCACTTCACAATGTGGACCTTCTATCAGTTGTCACCTTTAGAAACACTATACAGCTGTCCTCCCTTTTAGTGAAGTAAAGTGTCACCCAGTGATTTAGGTCCATTCCACCAAAATGTGCTTGCGTACCCTGCTTAAAAACAACCTGTTTTTATGTTTTCTAGCACCCAAATTCAACACTGTGTAT
Organism: Fasciola hepatica; assembly: GCA_948099385.1. NCBI lineage: Eukaryota > Metazoa > Platyhelminthes > Trematoda > Plagiorchiida > Fasciolidae > Fasciola > Fasciola hepatica. The sequence continues at coordinate 50,530,807 of CANUEZ040000043.1, forward strand.
TATTAGACAATAGAGGACTGCCAACCTAGTTACTCGATAACTCATTCCGTTCCCCAAATTTTTCCTGAGGAACACATTCAGTAACCGTACATCTGACATCTTTTTATCGCTACACAATCCAAAAATGGAACTACGCGGTGAAATTTGTTCACCTACCATCTATGCATTCATTTATTAGGTACACTGATATTTCATTCTCTAAGCGAGATTCGTTGAAACAAGAAAACTTTTTATGTCTGTTCAAAGACGAGTGGAGATTATCAGCTTTTTTAAATCAGAAGGGAATCCATAGCATGAAATTGTTATGCAGGAAAAGCTTTCAGATATTGCCTAGAAATATTTAAATTGAAGATGACTGTGTCGGTCTTGAAGTCCATTTTATCAAATTACTTAAATTGAAGCCTTACAGGTTGATATAACCTCACTTGTTTTTCGTACGAAGTGAACGACTGTGAGTCGAGCCCCTAACCACAAGCCAATCCATATGGTTCCAGATGGCTCATTTACCATCCTAGTAACATGATATAGATCCCTATCGTCACCGGATTTTGTTCTCTAGCAATCTGATGCACGCACAGCGATCGACTTCCGTGACGCAAGAGCTCTATATCACGCAGTTTGTACGTTCGACAAACTGTTGAGAACCAACCGGAGTAGTTCGGCGGTCGGGTGTTTGACCAGCTGTCTTTCACTGCTCGATGGATGTGCAATGTTAGGCATTCCTAATAATTCAGATGGAACAACCGTGCGAAGTGTTTCATGGTTTTCCATGGTTCGTTTGAGCGTTTATATTGAACGGTTCTATATTACATTTACATTAAATCTCATCTACTTGCCCTGAACGTTATTTCGATAGATTTATATGTATTTCTGTTGACCACTGCTAAGACTTTTAGAACAATATCCTAGCTTCCAGGTATGATGCACTTTGATGTTGGCAGATCCGTGACTTTCCATAAAGAATTCCTCTTCATATGTGCCGGGCGATTTTGACAGCAGAGACCGGTTGCAGTTAGTTTCAGCAACCAGTAAAAAATCCTTTGTTGTAGATATTCTCTTTCAAAAGACGAAACTAAAATTAAATACAGGGGAACGTAATTTCAGATCATAGGACCAGGTTGGTGGAGGAATTATGGGACTATTAGAGTATAAACGATCCACAAATACTGATGTCTGAAGGCACTGACAATTTTGGTCTAGATAATTTCGTTTGGGATGCTCAGTAATACATTCACGATCAAGTACTTTGATCAGAGATGTGCAAAAATCCTCCATTCTGTTCAAGGACCAACAACCAACTATAACTGTTCGCTTCAGCAGAAACTGTTCTACAAAGAGGTCTATTCTTGGTTATTTGTAGTACGTCTCACAATCAATATCTTATTCAAGTAAGTGACAATTTGTTTGCATGTATTGCTGAGTCTATTCGGTACTTTCCGTCAAGGACAACATGAACGAGGCTCGTTTTGTACCCTCTCGGACCTGTAAGCTTGAGCAAGATAAAGGCCGAGTTAAACCAGCCACTGGCAAACAGGACGGAACTAGAGGGTCAATAATCTGCCCATTCCGGGAAAAGAAATATCCGCAGTACTTTCGCGTAGTTTATCCATTTTTGTCACGTTAGCGACCTCATCCAGATGAGCACATTTGTCGATCAGGAAATTAGGCACGGAATGCAAGTCAACTGATTTTGAATGCAGCACCATCTGGATGGCTTCGTCTCATCTTTGTTCCAAGTAGAATGACACAGTGAAAATTCCGAAACAACATTGGTAGCAATAACTCACATTCATTCTCAGCACTGAAACAAGAGTTGAGAAGGTTTCTGAACAGTATCCGAACTGTTTCGGAAGTCTGCGGTTTTGTTTCGAAGACTGGAAATGACAATAAATTCAAACGAGTCTTTCCCACATTTCAGTCATTAAAAAATACGAACTGCAATGCCTGAAATTTGTTTTTCCATGGCTTACCGCACAAAAGATATCGAGTTCTTCCAGCTGATTGCAGGCACGCTTTTTTGTCCCAGAAAATCCACTATTGAGTATTTTGCAAAACTTGGTTTTAACTGACCACTTCGTTTTGTTTTCCACGAGAATGATTTCGTCCTTTTTGTCAATCACAGATTTGAAGATATGGTCTTTTAGTTTAAATAATTTAAATTTCATTCTCTGTGTGGTAACCGTAAAGCTCTAGACTCAACTCTCTCTGTCTCTCTGTCTTTCTCACTCACGTACACGTGCGCACCTTGTTCGAATGGAGCCTCATCTTTTGCTCATTCCACTTGCAGGCGGAATTATGCTCGTTCGCTCTGACGGACATTGTACAAGCTGTGGTGAACGGCTGTGACGGATGTCTCATTGCCTTGGGAAGTGGAAAATCATGTAAGTTTGGTCATATACGATGCTATGTTGGTTAAAATGTATACTTTCGTAGACTAGTAAGCAAAAATTCATGATGGATGAGTTTTTTCTCAGTGAGACCATAGTTGGAGGAATGCGGTTTCGACGATATGCAATCTATCACAGATCAGCTTATTGGGTCATTCAATGAAAGGATTCATTATTTGTGGCTATCTGATCTAATAGTGTACGATACTCAAAAATCATTTGTGTCATTTACGGGAGACGAACAAGTTGGCGAAATTATTTTTCAATCTGTGTTAGCTCTTCTCTCTAGTGACTTAATTTGAAGTGCTTTATTTTGCTCCCAATATGAAAACAACATGTACAACCTGGTGAACACAAGTGTGACATTTCCATTTCCTGTAGACTGCGGTCATAAAGATTTTGGTCGTAATTCGCATATGACGGTAATTTAGTTCAATACTTTAGGCTATAAACGAAGAGTTTGCTTGTCGGCATTAGACAGAAAAGTTTCCAAAAAACCGTCGGTCAGCCTTTCAAGCAGAATTATCCACCACGTTATCGATGCAGTCAAATGCCCAGGATTCAGAAGAGCCGTGGACAGAGAGAACGCAGGCTCTACGCGAGTTTTCTGATGCTACCCAAGATCCAACAGAAAAGATGGATATCTGCATCCTCAGTTGCCCTGTTGGATGCGCTCTGATCGATTCTTCTGGATTCCAGAAGCCATGATGCACGGAGGTGCCTTAAACGTCAACTGATTCGGAGCTTGAGAAATGACAATGAGAAGTGGTGGATTGCTAAGTGCAGGGAGATGGAAGAATTTGCTGCGATTGGCGACAGTTTCAACCTTCCTCGTCTGATTAGACAAACCGGAGGAGCATTTTGAGAAGCAGTTTAATTGGCTTTTGTCCTCGTCAGATTGCCTCACTAGCTCAACGGATTCAGCTGTACTAGTAGATATCCATCCTCCGTCAGAAGCAGACTTTCTGCGGGAGATAAGCTATCTTAAATGACAAGGCTGCCAAACAGGATGGGTCGACTTCGTCTGTTTTCAAAAACGATGGCTCAGCATTATCGCTGGAGTTGACGAAACTCATCGGTTTGATACGGGAGAAGGAAGAAATTCCGAAGATCTGGTGAGAATCAGTGATCTTACTAAATTACAAAGACAACAGGTCCTACCATGAAAACCACAATAACGTTCGCAAACGGTGCTCAAGCGAGAACCGGACTGCATTTAGACCTGGCCGAGTTTGTACGGATCACATCTTCACTTGTTGACAAATTTAAGAACGTAGTCACACCTACCGTAGGCCTCCTATCTCCGTTTTTTCTATCTGAAAGCGGCTTTCAACTCAGTGGACCGCACGGTTCTCTGGTGCTACCTCTTGTTGAAGAATGAAACAAAGAAATTCGTCTCCATCATAAAGTCTGTTCACATGAATAGCCGAAGCCGAATTCGGGGTTACCGTGCTCTTTCTCCCGGGTTCGTCACAAAAGTGGTGTACTTCAAGGCTGCCCCATTTCTCATTTTCTTTTCAACTTTGTGATTGATATGGCCCTAGAGACCGGACTTTTGTCAGGTGAGGATAGTCGCATTGAAGCCATCCCGAGTGGAAGTGCCAGAGCTTAAATATGCGAACTACACAGCTCTTCTAAGTAAAGATCCACGTAAGCTGCAGGCTTTTCTAGACAGCTTGACTGACTTTGAAACAATGTTCGGTATGCTTTTTGCACCTTCAAAGTGCTAGAAGCTGTTTCAGCACTGGGTTGGTTCAACGCCATACCTTTCATTGTCCAGGGAAGCTACAGACCGGGTAGACAGTTTGTGTTATCTGAGCAGCTGCACTTCGCCCGGTGGTTGAATATCAAACGAAGTGTCTTTGCGTATACAAGAGGCTCGTTTAACTTTTGCCAATCTGAGTCATCGTTGTTGTCAACATGACATCCGTTTATCCATCAAGGGTCAAGTGTACTCTGCAACAGTCAAGCCAGTGCTTTTGTATGGTTCGGAGACATCTCACAGCGGGTGGGAGATATGCAAAGATTGTCGGTATTTGGACACCGATATCTTCGTAGCATTGCTTGGATATGGCGGGAACACCATATAATCAATGCTGAGGTTTGGCGGAGAGTCTTAGTTTCACAAACCAAGCCATTAGACGAAGCACTAAAGCTCACCGGGTTAGGATGATTGGGACATGTGCTGCAGATTTCCTCTGGTCGGGTCCTTCTGCTCGCAGTCTTCGTTGAGGCGGTTAACGGATAAAAGATGAGTAAGGGTGGTCAGTCTACGACATAAAGGAAAGATATGAGAAACTTAACCGGTAACTTGGCCATGTAGAGTGCATCAGACTTCATGAATGGGTTCCAAGAGACCCCTCCACACTCTGTGGCTATATACGTCAAAGGAAGTGGTCATGTATCGCGGTCAGTGGCGCTTTTGTATTCAAAAACTCTCTTCATCGACTTGATATTCTTTTTTGTAGTTCTATAATTTCTTTCCAATTCTGTCTTTTCTTCTTATTTCATTTTGAGGTTTCCGCTAGGAGATAGCAACTAAAGCCACTGCACCCAGTGCGTGGTTGGTAGTTGTCTGAAGTGAAGTAAACTGAACTTATTTCCTGTCAGTTCAGTCGTCACGTGGCTTGAAGGTGTGTTTTGGATGCAAACATGAGTAGACGGATTTTTCTTCTCGCAGAACTCGTTAGTTCTAAAACGATGCATCTACCCATCGTGGTTTGGAGGACAACTCCCGTATGATTACCCTCGCCGTACTAAATTACATAATTGCAAGTCATTGAGAAAAGTCGAATATTCCAGGAAGATGCAGAAGTTCTGATTACTTCTGTTAACTTATGAGACAATGATAAAGTCGCTAATTTTGGCAGATTTGTGCAACTAAGAAACCAGAAGTCTCATATGCAGATCACCAACATTTTGGTTTTGAAAATGCACTGTGTCACATCGCACTGAGCTCTCAACACGTCCGCTTCACCTACCCAATCGTCTCCCTAACTAAATGTGTATTATGAACGTGCGTACACCGATAATGATGATGATGAGGAGGAGGAGGAGGAGAATTATCGAGCAAACACTCGTTTACCACCAAACCGCTTCACTAGACAGATAGATGGCACTAAAAGTGTTCATTTTGATGGCTTCTTGCTTCGCTTTCCATCGTCTTCAAATACGGCTGGCGATTTCATCTTTTTCACCATAACAAATAATCAGATAATCTCGATTTTCATGCTTTCTCCAAATCCTCCGTTGGTTTGCTGCGGCTTCTTCATCGATTCAACAATCACAATATACCTGGAGCGATGTTTCGAAAGGAAAAACACTTGTCCCATTTTGAATCCCACACAAAATGCGCTTAGTCCAAATTTGACTGAATCCTACCCTTTGCCAGATTGCACAAATAACCGAAGTCAAAAGATCATACTATTCATACACACACACACACTCAAAGTCCTTATTTCATGAGCATTCCGTTGCAATAATCGAACTGCAGGTCCCCTCAAGACATCAGGTCGGCACTGCAAATACATTTTGTTGTAATAAAACACGACCACCAGTCGATCTACAGCTAGGTACATGTTGAATACTGACGAAAGGTAGGAATTTCAGACAGAAATTGGAACATTCAGGACTAACGAACACTACAGGTGGCGAAACTCGTTTGTATCTCGTTTGATGCCCTGGTTATCGATAACATTTTCATGTTCTTTCTCTAGATTTACGATAACATTTTCCGAGAATATAGCGCAATTTTCTTTCACACTGGAACAACTGTGTTCATTAGAGTAGTTGAAGTTGTCATTTCAAATATCCTTTGAAGAACAGGAGGCTGAAATCAGCTGCAGAGCACACTGATTCTGTGAACCACTGACTAGGACATATTTTCCGACGCGGAAACCTCTTATATCCTGTGACTCACAGATTACACAGAAACTGGTCCGAATACGTTCGCATGTTTCTATATGGATAATGTGTTCGCAAAGTGTTGCTCAAACAACACATAGCAGTTTTTACGACTTTGAATCCGTGAGAAATGTTTCGTTCAGATCAACACAAGAAATGAACTACAACGTTGCACGGGAGGTCCAAGGGTTGATCTATGACATTATGCGTGTGCGTGTACGGCACAGCTTAACAAAAGTTGAGAGCTATTTATTCATAACTGAAGATGCAAGCCGTTCACATGAACTTGTTCTTTAGTCTAATTTCATTTATTAACACAAAAAGAAATTCAGTGGATTAGAATAAAAGTGAATAGTCGTTATTACCACATCTCGTTGTAGTCTACGAGTTTCGTGGTTTATTCCATCAGCGAATTACGAACATCACTTTTTGGCAGGAACTAACTCAATGCATAATAGATAAGAATTACGGGGTACGGCAAAAGAATCAGTTCAGCGCAACTAGCAATGAATTCGTTCCTGATTTCTCTAATGAAATTTTCGCTCAACACGGAATAATACTGTGAGAATAAGAATCTGTCTTTGTGCCAGTGGTGCAATCCAAGACAACCGTTCACTGCTTAACGTGTACAATTTTTATCCGGTTATTAGTGATCAAAAAATAAAGTGAATTAGTTCATAGTTCTTATTAAATTTTTCAGTGATCATGTGAAATCACTTCTTGAAAATGTCTTTGCAAATATATATATATATATATATATATATATATATATATATATATATATATATATATATATATATATATATATAGATTGAGACTCAGGCATCATGACCGATAATTATGGAAATAGAAGGCTATAAATAAAAAGAATGTGGACTTTTTTGGACTTATTTTGAATTTCGTATACTTTTCGTTTTCCGACGATCAGATAAAACGTCTGCCATGATCGGTGATCACAAAAAGAGTCCGGTTGGATTTGGTTTGCTTCCTTGTGCTATCGCCTGGTTGTTTCGTCTTATTGCGGAACAAAAAGAACGGACCGGGGCTAGGTTCTCCGTCCGTGTTTCTGCTGTGGAACTGGCCGGAGATGACGAAATATTGCGTGACCTATTAACAACAGCCGCCCAAGGTTAGTGCCCTCCCTGGCGTTAGTGCGTGGGTTTATTTGTTATTTTTTGTCGTGTATCAGTTTATATGAACTAATGCTTCGCTGACGCATGCTCAGGTTCATCTTTTACGGTTTTATACCTTTGTAATTGTTTTATCAAGGCTTTGACAGGGCCCAGCCTTACGGTGTACCAGTGCTCTAAATCACGAACCATATTATCAACTTCTGTATGAAATTCATTTTTGACACGACCATTAATCGATAAGTAAAACAGTGACAATGACTGTACTTCTCCAAGGGAAAAATGTTTTCTAGGTCTTTTGCTTCTGTTCCCGTTCCTGTAGTTCTCATCTAGTCTGATTATCAATTATTTCTCCCTTTTTCCTGCTTTAGTTAAACCACAAATTTTTCCCATCTAACTCAACAGTGCATCCGAAGCAGTCTTTTCCCAATAAGAACATGTAAAAAACACATCAGAGTTACTTTGCAAAATTTGTATCCGGGTGGATTTCGCGGTATCTCATCGGGTGGAGGCCACAGACAATACAATAACGAAAACTACAATAGTCAAATAAAATTCGGGTGACAGGTTCACTAACGTCATGTTTCCATCAGGACAACACCAGAGAAACGAATAAGTCCTTTTGTTAGCGCAAACTAGGCTCCCATCTATGGATCGGAATCGCCTCGGTAAACTGTAGTAGACGTGAATTGGGGGCCGAGAAGCTGAAAAAGAGAGCATCTGTGCGGCCGATCCGGTGTTTCTTATCTAGAAAATGAAATGCTATGTAAGAGGCTAGTGACTGCCTGGCCGGCGACCTCTGACCGTTTGCCTCCAATCGGTTGAGACGAGTGTCCGTCCACAGTTGTACACTTTCCGCCACTTTCAGTCGAAGACGCTTTGCAGTTCAACCTAGGTAGGTGATCGATCACCCACAAGTGAACATGTTTAGTTTGTGCAGAAGAAAGAACATATTCGTTTCCCTGGAACCGCCTCGGTGAGAAGGTGACCTTTTTAACCTATCTTTAACATGCACCCGATGAGATACAGCGAAATTTATCCGGAAACAAACAGTGCAAAGTAACTTTGCTGTGTTTCTTTTTCAAATAGGAATTGTACATTTACGACTAAGGAAGCGTGACATAAGTGCACCGCGGCTTTACTGTGTAAGTTCAGTCTATACACTATATCCCAGAAGTAGTGGTGCGTGGGTAAAATTTTACAGTATGCACAAAGAACAATATATCGGAATCGCAGAAATGGGTATTTTTGAACTAAACAAATTCACAGTTCTCGATGAATTGGCACATAGCAAGACTCAACACTGACAGAGTTCTACAAGATACCAATCAATGAGATACCAGTATTCGATGACCTTGGACAAACAAAACGGAAATTTACCCAATTTTAACAAAACATTTGTGTACAGTACTCATAGTTTTAGCTTTGTCCATCGAGCTCATCAGTCCACGAAAAGCTGACTCTATGTGAAACGGATCTGTCAGCTTGCATCTTGGAGTTCCTTTAAGCAGATGCTCACGTTTTTTAGTTCTACTTTCTCGCAAATGTGCGTACTACTTGTTACCAAATTGAATCATTCGAAATCCATTTTTTTCGAGCTTGTTGTCAGACCAAACCCCTCACTGTTGCTACCTTTCTCCTACTTGTTTTTACAACAAGGTGGGAGTTTTAGGAGTGCCAGAATAAAACAAAACTGGTTACGTAAGGTGAGCATGTAGAGGAATCGGCTGAAACTTTGGGTAATAAGATGTTTTATTTGAATTTAAAAGCTTGTTTGATCTCCATGTTGTTGATTTAAAAATGAAATTCTCCTAGCGAAGAAACAAGGAGCTCAACAATGCCCTCTTCAGTAAAAGCTCACAAGTACTGTTAAATGGCAGATCAAAATTTGCAAATACCATGTGGTGTCAATTTTTCACACTTTCAGTTTGTTTCTCAAATGCACACCTTTTCCCAACCTCTTGTTTCAGTTATCGAATGATATCTTTTCATTGTTGTATACTATATTGGGTGCGCGTATCAACGAGTCTCATATCGAGAGAATAACCAAGACAAACTTCTTCTATTTCATTGTTGTTCATGTCAAACACGTTTGTATTGGATTTTCACTACGACAAGCGATCGGGCTGTGAACCTTTTCATTACTAGTTAAGTAGATGAATATATCAGAACATCGATGTCGCTTACCTATGACAGTTTTTGGAGTGGGTGTGTAACCCGAACAAGATATTGACAACAAAACTCTTGTAGGTTAGACTCACTTACTCAATTGTACATTCCTGGGTGGACATGAACATTGTAGCCTTCTCAAAGGCTATACTTGCTTCAGTAAACCAAAACCCGAGAAACCTGACAACAACATTATTTCTGTCGTGATCAAATGTTGTTTTTACTCCAATAATTTCAGTCTGTACGTGCCTCTTCCGACTAATCCATATATTAAGATACTGAATGAGACTGGAAAGGACAAAAGCCGGATCAACTTACACTTCAATACAAAAAGGAAGTCTTTAGGACAGACTGATTACGAAGGGCCACTCACGGTAGCTGACTCACTGTCAGAGTTCCCGACAATGATGTTACCGAACATAATCAGTGGGTATGCCAATATTCTGTTAGCTGTTCTCACCTAACTTGTTAAAAAATCATTGTTCTCGGGTATCACGAAAACTTTCATAAACTGAGGTCGTCGGTCAACCAAAATGGCATTCACGGAATCCCCGGCTGCAATTCAAGGGAGATTTACAAAATGCCCTTCTGACAGTGAGGTACCTTTGTTGTCATCTACTCTACATGAAGACAATTTCAGCCTTCTTAATATTGTATATGTGTTCAGTTACAAGCTTCTTCACGATCACTCCTAACTGGTCGTTTAGGTTATCAGCTAAATTATGCGTGCCTCTCATGATCAACTCCTCTCATGATGTTTCGTCTTTTCAGACTACGAATTAGTACGCGTAAATTTGAGTCTTGGTTGATTAGTCACTGAAATAACATCAAACTATACCGTGTATGCCTAGGCATATTTTGTTCACGTAAACTAAACGCATAAAAGGCAACTCCTACAGCTTTTACTGCCACTGGTCAACCACATTGAGTTCGGACTCAGTAGTACTGATAATCCGACAAGACCTAGACAGCCATATTGCTTTCACTTGAACTTCGATGAGAATCAACTGTCTACACAAGCCATTTCTGATACACCTGAAATTTACCCAATCAGCTTCCGAAGCAGCCGGTGCCAATGCACCCAGTGTCTACTTACGAGAAGATCCCATTTCTGGAATGCAGTTGGAGAATCAAAGTGAACTCCGGGCACCAACAGCTGAGAAAGCTGCGTTCTTTCTGGACTGTGCTTTGGCCTCGCAAACACATCCGACCGTGAGTGTCGAAACGGCTGTCGAGGCTAGCGAGTCGACTCCGGATGGACCGGAACAATCCAGCTCATCTTCTCACCTGTTTTTCACTCTGCACGTCTACCAATATCGGGTGGAGAAAAGCGGATGTGGTTCGGGAGGTGAGTGCTAAAAGTGGCAACATGTACGCGCAACGTAGTTTACAAGACCGATAGAACAGACCTTCTTGTCCATAACAGTCTAGGGAGATTTTTCACGTATATTTAATGTCGTCGGTTGGTCTTCTTTGACAAACCATTTTGACCTGTACTTATATAAAAGACCACATGAAAACTTAGCTTACAGAACATAACAGCAAAGAATTGAGTGATCTTGTTCATAGAACTAAAACCTGTCTTTAATTTGTACACAAATATCCTGCGACAGTGATGATGACGAAGTTCGTATGACTGAAAGGAACACTTACGTTCGGTATGACCCTATTTATCTCGTCGGAGTCATACGAGTTCTCATTAGTGCCTGGTTTACCGTGAGGCTTTTCGTCATAAACACTTAGTTGAATGCTGATGATGAATGCAGGAATTCTTCACTGATGTATTCGTAGGCGGAACCGAGCGCACGAGCGAGATAATCGACGGTCTGCAATGTACAACGCGAGACAAAAATAAACGACGCTTCACCCTGACCTCGTTTTCCCGCACATTTCCGCTGCTGTGATCTCTGACAAAAATGTCCGATTGAAAAGGTCAAAAGCAGAATACAAAAATCCATCATACAAAACTTCATAACGAAACAATGAGATACACTTTAATTAGAGCAGATAATTTAAAAAAGTGACAATAGCACAGGACACTCTATTGAGGTGTGTTATCTCATGGAAGATTTTGCAGAACCACAAAAACATTTGAGCCCGGGGAACAAGCCAGTTAGTTTGGTTTTGGATATGGCAATTGACAAATCGATGACAGCTGGAATCACGTGAGTCCGAAGCAATACAGCCCGTGATGTACCGTAGTTATCTTATCAATCCCGATAATATTCATTCACTTTGGTTGCAATTGTGCAGCTTACAGAAATCACACCGAATTTTGTATGCGCATTGTATAGGCGAGATATATTTGTCGTACCAATCGGGACTCAGTGTGCTTGAGATCGCCTGGATACACGAGAGATTGAGAAAATCCTTACGATGGTAACTAAAACGCAAGGGGCCATTTGCTCCTAGAAAGCGAACTTATCGTACGAAAAACTAACGAAAATGAACGAAAGGATGTAAATTCGTCTAGCCTCCAGTAAAGCAAGCTTCATGTCACCAGTGAAACCTTTGATTCGAGTCCGTACTTCTGAATGAACGTTACAAAGAACGTTTAAATCTGTTTTGTGGACAAAAAACAAAACGAAAAGATACGCTGCTTCCACGCCACTGGGCAAAAACGCTTTCAGGGGGCAGAAACACAAGCAGCATGGAGGGAAAGTTGGGGAAATGTGGAGTTTATCGACGAAAAAAAGTAATTGGGATGGGTCGGGTGCTTAAAATTATTATTGGTATGATACGAGCAAAGAATCTTCAGTGAATAAAACAATGATAAGAGCTCAGTGATGGTTTTGGTATCCTTCTCGGCTAAAGGCCAAAGTGAGCTAGTTAACCTGAGGTTATATAAGATTCCCTTGCGTATATTATTTGTACGTTGCTCCCGGCAGAGACCAACAGATTATGAGATGATGACTTGTTCTAACACGATAGTGCGAATTTGCACCTCTCGTACACGAAAAAAATGGTGGCCTTTGTTACGTGAGATCAGGGTCATGCAGTGGCCAGCCTGAAGCCCGGATATAAACCCAATTGAGAAGCTATGGGTCATGGCCACTCGCCAAGTGTACAAGGACTTAGACGTTTACAAGTCTGGTCAAGTCAAGGAAGCACGTTTTTTATTCAAAAAGAGCATATTTTTAATAAAACTTCGCCAGTTATTCGCCCTAGCATTGGTAATTAGAGAATGATAAAGAAGAGAAGTGATAATGACTGAGTCCGTACGCCATGTTCGTCAATCAAGAATCAGATGAAAAATGGACAGTCGTGATTGGATGGGATGACTTGGAAGCTGACCTTTTAAACACAAGTAGCCTTGCTAGGTACGGAATAACCGATCTGTAAAACGGGATAGTTTGGAAATGTATCAAATTTAATTTACTACGTGTAGCTGAGTGAGAGGTATTGATAGAGAAATGAGTGCAAACGGAGTATCATCAGAAAGTATAGTACTGCACAACTGTTAACACACAGAAACCGGATTTTTTCCACAAAATTCAAAAATCAGGGTAGAATATGTTACTGCATCTAGAAATGCACTCAAGAAAGCACTTTGACAAGCAAGCCAAGGAAGACGAGAGCGGAGCAATATAACCAGTGACACAACATACGAGAATGAATAAACTTGGAAATAAAGTGGGTAGGTACACGTGGAGACCTCAGGCGGGATATTTAAGACATCAACATTCTTGCTTTGAAAAAAGTATTTTGTACATGGGAGGGGGGCACCTAAGTTTCGATGACATAGATACACCATAGCAAAAAGCTTCTTCTACGTCTGAACTTCCTATCATGAAGGATGGATAATTTAACTGTGATGGGAGTTTAGAGTTCAACTGAGAACAGTACTTTGACACACCTGTTGAGATTCAGTGCTAAATTGATCGTGTTCTACTATTTTGTCATCCTCGAGATATATTGTAGTGGTGGATTAATGTCCCAACAGTTCCGAGGTCGAGAAAGAATCACTACATCGTTGGTGTATTTCAAAGTGAAGGATCACGTGATGGAGAGAAGTTCACACGTGAGGCATTTGAACGAGAATGAGGATAAGATGGGATTGATGTTAATAAGGATGTAGAAAAACTGTGACCATTTAGATATGTGAATTAAGACCGGTTCGTTAAATAGTCTCTTGACGAATTACAAAGCTTTGGGATATCCCTTGCTGAACTAAAAGAGACAGAAGCCGTTCTCCATTGAGCGAATGGCAAGCGTTTTTATAATTTAAAAATCAGACGTGAACAAGTTTGCTTTTCTGATCAGTTAATGACGTCATTGAATGGATAAGGCAGCTGAAGTCATCCATAGTGGAACTCCGTTTTTGGGTAGGAAAAGTGGTTCAGATCCGAAGTATTAAGAGCGGACTTTCGGTCAGCTTTTATTATTTGCTGGAATATCTTGAGAGGGAGTGGGGTGGATGCAATGGCATGGAAATTTTCCCCTCTGTTTCTTCGGTGGTATTGGAGTGGTGCGAACTTGACGCCAGGATTCAGCGGGTTTTCCTTCAGACAGATATCTAGCGAATACTGAGGAGAATATAGGAGCCAAGTCGGCAGCACAAGTTTTCAGAAGGACAGAGCAGAGGCCTTCTGGTCCGGAAGCCTTATTGATATTTCTTTATCCAAACTCCATGAAAACACGTTCCTGATGAAGTTGCTGAGGGTTTCCAATTTCACCTAAGGTTCCAGGTTGTGTGTGCTATAAATCTTTTGAATCAATTCATTAGGCAAAAGACCTGTTGAGTTCCTCAGTATCATGCTTTATGTAGCTTGATTGGGCCTCCTGACCACGTAGCATTTTCAGCCCATTGCATACCTGGAGAGAAGAGTTTTCTTCAAGAATGGTACTCACTTATGGTCGGCTATGATTAACAATTTATTTCCTGATGTACAGGCTTAACAGTTTTCCTGCAGATATGTTGTACGAACGAAGTACTCTTTATTTCATCCTCCGCAACTTCTTCAGCCTCCATAAATTGGAAATGTCTGTAAACATCGTAATCTTTGTTCGTGAACATGATTTCTATAGCAGAAGTCCAAATAGCTCGTAATATTTACACAATATATAGACACTTCAGGGCAATTATGCCTTCCAGTAAATGAATATTTAGCGTGTCATGCTACCGTAAATGCACCTTTCAGACTGTTGAACCAGTCTATTAGTGGTTGAACAATCGCTCTCAAGCAAAAATGGGTGGATACTGACCATGGGACAATTACACGTCTTGTAAAAGTATGCCGGGAAGATTCGTTACGGTCTTCAAACAGAATGCCGATTGCACCAGGTTTTATGTTGTTAGTACTGGTTCCCAGATTAGGGGGTCCTGTGCTTTTGCCACCCCCTTTTTGTCGTATATTCTGATCTAATTAGCTCTAGTTTGATTACCTTGTTGTGAAACTCCATCTTCTGCATCGTAATGGACAATCCGGTAATCTGACGGGATAAGGCTTACTTAGAGAGCACACAGGCAGAAATGTGCGGAAAATGAGAAATATCCTGTACTTACACAGTGTTGCATATGCATGAGAGAAGCTCGATGCGAGTTCTCGATAAACAGTTACCGGGCCGACGTTCACTTAGGCATTCGTTCCACAAGCACGCATATCAGAAGGACAGAGACCGGCAAATAGCGTGTAATGGGCAACAATCAACCACAATCCTCCTGGGCACAACCGGTCCCCGGGACAGTCACTTATGAATTACGAGGAGGAGGAGATCCAAGGATATTATTAGTCTTCGTTGGTCTTAGAGCTTCGGCTGTGATCTTACGTGGGCCTGATAGACAGTACGAAACAGTATGAACAAACTAGAAATATAAGTAGTGTGACGATTCACTTTTAACTTCAAACTAACAAGGTAAAACTTTATTGTTCAGTAACATTAGAATTATTAATACAGGCGGGTTTTCACAACTTGTCAAGTTTATTTCTTTATTCGTAAATCCACAACCAATGGGTACTTGGCAAACGCATTTTTAAACAGACTGAACGCAGAAATCTTGGTTCGAATAGCAAGTAAGAAGGTGTTAACCAATCTTCAGAGTAGTACTCGAAAGTAGTACCACTCTGATCACCATGGCAGTCATGTGCACGGGAAATATACCTACGTATGTATTGTCTAACGACTCAGATTTCATCCCAGATAGTACAAAAACCAAGGATATTTTCCCGCAGCAATCACGTGCAAAAATGACATACTGGTGTTGAATTGGTAAGACAGGGCAGCTTGATGGACAAAGGGTTTTGTGACTTTTTCAAGTCCTATTCATACTGAGAAAAGCAAATGAAGATGCTCACACTGTTTTTGTTTGTAAAACTCGATGATTCTTGGTTACGTCTAGCATATTTCGATTTTGCGTAACGAAAAGCGTAGTGGACAAAAAGCGCTAAGATATTCACTTTAGCCTTGATAATAGAGATGGTAGGCAAACAATGAAGGCTTTTTCTCTCAAAGTTTAAAACTAGTGGTCCTATGAATAGTAATAAATGTAGATATACCCAATGAAATGACTTAATCAGTGAAGCCTTTAGTTTTGGCGAAATATATGTATGAAATTTGTCTGTGCCCACGGGGTAAGTAGATTTTCAACTTTCCATTCAATTTTCCTCAAAACCCTGGGAAATTTGAAAACGCAAGTATCATAATTAGTGCCGCAAAAGTGCCAGGTCATCTGGGAGTTCAAGTTTAAATTTGAATGCCAGATTCTTATAAATACGGAAGAGTTCACATGCACTGACCCACGTACTGATGACAGTTATCCCTTCTTCTGATGACGAACTGCTTTCTATATAAACATCAAGTTCATCAATTAGGATCTTGTGCAATTTTCTGAAGATTCCGGGGTTAAATACGACAATTAGTGAGGAAAGTGCTGTAACAGTCAGAGTCATTAATCGATGTATGTGTGGAATCAGAGACGTACTACCATGTCAAGGGGCGTAAAATTTATGAATACGATAAGTGAAAAGTACTCAAACACGATGTGATCAATGCGAATTACGATCGATTGGCGTACATTTGACTGACATTCACGAACGCGACCATGTGCGGACAGCTACGCGCGTAAAAAACGTGCAATAACTCAAATCGTTCGCACAGGATGTTGGTTCTGATGGCTATGAAACATTTTGGGCAGTACTGTAGACTGTAAATGAAGCGGGTTCTACTCACCAAATTTACGTCTGACAACAAAACCGGAGTCCTTCTAATTGCAGTTCGTGTATTTTAACTCATTTTCATCCGAACTAAAAGTAAGTACGGATTTTGATCGAATCGCCCTATCCAGCGGATAAATAAAGCTTAAAGCTGACATATTTTCTCTTTCCTTATCAAAACCAGTTCATCAAAAAACCATAGATTCTGCAAGCAATCCACTCTCGAATGTACAAACAGAAGACGAATTTATTAGAAATTTATCTACTGAGTGTATCTTGGAAAAGCTGTCATACTGTGCATTTAATAAAAGGATAGCGGAGAAAAATAGGGGTGGATTAGGTTTCATTAGATCTAAGGGAAATGCATTTGTTAGACAATGACAAATGGCATAATCGGAAGCACGATAACAGATCACTATTTGGGATTAGTTATGACCAATTTTCCCCGTCGATCTGCGTTGTTGATAGGACATTCTAGTGATCAATGGTACCACGGTTTCAATCAAATCCCATGTTTATCATTTATTGCTACTCATGTCTACCTTAGTTATCCTCTCAAATTTTCACTATCTCAAAAAATGTCATTTTTCATCCACTCATAGACGACCCAACTTTTCAAGGCTCAGAGTCTTTCACGAGTTCATTCTTGTAATTCCAAATTGTCCTAACCATTGGTCGAGAGGTATATGAGTGAGTTTTGTTTTGTGAGAACAACGGTCCCGATTGTTTGACCAGGCACGGTAAGACAAACTATAGGAGGACGTAGCACGGAGATGTTTCCGTTCTGTCCGTTCAACTCGTCATCTGGATGTATCATGGTCAGGAACAACTTCCCAACTTTGCCAGTTGAGATGAGGCTATTTTCATTCATTTCGTAGCAAAAAGCGATTCGTCCCACACTCATTCAGGTTGCTGAATGAAAAGTGAGAAAGCCTTTGGAAATTCGTGGGTTTCTCTATTTTGAATGTTTTGGTTTTAGTCGCTCCTTTGACACTCAGTGTAATTATAACTTTGGAACTTTCACCATACGCTTACAACTTTCCACTAGTCCTTGGAAAGCTAAAGGTCGAAATTCAAGTCGTCTGCTTTTTGACTTTAGGTTATCTCAATGTGGTTCTCTTGAAACGATACGAATACTCCCAAAGATTATGTGCGGAGCGGCACAGAAAGGGGAGCAGCCTCGCTTTCACGACATTACGTCACACTTCAGATGACAAATGTCAAGTGACCTAAGTAAAACTGAAAGTGTTGAGTGAGGAAAAGGGCCTAAAGAGGGCGGGGGGGGAGACCAAGGCTTACATAATCGATCCAGAACTTTCTCCGGAACATGGGTGGACCTAACTGGCTTACTTAGTACGATCAACGAATTTCTGCTGTGAATGATGGTCCCAAAAGGTATCAATCCTTGTAAGAACTGTTTTTCACTGCATAACGGCGGATTGTAGAAAGAAATGCACACCACTTCCGCTGTGGTTAGGATGCGGCATTTCCCCAGGTTTGATTGCCCTTTTTGAACATTGTAAATTGGCCAGAACGGTTTGTTCACATTCACTGAGTTGTTAAACTCAACACGATGTGAACATGGCGCCGGTTATCACTTTAACTGCTCCGTTGTTTAACCAAGCCGGATGGTGTTCACGGACAAGTGCAGATAAATGCCCGGTGGTACAACCAACATACTCGGTTCCACAAGAACAGGTGAGTGAGTGTACACAAAAGGAGGCCGCAAAATCTCACACCTTGTTACTCAGTTTGAAATACGAAAGTTGTCTCGATATGAAATGCAAACCTGCAAAATAAAACAGGGCTACAATTATCTCGTTTCAAGCGATAAGCAATCGATTCACAAATCGTGGGTTCGAATTTGCCAATGCCTGTGGATAGTAAAAGATGCAGCTTTTGATACAATAGTTACGTACCGAAGTGCCCGGTCTTTTTATCAACGTCTTCTCTCCAAAGTGCCTTAGCGACTTCTCCTTTGATGAGAAAGTGAATCGAATCAAAGATATTATTGGTGAGCTATTCAACAATTGATACCAGTCTCATGTACAATTATCTCACTTGGGTATCAACAGTGTGTGTGTGTGTGGATGTTGCTCTGGGGAATCACAACCCCGACTCACGTACCGAGTACCGGGCTGGCACTCCTGATGACCAGCACGAAATCGAGAATATTTGTACACCCACCTGCATAGTGCTTACTTCCAAGCGTTAACTGTGTTTGAAGCTAGTGAAAAGTGATCAAGATGATATTGGCATATTGATTTATGATAATAATTTGGGTGTGCACATATACATCATACCAGATCATTTTCTCAATATGAACTCTAAAACAACACTTCGAAAAATTTGAACTGGTTTCTCAGTCAGTTCTGTACTGATCGGACAGCGTCACCCATTGGATGACTGTTCTAGAGTAAACCAGGCATTCCTTTTTCCACAAACATCCAAGCTCTAAAACACCTTTGGGTATTTTAAGAGATTTCGAGATTTTCAGTATAAAAAGAAACAACGAAACCCGTCTTCTCGTTGAGCTTGCCACTAGAACGTTATGCATTTTAAAAGTGATTAAGTGTTCCTACAAACCCTGAGTTGTGTTTCCTGTCATAAAGTAGCTTCCTTAAGTACAAAGTCACGTCGGAACAAGTTGTGGAAACCATCTGTGGTAGAAAATTGCGCAAGAAGAAAAGCACTTCTTTCTACAATCATTATAGTTTTGTGTTCAAAATTTACTGTCAATAAACGTCAGCGATGATGATTTTTGTTGGTGCTTCCGTAACCAGGAGAAGCATTTTTCATATGCAAGTCGATGCCGACGATCGGAATAATTGTCCCTTATTTGAAATGCATATTTGCATACATACCGGCCTAGAAAAGGGAAATTCTTAATGGACCAAAATCTTTCGTCAGAGAGAGAAAGAATATGGACACTAAGGCAACTTCTTACATTTGTACGAACTGTCTAGGTAAGAACACTTTCCTCCGTCAGTTTAAATAGTAGAAAAGTTGACTCGTCTTAGTGATAAAATAGGAAAACTCTGCTAGCTCATTCACGTCGATTTTCTTTGCATGCTTTCTTGAAAAGGCTGCTTCTACAATTTGTCTAATTTAAAATCGAAAATAGGAAGTGAAAAGGGATATGCACTGCTATGAATAGATGAAATTCTCCTCTTGTAGCTTGCAGAGAAGTTCCTTTAGAGTACCTACTTCTACTCGGGCACACAGGGGAACCTACAGAACCGATGACCAACCTGTCCTTCGCGTTTGACGAGATCTCCATTCAATTCCATTTTGTGGAACATGTTCCTCGTCGGTGGCATTTTTACCAATCCCAGAGTTGAACATGATTCATATTGTAAGTTCTTTATGGAAATAGTTTAATTATGCACAGCGAACAAAGCAAATCAAGTCAGAACGAAAGGTGGACCCGGAAAAAGTGCGGTAATATGAAGGGAAACAGCATTAGGAACAGGTGAAAGTACAAACCTTAGCAAAAACCCATTCCAGGGTCACAAAAAGCGAGGGAACAATAGTCCTTCAGAGATTCAATTTCGAAGTGTGTGGAGTCGAACGAGAACAAGACTGATCGGGACTGGAAAGTAAGGCTATTGTGACCAAACAAAGTTCACTCCGCGCCCTGCGAAATAAGTCTGATGGGAACGTAAGTAAAAATGGATAACGAAATTCACTCGATATTGAAATATAATCGTGAGGAACAACCGCACAAAAACGTAGGTCTTCAACCTTACATCCCCAGAATCTCGAAGTTATCCGTATTCATAACTCCTTAATGAACAGTCCTGTGACTGATTTTAAATCCCTTTCCTCGTTCTATCTCGAAGAGGAAATAATGCTAATAGTTGAGGACAGTTCTTAATAACTTAGAAAGTTTCTTCGCATTATTTATCCAACACTTCGATACAAAGCAAAGTGACGGACTATGGGGATATTTCACGAACCCCAATAAAAGTCAGACCTGGAAGTTGAGAGACAGGAAAATCAAATGAGTGGTTTTTTCGCTGTTTTCTGCCTACCAGCTGGACCATATCCTGGTGAGATCCCGTTGGGCTTCACTGTGGAGAACTGCCGGGAGTACCGACTTGCAAAAACGGGCAATGCAAAGGTCTCTGGCCATGTCCTCTTAAATGCTTGCTTCAGAATTCATCTGTCTACACATGCTAGGGTCTCTGCACCTTCCCGGATAAACGCTGCTGCCATAGAAAATCCATGGAAGCAAGAAGCGCTGTCACGAGCAATTATAACTCGACTCATCGCCCCAAGCAACGCACAAGACGGAGTTTCAGTGGACTCAAACAATGTCGACTGTCAAAGAAGCTGCATGTACTGTACTAGGAAGAACAAAAAGGTGAGAAAAGGATTGGATCTCTAAAAGCACGTTCTAGTTGTCAACCAAAACATATGAAGCCTGGCTCGTAGGTAGTGCTGAAAGTCGCAGACTGCAACGAGAGACCAAAAGCTCCGCTAAGGCTGATCACAAAAGATACTGGATAGCAGTGGCCGGGAAGATGGAGGCCGCGGCAGAAACAGTTGACCTTGGCAAACTGTTCTGCCTTATTCGCAACTAATCGAACAAGTACTGCAAGTTTCGATTCTTCACGACGCGGGAGGAAACCCAATTCCTGAGCAAAGCAAGAAAATAGACCAGTGGGTCGAACATTTCCGTGAACTGTTCAACCGGCCTACAAAACATGCCAATGGATCAGCCAGTATCAGCTCCTCCAATCCAGTACGGAAGTAACTGCGATCCACCCAGTACGGCGGTAATCACAAAAATTAATAACTAATTAAAGGACAGAAGAGCCATCGGAGACAGCATCCCTCCAGAAGTATATGAAGTCTGTTCAGCGTCATTGATTGATAAGTTATGTACGCTTTTGGTTCCTTTTTACTACAGGAAGCATTCCCACCCGACATTTCCATTCTGCGGCCCATTCCGAAGAAAGGTGATAAATCGGTATGCGAGAACTACCGACAGATTAGCTCGATCGATGTGGCCACGAAAATTTTTGGAGCATTGCTACTAAACCGTTTCTCCGAGACAAAAGACCGATGCACCCGCCCGAACCAAGGGGCTTTGCCGTGGCGGAAGCAGTGAGGTTCGAATCTTCGCACTACGCTGAATACCGGAGCACTGCTGTAGGTTCTAGCAGTCAACGGTAGCTTGTTTCATCGACTTCCGAGATGCCTTCGATTTGGTTAACCGCGAGTCTCTTTGGACCATAATCCTATCCGATGGGATGCCGGATAAGCTTTTAAGGCTGTTTAGGGGGTTCTACTCGCTTCCTTCAAACCACGAAGTAAGTGGTGCCTTCATGGCATTCGAATTTCCTCTAAAGGACAAACGTACAACGCCACTTCTTGTACTTTCTTGCTTTACCTTTTCTAAACCTGGCCACCGAAAGCGGTGATGATGCCCAGTGGCTTTTCGTGGCTGAAAAACGGTGTCCTCGACGACTGCTTAAATTCGGTTAGAGCATCGAGCGATAGACGATAAGGTGCCTCGTCGAGTACTGGATTCAGATAGTCGTCCTCTAACCGAGGTAACCACTCTACACCGCCTTCGATGATTCAAAGATATTTCATGTATACCTACTCAGTCTAACTTTCTGTATTCTGTTTGCACGTGCTGAGCTGGGCTGGAAGAGGCTTTAGGGCAATCAGGCGCTGATTTGGTGCACCTTTGTGAGGAATTTTGTACCATCATTGGATTTGATCGATGGTCCTCAATTAACTGGTTACTGTCTGTGAAGTGAGGTCTGTCTTTGCTTTGAGAATCTGTGGGAAATGGCTTCTAATAGAATGCAGCAGCGAGAATGCTGTGCATTGTTTCCAATAGCACGGGAGTAATCCGTAGCTACGTAAGGTCAAAAAACAAAACGTATCCTAGTAGCGTGTGTGGTGTCGGAATTGGAGCCTTTTGTTATACCCAGAGATGCTTTCCAAATCATCCACTCGAGCAAGAACACCAGAGGGATAAATAACACCGAAACCCTGGCTATTCATAATCATAATCTTTATTTGTGCAAGCAAAGTGAATGGACGGTCTAACTAGCCCTACCGTGGTGGCACTCAGCCACATTCTCCCCTCACATCCTTAGTATGTTGGTAGACTTTTGACCGTAAGTTTGTCTCCTTTCACGTCCGTTTTGTTTTGACAGTATAAATAAGTAGCCTGACCACGGTAAGCACTTGTCAAGATGCAGCCAAATGATCCCGGATATGTTGTGCTAACTAATGTTTTTGGCTTCTCTATTCAAATTTCTGTCGGGGGAAAAACTGTATCCAAATAAAACGTTCTTTTTATTTACCTTTATTCCCTCCCCACACCCATGGTACGTCATATATATATATATATATATATATATATATATATATATATATAATGTACTCGCACGTGCGTTAAATGTCTTTGGTTGTAACATACTGTATAGTTGCGGAATATCTTCCACGTTTGAGGAAAATAACCGTTTAATAGAAGCTATAATCACAATATTAGTGTTCTTACGTAAGCACCAAGGCATTCAGAGGAAATAAATGTCTCCGCATGAACACAGTTTTTCCCCGATATGTTGGTTCTTGAATTTATGTTTCCTGAAACGTAACTACCGAATTCGACGGTAACCCATACGGCAAAATGGTCAGCAGATAATTTCGTCTTAGTTTACAAGCATATAATAATATTACACAGAACTGGTGGAAATGTTTTACTTTCTAACTTCATTTATTGATCCATGAACCTTATTCTTCATCCTGGTATTTTATTATCACAACTCACAATTAATTTATTCAACCCTATATACGGGTCTCGACATAATTAAGTTACCAGTCTGGATATTGTACCCTATAAATGAATGCTTCTTTTTGCTGTAAGAATCCATGAAAGACGAACCGGAAGCCAATTTACCAAATTGGGATCCCCTCAACGAAAGTGGACAGGCCACAACATTCTGACAAAAGAAATTCCTTCTGATGCCGTAATGCTGTGAACAGCCCGATTATTTTGTTCTCCGATATTGTCAAACTACATAGTGAATGATTAACACCTATCTAAGCAGTCGCCTGTGTTGTTTACGTGAGCATTTTCGATCAGAGAATATTCCACTCCTTCTTAGATGGATAAACGAAAAAATCCGTACAGAATCAAAGCAATCTGTTATTGTTATTATTCTTCTTTTGCTTTGTACTGATCATAACAGTTTGCGCGCAGATATCGAACAAGCGCTCGGTATTTCCGTTTCGCTATTTGTTGACTGTTGACTGAAATTTTGAGGGCACAAATAATAAACTCATGTTTGAGTGGCTTGGTTGATATTGTCTGGCCAGTTTTTTTTTATCGGAATTATTCACCTCATCATTGTCGATGTGGTCAGTGTTGACTTTGGCGGAGTCAGTGTTCGATTGTATGTACCTGATTCGCAGAAGAAAACGAACACAGCATTAGCCCAGTTGGATAATTGTCCGTAAAGTGAGGAATGAAGATGGGTCAATGGAGAGAAGATACACAACAACTCAATTCAAATTATTGGGACAGTCAGCCAGCAACACGATTTGGAAGACGAATTAGGTGTAGCCAAAACTGTTCGAAAAGGTGAATAAAATTTGAGAAATGAGAGGAAACACCGTGTGTAGGAATTACTCAAATTACTGTATGGAGTAAAATTGTTGTGTCCACAAGAAGAAGTTCACATTTTAGTTTATTTTGAGTAGATTAGTTTGAGCTTTTTGTTATGCGCTGAGTGGAAGAGATATAATTGACCAGTCTTTCCCTGCCAAATACCTATTTATTCCCATTTGAGTGTTTGACAGTCATCATATATATTTGCACAGAGGGAACCAGCACGCAGAGCCTTTCTTTTAAAGGACATAACACATAGATTTTGTGTTTTTGAGGCAAAATTTATTGAGCCAAAAATGATAAGACTGCTATACCGATTGCTTCGTTAGCCTTCGCATTTCGGAATATTGTCCTGTGGCTTTTCGAACACAACCTTTGAATAATAGTATCGCGGAGGTTCCGGGTTATTTAAAACATCTGTTGGCGGCTTTTTTCAGTTTACGAATATCTGAATTATTTGGTTGTGTCTACTGGACTGATTTGGAATGGAATTTGAGACATTTGGATGGGCTTTGCAACCGGAACTCGATTCGATTTCCCGTCAAGTCTAGGACAATGGTCGACCGGGAACCTTATATCCAAAAGCAAATTTATTTTCAAAGTCCATCTTATCCCGATCTTTCCTACTTCGAGGATGCACCACCATGAAATCAATGTACACAGTCGAATGAGTTAGACTAGCCTCTGGTATACTGGCTTCAGATCACAATTGTTTTTCGCTCCTTATTGATTTGCACGGTAACTCACAATCAGAGAGAAGTTGGTAAATTCTTTCACTTTAGACTTTATTTAACACTAATTCCCAATGCTTTATTCCCTTATTTACTAACAAAGCTTAGAAAAATCTGTAAGCTTAATGTGCTTAAACAAAGCAAAAATAAAAAGTAATACAATACAAGTTTTCCAAATAAAATCAAAACAATTCACTGATTTATTCGGACAGCATGCAATAAAATTATCGTGACACGTTTATTCATTCGACTGCTTTCACGCTATCCGTTTACTGCCACGTTCACACCTGAGCACAAAAAGCTACTTCTGACGAACTGGTGCTTCAATAAATTACGGGATTTTGTCAAGCTTTCAAAAATTCACCAATCTTGGAGTAGATGGTAAAATTGAAATTGAGTCACTCAAATGAGATTGCCGAATCAAAAGAGAAAAATTATTGCTTTTACCAGCAAAAGTTGATAAGAAGGAAAACATGACACTAGCTTCTGAACAGTTAACGTCTTTTAGAGAACAAATTATTTATTCTAGTCTAGTTGGAAATTGCTTGCTGATTTGATTGTAAATCTACCTTGACCGAAACGTCGACTGATAAAAGACACGTCTGAAAACTGTGTTACGAAATATTGAGTATTACATGGTGCATCGTGGTTCTGACACGTTACAAACCGCACTTCGTGTCGGTACACAAAGATAGTTGTAGTTAAACATGGAAAATTCAATCCATTCGCCGGTAATATTAATTTTCCCTCCGTGGACATTCGGCCTCATCTACTTACAGAGAGAATTTTCCTTCCAGGTTCTTTGTTTTGTTTCCGTAAAATCCCACTTTGTTTTTAAATAATAACTAAATACAGAAATAAGAACGGACAACGAAAATATGTACTGAAAACACTATTCAGTTCTGTACAGAACCGAACAATATCCGTGACACACGGTTAACTGACAGAACTCTTTGTGCACCGTGAGACAAACATTCGATTTTTCAACAAAGACTGACAAGGAGAACAATTGCTTCAATAAGACTACATATGCTTTCGGTTGGCAAACAAGAAACGCAGTTGTTTGTTATCGTTAATCGATTTGTTTCACTCCAGAACTAGTTGTTGTTTTGGCGGCAAAAACACCACCGATTGAGACTTTTTTCTGAATGCAATTTCCCTAACCTTCTGAGTCAAAGTTGGGATTTTTGGGATAATATTATTTCAAATGTTCGCTGCTTAAGTTTGGTTTCTGTTCCATTAGTGTTGTTCTGAATTTTGAAGTATCCAGTTGGGTTTTTTTCCACTAACGTTATTCATTCCATTAGGCCATCTGCATAATTTAGTGAATCAACCATCACTTTACGGGAAATGATATCTTTGAAGAAACGATTATGAGTAGTAGTAGTAGTAGTAGTAGTAGTAGATTCGGTTTTACCTAATGTTATTTTTCATGCAATGTAAGCGATCAAACTGTTGAAGACCATGGAAGCACAACACAGCTGTCTCATTGTTGCCAGGACCCATCAGAAGTGCACGTCCGACAATCCCCAACTTGGACTGGAACCCTGGGTGGACGACTATGAGTCAAACATCCGAACCACGAGGCTGTCCGAGATGGCTGTTAACAGTTTGTGCATTCACACTGCATGCTGAATCTCGTATTATGTAAAACGATCGAGTCTTTTAGTAGTTGAATAATTGTAGAAGCGAAAGTATGATAAGTTTGTGTCTAGATATGTGCTGTACCTAAGTCCAACGCTGATAACGGACAAACAATATTTTGCCAACCCTTTTATTCCAGTTGCTGGAGGTCGCAGCCGATTACATTTGATTGATTTGGGTAAGACGCAAACCAGTGAAGAAGTTCAATCCAATCCGGATTCGTCATTTACCACTCACAGTCAAAGTTCAAACGGTGGTAAATCTGAGTGCTCCGGTAATAATCAGGAAACTGCTCCACAACCCATGAGAACTGCCTTGTCCATGGACGCCATACAGTCTGTCATACTGGCCCTGATCAATGGACAACGTCATTTGCCGCATCGAGACAGTAAACTGGCTCAGCTATTGCGTGAAGCTATGGGTAGCGTGACGTGTCAAACTTGTCTTGTTGTCCAAACCACACCAAAGGCGACTCAATATGCAGAGACTTTACAAGTGAGTATTGGCTTCACAACCTTGATCGCTTCGGAAGCAACAAAAGAACATTTGTTGGACTGTAGTGTAATACACTAGGCGTAATCCTTGGAATGACAAAAAAGTATACCTGTGCAAGTATGGATAAGACATTGTTTACGAAGGTCATCTTTGTTGAATATTCCCACTAGTTTCATCACATGACCTCGTGTTTGTCTGTAGATGGTGTGCTGATAAGAAAGCCCCATTGACAGTGGGATGATAGAAATACTTATCGATATATATGGCCATTCACTTCCGTGAATTTAGCTTATCATTGTGATCAATGATGGACAGTATACTTTGGAAACGAGTCATCCATTTTGGAACAAGAAGAAAGAAAGAAAACATCCAAGAATTCCTCAATCGATTAAGTAAGAAAAGCGCACTCACGCTCATTCTTGACTTAAATAAACGTGAATGTCTTATTACCTAGCAAACAAAAGCCATACCATATTGTTTCCGTTTTAATCACTCTCACAAATTTACTGTTTCTTCCTCCTTTATTTGCCCTCGTCAAGTTTATTTCAGCCGATGACATCTTTGCTTGTCCTTCCGAACATCACGATTTATTTCTGTCGCAGACAACGATTCGTTGTCACCTGTTGTGTATGTTCACGGACACACGTATTTGAACAATCTTTTGCTTCTTGGATATCCGCAAAATTAAGGTGTATATAATCCACTGAACCATGATTTTGTCTCACCACTCTACAGTGTGTATCCATCGAACAAGGCTTTCAAGGCCCTATTCGACAAGTTGGTTAAATTTCCCCTGGGACATGCAAATAGATTACGTGGCTTCGACTGGGAATCAATTATTTTGGCTAAGCAGTGAGCTACTGGGCATTTGAGCGCTCACTGCTAATTGAATTCCACCGGGCAATTTTAATTTCTCCCCACCATATCTTTGTACTTGATTTGCTATTTCTAGGTTGAGTGCACAAAATGTACAAAATGCGGGTTTTTGTTTGCCCTGAGGCAAAGAGTATATCTTTCAAATAGTTTTTCAAAAACCTATTTTTCCGATTCAGTTGTGACGTATACGACTCACCCTTTAGGTACATTCCAATCATTGAATACGTGAAAGTTCAACTGTACTGGCTATGTCATATTTACTTCAGGACTATTGTAACTTCTCTATTCCAGAAATAGGTGTCAGTTAATCGTAAAAGTGAGGAATAAATCGTTAAAAGCAGAAAGAATCAAACGGCATGTTTCGAGATATCGGTGCTGCAGTTGTAAGCCCTGGAAGATTTATAGCCTAATTACGGCATCACACGACATTTGATGCACTTTTATATTTTATATGAGAATAAATAAAAATGTAGTACTATTAGTAGTGACAATAGTAGGGTTAGTGATGACTGCGGTCATTAGAAATCACTATTGTCGTTCTATCAAAATACCACTGCTGTGAACGGACACTTCGACAGCATTTAGTGAGACTTTTTCCATGGACAATTGGTTTACAGATTTTGCAAGTCCGATGTGCCAGTTCTCCATCCCTTTCTCCAGTAACCCTTCGGAATGATGAAAAAGAATCCCCGGTTGAAAAGGGGAATATCAATTGCTATCACTCTGACGGTGACTGACGGTTATCATGTCATTTC
The DNA here is from genome assembly GCA_948099385.1 of Fasciola hepatica. Classification (NCBI taxonomy): domain Eukaryota; kingdom Metazoa; phylum Platyhelminthes; class Trematoda; order Plagiorchiida; family Fasciolidae; genus Fasciola; species Fasciola hepatica. The sequence continues at coordinate 50,559,687 of CANUEZ040000043.1, forward strand.
TAGCTGTCTCGAGGTTGAATCCTCCCTGTTGCCGGTCTCTTTGCCGTTAAGCGGCGCCTAATTGGCTATGGCCCCCTTTCACCTCATTTCTAGGAGTTATGTGGTGTAGTGTTCATCCGTTTGTGTTCGGTGATGCTGAAATGACCACTGATGGTACCATTTCCGGAGTCATTTCTCGCTGCGAATGCTTCTTCCTTGGCCAAGGTGATTGAATTGCTTGTGCTCACAGATCCAGGCTCAGTAGACGTGTGGCGATCGCTTCAGCCGTGACCAGAGTCCAAATTCGGTTTGCCTTTGGTCGGTTGGGAAAAATCCGATACACTACACGGACGGAGTCACGTCCAGTTGAATGCTCTATTGTCGCTATGCGGTATGTAAGAGCAAGACTGGGAAACACTAGAAGCAACTGTCTGTTTATCAATGATTTTACTCCATCATGACCGTAAGACTACAGCCGCAATCTCATTTGAATCGTATGGACGGAAGGCTCATATTTAGAACCATTTGGTGATTATTCAAACGAGATTACAGCTGCAAGTCAACAATGGAGCTTTTAAGTAAAGGGATGATTGGGTAGAGGAGTACCGGGAACGCATACCTGAGGAACGGCGAGAACCGAAAAATCCATCGCGTGCTTTAGGGAAATTTTGTCCTGTCATGCAGATACAATGCCATACCACTCATCCCAAAAATCACCATGGAACTGTTCAAACCGTTTAGATGATTAACGATTAATTCACTCATTGGGAACAGAGAAGCTGCAGAGCAAAATATTTTCACAGTTTTCGCGATTGGTGGTCTTACAAATCAAGTATTTAAAAGTGGCTCAGTTGATTGCATTTAAGGTCATCGCACAAGTCTTATGAAATGGACTGGGGTGGGATTATCCAGTTTATGTGTTAGTATGGGAGATTCAAATCGGTTCCTATTAAGCCGCTGTTCTTCTCGCTTCGTATAAATTCTGCCCTTGGCCATGGCATTTGAAAAGCCGTGGTTAATGAAGTAAAACTCTGCGTATCAATTCTTAGGAATTGTTTGATTCGTCTTTTGATATTATAGTCGAAAATAGGGAGTAAAGCAATATACAACGAGGGTTAGAAAACCAGGATTATGCCAGGATGAATGAGCATAGAATATAAACAAGCGATAATCTTCGCAAATTCACCATAATAAATCAGCTGTTCTACCTATCACAAGTCATGAGGAAAGTCTTTATTTTCTTTATTTCACTCTTTTATTCCCTTCATTTGGCCAAGTAGATGCTGCCAATTGGGTAGAATGATCGGCGGCGAAAGCTCGGATTCGAATCCAGGACTGAGGGAGCTGGACCTCGCCAATGATAATCACTTGGCCACTTTCTAAACCTCGCGGGAAGTGTTAAAAAGATGTATTGGGCTGCGTTCACGTCGCTGCAGTCACAATATAAAGGCCATAAGACCCACCTCCGATCTGACAAGTCATTTTTTGATGGGTTGTCGTAATACGGTTAGAGTACTACTGACCTGAATAAACTAGTGACGCGGTTGTCCATTTCTTAGACAATTTGGCTTAGCAAATTCAACCTTTTGACATTCAGGTAATATTCTTGTTGATGCTTATTTGTCGACATGAATAAGAATTCCCGAAACAATCCTGGGTTTATCAACTGACTGTGATTATCACTTTCTGTTTTTTGAGCAACGTATTCCCAAGCGTTCAACTAGCCGAAAGAGCGAGATTAGTTTGGAGAAGGTTGTGACCGGTGAGTCGGAAACAGACTCTGAACAATAAGGGAACAATAAAACCGATAATTGTTTACTGAACCAAATTCTATCGTAGAACAATTTGCGTTGTTTAGGAGCCACTTCACACTTGTTTTAGGCCGAATGTTTAGGCCCACGTGGTAAAGATTTACTTCAAAATAGCATTCCAAAAAGAACAAATTTATCCGATACTGTCATACTGATAAGTACGAAGTTTATTCAAGGAAAAAATTGATCCAATGTTTCAAGCCTAATCTTTTAAAACTGCAGTATAAGAAACCGCTTGACCTTGCTACTGCTCGTTCACTCAATTATCTCTCGAGGACAGCAAAGTTTTGTTCATGTAGTGTAAGCGATTTTGTCCCCGTTGTGTCCACAATTGGCGCTTTTTGTTCACCTGTGAGGTTTGTTTGCTTTTGTCTGGTCAAATAAGAAAACACAGACCAGCAAACCGTGTTACCAAATCACATCTTTCTGGTCCAAATTGTAGATGCTTCAGTTTGCACACAAAGTGCAGCGTTTGCGCAAACGTCGTGCTATGGTCCCAAAATGTTCTGCAATCATACCCGGCTATCCAAATGAATACACCCAATTCAGTAGTTCGGTTGACACGAACAACAAAAACAACGACAACAACAACAACGCGAATACGAGTTCTGAGGACAGTTCGTCGTGCGACAGTTTTGCCTTGCGTCGGGCCACTCGGCTTCGGATGCATATGGGGCTGCGTGTAGCAGTAAGACGTTCCGGACTATCCAAAGGAATTGGTTCCCGGTATAAAGTTGGAGGGACCACCTCATCCGAGTTGGATTATACTTCAAGCAGCGAACAGTCATGTGACACAGTAATTTTCCTTGGTCGGCACAACACAGCAGACTCACGTTTGACGGCTACTCGAACTGCACGAACTCGACTGACGCAAATCCCCGGTGCCGCAGTCGCCGAGACACATTCGGTGAGCCTCTCGTGACATAAAGTAATGCTCTTCACTCATGTGTCCATTGAAATCACGAACTTTAGCTAAGATATTTTTCAAAATTACAGTGAAGCTCTTCATTGCCATCTCACTCACTGTGTTACTCATCACAGTATAATTTACTACTCTACCAAAAATTCAGCCGTGGTTAAAATTCTTTGTAATTTATGCAGATTTTTTTACACTTTTGAGTCAAATGAAAAAGTTTGTTTATTTTTATGGGTGGAAAAACGATTTCCCGCACTTACCGTGGGGAGTTGATGTCCATTAGTTCCCTTAAGAAATCCGGATTAGTTTTGTTTCCATTACTGTTGTTTTGGTGTATCGGTTGGTAGTAATTGTCCGTAAACATAAACATTAGCATAAGATACACTGATTGGGGAAGGTTATAAGCAGCAAAAAGTATAAACAAACATAAGATCAGAATGCACACCTCGATCACTCCGACAGATGTCTGCAGCCATTTGGTGTCTCAAGCTTCCTGTGCGACTCGGTTAGCAACAAAGTAGTAATATCATAGTGAGTGTATTAGAAATGTTCATTTCCTATCCGTAAACGTGGCTGAACCAGAAACCATTAGGAGTATCTGTCTCAGTTGCAAACTCATATTTCCTTGTCAAATTTCTTCCCAAGATCCTCGGCTCTACTGTGATCTAAGATTCGAGGGACTCGAACGATGTTTTATTACGCGTCTCGAGATTGCCAGATTTGGAAAGTTTTGTGGCTATTCGAAAGTGTCGACTTATTCGGATCATGAACCCGCACGCTGATACATTACATATGCTCTGCCAACTACGAGATCACGAAGCTACGCAGTAAAACTTTATAGATTTTTAAAAAATCTCAAAAATAGTGTCCCAGTGGTCAGCTATTGAATCGCTATTGTTCCATGATAAAATCACGTCACACCTAGGTGAACTGAAAGCCTAGAAAAAGATAGCGTGCTCGTACAGTTCAGATTGCGAAACGAGACTGGTTCTTTGGTCGGACATCCAAATCTCCTACTGAGTCCTTGTAGCTCGACTGATAGAGTGGCAATAGGTTGGGTCAGTGCAAGGTTTTAAAAACCAACCCCGATCTAGAACAGTGATCCGAAACAAAATAAAACTATCATCGACTAAACATATCTCGCCTACTTTAGATATATGGGGTTGGATATTGATCGATAAGTGTTCATTGGGACATTAGTCAACTGTTTTGATCAAACAAAATAGGTTTCCTTGTTTAGCAGAGTTATCAACCAAGGTACTGTGAGCATGAGGTTATGCAGCCAGCAATAACAAATTTAACCTATTCCTGTTGTTAAAAACACCTTTTTGAATGAATAAGATATTCTGTCAGTTATTTAGGTTTTATATGAGTCCTTGAATTAATAAAGGGTTACTTTCTTAACCAGTATCTGTTTGGTTAAAAGTATTCTTGTACGAGTGAATCAATAATCAGTGATCCAAACAGTCCCTTGGGTTCTGCAATGTAGCAACATTTTGAGAAGAAATTCTACCCCAAATCACACTAATGGAATGAGTTTAGAACCAAGAATTTTATTTCTGATATATCACTTTAGTCGTTCACATTACTAGAACTGAGTAACTACGATAAGATATGCAGGTTCTGATAACGGTTTGTAGGCAGGTGTAAAACAAATCCGATATCTTGACAACCAGCTAGAGACTGATAGCCTTGTAAGATTTGTGTGGGCGTAATTATCCCTGAAAGTTATGGCTACAGGAAGGAGAAAGACAAGTAATTGAACAGAAGGTGTGAAAAACTGGGAGAGTGGTGAGTTTGCACAGTCTGTCCAGAAAATTCGGCATTTTCTTAGTTCGGTCGAACAAACGCAAACAACGCAATCGCTGATCTTCTAATTAGCAGCATTCCTATCGCTAAACAGTAGTGTCTATTGCACATTTTTGGCTCTCAGTTTCGCGATATGAACTGGAATTCGACCGAACTGAGGTGATCCTCGAAATTCTTGGACAGACTGTACATGGGAACTATAAAAGGAACCACTTGTACCAACCAGAGTGACAACGACGGCTACACGAAGTTACGGAGTTGGCAATGTTCTGGCTTCAGCTTCTAAAACGTTGCCATTTAGGCCGCCGTGAGCAACCGCCTACGTAACCCTTTGACATTAAATTTGGGAGTTGCCACAATCGATTTGAAAACTGTCACCGGATGGGTTGAATGTCCACCATCAACAAATAGTGTCACAAGAACGAGCTGTTGACAGTCCGATTTGTGTCCTTGAGAAGGAAGGCGGGTGCGTGTTTTGCTGTAGTTTTAGACAGGCATCTTGCCGTGTCTGATATACTGTGCACGACAAGATCACGCAAACTGACACGAATCACGTGACTGGGACTGACGAGACAGCCTATCCTTGGACTGCTAAGCAGTCCTTGGCCCGCCATTTTAGAGGATCAAAACTGGACAGCGTAGAAGGACTTGCCAGAGGTGGCCGAGTGATTTAGAGCGTTTGTTCACCACCTAGAAGATCAGAGGTTTGAATCTCGCCACCGACGGTCATTTCGGTGGTAGACAGTAATCCCCACTGTCGTTCGGCTCGCTTCGACATCTGAACAATTAAGACCTTGTGTAATCCTCAATCGGATTTTCGAATGTCTATTTACCGGCTATCCCTGATAGTGCAATGGACCATCTAGGTGATGGGGTATACTTCTTCCGTCACACGCGTGGGCAACCGTATAATAAAAACGACGTTAAATACGGTATACTTTATTACTTCCAAGGATTTATCACCTTTATTCAAAAAGTTAGGAACACCTTCTCCTTGGCTATTTTTGCTTTCGTTTCGCATTGTCTGTCCCGGATGCATGAGCAAATAAACGGTTCCCAACAACCGTTTTTGGCAGTACTTCTCAAGTATGCCCCATCTTCTGATCAGTTGTCTCTTAGCCATAAATATTTCTCTCCTAGTACACCAGAAAGCTCACCAGAAGTCTTTCTGGTATCGGATGAGAACAAAGTTGTCCAATCCGGAGAAGTTCACGGAACACCTTTCCCTTTATGACCATCCTCCAGTCGACATAATCTTACATTCAGAAAAGCAAACCAATTATCCTTTTTTACGACAATTTTGAACTTCGTCACCGGATGAGCATCGTTAAGTTTCTGCGATAACTCAAGCGTATCTGTTTTTAGCCATTAATTATGAATATGTTGTCCACGTATCTGGTGCACAATGTTACACTCACGATTGTGTTGCACAACTATCTATGCACAAGTTTGGCCAGGAAGAAGTACACTGAGAAGCGTCCAAGTGGTGTTTCCCTACTTATCCCTTTCTCCTGTCTGTAATGTCACCCATTACGGATAAACTGCACATCCTATTCACTTTTAATAATCAATCAATAAATCCCGTGTACGTCAATTTTGATTGACAAATAAAATCAACCTCCTCCATCAACGAAAAGTTTTAGATTAGGGAATTCACATCCAAAGAAAGCCTGGCTCAGTCAGACAAATCTTGGTATTTGATCACTTCCAGTTCGGAAAGACAAACACAGCCGAAAGGCGACATTCAATTTGTTCTAGAAACTTGTCACAGCTTCATATTAAACACTGTGATATACAGCTGCAAACAATTTACAAACTTCGTTGAATTGCAATCATCAAGCTGACAATGCTCTAGTTTCGGAACCGTACGCGGTCACACACGTGACAGAACCACGAGATTAGAAAATTTTAGTCCTCTGAAGTGGTTGTTTCTTTTTCAACGGTGCAAAAATATTTTTTTTCCCCAAACTATTTCGCGTGTCGATTGATCCAGTGATTCTTCTACAGAGGGCAAATTCATGGTCTCAAGTCAACGCTATTAAGGGGACCATTTTTCGGGACTGTCATCTTTTCGCTTGATTTGAATTTGAATCGAAGCCTACCGTACATGGAGGCTCAATTCTTGACCAATTAAAAAGCTGTCCAAATAAGTGGCTCATGGAGTCAGCGCTGAACTTCCTCTGAACAGAGATCTAAAATCCCATATTTCAACTGGTAGTGCAATTAAAGTGGGCTGAAAAAAATTTTTCATATTGAAAAATAATAGCATTTACAGATTTTCCATATCCATTATTGGACTGTTTCCTTCCAGTGTGTTTCTACTTTTTTCAAAAGACAACCAAACAAATACCATTTACCTTCCAATCAAAACACAAAATTAATAGACTTCCTGACGCTCGTCACAGACAATCAGGTGGGCTCAATATTTTCAACTCAAGAAATGGTTCAACGAGAAAAATGAATGCGATAAAGTAGACCAATATCAAGCGAAACAGGGTAGATTTCAAGTGCTTTTTTCATTTTAACTAAGTTTTTTCAAATGGCTAGGAATCCATTCGAAATGAATTTATTCCAAACCGATTTCCCCATATGCGAGAAATGAAAATTGGTGATCGAATTCAAAATCTTTATCGATTATTCTTCGTTCTCAAAAACTGAGTTTTTTTTCTCTGGACGGAATGGAACAGCTCAGTCGAAATCACCGTCTGAAGTTCGTCGGCTAATAAGAATAACAGATTTACCAATAATGTTTCAATGTTCCCCTGACCCCACCTAATGCCCCCTCCCTCCCCTTTCTCGGTCCCCCCCACCACCACTCGGCGTATATTGCCCACCCGATATTTAATTGTTCAGAGTGAAGTGAAAGGCTTCGGTAATTTTCCAAACGAAAGAAAGCACTTTCGTTGCAAACACTGATTATATATTGATTTTCTCATCAAATTAATTTTCATGTGTGAGCAAAGAAACAAAATTATTCCTGATTTATCCCCGTGGTATATTTTATTTCTCTCTATCTATCTCTCTCTCTCTCTCTCTCTCTCTCTCTTTCTCTTTCGTGCATTTCTGATTATGAGTCAGTTTGATAGATTGTTTCTGTCTTCGATAAAGTCAGTGCGTGATTCTGATTAGATGCTTGACTCGGAATGGTTAGAAATCACCACGTTAGAGACTACTCAAATATATCCAAGAACGTGTGTGGAAGCGCTCTAAAAATAATTTCTTGTTCTACACGTGTCCCCCACGCATAATAATTTCCATATCAGGCATGTAGTACGGTCTTTTAAAATGTGGCAAGAAAACAGCACAAAATCGGTCAGCTCGTTTTACCATCTCCCCTTTTTGCGGATTCGATTGTGCTTGAGTTAGTGAATGAGTGAGTTCACGAACACTTCTGCCATGTCCGAGATGTGCTTGCTAAATGTAAACAGCTTCGCTTGGCCATTGCCTCACACAGAACTGCTTAAGCCGACTTCAAGTTTCCTATAAATTTGTTAACAAAGCTTTTCGATAGGCCCGCGACCGCCATCAGTTTTTTGATAAGAATAATATGATCGTAGCAACTAAGGGCTTTACCCGTCAAGTACATTCACATTCCCGTTCCTGCTCGAGCTACTGATGAAAATGCGGAAGAACTCCACCCCCCTCCTCCCCTCCCCCCCCCCACACACACCACTACTTCACGTTTGTTTATTTTGCTAGTGTGTAGTGTATTATTAATTATTTACCTTAATTCAATTTGAATTTCCCTAAACGTACGATATGAAGCTGTCAGTCTTAAACACCCTTGACCTATTCACTTGTTGGATAATACGTTACTACTTTCTTTGCCGTCCAATACAGCCGTCGTACGAATGTCATTTGCAGTTATATTGTCTTTTGAATCATTTTTCACTAGAATCAATACAGATCAAGGTAGACTTATTTTTGATCACCCAGGAGGTGAAATCTATTGCAACACCTTTCTCACCGCAGTTTATGCATGTGGGACGATGGGAGAGGGTGTGGTGGTGGTGGGGGGGAATGCTAATTGAAAGGCTTGTCGCAAAAACCGCCTTGTAAGACCAAATTACAAATAAAACGGCACTTTACGTCTGTCGTGTCATCAGAGCTTGAAGGCTCATAGATTCGTAGTTCTGAATCACCTAGCTGAAATAAGCCCTTCCGCAGTGAACTCAGACTGGAAACCCACGTATGTATTAGCAGACTTCTACAAGTACAAGGAGCTATTCTTTTTCACTAATTGGGGTTTGACTAATGACACGATGATTGAATTCCCCGCCATCCCTTATGTGTTATATGGTCCTTGGTTCCAAATCTTAGTGTCCGGTTTTCCGAGATTTTCCCACATTTATTGACCTCTTTCACCAATCAACATGGCACCGTTCTTTTTCTGAATTCAAGAATGAGCATGAAAAGAAACAAAAAGATTCACACAGATATAGTGGCTAGTGACAGAATGAATTAGCTACTAGAAATCTCTAAAACTAATCTCTTTATTCGGGATTCGTTAGGCATAATGATTGCATACAGGTACCAAGCAAAACACGACTATTGATAACAACTTTTTTGGAGAACACGGACTGACGAACAATCTTGCCCTAACCGATTCATGATCATGCCATTATATCACAATATATTACGACTATTTGGGGAATTGGACTAATCAGACAAATAGGTAGAAGTGATAGGGCTAACTGGGTTTCGCTTAACTCGTGACAGGATGTGGATAGCTCTACACTGTCTCTTCTCGGCCAATAATCCCTATTACTTACACCTATTAGTCTAACTGATCCGATTCCCCAACTTATCGTAATATATTGTGATGTAATGGCATGATTATGAGTCACCGAAAGAGAGCTAGTTCGCCATTCTGTGTTCTACATATATGTTCTTTGGTAACTGTCTAGCAACCTCAACTTTTTCTTATGGGATAAAAATCTGTTGAGTGCAGAATTATTTATTTTATCAGTAACAATAACCCCAAACATTATGGAATATATAGTTTAAATCTGTTCGCGGATTACTGCTAATTCAATTCTCCAGTTTTACATCATGCAGTTTTCATCAAAGAGCAGTAAGCGTTTCCGATTTTCTCGCCAGATTTTAATGAAAACCGTTTCTCAGTTGTTTCCGCTGTAACAACCCAAAACAAATTTCACAGTCTATAGATGAACACCCGCCCTGCCAGGTTGAGAGAATATTTTCAAAGAAACTCTACGTGCTCAGTTTATAATGAATTATTGAATAAGATGTCAACAATCTGATCAGCCTACGTATTCTAATTAAATCTATCTTGCCGGAGAAATGAGCACTATTTTATCTTGCTGATCGTCGACAAAATAAAAACAAATTGAGGTAGTTAGTGTGATTATGGCAGAGAAAAAACGAAGCGATAAATAATCAAACCACAATTGTGGGAGCTGAGAGCTTTGATGATGATGCCGCTGCTACTGCTGACGATGATGATGATGACGGCGATGATAATGATGATGATGATGATGTAAATGACAAACTTTTTGGTGGTTTCAAATCCCGCTGGGTTTCTTTCCAAATCTTTCTGCATGGGAGCTGGTTATTCAGTGTATTTCTACTCGGTAGACTGTTTTACAGAAGACACTATTAGAAGAGAAATACAAATGCAAACGTTTGAAAATAACAGTTTTCCTGGCAAGTATATTAATTCCGATGTGAAAGAATAGTTTATCATCTGTTAGTACGATATTTGCATGTGACATTATTCTTCAGCATTTCACGGTAAGTGCCAGTTTGAAAATTCCAATAATACTAATCATGACGCTTCAGTGTCCTTCTTATTGATTACGCTAAATACCGAAAACATTTCAGGGAGGCGGTCACGGCTATTTAGAGGCTGGCATTTGGGGAATTGTCGACGGAGATCATGTGGTCTAAATTTCACCAAGATGACCTTTGAATCAGCACTCGTCAAAATTGCCAAACTGAAGTAATTTCTCATGATTTATTGATAATATGTTTACCAAGTTATTTAGAACTCCTAGCTATTGTTATCGGATTACTAGATCAGATTAACATTAGTTAAATCATGATCAGTAGTGAGCAGAAGGAAAACAAACCTCACGGTTCATGATCCTTCCACCGCAAGGCACTTCCCCATTCGGCAGCCTTTTTTGGTGGCCATCGTCTGACACTGATTTGTTTCTTGTCTGTAGGCTTCGCACGTGATATGGTTTGGAAAAACACCAACCCAGTTTCTGTGCACGCATAAGTTCACATACTTTCCTGCCTTGGTCTCTCGATGGACACTTTCATTCGTCAGATTAGTGTCACATTGGTGAAGCGTGTTTTAGAGTCAGTGAAAAACGTGTGTAGAAAAATGACGATTTGGTTTGATTGGCGGCCGAAATTCTTTGTCTTTGAACTCACTGACCTCTGTTTCATAAAAATTCTTACCGGATGGCCTTCGAAAATTCAAGAACGCTCATAAAGATTTTCTAATCTGCTACTTGCAAAAGGTATCATTGATTTTATTTCGCTAGCTAACACTGTGCATTTTGCTGAACAAAACACAGCTGTTAGTGGCGCGAATAATGGCAAAGTGTGGTTTTTGCAAGAAGTGCTTCCGACAGAGAATCCCTTTGGAACTATCCACCGTAGGGGGTTGAATACTCCATTGAATGAGAATAATTAGGGAATACGGATCCCGTGATGCAAGTGTTTCGTTTATTTTCATCGTTTGCGGACATTAAAAAGGAAGGGTTACATTTCAGTTACTATAGAAGCTATGGAGTGGTGGGCATTATTCTGCCAATCAAAAAAGGCATGCAACTCATGCACCAATCCATTTTTGTCCTGTTGAACTGAGAAAAGGAGACTGATGTCTTGAACAGAATTTCGTAAAGTAGTGGATCACTGGTGCTCTCTTGTTAATTCGTTGGTGAGCTCAGTCAAAATTATCCAGCCTGCCGGTTTATTGAATGATATCATGTTCTAGTAGAAGTTTGAGTGGATAGCCAAAATAATCTACTTTGTGATTACCCAAATCGCTCTAATGTGGACTTGAATTCTTAATCTTGGAATGTGTCTGATTCCAGGACATTGGTCTCGGCAAACGGGGACACGTCGAGGTTGAACGGTCGGAACACTGCATTCATCCAAACGAAGACCGAAGGAATTAACTCTCAGCCCCATCAATTGTTAGTCGAACACAAAGAAGAGAACAACTGAAGCACTGCGTCTTTTATTACGGAAAGGGTGCATGCTATCCTAAATTTGGTCTCCTATTTAGACCTAGACCAAATTTGCACGACTAAGCCGTTTTATGACCTGTTACCATGATATAATTCAGAAACGTCATCGCAAAATTACTTTGGCGATAAGGAAGATCGAAATTTGACCAGAAAAAGGGAGAATTCTTGAATGGGAAAAACTTTTTTGGATGTTTAGAAACTGACAGCTTTCTAGTGAAGTACACGTAATGTGACTTCTCGTTGTAAAATGTTATCAGGCTTTATCATTTATTTCGAATACAAATGTATTTCGTCATTCATTTGGACATGTTTTGTAGATATTTTTAATTCCGGTACTATGAGGACTTTCCCTTATTCCAGTCTTATAGGCTTTTGTAATCTACCCTCTTTCATCATCCTTCAAATTTGCATTTTTCGCATTGCTTGAAGTTTTCCATTCAGTTGCTTTTCGTTGTTTGTGAACCGTAATCTCCCACATTGTGAGTCAGTCTCTGTCCAAATTTTCATCACCACTTTTTAAGCTGAATCGATCGGAACATGCCAACTAAATATTTATGGAAACCAGCCAATTCGAAATAAACACGAGCCCAGCTAGATTTTCCTTTTCTGGACTAAAGTAACTATCCGCAAAACTCTTTCACGGTTTGATCACAGTAGGTCTTTCGCAAAATCACAATATTCCAATCACATAATTTTACCGACTCGTATTGAATCGGCTGCCAGTATTGCAGTTTTGTTCTTCATCATCTATGTACGTATACCACACGCTTAAAGTTACATACATTTAGCCTTCCGCATGGATTGCTGAGCTAGATGTTCATCTAGCAAACGTTTCATCACTAGTCGAGCTGACATCATCATTGAAGCACTGTGAATATCACCTCAACTGGTGATGAAATGTTCGCGCTCTAAACGACAGACTCAGCAATCAGGAACTCATACAAAGCCTTGATCTGAACTACAAACAACATCTGCATTCATTCTACCATCTTAGTGCAAATTTACTGATTAATACTCCAGTCTCGATTTTTGTTACCGGCTGTTTTGAGATTTTACAATCTTGTCAGAAAAAGCCCAGTAACTCGATGATTAGGTCATATTCACTCATGGTAATGCAGATGGTTTAGTGCACATGAACATAACTCGACAAGTTGGCCTTCTCTTTGATGAAGATCGATCTAGATAGAAGAAAAGATCAAGATTTGTCTTACGGGACAGTTAGTTGAGTAGGCCGAGTTCAGGCTTGGAACCATTCGGAATCCCAACCACGGCAGTGTATACAAGCACAAAGAATGTTTTATATGTATCACCTAAGATAATCTGAGCTCCTGTCATGAAATTCAGGCAAATACGAAGCCACCTGTTTTATTCATTAAATTTTAGCGACATTTTGTAAGTACGTAAGTCCTCTGTCAGGTACTTAAATTTCGTTGACAATGACCGAGAAAAAGAATTACTTTTACTGGCATTTCGGTCGTAGCAGTGGCAAAAAACCAGTCATCAGAAAATTTGAATTGATTATTTATTGACCGATTTCTTGTGGAGAACCAGGTTTGAGCTCATCCCAAAAAAGCTTTAAAGACACTGTACAGACGTCCAGTTTGGTTTCGTGTGAGTCATCAGCAGTGCATATCCAACGAATGCCCACCGGGGGCTCCTGACCAGCAAGGAGGATTACTGGCCTGCGTATTTCCCCTGTGCCATTCAGCATGAGAGCGATATGCTGATTGTCATTATTGATAATTTCTCAAGAAGGCTACCAATTTTTTTTAGTGCGCTATTTGACTTTCAAGGCTGATTCCAGCGCTGGCAGTATTCGAAATATTCCCCCCCCCCAACACTACGGCGCAAACATTTTTGCTATGTAACTAGCCGGTTTTCGAAAACTGATTCACAACAATCTTCATGCAACTCCACAAGAAGTTCCTGTCAAAAAAGGTTTTATTTAGCAAAAATTGACTTCACAAAAAACTTTATAAATTCCCCTTGAAACACTCGGTAGTAAGGTATTGCACCCGTTCATTACGATGCCATTTTTTTGTTTTCCCTGGGGAATAATTTTTCGGCTAAAAAAGTGTATCTTATAAGGTATTTTCTGATCAGTTTGAATTGTCACATATTTATGGAACATTTTGCGCTATTGACGATCTCTTTTTTAACAAAATGACAATGACAGGCGTGGTGATGACAGTTGAAAGGACTTTCGTTTATCGATGAGGACCCGACGAACAACCTGGATAGATGAGTATTTCAAAGTTTGCCCCAACGGTGTTTATTACGACCTCAAAAAGCGCTTCGTTCGTAGCAATTATTTATGAAGTCCTGCTTGGGAAGAAAAACTAAAATAGTCAACTAATTTTTGACTTAAATTCAATTTAAAAAGGATAATAGTTAGTATAACTTCGGAACAATCAACTGTACACAATATTTTATTAGGTTTCCGTTTGGAAATTATTAGCGCTTCAGAAAGTTTTAGGAAAATCTTTTGGATTTCGTAAAATCAGATGCCCCGTATACCCGAGAGAGAGAAAGGGGGGCAGTAGGTTTGCTCTATCACGGATTCCTTTGATCTGCCTTCCGACAGAGCTGCCCGGAAAGTGCTGTTCTGTACCAAATGTGGGACAACAGTCATAAGAGCATTCTTTATGAACAGAGTCCATTTGAAGTGTCGTAAAAGCTTCATTGTCATATGGTGAGTTGCATGTGTATAGCAATAAATTATTCTTATGGGTCTTTCATGAATCAAGCGAAACTGGAATCTGCACTTTAAAAGCCCTAAAAGAGGAAACAATACTATGTAGTCGAGAAGTACCGGAGATAAAATAGGTCCATGTAATCAATCTGACTGGATGTTTAACCTGTGAACTATTTTCAGGATATCAGTGAAAGTGAGAAACCGGGTCCGCATGCTATCGGAGATCCAAAATCCGGTGAATTTCTCGATCTTTTGGAGACCACGGATCACAAACCCCACTCCGGTCGAACACATCGACGTGGCAGTGTCCCATCGGCCGAGACCAGCGGTTTGCGTGTGCCCGATTCAAAGAAGACTCTACCGCGGACTAATGTTCACGCATGGCCAAGGGCCGCGGCTCGGAACGCGGTGGAGGTTCTGAGCACTCAAAAAGAGCAGTGGATTGATGGTCCGAAGGCGGATTTCAAACCGGCCAAAACACCCAACCCCTTCACGGCCCAGTCCGAGTTATCTATCGATCCACTTAGTCGATCAAATATGATTGATAAGGTTTGTTCAACATTATTCTGTTTCGTTTATATAGGATGGGGTTTGCTTTGACATTGAATGAATCATCATGCACCTTCTGCATTTCACGGCTCAGCCAACATTTTAACCAGTTTTTGATTATCTTTATGAAAGTATATTCAGCAACTGAAGCTAATGGTGATTGGAACTTAGACTGAAATGCTCGAAAATTCCCTGATTTTGCTACTACACCACCGGGCTGGTTTCAAGTTGTAGTTTGTTTCCTTAGCGTGTTTTACCCAGTGGATTATGGGTTGTTGATAAGGAAGATTCTGATATAGCTGTCTTTTGCTCTTTTTTTTATCACCATAACTTTCACTGTCCGTGTAAAACTTTCTCTTGCATTGATATTATCGCTTCATCCGTCCATCTGTCTGCACTGATCGATCGTCTAAAGTTTCAATCACAATGTTCATTTGTCTATGTGACCAGGCGACCATAATTTTCCGCGAAGAAGCACTGCAGGTCATGTCCGTTGTTCATTTTATCGAAGTTACTCCAAACTGCTCTCATCATTCTCATTCCTTCTTGTTATGATTACAATAGTCGTAAAAATAAGGACTCTTCCGTTCATTTACGCTCCGGATCGTCGCTCATTTCATTTTTTGTCAGAACAAAGGCTTTCTCGAAGTTCCTTAGCAGAAATTCACTCTTTCTGCTTCATCTTCTCAGCGAACATTAACACACACACACACACACACACACACACGTAGACGCACGCACACCCCACAGATGAAAGTGGCCTTTCCGACAAGTCCTTTCGACAGCCTTGTAAAGTTTCCTCGCTGTACTGGTTCACTTTAAAGTTAATTTGACGGATCCATGACCTTTGCCGTGAACGGGGGCGACTTCCACAGATGGTGACATTTCGTGTGTCCCCGAGGAAAGCTGTTTCTCTAGTTCGTTGCACGTGCTCCTTCTGGTCAGCATTTTACCCCGACTGGTTTTCAGTTAGTGCCAGAATAATTTGAAATCCAAAAAATATAATCAGTTTTTTTCGCACATCTGGTGGGCTACTGACTGTCCTGATAACTGAACCAAATGGTTTCCGTTAGGCTGACAATTAGAGCCTGTAGTCAAAAGATCTCCGAAAAGAGAAAAATGATGAGGACTTTCCGCTTGTTTCTGTCTCCTGTTTTATGACACCAAGGTAATTCAGTACTGACGAAATTCCATAGACAAGGTACGTTTTATTCAGTTAGTCTGTCAGCTCGGTCTGTGAATTTCTCAGGTCATCTAATGTAACCGTCATCGCCTTTACCATGGTCGACATTAGCCGATCAGTAACCATTTCCGTACAACTGATTTTCTCGTAATGACTGCGGTAAATATAAATCTCTGCCTGGGAATGGCGTAAACTGATTCAGTTTTTTCCTGTCAGAAATACGTAATGCGACAGAAAACTATCACAATTCTGCAAGGAGGCCAGTAAAATCCACTTTGTTTCATACTATTCACATTCAGTCGGTGACCGGAGTATGAAACCGGAGAGTGAAATCCGGGAGAACATGATGATGTTCGCTTCCATTCTGATCCATATGAACCCTTGAGACCACAATCAGCAGCATTCTCACCTTGCCGGCAAGAAACCGAACTACCTCTTATCCCGTTGACATTTCATCTCCTGTTTTTTTCTGTTCTGAACGGTCAGGCAATATCTCTTACCTAATTATTGCTTTTTGCCTCGTTATCAAAGGTCCCCGCACTCAGTCAGTCTCAATCTCTCCCTAGCTCTACCGCACACTGATTCATCACAACTGATAAATGATGAACAATGTGACCATCCGGTTGTGTATACTCCGTAACCGTGTGTGCAGGACCATTACGAATCTGTTAGGAGCAGTCCAATAGCAAAACCTATGATCAGAAACAATTCGGCTGAAGACAAAATTATCCATCTATCTATCTATCTTAGTCTTGTTTTTCAAATTTTCCCATTTTTAATTTTCCTGATCTGATGTGAATTTTGTCATTTTCGATCTGAAATAAGGTTTGAACTCGGGTGGGCAATGCTGATCGAGTGACTTGGTACGTCTATCTGGAATCTTCCTTACCCGAACACAAACACGCACACATGCCTCTGTCAGCGTTTGGACAGACGGGCGAGCAGGCAAAAAGGCTGTCTATTAAGATAAAGCAAAGATTCAAAATCTGCGTAAGCTTGTACACACACACACACACAAATTCGTACAAGAAGTCACCTGAGCTGTCATAGTAATTGTATACGTACAGCGCATAATAATTACACGAGCATGCATACCGCCACGCGCACAACCTGTTTTGACGAGTTCGCATCTGGTATGCCCAGCCGCATTGATCGTCCCCGTACTCACAAGTTCTAACTCAGCCCCTGAGAATAGGTATCGGCAGAGCTTCATCGACTCCGCTTGAATCATGTCAATCAATAAGACTGCGTGTATTGTATTCTAGAATATCGCGATGTAGGAAGCGGCTTGCGTGTGTGACTGGATGTATTTTTGATTTCCACATGTGTGTGTGTGTGTGTGTGTGTGTGTGTGTGTGTGTGTGTGTGTGCATTTCCAAAGCATCATTAATCATGCGAGTGTGCGTCAGTGATGACAACTAGTTCCAAGAGATCAGTCACCCTAGATTGAAGAGCAAAGATCAAGGGAGATGGGACACAAAACAGTGAGAAAGCGAGAGAGAGAGAGAGAGAGAGAGAGAGAGAGAGAGAGAGGAAAATGATGGTCAAATTGTAGGTGTCCAAAAACAGGATTTGAGGACCGTATGAAACAGATGAAACACATGCATTTGTACACGATCTCAATCATTATATATATATATATATATATATATATATATATATATATATATATATATATATATATATATATAATAGCTCATCAGATATGCACTTCCGGGGGAATTCTGCCCACCCATTTACATACCATTTTTCCAATATATATGCGCTTGTCCATACGCCTCGCTGCTCCGATAAATAAAACCGAGTTCGGGATAACAGAAACTGGTACAGCTCGAATGTGATCGGCAAACGAACGAGGAGATTGAATTTGGTGAATACGGATCCGCCTATGTCTTGAATACATGTTCAAACCCTGGACCGGTTTAACGGCCTGATAAAAAATTGAATATTCCCCATTTCGCCTCATTATTTGAGGAGCAACAAGGACATGGAGTAGAATACTCACTGAAACGCGTGCCCGAAAAACACAGACATAGGGAACAATATTTTCTACCGAAATAGCTCGTCCAAACGGATACAGTCCAGTCGGATACACCATAGAGAACGGAACAATTGAAAAAATTATCACATCATATTTCTAATGCACTTTTAAAAAACCTTGCCGGAGTTCTTTTGCGCACACAATCCATCACGTGACCCATCTTTAGGACAGCTGAACGCTTCCTTGATACATTCGTCAGTGTATATGTGTTTCAGTTATATTTACGGTTTTAGCTCAGTGTGTCACTGGTTCATTCCTGGCCCTTAAATGAATGAAACACTCTGGCTGTGTGCTCCAACGTGCACATGCCTTAGACTTCAAGACTCATCAATTTGACCCATTTTCTCCCAAACCTCGGTGGAACCTAGTTACTATATCAAAAACAACAACAACAACGACAACAACAACAACAACAACAACAACAACAACAACAGCATGAACGGTGAAAGTAATCCCATCCATCAGGCTGTCCCAAATGTCTTTCAAAATGCTTCGGTAAAAGGTGATTCGATTTCATTGCGACATTGCACACTTTGACAGCTTTTGATACGGAACATAAAAAAATGCAACTGCCCCCGGGACGAAATTGTTTTTCAAACTTGAGCGACATTCAGCTCGCCTCTGAGTGCCTACCAGTTCAGTCCTCAGGTTATTTATTCACTTACCCATCAGTTCGTCCACTCAGTTATTCAATCACTCCTTCCAAAGCGCAAAGCAGACGTAGATTTCTGAGAGGTGCCTATCACAAATGCATCAGCTTATAGTAGATCCCGGAATATCTCGTCCATATACTTCTTCCGTGGGCACTTAGACATCAATCATTGATGGGAAAGGGAAATTTTGGAACTTAAACTTAATCCTTCAACTGGCACACGCGAGTTCCCAAACAGAGCTTTTAACATGTTAAATGCCAAAAATGTGTGAGCTGTGTGTATCCAAAGGACGGATCAAAGAGGATCCGCAAGTCACAAGTAGTGCTATTCAACAAGAAATATTTGAAGCTCAGCGTATAGAAAGAGTATTTCGTGATCCGTTATAATTATACCGGGGAAACTCTGGTTCATCAGTATGATCCCAATCTCCCGTGTTAATTTCGAATGTTCCTATATTCTTGGTGAAGAAATGTTTAAAATTACTGCATAATAATATGTAATCCTTCCCAAAAGGCCCTCTGTTCGGATATAAGTAGTATTTAGGTGGGCGGACAAAGTCGCTCGGAAGAGCACAGTTATTTTATTTGTGCATCAGATGAATGAGTGGATGCTCCGTGAAACAGAGTTCATTAAGGAATCACGGTTGTGATTCGATGACTATTCTTTTCCGGATAGTCACAACTAACCTCGAAAAGGTAGATGCTCCGGTTTCCAGTCGCAATATTGGACGGAGGTATTCTTTGGATGGGTGGACGAATGGTGTGCGCATTATGAACAGCCGAGAAATTTCGTCCACCCATTCATAGTACTATTCGCGCCCAAAATGTTAATTCACGACCGCGGTGCAGTCTTTGTTGAGATTAGCTGAGACCAATCGGCAAAGAATTGTCAGCTAATCTCAATTGTGTATCCCCAGTGAACTCTTCTGCCGGGAGTATCCACTCCCGATCCTGAATGTAAACGTAAATAAGGCATGTGCCTTTTGAGTTACATTCATTAGATTTCCGTACAAGAAGTCCAAATTGGAAGTGCCATTTGGTCAGATGGTGTACAGAAAGAATTAAGTTGAGTAATTTTCAAATTATTTGTATTTCACAAGTCTATGTTTATTGTATAAAACTCGGAATTTTAAACGCTGGTCTCGGGTCTTCATTGGAACCCAGTGGGTTTACTGCCCTGTTGGCAAGTTGGAGATTACGGATTCTATCGATTTCAATGGTTATCGTGAAACTCTGGTGTTTTGAGATTATCCAAACAACTACTATATGAAGGGATGCTGGAAAGTTACTGATAAACTTTGAAAGACTACAAAAAGAGCAATCTCGTCAATTTGGTTCCCAGGCTTTCATATTTGTTGAAATCACTTGAAACTTTTAACCTCTTATCAATCCTAACAGAAATTTATCGGATGATTTCAAATTGATACTTAAATCCGAGGTCATTTAATCTTCCGGTTGATTAAGCAGGATATCCAGGATAAAGAGTCATCGGATCATGCGGAGAATGTGTGTTCTCAAAATGCCGGAATAAATACGTCTACAATCACGGACTCGAGAATGGTAAACTGCTCTAGTGCCGATGCGGAAGAGCTGAGAAGTTCCACTTCGATGAATCAGGATCATACAAACAATATGACTACATCTCGGATACGCTTGCACTCATTCAGTTCACCCACAGACGATACGTCTGTTCATCCAGTACAACAACAAAACCATCGTGAGAAGTCCAAAACACTGACTGGCAACGAGATGTTGCATGCTTTCGACCACATGGATACTTCGAGTAAGTACTGGTTCTTATTTTTATCACGACCACCATTACACTGACCTGAGCATAGTGGTAAGATGTAGTTTTCTTCATTGGGTGAAAGGTACCGAAACAAGCTGACTACGACTGAATGATATCGCAGAATCAAAGTTTTGTACATGGAAAAACATCATTGCTTTCGGTAAGACTGCATTCCCCATTAATAAGGTACTAGATGGGAAAACAAGAATTCCAGTATTTTTGTGATCAATTTTGATGCCACGAATACCACTGGTCGCGTAAACACAGTGTTTGTGGATGGGATTAGGACGGATCTACCTCCACATCAGTCTGGCTTTGTCTCGGTGATTGGGTTTGAATTGGATATGGCCTTCATTTCCGTTTTTACACAAAAAACTCATAAATACTCATCTTTTTGTAGTAGGCAACAGCTGTGATGAAGAAAAAATTGACTCTGGATTGTAAATCAGTAAAACTCAAGACTCCATGTTCTCCCACCAAATAGATCTTGAAAAACGAATCTATCATCATACACCAGAACGGATAGAACCATTTATACACGTTCAGTCCTTGAGTCAGATACAGTTTGTGAGTCACTGATGATTGAGTTGGCCTGTTGGATATGATGCTACTTCTTGAACAAGACAAAACCTATTGTTAAGGAATTGGTCCAGCTTTTGGGAAGTCCTCGACCCCGGTGAGATTTGAAGCTAGGCTTGGAAGAGAATCACACACTTCTGTATCGAATTCCACCTAACACCCGAGCCACATCGTAATAGTTTTCCACTGAAAGTACAGTTGAACATGACACACTAATCAGTTCTTCATACTGTTTCCGAAGCTTTTCATTGGTTGGTTGAAACTTTGACACTAAGGGACTAATAATTCGGAGCATGCAAGTTGCCAAAGATAATATTTATAGTTAGAAGTACTTTATTCAGGTGAATCAATGGTGAATTAGCCAACTCATTCTTGCAAAGAATCCAGTCACCCTATTTAATAAATTACATATAAAAGTAGGGGTCCGAAGTAAACCGTTTGAATCTCCTCAGCACTGGTCAACGTTGTTTACAAAGAGGACAACTCTGGCTCTCAGCTGCTTATCACCGCGGGTCTACATTGGAACTTTAAGTGGTTCCGCGAGTCAAGTCTCGGAGTCATGCTTACCAGTCCTCTCTCATAGTGCAATGGGCTCCTGCGGCAACAGGTATACTCTTTTTAGTGAATTCAAAAGTAAGCATATAGTGAGGATATCGGTTATCAGCCTATATAATTATTAAACCCCCAAGCTTCCAATAATTTGACCTGGTATGTTGTAGGGAATGATTTATGTGGTTTCTTTTTTTCACAAGCACATACCTGCTAACTTTTCTACTATGTTCTTCCATTTCCAGCTCCTCTGATATCCAGAACGGCCGAAATGACTTTAAGCAGTCAGTGTTCCACCTGTGCGATGGCCGATTCAATCATGACTCGCAGTGAATCTCTAACGGAGACCAAGACAAATGAGGTCCACGCGAATTCTACGGTTGAAGTGGTCATCATTCCAGAAACAACGTCAACTTCTGAACCTGATTTAGCCGATGAGAAGCCGGATATTGCTGCAGCTGCACGCGGACGAAGTTCAGCCACCACCGACACGACCAATACTGCGGCCGCTGCTACCAAATCCTCGGCCGTACCGGATGACAATGATCGGTCCAATGGGAAAGTGAAGACCTTTGTCAAAGACTGGGTCCACAAACACAGTGGAATCACAACGGTACCGATTGAGCTAAACGAAACGAACGAGGTTTGTTGAAACTGATTGTAAATAGCAGCCAAGCCTGTGAGTATTCGATAAAATTTCAGGGAATCTTTCTGCATAATATGACTGAAGTTTATTTGAGATAAGGATGAAATTATTAGCAGCCAAATCCGTCTGTAACGGAAGCTTTCTTCGGATACCTGTGCTACTTACATTTACCTAAACGACCTCATCCGGTGATCTCCTCTGTAAGTTGTTCTCATTACACTGAAAATAACTTGCTCGATGACTGGTTTGGATTTCGCTATCCTTTTCCTCGGTATTTCAAATAAGAGTGAATCCATACCAGTTTGGAACGCGTCATATTCTAATCCATTTGAATAAGCCAACCAATTGAAGCTGATCCTAACCTAAATTCTAATCCAGCTTTGCCTTGTAAAATTATCTGATATAAATACAGGCTACGGTCGGGATAATGACATCCACTCAACCGCAAACAACAGAGACGGACAAGAGCAGTTTCAATGCTTTGGTTGGTGAGGTTGGAACGGAACTGCAATCCCAGCGGCACCACGAGTGAGTTGTGTAATCAGACTTTGTTTGCCCAGACTCTAATAAAAAAGATAAACACTTGACCAATCGCACCTACGATGAATAATGTATGCGGGTTTTCAATTTACTGCTTCTTATCTAGGTTTCGTGAACGTTCTAACAGAGTTCCGAGGTACACAGCTGTGGAAAATCCCTCAATGGATACAGATTTTCATGGACATGGGAACAAAATCAGTACCCAACAACAGGTTACTGAAGAGTCTGTTGGTTCGAATTTTGCCCGGATTGCTGAATGGGTTAAGTCGGTCTCCATAGAAACCTGTGGTGCATCTATACCCACAGCAGTGAATGATGACCTAGGCGGAAGGCACATCCGGTCGTCCGTAACAATGCCGTTCGCATGTCCTGGCGAAGCACAGCCGGATAAACCGAATACTATGGCCGTTTCCCTTGCTACTCCTTGTTTTCATCCACTAGAATCCCAAGCTAAACGGAGCAGGCCTGCTTGTCCAAAATGTTTTCCATCTCTAAGATTGCAGACTGTTTGTCCTCACACCTGTCACATTCCGCAGCCCCCTTCCGTCCCTAAACAGCACATGACTGTAACTGATTTTGAACCATTCGCGCACACACATTGTGAACGACTGCTGAACTCACCTCGCACCGAACAGACTAGGCCACGCCGTGGTCGTTCTGTGCCCCCGGCCTCGTTGAAAAACTCCAAGTTATCCACAACCCATGAAGAATCTCAAGCATACACGATTACAGAGAATCCCAGTTGGTCACACAAACAAACTGAACCTTCGACATCTACTGGGTCGAACATTGTCGAACACGTCAACGTTTTAGATGGTGGCACTACTGTCAGGACACCGGTGTTCGACGATCAAATCTCCCCACTGCGTCGACCCGACGGTGCCTCCAATCCTCAGTTGCATCACGAAATACAGATTGAACATGTACGGCTACAAAGTGCCGAGCATCAAGCAGAACAACTTGAGCGAACAACTGACAGTACCGCCAAAACAAAACGATTACCACTGTTCTCGCATTTTCGCGCGACAACAAAAAAAGCTGGTTCTCGCCTAATACAGCAAGAGATTAACGTCCCCGAACAGGTATCAAACCCAGCTATCGTGAATAATTCATTTCTCTGCGGTTCGTTGGTTCACACTCCACGGAATTTTTTCTCTCCTGACTTGAAAAAGAAGTCATATGTCATTCCTCCGGTTCAAATGCATGCGCAAGATGTGGGTGACGAAATGTTTGCCAAACTGGACCGGTCACACAGTTATTGTTCTTCAGATGAAAGTTGTCATTCATGCCAACGACACGAATGTTTCCGGACGAGTGCCGCGACAAGGCAACTGATAGCGGAACGCTTGAACATTGAACGGACCAGACCAATGTTCCCAACGCAAAAGCTCTTGCCAGAACCGAGCCCGAAAGCGGAACCGAAAACAAGTCGTAACAAAGTAAGCGTAAAACAATTTGTGTGGTAGCTTAAAATAACAAGCATATTAACAACTTCTGACGTTCAATGCATTTCCTTTTGGCATATCACCATCGAACAACTAGAAAGTTGTACATTATTAACTTGAAATCGATATTACCATCCTATTTTATCGGGCTTTTTTTGAACAGGTAACCAAAGGACGTCTTAGTTTTCTTACCAGTCCTTTATTTGGCAAACGTAAAGAAAAGCATGCATCCAGTCACGAAGATAAAGATAATCAAGTCAACCGTGTCGCTCCTGATGTTCCAGAAGCTGTCGGTAAATCCAGAGGTAAAGCTTGTTTGTCTAGCTCAACGGCACCAGTTCAAACGGGAGCTCAGGTGCTTAAATTCGCATCCAGCGCGAAGTCACAGCTGTCAACCCCTCAAATGGAACTTCGTGCTTCATGTCAGCACAGTAAAACGCAATGGTTAGACGCTTCGTCAAGCCAAAAAATTACGGACATTTCGCCGCAAGGTGACGTCTCAAGCTCGCTGCCCTGGAGCGGTTGCTTGAGGCGAGAGAAGCCAACAACGAAACAGGGCCGTAAAGTTAAGCCTCCCGCCCCAGGTCAACCGGGTTCAATTAACAATGAAACTGTGACAACTAATCCTCGAGTGACAGTGCCCTATGCTACACCAAGCCGTTCCCATTTTTCATCTATGCAGTCCAGCAGCGGTCATGGAAGTGAATGTAGCACAAATGTGATGTATCACATAGGAGAACATTTGGGTGAACCAGATTCCCCTCATTTTCGATGTCAGTGCAAACGACACTTCACTCAGCACCACCATCATCATCATCATCACCACCATCACCATCACCACCACAAACATCGAGGCCAAGTAGCACACCAAGCACAAACATACTACACCTCACGCGCAGGTGCGCACTGTCATGCGGATGCCCGACTTGGCGAAGTGAATCCTAATGAAGTCAGACACGTGACTGGTAGATCGATAGGTCAGCGCAGTTCAGACAGTGGGAGTCTGTGTGCAACTGACCGTCTACGAACTGGTCAAAAGACCAATCCAGTCTGTCCCCGGATTTTCCCTCATGGTACTGGATCAAAAGATTCGCATTCAACCAGACCAGCTGGAAACGACTCGGTTACCAGTGGCGCCAGTCTAGGTGCCGATGATGCTCACGGGGATCAACTTCTGATTAGCAAAGGTATTGATGTTTCCGTGATGGACGGAAACCCGCGGCGTGGTGGTGGACACACAAGCAGCGGATATGAGAGTATTCTGCGTGATAGTGAAGCCTCTTCGCATGCGGACTCGACCAGTGGCAGTTCGGTTGGTTTACTCGGTGATGGATCACAACCAAACAAGTCGGAATTCATCACAGTAACCGGTGCAGTGAGCAATGTTAAACTGGATGACAGTTCGACCACACACGCGTTGGTTGACGAGACTGGAGAAACCTCACAGTCGATGGACGCCGAAGGTGGGAATACTTCGACTTTATGCAAGCCGGATATGCGCTACACGGAAGGCAATGTTCAAAGCAGTTCAACGAAAGGACTTCCTCCAGACGGTGCTGCTCCCCCCTCTCCGAGGACCTTGGTGGGTAATTTATCCGAATCCACCCACCCTTCGGCCAATTTACAATGTGAGTGACTTTTCTGTTTCTCGGACGTAATAGTAAATAGTCAATAACTTATCCGCTACTTAGGGATTTGCTCAAAGAAAATTTAGTTTTGAGTGAATAGTACGGTAGAAGTGGCTGACAATCTGGTCTTTCATTGTTCTGCGGTTTTTCGATGAACTGGTCGTCCGAAACAGATATCGCTAACAGAAAACCAAAATCTATTCACACGACAAGATATCAAGGGATTGCAGACATGTGTTAACTCAAGCATATTTTCATACAGTATGATCGAGCTAAATGGAACCTCGAGTTTCCTCTGCGGAGATCGCGCGAAATATTTTCCCAAAAAATGGCGTACGGAACTGTTTCAAAACAGTGCAAAACAATAACTACTTATTCATCAACTCCCGTAAATAAATTGAGGGGGAATTTTAGTTGATTTAAAATAATTTTTAACCAGATATATATGTAGACAGAATGGTATAACGTCTGTGAACAGTTCTAGGATTAGGCTTTGTTGAGTGAAACAAATTGGTTTCTTCTCACTTACATAAATTTGCCATACCATTATCTTCTGGTAGGTATATTATGGCTATTGGGAACCCGTCCACGCCTTTTTAATGCTCTCCGGTAAAACTATGGTCCTTGATCAACCCCAGCGGTACTTTCCTCAGCAAATTGCTTTAATTCCGTGCTCCTGAATGATAGTGGTTGAAAAGGTACAACATACAAACACAAGTTTCCTTTATCCTGGTGACCTTTCGCGAAACTGCACCAGCGCGAAAGAAGGGCAACGCTAAAGAGTAACAACAACAACTCGCAAAACAAGAACCCGCAACAACAACAACAGCGACAAAAACAACAAGCCGCTTTCTAGTTCTTTCAATCTACCACAGACTCCAACTGAGGATAAAGTTTTATCCCGACCTAATCTTTCAAAGTTGCTAACGTAAGTTTTCTACAGTCTGATTACAATCTGTGATGAGGAAAATTGCTTCCACCTGTGTTGGTGAAAGAAAAAACTCGTGCTATCTTGTGGGCCAAAAACATCATATACTAAATACGGAATTATTCCTAAATAAAAAAATTATACTTTTTAAAGTCAGATATTCGGTTTCAGACATCTTGGTATCCGGCTACTTTGACATGTACACAAACTGTTGAGTGCACGTTTTTAGGCTTTTCTCATCTTCATAGCTTTTGCGTGTATATTTCAAAACGTAGACCTCCTGAACGCGATTTTGCTGTCCACTTTATTTTGGATGGGGGGCTGCCTTGACCCAAACGGCCTATTTTCGTTTCCCGAAAAAACGAATTCACCAGACTGAGAATTAAGCCAGTTGCATCAAATGTAACAAGGATCATATATCTTATGTACCTGTGTACCTTTACAACTCGTACCAACTTCGCTGACTTTGTCACCAATACAGTGACCGTTGGAATAGCTGACTGCTTGACATCAACACAATGAATAATGCAGCCGGAAGTTCGACCGGAAGGTTGCTTTTCACCATAAAATAAGAGGGAGGGGAACCGTACAGGTGCGGACACCGACGCCAAGGGACCGGAGATAACCACGATTTTTGTGTCTTGGAGTGGTGTCATGAACTTGGACGTAAAGCTCATCGTTCCGCGTCCGAACTCCCCGTTCATCGTCATGTACAGACTGGCATTTACTCACGTGCTGACCAACCAATAAATTATTCATATTGAAGTTTTTGTGTATTTGAGGCAAAGTAAATTATGTTGAGTGCACTTTTCTTCCTTTTACAAAGCATCGATCAAAAAAGAACATTGATAACGATTCATAATTTTAACCTTTCCCACTAAGTGCATTCGAGTAGTGCGAGATTAGATTGATACAATATAATTCATCATGCAGCTTCAACGCTTATTGGTAAGTTGAGCTTTGCAGCTTCGTGATGAATCATGTTACACTTTCCCACTAAGTTCAACTAAGACTTAACTCAGCTTTCTTATCCAAAAATTATGCCACGTAGATCTCTTTAGGATCAAGCTATACCACTTTGGTATTCGAACATGCAATTTGATCTACAATTATAGCGTGTGAACCGTTTGCATTTTTCTCGTGACTATCAGCTGTGATTAAAGTAGTTCAACCTCGAACACAAAACAAACAATAATAAATCCACCGGATCGAATTCTCTTTTGTTTGTATCCGACATACCAGCAACTTCGTCGTCATCCTCGACCTCGAGACGAAGTCGATCGGCTCCACCATGTTCTGAAGAAACTTCGGAGGAGACCACAAGCAGTCCGATCAGTGTGCGATACGTCCCACGTAAAACAGGCGAAACCGGTTTGTCCTCGATGAGCACAAGTGTGGAGCCGAACAAAAATTGCAGAGTGGACGGGGATGAATCGATCGATAGTCGGCAATCCAAATGTACTAGAGAAGACGAAATTCAGGTCAGTTTTCCTGGACATATGAAAGAATTTAGAACTCGATGAAAATGCTACGAAACACGTTGCAACGTCCAGCAAAAATGTGTTATGAGGATATTGACAACCTAAATAAACACTTGATAAATCTAATCTCCGACTATCCATATTTACATAGCTGTCCAGCTGTTCACAGTAACTTGCTCCGGATAGTGGGGATATGCCTTGCTCAGGATAGAATTGTCGTTGAACGTCTTATGTAGCTGGTAGATGCCGTGACTATCATAGAACCTGATTAAGTGTTTTTACCTCGTGATTTTCGTTATTTATGAGAAAATCGGAAGAGACATTGAAAAATATGTAAAGTCAATACACATGGAACAGCCATAGCTTCAATACGCTGCTGCAGAAAACTCCATTATTGTAGTAACTTCATATAATGATTACTTTACAATTCAGAGACGTTTAGCATAACAAGCGATTATTGTCGACAGGCAAGGTGGAGAGGTTCGTTGTATTCACTACGGCGAACGAACTAAATATATTTATTCGGTCGCTTCACTCGGGTACAAAGTGTGCACTGAGTGAACTGCGTGGAGGGGTCGAGACGGTTAATGCGTCAGAGTCGAGATCGGTTCGGAGTGTTTTGAAAAACCGGTGCGCCATGCAAAATGTTATGGTAAAATTTTACTGTTTAACAACACAGCGTAGTCGAAGTCGTTGGTAGGTTGTTGACATTTTGGTCACAACGGGTAATCTTTTTCGAGACTGGTTTTACAACCGAGGGGGTCGAGATGACCCAAGAAAGTGAAGACGTTGCTTTTATTTGCATATGAGTAGTAGTTACTGTTACTACATTTTGGGCGAGTAACAGAAGATTTCTGTATGACTTCGAAGTTCACCTGCTACAACTCGCGTGGTACCAAAGTTTGAGTTTCGATACCACTGCTACCATTGACTTCTGGATAAACTCAGCAATTGTCACATTTTGTCAAAGGGAACGCTATCACAATGTTGCTTGGGAAAAATATGGGTATAGTATTGTTCTGTTCTCGCTCCATGAGACAGACTAGAGACCTTGTTTTCTCGGCACACCGACTAAACACCTCATTTTGTTACAGTTATGGTACCACAATCCAGATGAATAATGGTGATAAAATTATTCAGCTCCAACAACCCTGCTCATTTACATCTCAGATATCCAGTCCACTTGGAGGATGTAATCCCGTGGTTTGAATGCCTTGCTTTATTCCATTGGGTTCAGTCTGTGTGATGTGATCATGTTGATTTTCGCCCCATAATCAATTTTGAATAGTTAACTACTCACCTATTTGGCGAGTAGCATGCATGCCTCATCATAGTAGTAATTCATTTGAAAATCGATCAGTTAGACGTTGTCTTCGTAAAGCTCCATAAACTAGGGTAATATATCTTCGACCGCTCGAGGAGAAACCCCGTGACCGAATATGACTACGAATAAATCAAAAGTCCTACCGCGCTTGCCATTATGCAGATTTGAACTCTGGAAATGCCAATAATTTTTTGATTTTAACGAAGCAAAATTGGAACAGGGACATCAATATTAAATCCTCAACGCAATCTTCATTCAGCTTCAGTAAAACGAATTTTACCTGGATGGAAAATTTCTTGTTATCCAACGACACAGTGATAATCATTGAGCTCCAGTACAGTTTGTAACTGCATGTGATAAATGTTCACATGAGAATGAACCAATAATAAATGTAATCATTTTTCTCTGCTTAACAGGAAGTGCTCCGTCAAATCAGATATGAAAAAATCTACGACCTGTTGGCTCAACAGGACACCCTGAAAGTGGAACTGATGACAACCAAGGATCGTCTTCTTATCGACCCGTCCACATGGAGTTTTGATCGTAAGTCATTCTGATTCATTCGTTCAGTTGACTAAACTATTATAAACAAAATCCTCGAAGAATTTGTCGATTTTTTTTTATATTTCTGGGTTATCAGCGAGAATATATATGTATAATTTCGCTTATTTAGATGAAATCGCACTGTTCCACACAGATTTGGGATGACGGTATCGGTCCTAATGATTACGAAGATAACGGCGGAACTTGTGACAGTATTCGAAGATTTCAAGTTTAGAACGGTCCCGTTATCCCACCAGTCTGAATTCGTTCCTGTGGATAAACAAGACTGAAGCAGAATAAAACTGACATTCTGATCTCATGAAAGCCAAGTACACGTTTTTGTGATTCTTTTCAGTTTATTGATTGAGGTTTTTTCTTAAGAATACCATTTTGGAGGAAAGCAACAATACGATCTTCAGTCTGTACAAGTTATATTGTAAGTGGGCCCTGGTATCAAGTATCATTTGAATTGAACAAATGGATGTGTGGGTTCAGATCGACCAAGTCGTGGCAGTCACGTGGTTTAAATCTGACACATCAAGGTGGGATTGGTCAAGTTGTGGTCAGGGTAAATGAAGAGCTGGGACGATTCTTTTCGGTGTACAGAGATCAGTTGCGAGAAGACGGACGTTAGTCGCCTCCGCTGTGATCGATATGTTCAAAGTGATGTGTTTGCGGAGCTGAGAAGTACTGGATACACTATTCGGAATGATAAGTCTGTTTAGTTGGTGGCTTGTGCTCACCAGGAGCCACAGAATGGCACATGAGCTATAAATATAAATAAAAGATTCATTTTTCACTCTCCAGTAAGCAGGATGTTAGAAAGCCAGATATTTAAAACTATTAGCTAGATACTAAGCCCAGCTTATTCCGATCGAATATTTTTTTCTACCAAATAATGACTGCCAACATAACATCAGTTTCTGGCTCATATACCCAAGCAATCCAACTTGGACATGGAAACAGGAAATGTAAAAGGAGGTGACTAAAAAGTCGACTGGCTACCAACATTGCTGACAACGTTTTTACGCATAATCAGGCTTTTACATGTGAACTGTCACCTGCTTTGTTTTCCCGAGACACTTCGAACCGGACTCTTCCGAATACACCAAAGCGTGTGAACGTTCAACAATTTTCAGCTGAAAACCTCAACATGGTGGAATAGTATTCTTATTACAGATATGCTGTTGAGAATCTCCTGGTATCCAGTTATTTTGGTCAATTTTGCGAACCTAGTTGTGGGTGGTTATGTACGGGTATGTCCAGAGGTGGTCGTCAGGTTATGGGCACGGTTATTCAAATTTCTAGTGGAGAATAATAAATGTGTTCTATTCGGAACCACCGAGTGGACAAGCCTCAGTTAACCTAAGGGAGCGCGCTTGTCTCTGGAGTCACACTTGCAGTGGGACTGATTGCCGTAAACAAATCCTGTTAACTGAACGAGATGACTAGCACACGGGGGCTTGCCAACTCTTTGATGCTGACGTGTGCATCGACCAGAAAACTGCGTCATCCAGTGAATATCGATCTGCGGTCACTCTGCTGAGACAGAAATTAGCAGCACTAAGCGCAGATAGATTTTAAGTCGACCAAAAGAGATTAGCAACAAAACTGCATTACATCGGGTTCTGGAAAGTATTCGAGTCGGCTCGCGGAAAATTGTCATGTTTTATTTTATCGTGAATCCTGTGCAAGCGTTAGGTTCACAGTGCAGCAATCACAATAATAAAATATCAAATTAACTGTGACATAAGGATACAAAGTGAGGATGATGCGTGGAAAATACGGTTTGATTCAGAGATATTTTGTACGCAACTCGGTGGTGACCATATATTTGGTCAACATTAGACGACTAACGTGTAACACGGTGAATTTGTGCACAAAAGCAAATCATCAAATAGGAACACGGCCAAATGTAGTATGCATTGTGAACAGAGTTTGGAACTGTGATGGTATTTTGAAAATTGCTTAGAGTTTGAAAGGAACTGCCTGAGTATACCTGAAGTATGAACGTTTGCAAACAGCCAGGTTAACAGAAAGATTTTCTTGGAAATAGATATCTACACCTTTCTTTGCCATATTATTGTGAATATATCATCGTTAGGTGAAATATTATTTAATGTATTAGGAACGTAAATACCGAGTGAAATCATGTATTGTAAGTGCACACCGGTAGACTTTTTCAATGCTTACTTATTTCATTTATCGTTCAGTCTATTTATATCATATGACAGGGAACGCGCTCGAGTGAATATTCCATAACACAACTCTATCGGACAAGCTGATAGTTAGTCAACGTTTTGCTTACCATGGATAACCATTCTAAAAAAA
This sequence comes from Fasciola hepatica, assembly GCA_948099385.1. Classification (NCBI taxonomy): domain Eukaryota; kingdom Metazoa; phylum Platyhelminthes; class Trematoda; order Plagiorchiida; family Fasciolidae; genus Fasciola; species Fasciola hepatica. The sequence continues at coordinate 50,592,331 of CANUEZ040000043.1, forward strand.
CTGGTCTGCAGGACCGCTCCCTCAGGCCAGTTTGAGCTTATCCACTGGGCGGTCTCGAGGGGAACACATTTTTTTCTCTACGGCGATCTTCGCAAAAGCTAGGTAACCATTTTCATAGCCTGACGGCCACTTTTGAACATACCTGAACTTCTGTTGATCCAGGAACTAACAAAACACGTGATTACCGGTTATTTTTCACAATGTTTGAACATTCCCGTCGCACTACTCGTTAGTAGCGTAGTTGTAGATGTAACTTACCGTTCCAAAGTGAAATAAATTACTGTCAGTTTATTACCCATTTAAATCACCAAAAATATCATTATACCTGATCGCATCAATTGAAATCAGAGATAATACAGATGCATCTAATAACCCAACAAAATGTATTCAATCTGATCCACGGAAGTCGGGTAGACCGCCGGCAATAGTGCTAAAGTAGAAAAAAATTTCACCGTGCGTAAAATTTCTTTATTCCTAAGTATAAAGGCGTTTCTCGTTTGTAAATTTGTTCCATGCACATCGTCACCATCTGTCGGTCATTATTACAGTTTATGTGGCAGAACAAATGGATCCCGACGACCCCAGCTTTCTGGAAGCGCTGGAGAAAGAAACGGACATTCTAAGAAAACGGGTCGACGCATGTAAATCCCACCTCATGCTAGTCACATGTTTTGATAGTTGCCTGAAAACTCACCTTGGATGTCCAAACTCCACAACGCACTCGGGCAATGGTTCGTGGAATCTGGCCAGTTCGAACATCAACCATGTCCGACTCTCGTGTACAGCCTCGTCAGAACAAATAGGATAACGCCAACGCTAACACATCCAAACACACATTCAGGCACACAAATTTACTGTGCATTTGATTGCCACTTGATTCCGATATGAGTTCAGCTCTTACTGTATGCACCGAACGCATGATGATCCGAAGCATTACCCACCTGCTGTAGATCCTTGCCAATGCGATTTGCTGTCAACTTTACCGTTTATGCTTCTCTCTTTTCTACGTTTCGTTCAGACACAAGCACATACACACAACAGAAAAAAGTCCTGATACTCATTACCGAAATCAGATTTAATCCGATCAAGCGAAGTGACGCTACACTTCACAGAGCAAAGATAAACAAAGACCGAGATTCTTCCGATGTGACAAAATGTAGACATCTTGAAAAACAAAAATAAACCTATCCCGACTCAGTCACTATCTACCTCTTCTTCCAACGTGTCCCAGTTGTGTGATCTTCACTCGAGATACCCACAACAACGCAAACCGGTTAGGACTATTGACCACATACTGCTGCCACGGTTTTTCACCCCATCCCTTCTTGAGTAGGATGTATATGTGTTGACCGAACCGACTGATCTAGTCCCCTATTAATACCACCCATTTCGAGAAGGAAACAGTGATTACGAATTAGCTGAACTTCTGACTGAAACAGTACTCTCATCAAATCACCTGTCAACACCAACATTCTGCCGTGAATTTACTTTTATCAACTTTATAGTTCTGTTTTTCTCAACTATTTTTTCCTCTTTCTTTCGCCTCTTCACTGTGCTAGAATTTTTTTCGCAGTATCTTACCGTGCAGCTAAATATGTGTGTGTGTGCACTGACGTGTGTGCGTGAATGTGATTCTGTCTGTGTTTGCCGATCTCTCTCTTTCTCTGAGCACTGAAATTCGCCAATTTGACAAATTATAAAACAATAACAACTGTCACAAATGCGCTGTAAATAACCAACCTATCCAATCAATAACTGTGTCAGTGTTCCTCATCTTACTCGCGGGAACTAGTGCCTCACTCGTAAAAAATGACAAGCCGGTCAGATTAATTTCTCGAAGCTGGGTATCAGGTTTTGAAACTAATAAGGTACGTATAATCTATGACTATATTATAATGTCCAACATGAACTATATTCAGGCCAGCGTAGAGTGACACGTAACTTATGGAAATAAATTTCAACCAGCCCAGGTATTATCGTGGTACTGTGACATGAAAGCCAATGGAAATAAACTGACAAGTGCAAACCTCAAGTCGCGGGGTACTGAAAAGAGTTTACAGTTCGCCAACGCAGAATTACCAGTCGGGATACGAACAGAATTAGAGAAAGCTGTCCAGTCAGAAGGAAGGGATAGGGAATCACATAGCGTGAGCATAATGGAACAGAGTTTACCACTGACCGATTACATATGACCCATGGATTACTGAACAGTCACGTGATGCAGTGCATGGGATGGTGTTGATGAGCGCTTATATGTGTGCTAAGTGAGGTCACGGTCGACTGGCATCAACCAGTCACAAACAGAAACAGAGCGATGGTAAACAGAGTGAGCGAGCTGGGGAAAGACAGAGCAAAGGAGTTTGACAACCAGGCACAACGGATTCGACGTCAATCAACGAGATGGATCCTACGGATAGATTTGTGTTAAACTTTAAGTCAACCGGTAGTGGTCGAGTGGTTTAGAGCAGTCGTTTACTACCTCGGAGGCCCGGGGTTCTAGTGCCCACTATCACCGGTTACTTTGGTGGTAAATAATAATACACTGTTGTCCGGATCGTTACAATGCCTGACTTACTGGGACCTTATATGGTTCTCCACTCCAAGTCTCTGGATCTCGTTGCCGGTTGTCCCCAGCAGTGCAGTGGATCTTCGTGGCTATGGAGTATATGCCCATATGCGCAAGCACGTAACAAAATGACTGAAAAAAGATGCAGAGATGAATCGATGATTTTGGTATTCTATTGAACCATCTCACGGCAGGCTTGGAAAGTCAAGTTACCACAATCCAGAGTGGAAACTACGACATCATTAACAGCCCTCCATCCCTGGAGAACAAGGCCCCGGTAGAAGACGGTATCGGACCGGAGATATATAAAACCTGCCTTTCGACACTGGTAGAGCCCCTCAGCAAGCTGTTCTGCTCAGTTTGAGAAAGAGAACAATTCCCCACGGACTGGAAAATCTGAGTTCTGCTCCCTCTCTACCAAAACGTTGATAGGACAGTGTGCAACAAGTACCGCGAAATCAGCCTGATCGACGTGGCTGCAAAAAGATATTCTCCGGGCACCTACTGAACCGCTTCTCAACCGTGAGGGAGCAGCGCATTCGTGCCAGTCAAAGAGGCTTCCGCCGAGGTAGTTTGCGCGTGGACCAGATACTTACTCTTTGACGAGCACTAGAACCTCGCTACAAATTTCAAAAACCGACATCAGCCTGTCTCATTAATTTTTGCCCAGCATTAGACTCAGTTGACAGACGCGCTTTATGGACTATTCCGCAAGCAGACGACACGTTGGAAAATGTTTTCAGTCCCATAAGACTGTACTATTTGCGTATGCGTGCGAGAATACTCTTCTACGGGGAAGAATCCGGCGAATTATCCCCCAACTCCGGCATTCGACAGAGTTTCCTGTTGTCGCCATCGTACTCAACTATGCCATCGGCTGGATAATGCGCTAAGCTATCATCGATTACCCGGTGTACAGCTCAGCCCCGACTTTTTCTTTTCTGGTTTGAAATTCGTGGACGATATTGTTATCCCAGGGGACAGTCCGACTTCCCTTCGGCCAATTCTGAACCACGTAGTTTTCCTTGCGAAAACCATGGAACTAGAAGTCAATACATCAAAGACTAAGATCTTTTTGACTTGTGTTGCACAATCCGTATAACCGATACACGTCAACGGCGAGCTAGTGTCTGTCACCTGATCTACGACAAGGTTTGCGCTGCCGCCTTGAAGGACAACTGAAAAATGTATCAGCACTGTTAAGTCGGATGCCGAGCGACTGAGACTCCAGTCTGTTTACAGTGCTCGTCTCTGGAATACGAACAGGATCTTTCTGTGTTCCTATCTAGCCTCTGAATGTCGTTCGTGAGTAAGCGAAATCCGCGACATCCATGAAGCCGGTTCATCCTCTCATAGGAGATCGCCGCATAAAACTAAATTTAAATCTTGCGCACGCAGACCTCCTACTAGTCCACGTAGAATTACTGCTAAAGATGGTCTGATAGGCACATCTCTACATTACTGCAATCAGTAGAAGATATCTTTCAGTCAGGAGACAAGGTTACCGTTTCTTCCAAATTTCCGTACATGCATTTTTACATCGTAACCGAATAGGCAGCACAAGAAATTACTATGGAAGAGTGCGCAAGGAAAACGTGTATGTCTTTCACAGCTTTCTATCATGCCAATACAAATTACGTGCGGAGAACGAAAGCTATTCATAAGGTCAGAATCAACTATTTACGACTGCCGTTGATCTAGTTGTGCACAACCGCATATTGGCATGTGTTGCTCCTCGTAACCAAGAATGACCGACGGGGCACGCACCACAGGATACCTGAAAGCTGTGCCTGCTAGGTACCGAAGGTGCCATCACGACGAGACTGTACCTTGACGTGATGTGATGGTATGCGCGCCTCTGTGACCCAAAAAGCTATACGAGATGGCTTCTTTAAGCCGGAGATGCAATCATGCCTGACAGGTCAATGGGTCGAGGTCAGAAAAAGTCCAGTCTCCTGGTCCTCCAGGTTGGGGGTCGATCTGAGCTGGCAACTCAGTCGGTAGAATCAGTGGAAGAATAATCGATCCAAGCAAATTGGCTTCCACTAAGCCATCCCGCTGCCTTGCGGATAGGTTCTTGTTAGAACTAGAGCCTTTGGATGAGAACCCTAATCGTTCTCCTGCTTTGTGGCTGGATACCCTAGTAGTACCCATCCAACATCTCCCATGAACTACACAAATACAAAGAAATCCATACTGAATCGGTCGTCGCGCAGGATAATCAGGACCGCAATGCCCATTGCATCAAACGGGGTAGTAGTGATAAGTGGGCTACTGCTCAGAGTTCCCTCTCTCTTGTTCAACCTTTGTCTTCTGTCCCCAACCACATTTCATTGCCCCCTCTTTCCACCCACAATGTTCCCACTGATAACACGGTCGATACTTGCAACGGTTCATCGTCAAATGGTATCGTGAATAATCCTCTGTCTGGTAACTCACATTTTCTCAAGCCTCATCAGTCTCTGAATCTCGGCTCCTTCAACGTGCGCACACTCATACAGGCCGGTCAGCAGGCGTGCCTAGCCCTCACAATGAACTCCCTGAAGATTGATGTCTGCTGTGTAATTGAAACGCGTATCCAGGATTCTAGCAGTGTGATTCAACTAACTGCTCCTGGTATCTCATCGAGGTATATTCTGCGCACCTCAGGAGACGAAGCAGCTAGAGCTGTGGGTCAATGTGGTGTAGGAATTGTCTTGACTGACAAGGTTGAGGCTGCCCTTTTAGACTGGATTCCTGTCAACAGTCGTTTATATGCTGTGAGAACCCAGGGGTCAGTCGGCGTTCGAGAGGATAGTTGTGTTAAACGCAATTTGTTTGTGATCTCGGCGTACGCCCCAACGGAAAGCAGCTCAGACTTTCAGAAAGATTAGTTCAATGATGCCCTCGCCACTCTCGTTCGCATTAGTAAAGGTTCCGACATTGTAGTGCTAGCTGGTGACTTCAATGCACAAGTTGGCAAACTTAGTGTGTCAAAAGCCTGTTTAGGTGGGCGTTGTGCTTTACCCGCTGAGCGTACAGATAACAGGGATAGGCTTCTACAGTTTTGTGCAGACAATCAATTGTTCTTGTCTAGCACCGATTTCCGACACAGCTCGCGTCACACGGCGACATGGCGCTCTAACTCTACAGGGACCCTATGCCAGATTGATCATATCGCCGTGAGCTACCGATGGCGCAGTTCTGTTCAGAACTATAGATCTTACTGGTTGGCGTACGTAGAGTCTGATCATGCATTAGTTTTATTGCGGTTATCTCTCCAGCTCCATGGTAATCTTCGCAAACCGCAAACCCGGTTAGCCGTGCAACGTATGTGATCCAGAAGTACGCACCCGTTACGAACGGAAGTAAGCACATGAGCTAGGATCTACGACAAAACAGTTGTGTAGATGAGCATCGGAATCATATCAAACAGGCGATGCACGTTGCAGCAGGTTTTGCCTGTGTTCCCAGATCCGATTCCCATCAAAGACACTGGTTTCACAAGGGTCGTTGAGTTTAATGTAGCAAAAGATTCAGCTCCCGAACTGTACGGAGATCAATGAGATAAGAAGACATTTGTAGAAGCAAGTTACGAAAAGCCTTGAGAATGATCGCCAAAATTGGTGAGTCGAGGTAGTCGAAAAAATGGAAATAGCAGCTGCTTCAGGTAACAGTCAAAGACTGTTCAAGCTTACTCGTGACACCAGCAGACGGCGCACCCAGGTCAGTGAAACGATTCGCGATAGAAATGGAGAACCCATCCATGGCAAACAGCAAAGGCTCGACCGTTGGGCAGAATACTTCAAGGAACAGTTTAGCTGACAATGCGCTAGTGTAGTTACTCCTGTGTCAACCACTGCGACTCCTTGGGTGGTATCACTTGAGCCCCCATTGGAAATGGAAGTGGAGTCGAGCATTCGATTACTAAAGCAGGTCCTGACGAACTTCCCCCAGTTCTTTTCAAACTGGGTAGAGATGCTTTGATAAAATTACTTACCGCTTTGCTCTGTGACATTTGGAACAAGGAGCGTATTCCGTTAATATGGAGTGAGTCATTGATTGTTCTCATCTTCGAGAAGGGAATATACAATGATTGTAGTAACTATCGTGGGATCAGCTTAATCCCGATAGTCGCCAAAGTACTAGCTTTGATTTTGTTACACCGTCTGACATCAGCTCGTGAGAGGAACATCCGCGAACAGCAGGCTGGATTTCGCACAGGTCGAGGATGCATCGGCCAGCTTTTTGCTCTTCGCAGACCAATTGGAACGCGTCGCACGCACTGCCGACCGACAATAATGGTTTTCCTAGACTTGAAAGGCACCTTCGATTCAGTTGGTCGAACAGCCATTTCCAGTGCTCTTCAGCGAAAAGGTATGCCCCAGAAGTTCATGAACCTACTGAGATCATTGTATTTTCATACTGCTGGCCGCCTTAGAGTTTACGGTGAACTATTGGGTCGGTTCGAAACGACCAGCGGTGTTCGACAGGGGTGTCCCATGCCTCCATTCCTGTTCAACTTCATCATGGACGAAATAAGGGAGAGTGCGTTGCAAAATCTTCAAGATGTGGGCATCAAACTAGGAAGTTTTGAAGAGCTATGTGACCTAGATTACGCGGACGATATTGTCTGCTTGTTCGAATGCACGGAACATGCACAACGTGCATTAGATAGACTTGCGAGAGCTGTAGCTCCATTTGGCATGCGCTTTGCACCTTCAAAGTGTAAAGTGGTGTTACAAGACTGGACGTCAACGATTTCGAGCTTGATGCTCGATGGGGAGGTGCTGTTAATTGTCGATCGCTTCATTTATCTCGGCAGCAGCGTGACGACGGATTGGAGCACAGTAGTAGAGGTAACTACGCAGATATCCAAGGCTCGAGGGGAGTACGCTGGACTAAAGCACTTGTGGCGCCGACCTGATATTTCACTGAAGTTGAGAGGTTGTGTATACTGTGCCGCAGTGCGTTCAGTTTTGTTGTATGGTTGCGAAACCTGGAGTCTGCGTGCTGAAGATATTCGTCGTCTTGAGGTTTTTGACCACCGATGCTTGTGTAGTATCGCTAGGATTAGGTGGAATAACCGAGTGAGCAATGATGAGGTCAGAAAGCGTGTATTGGATACTAACAAGGAGAAAGTTTTGTCATAGCTTATCCAGCTTAGTAGACTTCGTTGGCTGGGGCACGTGTTACGTATGGCAAACACGTCTGCCGTACCGTGTCCTATTCTCCGTTCCTCCTAGGGAGTGGAAGAAACCATGTGGAGGTCAACAGATGATGTGGCAACAAGGGATGAGGAAATGCACAGCGAACTTAGGTAAAGTAGGTGCCTCACCTCTTAGTGGTTGGGTTCCAAAAGATCCGTCAACCGATTGGCTGAAGACAGGGAAGGATATGGCAGCGAACCGTGAACAGTGCCGATCGTAGTCTCTTTCTTTCGATCAATGTGCGTTTGCACATTTAGACTGTATTCCGTGTGTTGGCTACTAGGGCATTCTTTCCCCCTCCCCCCTGTAGGTCTACTCCCTGTCCATCTTGTATATTCATACTTTCTAATTCAACGTGCAAGATGGTGAGAAAGGCAGTGATCAGTGGGGCTTGCCCTACTGTTTAACGCTGTACGACGATGATGATGATGATTATATCGAAGACCGATGGAGTAGCAAGCCATGAGGAGGCCGTACCTCAGTTTGAATTCTGCACTAAAAACCTCAGCCAGTTGGAAATCGATTTCTGGGGCTTGTGCCTCACTCGAGATCGACCGATATTCCATTCATACTTTACAATTGAAAGACCCGAACCCTTTGCTGAAAAGAAGTTTTGGAAAGTCAGTAAGAAATGAGACGTAAAACCGTCAGAAAAACAAACAACCATCGCTATAGATATCGCGCTGGTTGGATTAAGGAAGAGAGCCTTATCAGCTGTGCCTACCGATTATCGTTAAGTGCTTGGAAAATTGATTTATCCACCATGAGCAGTATAACCAGCTGGGTGTCATTTTGCCGCAAGAAACCTGGCTCCACACTGATACTGACAATGAAATTATCACACTGGTTAATTATACTGACTTCCACGACGACCGACGGGCTCCGTGAAGTAAACGTGGCGTAGCAGTCAATACTTTTATGGCTGATTGACGGTGGAAACGCACGAAGATTTTTTACGTAACACACGACTTACATAAGTGCTTCTGATCCAGCGTGGAAATATGCACACCTAAACCGTTTAAGGTCAATAGTTCTTGTTGATCTGCGCATTTTCCCAACTTATTCTCGATCTTAGTTTGGGGAATTCTCTGACATTCCACTCACAAATCCCCACATTTTGTCTGTGGCGAATTTACCAGATTCAACGTGGGGTTCCTTACATCTCGTGACACGGCAAAACCATTTCCTCTACCAGAAACGACGCAACGTACAACCATCATCTTGTTGAAAATCCATACACTTTTTAGTTTCGTTTAGTTTACTCCAAGAGTTTGAGCAAGCATTTTCAAAGGTTTCCTCAATGATTTACTCGGATAGCAGACACGCGTCTCACTCAAAGCCGCAACCGTAAAATATGCAGGCGACAGCATCAGCCAGAACACCTCGCACGACTCAGAGATATAGTTGATAATTATGACCTAAGTATATTTTCTTACTCGGACCCCTCGTTGTTTTGTGAACATTTAACTGAGTACCTCAACTGCTGTCTTAATGCTTGCTGCTTCATGGAAACGTTGTACATCCGACTCAAACCGTTACTCATCATGGCAGCTAAAGTGATTGTACCGTATGAAGGAGCGCGCCTTCAGAGTCAGCGATTACGGTATAGTGAGAGCTCTATGAAAATCGTCCAGAGAGTGAGCTTCAAAGACCGGACGCTCCGTATGTGCAATCATTAACCGCAAGCAGCAATCGCAGGGGGACATGGAAGACGACCATGCACCTAAACGGTGCCAACTTTCGTAATCAATCATCCTCAGCAGGCGTTAATGAATTCAGTCGCCGCTTTACGGCTACTGCATACGAACCAGTCATCTCAAACTACTATGCTAACGTCCATCAGAACCTTGCCATGGAGAGCATTACCGTCCTGGACACATACAAAAAACCCACTCACCTCTGTGCAAGCAAGGCGAGCGGTCCAGACTGCCCTCAACCAATCCTGTTGAAGGAATGCGCGAGCACACTATCAGTCGTATTTTCTGCTCTATTTGATCTATGCTTGAATCGTAATATTACGCCGGGTTGTTGGAAACTGGCTTTTATCACTCCATTACCCGAAATGGGCATAACTTAACTATGTTCAATAGCTTGTACAACGGTACCTCTCAAAGTATTTGAAAAGATTATGCGGAAAAGGCTGTCCGCCCAGATCAATGTGTTGAACTTCGAGCAATTTGCCTATCGCCAATCACGATACCATGGCATATCCCGCTCATCCTATTATGTCCTCTGTTAATCGCAAAAGTCAAGTAGTGAGCGTCTGTTCCTTTGAATATCGTGAAGTATTCAATTGTGTTGACGGATCAAACTTAATCCATATACTTGTTGACTCTGGCGTCAGCACCTCTGGTATTAATATTTTGCCTGACTACTTTTCCAGTCGACGACTTACGATACTGCGGCCAAACCTATTCTATGCTTCCTTCTACATAAGGCGCCGTCCGGGGTACCGTCCCGATTTGTTTTCTGCTTATATATATCATTCATGCCTGTTTATGACGATTGTCTCCTTATTAAATACACCCATGATGTGATTTTTGGAATGTCCAACTCTAACAGCTCTACATTTCTCCTTTTACAACAGAGTAACTGAGCTCGTCAATTGGTCTTCAGGTTGAAATATCAGGATAAACCCTTAAAACTATTTTGATGTATTGTTTTGCCCTCATAAAACCCATCAATGCCCAAACCTGATGGAAACCAAGCCAGACATAGTCATCAATGGAAAACCAATACAGAGAGTATCGTCCGCAAAGTACATCGGTGTAACTATCGACCGTGACCCTGCCTGGACAGTTCACGTCGCAGCTGTCGTCTCGAAAGTTCGACGATTCACCCTTTACTTGATACGACTAAAACCACTTTCTGCCCCGTTTCATTTATTAAGACATTTTGCACTTTCTTGCATCTTTCCGCACTGGCCCTATGCTTCCCCCGTCATAATTCCCGGACTGCTTGCGAAAGACTTTAAAACCGTCTTCAGGTTCCTGGAGTATTTGCCTTGGCATAGTGGCATCGCTTAAGAACAGCTCGTCCATTTTATGGCAACCCAACATCCCACGGCATGTCTGACTTCCTCTCCCATTGCTATTTTTTATTGGTGATTTCTGCAGTGCAGTTGTTATGCACCAACTGCATAGATGTGCTTAATGTACCCGAGGGTGAATATACTCAGTCCCTGAACGATTTTCATAGAGCTCTCACTATACCGTAATCACTGACTCTGAAGGCACACTCCTTCATACGGTACAATCACTTTAGCTGCCATGATGAGTAACGGTTTGAGTCGGATGTACAACGTTTCCATGAAGCAGCAAGCATTAAGACAGCAGTTGAGGTACTCAGTTAAATGTTCACAAAACAACGAGGGGTCCGAGTAAGAAAATATACTTAGGTCATAATTATCAACTATATCTCTGAGTCGTGCGAGGTGTTCTGGCTGATGCTGTCGCCTGCATATTTTACGGTTGCGGCTTTGAGTGAGACGCGTGTCTGCTATCCGAGTAAATCATTGAGGAATGATGATGATTTTCACTGTTCATGCTAAATCAGAATTCTTCCATCCTTCAAATATACCTCGGATTATGTGACAGTGGTATTCATCCTATCAGTGCCGAACACAAACAACTGATTGAATCGACAGTGTGGAAAATAAATACCAACAGCCTCGAGAACTCTGTAGAATGAAAAGAAAAATACGGTATCAGTGATAACATGCAAACTGACTAGGAAGCTGAGTTCTGAGTTCGGGAGACATTCTGTGCAATAAACGTTTTTCCGAATACCTGCCAACCAGCTGAGGATTACGACAAAAGTCGTAATTTGAACGATCCTGCTTGGCGCTAATGTGATGGAAGCTGATTTTGGAAATATATTCTCACAGGATAAAAGTAGACTGGATGCACCTGTTATCGCTGAAGGTAAAGTGAGCACCCTCTTTCGGCTAGCTTGGCGGCATAATGTCTGGAAAACAAGTTTTATCATGTTTAACTCCGCCGAGCTCTTTTTAGTTTCCAAGGCAACAAAAACGCATGAGGCAAATTGTCCATTGGCGGTGAGTTACCAGTTCAGTTATTTCACATGCACAACGGATACTGTGCCATGCGATGAAATTCCAGTACATTGCTCAACTGTAATGGTTTACGACAACTTCCGCTAGCCAGAAATCTGCGGGTTCGTGGGGAATCGGGCCTACCGGTGACCGATAACCGTTGCCGTGATAACAACGAATTGCCTACCCAAAAACATTAAAGTAGTGGTAAAAAAATGTTATTGCTTAATAAAACAGCGTAGTCGAAATCGTTGGTAGGTTGTCGATGTTTCAGTCACCACGGATAACCTTTTTTAAGAAAGCTTTTGCAAGCGAACAATAGAAAATTTTATCATAACATTCTACATGGAGCATTGATTTTTCGATACACTCCGAACCCACCTCGGTTCTGCCACTTTAATCAAAGTAGTAATTCGCGAAGTTTGGCTTACCCAGGGGACACTATGCACCGATTCGTCAAGTGTGACTTAGGACTAAAAATACTCTCAGCCAGTGCAAATGGTTTTATTGACCTCACTCTACATACGATGCTACGTGGAAATACATTCGATCAAAAAACATCCCTTTCAGGAAGAATGAGTCAAGAAGATGACAAAATATTTTCATATTTGCATTAGTTTGAGCACAAACGTGGAAGCGCATAGAACTTCTGCGAAAACTGTGATACAAACACTCATTCGATCGCAGTGGTTAAAAAGACCGACCCCACGAACCCGTTGGCTACCCGGAGCTACATACATATCAGAACAACGAAAAAGGACGTTCAGCCAGAATAACTTAAAAAATTATAAGCGGTAGGAATGTTGGAGAAATATTATGGCAGTAGGACGCAACAAGCGAAAACACGCAAGAAAAGAACTTTAGGGAAACCAAATAGCAGAAAAAACGATGTGTATGTCTGCACTTGATTTACGGTGACAAAATATGAATCCGCATTGAAAACGTTACAAATATTATAAAAGATTGGAATAATTTGCAGTACCGAAGTCTTCGATGCTAACTTAGGGCCTTTATCCCGTGCAGTGCATTCTTGATAGGATAGCGAGATCCGATTGTAAAACCCCGTGTCATTTGGTCAGGGACAAGAAGAGAGATCAAAGTAAGGGCCACAAGTGTTCCCGATGGAACAATTCACTGCAGGTAATCATGACCGATGATAGGCAACCTGGAAGGGGAAGGAAAACGAAATCCCATGAAACGACGAAATGTGAAGCGATCCGAATACACAGATTATGATTTCGACTTAGTATTCGAACTAGTGGAGGATGTACTGAGCAATTCAAGAAAACTGTTGTAAGCAATTTCATATTGTCTGGTAAGTGCTTTTTCATAAAAAACCAGTCCAGGAGTCAGCTTTCTGATGGAAATCGAGCGTATAAAAACCTGTTTCAAACGGCCAATTTTAAAATCAAGACGCAGGACGGTAGGTTTAATTTAGGGATAAACACTGATGAAAATATGGTGATTTAAAAGCAGTGCTCAAAAATTTGATCGTTGAGTGCCAAATACATCTGCTTTTATCATCATCATCACGCGAGTGAATAAAATCAAATCTCAAATTTTGGACGAGGTACCAAATCAGTAGGTGACGGTGGTGCGTCGGCGCGGAAGATTCGGAAAGACTGTTGAGTCGAACTCAAGTGACTTGCTACAAAAAAAATCAGGGTCTGACAGTTGCAACTGATGTTAAGTTTCACAAAAACTCTCAATCAACCGTGCACGGGAAAACTTACCCGGGGTTTCACTGGTCAAGAGCCAGAGCAATCGTACCGAAGGATAAAGAAAACATGCCCACGCACCAACGTAATGATAAACTCTCGCCGAACACAAACCAACCAAACAACGCCTGTAGGTTTAGGTGTAATGCAAGTCACACAGATTTAAAGTGAGCTTACAGAAAACCCAAAGTTGGAGAGCAAATTCAGCGCCAGTGTTGTGATACACTTCTGGTTGCTTCGCAGTGCCAAAGAGAACACGAACCACATGCACAAATTGATCAGCAGATAGATTAAATAGCCCGATATTAGCGCGATTGTTGAGCCAAACCAAGAAATGAGCCAGGCAGAGTAGACGGGCATCGATTTGGCCCACAATGCGGCCGATGCAGCAAGCAGACCAGATAGAACAGATAGTTCATATCGGTACTGCTCGATCTTCATGGTTCAATATATGTAATACAATGAGTTAGCAAACCAACCAGTTACTGACAAGTGAGATGACCTGAAAAAAAATTACTTATTCCAATAACAATGTATTCAAATGTGAGCAGTCGTAGGTCTCGGTTAGATTTACTCAAGTTTATAGGCGCCACCCACTCGCCATATATATATATATATATATATATATATATATATATATATATATATATATATATATATATATATATATATATATATATATATATATATATAATCTCATGTGTGCCATACCTGCTAACCTACGAGGCTCCGCCCAAGGCATCTTGTAAATGGATCACGGAGAATGCAAATGCCTTAGTACACTGGAGTATAGATTTCTCCACGCAAAAGCATAATGGACATCGTCGGCGAAATGCATGAACCAGAGTTTTGCTGCTTCATTTAGTCCGATACATCTTGAGCTCACGTGTAACGAAATACGAAAGATCACTGAGCGAATGACGGATAAAAGGATTTGTTATTTTTTTCTACATTGCGGCCTTGGGTATTTAGTATCATCGGAAATAATCAAGAGGTTATTTCATACTCATTGCGGACTGAACAGTATTCCACAAGGAAGTTGCATTGGAACAAAGCATGATATGCATTATCTGGAACAGGTGTTGAGTAATCATTGAACCTTATTTATCTTACAAATCCGCCCCTGGCACGAGATTTCACTGCAAGAAAATCACTTTGCAAACAGCGATCATAAAGCTGTCGATATGCGTCACGTTACAGACAACTAACGAGACTCAAAGACGCAGGCAAAAATCTGTTAGGGACGAATACCAGAACCATCCATCACCCAACCGGTAGACTCCTAGCGATACGATGTTCCCGCTCTTCGTAGGCACCTTCGATCGGGACTCACCTTTTGGCATGTTTTTGACAAACTCTTCTCTACTACCCAACCATGAACGGGCTTGTGACTATCGCACGTGATGGATGTTGCTACCATACCGTGGTGATCGGGTGTGCGTGCTCCAGTGACTCTTTCGTGCGCACTAACGACCACTCTACTAGATGCTGGCAGATCCGTCCCTCCAGATGCCATATTCCATGAGGTGTGCAAATCCCTGAGGCGCTAACTGAATTGGTGGGTCAATGTAGCCAAAGAAATGGAAGTGGCAGCTGCTTCAGGTAACAGTCAAAGACTGTTCAAACTTATTCGTGACACCAGTGGACGGCGAACTCAGGTCAGTGAAACGATTTGCAATAGGAATGGAGAACCCATCCATAACAAAAAGCAAAGGCTTGACCGATGGGCCGAGTACTTCAAGGAACAGTTTAGCTGGCCGCACGCTAGTGTAGTTACTCCCGTGTCAACAACTGTGACTTCTTGGGTGGTATCACTTGAGCCCCCATCAGAAGTAGAAGTAGAGTCATGTATTCGATTACTAAGGCGGGGGAAAGCGGCAGGTCCCGACGAACTTCCTCCAGTTCTTTTCAAACTGGGTGGTGACGCGTTCATAAAATCACTAACCGCCTTGCTCCGTGACATTTGGAACGAGGAGCGTATTCCGTTAATATGGAGTGAGTCATTGATTGTTCCCATCTTCAAGAAGGGAATACGCAATGACTGTGGTAATAATCGTGGGATTAGCTTAGTCCCGATAGTCACCAAAGTAGTAGCTTCGATTTTGCTGCACCGTCTCACACCGGCTCGTGAGAGGAATGTCCGCGAACAGCAGGCTGGATTCCGCCCAGGTCGAGGATGCATCGACCAGATTTTTACTCTTCGCCGACTACTTGAAACGCGTCACACGCACCGCCGACCAACAATAATGATTTTCTTAGACCTGAAAGGCGCCTTCGATTCAGTTGATCGAACATCGCTTTTCAGTACTCTTCACCGAAAAGGTATGCCCCAGAAGTTCGTGAACCTACTGAGATCATTGTATTCTCATACTTCTGGCCGCGTAAGGGTTTACGGTGAACTATCCGGTCGGTTCGAAACGACCAGTGGTATTCGGCAGGGATGCCCTTTGTCTCCATTCCTTTTTAACTTCGTCATGGACGAAATACTGGAGAATGCTTTGCAAAATCTTCAGGATGTAGGCGTCGAACTAGGAGATAGTGAAAAGCTATGTGACCTAGATTACGCAGACGACGTTGTCTGCTTGTTCGAATCCACGGAACATGCTCAGCGTGCACTAGATAATCTCGCAAGAGCTGTAGCTCCATTCGGCATGCGTTTTGCACCTTCAAAGTGTAAAGTGATGTTACAAGACTGGACGTCAACAATTCCGAGCTTGATGCTCGATGGGGAGGTGCTGTCAGTTGTCGATCACTTCACCTACCTCGGTAGCTGCGTGATGACGGATGGGAGCACAGTAGTAGAGGTGAGTACGCGGATATCCAAAGCTCGAGCGGCGTACGCTGGACTGAAGCACTTGTGGCGCCGATCCGATATTTCACTGAAGTTGAAAGGTCGTGTATACTGTGCCACTGTGCGTTCAGTTTTGTTGTATGGTTGCGAAACTTGGAGTCTGCGTGCTGAAGATATTCGTCGTCTTGAGGTTTTCGACCATCGATGTTTACGTAGTATCGCTAGGATTGGGTGGAATAGCCGAGTAAGCAACGATGAGGTGAGAAAGCGAGTCTTGGGTACTAATTCAGAGAACGTTTTGTCACAGCGTATCCAACTTAGTAGACTTCGTTGGTTGGGACACGTGTTACGTATGGCAAACACACGTCTACCGTACCGTGTCCTATTCTCCGTTCCTCCTAGGGAGTGGAAGAGACCACGTGGAGGTCAACAGATGACGTGGCAGCGAGGAATGAGAAAATGTACAGCAGACTTAGGAAAAGTAGGTGCTTCACGTCTTCGTGGTTGGGGTCCAAAAGATTTGTCTACCAGTTGGCTGGAGACACTGAAGGATATGGCCGCGAACCGCGAGCAGTGGCGATCGTGTTGTCACTTTCTATCGAATCAGAATGATTGATCGATGTGTGTTTGTGCAGTTAGACTGTGTATTCCGTGTGTTGGCTACTAGGGCATTCTATCATTTTCCCATCCGTGTAGGTCCACTCCCTGTCCATCTTGTATATTCATACTTTTTAATTCAACGTGCAACATGGCGAGAAAGGCAGTGGTCAGTGGGGCTTGCCCTACTGTTTAACGCTGTACGATGATGATGCTAACTGATTAGGAGTCTGGGAAATGACCGTGAGCAGTGGGCGGTTGCGAAACGTAGGGAAATGCAAAAGGCTGTGTGTATCAACAGTACTCGCAACCTTTCCCGTTTGATTAGAAGTGCCGATCCATGAAACACTGGTGTAAGTGACCTAAACAAGGAATCCGATGGCTCACTGATGCACTCTCAGGAACGTCACCTCAACCATTGGGTGCAGCACTTTAAGGAACATTCCAGTTGGCGCACTTCTACAGTGAGCCTTCCAAATTTAACTGTGAGAGGAACAATATAGGTAGGTATCACTCCACCATCAAAAATTGAGGTTATGCAGGAGAAAGTGTAGAAGTAGTCACAATCACCAACTTCGGATGAAAAGGAAGAGTAAATAAAGTGGTTAAGTAGGTGGATGCGAATGGTGGGAAAGATTTGCATCTCAATTAAAAGTAGAAGGAGAGAAGACTGAAGGAAGTGGTGTACGGAGTCAGTACCGTGATTCGAACCACCAATGGCAGGTCTTGCTTATGCTGACGACGTAGACCGTCGAAGAATATCTGGGTAAATTGCACGCCTTTCTGGACAGCATAAACCATTGTGTGGCAATGTCCGAGATGCATTCCCCAATATGCAGGATGATGTTGCAGGACTGGGTTGGTTCAACACCAATTTACAGCGTCTGGAGAAACAACTAGCCAGGTAGACAACAGGAACACGAAAAAAACATCAGATGAAACAGTTAAACTCATCAGGATAAGGGTATTGGTACACCTGAATGGGCGGATGAGATCTACTGATCCAACGGCTACAAAGGGAAACTGTCAAACCTACCCAACCCGGCATTCCGGAAGAGGCGAATGAGCCGCACAACAGGCCACCGCCTTATCCGGAGCAATCCTGCTGCCTTCAAGGCTGCACTTGGGTGTGCAAAGGCTAGAGGTGCATCCTCAAACAAAAAGGCCATATGAGGTACCGTCAACTTACTTCTCACTCCAGACTATGCGACCAGTAGTAAAACAGTCCCGAGTGGTGCTGAGGACACCGCTTCGTACCATATTCCCGTGAATCTCTATGAATAGTTTTGTAAATATGCACTCTGATCATGCTACAGCGTCCCCGGCAAAAGACGCGCCTCGTGCTCCAGCGGTCGAGGTGTCAAGACAACAAGCTGGAATACTCAAATGTAGGAAACAGGCTTATATAGCTTGTTGGAATATACGGACACGATTAGACGCGGACAGCCAAAGCCACACAATGAGAACACTACACAACTACAACATCGACATAGCCTGTCACTCAGAAGTCCGCATACCCAACTCCTGCACTTGATGCATAAAACTTCCAGGAGAAGAGGCAATTTATTGGGTTTATCACAGCGCCCCGACGGACAACTCCGGGCGTCACGGGGTCGCATTCGCCATCACCAATAAAGCCAACAAAGCAATGATCGCTTGGGAGCCGATTTCAGCAAGACTTGCTTCGGCACGTTTCCAAAGTGGACCGCAGAATTTACCGTTGATTGCGATCTAGGATCCGACCAACGCGGCGGACAGATAGATAAAGGATGAATTCTACGGCAGCTTCCAAGAGGTAATCAATTGGGTCCAGAAAAGTGGCATTCTGTTCATAGCCGGAGACTGGAACGCTCGCACAGGTCCGTCAGACACGTCAACGCGGCACGTCCTGCGAAAATTTGGCCTTGATCAACGCTGTGAGAATGGTGACCGCCTGGTCAGTTTGGCTGACTCTAAAAGAATGGTCGTCTGCAACACACGTTTCCAGCACCCTAAAAGACACTTACTAACACGGTACTCCAACGACGATCGAACTTCGCATCAAATCGATCATATCGCGAGGTCTCGTTGGGCTTCGTCTGTAGAAGACTGTCGAGCGTACCGCGGCGCATTGACGGGAAATGTAAACAATACAGATTACGTTCTTATTCGTGCGCGCTTCAGAATCCATCTATCTGCACGCCCCAAGGCCTCCTCACCGACCCGCATACACGTCACGGCCCTGGAAATGAAAGAGAAATGCCAAGCGCTGTTAAGCGCAGTAGCCATCCAATTACTCACGGTAACCAATGTATCACTGGATTCAAGTCCACAGAAGCTGCTTTAAAAGAACTAGGGAAAACTGAAAGGCGTCTAAAAGACTGGATCTCCGAGGGCACACTTCAACTGTCGGCTAAATCACACAAAACCCGGATATCGAGAAATGGCGAGTGCCACAGATTTCAACGCGAGGCCTTGCGCTCCGCTAGGGCTGATCGAAGGTTGTACTGGATAGAAGTAGCTGAAAAATGGAGAGTGAAGCAAGGATCGGTAACCTCGGCAAGCTATTTCGCCTCAGTCGCAACGCGTCGGGTAGGCGCCGCAAGCAAGAGTCACTCTTATGCGACACAGCCGGTCTGCTCATACCTGCGCAGAAAAGAGAAATAGAGCGATGGGTAGAGCACTTCGATCGATTGCTCAACCGACCATGAGTTCACTCGACGGCCCTACAACCCCCGGTTCTTTCAGAGCCGTACGATGTCGAGTGTCGAGCACAACTGAAATCGCCACAGACATCAACCAGCTGGAGAACAAAAAAGCTGCCTGTCGTCGTTGATTAACAGACTACACACCCTATTTGGCTCCATATGGTGAGAAATCTGTCCGACTGATTGAGGCACGTCCCTTCTGCTGCCCATCCCAAAGAAAGAGGATAAAGCCGCGTGCGACAACTATGGGGGGAATCAACCTGATCGACGTGGCTGCGAAAATTTTCTGCGTGCGGTTGCTTAACCGCTTCTCAGTTGTGAGAGACCGCCACACACGACCGAACCAAGGGGGTTTCCGCCGTGGTAGAGGCTGCGTGGACGAAGCTTTCACACTACGTCGAACACAGCAGCCAACAGTAGCCCGTTTCATCGACTTTCGGGTCGCTTTTGATTTACTTACCCGGGAATGTCTCTGGGCGATAACGGGATGCCCGCTAAACTCGCAAGGCTCCTGAGAGGATACTATTCGACCACTAGGGCACGGGTCCGTATGTATGGTGAAGGGTCATCCGAGTTCACACTCACTACGGGCGTCCGACAGGGCTACCCTGTTTCACCAGTGCTTTTCCACTACGCGATCGACTGCACAATGAGACAGGCACTGACTGACTATCCCGGTGTCCAACTGAGTCAGGAAATGTACATCTCGTACCTAGAGTTCGCGGATGACATTGTTTTGCTAGCAGAGTCTCTCTCGCTTCAAACAGTCCTCGACCGAATCGATTTCTCCTCAAAGTCCATCGGGCTAGAAACAAACAATACGAAAACCAAAAGTATGTCAACGTTCCCAGGTCCAACAGCCCGACAGCTGTCTATCAATGACCGACTGGTTGAATGTGTTCCATCAATCAAATATCTAGGCTCTACACTGCTTCGGAACGGTCAGCTGAAGGATGAAATAATATTCCAGATGGACAACACCAGAAGAGCATTTCTCCAGCTACGACAGGAGTTGTGGACCAGCAGTGAAATCCGTATTCGGGCCAAGGTGCGTATTAACCGTGCCCCTATATACCCCGTACTCAGCTACGGCTGTGAAACCTGATCATTGAGAGCCAAAGATAATAGAAAGTTGGAAGTGTTTGATCACTGGTGCCTGCGACGAACTTCGAAAACACATTGGCGCGACAGAGTACCCAACGACGAAGTTAGGAAATGGTGCTGCGAAATTGACAAACTCTCCGACTTCCTCCAGGGTCGTCGATTGCGAAGGCTGGGTCATATCCTACGGCATCCCGAGACGGAACTAACCAAACAAACACTCCGTCCTGAACCCTGCTTTGGATGGCGTTGCCGCCATGGTGGCCAGCTCAAAACTTGAATCAACACTGTCGAGAAGGATGTAAAGCGCCTGGGCTTACGGTCAGTCTATGATGCCCGCCAATGGAAGAAAAACTGGATCGCAATCTGGACCGAACTCGATTTCAACCGCCGCGCATGGTCAGCCATGAGACGAGATATTCATGGAGCCGACTCATCTTCTAGTAGGAGATAGTCGCATAAAAGTAAAAGTAAGTAAAGTAAGTTGCGACATGCACTACGCATGTCCTTGGATAGAATTACTCGGTGTGCTATGTTCACCGTGTGGCTGGAACATGAACATGAGTGGTCAATCTATGACACAGAAGAAAGATATAAAAAGCCTAACCAATGGACTTGGTCATGTACGGAGCATAAGGATTCCTGGGGTTGTATTTCAATAACACCGGTGATTAAATAAACTGGAGTGAGCCCCAATCCGGATTTCGGCCCCGTTCATCTTTCGATTGACTGTTACCTCGCGTTTCTGGTCCGTAAGGATCAATCACTACGGCTACACGTATCCGGTGGCTATGATTACATCAAAGGCTTTCGATCGTGTCTGGCACGATAGCTTACTGACTAAACTGTTCACTTTTCAATTCACTCGGCACCTGTTTCGTCGGCATCAAGTTTCTTCAGTAACTTGACGACCTCCATCCGAGGCGATAGGATTCTATCCCTGCGTCATTCAGTGAACGTTGATGCTCGCCAAGGCCCTGTATTTTTTTCCATTGTTATTGAGCTTCTCATCAACGGCCTATTGCCCACCACTGTGAATTCCATCGACTTTTTCGTTGATGATGCCACACTACTCCAACTCCAGCTATCCTAACAACACTGATCATGACCGTTGTGCTTTTGTTACACCGCCTGATTCTGATCTTGGACGCGCCTCAATTGGAGCTACGCAAATCGCGTTTTTCCCAATGCTTCCAAAGAACTTCTCGAACTCATACAAACACCTTTCTTTATCATTGGAATTTCTATTCATTTTTCTCAGACTCATATCACCTTATTCATGCTTCTTGGTACAACAAGCTGGGATTTTCAGGAGAGTAATCAACACATATGTGAGGCTTTTTAGACTTGTATATCTTTCCCTAATAAGATTATACACTACGCACTACTGTCATTTATTCTTAATTATTCAGATGAAATTCCGTGACCACCGAAATAATTCTCCTACTGGGAACTCGAGAAGCAGCTGACCAGTTCAGTGTTCACATGAAGTTTTCATGGACGGTTAAGTTAAGGGGTTATCATCAAAAAGAGAATAAAGTGATTGCCAAGAAAACGTTAACAACTGCTTTAAGCAATCTAATCGGAACATGGGCACAAAGATATGCTCAGTACACACAAAGAAGGAGCGCAGGGATTGTAAAGTTTTATTTTTCTGTTGTTGTAAAAATGGTAATCAAAATGCCAACTTTTTAATCATCAGATATACGTGTTTCCCTATCCGGAAGCCTTGAAGGTTGCTTGCGTCTCCGGTAAGCTGCATAAGAAGCCCGCCAAAGGACACGTAGCAGGAAAGGCGGCTAGCATCACCCCCACTGTCATGCGCTTCAATTCGGTAGATTTTCCCATAGCACACATAATCGAATTCAGCCATTTTGCTGTTAGCCAAGCGCTCATCTGTCTCTTCAGCAGCATCTTCTTCGTCGTCATCATCGGCTTCCGCAGAAAGATCATTTAACAGATTTTTTGTCAAGACCATGCGAAACTTGTCGCCTTTCACCAACCGATAAATCAGAGAGTGGATGTCCAATATGAGACCCATCTTAAACGATTCACTCTCACAGAACAGCCGGGATACTTTATCAAACTTCTTTCCATCTTTATCAACCTCTTTTACATCGAAAATGTCCTCCAACAATGCCGACATGTTTAAAATGACTATCGGACTGTGACAGCAGTAATATCAAAACGAGGCTGAAACAAAAGATAGAGCGAAGATGACTCAGATAGGAAGCACGCGAGTGAGCTGATAGTGTTAGTCACTTTTAGGCTTAGCAAAACAATAAGCAGCGTTAGGTAACCATGTAGTACGAAAACTTTGTGAATGAAAACCACTGCAGTTTGAGAAACACGATGAAAGCGGAACAGTCATCATCATCATCATCGTACAGCATTAAACAGTAGCACAAGCCTCACTGATCACTACCTTTCTCAACATCTTGCACGTTGAATTAGAAAGTATGAATATACAAGATGGACAGGGAGTAGACCTACAGGGGGGGGGGAGGAAAGAATTCCCTTGTAGCCAACACACGGAATACATGGTCTAACTGTGCAAACGTAAAGATGATCGGCAATGTTCACGGTTCGCTGCCATATCCTTCCCTGTCTTCAGCCAATTCGTTGACGGATCTCTTGGAACCCAACCACCAAGACGTGAGGCACCTACTTTACCTAAGTTCGCTGTACATTTTCTCACTCCTCATTGCCACATCATCCGTTGACCTCCACATGGTTTCTTCCACTCCCTTGGAGGAACGGTATGGTAGACGTGTGTTTGCCAGACGTAACACGTGCCCCAACCAACGAAGTCTACTAAGCTGGATACGCTGTGACAGAGAACTAGATGAGATGGTACCCAATACTCACTTTCTGACCTCAGCATTGCTTACTCGGTCATTGCATCCAATCTTAGCGACACCACGTAAGCATCGGTGGTCAAAAACCTCAAGACGACGAATATCTTCCACACACATACCCCAAGTCTAACAACTATACAACAAAAATGAACGCACTGCGGCACAGTATACACAACCTCTCAACTTCAGTGAAATATCAGGTCGCCGCCACAAGTGCTTCAGTCCAGCGTACTCCCCTCGAACCTTGGATATCTGCGTGGTCACCTCTACTACTGTGCTCCCATCCGTCGTCAAACTGCTTCCGAAGTAACTAAAGCGGTCAACAGTTGTTAGTTCCTCCTGATTGAGCATGAAGCTCGGGATCGTTGACGTTCAGTCTTGTAACACCACTTTACACTTTGAAGGTGCAAAACGCATGCCAAATGGAGCTACAGCTCTCGTAAGTCTATCTAATGCACGTTGAGCATGTTCCATGCATTCGAACAAGCAGACAATGTCGTCCGCGTAATCTAGGTCACACAGCTTCTCACTATTTCCTAGTTCGACGCTCACATCCTGGAGATCTCCCAAGGCACTCTCCCTTATTTCGTCCATGACGAAGTTAAGCAAGAATGGAGAAACTGGACATGCTTGTCGAACACCACTGGTCGCTTTAAACCGACTGGATAGTTCACCGTGAAACCTCACGCGGCCAGCAGTATGAGAATACAATGATGTCAGTAGATTCATGAACATCTGAGGCATACGTTTCCGGTGAAGAGCACCGGATAACGCCGCCCGGGCAACTAAATCGAAGGAGCCTTTCAAGCCGAGGAAAATCATTATTGTTCATCATCATCATCATCATCGTACAGCGTTAAACAGTAGGGCAAGCCCCACTGACCACTGCCTTTCTCACCATCTTGCACGTTGAATTAGAAAGTATGAATATACAAGATGGACAGGGAGTGGACCTACACGGGTAGCAAAAGGAAAAAATGCCCTAGTAGCCAACACACGGAATACACAGTCTAACTGTACAAACACACATCGATCAATCATTCTGATTCGATAGAAAGTGACAACACGATCGCCACTGCTCGCGGTGCGCTGCCATATCCTTCAGTGTCTCCAGCCAACTGGTAGACAAATCTTTTGGACCCCAACCACGAAGACATGAAGCACCTACTTTTCCTAAGTTTGCTGTACATTTCCTCATTCCTCGCTGCCACGTCATCTGTTGACCTCCACGTGGTCTCTTCCACTCCCTAGGAGGAACGCAGAATAGGACACGGTACGGTAGACGTGTGTTTGCCATACGTAACACGTGTCCCAACCAACGAAGTCTACTAAGCCGGATAAGCTGTGACAGAACGTTCTCTGAATTAGTACACAACACTCGCTTTCTGACCTCATCGTTGCTTACTCAGCTATTCCACCCAATCCTAGCGATACTGCGTAAACATCGATGGTCGAAAACCTCAAGACGACGAATATCTTCAGCGCGCAGACTCCAGGTTTCGCAACCATACAACAAAACTGAACGCACTGCGACACAGTACACACGGCCTTTCAACTTCAGCGAAATGTCAGGTCGGCGCCACAAGTGCTTCAGTCCAGCGTACTCCCCTCGGGCCTTGGATATCTGCGTGGTCACCGCTACTACAGTGCTCCCATCCGTCGTCACACTGCTGCCGAGATAGATGAAGCGATCGACAATTAACAGCACCTCCCCATCGAGCAGCAAGCTCGAAATCGTTGACGTCCAGTCTTGTAACATCACTTTACAATTTGAAGGTGCAAAACGCATGCCAAATGGAGCTACAGCTCTCGCAAGTCTATCTAGTGCACGTTGAGCATGTTCCGTGCATTCGAACAAGCAGACAATATCGTCCGCGTAATCTAGGTCACATAGCTCTTCAAAACTTCCTAGTTTGATGCCCACATCTTGAAGATTTTGCAACGCGCTCTCCCTTATTTCGTCCATGATAAAGTTGAACAGGAATGGAGGTATGGGACACCCTTGTCGAACACCGCTGGTCGTTTCGAACCGACCCAATAGTTCACCGTAAACTCTAAGGCGGCCAGCAGTATGAAAATACAATGATCTCAGTAGGTTCATGAACTTCTGGGGCATAACTTTTCGATGAGGAGCACTGGAAATGGCTGTTCGACCAACTGAATCGAAGGTGCCTTTCAAGTCTAGGAAAACCATTATTGTCGGTCGGTGGTGCGTGTGACGCGTTTCAACTGGTCTGCGAAGAGCAAAAATCTGGTCGATGCATCCTCGACCAGTACGAAATCCAGCCTGCTGTTCGCGGATGTTCCTCTCACGAGCTGATGTCAGACGGTGCAACAAAATCAAGGCTAGTACTTTGGTGACTATCAGAATGAAACTAATCCCACGATAGTTACTACAATCATTGTGTATTCCCTTCTTGAAGATGGGAACAATCAATGACTCACTCCATATTAACGGAATACGCTCCTTGTTCCAAATGTCACAGAGCAAAGCGGTAAGTAATTTTATCAAAGCATCTCCACCCAGTTTGAAAAGAACTGGGGGAAGTTCGTCAGGACCTGCCGCTTTTTCACGCTTTAGTACTCGAACGCTCGATTCCACTTCCATTTCCAAGGGGGGCTCAAGTGATACCACCCAAGGAGTCGCAGTGGTTGACACAGGAGTAACTACACTAGCGCATTGTCAGCTAAACTGTTCCTTGAAGTATTCTGCCCAACGGTCGAGGCTTCGCTGTTTGCCATGGATGGGTTCTCCATTTCTATCGCGAATCGTTTCACTGACCTGGGTGTGCCGTCTACTGGTGTCACGAATAAGCTTGAACAGTCTTTGACTGTTACCTGAAGCAGCTGCTATTTCCATTTTTTCGACTACCTCGACCCACCAATTTTGGCGATCATTCTCAAGGCTTTTCGTAACTTGCTTCTACAAATGTCTTCTTATCTCATTGATCTCCTTACAGTTCGGGAGCTGAAGCTTTTGCTCCATTAAACTCAACGACCCTTGCGAAATCCAGTGTCTTTGATTGACAACGGATCGAGGACCACAGGCAAAACCTGCTGCAACGTGCATCGCCTGTTTGATATGATTCCGATGCTCATCTACATTACTGTTTGTCGTAGATCCCAGCTCATGTGCTAACTTGTGCTCGTAACGGGTGCGTACTTCTGGATCACATACGTTGCACGGCTAATCCGGTTTGCGGTTTGCGACGATGACCATGGAGCTGGAGAGATAATCGCATTAAAACTAAGGCATGGTCCGACTCTACGTACGCCAACCAGTAAGATCTACAGTTCTGAACAGAACTGCGCCATCGGTAGCTTACGGCGATATGGTCAATTTGACTCAAAGTACCTGTAGAGTTAGAGCGCCATGTCGCCGTGTGACGCGAGCTGTGTCGGAAATCGGTGCTAGACAAGAACAATTGATTGTCTGCACAAAACTGGAGAAGCCTATCCCTGTTATCTGTACGCTCAGCAGGCAAAGCACAACGCCCACCTAAACAGGCTTCTGACACACTAAGTTTGCCAACTTGTGCATTGAAGTCACCAGCTAGCACTACAATGTCGGAACCTTTACTAATGCGAACGAGAGTGGCGAGGGCATCATAGAACTAATCTTTCTGAAAGTCTGAGCTGCTTTCCGTTGGGGCGTACGCCGAGATCACAAACAAATTGCGTTTAACACAACTATCCTTTCGAACGCCAACTGACCCTTGGAGTCTCACAGCACATAAACGACTGTTAACAGGAATCCAGTCCAAAAGGGCAGCCTCGGCCTTGTCAGTCAAGACAATTCCTACACCACGTTGACCCACAGCTCTAGCTGCTTCGTCTCCTGAGGTACGCAGAATATACCTCGATGAGATACCAGGAGCAGTTAGTTGAATTACACTGCTAGAATCCTGGATACGCGTTTCACTTAAGCAGCAGACATCAATCTTCAGAGAATCTATTGTGAAGGCTAGGCACGCCTGCTGACCGGCCTGTATGAGTGTACGCACGTTGAAGGAGCCGAGATTCAGAGACTGATGAGGCTTGAGAAAATGTGAGTTACCAGACAGAGGATTATTCATAATACTATTTGACGATGAACAGTTGCGAGTTTCGACCGTGTTATCAGTGGGAACATTGTGGGTGGAAAGAGGGGCAATGAGATGTGGTTGGGGACAGGAGACAAAGGTTGAACAAGAGAGAGGGAACTCTGAGCAGTAGCCCACTTATCACTACCCTCTCCGCTTGATGCAATGGACAGCGCGGTCCTGATTATCCTGCGCGACGACCGATGCAGTACGGAATCCTCTGTATTCGTGCAGTTCATTATTGTTGGTCGACGGTGTGTGTGTGACGCACCTCCAGTAATTGACGAAGAGTAAAAATCTGACCGATGTATCCTAGACCTGGGCAGAATCCGGCCTGTCTTACGCAGGCGTTCCTCTCGCGGGCCGCTGTAAGACGACGCAGCAAAATCGAGGCCAATACCTAGGTGACTATCGAAATTATGCTAGTCCCACGAAGATTACTACAGTCATTGTGAACTCCTTTCTTGATGGTGGGTATAGTCACTGACTCGCCCCATAATAGCGGGCTACGTTCCTCCCTTCAAATGTCACGGATCAAGGTGGTAAGTGGTTTTATTAGTGCACCATCACCCATTTTTTAAATAATTGGAGGGGGTCCGTCGGGACCGGCCGGTTCCCTCGTTTAAGTAATCGAATGCTCGACTCCACTTCCACTTCCGATGGAGGCTCAAGTAATACTCCCTAAGGAATCGCAGTTGTTGGCTTCATTAGCGCGGCCAGCTAAACTGCTCCTTGAAGTATTCGACCCAACGGTCCAGTTTTTGCTCTTTGCCATGAGTGGGTTCTCCATTTCTATCGCATATCGTTTCACTGACGGGGGTCTGCCGTCTACCGTTGTTGCGAATAAGTTTGAAACGTCGACAACCTACCAACGATTTCGACTACGCTGTTATTGAGCAATAAAATTCTACCATAACATCTCACATGGCGCATCGATTTTTCGATACACTCCGAACCGATCTCGGTTCTGACACATTAAGTTTGAACAGTCTTTGACTGTTACCTGAAGCAGCCGCTACTTCCATTTTTCGGCTACCTTGACCCACCAATTTTGGCGATCATTCTCAAGGCTTTTCGTAACTTGCCTTTGTAGCTTTCTTCGTATCTTATTCATGTCCTTGCTGTTCGAGAGCTGACGTTTTCGCTCCATCAGACTGATCGACTCTTGCGAAATCCAGTGCTTTTGATAGACATCGGATCTGGGACCACAGGCAAAACCTGCTGCCACGTGGATCGCCTGCTGGATATGGGTGCAATGCTCAGCAACATTACTGAGGCTTCTGCATCTGGTCATGCAGGAGTAGGAATCACTTTGAGTACTAAAGCTGAGTCTGCGCCACGCGACTGGATCCCAGTCAACAGCAGATTATGTGCGATTCGTTTAGAGGATTCGCCCAAAGCTAACAAAGGCCGCAACGGCAATCGTTGTGTTTGTTGTCGCTGCCTACGCCTCTACCGACTGCAGTCCGGAAACAGTCAAAGATATATTCTACCAGAAGCTTCACGAACTTCTTGAAAAGGCATCCCATAGAGATATGGTGATGCTGGCTGGAGATCTGAACGCTCAGATTGGCCACCTAGGTCCAGACGAGCGAACGCTTGGAGGCCAAAGCGGAGCCAACCATCAACGCACGGATAATGGTAATCGACTGTTCCATTTGTGCGCAGACCATCGCCTGTTCTTGTCCAGTACTAACTTCCAGCACAGCTTTCGTCGCACAGTCACATAGCGACCATCTGCTAATTAGTCTTGGCTACAAATAGATCACATAGCCTTAAGCTACCACTGGCGTGGCTAAATCAAATATTGTAGGTCGTGCTAGTACACATTTCGAGATTCAGATCACGGCCTATTGTGTGCTGAGTTCATAGTACGGTTTTCCACCTAGTCAAAAGTCCGTTGTCAACGTACAGACGTAGACCAACTTTGAAGAAGGTCGGTCTGGGAGAGATATCAGAATGAGCTTGCTGCTGCTGACTTTTCAGACTGCTGGCAACGCATTCAAGACGTCATCAAAGTAGCGAGTACCACATCTTGTGGATCAGTCATGCGGCATGCAGTCACGCATTGGATCTCATCGGGTTCTCTGGAACTGCTTGACAGCCACCAGAATATCCCTACCGGAAGCGAAAATCACAATGCCCGCGCCCAACTACGAAGAAATCTGATTAAAAGCTTGCGCAGAGACCGAGAGAATTGGTGACCCGAAAGCGCGGCCGAAACAGAACAAACTGCTGCCACTGGCAATGCCTGGGGATTTTTCCAGCTCATCCGATCTACTGAGACCAAAAAGCCTGGAGTGAGCGAAGTGATCTGCAAGGCAAACGGCCAACAAATCTACCAGCTGTCACGGCGCATGGACGGGTGGGCAGAACACTTTGAAGAGCAGTTTACCGGGCTTTCAGCGCCAGCGCCCCCACTCAGTAGCCCGTTCGAAAATATTCATGGTCGATACTATCTGCATTAAGTCACCCAATAAAGTTCCCGGCCCTGACGAACTCCCTCCGACCCTCTTCAAAGATGGTGGTGTACACAACTTAGATGTGAGAAAAAAGAGTCCATTCTCTGACCTAAGTATTCTCTTCACTTTGCTGCTTTCAACGTCCGCACACTTTGTCAAACGGGGCAAGAGGCTGCCCTAGCTAGAACTCTTCAAATCGCTAAGATAGATGTGTGTTGTGTCTCCGAAACACGTATACAATTTCGTACTTCAGTGTTAACATTTCGCTCCCCAGCTACAAACTCGGCTCCTGGTTTTACTTTTTCGTGTGTCGGGTGACTCGGTGTCCAGTGCTCGTGGTCAGGCTGGCGTTGGCATCGCTCTGAGCATGAAAGCTGAGCGTGCACTGCTTGACTGGATCCCAGTCAGCGGTTGTCTGTGTGCGCCTCGGCTGAATGATTCTGTACATGTCAACAGCACTAGACTGAAGTGCCAACGCGTTCGTCGTTTCTGTGCACACTCCAATTTACTAAAGCTCCCCTGACGTGAAAGAGGAGTTCTGCCAAGATATGTCTCAACTGTTCCGCAGCGCGCACTCTGCGGACATCATGATTGTTTCTGGTGATTTCAATGTCCAACCTGGAAGCCTAGACGAGACGGAGAGAGGTGTAGGAGGCCGATTCGGTATTCCAGCCGATAGAACAGATAACGGTGACCAACTCATCCAACTATGTTACGACCATGGACTATTCCTAGCGAGTACAAATTTCTCGCACAAAAAACGGCATCAACTAACCTGGCGTTCTCCGGTGCCTTCACCACTCTGGACTCAGATAGATCATATTGCTATCGGTTACCGCTGATGTGGTTCAATTCAAGACTCGACCATTTTGGTTCATGTCTGTAGACACTGATCACGCTCTTGTCCGAGCGTTTCAGCCTACGTCGCATCGGTGGCCGAAGCAACGCCAAAGCCAACCGCCCTCCACAGCTGATATTGTACGATAACCACCTATCACCTTTCCTAGCAGAATTATCCACCACGTTATCGATGCAGTCAAATGCCCAGGATCCAGAAGAGTGATGCACAGAGATCACGCGGACCCCACGTGAGGCTGCTGATGCTACCCAAGGTCCAACAACCAGGCACACACAGAAACGATGGATATCTGCATCCTTAGCTGCACAGTCAGATGCGCAGAGATCGATTCCTCCAGATGCCAGATACAGTGAGGCACTAAGATGCTTTAAACGCCAACTGATTCAGAGCCTGGGAAGCGACCGTGAGCAGTGGTGGATTGCTAAGCGTAGGGAGATCTTTTCATTTTATGCTTCTATTCTTTCTGCTCTTTTTTAGGCGATGCTGGAAGGTAGCAACCGAAATCAGAGCACAGAAGTGCGAGGTTAGTGGTTGTGTAGACTGAACTAAAGTGAACTGCAAGATGAGAAAAGCTGCCGCGATTGGCAACGGCCTCAACCTCTCCCATCTAATTAGAACCGGTCCACGAAAATCGGGCGTCAGCGAACTGATCAAAGTGATCGTACAGATTTATAACTAAGGCTACAGGTCCTCGTGTGAAAGCCACAGGACAGTAGGTCTGCTTAGTTTCACATCCAAATTGCTTGCTAGTATTATTCAGCGTCGCTTATCAACCGCTCGCGAACGGTGCTCGCGCGAGAGTCAAGCTGGGTTTAGACCTGATCGAGGTTGTATTGATCACATCTTCATCCTTTAACAAATTCTAAAACACAGACATATGTTTCCTGGGCACACTATCTCCGTTCTTCTTGATCTTAAATTGGCCTCTGACCCAGCTGGCCGTTTAATTCTGTTACTACCCGATGCTGAAGGGTGTAACAAAGAAATTCACTCCCATCAGAAAGTTCCTTTACATGAATAGCCGAAGCCGAGTTCGGGCTTACGGTGCTCTTTCACCGGAGTTCATCACAAGAATGGTGTACGTCAGGGCTGACCCCTTTCTCCTTTCCTCTTCAACTTTATGATTAATATAGTCCTAAAGACCGCTTGACTGACTGTTTAACAATGTTCCGTATGCGTTTTGCACCTTCAAAGTGCAAAATTCTATTGCGGGACTGGGTTGTTCCAACACCAAACCTTTCAAGAGACTACAGACCTGATAGACAAGTGTTGTTATCTGAGCAGCTGCACTTCACCCAGTGCTCAGATATCGGATGAAGTGTCTTTCAGTATACAGAAGGGTTATTTGGCTTTTGTCAACCTGAGTCATCTGTGGAGTCGAAATGACATCCGTTTATCTATCAAGGGTCGAGTGTACGCTGCAGCAGTCAGGCCAGTGCTTCTGTATGGTTCGGAGACATGGCCATTGCCGGTGGAGGATATACGAAGATTGGCTGTATTTGAACACCGATGTCTTCGTAGCATTGCTCGAGTCTGGTGGGAGCACCGTGTGAGCAATGCTGAGGTTCAATGAAGAGTCTTAGGTTTAAGGGTCAAGTCATAAGTTGAAACACTTAAGCTCATAGGGCTAAGATGGTTAGGACATGTGTCGTACATGCCTTCTGACAGGATTTCTTGGCACGCAATCTTCGCCGAGGCGTGTACCGGCTGGAAGGTGAGCAAGGGTGGTCAGTCCATGACATGGAAGAAAGGTATGAAAAGCCTAACTAGTGGACTTGGTCATGTAGAGTGTGTCA
The DNA here is from genome assembly GCA_948099385.1 of Fasciola hepatica. Lineage (NCBI taxonomy): Eukaryota > Metazoa > Platyhelminthes > Trematoda > Plagiorchiida > Fasciolidae > Fasciola > Fasciola hepatica. The sequence continues at coordinate 50,625,091 of CANUEZ040000043.1, forward strand.
GACTTCGTGGATGGGGTCCAAGGGACCCCCCCCATTCTATGGTTAGATACATTGGACGATATGGCTAGATGTCGTGATCACTGGCGCTTTTGTATCCACAAACTTTCTTCATCGACTTGATACTATTATTTGTAATTCTCCTCTTACTCCTTTCAAACTTTTTTTTGTTTTTCCTTACTTCCTTTTGAGGCTGCTGCTAGGAGATAGCAGCCAAAGCCACCCATTGCACGGTTAGTGGTTATATGAAGTGAACTGAACTGAACAGACTTAAATACTCTCCGTACTTAGCTGTTCTTGAAGTCCGCATACTTTGTCAAACGGGACAACAGGCTGACTTAACTGGGACCCCCAAAGTCTTGTCAGCAGTTGTGCTTTGTCCCCAAAACACGAATACAATACCAGACTTCGGTGGTAACACTTCGCTTTCCAGACGCGAACTAGGCTTCAATGCTTAATCCGGAAGCCTGAAACAAACAGAGGCATAAAGGAGGTGTCGGGTAAAGTATGTCAGGCCCGAACGAGGTTCGGAGAGTATCGAAAAAACGATGCGCCGACACGGCGTTGTCGGTGGGAAATTATAAGCCGACGTTTCGGTTACCATGGGTAATCTTTCCTAAGGCATTTTTACAATCAAAACTGCCTTGAGAAAGGTTACCCATGGTAACCAAAACGTCGACTTATAATTTCTCACCGACAACGAGGTGTCATGTAATTTTTCTTGTTCATTTACCTTGTTACGTGTATGTATCTTACACTGTACCCATTTTTATTTCAGATCATATGCCTCCATTATTAGTCAACTAAAGCGTAATATTCCTGTCACCGAATCTTGTTCTCTCTGATAAAGCCATCATCGTCTGTTGCGAACGGTACGTACCAATTTACTTGACTAATAAAATCGCGCACGGTTATCTACGACCAGAAGAACTCGATACTGACATCAATGCTCCAGACGCTTCTAAACAGTGGACTCACTGGCTTGGTACTTTCATGCCTTTTTGAAACGAGTGCAAACCTGGGGGATCTGACAATTTTCATATGCTGGTCAACTTCCTTTCACCGTCAGCTTACGAGCACATTGCGGAGTACGAAACCTTTAGAACTGCCACTTCAGCCCTCCGGTCCTTCTATGTGCGAACAAAAAGTTTCGTCTGCTCCCAATATCTACTCGCTACATGTGAACAAGATTGCGGGCAAAATATTGATCAGCACGTTCAGGTTATCAAGTCATTGGCAAAGGATTGCGACTTTTGCTTGGTGTCCACCGAAGGGTATCGCCACGAAGCTATGAGCGATGCATCTACCGCTGGATTCATCGATAATCCGGTACAATGTACAGAGACGTGGTGCCTTGCGAAAACATGAAACAAAAAAATAAAAGTGAAGGACCAAAGGGGAAGTTTTTCAGGAGTTCGAACATAGGCTGTCACAACATAACCGCCACTGAGCACGGCATTGAGCCATATTCGACAAAGTTTCCAACCAGCTGTCTAGTGGATCTCGAGGTCCCTAACCACGCAAGCGAGAGGAACCGAAAGAAGCAAGTCTTGACGTCAACACTTTGACAGACCGGTGCCATGTCATAGCTTGGCCTCCGCGTTGTCGTTTCCAGCTAACCTTGGGCTCGGCGAACTGCGAAATTGCTTATTCGCTGTTGCCACTGAACTCGCGAGATACTCCTCAAGTATCGATGATCGAACACGGACAACCGGTCGACATCGGCCGCTCAAACAGGCCAGGTCTCACAAGCGTGTAGGAGCACACAGCAGCGTCGTATACCTTGTCTTTCAGTCGGAGAGAGATACCATGACGTCTCAACAGATGACGTAAATTAAAGAACGCCGCTTGAGCCTTCGCTATTCGATTGTTCACATCGTCTCCAATCCGTTCATCGACAGTCATACAGCCTCCCAAGTAGACAAACTTTTCAACAATTTCTAACCGATCGCTACCGAGGGCAAGTGCGGGGATGGGTTCCTGCCAGTCTTGTAGAAGCACTTTACACTTGAAGAGTAAAAAGCACATTCCGTTCCGTAATACGGACGACGTAAGGTTGTCTAGGACGCACTGTGCCACAGTAGCGTCGTCGCAAACCAATGCGATGTCATCTGTATAGTCTAAGTCTAAAAGTCTGTTATCAGATGGGAGCTCAACGCCTTCGTTCGTTTGATTTTGTTGTGCCCCTCACAAGATGTTGCTGATCGCAAAAAACAGGACAGGAAGGGTGAGAGTGAGCGACCTTGACCCACGCCATTTCCAACTAGAAAGTAAGGTGACGATGAGCCATATGCTTGAACTCGGCCTGAAGTCTGATGGTATAGAGCTTGGATGATTTTCACATACTTATCAGGTACTCCCTCTCTAATGAGATAATCCCAGAGGGTCGTCCCATCAACGGAATCAAAAGCTGCTCGTATATCCAAGAATATGATTACCGTTGGTCTACGATATGTGTGGCTGAGATCAAGTATCTGAGGAATGGTGAAAATTTGGTCGGCGCACCCGCCGTTGGGACGAAAACCGGACTGTTCTTCACGGACTTACTGTTCGCGCACTGGGAACAATCATTGAGAGATAGCCGACACTAACAGCTTTGATGCAGCTGTTCAGTTCAGCTTATACAACCACCAACCTCGCACTTCTGTGATCTTGTTTCGGTTGCCATCTTCCAGCGGCGTCCAGTAAACAGCAGAAAGATTAAAATCATCAAGTGAAAAAGTCCCAAAAACCAAAGTATTGAGCGGAAATCACGGAGACGAAGAGAGTTCAAATGCAACTACGTTACTGGCCGCGATACCTATCCACATCGCTTAATGTCTCAAATCATTTCGTAGGTAGGTCGCTCGGACCCCAACCCGGAGGTCTAACACGTCCTACTTGGCTAAGTCCACAGTCAAGGTTTTCATACTTTTTTCCATGTCTTGGACTAACCATCTAGACCTACCTACCAATCAATACTTGCCTCGGAGAGCAGCGTAGGCCGAGGAATTTTATCAGTGGGCATGCGCAGCACATGTCCCAGTCACCTTAACCTGTTTAGATTCAGTACTTGATCCACACAATGGTTTCTGGTTCCTAGCACCATACGTCTAACCTCACCACTGCTGATAAGGTGTTCCCATATTATTCGGGCAATGCTACGGAGACACTGATGCTCAAACACCGAAAGTCTTCATCTATCTTCTACCCTTAACGGCCACGTTTCTGAGCCGTATAAAAGAACGGACCTAACCGCCGCACTGTACATTTTACCTTTAAAGGACAACCGGATGTCACGCCGACGCTACAAATGGCTGAGGGTAGCGAAACCCAAACGCGCCTTCTGTACACGCGATATCTAACCACCTAATGAGAAGTGACTGCCTAGGTAACAAAACTTATCGACTTCAGTTAGAGCTTCCTCCGCTAGCAAAAGTATTGGCGTGCAGCCAGCCCAGTCATGCAGCAGTGTTACACTTTACAGGTGCAAAACGCACCCCAAAACGTTGCTACATTGCTGTTTAGACTATTCAGGAGAGCTTGCAACTTATCTGGATGTTCACTCAGAAGAACAATATCATCCGCATATTCCAAGTCAGACAGTTTACTGCCTGAGCAAAGATCGATGCCGTTACTCTCCCACGAGGATAGGGCTATCTCAAGAACCAATTTAATTACAAAATTGGATAGGAAAGGCGAAAGAGGGCAACCCTGACGAAAGCCACTTTTCGCGGTGAACTCGAGTGAAAGATCGCCGTAAACACAAACTCGGAGTCGGCTTCTCGCATATAAGCACTGGAAAAGAGAAATACACTTCTCTGACACACCCTTAAACAAGAGGCAGTGCCAGAGGATTGTGGTCGACTGAATCGAATGTCACTTTCAGATCAAGAAAGACAGAGACTGTTAGCGTCTGTGCCCTAAGACTTGTCGAAGAATGAAGATGTGGCCGATGCAACCTCGACCAGGTCTGAAACTGGTTTGATCCTTACGCGTACACATTTCTCGCGCTGGATAATCGATGGAGAATAAGCCCGGTGATCGGTCTGGATGCGGTATTTACCAAGCCGATACCTCTGTGGTTTTCATAAGAGGATCTGTCACCTTTCTTGTAGATCGGCACAATAACGATTTTCACCATTCCCTAGGAATCTGTTCACTATCCCAAATTACCCGGAGGAGTTTCATTAACTCCAAAACAGAGCTTCGCCTCCCTCCTCGAAAAAGATGTAGACAACCCATCCGGTCCAGCGTCTTTGTGACTTTTAAAGTACCTTATCTTCCGCATGATATCCATTTCCGATGGAACGGTGACATCCACCTGCATGGTTTCTCTGGCCGGTATATTCGGAAGGTCCGCCGCTGAAGTGGGCTAAGTGAATTGTTCCTCAAAGTACTTCATGCAACGATTCAGACAACGTCCCTGGGAATGAATCAGCAAGCGGCGGATTCCTTGATTAACTCACTTACACTGGGCTTCCGTGGACCGGTGCCTCTAATCAAACGTTAACGGTTGCGAGTATTGCAAATGGACGCAGTCTTGCCATTTCCCTACATTTCGCGATCATTTCTCAGGCTGATAGTCAGTTGGTATCTCAGGGCCGTATGCAATTCATCGAATGTGGCATCCTGAGGGAAGAATCTGCGAGCATCCAGCAGAGCAACTGATGTCGAAGATATCCATCGTTTGTGAGACCGACTTGAACCAGAGTCTTGGGTGCCATTTAAAGCGGCATATAAAGCTTTCTTGGTCTGTTCCCAGCGTTGACCTGGATCCTGGACACCCGGCAGCAACGATAACCGTGTAGACAGCGCCGTCTGAAAAGCAGATCGTCGGTGATCATCTAGAAGTAACTCCACAGGACGGGTGGCATTTACGTTGGTGCAACCACGGGGGTGACGTAAACGGAGGCGAGTACGTACCAAAACGTGATGTGAATCCACAGGCATAGCCCAAAATAAACGACAGTCTCCAACTGATCCACGCCAGCGGAGACCAATCACAATATGGTCAGTCTGAGTCCAAATTTATGAAGACGAAGGAAGACGACGTGTGAGTCTATGCAACTTCTGGAAGAAGTTCGTACGCCCCAGAAACAATCCATGGTCAAAGCATAGCTGTATGAGACGATCGCCGTTATCAGTACGACCGGCTAGGATAGCAAATGAGCCTCCAGTGTCCCTTTCAAAATCTCCCAAACGACCAACTTGATCGTTGAAATTTCCAGCAATGACCACCATATCTCTTGAGTGCACGCTTCAAAGCAGCTGACACAAATCCTAGTAGAATTCGTCCTTGGTCTCAGAGGAACTGTAGTCAGTCGGCGCATACACAAACACGACGAACAAGCATCGCCGCTTCTGTCTGTTGTTGTTGACATGCACAGGACCGTCCAACCGAACTGCACACAAACGACTGCTGACTGGAATTCGTCCTAGCAGGGCACGCTAATCTCTCATGCTCAAAGCAAACCCAACGTCGGCCTGATCACGAGTACCAACCACCGAATCAGTAAACGGTAAAGCGATAGACTGCAGTTGTGCGTGGAGTGCGAAGTGATCACAGACGTGGGGTCTTGTATACGTATTTCGGAGACATCGTCATCACCATCGTACAGCATTAAACAGTAGCACAAGCCTCACTGATCACTGCCTTTCTCAACATCTTGCACGTTGAATTAGAAAGTATGAATATACAAGATGGACCGGGAGTAGACCTACAGGGGGGGAGGAAAGAATTCCCTTGTAGCCAACACACGGAATACATGGTCTAACTGTGCAAACGTAAAGATGATCGGCAATGTTCACGGTTCACTGCCATATCCTTCCCTGTCTTCAGCCAATTCGTTGACGGATCTCTTGGAACCCAACCACCAAGACGTGAGGCACCTACTTTACTTAAGTTCGCCGCATGTTTTCTCATTCTTCGTTGCCGTATCATCTGTTGACCTCCACATGGTTTCTTCCACTCCCTAGGAGGAACGGAGAATAGGACACGGTACGGTAGACGTGTTTGACATACGTAACACGTGCCCCAACCAACGAAGTCTACTAAGCTGGATACGCTGTGACAAAACGTTCTCCTTCTTAGTATCCAATACACGTTTTCTGACCTCATCATTGCTCACTCGGTTATTCCACCTAATCCTAGCGATACTACACAAGCATCGGTGGTCAAAAACCTCAAGACGACGAATATCTCCCACACACAGACCCCAAGTCTCACAACTATACAACAAAACTGAACGCACTGCGGCACAGTATACACAACCTCTCAACTTCAGTGAAATATCAGGTCGGCGCCACAAGTGCTTCAGTCCAGCGTACTCCCCTCGAGCCTTGGATATCTGCGTGGTCACCTCTACTACTGTGCTCCCATCCGTCGTCACGCTGCTGCTGAGATAGATGAAGCGATCGACAATTAACAGCACCTCCCCATCGAGCATCAAGCTCGAAATCGTTGACGTCCAGTCTTGTAACATCACTTTACAATTTGAAGGTGCAAAACGCATGCCAAATGGAGCTACAGCTCTCGCAAGTCTATCTAGTGCACGTTGAGCATGTTCCGTGCATTCGAACAAGCAGACAATATCGTCCGCGTAATCTAGGTCACATAGCTCTTCAAAACTTCCTAGTTTGATGCCCACATCTTGAAGATTTTGCAACGCGCTCTCCCTTATTTCGTCCATGATAAAGTTGAACAGGAATGGAGGTATGGGACACCCCTGTCGAACACCGCTGGTCGTTTCGAACCGACCCAATAGTTCACCGTAAACTCTAAGGCGGCCAGCAGTATGAAAATACAATGATCTCAGTAGGTTCATGAACTTCTGGGGCATAACTTTTCGATGAGGAGCACTGGAAATGGCTGTTCGACCAACTGAATCGAAGGTGCCTTTCAAGTCTAGGAAAACCATTATTGTCGGTCGGTGGTGCGTGTGACGCGTTTCAACTGGTCTGCGAAGAGCAAAAATCTGGTCGATGCATCCTCGACCAGTACGAAATCCAGCCTGCTGTTCGCGGATGTTCCTCTCACGAGCTGATGTCAGACGGTGCAACAAAATCAAGGCTAGTACTTTGGTGACTATCAGAATGAAACTAATCCCACGATAGTTACTACAATCATTGTGTATTCCCTTCTTGAAGATGGGAACAATCAATGACTCACTCCATATTAACGGAATACGCTCCTTGTTCCAAATGTCACAGAGCAAAGCGGTAAGTAATTTTATCAAAGCATCTCCACCCAGTTTGAAAAGAACTGGGGGAAGTTCGTCAGGACCTGCTTTAGTAATCGAATGCTCGACTCCACTTCCATTTCCAATGGGGGCTCAAGTGACACCACCCAAGGAGTCGCAGCGGTTGACACAGGAGTAACTACACTAGCGCATTGTCAGCTAAACTGTTCCTTGAAGTATTCTGCCCAACGGTCGAGGCTTCGCTGTTTGCCATGGATGGGTTCTCCATTTCTATCGCGAATCGTTTCACTGACCTGGGTGCGCCGTCCACCGAAGTCACTGCCCACCCCGCTCGATGCAATGGGCAGCGCGGTCCTGATTATCCTGAGCGACGACCGATGCAGTATGGAATTCTTTGTAATCGTGCAGTTCATGGGAGTTTCGGAGACGGCATACATCTGCTTTAAAAGTGTCAGGAGTCTTATCGACGGCAGCCCGTTGCCCTATCTGACGTAGTAAGCGGACGTTGAATTGAATTCGATTTATACTCGACTCCTGAACTACTGCTTTCATCAGAGCCGCAATTACTCGTGGCGTTTTGCATCCATCTTAAATTAAGGGAGGAAAAGTTGGTGATGATCTTTACAGGAAAGTTGCCGGAGGCTTCTGGGTGAATCATACTTCACGGCTGCTCATACTACAGAAGGGGTTTTTGTTTGGGAACCCTAACCGGGGCCTTTAACTTAAGTCTCACCCACAAGGCAGGGGGGCGTTAACCACGCGAACGTGACCGAAGAACCCGTGAAGGAACTTTTTTGGTTCGTCACGTGAGACCTGATTGTAACTCGCATTCTGTTTTGTCTTTGCTGGTGCTTTGTTATCAATCCACTTTTAGAATTCAGTCATTGGTCCCATACACCCAATGGAGCAAGCGGAGCAAGAACGGGGCAACATCCTTTGGGCCGGGGGCTGAATGCCCAGCTTAGGCGGACGATAGCTACCCTATGAAGTGCGATGAGTTCTCCCACTGTCGAGAGAAACCCCAGGAACTCTACTCCTACGTCCATTTAGTGAAGGTTCTTAGACGGTAAACTGCTTCTCTTCATGTTCATTCGCTGAAGTGTTCTCTCCGAGGGCAAAGTGGTTAGAGGGGGAGTGATATCATGGTAACAGCGGTTTTCCGACCACAGATGAGCGATTATCCCCTGTTCTCTATACTTATCACTGTAATTTCTCTCTTGATTGTTTTACAGGTGTAATTGAAGTGCAAGCAAATACTTTGGAGCGCAGAACTTCTGATACATAAGAGACTTTAGGCACACCCTTGCTCTCCCGGAATGTTGATGCTATCGTACGATGGCTGTAAACGTGACTTTTGCTCAAAACACGATTTCCACCGGTGTCAGTGTTCATCCTGAGTGTGAACTGCCAGTGATCCCGCCCGCCCAGATCCGCCTTGCCCACTACAAATTTGGCGACGGGTATGGGATCCATTTTTGATACGAACAATTCACGAAGAAAAGAGAAAGACAACCTTGAGGAAGATGAGCCGGAAATTCAGACGCGGCTTCGTTATTTTATCACTGCTCCCTAGGTGCCAATCTATTGCGAATCTATCCCGATTTCCGATCGAAAAATGGAGTTGGCTATGTGAAAAGCAAAAACGGAACACCAATTACGCAGTGTTAGAAGACGAAAAAAGCTGCCGTGTTTTGGACCGGTCAAGTGATGACGTACAAAAATTAATGATGCTGGAGGGAATAAATTCGACGTCCGGGTTAGCTGCTGTGTGGGAGATGTAAGGAGAGCTGTTCCCGTTGATTATTGATGTCAGTACGCCACAGAGAAACTTTTAGAGGGAGATAATGAGTGAAGCAATAGGGTAATGACGTGTTTATGAATAAACTGTGGCCCTAGATTGTGTTGCCATTACATTTCCCTCTCCTAGAGAAGCAGATGTCGCCCGCGACACCTCAGAACCATCACTTGCTAGGGCCTCAATTTAGACAGGATCGTCTCTTCCTAACGTGTTTCATTCTGGATTCGGCGGCAGAGGGCGCTGGCTTCGGTTCGAGAATTAAGTAATCTGGCTTACCGATACGACGTGTAACCCGTAACTACTTTTGCAACGCTCGTTTTAACAGCAGTTCCATTCCTGGAAGTTCATCTTCGGTTGTGCTGGCTACCGGACAGAAGACACCGGTTACTCGAAAGGCATTCCGAGGCATTATCCGAGTCGTGAACGTATGCAGGAAAGCCGAAAATATTCAGCAGGTGCACTTTTTCGCATACTGAAACGCCAAAGTGACGGGTGTCAACTTAATGCCGAGGTCACGTTTAGCCTTCGCGCGCAATACGTCTGTGCATCGTAGATATTTATCATTTTCCGCATAAATATCCGGACGGGTCCGTTCGATAAGACAATTCCAAGATGGGGGTTTACCGTGATAAAGATTATCGACAGGTACACCATTAGAAATGGGCTCTGAACAGTCCATCAAATCAGTCATAGACTCGGAAATGTAGGTGGGGGTCGAAACGTTGGTTTCTGTGTAAACCTTTTATGACAAACAAGTCCACTTAACGGCTGAGTCAGCGGCTGGGCCACTTTTTTGCACCGACGTTTTCACTTCAGGACTGTGGACTTCTAACGAGCTAGGGTAATATCTATCATTCTGATTAAGCACCATCAGGAGATTTTCGTCTGATGGCTCGTGGGAAACGGTTATTACAGTGCAGTCACCATCTACTTCCTATCAATGCAGCACCGCCGCAAAGTTCCTTTCCACTGGCTCATTGGAAACGACCGTGACAGCATGTTTAACATCTGCTTCGTCCGTAGACTGCTCTTTACCGGACATTAGATCAAGTTCAATATCATTAACGAACTCAAAGTTCGAAATTTTGTTTCGACGGCGAATCCCTTGTAGCAAAACCGCTCCGAAACCGATCGGTTTTCGGTCAATTTTTGGTCGATTTTGATGGGTTTTTACTACTACACCGATCGGTTTTCGGTCGGTTTGTTTATAACTCATCTTACACGGACCAACATTGAATTTATACGGAGAAAATCGATGACCGGAGTAGTGTGCAATGCTTAGTTGGCGTTTTATTTAAGTATTGGTTTAATTCATCAAAATGCCTTGTAAGCCTCGGTATAGGTCGCCCTGTTTTATTCCCTCAAAATGGGTAAAATAAGGACAATTATCAGAAAATCATAAATTAGGAGATAGAAGTGAGCATCGTAGTACGTAATTTGGGAGAAGTAAAAGAAATTAACGGAGCATATCGCGTATTTAAAACGACTGGCACAAGCCGCTCCCAAGCCGTTCAGAAACCACTCAGAAAAAGCTCGAGACTGTTCCGCGTATTAGTAAAAACCGCTTGAAAACCGGCTGAAAACCGATCGGTTTCGGAGCTGTTTTTGGCCGGTTTTGAGTTGTTTTTGCCAATCGTTTTAAATACGATATGCTTCGTTAATTTCTTCCACTTTTTCCTAAATTACGTATCACGACGCTCACTTCTACCTCTGATTTATGATTTTCCGATAATTGCCCTTATTTTACCCATTTTGAGGGAATAAAACAGGGCGACCTATACCGAGGTTTACAAGGCATTTTGATGAATTAAACCAATACACTTAAATACAACGCCAACTAAGCATTGCACACTACTCCGGTCATCGATTTTCTTCGTATAAATTCAATGTTGGTCCGTGTAAGATGGCTAATAAACAAGCCGACTGGGAAGCGATCGAAAACCGACGTTACGAACGGGCCGCGTGCCACAAGGGATGATGACATTATTCTTCCAAGAGCGTTGCCAAGACGCCTCTGAAGGGACAGGAATATTCTGTACACAATGAAACAGTTCGGCGAAAACACTCCGTATTTCATTCGGAGAATGGGTATGGTGTACTCTTTCCAAGAGGAGCAACTTCTGTGGATCGTCGCATTAAGTCCGGCAGAAAAATAACTCCGTTCCAATTCGGGTACTATCGATCAGAAACGATCCATCTGAATCTTTGATAGGGGAAGACATGTGGTTGTCTCAAATTTTGGTGGGGGCATCACGTACATGGTTTGAAGCAACAACACTGAAGCAGCCCTGGGGGCACTCATTTCGAATCCCATCCCCGTTCAGTTCAGTTCAGTTTGCACAGGACAGGTAATGGCCACGGCCAATCGAGCGTCCAGAATTCCTTCGATGGTATGCACACCAGTTATGCACCCACCACTGCCGAGTGTATTTCGTCGAATCCCCGCTAAAAATCAGAGGGAAACGGAAAACCTCATCGCACATCAACTGCAAGAGACATTATGCATCATGAGCGTTCACTGAGATTGTATGCCATGAGCGAAAAGTCTATTGAAACATACTCCAGAGGGACCACAGTGCTATCCGTCATCCATCTAGTTAACATAGACAAAGCTCACTACGAGGAAATATCTCGTACCACTTGCGATCTAGGGCACCTTTGAAGGATTGGACGGTCTGCAGATCTACCATTCCACGAGGCAGACCGTTCCAACTGTTCACAACCCTGTTGCTGAAGAAATGCGATCTAGCCGTCAACCTAGATCGGGCTTTTATCAACTTCTTCTCATGTCCCCTTGTTCTGGAGTCTACGGCCAATTGGAATAGACTATCTTGTCTAAAGCCAGAAAAGCCCTTTATTACCTTGAACGTTTCTATGAGATCTCCTCGACTTCTCCTTTCCAACGGGAAAAGATTCAGGACACGGAGTCACTGCTCGCAAGTCTTACCCCTCTGCCCTTCAACCATTCGCGTGGCGAGACTTTGGACTTTCTCTAAGCCGGCGGCGACTTTTTTGTAGAAGGGTGACCAAGCCTGCACGCTACCTTCTAAGTGAGATCGTACTATAGCCATGTAAATAGGTACGAATACCTCCGGCTCCCGGCAAGACAAAGCTGATCGCAGTCTAAAGAGCTCCCCACGAGCCCTATGCGCAGCAGCTTTGCACTGCTCTGACCATTTGAAGTCACTGTTCATGATGACCCCAAGGTCTTTAACCCTACTGGCTGCCTCTACGGTGAATAGCCCTTGATCATGAGCGACAGTTAGGCTCTCTGTTGCCCTTGACAACAAATGGTTTTTTTCAGCGTTCAGAGGTAAGTCCCATTTGTATGCCCAGTTCAGGACGGTACCTATTTCCCTGCCTAAGTCCGCCCTACCTTTAGATCCAACAATCTTCACATCATCCGCAAAAATAAAGCTGGGCGATCGAAGAGCGGATGCCAGGTCATTATTAAATAACAAGAATAGGACCGGGCCGAATTCGCAGTGGTGCGGTTGCGTATAATCTGTGGCCCTGGATCCTGTGTTGTCATTTCATTAAATTTAAGACTTGAGTATTATGTTACAACGCAAAGATTCATCAGACTGGCCTTATGAGTGCAAACCGGGGGAATTCCCGGTTCCAATCATTTCGAAATGATTGAAACGGGAATTTTTTTCTAGGTCAAATTAAGAATGATTTCCTCAGTTTCCTGGCGAACTTTGTTTGGACTTGCAAATATTTTGTATTCAAATAGGCTGAGTAAGGTCGCTTTCATCGACCGCTGCAGGTACACTCGCGGACGGTGTTGAAGCAGTGGTGGTCAGGTGGGAAGTGTCGTTCGTGATGAAAACCATCAAAACCCCTCGGAAACTCCGCGCATATATATATATATATATATATATATATATATATATATGCATGTGTGTACATATACTTATGTCAACATCTACAGCATGCTAACATGTGTGCATCGCACACCCAAAAGTAACAAGAAATTCAACATTCTTTATTGCCGCACGATAAATCACTAATTTACACGAGGAGTAATACTCAGTTTCAGAGCATTCCAGCAGAAGTAAGCACCAGTAAGAGTGGGTCGCACCCGTCACGCTGTCACTTAGCCGCACAACTCGCCGGCATGCGCACCAGTTATTGCAGATCAGATCAAATCACAGGATATAGAGTCTTAGGCCGAATTTACCTCTAGATTATTGCACCCGATGCTTCAGAGGTCCTCACTTTCAGCAACAGGAAAACCAAACATAGCATTCGTTTCAGTGGTCACGACAATGCTTCATGTTTCTAGTTCAGTTCAGCTCAGTTCAGTTGAAGTCTTGAAGTCTTGAAGTACTACACGGGTTCGAGGCTTTGAGCCCGATCGTCCCGATTCTCAAGGAAATCTTTGATCTTCTATCGGATTCACCGAGCTGAAATGAGAGTGAAAAGAAGCGGGGGGAAGGGGTGGCAGCAAAATCAAAATACACAACATCTCGCAGTGTCTGTAGGTACCTGTACATTTCCGATTTTTTCCATGATTTTCAACGTCCCTTGGTGCGACACTCCTTTGTTGTACCGACGTTTTAATGTAAAAAACACACACCTTTTGGTCGTCACCACCGCGCAATACAAAAAGGCTGTAAATAAATCTTTTACTCTGGCTCGATCTCATCTTCTGGTTTTGAGTGTCTTGGAATCATATCGGTCGGAACTAACTGTGTGAAACAAAACATTTTAGAAGCTTCAACGGCGTCTCTTGGCACTTCGCTCAATACCATCCTGTTCTGTCCAACGGATGGCTGTCAGACCGAACTGAACTGAAGACATTGTCGGACATTGGCTCTTCGACACTCATCTCCTGATCACAAGAACATTGAACAACTGTGAGTTTGAGTCACACCTATTGTTTCATTTTTAATTCTTAATGTACATACCATTTTGGCCTTTTTATCACCGCACGCTCCTCCGCCCATCTTAGTTTGCTAGTGTCGTCTTAGATATTGTTGACAGTACTTTAGTGTACCACATAGACAAAGTAGTACGCTACAAAATTGGTGAGCCCAGGTTGTTTTTCCATCATTTGAAACTAGCTTCATTCTCTCGGTCCAAGTTTCACACCATTCACCATGTCTGACAGCGAATCTATTGACATCCACGCGGTTGCTCTGAAACTGCCAGTTTTTGCCCCGACTAACCCTCGAGTGTGGTTTCGACAGATAGAAGCCGTATTTGCCACTCGACGTATAACCAGCGAGCGCGTGAAGTACTCTCACGTTGTCCAAGCACTTCCCTTCGACATCGCTGTTGACGTGGAAGATCTACTCGATCCCATTCCACCAGAAGCTCCTTACACGAAGCTTAAGGAAGCAGTCATTCAGCGTACCGGAAAATCAGCCGGAAAAATGCTCCGTGAACTGTTCACGTCGGTGGAGCTCGGAGACCAAACTCCGTCCCAGCTTATGCGCCACATGCGGTCGCTACTGGCCGGACGGCAAATGGACGACGCCATTTTCAGGGAGATATGGGTTGATAAACTACCTCTCCCGATGCAGCAGGTCCTGTCAATGCTGGAACCCACTACTCCACTTGACAAAGTTGCACAGCACGCCGACAGAATAATGGAATGCTACCCGGCTGCTAGACCTTGCGTTCACATGACATCACCCGCCGAAACCACTCCGACGCACGAATCCCCTACGACATTACCAGTTCCTGCCCCAGATCGCCGTGGCGACGTCTCTCGCAGTCCTGATTCCCCATCCCATCACTCGCATATCGATAAGGACATTACGGACCTAAAAGAAACCGTTCGCATGTTGTGCAATCAGGTCAGTGCAATGTGCAGCGCATTTACTACTCATCAATCTGTGTCCACCGAAGTACCTCATCGACCTAGATCACGGTCCAGAAACCGCCGATTACAAACGTGGTGTTGGTACCACCGCACTTTCGGCTCCAAGGCACGCCGCTGCGATCCTCCATGTTCATTCCGCACTTACACTCCACAGTCAAACGACCAGGCCAGCCAGTAACGGCGACGACTAGGGCTGGCCCTCCAAGTGAAAGTCGCCTATTTTATATCGTTGACCGATCCAGTGGTCTTCGATTCCTCATTGATACCGGCGCCGAGATCAGTGTAATCCCCCCACCCAAACATCACAGCCTCAAACCATCTCACTTTACACTGCAAGCAGCAAACACAACAACTATTGCTACATTCGGCCAACGGTCCATCACTCTTGATTTAGGCCTCCGACGCTCTTTTCAATGGGTTTTCATCCAGGCAGATGTCCAGACTCCCATTATTGGCGCGGATTTCCTCTCACACTTTGGCCTAACAGTGGACCTCAAAAATCGCAAGCTGGTAGACACCACAACCAAGCTTTGTGCAGTCGGCATTGGTAAATGCACCAACTCTCTGGGTATTCGGCTGGCGATCCCGCAATCGCCGTTTTCTGACATTTTGAAGGAGTTTCCATCCCTCACTAAACCGTGTCAGTTCACCGACCCAGTCTCTCATGCTGTGCAGCACCACATCGCCACAAAAGGCCAACCTGTCCACTTTCAACCACGACGACTCAACGCCGACAAACTCCGTATCGCACGCCTTGAATTCGAACATATGATGAATCTTGGCATCATTCGACCGTCTTCAAGCCCATGGGCCTCGCCTTTGCACATGGTTCCAAAATCATCTGGTGATTGGAGACCCTGTGGAGACTACCGAGCTCTCAACAACGTCACCGTCCCCGACAGGTACCCGATCCCACACATTCATGATTTTGCACAGAATCTCTCTGGGAAGACAATCTTTTCCAAGGTTGACCTCGTAAAGGCATATCACCAAATCCCCGTGGCCGAAGAAGACATTCCCAAGACAGCCATCACCACGCCTTTTGGCCTGTTCGAGTTCATTCGCATGCCATTTGGATTGAGAAACGCTGCCCAGACGTTCCAACGATTCGTCGATGAAGTGCTTCGAGGTCTACCCTTCGCGTTTGGCTACATCGACGACATATTAATTGCCAGCGCCTCTCCATCGGAGCATGCCAGCCACTTGCGCCAACTCTTTCAACGTTTCCAACAATACGGACTTCAGCTGAACCCTAGTAAATGCGTGTTCGGTGTTCCGTCCCTCGACTTTCTCGGGCACCATATCGATCAAAAAGGCTTGACACCCCTCCCAGATAAGGTGCGCAGCATCCTGTCATTTCCTGCACCTCAAACGATCACACAGTTACGACGTTTCTTGGGAATTTTGAACTACTACCGTCGCTTCATTCCCCATTGTGCGACCATCGTTTCACCTTTAACCGATCTTCTCAAGTCCAACGTCAAGACGATCGATTTCACTCCCGAGGCTGAGACAGCTTTCGCAGAAGCCAAAAAAGCTCTCGCGGATGCCACCATGCTGCACCATCCACATTCAGATCCAAATACTGAGTTAGTCCTAACGACTGATGCATCAAATACTGCAGTCGGTGCAGTGCTTCACCAAATAGTGGACAACCAATTACAGCCCTTAGCGTTCTTCTCGCAAAAACTCCAGGCGGCACAGACAAAATACAGCACATTTTCTCGCGAACTCCTAGCCGTTTACTTGTCTATCCGTCATTTCCGCCACCTTTTGGAAGGACGACAATTTCGTGTGCACACTGACCACAAACCCCTGACACACGCACTTCATGCCAAGCCTGACCGACATTCACCCAGAGATATCCGCTATTTGGATTATATTTCCCAGTTCACAACAGACATCCGCTACGTGCATGGAGTTGATAATGTTGTGGCTGATGCATTATCCAGACCTGACATCAACACGGTGCAGACTAAATTCGATCTTACGGAACTGGCAAACCTCCAGCATGATGATCCATCCTTGCTCGAACTGCGCACATCCTCCACACTCCAGCTCAAGAATCTCCCCTACCTTTAGCCGATGGCACAGTCCTATGTGACTGGTCTACAGGTAACCCTCGTCCTCTCGTTCCAACTTGCTACAGGAAGATCGTTTTCGATCATTTTCATTCTCGTTCCCATCCTGGTATCCGTGCATCTCGCAAACTCATTTCTGCCAGATTTGTTTGGCCCAATATGAATTCTGACATTGCATTATGGACTAAACAGTGTTTACAGTGTCAGAGAAACAAAGTCCACCGCCACACTTTTTCTCCTCCCAGTACGTTCACCGTTCCCGACGTCCGTTTCACACATATTCACGTCGATCTTGTTGGTCCACTACCACCATCAAATGGACATACCCACTTATTAACCGTTGTTGATCGTTTCACACGCTGGCCAGTGGCAGTACCCATTTCCGACACCTCGGCAGAAAATATTGCGAAAGTACTACTCCAGCACTGGATTGCTACATTTGGTGTACCGTCTACCGTCACCACAGACCGTGGCAGCCAATTCCAATCGACTTTGTTTCGTGAGTTCACTAAACTGCTTGGCTGTAAACACATCACAACAACTGCATACCATCCTTCATCCAATGGCATGGTAGAGCGCCTACACCGTCAACTTAAAGCAGCACTAATATCACAGCCAAACCCCAATAACTGGAGCGACAACCTGCCACTAGTTCTCTTAGGTCTGCGGTCATCAGTCAAAGACGACCTCCACAGCACGTCAGCTGAACTCGTTTTCGGTACCACCATACGCCTTCCAGGTGAGTATGTTCAACCTAGCACCGATGCCAGTCCTAACCCATCCCAATTTGTCCAACAACTCAAAGACCGTATGTCACATCTACGTCCAACACCCACTCGCTCGTCATCCACACACGTTTTTGTACACAATGATCTATATACGTCACCTTTCGTTTTTATTCGTAACGATGCTGTTCGCAAACCACTCACACCACCGTATGATGGTCCATTTAAAGTGCTTAGTCGCACAGACAAATATTTCGTGGTTCAAAAAGCCGATAAGCCAGACACTGTTTCCGTTGACAGATTAAAACCCGCGTATTTTGATACACCTCCATCACCAGCAACGCCGACACCATCACCATCCACAGACACACCACCAACAATTCCTGTTGATAATCCAAACTCTATCATCACACCAGACACTACACCACACCCGCCAGCACCACCACAGCAAAAACCTTCCCTGGTAACCCGCCGTTCCGGCAGAAACGTTCGACATCCGGTCAGATTTCAAGACTTTGTTAGTTGACGTTTTCTCTCGCTAACCTTTTCCTCTTTCTATTTTTCTATCGAGCGTTTATTTTGTACAACAAACGCTCTGGCGGGGGAGTTGTGTAGGTACCTGTACATTTCCGATTTTTTCCATGATTTTCAACGTCCCTTGGTGCGACACTCCTTTGTTGTACCGACGTTTTAATGTAAAAAACACACACCTTTTGGTCGTCACCACCGCGCAATACAAAAAGGCTGTAAATAAATCTTTTACTCTGGCTCGATCTCATCTTCTGGTTTTGAGTGTCTTGGAATCATATCGGTCGGAACTAACTGTGTGAAACAAAACATTTTAGAAGCTTCAACGGCGTCTCTTGGCACTTCGCTCAATACCATCCTGTTCTGTCCAACGGATGGCTGTCAGACCGAACTGAACTGAAGACATTGTCGGACATTGGCTCTTCGACACTCATCTCCTGATCACAAGAACATTGAACAACTGTGAGTTTGAGTCACACCTATTGTTTCATTTTTAATTCTTAATGTACATACCATTTTGGCCTTTTTATCACCGCACGCTCCTCCGCCCATCTTAGTTTGCTAGTGTCGTCTTAGATATTGTTGACAGTACTTTAGTGTACCACATAGACAAAGTAGTACGCTACATGTCTCACTGAGGCCAGTGCCTTAAGCTGAGTGGGGGTGCGACATTCATGAACATATATGCAATGAAAGACATCTATTTCGCTTTTTGACAAGGAATTATTGGGACAGACCCAGGCAAAGGTATAGCTTTTTCTTGAAGATAGTTTTGTTCTGCGAGAGAACATATCTTCTGGAAGTGCGTTCCACAGAGTAATAACCTTACAGCTAAAAAGGTTAATCCTTAGTGAAGTGCGTGGCCTCGGTTTGAAAACCTTTCTGCTGGGACCACGGAAAGGAGGGGCTGGACAGACGGAGAAGAGGCAATCGCTTTGACCTCATTGAAAAAGGTGGAACATCAAAAACAGATCACCTCCTACGCGTATTAAGTCTAGGGGATAGAGATTGAGGAGTGAGAGGCGGACGGGATAAGGTAGATGGGCTGGACCCCTTACTGCCTTGGTGGAGGCCGTCTGAACTCCTTCTAGGATCTTGCGGTCTCGGACTAGACTATCTGACTACCGCACCCCACCAGATGTCAGATATACGTGCTGAAAATTATGGGGAAATCATCTCCAGATATGTGCAGAAAGGACATTCTAATCATACTTAGTGCTCGAAAGGCAGACTTTCTTGCAAGTTGGTGATGATGAGAGAAGGACAAGTTACAATCTAACTAGAAACCGAGCACCTTGTGTCGGTCAACCCCAGGCAGTGTGGTTGCTCCGTTGATGGAAAAAGTGTGACCAGTCTCTCTGCCGAAAGACATGCTCACGCATTTGTCATCATTAACTGGGAGGTTCCAATCCTCGGACCAGCGTTTTCTTTCATCAACTGCAATTTGCAGGTCTTCAAATCTTGAACTCAGGAGGGTAACATAGTCTGCGTACATGGCAGTGTTCGCAGGAAGGGCTATCGGAAGATCGTTTATATAGATCAGGAAAAGAACAGGACCTAGGGCCGACCCTTGGGGGACTCCATTTGTTACTGGGGAGGGTTGAGACAGAACATTCCCAACTCAAACCACAAAGGAGCGGTCGGTAAGGAAGCTACGTAGGATGGCCAAAATGGAGCCTGTAATCCCGTATGTTTGCAGCTTATAAAGAAGAGGGGCATTTGGGACCTTGTCGAAGGCTCTAGCAAAATCGATGAATACAGCCAGCGAGAGCTGGCCGTATTCATAGGCCTTCTTTAGACTATCCATGACAGTAAGCTTACTGGTGATGCATGATCTGCCAGGAAGAAACCCATGTTGGGATGGGTAGAGGATCCCATTTCTATGCAGAAGGGAAGGAACCTCACTCTTAAGAATTCGCACGAAAATTTTGCTGGTGATGCTAGTGAGACTTATGGGTCTGTGGCTTGTAGCCTACTACTTGTCTATGTGGTACACTAAACTAATGTCAACAATATCCAAGACGACACTAGCAAACTAAGATGGGCGGAGGAGCGTGGTGTGATAAAAAGGCCAAAGGTGGTATGTACACTAGGAATTAAAATGAAACAAAAGGTGTGACGCAAACTCACAGTTGTTTGCTGTTCTCGTGACCAGGAAATGGGCGCCAAAGAGCCAATATCCGCCAATATCTTCAGTTCAGTTCGGTCTGACGGCCGTTCGTCGAACATAACACGATGGTATTGAGAGAAGTACCGAGTGACGCCGTGGAAGCTTCTAAAATGTTTTCTTTCTCACAGTTAGTTCTGACCGATACAGTTCCAAGACATTCCAAATCAGAAGATGAGAGTGTGCCAGAATGAAGGGTTTATTAACTGCCCTTTTGTATTGCGCGGAGGTTGTGTTCAAAAAGGTGTGTGTGTATTTTACGTTAAAAAGTCGGTACAACAAAGGAGTGTTGCACCAAGGGATGTTGAGAATCATGGAAAAGTGGGAAATGTACAGGTTCTTACACAACTCCCCCGCCAGAGCCTTTTTTGTACAAAATAAACGCTCGATAGCAAAATACAAAGAGCAAACGGTTAGCGAAAGTAAACGTTAAATAACAAAGTCCTGACGTCTGACAGGATGTCAAACGTTTCTTCCAGAACGGCGGGTTATCAGGGGTGGTTGTTACTGCGGTGGTGCTGGCAGGTGTGGTGTAGTGTCTGGTGTGATGATAGAGTGTGGATGATCATCAGGAATCGTTGGTGCTGTGTCTGTGGATGGTGATGGCGTCGGTATTGCTGGTGTTGGTGTCGGTGTTGCTGGTGATGGGGGTGTATCAAAATACGCGGGTTTCAACCTGTTTATGGAAACAGTGTCTGGTTCATCGGCTTTCTGGACCATAAAACATTTGTCCGTGCGACTATGTGCCCTAAATGGACCGTCATACGCTTGTGTGAGTGGTTTGTGAACAGTATCGTTGCGAATAAAAACGAGAGGTGACATGTGTAGATCATTATGTACAAAAATATGTGTGGATGACGAACGAGTGGGTGTTGGACGTAGATGTGACATACGGTCTTTCAGTTGTTGAACAAACTGGGATGGTTTAGGACTGCCAGCAGTGCTTGGTTGAACATACTCACCTGGAAGGCAAATGGTGGTACCGAAAACGAGTCCAGCCGACGTGCTGTGGAGGTCGTCTTTGACTGATGATCGGAGACCCAAGAGAACCGGTGGCAGGTTGTCGCTCCAGCTATTGGGGTTTGGCTGTGATATCAGCGCTACTTTTAGTTGACGGTGTGGACGCTCTACCATGCTACTGGACGAAGGATGGTATGAAGTCGTTTTGATGTGCTTACAGCCGAGCACTTTGGTGAACTCACGAAACAAAGTCGATTGGAATTGGCTTCCACGGTCTGTGGTGACGGTAGACGGCACACCGAATGTAATAGTCCAGTGTTGGAGTGGTACTTTCGCAATATTTTCTGCTGAGGTGTCTGGAGTAGGTACTGCCGCCGGCCAGCGTGTGAAACGATCAACAACGGCTAATATGTGGGTATGTCCATTTGATGGTGGTAGTTGACCAACGAAATCGACGTGAATGTGTGTGAAACGGACATCGGGAACGGTGAATGTAATCGGAGGAGTAAATATGTGGCGGCGGACTTTGTTTCTCTGACATTATAAACACTGTTTAGTCCATAACGCTATGTCAGAATTCATACTGAGCCAAACAAGTCCGGCAGAAATGAGTTTGCGGGATGCACGAATAGCAGGATTGGAAAGAGAATGGAAATGGTCGAGAAGGATTTTCCTGTAGGAAGTCGGAACGACAGGATGAGGGTTACCTGTAGACCAGTCACAGGATTGTGCCATCGGCTGAAGGTAGGGGACAATCCTTCACCTGGAGTGTGGAGGATGTGCGCAGTTCAAGCAAGGATGGATCATCACGCTGGAGGTTCGCCAGTTCCGTAAGATCGAATTTTGTCTGCACCGTGTTGATGTCATGTCGGGATAAAGCGTCAGCCACAAAATTATCAACTCCACGCAAGTAGCGGATATCTGTTGCGAACTGAGAAATATAATCCAAATGACGGATGTCTCTGGGTTAAAGCCTGTCAGGCTTGGCACTGTGTGTGTCAGGGGTTTGTGGTCAATGTGCACACGAATTGTCGTCCTTTCAAAAAATGGCGGAAACGAAGGATGGACAAGTAAATAGCCAGGAGTTCACGAGAAAACTTGCTGTATTTTGTGTGTACCCCCTGGAGTTTTTGCGGGAAAAACGCTTAGGGTTGTAACTGGTTGTCCACAATTTGGTGAAGCACTGCTACTGCCACAGTATTGGATTCATCGGTTGTTAGGAATAACTCAGTGTTTGGATCCGAATGTGGACGATGCAGCATGGTGGCATCTGTGAGAGCTTTTTCTTCGCCTCTGCGAAAGCCGTCTCGGCATCGGGAGTGAAATCCATCAGCTTGACGTTGGACTTGAGAAGATCGGTTAAAAGCGAAACAATGGTCGCACAATCGGGAATGAAGCGGCAACAGTAATTCAAAAGTCCCAAAAAACTTCGTAACTGTGCGATCGTGTAAGGTGCAGGAAATGAGAGGTTGCTGCGTACTTTACCTCGGAGGGCAGTCGAATCGTTTTGATCGATATGGTGCCCGAGGAATTCGAGGGACTGGACTCGGAACATATATTTGTGGGGGTTCGGTTGAAGTCCGTATTGCTGGAAACGTTGAAAGAGTTAAAGCAGATGAATGGCACGCTTTAACAGAGAGTCGCCGGCAATTAAGGTGTCGTCGATGTAGACAAACGTGAAGGGTAGACCTGCACAACGACCGGCAGAGCAAAATCCCCATTAAACCTTCGCAGTTCCATTGTTTTCTTAACATCACTCACTCGCCTACACTGTTGACGTGTCTTTACGCACTGTTTGTTTTTATGGACCAATTGTTGTTTGTTCGCGCCCAGAGCACTACTTTGTCATATCCTTGTTCCGGACCTGCGTGATGCACGTGCTCCTCACTCGCACGCCGCAATTCGGTTTCTCGTTTCTTGAGTCCTTGTGATCTCATTATTGAGGTTTGTATCTTTTTGGTGTCATCGTTCATTCAGTAATCTAGTATTGTAGAATATCACGGATGACCTCCTATCGATTTCGGGATTCCTTGTGAATTTGGCTACAAAGCTCAAAAGTGTGTTACAATGCTCAATAGATCAATTTTTAACGAGAAAAAACAAGCTTTATGCCAAGAAAAGGATTGAAAGCATTGGAATCTGGACAGGAAGTAATACGGCAAGTTACTGGGAGGGTTTTGGGTACATTTGATTTCTTGGGTAAGGCTAGGTCGTCTAGTCCTGTCAGTGCTAGCCCATGTGCTACTGAGGGCAATATGGATCGTAACGATGTCGATCTATATAAGCTGAGGATATTAGACCTAGAACAACAACGATTATGGCTAGATAACAGGCCCAAGAAGCAGAACAGAAGTGTAGACAGAAAGAGCGTGAGCAAGAGACCAACTACTACGACATCTCCGATAGATCGGGGCAAAATAAATTAGGAAACTTAAAGCCGGTCACCGACTTTAAGACATCAATGCCACCAATGATCGATTTGCCTAGAGCAGAACTGACGGCTTTCAACGGGCGATCTGAACGCTACTGCAAGTCTCTTAAGCAGTTCGAAACGTTCGTCGAAAATAAGATAGCCGACCCCGGGCAAAGGCTTTTCTGCCTGACTCACTACTGTCGAGGTCGAGCAAGGGAAGCTATTGATGGGTGTACCATGCTCGACCCGGAACAAAGCTACACAAGAGCAAGGAAGGTTCTAGGGGACCTGTTTGGCCACCTGTTCAGAGTAGCCCGTAACCTGATAGAGGGCATGATGGTAGAGGCATAGAGAACCAAGGGCGACGTCTACACAATGGCCGACCTGGTAATCAAGATGCAGAACTGCTCAATAGCCCTCGACCATTTGGGTTACAGGGCTGACCTAGATGCAATGCACGTCTTGGAAGGCAAAGTCCGTCACCCTTCTCCCGAACTATAGGGACGGTGGGTGGAAGAAGCGGAATGGATAAGCCGAAGCAACCGGGAGGCTAACTTCGAAGACCTGACCGAATACTTGGACAGGCAAACCAAGATAACCGATAGCAGATTTGGCTGGATTATCCGGGACAGAAACCGAGCAAGCAAGTCCAGTACTAGCCAGGCTCAAACCACTGCACGGGAACAACCCAAATATCGGCCTTGGACCAATGCACACGCCATTTCACGCGATGCCGTAGCGCAACCCAGTCGCAGGTCCTGTGATGCTAGCCATGGACTACCAGGATGCCCCAGGTTCGGCAACGCCACAATAGACAAACGATGGGGAATGGCGAGGATAGCAGGAGCATGTTTTATCTGTCTCAACACCACGCACCGGGCAGCATCCTGTAGGACAAGGAATCGATGTGGTTACGAGGGCTGCACAGGCAGACACCATCGGCTGCTGCTTCAGGCGAGAGTAACCATATCCGAGGCGAGTACCAAGCCCAGCGTGATTTGTTCAACGTCACGATCTGCCGGTGAACCGGTACTTTCAGGCGTAGTGGCCGTGGGAGTAGTGACTCCGACTGGGATAGTCAAGGCATTGGCTTTCGTTGATAGTGGATCCGGCACTACTCTAGTGAAAGAGCGGTTTGCCGACAAACACCAACTGGCTAAAGATGCGACGTCGTTAGCGGTGAGCACGGTGGGCGGAACACAGGTAATGACTGCCGGCCGGTTGAGGTTGCAACTCATCTCCTTAGACACCAACGAGCAAATCGAACCAACGGAAGCATTCACATCAGCTGATCTCCCCATGCGAGCACCAAGGTCGGTGAACGCAATCTTGAATAGGTGGCCCCACCTGCAGGGTGTAACCATTGTAGACTGGGAAGACGACGAAGTGGATCTCCTCATCGGCTGCAACGTGCCAGGGGCACATTGGGTACTTGACCAGAAAGTGGGCGACCGCAAGGCACCTTATGCCGTACACACGGCCCTGGGATGGATGTTATACGGTCCAGTAGGGGTACGTGGTTCCGTGAATCGCTTATCCGCCGAAACGGACCGCATAGAGTATCATCTGCAGCGGCTGTATGAAAAGGAGTTTCGTGACATCGGAGACGAAAGGCCATCCTTGTCTCAAGAGGATCACTTCACTTTACAAACGGTGCGGCAAATTAATAGAGGCCTTAAAAATCAGTTCGAGGCTCCCCTCCCATGGCGCACATCTGCTGACCTGTGGACTGAAAACAGAAAATATGTTCTCCAACGACTACTACGGCTGAAGGAACGCTTCGTTCGAGACCAGGATCTGTGGGAACGATAAATAGAATCAGTGAAGCAAAACGAAGCTCTCGGCCACGTTGAAAAGGTGCCTGCCAACACCGACGGCCGAAAAGGTATCTGGTATCTACCTCACCACCGGGTTGTCAACCCTAAGAAACCCGAAAAAAATGCAGGTGATTTTTGACTGCGCAGCCAAGTTCCAGGGCAAGTCGTTAAACGATCGCCTGCTACAAGGGCCTGACTGGACCATACCACTAATCGAAGTTTTGTGCCGTTTCAGAGTGGGAAGAGTGGCCTTGTCCGCCAACATTAGGGAAATGTTTCACCAGGTGAAAATACCGGTAGGAGAACGAGATGCGTTGCGTTTCCTGTGGTGGGAAGAGAACGACCGGGACAACGCGGTGGTAGATTATAGGATGACCGCCCACCCCTTCGGAGCCATACCGTCACCGTTCTGTGCGAACTACGCCCATCGGGAAGCTGCGAACAAACATGGAGATTTGGCCCATCGGTCGGTGGTAGAAAGCGTCAGCAGGAACTTCTACGTCGACGACTACCTTGGGTCATTCAATGATATAGAACCAGCCCTGGCGCAGTTCAGAGGCCTGAAATATTGCTAGAACAGGGTGGCTTCCATCTAACAAAATGGACTTCGAAAGCTTCAGAAGTGCTCGAGGTCATTCCGTACGACGTGAAAGCCGAAGGGGTTGGAGATTTGGACGGCTCTCTACTTCCTACTGAACGCACTTTAGGAATGCAACGGGACGCGGAAACGGAAGACTTCGTTTTCGAGCCAAACGTTCCCGAGTTGCCAATAACCCGTCGAGGCATACTATCCGCTGTCTCTAGTCTGTTCGACCCGCTCGGTTTCGTCTCACCCCGGCTGCTACCCCGTTGGTTCTTGCTGCAGCAGCTTTGCCGTGAGAAAGTTGATTGGGGCCAGTCACTGGACCGAGAGGACCGGCCGGACTGGGAAGAATTTTTGAACACCTTGAAGAAATTAGGGGACATAAGGATTCCACTATGTTCGACTCCTGGTCATACCAGGCGGACTGGAGAACTACATGCCTTTTCCGATGCATCCGATGTCGGTTATGGAGCTGTGGTGTACGGACGATGGTGCACAGGAGACGGACAATATGCTACGAGGATCCTGTTCGCAAAAGCCCGCGTTGCTCCACTGAAGTCGGCTTCGATCCCACGCTTTTAACTCAGCGCAGCCGCGTTAGCAGTCAGGGCGGCACAAGCTGTGAAGAGAAGCTTCGACTTCTATATCTGGTTTGCCAACTTTTGGACGGACTCGACGATAGCACTTTACTACATTAACAACGTTCGGAGCCGGTTTAGTACTTTCGTTGCAAACCGACTCACGATCATCCACGATGAATCAGCCACGAACCAGTGGAAGCATGTCAGGTCTGGCGATAATCCGGCCGATCTCTGCTCCCGAGGCGCGACCAACTTCAGGCAACTTGATACGTGGACGGGAGGGCCAAACTTACTTCAAGTGCCTAAACAGGACTGGCCCGTGTACGAATTGAAACCCTCTACGGAAGTAGAACTGGAGATCAAAGGCGTAATGATAGCGGCCACTGTCGTCGAAGCTCATCCATTTTATCGCGATTGGTCAGGTTCTCTTCCTAGATGAAGACACTTCGTGCGTTAGTTTGGTTGGCCAGGTTCAAAAGAAATTTACAAGTCATGAAAGGGCTACGCCTCTCAAGCCGGATACGGGTCGGCCCGATAATTCCCGATGGGCTACAAGCTGCAGAATACGATATTTTCAGAATGATACCACGACAGGCTTTCACCCGAGAACTCGAGAGAGCGGAATAGGTGGGACCAATCAACAAAGAAATACCATCTCCAAGAGGCGAATTAAAGCACTTAAACCTCAAACTCATTGATGGATTGCTGCGGGTGGATGGTGGGCTGACCAACTCTCACCTGAGTTTCGACACAGAATACCCTATACTGCTGCCGGCTCGACAACGTGCGGTAGGGCTAATGATCCAACACGTCCACGCCGTGGAGGGACATGCCGGGGAAAGTCACGTGACGAGCGTCATCCGAAAGCGTCTTTGGTCGCTGAGAAGAAGAACGACTGCAAAACGCGTGATCCGAGGTTATATGCAAAGTAGGAGAAGCAATGCCAATTCGGGCAAGCAACTCAGGGCCCAACTACCAGAATGCAGGTGGCTGGTGGCCGTTCAGCGACACCGGGTTTGATTATTTCGGGCCCTTGTGGACGAAGTGCGAGAAGAGTTTGGAAAAACGATATGAGTGTAACATTACGTGCATGAAGTCACGCGCGGTACACCTAGAAGTCACACATTCGATGACGACCGATTCTCTCCTACGGGTTTTGCAGAGATTTATCAACCGAAGTGGCGTACTGGCCGATATATACTCAGCTAATGGGTCGGACCCTGTGGGGGCCCACCCAGATCTGCAGCGTTGGCACAAGAACATAAACAGAGACGAACTGTAGGATCGAACCGTGGCCTACTGCATACGATGGCATTTCAAACCCCTCAGGCCAGTCGCCGCGGCGGAGTATGGGAAGGCATGATCGAGTCCGCCAGGCGGATATTGCTGTCGATCATGGAGCAACAGCAGCCCGGCGTCCAGATGCTAAACACCGTCATAAATGAGGTAGAGAGAATCTCGAACAACCGCCCCCCTGGTCTCGGTAATGAACGGCGACCCCACCCATCTGGCTCTCACTTCGAACGACTCATTGACGTTAAGGTCGAATGGGGGTTTCCAAGGGCCGGTAAACCTTCGTGGGAGCTACCTCCGCGGATGGAAGCAGGCGAACCATCTTGCCAAAGTTTTCTGGAGGCTCAGGATGCAGGACTACCTACCGGCTCCGCAGACTCGACAGAAGTGGCTGATCAAAACAAGACCAATCAAGGTTAAGGATGTGGTGATGATCGCAGACGAACACGCTCATTTCAGCACGTGGTCCTTGGGAGTAGGTATGGAAACCATCGAAAGCACTGACGGAATGATAAGAACGGTGAAGGTGAAGACAGCTAATGGAGAGCTCATTCGTGATATACGCAGTATTAGTCCACTCGAGAGTGAAGGCGGAGAAGCTGATAACGCTGAAGCCAAGTTGACTATTTTGCATTCGTCTTCGAGGTGGGTAAAGAAACCCCATACATGGGAGCATTCACGACATACTGACGTATTGAACCATCATACACCGCGATTCACACACACATACATTGTACTCGTTGTGCCACATGGTCTCCGTCAAACACGTTACAGTGCTCACAGTCTCTCGTTGAGCTTACAGAAAGTTTCTTTTTGATATGTGGTGGTACATGCAATTCCGTTGTACATCCAGACACATACAAACATAACTGATGCCAGCTATACCTCGTAACCCCTATCAAACATGTGACAGTGTTCGCCGTTCGTTTTTTGTTGACGTTACAGAATGTCCTTTGCATACGTGGCAGCAGCGGCGATTACAACATACACACACACACACACTCACTCAAGCACGTACAGCCAGCGCAGGGCGGACTTCCAAGGACAGCATCAACGTTTCCCCTTCACGCCTGCAATCGGTCAGTTGTTCTCGAGGAAGATGCAGAATAGCCTGGCTTCGTTGTGGCCAGCGGATTAGGTGCGACCATGAGTAGAACGTTGACGACAAGCATTAGGCATGCACACCAACAGCGGGGCCTAGATAGGTAGGAAGAATCAGTACCTTCATACCAAACCTTTGACTCTGCTAAGGATTCGGGAGGATTTTGGTGGGCGGTGTAACTGCCGGTAGTGGAAAATCCCCCTTAAACCTTCGCAGTTCCATGTTTTTCTTAACATCACTCACTTGCCTACACTGTTGACGTGTCTTTACGCACTGTTTGTTTTTATGGACCAATTGTTGTTTGTTCGCGCCCAGAACACTACTTTGTCATATCCTTGTTCCGGACCTGCGTGATGCACGTGCTCCTTACTCGCACGCCGCAATTCGGTTTCTCGTTTCTTGAGTCCTTGTGATCTCATTATTGAGGTTTGTATCTTTTTGGTGTCATCGTTCATTCAGTAATCTAGTATTGTAGAATATCACGGATGACCTCCTATCGATTTCGGGATTCCTTGTGAATTTGGCTACACATAGCTCAAAAGTGTGTTACAACCTCGAAGCACTTCGTCGATGAGTCGCTGGAACGTCTGAGCAGCGTTTCCCAGTCCAAAAGTTATGTGTATGAACTCGAACAGGCCAAAAGGCGTGGTTATGGCTGTCTTGAGAATGTCTTCTTCGGCCACGGGGATTTGGGGATATGACTTCACGAGGTCAACCTTGGAAAAATTGTCTTCCCAGAGAGATTCTGTGCGAAATCATGAATGTGGTGGTGTGTGGTCCCTGTCAGGGGCGGTGACGTTGTTGAGAGAACGGTGGTCTCCACAGGGTTTCCAATCACCAGATGACTTTGGAACCATGTGCAAAGGCGAGGCCCATGGGATTGAAGATGGTCGAATGGTGCCAGGACTAACAATGTGCTCCAATTCAGGGCTTGCAATACGGAGTTTGTCGGCCCCGAGTAGGCGTGGTTGGAATTGGATCAGTTGGCCTTTTATGGTGATGTGGTGAAGCACAGCATGAGAGACTGGGTAGGTGAACTGACAGGGTTTGTTGAAAGATGGGAAATCCCTCAGAATGTCAGCAAACGGCGATTGCGGGATTGCGAGCCGAATACACAGGGAGTTGGTGCATTTGCCAATGCCGACTGCACAAAGCTTGGTTGTGGTGTCTACCGGCTTGCGATTTTTGAGGTCCACAGTTGGGCCAAAATGTGATAGGAAACCCGGGCTGATAATGGGAGTCTGAACATCTGCCTGGATGAAAACCCATTGAAAAGATCGGCGGAGGCGTAAATCAAGAGTAATAGACCGTTGGCCGAATGTCGCAATAGTTGTTGTATTTGCTGCTAGCAGTGTGAAATGAGATGGTTTGAGGCGATGATTTTTGGATAGGGGGATTAAACTGATCTCGGCGCCGGTATCGATGAGGAATCGAGGGACACTAGATCGGTCAGCGATATAGAATAGGCGACTTTCATGTGGAGAGCTAGCCCTAGTCGTCGCCGTTACTAGCTGGCCTGCTCGTTTGACTGTGAGGTGGAAGTGCGGAACGAACATATGGGATCACAGCGGCGTGCCTGGGAGCCGAATGTGTGGTTGTACCAGCACGAGGTTTGTAGCCGGCGATTTCTGGACCACGATCCAGGTCGACGAGGTGTTTCGGCGGACACAGGTCGATGGGTAGTTAATGCGTTGCACATTGCACCGACCTGATTGCACAACATGCGAACAGTTTTTTTCAGGTCCCATTTGTCCCTGTCGATATGAGAGTGATGACATGGGGAATGAGGACTGCGAGAACCGTCGCTACTGCGATCTGGGGCAGGTAATGGGAATGCCATAGGGGATTCGTGTTCCGGAGTGGTTTCGGCGGGTGACGTTATGTGAACACAGGGTGCACCAGGCGCATAGCATTTCATTATTCTATCGGCGTGTTGGGCAACTTTGTCAAGGGGAGTAGTGGGCTCCAGCATTGACAAGACCTGCCGCATCGAGGGGGGTAGTTTATCGATTCACGTCTCCCGGAAAATGACGTCGTCCATTTGACGTCCAGCCAGCGGCGACCGCGTGTGGCGCATAAGCTGGGACGGAGTTTGGTCTCCGAGCTCCACCGACGTGAACAGCTCACGGAGCAATTTCACGGCTGACTTTCCGGTACGCTGAATGACCGCCTCCTTAAGCATCGCGTAAGGAGCTTCTTATAGAATGGAATAGGGGGAATCATCCACGTCAACGGCGATGTCAAAGGAAAGCTTTTGGACAAGGTGAGAGTACTTCACACGCTGGCTGTTTATACCTCAAGTGGTAAATACGGCTTCTATTTGTCAAAACCACACACGAGTGTTGGTCGGGGCAAAAAATGGGCAGTTTGAGAGCGACTGCGCGGTTGTCAATAGATTCAGTGTCAGAAATGGTGAATCGTGTGGAATTTGGACCAAATGAATTGAAGCTAGTATCAGAGGATGGAAGAGCAATCTGGGCTCACCAATTTAGTAGCGTGCTACTTTGTCTATGTGATACACTAAATTAATGTCAACAATATCCAAGACGACACTAGCAAACTAAGATGGGCGGAGGAGCGTGGTGTGATAAAAAGGCCAAAGGTGGTATGTACACTAGGAATTAAAATGAAACAAAAGGTGTGACGCAAACTCACAGTTGTTTGCTGTTCTCGTGACCAGGAAATGGGCGCCAAAGAGCCAATATCCGCCAATATCTTCAGTTCAGTTCGGTCTGACGGCCGTTCGTCGAACATAACACGATGGTATTGAGAGAAGTA
Source organism: Fasciola hepatica (assembly GCA_948099385.1). NCBI lineage: Eukaryota > Metazoa > Platyhelminthes > Trematoda > Plagiorchiida > Fasciolidae > Fasciola > Fasciola hepatica. The sequence goes on from CANUEZ040000043.1 coordinate 50,656,928, forward strand.
CCGAGTGACGCCGTGGAAGCTTCTAAAATGTTTTCTTTCTCACAGTTAGTTCTGACCGATACAGTTCCAAGACATTCCAAATCAGAAGATGAGAGTGTGCCAGAATGAAGGGTTTATTAACTGCCCTTTTGTATTGCGCGGAGGTTGTGTTCAAAAAGGTGTGTGTGTATTTTACGTTAAAAAGTCGGTACAACAAAGGAGTGTTGCACCAAGGGATGTTGAGAATCATGGAAAAGTGGAAAATGCACAGGTACCTCCAAACTAGATGCATGATTTCTCCTACCCTTCTTATAGATGGGCGCGATAACTGCTTTTCTCCAGCTACTGGGGAAAACTTTATCTACTACACATCGCTGAACAACCGAGGCATAAGGAGCAGCTAATGTATCCGCGGCTTCCTTGAGAATACGGGGGTGGATTAGGTCAGGACCCATAGAGCAATAATATTTGAGCCGTCGGAAACCTTGAGCGACTTCACCAATGGGAATATTGACGCGGTTAAGGGTAGTGGCCGTATATATCAGGTGCATGGTGGGATGGGATGATATGAGTATGGAGCTGAAGACTGTACGGAAGTAGGAGCTGAAGGCGTCGGCTACTTGGCTAGGGGAAGGGATTGGAGGTCCGGCACTATCTTTGAGAGCTAATGGCGTCGGAGCTGTACCCCTAAGACGGCGCATGTGCTGAAAGAAAAATGCCTTATCGGTCCGTGCTCGATCAAGTACAGATCGCTGGACTGCATTCTGATATGACCTAATCTTGTCTTTACACATGTTCCGTATGATCCTGAAGTCTTCTGCATCACGGGCTAGGCCCGTGGCTTTATATCTGGCAAAAGTCGCGCGCTTTCGTCTAGAATGCACCTAATGGGACGAAGGAGGGGTCGCTTAGCGGTCTGTGGACGACGAATTCTGGGGACGAATAGCATATTAGCTAAGGAGCTTAACTCCCAGATTCTCTGTCACTTCATCGGCAGAGTTACCTGGGTTATTTGAATTTAGCTGGGAGCGAATAAATGCACAGACTTGGTCAAAATTGTTCCTTTTGAAGGATCTCAAAATATCGTTTTCTAAGGGAGGAGGAGGTCATTTCACAATATAACCGAATCCAATGAGAATGTGATCATTTTGCCGAGGGGCAGCAAGTAGTGCACCACATCTATTTGGAACCAATCATTGGTGATGGCCAGGTCTAGTAGGAAAGGGGCGTGTCCTGCGTGATATCTGTTCTGATTTCTTACGTTCTGCACCCATGAATTCTTCAGTGCGAGATCTGGGAAGGGCTTACCAAAGGTGAAATCAGGGGAATCAGCCCTTTGCCAGTTTGTGCTGGGTGAGTTGAAGTCGCCAGTGACTAACAGATGAGCGAAGTCTGCGTAGCTCTTCAGGGAGTCTAATGAGCCTGTGAGACCTAGGCTATCAGTTGAACTGCATGCGGGAGGACGATAGACAGCACCAAGCAGTAGGGTGTCTCTCCTAGAGAGGGTAAACACAGCCCACAAACAATCAATGCATGAAAAGGTAAAGGTTGTCAGTATGATGGGAGGAGGGATCGAACTATCGTAGTATATGATGACCCCGCCGGCAAGACCTCTGCTGGAGTCCTGCCCTACTGTGAAGTATCAAGTATGTCAGGGGTGAGCCAGGCTTTTGTGAGGGCTATGATCTGAGGCTTCTTATCCACCGCAAGCTGCCGGAGCTCCAGGATCTTATCCAACACACTCAGGCAAATGCTGTAAAAACACTTGAGCACATGCTCAGGAGTTGTTGCAGAATCTCCAGAGGCAGCTGGTTTCTGGTTCGAGAAGTGGGAAAGAGGGGGATTTGGGGATGGAAAGGAGGTCCTAGGAGAGTCGGGGGTTTAAGATATTGGGGGGCCAGAGGGTAAGCAGACTGCTGGGGGGGGACCGGTAGGTTTTGATGTCTAGTAACCTGGAGGGTATCATACCAGGCGGACGGTCTGCATCCTTCGGTCTCCGGAAAGGGTGGGCTGCTTTTTGTGGTTTGCCTTTCGTCGCAGTGTGTGATGCCCTGTTCTGAGGTTTCTTGTTGGTGATCTCGTTTTGCATGACAGCACAGATATATTTCCTGGTTCATGAACCTCCTTACTTCAGCTTTCAGCAGAAACAGGTTGCAGGTTCATGTCTGGGCTCAAGAATGGGTGAGCCTCGTCCGTTGATATAGTCTTATTAGGTATTTTGGGATCTGGGATGCTTTTCGTAAGCGTCAGGTGTTTAGCGGTACTAGGCCTACTACTGGGAATACTCCGCGACGGGAGTTAGAGTGAGTAGGGAAGCGACCGATGGTGGGCATGCGGTTCGATCCTTAAGGTGAGTTACCCGGACGACTGGCAGCACTCTGGGCCTAGGATCGGCGTTTCGTGGAATTGCTGGCTTGGTCTTCTCACGGCCGAGCCTTAGATAAAATGGCTTGCCAATGGACTTGTTGTGGCCGGAGCCAGTCGTGTGTCCAGTTATTTGTGTTGTCGGAGCTTCTCCGTAACTCCCAACACTGCGTGGTTTTTTTCTGAGAAGCAGAAATTTTGTGCAGTATCAGCCCTGTCAGAGAAAGGTGGAAACAATATGTAAGTTGGTTCTGGCTCTAGAACTGCTCAACATAACCCGGGGTATACTGCCACCCACTACAGGTCTACTGCTTTCTTAAAAGCCCTCACTATTGTAGTATTTGTGACCTCCTCCGGCAGCTTGTTCCAATAAGGTACCACTCTATCAGAGAAGTACGTCTCCCTAATTTGGTGCCTCGAATGTTTCTTTTGTAATCTAAGGCCATACCCCCTCTTGCCTCTCTCAGGGGTCGAACAGCAAAGGTCTTCTGACTATCTATTCCCTCTTTCTACAATCGAGAGGACCCAGGTAGAAATAGCTTCGAAGTCTTGAAGTAATACACGGACTTGAGGCTTTGAGCCCAGTGGTCCCGGTTCTCGAGGAGATCTGTGATCGTCCGTCGGATTCACTGAGCTAAAACGGGAGCAAATGGAAGCGGGGGGGGGGGCGGGGCAGCAACTAAAACAAAATATGCATAACATCAAGCAGTGTTTCACTATGGACAGTACCTTAAGAGGAATTGGGGTGTGACATTCATTAGCATAGAATGGAATGGAAATGCAATAAAAGACATCTATTTCATTTTTGTTCTTCTTTCTTTGTTCTTTGTGAACAAGCAATCACTGAGAGACAAAAGCAGAAGTCTACCTTTTTTTCAGAGATCCTTTTGTTCTGCGAGAGAACAATATCCTCCGAAAGAGCCTTCCACAGAGCAATAAACCGTTATCTAAAAACGGCAATTCGTAGAAAGTACGTGGTTTCGGCTTTAAAACCTTTCTCATGACCACAGGGAGAAGAGAATGGACGGACGGTGAAAGAGCAATCGCTTTGGCCTGATCCAAAGACGTGAAACATCAAAAGCAGACTACCTCTTACGCCTCTAAGATCGAGGGGATAGAGAATGAAGAGTGAGGGGCGGAAGGGGTAAGGTAGGTGGGACAGACCCCATGCTGCTTTGGTGGAGGCCCTTCGAACCCTTTCTAAGACCTCACTATCTCGGACAAGACCAGAATGCATAACTGACCACAGTACTCCAGCAGGTGACGGATATACTTGCCCAAAACTGTGAGGAAATCATTTCTAGAGACGCGGGAAGGACCTTCTAGCCATACTTAGGGCTCGAAAGGCAGACTTTCTTGCAAGTTGGTGATGATGAGAGAAGGACAAGTTACAATCTAACTAGAAACCGAGCACCTTGCGTCGGTCAACCCCAGGCAGTGTGGTTGCTCCGTTGATGGAAAAAGTGTGACGAGTCTCTCTGCCGAAAGACATGCTCACGCATTTGTCATCATTAACTGGGATGTTCCAATCCTTGGACCGGCATTTCAATTCATCAACTTCCCAGCGGCAGAGTACCCAACGTGGTTGGCCAACAATGGGCTAACGATGGGCTAAAATGACTCCTGACATGTGTCCAGAAGACTTTCCCAGGAGCTCATGAAATTTCATATGGAATATAATTATAAGAGTATCACACTGTTCATCTGGGTTACAAAAACAACATATTTTGTTTCACTGATTGCTCTCGTGACCAGGCCGTGCCGTTTCAGTTTCGTTTATTCAATGCTAATGGGGTGCTGTTCTTTTTTCCATGGCAAGAAATTATTCATCACTCATGGGGATGACCAATGCACATGATTACAGTTCAGTTAAATCGTGATTTACTGTTGTCTCTCCGTATATATAATTCCATATATATATATATATATATATATATATATATATATATATATATATATATATATATATATATATATATATATATATATATACGTGTATATGTATATATATATACACGTGCCGTTGCATGTGTACATGCGGATATATATATCCCTGGACTTTGAGGTTGTCTTCTTGCGATTTTGGTTTCTGTGAAATTAGTGCGATAGGGAACACAAGTCGCTCTGTAAAGTGGGTCCTTTACCTTCACATTCTAACGATTGGAACATATCGTTTTGTCTGAAGTGGCAAAATGGAAGGGGTACCGGAGGCCCTAGAAGACCCGCATGGCAAAGAAATGTCTAATTTGTGAAGAAGCTACATTGTGGAAGCACCGACGTTCAAGTCCTGCTTTGCAGTCGACGAGTATGCTAAGAAAAACCGGTTGGTGGTAAGTACTTACATTTTATTGCATACAAGTTGCAGTTCCTGCCTATGTTAAAACTGTTGAAGTGTCAAAAAAGTTGAAGGCAGCAGCAGATTTGGGGTCTGTGGACTTTTGAAGTTGGGATCTAACCACTACCGGCACATCAAAGCCGATCAAAGATAAAGGTCAGTGTTTGTGAATTTAGCTAATTTTTAAGCCCACCTAGAAATCCAACTTGGAAGAACCGTGTGCGACGGAATCAACGTGGATTCGCTTTTGCCGTCCTTGCGCGATGTTTTTATAACCTCCATGTTAACTTTGAGGCATCGTCGTGACGTGATGCACTCTTTGAGTAACCACTTAGCAGATATCACATGGGACCCAAGGAAAATATCTCATACTCCTCGGCGGTTCAACTGTCGGATGGCTCATACTTGCCCGTTGGATCTCGGGATGGTTTCATTCGTTGCGTAAATGGCACATCAAGAGTCCTGGACTCCATCGACTCTCAGCCCAATGTAGACGTTTTACCGTTATATCGGTCTTCGAACCTGCCGTTTTGGCCGATTTTAGCAAGCGTAACTCGGTCAGCCTGCCTACAGTAAATAACGGTCGGAATATACGGTGGTTCAACAAAGCTGTTTTCTCTCGACCTGCGTTTACAGCAAACGGTGAACGAATTGGTGTATATCCACCACACTGGCATACAGTGCGGTATTTTGACCTTAGCCTGTCGAATGACGGAAATTATTTTTGATACACCTGCAAGGGCATATAATTGACATTTTGAAAGTCCCGCACGATATTTCAGCCGCGATAAATGCATCCAACGTGGATTCTATATTAAAGGGAGAATGGCGTTCCCTCTCAAAAATTCTAGAGGTAGAATAGACACTGATTTTCGGGAGAAAAAGTGTCGATCTCACCACATAGGTTGCAGTCCTTTCGTAAGTCCTCCCATTGACCTGGTGAAAACATTTCCCTTGGAGTATATGCACTTTATGTTTGGGAGTAAATCGGAGGTTCCTTAAGATCGAGCTAAGAGGTGGGCATGCACAGCGTTACCGTTTGAGTGTGTTACCGTTTGAGTGTGAATGAACTGGGCGACAGAATAGTGCAAACTCACGCATCCATTTAACGTGATTTTCAGCGTCTTTGCCGTAACGCGCCTGATGCGGATCATTGGAAGACAACCGAATATCGTCATTTCCTTTTGTATTTAGGTCCACTTTGTTTGCGCGACTTATTACCGAAGTGACCTTTGTGATCCCTTTCTGCTTTTATTTACATCCCTGCCTATTTTCCCGTCCTGAGCTACACACACCGTATGGCAGTTTTGTACATCAATTTTGCTGATTCGTGCAACAAATGCCCCATCTATGTGGCGCAGAAGGAGTTGTGTACAACATCCATTGCCTAACGCATCTGGCGGATGACTTGGATGACTTGTCTAACGCGGGATGTTGGACAATTTCCCCAGTTTCCAACATGAATCTCACTTGGGAAAAATGAAGTCTTATATCAATGGGCCCGCAAAACCAGCTGATCAGTTGTACCAGAGAATTCACGAAGTAGGCAACGTATGCCGCAAAAGGGAACTTAAAATAGCTCTGGATGACACTTTAATTCCCATTATCCGTTTGTACTATAGGCTATCAACCGGTGTTCGCAGTGGTGCTTTTTACTCCTCCGCTCAATCAGACAAAATTACCTGCAACAGCAAACTCCCCGCAAAGATTGCGGAAATAATGACCGATGAAGTGCGTTTTCAGTATTGCAACGCCATAGGAAATTTCCTCACACTCGGTTTGACATCGAGCCATTTGTGCATATTTACTGTGGATGGCTTAATGCAGGACAAACCAGATGCACCCATTCACACCATCACTTGTAAATGTTTATCGCTTCCATCCATAATTCTTAGTCTTCATCTTGCCACGTACTTTACTCTTGTTCATGCAGCCTTTTCCTCCACATTCCGTAATCTGTCTACGCATCTCGATCACATGGAAGTTTTTTTTTTGTATACGGATAATGTCGTATCATTCTCAGAAGAAAATCTAAGATGTCGTGAGATGAAACAACCTCAAGGAAACCTGCAAGCTTATCTGCTACTGGCCAAAGATAGATGAAGCCCATGGAGACCTGCGTGTGCACTGACCTAGGGCCTAGGTAGGTTAGGGCGAATCAGCACCCCTATTAACTCCTTGGATATTGACCGTTCCATGGAAGGATTTGGTGGGCGGTGTAACGTACATGAGTGGAAATCCTCCCCAGCCGTTCTTATATACTTGTATTGTTGAGACTATGCTCTGCATTTTATTGACCCCGGAACAAGTACAACATGCATCAATCACTACACTTCAACATTTGTTTATATTTTGCTCACTTGAAGTGGCATAATTTTGACTCAGACTTGGACTGCCGTGAAGGTGGTACCTGACATTGGCCTTTGTTGAACTCTGGTCCTCGTTGTTAGGCCTTGTGGCCGTACAGTTGAGGTTTTTACGTAATCATGCGCGTATAAATTTGTGATCCAGCACCTTGGAAACTATGAATCAATCTTGTTATGGTTTTTTGATTTGTTTTGAATTGGCTACGCGTTGCTCACAGTCAGAATAACCGTTACTGTGACCAAAGATATCGGATGCGTGGTTGGGTTGGATGATATTGCTGTGGAGCTGAAAACTGTATGAGAGTGAGCAATGAAGGCCTCGGCTGCTCGGCTGGGTAAAGTAATTGAGGATGCGCCATGGTGCCTGAGAGCAAGTGGCTTTGGAGCGGTATCCCTTAGATGGTGCACGTACTGAATGAAAAATGCCTTATTCGTCCGTACCAGAAAAAGTACAGAGGGATGGACTTCATTTCTGATGGGGCTTATTCTTATAGTCGCATTTTTACGGATAATCCCGGATTGTTCTGCACCATATGCTGGACATGTGGCTTTATATCTAGCGAAGAGATGTGCCCATTCATTTAGGAGGTGCCTAATGGGCCGAGGTAGGGGCCGCTTACCGATCTGTGGAAGAAGAATTCTGGGAAAAAGCAGCCTACTAGCTGAGGAGGGCGATTCTCTGAGCTTCTCCGCCATCTCATCAACAGTGTTACTTGGGTTAGCTGAATTCGGCTAGGGGCGAAGGAACTCATTATCGTGGTTAAATTTGGCCTCCTTGAAGATCCTAAAATATCGAATTCTAAGGGGAGAGGAAGCCAATCCACAAGGTAATCGAACCCAATGGGAATGCCATCACTCTCACCGAGAGGTGGCAAGTAGAGCTTCTTCTTGGCTGTGAACCATCGGTAGTGATGGCCGCATCTAGTATGGACAGGGCAAGTCCTGTACGATATCTGGTCGGACATTAGAGTTTCGTGCCCCTGAGTTTTTTGGAGCGTTAGCACAAAAGCAACCTTTTTTAGACAAGCAAATAGTCAACTCGAGCGTGTCACGCCGGAATGAGCGATCAACAGTCAATGAATCGTCGGATGACCCATGACATGACCTTTTTGCTAAACAAGCATTCATCTGCAGTCTGACGCAAATTGGGTCAACGGATCAATAGTCAATGTGGAAAAAAGTGTCTATCCAACTAGTCGGCCGCACAGGGCTTGAATCTAGCTGGACGCTAGAGATCAGGAGTATTCGATTTTTGCTCTTTATACAGGACAGTAATTTCTGCAAAGAGCACGTTTTTGGCTAGCCGCTTTTTGCCTTCCGACTTTCCGTAGCGGACTGGAGTGATCAAAACCTCAAGCTGAGATTGACAGCGCGGATTTTACGACAGTCTTATGGTATTAGACTTATAGAGTACGAGATCAAGGAGGGGTTTGCGGAGGGTGACATCGGTGGCAACAGCCCTTAGCCAGTCGATATTGGGCCAATTGAAATCACCAGTGACTAGAAGATGGGTGAAGTTTGGGTAGCTTTCCAGGGATTCTAGCTGGACTATGAGACCTAGGCTACTGGTCGAATTTCATGCTGTGGGGCGGCAGAGTTCAACAAGCAGTAAGGTGTCTGTTCTAGAGAGTGTGAAGACAAACCACAGACCATCAACACGTGAAAAGGTAAGAGTTGTTATTATAGTCGGAGGAAGGACAAGGTATTCGTAGCATACGATGACCCCACCAGCACGACTTCTGCTGGAGTCTTATCTGACGATGAATTATGCGGGAATGCATATTTTGGCATCAAATACGTCATGGGTGAGCAGGATTTCTGTGAGCGCTATGATCTGAGGCTCCTTATTTACTGCAAGCTGCCGAAGCTCCGGAATTTTATTCGAAGGATTCAGGCAACTACTTTAAATACACTTGAGCACATGCTGAAGAGTTTTTGCGGAATCGCCAGAGATAACTGATTTTGGGCTTTGAGGCGGGGGAAAGAAAAGGAGTTGGGGGCTTAGAGGAGGCCCTTAAGAAGTCGGGAGCCGAGGATGTTGGGGGGCTGAGGGTAAGCAAACTGTTTAGAGAGAGGTGTGTAGTAAGTTCTATTATCTAGTAACCCGAGGGGTATTATACCAGGCGGACGGTCTATATCCCTAAGTTTCCGAAAAGAATAGGCTGCCTTTGTGGTTCGCTCTTGTGTGCACAGCTGGACTTACTGCTCCGAGTCTTCGTGTTCGTGATCCTGTTTGCATGACCACACCGGATATCTTTCCCGGTACGTCAACCTCCTCATTGCAGCTTTCAGGCAAAATAGGTTGCCGGTTTGTATCTGGGCTCCAGGATGGGTGAGTCCCATCTGTTGATACGGCTTGACTAGCAACTCTGGGGTCTGGGACGCTTTTCATAGGCCTCAGGGGTTTAGTAGATCTGGGTCTACTCCCCGGGGTACTTTCCGCTACTAGAGATGGAGTGGGTGGGGAAACAATGCATAATGGGCCGGGGGCCCGATTCTCAAGTCGAGTTACCTGGACTGCAGGCGGGGCTCTGAGCTAGGGGTCGTCTTTTGGTGGGGTTTCTGGCTCAGCCGTTTCGCTGTGGAGCCTCGGGTAAAGTGGCTTGTCGAGGGATACTACCTTGAGCCCTTTCATTTCCCCATTGCAATTTGCGGCTGAGGAAAAAATTTGTTCGGCTGCTCCTGTGGAGCCCACTTTAATTGAAATGTCGTGTACCCGGTTGGCGCTTTTCGTTACCTACCAAATGGACCGACTGTTAAATGGGAGAGGTAGCTTCGGGTGGATAAACACCTAGGCAGAAGTGTCATGAGGGTGATCAGAGTTGAGAAAGCAAGCCCAAAGGATGGCTCGCTTGGAGCATCTCTCGGTGTCTTGCATAACCTTGAGGACATCAAGAATTTGTTGCTCGGATGCTCTACACACCTGATCGGCTTCATGGGATACTGGGAGGAGTCTGATGTCCAAGCTCCTCAGGCAAGGTATCTCATCCTTGAGGGTGCGCACAGCAGCTTTTAGTTAGATTACCTCTGCAGCCTGACTTCGGACTTCACGTTTTAGTGCATCGGCTGACAGCGCCTTATGGAGGACCGTCTCGTCCGTATTTAGAAATGACACAGTGGTCACTGAGGGGAAATCACCTTGCCTCATGGGGAAAGTGGCCTCATCTGAGGGAGAGGTTACATCAATGGTGGGGGAAACTGACATCATTCAGGACCAAGTCAGTACGGATGCGGATGAGCTTATGCGTGGGAGGGGGACGATCTGTGTGTTCTTAAACCCTGACGTTTCAAAAACTGCCGGACTCAGCGAAGGAAGCACAAAGGCACCGCTGGTGCAATGCAGTCAGTTCAGTACTAGCTGTAAGGAACAACTACTGAAAATGCCTCCAAATGTCCTAATGCTTTGGGAATTCGACTATAGTTGAAATTGCTTCGAGAAGCACGTCCATTTGCCACACTTTTGCACGATTGTTCATCCATGTCAGACACTTGAACTTGGCCTTGGACCGTTTCTGACTGTCGTGTTTGAGCCACGGGGCTTTCAATCTTCGGGTTTCACTGTGGAGTCTATTTGGCCGCATACTTGGGGTTCGTACACATTTGTGTCCTTTTTGAATTTCAGTTTAGTACCGTGGAAACTACGAATCAATCTTGTTGTGGTTTTGGGATCATTTGAAGCGGCTACGCATTGCTCGATTTTTGAAAATTGGCTTACGATACTCAAGTGTAACCTGGACAAGAAAAATCATTGAAAACGCATAGACGAGTAAGCAAGGACCTTAGGAGACAACAGGAAACAACTCGGCAGGTCTCTAAGGATGGTTTGGGTGTTATTGATTCTCTGAATAATGCTGTCTCCTAGTTCCTTCGGTTCCATGTCATATATTTCTAATTGCGATGAGTTTGTTAGCACTAGTAGTCATAGAATGAGAGTGGTGGAATTAGTGGTGGGCTGACCAACTCTCACCTGAGTTTCGACACAGAATACCCTATACTGCTGCCGGCTCGACAACGTGCGGTAGGGCTAATGATCCAACACGTCCACGCCGTGGAGGGACATGCCGGGGAAAGTCACGTGACGAGCGTCATCCGAAAGCGTCTTTGGTCGCTGAGAAGAAGAACGACTGCAAAACGCGTGATCCGAGGTTATATGCAAAGTAGGAGAAGCAATGCCAATTCGGGCAAGCAACTCAGGGCCCAACTACCAGAATGCAGGTGGCTGGTGGCCGTTCAGCGACACCGGGTTTGATTATTTCGGGCCCTTGTGGACGAAGTGCGAGAAGAGTTTGGAAAAACGATATGAGTGTAACATTACGTGCATGAAGTCACGCGCGGTACACCTAGAAGTCACACATTCGATGACGACCGATTCTCTCCTACGGGTTTTGCAGAGATTTATCAACCGAAGTGGCGTACTGGCCGATATATACTCAGCTAATGGGTCGGACCCTGTGGGGGCCCACCCAGATCTGCAGCGTTGGCACAAGAACATAAACAGAGACGAACTGTAGGATCGAACCGTGGCCTACTGCATACGATGGCATTTCAAACCCCTCAGGCCAGTCGCCGCGGCGGAGTATGGGAAGGCATGATCGAGTCCGCCAGGCGGATATTGCTGTCGATCATGGAGCAACAGCAGCCCGGCGTCCAGATGCTAAACACCGTCATAAATGAGGTAGAGAGAATCTCGAACAACCGCCCCCCTGGTCTCGGTAATGAACGGCGACCCCACCCATCTGGCTCTCACTTCGAACGACTCATTGACGTTAAGGTCGAATGGGGGTTTCCAAGGGCCGGTAAACCTTCGTGGGAGCTACCTCCGCGGATGGAAGCAGGCGAACCATCTTGCCAAAGTTTTCTGGAAGCTCAGGATGCAGGACTACCTACCGGCTCCGCAGACTCGACAGAAGTGGCTGATCAAAACAAGACCAATCAAGGTTAAGGATGTGGTGATGATCGCAGACGAACACGCTCATTTCAGCACGTGGTCCTTGGGAGTAGGTATGGAAACCATCGAAAGCACTGACGGAATGATAAGAACGGTGAAGGTGAAGACAGCTAATGGAGAGCTCATTCGTGATATACGCAGTATTAGTCCACTCGAGAGTGAAGGCGGAGAAGCTGATAACGCTGAAGCCAAGTTGACTATTTTGCATTCGTCTTCGAGGTGGGTAAAGAAACCCCATACATGGGAGCATTCACGACATACTGACGTATTGAACCATCATACACCGCGATTCATACACACATACATTGTACTCGTTGTGCCACATGGTCTCCGTCAAACACGTTACAGTGCTCACAGTCTCTCGTTGAGCTTACAGAAAGTTTCTTTTTGATATGTGGTGGTACATGCAATTCCGTTGTACATCCAGACACATACAAACATAACTGATGCCAGCTATACCTCGTAACCCCTATCAAACATGTGACAGTGTTCGCCGTTCGTTTTTTGTTGACGTTACAGAATGTCCTTTGCATACGTGGCAGCAGCGGCGATTACAACATACACACACACACACACTCACTCAAGCACGTACAGCCAGCGCAGGGCGGACTTCCAAGGACAGCATCAACGTTTCCCCTTCACGCCTGCAATCGGTCAGTTGTTCTCGAGGAAGATGTAGAATAGCCTGGCTTCGTTGTGGCCAGCGGATTAGGTGCGACCATGAGTAGAACGTTGACGACAAGCATTAGGCATGCACACCAACAGCGGGGCCTAGATAGGTAGGAAGAATCAGTACCTTCATACCAAACCTTTGACTCTGCTAAGGATTCGGGAGGATTTTGGTGGGCGGTGTAACTGCCGGTAGTGGAAAATCCCCCTTAAACCTTCGCAGTTCCATGTTTTTCTTAACATCACTCACTTGCCTACACTGTTGACGTGTCTTTACGCACTGTTTGTTTTTATGGACCAATTGTTGTTTGTTCGCGCCCAGAACACTACTTTGTCATATCCTTGTTCCGGACCTGCGTGATGCACGTGCTCCTTACTCGCACGCCGCAATTCGGTTTCTCGTTTCTTGAGTCCTTGTGATCTCATTATTGAGGTTTGTATCTTTTTGGTGTCATCGTTCATTCAGTAATCTAGTATTGTAGAATATCACGGATGACCTCCTATCGATTTCGGGATTCCTTGTGAATTTGGCTACACATAGCTCAAAAGTGTGTTACAACCTCGAAGCACTTCGTCGATGAGTCGCTGGAACGTCTGAGCAGCGTTTCCCAATCCAAAAGTTATGTGTATGAACTCGAACAGGCCAAAAGGCGTGGTTATGGCTGTCTTGAGAATGTCTTCTTCGGCCACGGGGATTTGGGGATATGACTTCACGAGGTCAACCTTGGAAAAATTGTCTTCCCAGAGAGATTCTGTGCGAAATCATGAATGTGGTGGTGTGTGGTCCCTGTCAGGGGCGGTGACGTTGTTGAGAGAACGGTGGTCTCCACAGGGTTTCCAATCACCAGATGACTTTGGAACCATGTGCAAAGGCGAGGCCCATGGGATTGAAGATGGTCGAATGGTGCCAGGACTAACAATGTGCTCCAATTCAGGGCTTGCAATACGGAGTTTGTCGGCCCCGAGTAGGCGTGGTTGGAATTGGATCAGTTGGCCTTTTATGGTGATGTGGTGAAGCACAGCATGAGAGACTGGGTAGGTGAACTGACAGGGTTTGTTGAAAGATGGGAAATCCCTCAGAATGTCAGCAAACGGCGATTGCGGGATTGCGAGCCGAATACACAGGGAGTTGGTGCATTTGCCAATGCCGACTGCACAAAGCTTGGTTGTGGTGTCTACCGGCTTGCGATTTTTGAGGTCCACAGTTGGGCCAAAATGTGATAGGAAACCCGGGCTGATAATGGGAGTCTGAACATCTGCCTGGATGAAAACCCATTGAAAAGATCGGCGGAGGCGTAAATCAAGAGTAATAGACCGTTGGCCGAATGTCGCAATAGTTGTTGTATTTGCTGCTAGCAGTGTGAAATGAGATGGTTTGAGGCGATGATTTTTGGATAGGGGGATTAAACTGATCTCGGCGCCGGTATCGATGAGGAATCGAGGGACACTAGATCGGTCAGCGATATAGAATAGGCGACTTTCATGTGGAGAGCTAGCCCTAGTCGTCGCCGTTACTAGCTGGCCTGCTCGTTTGACTGTGAGGTGGAAGTGCGGAACGAACATATGGGATCACAGCGGCGTGCCTGGGAGCCGAATGTGTGGTTGTACCAGCACGAGGTTTGTAGCCGGCGATTTCTGGACCACGATCCAGGTCGACGAGGTGTTTCGGCGGACACAGGTCGATGGGTAGTTAATGCGTTGCACATTGCACCGACCTGATTGCACAACATGCGAACAGTTTTTTTCAGGTCCCATTTGTCCCTGTCGATATGAGAGTGATGACATGGGGAATGAGGACTGCGAGAACCGTCGCTACTGCGATCTGGGGCAGGTAATGGGAATGCCATAGGGGATTCGTGTTCCGGAGTGGTTTCGGCGGGTGACGTTATGTGAACACAGGGTGCACCAGGCGCATAGCATTTCATTATTCTATCGGCGTGTTGGGCAACTTTGTCAAGGGGAGTAGTGGGCTCCAGCATTGACAAGACCTGCCGCATCGAGGGGGGTAGTTTATCGATTCACGTCTCCCGGAAAATGACGTCGTCCATTTGACGTCCAGCCAGCGGCGACCGCGTGTGGCGCATAAGCTGGGACGGAGTTTGGTCTCCGAGCTCCACCGACGTGAACAGCTCACGGAGCAATTTCACGGCTGACTTTCCGGTACGCTGAATGACCGCCTCCTTAAGCATCGCGTAAGGAGCTTCTTATAGAATGGAATAGGGGGAATCATCCACGTCAACGGCGATGTCAAAGGAAAGCTTTTGGACAAGGTGAGAGTACTTCACACGCTGGCTGTTTATACCTCAAGTGGTAAATACGGCTTCTATTTGTCAAAACCACACACGAGTGTTGGTCGGGGCAAAAAATGGGCAGTTTGAGAGCGACTGCGCGGTTGTCAATAGATTCAGTGTCAGAAATGGTGAATCGTGTGGAATTTGGACCAAATGAATTGAAGCTAGTATCAGAGGATGGAAGAGCAATCTGAGCTCACCAATTTAGTAGCGTGCTACTTTGTCTATGTGATACACTAAATTAATGTCAACAATATCCAAGACGACACTAGCAAACTAAGATGGGCGGAGGAGCGTGGTGTGATAAAAAGGCCAAAGGTGGTATGTACACTAGGAATTAAAATGAAACAAAAGGTGTGACGCAAACTCACAGTTGTTTGCTGTTCTCGTGACCAGGAAATGGGCGCCAAAGAGCCAATATCCGCCAATATCTTCAGTTCAGTTCGGTCTGACGGCCGTTCGTCGAACATAACACGATGGTATTGAGAGAAGTACCGAGTGACGCCGTGGAAGCTTCTAAAATGTTTTCTTTCTCACAGTTAGTTCTGACCGATACAGTTCCAAGACATTCCAAATCAGAAGATGAGAGTGTGCCAGAATGAAGGATTTATTAACTGCCCTTTTGTATTGCGCGGAGGTTGTGTTCAAAAAGGTGTGTGTGTATTTTACGTTAAAAAGTCGGTACAACAAAGGAGTGTTGCACCAAGGGATGTTGAGAATCATGGAAAAGTGGAAAATGCACAGGTACCTCCAAACTAGATGCATGATTTCTCCTACCCTTCTTATAGATGGGCGCGATAACTGCTTTTCTCCAGCTACTGGGGAAAACTTTATCTACTAAACATCGCTGAACAACCGAGGAATAAGGAGCAGCTAATGTATCCGCGGCTTCCTTGAGAATACGGGGGTGGATTAGGTCAGGACCCATAGAGCAATAATATTTGAGCCGTCGGAAACCTTGAGCGACTTCACCAATGGGAATATTGACGCGGTTAAGGGTAGTGGCCGTATATATCAGGTGCATGGTGGGATGGGATGATATGAGTATGGAGCTGAAGACTGTACGGAAGTAGGAGCTGAAGGCGTCGGCTACTTGGCTAGGGGAAGGGATTGGAGGTCCGGCACTATCTTTGAGAGCTAATGGCGTCGGAGCTGTACCCCTAAGACGGCGCATGTGCTGAAAGAAAAATGCCTTATCGGTCCGTGCTCGATCAAGTACAGATCGCTGGACTGCATTCTGATATGACCTAATCTTGTCTTTACACATGTTCCGTATGATCCTGAAGTCTTCTGCATCACGGGCTAGGCCCGTGGCTTTATATCTGGCAAAAGTCGCGCGCTTTCGTCTAGAATGCACCTAATGGGACGAAGGAGGGGTCGCTTAGCGGTCTGTGGACGACGAATTCTGGGGACGAATAGCATATTAGCTAAGGAGCTTAACTCCCAGATTCTCTGTCACTTCATCGGCAGAGTTACCTGGGTTATTTGAATTTAGCTGGGAGCGAATAAATGCACAGACTTGGTCAAAATTGTTCCTTTTGAAGGATCTCAAAATATCGTTTTCTAAGGGAGGAGGAGGTCATTTCACAATATAACCGAATCCAATGAGAATGTGATCATTTTGCCGAGGGGCAGCAAGTAGTGCACCACATCTATTTGGAACCAATCATTGGTGATGGCCAGGTCTAGTAGGAAAGGGGCGTGTCCTGCGTGATATCTGTTCTGATTTCTTACGTTCTGCACCCATGAATTCTTCAGTGCGAGATCTGGGAAGGGCTTACCAAAGGTGAAATCAGGGGAATCAGCCCTTTGCCGGTTTGTGCTGGGTGAGTTGAAGTCGCCAGTGACTAACAGATGAGCGAAGTCTGCGTAGCTCTTCAGGGAGTCTAATGAGCCTGTGAGACCTAGGCTATCAGTTGAACTGCATGCGGGAGGACGATAGACAGCACCAAGCAGTAGGGTGTCTCTCCTAGAGAGGGTAAACACAGCCCACAAACAATCAATGCATGAAAAGGTAAAGGTTGTCAGTATGATGGGAGGAGGGATCGAACTATCGTAGTATATGATGACCCCGCCGGCAAGACCTCTGCTGGAGTCCTGCCCTACTGTGAAGTATCAAGTATGTCAGGGGTGAGCCAGGCTTTTGTGAGGGCTATGATCTGAGGCTTCTTATCCACCGCAAGCTGCCGGAGCTCCAGGATCTTATCCAACACACTCAGGCAAATGCTGTAAAAACACTTGAGCACATGCTCAGGAGTTGTTGCAGAATCTCCAGAGGCAGCTGGTTTCTGGTTCGAGAAGTGGGAAAGAGGGGGATTTGGGGATGGAAAGGAGGTCCTAGGAGAGTCGGGGGTTTAAGATATTGGGGGGCCAGAGGGTAAGCAGACTGCTGGGGGGGGACCGGTAGGTTTTGATGTCTAGTAACCTGGAGGGTATCATACCAGGCGGACGGTCTGCATCCTTCGGTCTCCGGAAAGGGTGGGCTGCTTTTTGTGGTTTGCCTTTCGTCGCAGTGTGTGATGCCCTGTTCTGAGGTTTCTTGTTGGTGATCTCGTTTTGCATGACAGCACAGATATATTTCCTGGTTCATGAACTTCCTTACTTCAGCTTTCAGCAGAAACAGGTTGCAGGTTCATGTCTGGGCTCAAGAATGGGTGAGCCTCGTCCGTTGATATAGTCTTATTAGGTATTTTGGGATCTGGGATGCTTTTCGTAAGCGTCAGGTGTTTAGCGGTACTAGGCCTACTACTGGGAATACTCCGCGACGGGAGTTAGAGTGAGTAGGGAAGCGACCGATGGTGGGCATGCGGTTCGATCCTTAAGGTGAGTTACCCGGACGACTGGCAGCACTCTGGGCCTAGGATCGGCGTTTCGTGGAATTGCTGGCTTGGTCTTCTCACGGCCGAGCCTTAGATAAAATGGCTTGCCAATGGACTTGTTGTGGCCGGAGCCAGTCGTGTGTCCAGTTATTTGTGTTGTCGGAGCTTCTCCGTAGCTCCCAACACTGCGTGGTTTTTTCTGAGAAGCAGAAATTTTGTGCAGTATCAGCCCTGTCAGAGAAAGGTGGAAACAATATGTAAGTTGGTTCTGGCTCTAG
The DNA here is from genome assembly GCA_948099385.1 of Fasciola hepatica. Lineage (NCBI taxonomy): Eukaryota > Metazoa > Platyhelminthes > Trematoda > Plagiorchiida > Fasciolidae > Fasciola > Fasciola hepatica. The sequence continues at coordinate 50,674,977 of CANUEZ040000043.1, forward strand.
AACTGCTCAACATAACCCGGGGTATACTGCCACCCACTACAGGTCTACTGCTTTCTTAAAAGCCCTCACTATTGTAGTATTTGTGACCTCCTCCGGCAGCTTAATCCAATAAGGTACCACTCTATCAGAGAAGTACGTCTCCCTAATTTGGTGCCTCGAATGTTTCTTTTGTAATCTAAGGCCATACCCCCTCTTGCCTCTCTCAGGGGTCGAACAGCAAAGGTCTTCTGACTATCTATTCCCTCTTTCTACAATCGAGAGGACCCAGGTAGAAATAGCTTCGAAGTCTTGAAGTAATACACGGACTTGAGGCTTTGAGCCCAGTGGTCCCGGTTCTCGAGGAGATCTGTGATCGTCCGTCGGATTCACTGAGCTAAAACGGGAGCAAATGGAAGCGGGGGGGGGGCGGGGCAGCAACTAAAACAAAATATGCATAACATCAAGCAGTGTTTCACTATGGACAGTACCTTAAGAGGAATTGGGGTGTGACATTCATTAGCATAGAATGGAATGGAAATGCAATAAAAGACATCTATTTCATTTTTGTTCTTCTTTCTTTGTTCTTTGTGAACAAGCAATCACTGAGAGACAAAAGCAGAAGTCTACCTTTTTTTCAGAGATCCTTTTGTTCTGCGAGAGAACAATATCCTCCGAAAGAGCCTTCCACAGAGCAATAAACCGTTATCTAAAAACGGCAATTCGTAGAAAGTACGTGGTTTCGGCTTTAAAACCTTTCTCATGACCACAGGGAGAAGAGAATGGACGGACGGTGAAAGAGCAATCGCTTTGGCCTGATCCAAAGACGTGAAACATCAAAAGCAGACTACCTCTTACGCCTCTAAGATCGAGGGGATAGAGAATGAAGAGTGAGGGGCGGAAGGGGTAAGGTAGGTGGGACAGACCCCATGCTGCTTTGGTGGAGGCCCTTCGAACCCTTTCTAAGACCTCACTATCTCGGACAAGACCAGAATGCATAACTGACCACAGTACTCCAGCAGGTGACGGATATACTTGCCCAAAACTGTGAGGAAATCATTTCTAGAGACGCGGGAAGGACCTTCTAGCCATACTTAGGGCTCGAAAGGCAGACTTTCTTGCAAGTTGGTGATGATGAGAGAAGGACAAGTTACAATCTAACTAGAAACCGAGCACCTTGCGTCGGTCAACCCCAGGCAGTGTGGTTGCTCCGTTGATGGAAAAAGTGTGACGAGTCTCTCTGCCGAAAGACATGCTCACGCATTTGTCATCATTAACTGGGATGTTCCAATCCTTGGACCGGCATTTCAATTCATCAACTTCCCAGCGGCAGAGTACCCAACGTGGTTGGCCAACAATGGGCTAACGATGGGCTAAAATGACTCCTGACATGTGTCCAGAAGACTTTCACAGGAGCTCATGAAATTTCATATGGAATATAATTATAAGAGTATCACACTGTTCATCTGGGTTACAAAAACAACATATTTTGTTTCACTGATTGCTCTCGTGACCAGGCCGTGCCGTTTCAGTTTCGTTTATTCAATGCTAATGGGGTGCTGTTCTTTTTTCCATGGCAAGAAATTATTCATCACTCATGGGGATGACCAATGCACATGATTACAGTTCAGTTAAATCGTGATTTACTGTTGTCTCTCCGTATATATAATTCCATATATATATATATATATATATATATATATATATATATATACGTGTATATGTATATATATATACACGTGCCGTTGCATGTGTACATGCGGATATATATATCCCTGGACTTTGAGGTTGTCTTCTTGCGATTTTGGTTTCTGTGAAATTAGTGCGATAGGGAACACAAGTCGCTCTGTAAAGTGGGTCCTTTACCTTCACATTCTAACGATTGGAACATATCGTTTTGTCTGAAGTGGCAAAATGGAAGGGGTACCGGAGGCCCTAGAAGACCCGCATGGCAAAGAAATGTCTAATTTGTGAAGAAGCTACATTGTGGAAGCACCGACGTTCAAGTCCTGCTTTGCAGTCGACGAGTATGCTAAGAAAAACCGGTTGGTGGTAAGTACTTACATTTTATTGCATACAAGTTGCAGTTCCTGCCTATGTTAAAACTGTTGAAGTGTCAAAAAAGTTGAAGGCAGCAGCAGATTTGGGGTCTGTGGACTTTTGAAGTTGGGATCTAACCACTACCGGCACATCAAAGCCGATCAAAGATAAAGGTCAGTGTTTGTGAATTTAGCTAATTTTTAAGCCCACCTAGAAATCCAACTTGGAAGAACCGTGTGCGACGGAATCAACGTGGATTCGCTTTTGCCGTCCTTGCGCGATGTTTTTATAACCTCCATGTTAACTTTGAGGCATCGTCGTGACGTGATGCACTCTTTGAGTAACCACTTAGCAGATATCACATGGGACCCAAGGAAAATATCTCATACTCCTCGGCGGTTCAACTGTCGGATGGCTCATACTTGCCCGTTGGATCTCGGGATGGTTTCATTCGTTGCGTAAATGGCACATCAAGAGTCCTGGACTCCATCGACTCTCAGCCCAATGTAGACGTTTTACCGTTATATCGGTCTTCGAACCTGCCGTTTTGGCCGATTTTAGCAAGCGTAACTCGGTCAGCCTGCCTACAGTAAATAACGGTCGGAATATACGGTGGTTCAACAAAGCTGTTTTCTCTCGACCTGCGTTTACAGCAAACGGTGAACGAATTGGTGTATATCCACCACACTGGCATACAGTGCGGTATTTTGACCTTAGCCTGTCGAATGACGGAAATTATTTTTGATACACCTGCAAGGGCATATAATTGACATTTTGAAAGTCCCGCACGATATTTCAGCCGCGATAAATGCATCCAACGTGGATTCTATATTAAAGGGAGAATGGCGTTCCCTCTCAAAAATTCTAGAGGTAGAATAGACACTGATTTTCGGGAGAAAAAGTGTCGATCTCACCACATAGGTTGCAGTCCTTTCGTAAGTCCTCCCATTGACCTGGTGAAAACATTTCCCTTGGAGTATATGCACTTTATGTTTGGGAGTAAATCGGAGGTTCCTTAAGATCGAGCTAAGAGGTGGGCATGCACAGCGTTACCGTTTGAGTGTGTTACCGTTTGAGTGTGAATGAACTGGGCGACAGAATAGTGCAAACTCACGCATCCATTTAACGTGATTTTCAGCGTCTTTGCCGTAACGCGCCTGATGCGGATCATTGGAAGACAACCGAATATCGTCATTTCCTTTTGTATTTAGGTCCACTTTGTTTGCGCGACTTATTACCGAAGTGACCTTTGTGATCCCTTTCTGCTTTTATTTACATCCCTGCCTATTTTCCCGTCCTGAGCTACACACACCGTATGGCAGTTTTGTACATCAATTTTGCTGATTCGTGCAACAAATGCCCCATCTATGTGGCGCAGAAGGAGTTGTGTACAACATCCATTGCCTAACGCATCTGGCGGATGACTTGGATGACTTGTCTAACGCGGGATGTTGGACAATTTCCCCAGTTTCCAACATGAATCTCACTTGGGAAAAATGAAGTCTTATATCAATGGGCCCGCAAAACCAGCTGATCAGTTGTACCAGAGAATTCACGAAGTAGGCAACGTATGCCGCAAAAGGGAACTTAAAATAGCTCTGGATGACACTTTAATTCCCATTATCCGTTTGTACTATAGGCTATCAACCGGTGTTCGCAGTGGTGCTTTTTACTCCTCCGCTCAATCAGACAAAATTACCTGCAACAGCAAACTCCCCGCAAAGATTGCGGAAATAATGACCGATGAAGTGCGTTTTCAGTATTGCAACGCCATAGGAAATTTCCTCACACTCGGTTTGACATCGAGCCATTTGTGCATATTTACTGTGGATGGCTTAATGCAGGACAAACCAGATGCACCCATTCACACCATCACTTGTAAATGTTTATCGCTTCCATCCATAATTCTTAGTCTTCATCTTGCCACGTACTTTACTCTTGTTCATGCAGCCTTTTCCTCCACATTCCGTAATCTGTCTACGCATCTCGATCACATGGAAGTTTTTTTTTTGTATACGGATAATGTCGTATCATTCTCAGAAGAAAATCTAAGATGTCGTGAGATGAAACAACCTCAAGGAAACCTGCAAGCTTATCTGTTACTGGCCAAAGATAGATGAAGCCCATGGAGACCTGCGTGTGCACTGACCTAGGGCCTAGGTAGGTTAGGGCGAATCAGCACCCCTATTAACTCCTTGGATATTGACCGTTCCATGGAAGGATTTGGTGGGCGGTGTAACGTACATGAGTGGAAATCCTCCCCAGCCGTTCTTATATACTTGTATTGTTGAGACTATGCTCTGCATTTTATTGACCCCGGAACAAGTACAACATGCATCAATCACTACACTTCAACATTTGTTTATATTTTGCTCACTTGAAGTGGCATAATTTTGACTCAGACTTGGACTGCCGTGAAGGTGGTACCTGACATTGGCCTTTGTTGAACTCTGGTCCTCGTTGTTAGGCCTTGTGGCCGTACAGTTGAGGTTTTTACGTAATCATGCGCGTATAAATTTGTGATCCAGCACCTTGGAAACTATGAATCAATCTTGTTATGGTTTTTGGATTTGTTTTAAATTGGCTACGCGTTGCTCACAGTCAGAATAACCGTTACTGTGACCAAAGATATCGGATGCGTGGTTGGGTTGGATGATATTGCTGTGGAGCTGAAAACTGTATGAGAGTGAGCAATGAAGGCCTCGGCTGCTCGGCTGGGGAAAGTAATTGAGGATGCGCCATGGTGCCTGAGAGCAAGTGGCTTTGGAGCGGTATCCCTTAGATGGTGCACGTACTGAATGAAAAATGCCTTATTCGTCCGTACCAGAAAAAGTACAGAGGGATGGACTTCATTTCTGATGGGGCTTATTCTTATAGTCGCATTTTTACGGATAATCCCGGATTGTTCTGCACCATATGCTGGACATGTGGCTTTATATCTAGCGAAGAGATGTGCCCATTCATTTAGGAGGTGCCTAATGGGCCGAGGTAGGGGCCGCTTACCGATCTGTGGAAGAAGAATTCTGGGAAAAAGCAGCCTACTAGCTGAGGAGGGCGATTCTCTGAGCTTCTCCGCCATCTCATCAACAGTGTTACTTGGGTTAGCTGAATTCGGCTAGGGGCGAAGGAACTCATTATCGTGGTTAAATTTGGCCTCCTTGAAGATCCTAAAATATCGAATTCTAAGGGGAGAGGAAGCCAATCCACAAGGTAATCGAACCCAATGGGAATGCCATCACTCTCACCGAGAGGTGGCAAGTAGAGCTTCTTCTTGGCTGTGAACCATCGGTAGTGATGGCCGCATCTAGTATGGACAGGGCAAGTCCTGTACGATATCTGGTCGGACATTAGAGTTTCGTGCCCCTGAGTTTTTTGGAGCGTTAGCACAAAAGCAACCTTTTTTAGACAAGCAAATAGTCAACTCGAGCGTGTCACGCCGGAATGAGCGATCAACAGTCAATGAATCGTCGGATGACCCATGACATGACCTTTTTGCTAAACAAGCATTCATCTGCAGTCTGACGCAAATTGGGTCAACGGATCAATAGTCAATGTGGAAAAAAGTGTCTATCCAACTAGTCGGCCGCACAGGGCTTGAATCTAGCTGGACGCTAGAGATCAGGAGTATTCGATTTTTGCTCTTTATACAGGACAGTAATTTCTGCAAAGAGCACGTTTTTGGCTAGCCGCTTTTTGCCTTCCGACTTTCCGTAGCGGACTGGAGTGATCAAAACCTCAAGCTGAGATTGACAGCGCGGATTTTACGACAGTCTTATGGTATTAGACTTATAGAGTACGAGATCAAGGAGGGGTTTGCGGAGGGTGACATCGGTGGCAACAGCCCTTAGCCAGTCGATATTGGGCCAATTGAAATCACCAGTGACTAGAAGATGGGTGAAGTTTGGGTAGCTTTCCAGGGATTCTAGCTGGACTATGAGACCTAGGCTACTGGTCGAATTTCATGCTGTGGGGCGGCAGAGTTCAACAAGCAGTAAGGTGTCTGTTCTAGAGAGTGTGAAGACAAACCACAGACCATCAACACGTGAAAAGGTAAGAGTTGTTATTATAGTCGGAGGAAGGACAAGGTATTCGTAGCATACGATGACCCCACCAGCACGACTTCTGCTGGAGTCTTATCTGACGATGAATTATGCGGGAATGCATATTTTGGCATCAAATACGTCATGGGTGAGCAGGATTTCTGTGAGCGCTATGATCTGAGGCTCCTTATTTACTGCAAGCTGCCGAAGCTCCGGAATTTTATTCGAAGGATTCAGGCAACTACTTTAAATACACTTGAGCACATGCTGAAGAGTTTTTGCGGAATCGCCAGAGATAACTGATTTTGGGCTTTGAGGCGGGGGAAAGAAAAGGAGTTGGGGGCTTAGAGGAGGCCCTTAAGAAGTCGGGAGCCGAGGATGTTGGGGGGCTGAGGGTAAGCAAACTGTTTAGAGAGAGGTGTGTAGTAAGTTCTATTATCTAGTAACCCGAGGGGTATTATACCAGGCGGACGGTCTATATCCCTAAGTTTCCGAAAAGAATAGGCTGCCTTTGTGGTTCGCTCTTGTGTGCACAGCTGGACTTACTGCTCCGAGTCTTCGTGTTCGTGATCCTGTTTGCATGACCACACCGGATATCTTTCCCGGTACGTCAACCTCCTCATTGCAGCTTTCAGGCAAAATAGGTTGCCGGTTTGTATCTGGGCTCCAGGATGGGTGAGTCCCATCTGTTGATACGGCTTGACTAGCAACTCTGGGGTCTGGGACGCTTTTCATAGGCCTCAGGGGTTTAGTAGACCTGGGTCTACTCCCCGGGGTACTTTCCGCTACTAGAGATGGAGTGGGTGGGGAAACAATGCATAATGGGCCGGGGGCCCGATTCTCAAGTCGAGTTACCTGGACTGCAGGCGGGGCTCTGAGCTAGGGGTCGTCTTTTGGTGGGGTTTCTGGCTCAGCCGTTTCGCTGTGGAGCCTCGGGTAAAGTGGCTTGTCGAGGGATACTACCTTGAGCCCTTTCATTTCCCCATTGCAATTTGCGGCTGAGGAAAAAATTTGTTCGGCTGCTCCTGTGGAGCCCACTTTAATTGAAATGTCGTGTACCCGGTTGGCGCTTTTCGTTACCTACCAAATGGACCGACTGTTAAATGGGAGAGGTAGCTTCGGGTGGATAAACACCTAGGCAGAAGTGTCATGAGGGTGATCAGAGTTGAGAAAGCAAGCCCAAAGGATGGCTCGCTTGGAGCATCTCTCGGTGTCTTGCATAACCTTGAGGACATCAAGAATTTGTTGCTCGGATGCTCTACACACCTGATCGGCTTCATGGGATACTGGGAGGAGTCTGATGTCCAAGCTCCTCAGGCAAGGTATCTCATCCTTGAGGGTGCGCACAGCAGCTTTTAGTTAGATTACCTCTGCAGCCTGACTTCGGACTTCACGTTTTAGTGCATCGGCTGACAGCGCCTTATGGAGGACCGTCTCGTCCGTATTTAGAAATGACACAGTGGTCACTGAGGGGAAATCACCTTGCCTCATGGGGAAAGTGGCCTCATCTGAGGGAGAGGTTACATCAATGGTGGGGGAAACTGACATCATTCAGGACCAAGTCAGTACGGATGCGGATGAGCTTATGCGTGGGAGGGGGACGATCTGTGTGTTCTTAAACCCTGACGTTTCAAAAACTGCCGGACTCAGCGAAGGAAGCACAAAGGCACCGCTGGTGCAATGCAGTCAGTTCAGTACTAGCTGTAAGGAACAACTACTGAAAATGCCTCCAAATGTCCTAATGCTTTGGGAATTCGACTATAGTTGAAATTGCTTCGAGAAGCACGTCCATTTGCCACACTTTTGCACGATTGTTCATCCATGTCAGACACTTGAACTTGGCCTTGGACCGTTTCTGACTGTCGTGTTTGAGCCACGGGGCTTTCAATCTTCGGGTTTCACTGTGGAGTCTATTTGGCCGCATACTTGGGGTTCGTACACATTTGTGTCCTTTTTGAATTTCAGTTTAGTACCGTGGAAACTACGAATCAATCTTGTTGTGGTTTTGGGATCATTTGAAGCGGCTACGCATTGCTCGATTTTTGAAAATTGGCTTACGATACTCAAGTGTAACCTGGACAAGAAAAATCATTGAAAACGCATAGACGAGTAAGCAAGGACCTTAGGAGACAACAGGAAACAACTCGGCAGGTCTCTAAGGATGGTTTGGGTGTTATTGATTCTCTGAATAATGCTGTCTCCTAGTTCCTTCGGTTCCATGTCATATATTTCTAATTGCGATGAGTTTGTTAGCACTAGTAGTCATAGAATGAGAGTGGTGGAATTAGAGAACTAGCTGCGGTTAGCCAGAGAGGAAACAGAGCCTCTTTAATGCGGAGTTAGTCCCAGCGAGCCGGGAGGAAATCCGTATAGTTCACGATATCAGCTTCGAAATGGTGCTGTTGTTGACGAACATAAGCCCTTGGGACGGCTCGAAACTTCCAAAGATTTTGCATTCAACCAGCCGGGAGTGGAGCCAGCCCCTTCCGACAGGAACCTCGAGCGATACCATATACTCATTAAGCAGTTCGAACATTTTGTTGAGCGCAAAGTTGCAGATCCTGGGCAAAGGTTTTTGTATTTAACTTATTACTGTTGTGGGAGGGCCAAAAGCGCTATCAAAGGCCGCACCATACCTGATCAACCAATGGGTACATAAGGGCGCGCAGAATCCTGAATGATTTGTTTGGACAACCATTCAAGGTCGCCAGAAGCTTGATCGAAGGGGTTTTATCAGAGGCAAAAAGAACTGAGGGAAACGTTGAATTACTGTCAAATTTAATGATAAAAATGCAAAATCGCGGTAAAGTACTACACCATTTGGATTATCAGTAAGATTTGAATGCGTTGGACACACGGGATCGCATTGTTCGGTGTCTACCTATTGATTTACGGAGCCGATGGGCATGGGGAGCTGAGAAAATAAATATGCTTGGGCGGGAATCTACGTTCGACTATTTGACGGAGTTCATAGGTCGTCAACCCCGTATCGCCAACAGCCCATTTAGACAAATCGTGCACGTGAGTTGCAGGCTGGCGCGAAAGGAACGAACATAGGCTCAAACGGAACGGAACGACAGTAGCCGAATTCAGTCTTTGGCTAACATGCACACGATAAGTTGAGACTCCGAGAGCTGAACTGAAAGCAAGCTATGCAACTCACTCCATTGGTTACCAGACTGTCCGACCTTTCGTAGGATGAGTGTATCCGATCGGTGGTTCACAGCTAAAAAGGAAGGCTCAAGCCCTATGAGTTTAAACAACTCTCTTTGTGCCCTTGGATGTCGCTTTAGAGTGAAATGAAGCCAGGACGGATGTCTGGGTAACCACTACCCGTTACTGCATGGCCCTCTCAACAATAGGCCTATTTAGCCGGATGAACCTAGAATTGTCTGTTCAGCGGGACATGACGATTTCAAACCTGTGAGATTAGGCATCGTACCTGTCAGCATCGTGATACCTGAAGGATTGAGGAGGGTCGATGCATTTTTGGACACGGGGTCGGATACATCGCTGATTTCGCGCCAGCTTGTAGAAAACCATAAACTCGTCGACGAGTCTTTCTGTCTCACTATCAGCACGACTGCAGGGGGTCATGTTAGCAGTTCTATGAGACTGACCCTGCAGTTTGCATATTCAACTGGTGGGGGACCGTGAAATTCCGGGAGCCTTTGCTATAGACAGCTTGCCAATGGGACCAGTTGACTCTGTTGGATCAATCGCCAGGAGATGGTCTCATCTCGAAGACATAGTGTTCAAAGAAGTGTATAGACTCCAGGTTAATATAATAGTTGGATACAATTTACCACAAGCTCACTGGGTGCCTGAGCAGGACACAGGCAATAAAAGGGAACCACTGTCCATGCGAATGATACTTGGTTGGGCACTTCTCGAACCCCTGATGAACGAACTTCAACAATCGGCATCGGTAAATTGCTTAGCGGTCGCTCAGAGAAGTGCCTATATGGAACACAACCAACTTTTTGCTATTGAAACGAACGGCCCATCTCAGGAAAGTGAAGTTCACTCAAAAGGAGATCAGTTGGAGCTCTCAATGGTGAGTTCAAAGACAGAATGTCAAGAAGAGCAAATTGAAGTTGCTCTACCCAAGAGACCTCCGTCAAACCATTTACCAAGAAAAGGTGAAGTTGCCCGGAGCCGTTTGAAATATCTCAGAAAGGAGCCTTATCGGATAGCCCAGTTGACAGGTGAGCACTAGCAGGTCATGCAAAGCAGCGTGGAGTTAGCCAACCTAGTGGCAGCATACGGTGCCTGGGTGGAACTGCACGGCCGGTGGCGGAACAAAGTGCCCCCTTGCCAAAACAAAAATTGCTGAGCTGAGGTCAGTATCCATAAATGAACTCAAAATGACAGCATTGTTATTGGATTGTAAGGTAGCTACAGTGCTAAAATAGAAAGTACCACCATCAAATTGAGCTTTGCATATTGGGCAGATCCTACAGTTATGTTACATTACAGGGAACGGAAGAAAAGAAAAGCGCGTTCGGAACAACAGGAAGCTAAACCACTCGCAGCAGGAAACCACCACGAAAATGTTGATGATTCGAGCTCGAAACTAAATACAAAGGAAAAATTAGTTTACAGACCGCCTCACGCCGAGTTATTCAGCATTTTATTCCGTTTCACGCTCGACCCATTTTTCTTGAACAGTTGCAAAATGTACGTAGTTCCAGTTTTATCCAGCTTGCACAGAGGTGAGAAGGAAAAATTCACCGAGTTTACACTTAAGTAGTTCACGTGAGTTTTATTACCTAAAATCGCATTGTGAAACGATCCCTGCCTTTGAAGAACATTTGTTCACATTATATAAAATATTCTTTGTCACATATTTTGTACACAGAAAAACTGTAAAATACTCTGATAGGTGTGTATATTCGATCAATTCCCGTGTTCGTTTATGTTCCAATACTGCCCATCGTACACTTGTTTGGGAAGCTTACTTATATTCAAAAACCGGTTTCTAGATCTTTCAGAAAAGTTGGCGGGTTGATTTCATGTAATTCCGCCGTTTCTTGTCCTTCCAATTCTATGCGATATCTCATTGTCACTTGAGAGTTGCATCCTCGTTCAATTTCTGCTCTCACCCTTGCAAACGAACTTAGGTTAACCATCTGCTGCATTAGCTTACTGCTTGAGGTGCTTAGACTAAGCCAGTGCAACGAAATGCTTTACCCTAGAATGCCTTCTTTCTGATCGTGCGTCTATGTGTGCATAGGTCTTCTGATGAATATGCTAATCTCAAGTTGAGCAGCAGGATTCGGAATTGATTCCTTATGGAGTGTGCAAATGATGAATGCAGCGGAAACCAGTTTTACTCACAGCTAACACAAAAGGTCAGTAACTACAGGCACAGACAATGCGTTATAGGAAGGTACGGTGAGAATCTTGACCCCACCCCAAAAATCAGACAACTATTTTCGTCGCGGAAGGAATTTTGCCGGCTGTGTAAAGAACATTTATTGAAAATGCCTCCAAATGTCCTAATGCTTTGGGAATTCGACTATAGTTGAAATTGCTTCGAGAAGCACGTCCATTTGCCACACTTTTGCACGATTGTTCATCCATGTCAGACACTTGAACTTGGCCTTGGACCGTTTCTGACTGTCGTGTTTGAGCCACGGGGCTTTCAATCTTCGGGTTTCACTGTGGAGTCTATTTGGCCGCATACTTGGGGTTCGTACACATTTGTGTCCTTTTTGAATTTCAGTTTAGTACCGTGGAAACTACGAATCAATCTTGTTGTGGTTTTGGGATCATTTGAAGCGGCTACGCATTGCTCGATTTTTGAAAATTGGCTTACGATACTCAAGTGTAACCTGGACAAGAAAAATCATTGAAAACGCATAGACGAGTAAGCAAGGACCTTAGGAGACAACAGGAAACAACTCGGCAGGTCTCTAAGGATGGTTTGGGTGTTATTGATTCTCTGAATAATGCTGTCTCCTAGTTCCTTCGGTTCCATGTCATATATTTCTAATTGCGATGAGTTTGTTAGCACTAGTAGTCATAGAATGAGAGTGGTGGAATTAGAGAACTAGCTGCGGTTAGCCAGAGAGGAAACAGAGCCTCTTTAATGCGGAGTTAGTCCCAGCGAGCCGGGAGGAAATCCGTATAGTTCACGATATCAGCTTCGAAATGGTGCTGTTGTTGACGAACATAAGCCCTTGGGACGGCTCGAAACTTCCAAAGATTTTGCATTCAACCAGCCGGGAGTGGAGCCAGCCCCTTCCGACAGGAACCTCGAGCGATACCATATACTCATTAAGCAGTTCGAACATTTTGTTGAGCGCAAAGTTGCAGATCCTGGGCAAAGGTTTTTGTATTTAACTTATTACTGTTGTGGGAGGGCCAAAAGCGCTATCAAAGGCCGCACCATACCTGATCAACCAATGGGTACATAAGGGCGCGCAGAATCCTGAATGATTTGTTTGGACAACCATTCAAGGTCGCCAGAAGCTTGATCGAAGGGGTTTTATCAGAGGCAAAAAGAACTGAGGGAAACGTTGAATTACTGTCAAATTTAATGATAAAAATGCAAAATCGCGGTAAAGTACTACACCATTTGGATTATCAGTAAGATTTGAATGCGTTGGACACACGGGATCGCATTGTTCGGTGTCTACCTATTGATTTACGGAGCCGATGGGCATGGGGAGCTGAGAAAATAAATATGCTTGGGCGGGAATCTACGTTCGACTATTTGACGGAGTTCATAGGTCGTCAACCCCGTATCGCCAACAGCCCATTTAGACAAATCGTGCACGTGAGTTGCAGGCTGGCGCGAAAGGAACGAACATAGGCTCAAACGGAACGGAACGACAGTAGCCGAATTCAGTCTTTGGCTAACATGCACACGATAAGTTGAGACTCCGAGAGCTGAACTGAAAGCAAGCTATGCAACTCACTCCATTGGTTACCAGACTGTCCGACCTTTCGTAGGATGAGTGTATCCGATCGGTGGTTCACAGCTAAAAAGGAAGGCTCAAGCCCTATGAGTTTAAACAACTCTCTTTGTGCCCTTGGATGTCGCTTTAGAGTGAAATGAAGCCAGGACGGATGTCTGGATAACCACTACCCGTTACTGCATGGCCCTCTCAACAATAGGCCTATTTAGCCGGATGAACCTAGAATTGTCTGTTCAGCGGGACATGACGATTTCAAACCTGTGAGATTAGGCATCGTACCTGTCAGCATCGTGATACCTGAAGGATTGAGGAGGGTCGATGCATTTTTGGACACGGGGTCGGATACATCGCTGATTTCGCGCCAGCTTGTAGAAAACCATAAACTCGTCGACGAGTCTTTCTGTCCCACTATCAGCACGACTGCAGGGGGTCATGTTAGCAGTTCTATGAGACTGACCCTGCAGTTTGCATATTCAACTGGTGGGGGACCGTGAAATTCCGGGAGCCTTTGCTATAGACAGCTTGCCAATGGGACCAGTTGACTCTGTTGGATCAATCGCCAGGAGATGGTCTCATCTCGAAGACATAGTGTTCAAAGAAGTGTATAGACTCCAGGTTAATATAATAGTTGGATACAATTTACCACAAGCTCACTGGGTGCCTGAGCAGGACACAGGCAATAAAAGGGAACCACTGTCCATGCGAATGATACTTGGTTGGGCACTTCTCGAACCCCTGATGAACGAACTTCAACAATCGGCATCGGTAAATTGCTTAGCGGTCGCTCAGAGAAGTGCCTATATGGAACACAACCAACTTTTTGCTATTGAAACGAACGGCCCATCTCAGGAAAGTGAAGTTCACTCAAAAGGAGATCAGTTGGAGCTCTCAATGGTGAGTTCAAAGACAGAATGTCAAGAAGAGCAAATTGAAGTTGCTCTACCCAAGAGACCTCCGTCAAACCATTTACCAAGAAAAGGTGAAGTTGCCCGGAGCCGTTTGAAATATCTCAGAAAGGAGCCTTATCGGATAGCCCAGTTGACAGGTGAGCACTAGCAGGTCATGCAAAGCAGCGTGGAGTTAGCCAACCTAGTGGCAGCATACGGTGCCTGGGTGGAACTGCACGGCCGGTGGCGGAACAAAGTGCCCCCTTGCCAAAACAAAAATTGCTGAGCTGAGGTCAGTATCCATAAATGAACTCAAAATGACAGCATTGTTATTGGATTGTAAGGTAGCTACAGTGCTAAAATAGAAAGTACCACCATCAAATTGAGCTTTGCATATTGGGCAGATCCTACAGTTATGTTACATTACAGGGAACGGAAGAAAAGAAAAGCGCGTTCGGAACAACAGGAAGCTAAACCACTCGCAGCAGGAAACCACCACGAAAATGTTGATGATTCGAGCTCGAAACTAAATACAAAGGAAAAATTAGTTTACAGACCGCCTCACGCCGAGTTATTCAGCATTTTATTCCGTTTCACGCTCGACCCATTTTTCTTGAACAGTTGCAAAATGTACGTAGTTCCAGTTTTATCCAGCTTGCACAGAGGTGAGAAGGAAAAATTCACCGAGTTTACACTTAAGTAGTTCACGTGAGTTTTATTACCTAAAATCGCATTGTGAAACGATCCCTGCCTTTGAAGAACATTTGTTCACATTATATAAAATATTCTTTGTCACATATTTTGTACACAGAAAAACTGTAAAATACTCTGATAGGTGTGTATATTCGATCAATTCCCGTGTTCGTTTATGTTCCAATACTGCCCATCGTACACTTGTTTGGGAAGCTTACTTATATTCAAAAACCGGTTTCTAGATCTTTCAGAAAAGTTGGCGGGTTGATTTCATGTAATTCCGCCGTTTCTTGTCCTTCCAATTCTATGCGATATCTCATTGTCACTTGAGAGTTGCATCCTCGTTCAATTTCTGCTCTCACCCTTGCAAACGAACTTAGGTTAACCATCTGCTGCATTAGCTTACTGCTTGAGGTGCTTAGACTAAGCCAGTGCAACGAAATGCTTTACCCTAGAATGCCTTCTTTCTGATCGTGCGTCTATGTGTGCATAGGTCTTCTGATGAATATGCTAATCTCAAGTTGAGCAGCAGGATTCGGAATTGATTCCTTATGGAGTGTGCAAATGATGAATGCAGCGGAAACCAGTTTTACTCACAGCTAACACAAAAGGTCAGTAACTACAGGCACAGACAATGCGTTATAGGAAGGTACGGTGAGAATCTTGACCCCACCCCAAAAATCAGACAACTATTTTCGTCGCGGAAGGAATTTTGCCGGCTGTGTAAAGAACATTTATTGAAAATGCCTCCAAATGTCCTAATGCTTTGGGAATTCGACTATAGTTGAAATTGCTTCGAGAAGCACGTCCATTTGCCACACTTTTGCACGATTGTTCATCCATGTCAGACACTTGAACTTGGCCTTGGACCGTTTCTGACTGTCGTGTTTGAGCCACGGGGCTTTCAATCTTCGGGTTTCACTGTGGAGTCTATTTGGCCGCATACTTGGGGTTCGTACACATTTGTGTCCTTTTTGAATTTCAGTTTAGTACCGTGGAAACTACGAATCAATCTTGTTGTGGTTTTGGGATCATTTGAAGCGGCTACGCATGGCTCGGTTTGCGAGAACTAACTTACACAAGCTACCTCAGACCCCAGGCCGGGTCAAATCATATCAGTTTGTGCAGAACGTTTTGTGGTTAAAGGCAGTCCCTTGTCTACGTAGTTGTGTTGTCGGCACGTTTCTGTGGCTCCAGCACTGCGTGATTATCCCTCTTCGAAGGCAGAAATGTTTAAGGTATCAGTCCTGGCAGAGATAGATTGAAACCATAAGTAGACTGCCTTTACCCTAAAAACTGCCTTAAACTAATTGAGGCAAACTGCCACCAGCACTGATATACTGCTTTCGTAAAACTCCTCACTGTTGTGGTATTTATGACCTCTTCCGGGTGTTCATTGCAGTAGGGTTCAAACTCATTCGGGAAGTAATTCTCCCCCTACTTTGGAGCCCCGAGTGCTTTTTTTGTAATCCAAGACTATGTCCCCTTGTTCCTCTCTCCGGGGTCGGGAAAAAGGCCTTCTCGATTTATACCTGACATTCCCTTCACTACTCTGACGGTTTCAATCGGATCCTCGTGGACGAGCCTCCTTTCCATCGAGAATAGATCCAGAGCACGGAGGCTTTCCCTATAGCTAAAACCCCTTTGTTCAGTCACCATTCTGGTGGCTAGCTCCCACACATACTCCAGACAGTCTATGTCCTTCTGGCAGTACCTTGCCCAGGTTTGCTTGCAGTACTCGATGTGCTGCCAAACTACAGCTTCGTGTGTTGGAACGAAAATCTCCGGCTCTCCACACAACATGGTGGATCTAACTCGAAAGATTTTTCTTCTGGCTACTTTTCCTGCTGCGGCGAACTGCTTCGACGGCTGGAAGCTTTTGTCTGTCATAACGCCCAAGTCTGGCCTGCGAGACCATTTGAAACGACCCGACACCATTCCCACTAGCCCCTGTATTTGCGATCAAGCGTTGACACTTGGCAACTTTTAGTGAACAGTTCTTTTTTCGTGACCAGTTTTGTGCCGCTAAAACGTCAAGGTCTATATCTACTCCAGCTATCTTGACGTCACCGGCAAAAGCAAAGGAGGGGTTCGTAAGCTCACGTGCCGGGTCGTTGATGAAGATGAAAAAGAGCAGAGAGCCACAAATCGAGCCCGCTAGTTACATCTTACGATTTTGAGGCATGACTACCCACCGTAACACTAAAACTTCGCCCTGGTAATAATTAATTAACCGTTCCCGTGCCTTTCAACAAGTTCTATATGGTGCAGCTGGACGTCCAGGATTCCTTGGCTCACGGAATCGAAAGCCTTGCTGAAGTCCAAGTAGCAGACGGCGATTGACTTTACTTAGTCCATGCGCCTGGTTATCTCATTGAGGAGCAGCGGGAGATTTGTCAGACAAGATCATTGTGCCACAAACTCATGCTGAGCATTTGATATGGGGTTATGTTGAACCAAATTTCTAGGGATCTGTTTCCTAACTATTAGCTCCGGGCACTTACTCAATACTGAAGTTAAGCTAGCCAACAGGTAATATTGGGCCTTTTGCCGGGGTCAACTCTTGCAAATTCCTACCACTGTTACCTTCCTTCAGCCCTCCGGCACAATTCTCATCCCAGGTGAAGTTTTGTACTGCTTCGTTGCCGGAGCCTTGAACACCTCGGCCAGAGGATGAACGATGGCTGGATGAATGCCATCTGGTCCTGCAGCTTTATTCCTATCCAAGGTTTGCATCTCCAAGTACACCTTTTGTTCTCCTACTCTAAGTTCGGTATTGGAGGAGCATACGGTCCATCCATTCTTTCCCCTAAATAACTTTCTGGCTGATATGTGCCCTCAAAGAACGCCAACAGCATGTCGATTTTGTCTTAGTTGCTTAGAGCTAGTCATCCCCGTGCTTCTTCAGAAGTTGCTTCCGTTTCCCTCATAAGATTTTGGGATTGCGCGTAAGCCTAAAACCGCTTTTGGTTTTGTGCGGACTGAGGCAGCTAACATACTGTCGAAAGAACATCTCTCTTCTCTCTGAATAGCTTAAGCTCTGATCCTGGTCATCTTATAGTAATTCCGTGCCACCCGAGTAATCAACAGCTTGTACGCTGTCCATCATTGCCTACGAATGAGCATACCCATGCGGAAGTTTGATTTCAACCATGGGGGTTGGTTTCTACTGCTAGCCGGCTTTGAAGATGCAAACTACCCCGTAACTTCAAGTAAGTCCATCTTGATGTCCTTCCAATCTTCCTTTGCTGAGGAGCTGGTGTAACTCGGTGTCCACTGAGCTTCTTCCGCTGCCTCTTCAGTTTACAGATAATGATTCCCCCATTTTTGCGCCGGCGTAACGCAGTTTCCTTAGGTGCGTATTGATTTGGTCCTTCATTTGGCTGAAAAAGAGGCAGAAGAGGCACTCTTTTCACAGTCTAGGCGAGAGACAACTATGAAGTTAGCGGTCTATCACACTTAGCGCCTCAGACAGTAGGCATGGACACAGGATACTGGAAAGCCTGTAGTAAATTACTATTTTTCCTAACTTCCTTTTAATCTACTTCTGTGGATGATTCGTCCCACTTAGTATTCAGCGTCTTTCAAATGTTCCTTAAACGCTGTGCAATAAATATTCCTTCCATTAGTCTATTCGGCACTCCTGCTACTCCATTGCTGAAGAATTTCGCTCTCACATTTAGCCTAGAGAATGGCCTCCACAAATTCATACTAATTCCTATCGTCTTGTTATCAGTGGCCTGTTCAAATAAGTCCCCAGCACTTACGCCCGACAAGCCCTTCGGCGTTTTGAACTCTTCAGTGAGGTCTCTTCTGAGTCTTTGTTCCTCAGGTGAGAAGGGTCCCATATCCGGCAGTCATCGTTCACATGACGTCCCTCACTGTCCTTCGACTACCCGAGTGGCTAGTCGCTGGACGTTTTCTAGGCAGGTGGCATCCTTTCTCAAAAATTGACCAACCCAGTACACAACTTTCTAACAGTGGCCTTGGCACTATGTTGTACATAGGTATGAACTCTTTCACCGATCTAAAGAAAGTTCTGAGCGCAGGCGAAGGAGTTCACCTCTTGCCTTGTGAGCAGCCACCATCACGACGAGACTGATCCTTGACGTGGTGTGATAGCTTGCGCGCCTCTATGACCCGAAGAGCTATACGGGATGGCTTCTTTTAGCCGGAGATGCAATCATAACTGACAGGTCAATGGGTAGGGGTCAGACAAAGTCCAGTCTCCTGGTCCTCCAGGTTGGGGGTTGATTTGAACTGGCAGCTCAGTCGGCAAAATCAGTGGAAGAATAGTTGATCCAAGCAAATGGGCTTCCATTGGGCCATCCCGCTGCCTTTCGGATGGGTTCTTGTTAGAACTGGAGGCTTTGTGGCTGGACACGCTAGCAATACCAGTCCAACATCTCCCATGAACTGCACGAATACAGAGGATTCCGTACTGCATCGGTCGTCGCGCAGGATAATCAAGACCGCGCTGTCCATTGCATCAAGCGGAGAGGGTAGTGATAAGTGGGCTACTGCTCAGAGTTCCCTCTCTCTTGTTCAACCTTTGTCTCCTGTCCCCAACCACATCTCATTGCCCCTCTTTCCACCCACAATGTTCCCACTGATAACACGGTCGAAACTCGCAACTGTTCATCGTCAAATAGTATTATGAATAATCCTCTGTCTGGTAACTCACATTTTCTCAAGCCTCATCAGTCTCTGAATCTCGGCTCCTTCAACGTGCGTACACTCATACAGGCCGGTCAGCAGGCGTGCCTAGCCTTCACAATAGATTCCCAGAAGATTGATGTCTGCTGCTTAAGTGAAACGCGTATCCAGGATTCTAGCAGTGTAATTCAACTAACTGCTCCTGGTATCTCATCGAGGTATTTTCTGCGTACCTCAGGAGACAAAGCAGCTAGAGCTGTGGGTCAACGTGGTGTAGGAATTGTCTTGACTGACAAGGCCGAGGCTGCCCTTTTGGACTGGATTCCTGTTAACAGTCGTTTATGTGCTGTGAGACTCCAAGGGTCAGTTGGCGTTCGAAAGGATAGTTGTTTTAAGCGCAATTTGTTTGTGATCTCGGCGTACGCCCCAACGGAAAGCAGCTCAGACTTGCAGAAAGATTAGTTCTATGATGCCCTCGCCACTCTCGTTCGCATTAGTAAAGGTTCCGACATTGTAGTGCTAGCTGGTGACTTCAATGCACAAGTTGGCAAACTTAGTGTGTCAGAAGCCTGTTTAGGTGGGCGTTGTGCTTTGCCTGCTGAGCGTACAGATAACAGGGATAGGCTTCTCCAGTTTTGTGCAGACAATCAATTGTTCTTGTCTAGCACCGATTTCCGACACAGCTCGCGTCACACGGCGACATGGCGCTCTAACTCTACAGGTACTTTGAGTCAAATTGACCATATCGCCGTAAGCTACCGATGGCGCAGTTCTGTTCAGAACTGTAGATCTTACTGGTTGGCGTACGTAGAGTCGGACCATGCCTTAGTTTTAATGCGATTATCTCTCCAGCTCCATGGTCATCGTCGCAAACCGCAAACCGGATTAGCCGTGCAACGTATGTGATCCAGAAGTACGCACCCGTTACGAACTGGAGTAAGCACACGAGCTAGGATCTACGACAAACAGTAATGTAGATGAGCATCGGGCTCATATCAAACAGGCGATGAACGTTGCAGCAGGTTCCGCCTGTGGTCCCCGATCCGCTGTCCATCAAAGACACTGGACCTCGCAAGGGTCAATGAGTAAAATGGAGCGAAAGCGTCAGCTTTCGAACCGTAAGGAGATGAATAAGATGCGGAGAAAGCTGCAAAGACAAGTTACCAAAAGCCTTAAGAATGATCGCGAAAATTGGTGGGACAAGGTAGCCGAAGAAATGGAAGTGGCAGCTGCTTCAGGTAACAGTCAAAGACTGTTCAAACTTATTCGTGACACCGGTGGACGGCGAGCTCAGGTCAGTGAGACGATTTGGGATAGAAATGGAGAACCTATCCATAACAAACAGCAAAGGCTTGACCGATGGGCCGAATACTTCCAGGAACAGTTTAGCTGGCCGCACGCTAGTGTAGTTACTCCTGTGTCAGCAACTGTGGCTCCTTGGGTGATATCACTTGAGCCCCCATCGGAAGTAGAAGTAGAGTCATGTATTCGATTACTAAGGCGGGAGAAAGCGGCAGGTCCCGACGAACTCCCTCCAGTTTTTTAAAACTGGGTGGAGATGCTTTGATAAAATCACTTACCGCCTTGCTCCGTGACATTTGGAATTCGGAGCGTATTCCGTTAATATGGAGTGAGTTATTGATTGTTCCCATCTTCAAGAAGGGAATACACAATGATTGTAGTAACTATCGTGGGATTAGCTTCATTCTGATAGTCACCAAAGTACTAGCCTCGATTTAGTTGCAACGTCTGACACCAGCTCGCGACGGGGAACGCCTGTGAACAGTAGGCTGGATTCCTCCCAGGTCGAGGATGCATGGACCAGATTTTTACTCTTCGCAGACTACTTGAAACGCGCCACGCGCACCGCCGACCGACAGTAATGGTTTTCTTAGACTTGAAAGGCGCCTTCGATTAAGTTGATCGAACAGCACTTTTCAGTGCTCTTCAGCAAAAAGGTATGCCTCAGAAGTTCATGAACCTACTGAGATCATTGTATTCTCATACTGCTGGCCGCCTCAGAGTTTACGGTGAACTATCCGGTCGGTTCGAAACCATCAGTGGGGTTCGACAGGGATGCCCTTTGTCTCCATTCTTGTTCAACTTCATCATGGACGAAATAAGGGAGAGTGCGTTGCAAAATCTTCAAGATGTGGGCATCAAACTAGGAAGTAATGAAGAGCTATGTGACCTAGATTACGCGGACCATATTGTCTGCTTGTTCGAATGTACGGAACATGCTCAACGTGCACTAGATAGACTTGCGAGAGCTGTAGCTCCATTTGGCATGCGTTTTGCACCTTCAAATTGTGAAGTGATGTTGCAAGACTGGACGTCAACGATTTCGAGCTGTTAATTGTCGATCACTTCATCTATCTCAGCAGCAGCGTGACGACGGATGGGGGCACAGTAGTAGAGGTGACCACGCAGATATCCAAGGCTCGAGGGGAGTACGATGGACTGAAGCACTTGTGGCGGCGACCTGATATTTCACTGAAGTTGAAAGGTTGTGTATGCTGTGCCGCACCGCGTTCAGTTTTGTTGTGTGGTTGCGAAACTTGGAGTCTGCATGTGGAAGATATTCGTCTTTTCGAGGTTTTTGACCATCGACGTTTACGTGGTATCGCTAGGATTGGATAGAATAGCCGAGTGAGCAATGATGAGGTCAGAAAGCGAGTATTTGGTACTAATTCAGAGAACGTTTTGTCACAGTGTATCTAACTTAGTAGACTTCGTTGGTTAAGACACGTGTTACATCTAGCAGACACACGTCTACCACACCGTTCCCTGTTTTCCGTTCCTCCTGGGGAGTGGAAGAGACCACGTGGAGGTCAAAAGATGACGTGGCAACGAGGAATGAGAAAATGTACAGCAAACGTGGGAAAAGTAGGTGCTTCATGTCTTCGCTGTTGGGGTCCAAAAGATCTGTCTACCAGTTGGCTAGAGACACTGAAAGACATGGCTTCGAACCGTGAACAGTGGTGATTGTGTTGTCACTTTCCGTCGAATCAGAATGACTGATCGATGTGCGTTTGTACAGTTAGACTGTGTATTCCGTGTGTTGTCTACTAGGGCATTCTTTCCTTTTCCCACCCCTGTAGGTCCACTCCCTGTCCATCTTGTATATTCATACTTTCCAATTTAACGTGGAACATGGTGAGAAAGGCAGTGGTCAGTGGGGCTTGCTGTACTGTTTAACGCTGTACTATGATGATGATGATGAGCCACCTCGCACTGTTCAGCACGTTCGAAGTCCGCAGTCATTTGGACACCCAAGTCCCTTGTTGTCTGTGTCGCCCCAGCTGTGAGTGGTCGATTTTCCCCCATGACCCTTACTCCCACCGGAGCTCTCTTTAGCGGATGACTCTTGTTTTCTTTTAAAAGCATACCCCACTTATTTGCTCAGCTAACTACGTGCATAAGGTCCTTCGCTAGTTCAACACCATCTCCTGATCCCTCGAATTTTACATGGTCTGCAAAAATGGCTCCCGGTGCTGACAATCCTTGCACTAAATCGCTTATGTGGAGAAAAGGTAGTGGACCTATAGCTGACTCTTGATGTACACAGCTGTTTAACTCTGCTGCATTTGACCTGCAGGGTCCCACTCTAACCCTGAGCGTCCTGTTTGACAGGAAGTCTGATACTCACTCTTGTATCTGTCCTTTTACCTCAATCGTCTTCTGTTTTCCCATCAGTACGCGACGGTTGACGGAGTCAACTCCTTGCTGAAATCTAAGCGGCGAACTCCGACCTTCCTGCCCTTGTTAAGCTGGTTCTTGACTTCTTCTGAGAATACTTCTAGGTTTGAAAGACGGGATTTACCCTTCAAAAACCCGCGCTGCGCTCCACAGAGGGACTGGTGGCCCATTAGGTGTTTACGTATATGCTACCCACCAGTAGCTCAAAACACCCGCAGAAAAGGCGTGTAACGCTTACAGGACCTTAATTTCCTTTATCTTACCATGACTCTCCCTTGTGGATAGTCACAACTGCAGCTTACTTCCACTCCAACGGTATAGCCCCTTGGCCAAGTCTGGGAAAGTATAGAGGGCGGACTTATCCAATGATCACGGCAGCCAGCGGCCATATCACAGCCGGAAGTATACCATCAGGCCCCGCCGGCTCGTGCACAGTTGATCCTTCCAATAATTTCTCTCTCTCCCGCGCCCCAATTTTCAGGCCTAGAAGGGTAGGAACAACCATCCGCTTTTCGGTCGATGCTTGTTGTCCCCCTTCACGTCTGTACACACACCCGTAATACAGGCCAAAGGCGCCTGCTTTGCTCCGACCAACATTATGTATTTAACCCAATCTTTCAAGACCAGGGGTCCCACTCCAGTCCTAAGCAAAGTTTCTGACTGAAAATATCTAAAGTTTCATCTTGGGATTTGTCTAGATTTTCTGGCTAGTGCGGGTTCAAAAATTTCCTTTGCCCCCCTTTGGACCTTTAGGGCTGAGTTTCTATCCCCTTTGTACAGTAACCCGGATCTTTCGATGCCAGTGGCCTTGAAGATCTGCCAGTTTTGTCCCTCTTTTTACCCACTCTTTGAACTGCCGGTGTCCTCCAAGCTGGCTTGCCTTTGTTTCTGCACACTTGCCGTGGGGCAAACTTGTCCTGCAGCTCCAGAATATTTCCCCTTGTACCGTGCCCCGTTCTTCCTACCCCAGCCTCTTCATCCTCCAAGCCCCAGTCCAGTTTCGCAGCCCTAATTCTGAGTTCCATTATTTTTATCTCCCCAAAAATTCTACCTAATCTTTCCATGGCTTCCGCGTGCCTGAGGAAAAGGGAAAGTTCGACCATGGCACGGTCACTTTTGCCTAAGGTCATCGGCAAATCTAACCCGTCTGTGTCATTTTCATGCCCTGTGATCACCGAGTCAAGGGGCGAAGGCGGCTGTCCAGATCTGTACCCCGTGTTCCCCCCAAAGTACTGAAACTGAGCCCTGCTCCACATCCTTTCGACGCAATCTTAGGATGAAAGCACACACTTGAGTACCTGCTGCGCACAAACTCACTTCTTATCCCATGTGCACTAGTCCTTCTCCTACCAGGAAGGCCACTCCACCTTTACTGTTGATAAACAAGATCAGGGTTTTCCATTCCCTGTGGGATATGGTAGTTTTGGGACAGCCGCGTCTCTGAGACTGCGACTATGTGAGCATTGCAATGAGCGGCTGTAATTGTTAGTTTCGCCCATTTGTCTGTAATGCTGAGCTTTTTGCTGTACAGCATTGTCGTGGCCCTTTCGGTCGACGAAGCGTCGTTCTCCTTTATTTTTTGTCTTGCCCCGAGTGGAGTGTCCAAGTGGCTGTTACCTTTTTTGCCTCTAATAAGCTGGATGTCTTGGTCTTTTGGCTAGCCTCAAAGGCTGTTTGTTTCACCAGGTCTCAATCCTATGCACGCCTCATGGGAATGAAGGAGTCAACTTCCGTTTTGTCGATCCGGAAGTTCTTATGACAGGCGGCTTCGACTACTTCCATCTTCCTCTGAGATCGCTCTGGACAAACTTCCAATGCGTCTTCAAATACAGCCGCTGTCTGGCTGTACCAGTTCGGCTTGCTGCGCGGGGTATGCCCCCATTTTGTATTACCGAGCTTGTTCCTGGCGAACCCCTGTATTCGGGCTGTCTTTGTGCTTGCCTTTCTCCTAGGTTGGCATTTCCTCGTGACCTTATTCCTCTTTTTGGAGTATCAGGCACGATACGGTATACTCTCACTGTGCGGTGAAAAGCTTCCCTCGCCCTTGCAGACAGTGACTACCTGGATAAAATTTACGCCTAGGAGAAGTCCCACTGGATTCCACTGCCTTCTGGTGGTATCGAGGAGGGGGCCACCAAATAAGTCGATTCTCTTCCAAGAAGTCATTGATTCAGTTGGCTGGCATTTGGTGTGCAGCACATCACTTTCTGGGTATTTGTACTCCGTTAACCTCAAGACTTATAAAGGTACCAATAACCCTTAACTGAGGGTGAAGCGCAGAAGGCTGTTTTTCCTCCAGTTGTTTTATCACCTCCCTTCGGCCCTGCGGACCTCGAGGTAGCAGGCCTTCTAGACCACTGACTTGGCTGCCCCTGACAAACATTAAATCAAAGACAGCCTTTTGCAAGCGGTATTTTTTGATCCACGGCATTGTGGTCTCTTGCAAGTCTTACGAAAATGAGCGCTTTGGGTTGCGTGCGTAGTGCAAAAGAAGAAAATGACAAGACGCCAATGGTAACCAAGTATAGCCCAGTGGCTTTGATATGGCTCGGGATGAACAATGGCCGTAAGTCTAGGTCAGAATTTACCAACACGGACGCGCACTTTTGGCCGGTGTGCTTGGAGTAACACAACTAGCTGCCTATACGGACACCTGGTTGTGTTTTGATCTAGTTGGCCAATTGTCTAGCATTCGCTACCGACAGCAAGCCCTTGATAGGGGCAAGACCTACCCGGAAAAGAGACCGCTAATATATTCACATGGGAAACACCGCGAAGAGTGGTTTGTCTCTTACCAAGTGGTCTACCTTGGATACCTGTCAGTGACTCATGACTGCACACCGCGCTGCGTAGTAAATTTCCATCAACGATCTAATATCGATTAAGAATAAAAGGGAATGCATGGAAGTCCAATATTTCATAACGATCAGTGGACGGCTAGTTACGGGGTTGTTGGTTAGAATTTTCATGGCCTTACAAAAAAGCCTGTGGATTGAGAACTCCACCATTTTTACTCATGAAGATTAGGTGTCAACCAGCGCTTTGATTCAAAACAACCGCTGCTAGATTCCGCTATTTCAGATTGTGCAACGGTGGGGGGAAAATAAAGCGGTTACCGATTAGTTGTGGTAAATGTGACGGTTGAACTAAAATTGGAAGCTGCAGATAAATTTGTTTACCGCTTTCTTGCTTAGTCAGCCACGCTTCTTTTGGTTTGGGGCCGAACAACCAACAAAACATGGTCAGATTTCATTGATATTTTTGGAATGGCCGCCAAAAGCAACAGTCCGATTGTTCCATTTAAGACACACCGAAATATTTGAGCGGTAGAGGCACGTGTCCCAATAGGGGAGTTTATTGGAGTGATAATCTTCTCTTTTTTATTCTGGTGGAAGAGGCTCCGTAAACGTTTGGCATATATTCGCACCAAGGCAGTTATTGAAAAGACTCGTTTACTTATAGTTTCAGTGACGGTTGAACTTCCATATTAATACTATAATAATAATATTGGTATATTTCTCGGCCATGGTCGAGATACGCGCGCCAGCTCATGAGCATTGTGTAACTAGTTTCTCAATAAGATGAAATATTCAATAATTCTGAGGATAAAAGTCAAGAGTATCGACAATAGAAAAACAGCCAGCAACAGTTTGAATGGATTATTCTTATAATGGCTTGCGTGGCAATTCCGAACCCTTTTCGAATCCGAGCTGGGCGGTGGTGCTGGTTGGGGATGCCAAAAAATCGTTAACACAGTACCAAGGACACAATACGAACGAGAATAATGAAAACCAAGGAAAAAGGAGGCCTAATAAGGTTCTGCAAACGCAGTAATTTCTGAACAAGAAGAAGAGGGAAGAATGAAATAAATTTTAAAGAAGTGTACTCGGGAAAATCATTGCATGCGGAGAGAATAGCTATCCATGAAGACGATGCAAACCCTGAATGACGGACTTTCCGGGGTTGTATAAACGGAATAAGTTTCGAAACAGGGAGACATGAGACCACTTTTATGAAAGTGAACTTGAGAACACTGATGGATGTGGGAGGAACGGGTGAGTTTAATTTCAGGATCAGTAACCTGTAATGTCCAGAAGTGAGAGAGCGCAACTGGAGGGTCTCATGGTTTTTTGGAGTCTTTTAGTCCGTTGCACGCTGGTGGTTCAATTAAAATCCATACTGCCCAATCGATTGTTTTACCTGAAATTACCGGGTTACCGATGATATTCAGTATTGCAGCAGTCGTCACTTTCGAGGGTAAAAATATTACTAACATCAAAAGCTTCAAACCGTTTACGGAAGAATCATCAGTATTTCAGTTACACTACGGTCGTTGGAACAAGATACGCGCCACTTAAACCGATGTGAAACGGTGTGCATTCTACTGCCGTCAGTTGGCGAATGAGAGCGACCGAGGTCATGTTAGTTCCCGGCATTCCTTTTGAATAAACTTCAGGGGCAATAGTAGACGAAAAATCCGCGCTCCTCTTGCGAATCACCTTTCCCTACCTGTTCATGAAACAGTGGATTTTATTCACATTTGTGAAGAGGAGGCTGAAGCCAGAAGGAAATTATCCAAATAACTGTAAAGGTGCACCACTTTGTAGTTCGTCAATGGAAGAAAAAGCTCACGAAGAACTCAGTTCTTAGTTACGTGTACTTGTTTGGGTCTAAAACGAATAAAAAATAGTAGACATGGTGAATAACGTTCTTTGAAACAATGAAAATGCACGTAGATACAGGAAATTAGACGAAACCTCATTGCAGGAGATTAAGGATCTTTTAGCTTTGATGAAATTACTAGACAGTAAATTACTATTATTTTGGTAATCCTTCACAGGTCTTTTATGACAATTTTACATGCCCGTAATCTCCAGACTATCTGCCTAATATTTACCATGTGTTGGAATCCTGTCAGCTTTGCAGAAGCCGCAAATGCGATGGTAGCCGCTTTTAACCAACAGTAAGACTATCGAGCTATACAGCAAAATATATCACTTAGAACTGCTTCTAAGAATGTTTTGATTACAATCAACACGGAGCTGTTCCCGAAGAGCTAGATTAGGTTGTTCATCTTTTGGTTACCAACAAGTTGCCTTCTTTGAGTATTGTCGGCGGTAACCGAGCTAATTTGCTCTTTATTGATAAAAGTTTGACTTCGCTGTCGGATTTGCGGTCTGTTATTATTTGGTGCTTTGGAAAGTGTGTTCACTAGGACAAAATCTCATTCGTACTTTCTGTGCAAAGCTGGTAGCTCCATAACACTTCAGTATGCCGAGCATCTTCTAGACTTTGCTAAACATAGCTGGTTATTTTTATCTCTAACCATTCACGCTAACGAGATCAACTCTCATTGAACGCCCGTATCTCGGCATAGACACTGGACGGCAAGCCGCCCCCGGGGACACAAACCAAAGGTTGGCCTACCACGAATCAAGGGGCCTGTCGGCTACCACACCGGACACGTCAACAGCTATACGTTAGTTTGTTAGTCACCAGGTCGGTTGTGTGAGAAAAAATGTGAACCTGCCGAATGGTTCACGTGACCAGTAGAACTCTGCCACTGAGATAGTCGCCTGCTAAAAATTAACACATTTTGTGGTTTTCTCAAGCAGTGCTTGCTTTGCCCGGGCTGCTTCGGCAAAAGTGCTGTGACACTTTAAAAAATTTGCTAAATCCAGGCAGACTGTCAAAACGGCGACCCATAGATGAGATTTCATTCTCGGTTCAATTAGATAGAAGGGGTAGAAATACTCGGCTGGTCAGCCTAAAGCACAAAGCAAATCCATGTGACAAAAAGCAACAGTTAAACGTGTACTTGATGTGGGAAATTGTGGTGGGGTAGATGCGGTTGGACGGAGCTGTGGAAAAATATGCGCTCCCGAAGAGAAGGTAATATGTCGGCCATTGAAAAGGTGTATCCTCCAAAGATTATTCAAACAAACAAGCCCAGTATTATTCAATAACATGACTGGGCGTTGCTGTTTTGCGGGTACTGAGGTAATTAACATATTTCAGATGCCTTCTGAAGTTACTAACTGAAAAGCCGGCGACTTCTAAAGTTATAACTAACAGCGAGGAACAAATTAGGAAGGTAGGGAAATTTTTCCTGCACTCTACCGAAAGATTCACTGTCCACCTTTTTTATGTCACCAGGATATCTTTTGGGTGCAGCTTATTGTGATGTTTGTAGAACCGTGGGGTTTCAAACGTCTTTTGCTCACCCATTATTACTTGGGTGCCAGTCGAAAGTTAGCTGCGACTCACTGAAAACGCCTTTGTGAAAAGGTGCACTTTTTTATAAGTTCAGCAGACACTGCGAACTCAGACACTGTTGTGTCTCTGTATTACCTCCGCAGAAACACTGTAGGCCATAGAAGAAATGGCCTCATATTTGCTGTACTATAAACCTTGTGCCATCCCAACTCATGGTTGGGTACAACGAAACTTATTGGAAAGACATCCAATCGGTTAATAACGGAGATTTGCGGAAGGCTGCTGATTTTAACTTTACTGAACAACGGAAAATTGAACTTCTTTTAGTTGTTATCAGGGCAGGGGTTACATTAGAACGGTGAAGATTTGATCGACCCGCCATTAGACGGACTGCATATAGGATAATTAGGCGACGCCATTCACAAGCTGACTGTAAGTAAACTGCGTTTAAATGATTGGAATAAACGGACTTATTTCCTACCTCACTTTGACAACTTTTCATTCCCAAGTACTGAAGTGCTATAGAATTATTCAACTAGGTATATTAATGAATACTCGCAGGTTCCACGTAAAGAGCATACGCGCAATCCTGTTAACCTCGTGTTTGAAAACACATGGGAACCCAGTAGATTTAACAAAAAATGTAAAAGATGGTTTTGTGTGACGCAAAAGTCGTTCACCTTTTAGGTAAGATAGAATTCGTTGGTTCCACATTTTGTTGCACTAAACAAACGTTAAATGAGACCCAAATTCATGTATATTCACGCCATAAGGTTAATCGGAGGAGGAAGATATTTGCATAAGTTAACTTTACCTGGCGCGTACGTGCAGAGTCTCTTATGCGTGGTTAGCTGTGCGGAAATCGTTCATTCAAAGTACTTCATTAAACAAAAGGGAGCTTCATCCCAAAGTAGTTCTTGTGTCTTTGGTGCAGTTTCAAATTACCAAGTGAGACACAGATTGTTTTTAAACTGAGAACTCATCATTCATACAGTGTCAAAATGGTTGCCGCCTTAAGCAAAAGCCCGATAGTTATACTGTTATTTTTTCACGCGAATGCTGTATTCTGTTGATGTGCCCTGAAATAAAGCTGCTGAGTGTAGCTGTAAAGGATATATAGGGAAGATGACTAGTTTTACCAAAGAATTGCGTGTTACAACTTTCTCTTCCTGCTAATACAATAAGCGTGGCAGATTTTATGCTCGAACAAATGACAGATGCTTATGATCTACGAAATATTATGAGGAGGGCTATGAAGCAGACCCGTTTTTCAGTATATCAACTTTTGTGCTGGAAATGAACTGTGCTTTTATTATCATGGAGCACGACGTTTTATTTCCTTATATACGAGTCTTCAGTTTACTCAAACTAAGTATATCACTCTCCAACACAATGTTTTACCGGCTAATTTCATAAATAACGTTGCTAGTAATGCATTCCGTTCTTCTGAATTCCCAAGTAACATTTAGAAGAGGTAATAAGCATGGAATACAGAAATCAATTATTGCTTATCTGAATGCGGTTCATGCAGAGTAAGATCGCCTTAAGTCTCTACAACACAATTATTGAAGTGTATACCGAACTTCTATTTTATTGCGGCTCATTTATTTTTCTTGTTGCGCAGTATTCCCAGTTGCAGCAGAAAGCTCCGTGTGTATATTATAATGGTTGAGCGAGATCATATGACTTGATCAAAAAATACGTCGTCTAGTCCGTTTACTGTTGCCAAACTCCAACTTATACTCCTCATATACCACATGGTATTCGAATAACATGAGCTTTACAGGACATGTACTGCACTTAAAATGATATCCTGCTACTTGCATGTGGCAACCGTGAAGCAGCTCACTATGCAGTCGTCGTTGGCTTTACAAAATTCCCATAGTCAAAGACGCCTTTATCGGTTTATTCCGTTCCTAACTGCTCAAATATCTTTTATTCCAAAGAAATCTTCCCAACAACTTCAGGAAAAGCGAATAATTCATTAACGGGTAGATGAAACCGTACTGTCTACTTGTACATTGGTATCAGCTTTTTGAAACTGTTCTCATTAACAAACTTTAGTTCTCCATGGTCATTTGCGTTTCCTGAGGTAGATCTAAAAATAGAGCTTTACTTAGTGTAACAGTTTAGCAATTTCTGAAGTTTAAACATAAATGAATATTTTGTAAACAAAAATGCGCTCACAATGAAGGCTTTATAGTGAGGCTAAGGTTAGATTGTTTATTCTTTAAAACAAAGTTCGATATTTTATGGGTGATAACCATTTACACACGGGACGTTTGTCCAGTGTGGTACCTTTTCAAATGACAAAATTCATATCAAGTATTTCAGTACAAGTAACACTTCCGTAGTTCATTTTATTACCAAACGATTTATCCCTCCTGACGTGCCTTCGGAGTATAAACCTTTTTTTACCGCTTATCCTATTATAGTTGTAATAATAGCTCTCTCGCAAGTGGGAGAATTCGCATGATTTTGGAACCACAAGAGCAGGTATGAATAAGTCTTTAGGGCGGCATCGCACCACCTTGTGCTAACCTTCGCACTACCTACGCGCGCTGTTTTTGTTTGCTCAGGCGTAGTCCATCAGAGCTTTGCATGAAAGCGTTTCATGTGTTTCAGCCGCGCTACACGTCACTGGCCGTTGTGACTGTCAGAACGTGAACGCGTTTAGGCCCCACATCTCAACAACGAATACGGTTGCCACGTGGTCAGTTCAGGATAAGTCTCGTTGATTCAAGTTTTACCGGTGAAAGTTACCCGCGTGGAGCTTACAAGGTTGGGGCTAAAATCCCGTACTTACCATAAATTTCCGACGGTTTGCAAAGCGTACGCTTCGGGGTCATCCTCCGCACATCGAAAGTGAATTGACACAAACTTATTGGATGACGGAAGTAAAGGACACTGTTTGGTGAGCATTTTACTTCAATGTGTTGGTTTGAATGCTCCAAAACACACCTAAACACAGTAGTACCGGTCTTTTTCTTATCAGCGCAAAATGGACAGAGTAAGGACATTTATTCGGAATTCATAACTTAGGTGATAAGACTGCACAAGAGGGATTTGTTTTGAGAAAGTTTATGGAATTTAACGAGGCTTCACGTATTTCACAATATTGGCACAAACCGCTCGGGAACCTCTGTGAAGCTGCTCAAAAATCACTCAAAAACGGAATGAAAACCAATGGGTGTGATAGCTCGAACCAGCCAAAACTAGCCGGAAGCCGATCGGATGCGGAGCGGTTTTGGTGCAATTTCCTACAAGAAGTGTCATGTCCTAAAGTAGAGAAAAGGGGTAGGAATTAATGGTGACACCCGAGGGAATGTGGATTTGGCTATTCGTAGTCCAGGAAAAATTCGTCCTAGCATTCATCTCGCTGTGGTCTGAGCCTAAAGATGCTATTTTCTGCTACTGCGGAGGTTGATAGTTTAATCAAAGTGTTTGTTTAGCAGTGGAAGAAGAAACGAGCCCACACGCCTCTGATGGCCCTGGGATTCATCAGTTTCTGTATGTGCCCCTTGAGCACCGGGTTGGTACTTATAAGTAGCCGCGGCCCGTCAATTTCTGACAATCCGGTGAACTGCTCTGACTACTCTTACAGGTCCTCTTCTAGGCGGAGCCAGTTTAGAACGAACTAGTGGAGCCCTTTTGGGTGTTCTGCGCACGTCCTGCCCAGCTGCCCAGCAACAATCTTGGTGAACTCTCTTTAGGCGGATTTTAACAGCTTCTTGACCTCAACCAATTTTTGCAAGCAGGCTTGAAAGAAGCTTTTCAGTTAAAGTCGCTCACGCTTTTTGTCAGCTGGCAGTATTGTTTCAGCATTACGAGACCTGACAGACCGGAGCCGCTGAAATATCTATTCATTACTCTTGACTGCAGCAGCAAGGCATTGCTTGTAAGGCTTGAAAGTTCCGTTCATCCAGACGTCGTGGTCTCTTGTGAGCTCAGCAGTCTTGGCTTCCCCGGGGTGACTCTTTGTAGAAGTGCCGAGTCTGTCCTGCTCTCCCGACCTGGAGCAGCTGTCTGCACTTTGATCTGTCTAAAGAAATATCCCATGTTTCGGTGCAATCGCCTATTTTTATCAGGTCCTACCATAGCCAGTTCGAAGACGGTTCTGCTACCATCTTGAGATCAACAGCCAGCGGGGAACCAGGACACCTCAGGGTGCCCATTAGGTCATTTATACAACTCAGGAAAAACAGGGGACGTAACACCGACCCCTGCGGCACCCCACTGCATGCTCTCGCTGCTCCGGACATTGCGTGCTCAACCCGAATCTGAAACGTTCTACCAGCGGGGTATGCTGTCATCAGGTCCAGCGCCTCTTGTGCGTTTCTCACTCCCTGAATTTTTTGCGTCAGCAACCTGAGGTTTACCGGGTGGAAGGCCTTCTGGAAATCCGGGTGACACACTTCAACCCGTTCACCCCTGTCCAGTCTGCCCGGCACTCGGCCGGAAAATGCTGTGAGGTTCCTTATATAGGCTGCCTTACGGCAGTAATCCTGTGGCGTTCATCGTGCCCCGGTAAACTATCCCCAACGATCCCCCTCGTAACTTAGTTACTACTGGAAGAAGGCCAAGGAGCCTGTGATAGAATGCAGCCTCCCCATTTTCTTCCTTGTGGATCGGCACCACTTCGGCTTCTAGATAATTAGGGGTTAGAGTGGCCGGGGCTGATGACTTGCCGAACAAATGTGGTAGCGCACCGAAGATTGCTTGAAAGCGGACGTAGGATGGTGCGTTGAATCCCATGTGCCCCAGCGGCCTTGATTTGCTTCAACCGATTGACTGCTTGTTCTATTTCCACCGGTTCTACGACGACTGCCTCCTTCGAAGGGACTCCATAGAAATCGCTCGGTGGCGGGGGGTTTCCGGAGTCCACGGTGCGCACTAGCTCAGACAGCTTCCCGATGACATCAGCTTTTGTTTCGACGTTGCTTTCATGTCTACTCCCCTCATCCAAAAGGCTTCCTTCTGCCAGGCACTGCGGAGTCCTGGACTAAACAAAATTTTGACAAACCTAAGGGCATTTTTCGACCATTTTGTACTAATCTTATCTCTTGCCTCTCTCAGGGGTCGAACAGCAAAGGTCTTCTGACTATCTATTCCCTCTTTCTACAATCGAGAGGACCCAGGTAGAAATAGCTTCGAAGTCTTGAAGTAATACACGGACTTGAGGCTTTGAGCCCAGTGGTCCCGGTTCTCGAGGAGATCTGTGATCGTCCGTCGGATTCACTGAGCTAAAACGGGAGCAAATGGAAGCGGGGGGGGGGCGGGGCAGCAACTAAAACAAAATATGCATAACATCAAGCAGTGTTTCTCTATGGACAGTACCTTAAGAGGAATTGGGGTGTGACATTCATTAGCATAGAATGGAATGGAAATGCAATAAAAGACATCTATTTCATTTTTGTTCTTCTTTCTTTGTTCTTTGTAAACAAGCAATCACTGAGAGACAAAAGCAGAAGTCTACCTTTTTTTCAGAGATCCTTTTGTTCTGCGAGAGAACAATATCCTCCGAAAGAGCCTTCCACAGAGCAATAAACCGTTATCTAAAAACGGCAATTCGTAGAAAGTACGTGGTTTCGGCTTTAAAACCTTTCTCATGACCACAGGGAGAAGAGAATGGACGGACGGTGAAAGAGCAATCGCTTTGGCCTGATCCAAAGACGTGAAACATCAAAAGCAGACTACCTCTTACGCCTCTAAGATCGAGGGGATAGAGAATGAAGATTGAGGGGCGGAAGGGGTAAGGTAGGTGGGACAGACCCCATGCTGCTTTGGTGGAGGCCCTTCGAACCCTTTCTAAGACCTCACTATCTCGGACAAGACCAGAATGCATAACTGACCACAGTACTCCAGCAGGTGACGGATATACTTGCCCAAAACTGTGAGGAAATCATTTCTAGAGACGCGGGAAGGACCTTCTAGCCATACTTAGGGCTCGAAAGGCAGACTTTCTTGCAAGTTGGTGATGATGAGAGAAGGACAAGTTACAATCTAACTAGAAACCGAGCACCTTGCGTCGGTCAACCCCAGGCAGTGTGGTTGCTCCGTTGATGGAAAAAGTGTGACGAGTCTCTCTGCCGAAAGACATGCTCACGCATTTGTCATCATTAACTGGGATGTTCCAATCCTTGGACCGGCATTTCAATTCATCAACTTCCCAGCGGCAGAGTACCCAACGTGGTTGGCCAACAATGGGCTAACGATGGGCTAAAATGACTCCTGACATGTGTCCAGAAGACTTTCACAGGAGCTCATGAAATTTCATATGGAATATAATTATAAGAGTATCACACTGTTCATCTGGGTTACAAAAACAACATATTTTGTTTCACTGATTGCTCTCGTGACCAGGCCGTGCCGTTTCAGTTTCGTTTATTCAATGCTAATGGGGTGCTGTTCTTTTTTCCATGGCAAGAAATTATTCATCACTCATGGGGATGACCAATGCACATGATTACAGTTCAGTTAAATCGTGATTTACTGTTGTCTCTCCGTATATATAATTCCATATATATATATATATATATATATATATATATATATATATATACGTGTATATGTATATATATATACACGTGCCGTTGCATGTGTACATGCGGATATATATATCCCTGGACTTTGAGGTTGTCTTCTTGCGATTTTGGTTTCTGTGAAATTAGTGCGATAGGGAACACAAGTCGCTCTGTAAAGTGGGTCCTTTACCTTCACATTCTAACGATTGGAACATATCGTTTTGTCTGAAGTGGCAAAATGGAAGGGGTACCGGAGGCCCTAGAAGACCCGCATGGCAAAGAAATGTCTAATTTGTGAAGAAGCTACATTGTGGAAGCACCGACGTTCAAGTCCTGCTTTGCAGTCGACGAGTATGCTAAGAAAAACCGGTTGGTGGTAAGTACTTACATTTTATTGCATACAAGTTGCAGTTCCTGCCTATGTTAAAACTGTTGAAGTGTCAAAAAAGTTGAAGGCAGCAGCAGATTTGGGGTCTGTGGACTTTTGAAGTTGGGATCTAACCACTACCGGCACATCAAAGCCGATCAAAGATAAAGGTCAGTGTTTGTGAATTTAGCTAATTTTTAAGCCCACCTAGAAATCCAACTTGGAAGAACCGTGTGCGACGGAATCAACGTGGATTCGCTTTTGCCGTCCTTGCGCGATGTTTTTATAACCTCCATGTTAACTTTGAGGCATCGTCGTGACGTGATGCACTCTTTGAGTAACCACTTAGCAGATATCACATGGGACCCAAGGAAAATATCTCATACTCCTCGGCGGTTCAACTGTCGGATGGCTCATACTTGCCCGTTGGATCTCGGGATGGTTTCATTCGTTGCGTAAATGGCACATCAAGAGTCCTGGACTCCATCGACTCTCAGCCCAATGTAGACGTTTTACCGTTATATCGGTCTTCGAACCTGCCGTTTTGGCCGATTTTAGCAAGCGTAACTCGGTCAGCCTGCCTACAGTAAATAACGGTCGGAATATACGGTGGTTCAACAAAGCTGTTTTCTCTCGACCTGCGTTTACAGCAAACGGTGAACGAATTGGTGTATATCCACCACACTGGCATACAGTGCGGTATTTTGACCTTAGCCTGTCGAATGACGGAAATTATTTTTGATACACCTGCAAGGGCATATAATTGACATTTTGAAAGTCCCGCACGATATTTCAGCCGCGATAAATGCATCCAACGTGGATTCTATATTAAAGGGAGAATGGCGTTCCCTCTCAAAAATTCTAGAGGTAGAATAGACACTGATTTTCGGGAGAAAAAGTGTCGATCTCACCACATAGGTTGCAGTCCTTTCGTAAGTCCTCCCATTGACCTGGTGAAAACATTTCCCTTGGAGTATATGCACTTTATGTTTGGGAGTAAATCGGAGGTTCCTTAAGATCGAGCTAAGAGGTGGGCATGCACAGCGTTACCGTTTGAGTGTGTTACCGTTTGAGTGTGAATGAACTGGGCGACGGAATAGTGCAAACTCACGCATCCATTTAACGTGATTTTCAGCGTCTTTGCCGTAACGCGCCTGATGCGGATCATTGGAAGACAACCGAATATCGTCATTTCCTTTTGTATTTAGGTCCACTTTGTTTGCGCGACTTATTACCGAAGTGACCTTTGTGATCCCTTTCTGCTTTTATTTACATCCCTGCCTATTTTCCCGTCCTGAGCTACACACACCGTATGGCAGTTTTGTACATCAATTTTGCTGATTCGTGCAACAAATGCCCCATCTATGTGGCGCAGAAGGAGTTGTGTACAACATCCATTGCCTAACGCATCTGGCGGATGACTTGGATGACTTGTCTAACGCGGGATGTTGGACAATTTCCCCAGTTTCCAACATGAATCTCACTTGGGAAAAATGAAGTCTTATATCAATGGGCCCGCAAAACCAGCTGATCAGTTGTACCAGAGAATTCACGAAGTAGGCAACGTATGCCGCAAAAGGGAACTTAAAATAGCTCTGGATGACACTTTAATTCCCATTATCCGTTTGTACTATAGGCTATCAACCGGTGTTCGCAGTGGTGCTTTTTACTCCTCCGCTCAATCAGACAAAATTACCTGCAACAGCAAACTCCCCGCAAAGATTGCGGAAATAATGACCGATGAAGTGCGTTTTCAGTATTGCAACGCCATAGGAAATTTCCTCACACTCGGTTTGACATCGAGCCATTTGTGCATATTTACTGTGGATGGCTTAATGCAGGACAAACCAGATGCACCCATTCACACCATCACTTGTAAATGTTTATCGCTTCCATCCATAATTCTTAGTCTTCATCTTGCCACGTACTTTACTCTTGTTCATGCAGCCTTTTCCTCCACATTCCGTAATCTGTCTACGCATCTCAATCACATGGAAGTTCTTTTTTTGTATACGGATAATGTCGTATCATTCTCAGAAGAAAATCTAAGATGTCGTGAGATGAAACAACCTCAAGGAAACCTGCAAGCTTATCTGCTACTGGCCAAAGATAGATGAAGCCCATGGAGACCTGCGTGTGCACTGACCTAGGGCCTAGGTAGGTTAGGGCGAATCAGCACCCCTATTAACTCCTTGGATATTGACCGTTCCATGGAAGGATTTGGTGGGCGGTGTAACGTACATGAGTGGAAATCCTCCCCAGCCGTTCTTATATACTTGTATTGTTGAGACTATGCTCTGCATTTTATTGACCCCGGAACAAGTACAACATGCATCAATCACTACACTTCAACATTTGTTTATATTTTGCTCACTTGAAGTGGCATAATTTTGACTCAGACTTGGACTGCCGTGAAGGTGGTACCTGACATTGGCCTTTGTTGAACTCTGGTCCTCGTTGTTAGGCCTTGTGGCCGTACAGTTGAGGTTTTTACGTAATCATGCGCGTATAAATTTGTGATCCAGCACCTTGGAAACTATGAATCAATCTTGTTATGGTTTTTGGATTTGTTTTGAATTGGCTACGCGTTGCTCACAGTCAGAATAACCGTTACTGTGACCAAAGATATCGGATGCGTGGTTGGGTTGGATGATATTGCTGTGGAGCTGAAAACTGTATGAGAGTGAGCAATGAAGGCCTCGGCTGCTCGGCTGGGTAAAGTAATTGAGGATGCGCCATGGTGCCTGAGAGCAAGTGGCTTTGGAGCGGTATCCCTTAGATGGTGCACGTACTGAATGAAAAATGCCTTATTCGTCCGTACCAGAAAAAGTACAGAGGGATGGACTTCATTTCTGATGGGGCTTATTCTTATAGTCGCATTTTTACGGATAATCCCGGATTGTTCTGCACCATATGCTGGACATGTGGCTTTATATCTAGCGAAGAGATGTGCCCATTCATTTAGGAGGTGCCTAATGGGCCGAGGTAGGGGCCGCTTACCGATCTGTGGAAGAAGAATTCTGGGAAAAAGCAGCCTACTAGCTGAGGAGGGCGATTCTCTGAGCTTCTCCGCCATCTCATCAACAGTGTTACTTGGGTTAGCTGAATTCGGCTAGGGGCGAAGGAACTCATTATCGTGGTTAAATTTGGCCTCCTTGAAGATCCTAAAATATCGAATTCTAAGGGGAGAGGAAGCCAATCCACAAGGTAATCGAACCCGATGGGAATGCCATCACTCTCACCGAGAGGTGGCAAGTAGAGCTTCTTCTTGGCTGTGAACCATCGGTAGTGATGGCCGCATCTAGTATGGACAGGGCAAGTCCTGTACGATATCTGGTCGGACATTAGAGTTTCGTGCCCCTGAGTTTTTTGGAGCGTTAGCACAAAAGCAACCTTTTTTAGACAAGCAAATAGTCAACTCGAGCGTGTCACGCCGGAATGAGCGATCAACAGTCAATGAATCGTCGGATGACCCATGACATGACCTTTTTGCTAAACAAGCATTCAACTGCAGTCTGACGCAAATTGGGTCAACGGATCAATAGTCAATGTGGAAAAAAGTGTCTATCCAACTAGTCGGCCGCACAGGGCTTGAATCTAGCTGGACGCTAGAGATCAGGAGTATTCGATTTTTGCTCTTTATACAGGACAGTAATTTCTGCAAAGAGCACATTTTTGGCTAGCCGCTTTTTGCCTTCCGACTTTCCGTAGCGGACTGGAGTGATCAAAACCTCAAGCTGAGATTGACAGCGCGGATTTTACGACAGTCTTATGGTATTAGACTTATAGAGTACGAGATCAAGGAGGGGTTTGCGGAGGGTGACATCGGTGGCAACAGCCCTTAGCCAGTCGATATTGGGCCAATTGAAATCACCAGTGACTAGAAGATGGGTGAAGTTTGGGTAGCTTTCCAGGGATTCTAGCTGGACTATGAGACCTAGGCTACTGGTCGAATTTCATGCTGTGGGGCGGCAGAGTTCAACAAGCAGTAAGGTGTCTGTTCTAGAGAGTGTGAAGACAAACCACAGACCATCAACACGTGAAAAGGTAAGAGTTGTTATTATAGTCGGAGGAAGGACAAGGTATTCGTAGCATACGATGACCCCACCAGCACGACTTCTGCTGGAGTCTTATCTGACGATGAATTATGCGGGAATGCATATTTTGGCATCAAATACGTCATGGGTGAGCAGGATTTCTGTGAGCGCTATGATCTGAGGCTCCTTATTTACTGCAAGCTGCCGAAGCTCCGGAATTTTATTCAAAGGATTCAGGCAACTACTTTAAATACACTTGAGCACATGCTGAAGAGTTTTTGCGGAATCGCCAGAGATAACTGATTTTGGGCTTTGAGGCGGGGGAAAGAAAAGGAGTTGGGGGCTTAGAGGAGGCCCTTAAGAAGTCGGGAGCCGAGGATGTTGGGGGGCTGAGGGTAAGCAAACTGTTTAGAGAGAGGTGTGTAGTAAGTTCTATTATCTAGTAACCCGAGGGGTATTATACCAGGCGGACGGTCTATATCCCTATGTTTCCGAAAAGAATAGGCTGCCTTTGTGGTTCGCTCTTGTGTGCACAGCTGGACTTACTGCTCCGAGTCTTCGTGTTCGTGATCCTGTTTGCATGACCACACCGGATATCTTTCCCGGTACGTCAACCTCCTCATTGCAGCTTTCAGGCAAAGTAGGTTGCCGGTTTGTATCTGGGCTCCAGGATGGGTGAGTCCCATCTGTTGATACGGCTTGACTAGCAACTCTGGGGTCTGGGACGCTTTTCATAGGCCTCAGGGGTTTAGTAGATCTGGGTCTACTCCCCGGGGTACTTTCCGCTACTAGAGATGGAGTGGGTGGGGAAACAATGCATAATGGGCCGGGGGCCCGATTCTCAAGTCGAGTTACCTGGACTGCAGGCGGGGCTCTGAGCTAGGGGTCGTCTTTTGGTGGGGTTTCTGGCTCAGCCGTTTCGCTGTGGAGCCTCGGGTAAAGTGGCTTGTCGAGGGATACTACCTTGAGCCCTTTCATTTCCCCATTGCAATTTGCGGCTGAGGAAAAAATTTGTTCGGCTGCTCCTGTGGAGCCCACTTTAATTGAAATGTCGTGTACCCGGTTGGCGCTTTTCGTTACCTACCAAATGGACCGACTGTTAAATGGGAGAGGTAGCTTCGGGTGGATAAACACCTAGGCAGAAGTGTCATGAGGGTGATCAGAGTTGAGAAAGCAAGCCCAAAGGATGGCTCGCTTGGAGCATCTCTCGGTGTCTTGCATAACCTTGAGGACATCAAGAATTTGTTGCTCGGATGCTCTACACACCTGATCGGCTTCATGGGATACCGGGAGGAGTCTGATGTCCAAGCTCCTCAGGCAAGGTATCTCATCCTTGAGGGTGCGCACAGCAGCTTTTAGTTAGATTACCTCTGCAGCCTGACTTCGGACTTCACGTTTTAGTGCATCGGCTGACAGCGCCTTATGGAGGACCGTCTCGTCCGTATTTAGAAATGACACAGTGGTCACTGAGGGGAAATCACCTTGCCTCATGGGGAAAGTGGCCTCATCTGAGGGAGAGGTTACATCAATGGTGGGGGAAACTGACATCATTCAGGACCAAGTCAGTACGGATGCGGATGAGCTTATGCGTGGGAGGGGGACGATCTGTGTGTTCTTAAACCCTGACGTTTCAAAAACTGCCGGACTCAGCGAAGGAAGCACAAAGGCACCGCTGGTGCAATGCAGTCAGTTCAGTACTAGCTGTAAGGAACAACTACTGAAAATGCCTCCAAATGTCCTAATGCTTTGGGAATTCGACTATAGTTGAAATTGCTTCGAGAAGCACGTCCATTTGCCACACTTTTACACGATTGTTCATCCATGTCAGACACTTGAACTTGGCCTTGGACCGTTTCTGACTGTCGTGTTTGAGCCACGGGGCTTTCAATCTTCGGGTTTCACTGTGGAGTCTATTTGGCCGCATACTTGGGGTTCGTACACATTTGTGTCCTTTTTGAATTTCAGTTTAGTACCGTGGAAACTACGAATCAATCTTGTTGTGGTTTTGGGATTATTTGAAGCGGCTACGCATTGCTCGATTTTTGAAAATTGGCTTACGATACTCAAGTGTAACCTGGACAAGAAAAATCATTGAAAACGCATAGACGAGTAAGCAAGGACCTTAGGAGACAACAGGAAACAACTCGGCAGGTCTCTAAGGATGGTTTGGGTGTTATTGATTCTCTGAATAATGCTGTCTCCTAGTTCCTTCGGTTCCATGTCATATATTTCTAATTGCGATGAGTTTGTTAGCACTAGTAGTCATAGAATGAGAGTGGTGGAATTAGTGGTGGGCTGACCAACTCTCACCTGAGTTTCGACACAGAATACCCTATACTGCTGCCGGCTCGACAACGTGCGGTAGGGCTAATGATCCAACACGTCCACGCCGTGGAGGGACATGCCGGGGAAAGTCACGTGACGAGCGTCATCCGAAAGCGTCTTTGGTCGCTGAGAAGAAGAACGACTGCAAAACGCGTGATCCGAGGTTATATGCAAAGTAGGAGAAGCAATGCCAATTCGGGCAAGCAACTCAGGGCCCAACTACCAGAATGCAGGTGGCTGGTGGCCGTTCAGCGACACCGGGTTTGATTATTTCGGGCCCTTGTGGACGAAGTGCGAGAAGAGTTTGGAAAAACGATATGAGTGTAACATTACGTGCATGAAGTCACGCGCGGTACACCTAGAAGTCACACATTCGATGACGACCGATTCTCTCCTACGGGTTTTGCAGAGATTTATCAACCGAAGTGGCGTACTGGCCGATATATACTCAGCTAATGGGTCGGACCCTGTGGGGGCCCACCCAGATCTGCAGCGTTGGCACAAGAACATAAACAGAGACGAACTGTAGGATCGAACCGTGGCCTACTGCATACGATGGCATTTCAAACCCCTCAGGCCAGTCGCCGCGGCGGAGTATGGGAAGGCATGATCGAGTCCGCCAGGCGGATATTGCTGTCGATCATGGAGCAACAGCAGCCCGGCGTCCAGATGCTAAACACCGTCATAAATGAGGTAGAGAGAATCTCGAACAACCGCCCCCCTGGTCTCGGTAATGAACGGCGACCCCACCCATCTGGCTCTCACTTCGAACGACTCATTGACGTTAAGGTCGAATGGGGGTTTCCAAGGGCCGGTAAACCTTCGTGGGAGCTACCTCCGCGGATGGAAGCAGGCGAACCATCTTGCCAAAGTTTTCTGGAGGCTCAGGATGCAGGACTACCTACCGGCTCCGCAGACTCGACAGAAGTGGCTGATCAAAACAAGACCAATCAAGGTTAAGGATGTGGTGATGATCGCAGACGAACACGCTCATTTCAGCACGTGGTCCTTGGGAGTAGGTATGGAAACCATCGAAAGCACTGACGGAATGAT
Organism: Fasciola hepatica; assembly: GCA_948099385.1. NCBI lineage: Eukaryota > Metazoa > Platyhelminthes > Trematoda > Plagiorchiida > Fasciolidae > Fasciola > Fasciola hepatica. The sequence continues at coordinate 50,718,416 of CANUEZ040000043.1, forward strand.
AAGAACGGTGAAGGTGAAGACAGCTAATGGAGAGCTCATTCGTGATATACGCAGTATTAGTCCACTCGAGAGTGAAGGCGGAGAAGCTGATAACGCTGAAGCCAAGTTGACTATTTTGCATTCGTCTTCGAGGTGGGTAAAGAAACCCCATACATGGGAGCATTCACGACATACTGACGTATTGAACCATCATACACCGCGATTCACACACACATACATTGTACTCGTTGTGCCACATGGTCTCCGTCAAACACGTTACAGTGCTCACAGTCTCTCGTTGAGCTTACAGAAAGTTTCTTTTTGATATGTGGTGGTACATGCAATTCCGTTGTACATCCAGACACATACAAACATAACTGATGCCAGCTATACCTCGTAACCCCTATCAAACATGTGACAGTGTTCGCCGTTCGTTTTTTGTTGACGTTACAGAATGTCCTTTGCATACGTGGCAGCAGCGGCGATTACAACATACACACACACACACACTCACTCAAGCACGTACAGCCAGCGCAGGGCGGACTTCCAAGGACAGCATCAACGTTTCCCCTTCACGGCTGCAATCGGTCAGTTGTTCTCGAGGAAGATGTAGAATAGCCTGGCTTCGTTGTGGCCAGCGGATTAGGTGCGACCATGAGTAGAACGTTGACGACAAGCATTAGGCATGCACACCAACAGCGGGGCCTAGATAGGTAGGAAGAATCAGTACCTTCATACCAAACCTTTGACTCTGCTAAGGATTCGGGAGGATTTTGGTGGGCGGTGTAACTGCCGGTAGTGGAAAATCCCCCTTAAACCTTCGCAGTTCCATGTTTTTCTTAACATCACTCACTTGCCTACACTGTTGACGTGTCTTTACGCACTGTTTGTTTTTATGGACCAATTGTTGTTTGTTCGCGCCCAGAGCACTACTTTGTCATATCCTTGTTCCGGACCTGCGTGATGCACGTGCTCCTTACTCGCACGCCGCAATTCGGTTTCTCGTTTCTTGAGTCCTTGTGATCTCATTATTGAGGTTTGTATCTTTTTGGTGTCATCGTTCATTCAGTAATCTAGTATTGTAGAATATCACGGATGACCTCCTATCGATTTCGGGATTCCTTGTGAATTTGGCTACACATAGCTCAAAAGTGTGTTACAACCTCGAAGCACTTCGTCGATGAGTCGCTGGAACGTCTGAGCAGCGTTTCCCAATCCAAAAGTTATGTGTATGAACTCGAACAGGCCAAAAGGCGTGGTTATGGCTGTCTTGAGAATGTCTTCTTCGGCCACGGGGATTTGGGGATATGACTTCACGAGGTCAACCTTGGAAAAATTGTCTTCCCAGAGAGATTCTGTGCGAAATCATGAATGTGGTGGTGTGTGGTTCCTGTCAGGGGCGGTGACGTTGTTGAGAGAACGGTGGTCTCCACAGGGTTTCCAATCACCAGATGACTTTGGAACCATGTGCAAAGGCGAGGCCCATGGGATTGAAGATGGTCGAATGGTGCCAGGACTAACAATGTGCTCCAATTCAGGGCTTGCAATACGGAGTTTGTCGGCCCCGAGTAGGCGTGGTTGGAATTGGATCAGTTGGCCTTTTATGGTGATGTGGTGAAGCACAGCATGAGAGACTGGGTAGGTGAACTGACAGGGTTTGTTGAAAGATGGGAAATCCCTCAGAATGTCAGCAAACGGCGATTGCGGGATTGCGAGCCGAATACACAGGGAGTTGGTGCATTTGCCAATGCCGACTGCACAAAGCTTGGTTGTGGTGTCTACCGGCTTGCGATTTTTGAGGTCCACAGTTGGGCCAAAATGTGATAGGAAACCCGGGCTGATAATGGGAGTCTGAACATCTGCCTGGATGAAAACCCATTGAAAAGATCGGCGGAGGCGTAAATCAAGAGTAATAGACCGTTGGCCGAATGTCGCAATAGTTGTTGTATTTGCTGCTAGCAGTGTGAAATGAGATGGTTTGAGGCGATGATTTTTGGATAGGGGGATTAAACTGATCTCGGCGCCGGTATCGATGAGGAATCGAGGGACACTAGATCGGTCAGCGATATAGAATAGGCGACTTTCATGTGGAGAGCTAGCCCTAGTCGTCGCCGTTACTAGCTGGCCTGCTCGTTTGACTGTGAGGTGGAAGTGCGGAACGAACATATGGGATCACAGCGGCGTGCCTGGGAGCCGAATGTGTGGTTGTACCAGCACGAGGTTTGTAGCCGGCGATTTCTGGACCACGATCCAGGTCGACGAGGTGTTTCGGCGGACACAGGTCGATGGGTAGTTAATGCGTTGCACATTGCACCGACCTGATTGCACAACATGCGAACAGTTTTTTTCAGGTCCCATTTGTCCCTGTCGATATGAGAGTGATGACATGGGGAATGAGGACTGCGAGAACCGTCGCTACTGCGATCTGGGGCAGGTAATGGGAATGCCATAGGGGATTCGTGTTCCGGAGTGGTTTCGGCGGGTGACGTTATGTGAACACAGGGTGCACCAGGCGCATAGCATTTCATTATTCTATCGGCGTGTTGGGCAACTTTGTCAAGGGGAGTAGTGGGCTCCAGCATTGACAAGACCTGCCGCATCGAGGGGGGTAGTTTATCGATTCACGTCTCCCGGAAAATGACGTCGTCCATTTGACGTCCAGCCAGCGGCGACCGCGTGTGGCGCATAAGCTGGGACGGAGTTTGGTCTCCGAGCTCCACCGACGTGAACAGCTCACGGAGCAATTTCACGGCTGACTTTCCGGTACGCTGAATGACCGCCTCCTTAAGCATCGCGTAAGGAGCTTCTTATAGAATGGAATAGGGGGAATCATCCACGTCAACGGCGATGTCAAAGGAAAGCTTTTGGACAAGGTGAGAGTACTTCACACGCTGGCTGTTTATACCTCAAGTGGTAAATACGGCTTCTATTTGTCAAAACCACACACGAGTGTTGGTCGGGGCAAAAAATGGGCAGTTTGAGAGCGACTGCGCGGTTGTCAATAGATTCAGTGTCAGAAATGGTGAATCGTGTGGAATTTGGACTAAATGAATTGAAGCTAGTATCAGAGGATGGAAGAGCAATCTGGGCTCACCAATTTAGTAGCGTGCTACTTTGTCTATGTGATACACTAAATTAATGTCAACAATATCCAAGACGACACTAGCAAACTAAGATGGGCGGAGGAGCGTGGTGTGATAAAAAGGCCAAAGGTGGTATGTACACTAGGAATTAAAATGAAACAAAAGGTGTGACGCAAACTCACAGTTGTTTGCTGTTCTCGTGACCAGGAAATGGGCGCCAAAGAGCCAATATCCGCCAATATCTTCAGTTCAGTTCGGTCTGACGGCCGTTCGTCGAACATAACACGATGGTATTGAGAGAAGTACCGAGTGACGCCGTGGAAGCTTCTAAAATGTTTTCTTTCTCACAGTTAGTTCTGACCGATACAGTTCCAAGACATTCCAAATCAGAAGATGAGAGTGTGCCAGAATGAAGGGTTTATTAACTGCCCTTTTGTATTGCGCGGAGGTTGTGTTCAAAAAGGTGTGTGTGTATTTTACGTTAAAAAGTCGGTACAACAAAGGAGTGTTGCACCAAGGGATGTTGAGAATCATGGAAAAGTGGAAAATGCACAGGTACCTCCAAACTAGATGCATGATTTCTCCTACCCTTCTTATAGATGGGCGCGATAACTGCTTTTCTCCAGCTACTGGGGAAAACTTTATCTACTACACATCGCTGAACAACCGAGGCATAAGGAGCAGCTAATGTATCCGCGGCTTCCTTGAGAATACGGGGGTGGATTAGGTCAGGACCCATAGAGCAATAATATTTGAGCCGTCGGAAACCTTGAGCGACTTCACCAATGGGAATATTGACGCGGTTAAGGGTAGTGGCCGTATATATCAGGTGCATGGTGGGATGGGATGATATGAGTATGGAGCTGAAGACTGTACGGAAGTAGGAGCTGAAGGCGTCGGCTACTTGGCTAGGGGAAGGGATTGGAGGTCCGGCACTATCTTTGAGAGCTAATGGCGTCGGAGCTGTACCCCTAAGACGGCGCATGTGCTGAAAGAAAAATGCCTTATCGGTCCGTGCTCGATCAAGTACAGATCGCTGGACTGCATTCTGATATGACCTAATCTTGTCTTTACACATGTTCCGTATGATCCTGAAGTCTTCTGCATCACGGGCTAGGCCCGTGGCTTTATATCTGGCAAAAGTCGCGCGCTTTCGTCTAGAATGCACCTAATGGGACGAAGGAGGGGTCGCTTAGCGGTCTGTGGACGACGAATTCTGGGGACGAATAGCATATTAGCTAAGGAGCTTAACTCTCAGATTCTCTGTCACTTCATCGGCAGAGTTACCTGGGTTATTTGAATTTAGCTGGGAGCGAATAAATGCACAGACTTGGTCAAAATTGTTCCTTTTGAAGGATCTCAAAATATCGTTTTCTAAGGGAGGAGGAGGTCATTTCACAATATAACCGAATCCAATGAGAATGTGATCATTTTGCCGAGGGGCAGCAAGTAGTGCACCACATCTATTTGGAACCAATCATTGGTGATGGCCAGGTCTAGTAGGAAAGGGGCGTGTCCTGCGTGATATCTGTTCTGATTTCTTACGTTCTGCACCCATGAATTCTTCAGTGCGAGATCTGGGAAGGGCTTACCAAAGGTGAAATCAGGGGAATCAGCCCTTTGCCAGTTTGTGCTGGGTGAGTTGAAGTCGCCAGTGACTAACAGATGAGCGAAGTCTGCGTAGCTCTTCAGGGAGTCTAATGAGCCTGTGAGACCTAGGCTATCAGTTGAACTGCATGCGGGAGGACGATAGACAGCACCAAGCAGTAGGGTGTCTCTCCTAGAGAGGGTAAACACAGCCCACAAACAATCAATGCATGAAAAGGTAAAGGTTGTCAGTATGATGGGAGGAGGGATCGAATTATCGTAGTATATGATGACCCCGCCGGCAAGACCTCTGCTGGAGTCCTGCCCTACTGTGAAGTATCAAGTATGTCAGGGATGAGCCAGGCTTCTGTGAGGGCTATGATCTGAGGCTTCTTATCCACCGCAAGCTGCCGGAGCTCCAGGATCTTATCCAACACACTCAGGCAAATGCTGTAAAAACACTTGAGCACATGCTCAGGAGTTGTTGCAGAATCTCCAGAGGCAGCTGGTTTCTGGTTCGAGAAGTGGGAAAGAGGGGGATTTGGGGATGGAAAGGAGGTCCTAGGAGAGTCGGGGGTTTAAGATATTGGGGGGCCAGAGGGTAAGCAGACTGCTGGGGGGGACCGGTAGGTTTTGATGTCTAGTAACCTGGAGGGTATCATACCAGGCGGACGGTCTGCATCCTTCGGTCTCCGGAAAGGGTGGGCTGCTTTTTGTGGTTTGCCTTTCGTTGCAGTGTGTGATGCCCTGTTCTGAGGTTTCTTGTTGGTGATCTCGTTTTGCATGACAGCACAGATATATTTCCTGGTTCATGAACCTCCTTACTTCAGCTTTCAGCAGAAACAGGTTGCAGGTTCATGTCTGGGCTCAAGAATGGGTGAGCCTCGTCCGTTGATATAGTCTTATTAGGTATTTTGGGATCTGGGATGCTTTTCGTAAGCGTCAGGTGTTTAGCGGTACTAGGCCTACTACTGGGAATACTCCGCGACGGGAGTTAGAGTGAGTAGGGAAGCGACCGATGGTGGGCATGCGGTTCGATCCTTAAGGTGAGTTACCCGGACGATTGGCAGCACTCTGGGCCTAGGATCGGCGTTTCGTGGAATTGCTGGCTTGGTCTTCTCACGGCCGAGCCTTAGATAAAATGGCTTGCCAATGGACTTGTTGTGGCCGGAGCCAGTCGTGTGTCCAGTTATTTGTGTTGTCGGAGCTTCTCCGTAGCTCCCAACACTGCGTGGTTTTTTTCTGAGAAGCAGAAATTTTGTGCAGTATCAGCCCTGTCAGAGAAAGGTGGAAACAATATGTAAGTTGGTTCTGGCTCTAGAACTGCTCAACATAACCCGGGGTATACTGCCACCCACTACAGGTCTACTGCTTTCTTAAAAGCCCTCACTATTGTAGTATTTGTGACCTCCTCCGGCAGCTTAATCCAATAAGGTACCACTCTATCAGAGAAGTACGTCTCCCTAATTTGGTGCCTCGAATGTTTCTTTTGTAATCTAAGGCCATACCCCCTCTTGCCTCTCTCAGGGGTCGAACAGCAAAGGTCTTCTGACTATCTATTCCCTCTTTCTACAATCGAGAGGACCCAGGTAGAAATAGCTTCGAAGTCTTGAAGTAATACACGGACTTGAGGCTTTGAGCCCAGTGGTCCCGGTTCTCGAGGAGATCTGTGATCGTCCGTCGGATTCACTGAGCTAAAACGGGAGCAAATGGAAGCGGGGGGGGGGGCGGGGCAGCAACTAAAACAAAATATGCATAACATCAAGCAGTGTTTCACTATGGACAGTACCTTAAGAGGAATTGGGGTGTGACATTCATTAGCATAGAATGGAATGGAAATGCAATAAAAGACATCTATTTCATTTTTGTTCTTCTTTCTTTGTTCTTTGTGAACAAGCAATCACTGAGAGACAAAAGCAGAAGTCTACCTTTTTTCAGAGATCCTTTTGTTCTGCGAGAGAACAATATCCTCCGAAAGAGCCTTCCACAGAGCAATAAACCGTTATCTAAAAACGGCAATTCGTAGAAAGTACGTGGTTTCGGCTTTAAAACCTTTCTCATGACCACAGGGAGAAGAGAATGGACGGACGGTGAAAGAGCAATCGCTTTGGCCTGATCCAAAGACGTGAAACATCAAAAGCAGACTACCTCTTACGCCTCTAAGATCGAGGGGATAGAGAATGAAGAGTGAGGGGCGGAAGGGGTAAGGTAGGTGGGACAGACCCCATGCTGCTTTGGTGGAGGCCCTTCGAACCCTTTCTAAGACCTCACTATCTCGGACAAGACCAGAATGCATAACTGACCACAGTACTCCAGCAGGTGACGGATATACTTGCCCAAAACTGTGAGGAAATCATTTCTAGAGACGCGGGAAGGACCTTCTAGCCATACTTAGGGCTCGAAAGGCAGACTTTCTTGCAAGTTGGTGATGATGAGAGAAGGACAAGTTACAATCTAACTAGAAACCGAGCACCTTGCGTCGGTCAACCCCAGGCAGTGTGGTTGCTCCGTTGATGGAAAAAGTGTGACGAGTCTCTCTGCCGAAAGACATGCTCACGCATTTGTCATCATTAACTGGGATGTTCCAATCCTTGGACCGGCATTTCAATTCATCAACTTCCCAGCGGCAGAGTACCCAACGTGGTTGGCCAACAATGGGCTAACGATGGGCTAAAATGACTCCTGACATGTGTCCAGAAGACTTTCACAGGAGCTCATGAAATTTCATATGGAATATAATTATAAGAGTATCACACTGTTCATCTGGGTTACAAAAACAACATATTTTGTTTCACTGATTGCTCTCGTGATCAGGCCGTGCCGTTTCAGTTTCGTTTATTCAATGCTAATGGGGTGCTGTTCTTTTTTCCATGGCAAGAAATTATTCATCACTCATGGGGATGACCAATGCACATGATTACAGTTCAGTTAAATCGTGATTTACTGTTGTCTCTCCGTATATATAATTCCATATATATATATATATATATATATATATATATATATATATATATATATATATATATATATACGTGTATATGTATATATATATACACGTGCCGTTGCATGTGTACATGCGGATATATATATCCCTGGACTTTGAGGTTGTCTTCTTGCGATTTTGGTTTCTGTGAAATTAGTGCGATAGGGAACACAAGTCGCTCTGTAAAGTGGGTCCTTTACCTTCACATTCTAACGATTGGAACATATCGTTTTGTCTGAAGTGGCAAAATGGAAGGGGTACCGGAGGCCCTAGAAGACCCGCATGGCAAAGAAATGTCTAATTTGTGAAGAAGCTACATTGTGGAAGCACCGACGTTCAAGTCCTGCTTTGCAGTCGACGAGTATGCTAAGAAAAACCGGTTGGTGGTAAGTACTTACATTTTATTGCATACAAGTTGCAGTTCCTGCCTATGTTAAAACTGTTGAAGTGTCAAAAAAGTTGAAGGCAGCAGCAGATTTGGGGTCTGTGGACTTTTGAAGTTGGGATCTAACCACTACCGGCACATCAAAGCCGATCAAAGATAAAGGTCAGTGTTTGTGAATTTAGCTAATTTTTAAGCCCACCTAGAAATCCAACTTGGAAGAACCGTGTGCGACGGAATCAACGTGGATTCGCTTTTGCCGTCCTTGCGCGATGTTTTTATAACCTCCATGTTAACTTTGAGGCATCGTCGTGACGTGATGCACTCTTTGAGTAACCACTTAGCAGATATCACATGGGACCCAAGGAAAATATCTCATACTCCTCGGCGGTTCAACTGTCGGATGGCTCATACTTGCCCGTTGGATCTCGGGATGGTTTCATTCGTTGCGTAAATGGCACATCAAGAGTCCTGGACTCCATCGACTCTCAGCCCAATGTAGACGTTTTACCGTTATATCGGTCTTCGAACCTGCCGTTTTGGCCGATTTTAGCAAGCGTAACTCGGTCAGCCTGCCTACAGTAAATAACGGTCGGAATATACGGTGGTTCAACAAAGCTGTTTTCTCTCGACCTGCGTTTACAGAAAACGGTGAACGAATTGGTGTATATCCACCACACTGGCATACAGTGCGGTATTTTGACCTTAGCCTGTCGAATGACGGAAATTATTCTTGATACACCTGCAAGGGCATATAATTGACATTTTGAAAGTCCCGCACGATATTTCAGCCGCGATAAATGCATCCAACGTGGATTCTATATTAAAGGGAGAATGGCGTTCCCTCTCAAAAATTCTAGAGGTAGAATAGACACTGATTTTCGGGAGAAAAAGTGTCGATCTCACCACATAGGTTGCAGTCCTTTCGTAAGTCCTCCCATTGACCTGGTGAAAACATTTCCCTTGGAGTATATGCACTTTATGTTTGGGAGTAAATCGGAGGTTCCTTAAGATCGAGCTAAGAGGTGGGCATGCACAGCGTTACCGTTTGAGTGTGTTACCGTTTGAGTGTGAATGAACTGGGCGACGGAATAGTGCAAACTCACGCATCCATTTAACGTGATTTTCAGCGTCTTTGCCGTAACGCGCCTGATGCGGATCATTGGAAGACAACCGAATATCGTCATTTCCTTTTGTATTTAGGTCCACTTTGTTTGCGCGACTTATTACCGAAGTGACCTTTGTGATCCCTTTCTGCTTTTATTTACATCCCTGCCTATTTTCCCGTCCTGAGCTACACACACCGTATGGCAGTTTTGTACATCAATTTTGCTGATTCGTGCAACAAATGCCCCATCTATGTGGCGCAGAAGGAGTTGTGTACAACATCCATTGCCTAACGCATCTGGCGGATGACTTGGATGACTTGTCTAACGCGGGATGTTGGACAATTTCCCCAGTTTCCAACATGAATCTCACTTGGGAAAAATGAAGTCTTATATCAATGGGCCCGCAAAACCAGCTGATCAGTTGTACCAGAGAATTCACGAAGTAGGCAACGTATGCCGCAAAAGGGAACTTAAAATAGCTCTGGATGACACTTTAATTCCCATTATCCGTTTGTACTATAGGCTATCAACCGGTGTTCGCAGTGGTGCTTTTTACTCCTCCGCTCAATCAGACAAAATTACCTGCAACAGCAAACTCCCCGCAAAGATTGCGGAAATAATGACCGATGAAGTGCGTTTTCAGTATTGCAACGCCATAGGAAATTTCCTCACACTCGGTTTGACATCGAGCCATTTGTGCATATTTACTGTGGATGGCTTAATGCAGGACAAACCAGATGCACCCATTCACACCATCACTTGTAAATGTTTATCGCTTCCATCCATAATTCTTAGTCTTCATCTTGCCACGTACTTTACTCTTGTTCATGCAGCCTTTTCCTCCACATTCCGTAATCTGTCTACGCATCTCAATCACATGGAAGTTCTTTTTTTGTATACGGATAATGTCGTATCATTCTCAGAAGAAAATCTAAGATGTCGTGAGATGAAACAACCTCAAGGAAACCTGCAAGCTTATCTGCTACTGGCCAAAGATAGATGAAGCCCATGGAGACCTGCGTGTGCACTGACCTAGGGCCTAGGTAGGTTAGGGCGAATCAGCACCCCTATTAACTCCTTGGATATTGACCGTTCCATGGAAGGATTTGGTGGGCGGTGTAACGTACATGAGTGGAAATCCTCCCCAGCCGTTCTTATATACTTGTATTGTTGAGACTATGCTCTGCATTTTATTGACCCCGGAACAAGTACAACATGCATCAATCACTACACTTCAACATTTGTTTATATTTTGCTCACTTGAAGTGGCATAATTTTGACTCAGACTTGGACTGCCGTGAAGGTGGTACCTGACATTGGCCTTTGTTGAACTCTGGTCCTCGTTGTTAGGCCTTGTGGCCGTACAGTTGAGGTTTTTACGTAATCATGCGCGTATAAATTTGTGATCCAGCACCTTGGAAACTATGAATCAATCTTGTTATGGTTTTTGGATTTGTTTTGAATTGGCTACGCGTTGCTCACAGTCAGAATAACCGTTACTGTGACCAAAGATATCGGATGCGTGGTTGGGTTGGATGATATTGCTGTGGAGCTGAAAACTGTATGAGAGTGAGCAATGAAGGCCTCGGCTGCTCGGCTGGGTAAAGTAATTGAGGATGCGCCATGGTGCCTGAGAGCAAGTGGCTTTGGAGCGGTATCCCTTAGATGGTGCACGTACTGAATGAAAAATGCCTTATTCGTCCGTACCAGAAAAAGTACAGAGGGATGGACTTCATTTCTGATGGGGCTTATTCTTATAGTCGCATTTTTACGGATAATCCCGGATTGTTCTGCACCATATGCTGGACATGTGGCTTTATATCTAGCGAAGAGATGTGCCCATTCATTTAGGAGGTGCCTAATGGGCCGAGGTAGGGGCCGCTTACCGATCTGTGGAAGAAGAATTCTGGGAAAAAGCAGCCTACTAGCTGAGGAGGGCGATTCTCTGAGCTTCTCCGCCATCTCATCAACAGTGTTACTTGGGTTAGCTGAATTCGGCTAGGGGCGAAGGAACTCATTATCGTGGTTAAATTTGGCCTCCTTGAAGATCCTAAAATATCGAATTCTAAGGGGAGAGGAAGCCAATCCACAAGGTAATCGAACCCGATGGGAATGCCATCACTCTCACCGAGAGGTGGCAAGTAGAGCTTCTTCTTGGCTGTGAACCATCGGTAGTGATGGCCGCATCTAGTATGGACAGGGCAAGTCCTGTACGATATCTGGTCGGACATTAGAGTTTCGTGCCCCTGAGTTTTTTGGAGCGTTAGCACAAAAGCAACCTTTTTTAGACAAGCAAATAGTCAACTCGAGCGTGTCACGCCGGAATGAGCGATCAACAGTCAATGAATCGTCGGATGACCCATGACATGACCTTTTTGCTAAACAAGCATTCATCTGCAGTCTGACGCAAATTGGGTCAACGGATCAATAGTCAATGTGGAAAAAAGTGTCTATCCAACTAGTCGGCCGCACAGGGCTTGAATCTAGCTGGACGCTAGAGATCAGGAGTATTCGATTTTTGCTCTTTATACAGGACAGTAATTTCTGCAAAGAGCACGTTTTTGGCTAGCCGCTTTTTGCCTTCCGACTTTCCGTAGCGGACTGGAGTGATCAAAACCTCAAGCTGAGATTGACAGCGCGGATTTTACGACAGTCTTATGGTATTAGACTTATAGAGTACGAGATCAAGGAGGGGTTTGCGGAGGGTGACATCGGTGGCAACAGCCCTTAGCCAGTCGATATTGGGCCAATTGAAATCACCAGTGACTAGAAGATGGGTGAAGTTTGGGTAGCTTTCCAGGGATTCTAGCTGGACTATGAGACCTAGGCTACTGGTCGAATTTCATGCTGTGGGGCGGCAGAGTTCAACAAGCAGTAAGGTGTCTGTTCTAGAGAGTGTGAAGACAAACCACAGACCATCAACACGTGAAAAGGTAAGAGTTGTTATTATAGTCGGAGGAAGGACAAGGTATTCGTAGCATACGATGACCCCACCAGCACGACTTCTGCTGGAGTCTTATCTGACGATGAATTATGCGGGAATGCATATTTTGGCATCAAATACGTCATGGGTGAGCAGGATTTCTGTGAGCGCTATGATCTGAGGCTCCTTATTTACTGCAAGCTGCCGAAGCTCCGGAATTTTATTCAAAGGATTCAGGCAACTACTTTAAATACACTTGAGCACATGCTGAAGAGTTTTTGCGGAATCGCCAGAGATAACTGATTTTGGGCTTTGAGGCGGGGGAAAGAAAAGGAGTTGGGGGCTTAGAGGAGGCCCTTAAGAAGTCGGGAGCCGAGGATGTTGGGGGGCTGAGGGTAAGCAAACTGTTTAGAGAGAGGTGTGTAGTAAGTTCTATTATCTAGTAACCCGAGGGGTATTATACCAGGCGGACGGTCTATATCCCTAAGTTTCCGAAAAGAATAGGCTGCCTTTGTGGTTCGCTCTTGTGTGCACAGCTGGACTTACTGCTCCGAGTCTTCGTGTTCGTGATCCTGTTTGCATGACCACACCGGATATCTTTCCCGGTACGTCAACCTCCTCATTGCAGCTTTCAGGCAAAGTAGGTTGCCGGTTTGTATCTGGGCTCCAGGATGGGTGAGTCCCATCTGTTGATACGGCTTGACTAGCAACTCTGGGGTCTGTGACGCTTTTCATAGGCCTCAGGGGTTTAGTAGATCTGGGTCTACTCCCCGGGGTACTTTCCGCTACTAGAGATGGAGTGGGTGGGGAAACAATGCATAATGGGCCGGGGGCCCGATTCTCAAGTCGAGTTACCTGGACTGCAGGCGGGGCTCTGAGCTAGGGGTCGTCTTTTGGTGGGGTTTCTGGCTCAGCCGTTTCGCTGTGGAGCCTCGGGTAAAGTGGCTTGTCGAGGGATACTACCTTGAGCCCTTTCATTTCCCCATTGCAATTTGCGGCTGAGGAAAAAATTTGTTCGGCTGCTCCTGTGGAGCCCACTTTAATTGAAATGTCGTGTACCCGGTTGGCGCTTTTCGTTACCTACCAAATGGACCGACTGTTAAATGGGAGAGGTAGCTTCGGGTGGATAAACACCTAGGCAGAAGTGTCATGAGGGTGATCAGAGTTGAGAAAGCAAGCCCAAAGGATGGCTCGCTTGGAGCATCTCTCGGTGTCTTGCATAACCTTGAGGACATCAAGAATTTGTTGCTCGGATGCTCTACACACCTGATCGGCTTCATGGGATACTGGGAGGAGTCTGATGTCCAAGCTCCTCAGGCAAGGTATCTCATCCTTGAGGGTGCGCACAGCAGCTTTTAGTTAGATTACCTCTGCAGCCTGACTTCGGACTTCACGTTTTAGTGCATCGGCTGACAGCGCCTTATGGAGGACCGTCTCGTCCGTATTTAGAAATGACACAGTGGTCACTGAGGGGAAATCACCTTGCCTCATGGGGAAAGTGGCCTCATCTGAGGGAGAGGTTACATCAATGGTGGGGGAAACTGACATCATTCAGGACCAAGTCAGTACGGATGCGGATGAGCTTATGCGTGGGAGGGGGACGATCTGTGTGTTCTTAAACCCTGACGTTTCAAAAACTGCCGGACTCAGCGAAGGAAGCACAAAGGCACCGCTGGTGCAATGCAGTCAGTTCAGTACTAGCTGTAAGGAACAACTACTGAAAATGCCTCCAAATGTCCTAATGCTTTGGGAATTCGACTATAGTTGAAATTGCTTCGAGAAGCACGTCCATTTGCCACACTTTTGCACGATTGTTCATCCATGTCAGACACTTGAACTTGGCCTTGGACCGTTTCTGACTGTCGTGTTTGAGCCACGGGGCTTTCAATCTTCGGGTTTCACTGTGGAGTCTATTTGGCCGCATACTTGGGGTTCGTACACATTTGTGTCCTTTTTGAATTTCAGTTTAGTACCGTGGAAACTACGAATCAATCTTGTTGTGGTTTTGGGATTATTTGAAGCGGCTACGCATTGCTCGATTTTTGAAAATTGGCTTACGATACTCAAGTGTAACCTGGACAAGAAAAATCATTGAAAACGCATAGACGAGTAAGCAAGGACCTTAGGAGACAACAGGAAACAACTCGGCAGGTCTCTAAGGATGGTTTGGGTGTTATTGATTCTCTGAATAATGCTGTCTCCTAGTTCCTTCGGTTCCATGTCATATATTTCTAATTGCGATGAGTTTGTTAGCACTAGTAGTCATAGAATGAGAGTGGTGGAATTAGAGAACTAGCTGCGGTTAGCCAGAGAGGAAACAGAGCCTCTTTAATGCGGAGTTAGTCCCAGCGAGCCGGGAGGAAATCCGTATAGTTCACGATATCAGCTTCGAAATGGTGCTGTTGTTGACGAACATAAGCCCTTGGGACGGCTCGAAACTTCCAAAGATTTTGCATTCAACCAGCCGGGAGTGGAGCCAGCCCCTTCCGACAGGAACCTCGAGCGATACCATATACTCATTAAGCAGTTCGAACATTTTGTTGAGCGCAAAGTTGCAGATCCTGGGCAAAGGTTTTTGTATTTAACTTATTACTGTTGTGGGAGGGCCAAAAGCGCTATCAAAGGCCGCACCATACCTGATCAACCAATGGGTACATAAGGGCGCGCAGAATCCTGAAAGATTTGTTTGGACAACCATTCAAGGTCGCCAGAAGCTTGATCGAAGGGGTTTTATCAGAGGCAAAAAGAACTGAGGGAAACGTTGAATTACTGTCAAATTTGATGATAAAAATGCAAAATCGCGGTAAAGTACTACACCATTTGGATTATCAGTAAGATTTGAATGCGTTGGACACACGGGATCGCATTGTTCGGTGTCTACCTATTGATTTACGGAGCCGATGGGCATGGGGAGCTGAGAAAATAAATATGCTTGGGCGGGAATCTACGTTCGACTATTTGACGGAGTTCATAGGTCGTCAACCCCGTATCGCCAACAGCCCATTTGGACAAATCGTGCACGAGAGTTGCAGGCTGGCGCGAAAGGAACGAACATAGGCTCAAACGGAACGGAACGACAGTAGCCGAATTCAGTCTTTGGCTAACATGCACACGATAAGTTGAGACTCCGAGAGCTGAACTGAAAGCAAGCTATGCAACTCACTCCATTGGTTACCAGACTGTCCGACCTTTCGTAGGATGAGTGTATCCGATCGGTGGTTCACAGCTAAAAAGGAAGGCTCAAGCCCTATGAGTTTAAACAACTCTCTTTGTGCCCTTGGATGTCGCTTTAGAGTGAAATGAAGCCAGGACGGATGTCTGGGTAACCACTACCCGTTACTGCATGGCCCTCTCAACAATAGGCCTATTTAGCCGGATGAACCTAGAATTGTCTGTTCAGCGGGACATGACGATTTCAAACCTGTGAGATTAGGCATCGTACCTGTCAGCATCGTGATACCTGAAGGATTGAGGAGGGTCGATGCATTTTTGGACACGGGGTCGGATACATCGCTGATTTCGCGCCAGCTTGTAGAAAACCATAAACTCGTCGACGAGTCTTTCTGTCTCACTATCAGCACGACTGCAGGGGGTCATGTTAGCAGTTCTATGAGACTGACCCTGCAGTTTGCATATTCAACTGGTGGGGGACCGTGAAATTCCGGGAGCCTTTGCTATAGACAGCTTGCCAATGGGACCAGTTGACTCTGTTGGATCAATCGCCAGGAGATGGTCTCATCTCGAAGACATAGTGTTCAAAGAAGTGTATAGACTCCAGGTTAATATAATAGTTGGATACAATTTACCACAAGCTCACTGGGTGCCTGAGCAGGACACAGGCAATAAAAGGGAACCACTGTCCATGCGAATGATACTTGGTTGGGCACTTCTCGAACCCCTGATGAACGAACTTCAACAATCGGCATCGGTAAATTGCTTAGCGGTCGCTCAGAGAAGTGCCTATATGGAACACAACCAACTTTTTGCTATTGAAACGAACGGCCCATCTCAGGAAAGTGAAGTTCACTCAAAAGGAGATCAGTTGGAGCTCTCAATGGTGAGTTCAAAGACAGAATGTCAAGAAGAGCAAATTGAAGTTGCTCTACCCAAGAGACCTCCGTCAAACCATTTACCAAGAAAAGGTGAAGTTGCCCGGAGCCGTTTGAAATATCTCAGAAAGGAGCCTTATCGGATAGCCCAGTTGACAGGTGAGCACTAGCAGGTCATGCAAAGCAGCGTGGAGTTAGCCAACCTAGTGGCAGCATACGGTGCCTGGGTGGAACTGCACGGCCGGTGGCGGAACAAAGTGCCCCCTTGCCAAAACAAAAATTGCTGAGCTGAGGTCAGTATCCATAAATGAACTCAAAATGACAGCATTGTTATTGGATTTTAAGGTAGCTACAGTGCTAAAATAGAAAGTACCACCATCAAATTGAGCTTTGCATATTGGGCAGATCCTACAGTTATGTTACATTACAGGGAACGGAAGAAAAGAAAAGCGCGTTCGGAACAACAGGAAGCTAAACCACTCGCAGCAGGAAACCACCACGAAAATGTTGATGATTCGAGCTCGAAACTAAATACAAAGGAAAAATTAGTTTACAGACCGCCTCACGCCGAGTTATTCAGCATTTTATTCCGTTTCACGCTCGACCCATTTTTCTTGAACAGTTGCAAAATGTACGTAGTTCCAGTTTTATCCAGCTTGCACAGAGGTGAGAAGGAAAAATTCACCGAGTTTACACTTAAGTAGTTCACGTGAGTTTTATTACCTAAAATCGCATTGTGAAACGATCCCTGCCTTTGAAGAACATTTGTTCACATTATATAAAATATTCTTTGTCACATATTTTGTACACAGAAAAACTGTAAAATACTCTGATAGGTGTGTATATTCGATCAATTCCCGTGTTCGTTTATGTTCCAATACTGCCCATCGTACACTTGTTTGGGAAGCTTACTTATATTCAAAAACCGGTTTCTAGATCTTTCAGAAAAGTTGGCGGGTTGATTTCATGTAATTCCGCCGTTTCTTGTCCTTCCAATTCTATGCGATATCTCATTGTCACTTGAGAGTTGCATCCTCGTTCAATTTCTGCTCTCACCCTTGCAAACGAACTTAGGTTAACCATCTGCTGCATTAGCTTACTGCTTGAGGTGCTTAGACTAAGCCAGTGCAACGAAATGCTTTACCCTAGAATGCCTTCTTTCTGATCGTGCGTCTATGTGTGCATAGGTCTTCTGATGAATATGCTAATCTCAAGTTGAGCAGCAGGATTCGGAATTGATTCCTTATGGAGTGTGCAAATGATGAATGCAGCGGAAACCAGTTTTACTCACAGCTAACACAAAAGGTCAGTAACTACAGGCACAGACAATGCGTTATAGGAAGGTACGGTGAGAATCTTGACCCCACCCCAAAAATCAGACAACTATTTTCGTCGCGGAAGGAATTTTGCCGGCTGTGTAAAGAACATTTATTGAAAATGCCTCCAAATGTCCTAATGCTTTGGGAATTCGACTATAGTTGAAATTGCTTCGAGAAGCACGTCCATTTGCCACACTTTTGCACGATTGTTCATCCATGTCAGACACTTGAACTTGGCCTTGGACCGTTTCTGACTGTCGTGTTTGAGCCACGGGGCTTTCAATCTTCGGGTTTCACTGTGGAGTCTATTTGGCCGCATACTTGGGGTTCGTACACATTTGTGTCCTTTTTGAATTTCAGTTTAGTACCGTGGAAACTACGAATCAATCTTGTTGTGGTTTTGGGATTATTTGAAGCGGCTACGCATTGCTCGATTTTTGAAAATTGGCTTACGATACTCAAGTGTAACCTGGACAAGAAAAATCATTGAAAACGCATAGACGAGTAAGCAAGGACCTTAGGAGACAACAGGAAACAACTCGGCAGGTCTCTAAGGATGGTTTGGGTGTTATTGATTCTCTGAATAATGCTGTCTCCTAGTTCCTTTGGTTCCATGTCATATATTTCTAATTGCGATGAGTTTGTTAGCACTAGTAGTCATAGAATGAGAGTGGTGGAATTAGAGAACTAGCTGCGGTTAGCCAGAGAGGAAACAGAGCCTCTTTAATGCGGAGTTAGTCCCAGCGAGCCGGGAGGAAATCCGTATAGTTCACGATATCAGCTTCGAAATGGTGCTGTTGTTGACGAACATAAGCCCTTGGGACGGCTCGAAACTTCCAAAGATTTTGAATTCAACCAGCCGGGAGTGGAGCCAGCCCCTTCCGACAGGAACCTCGAGCGATACCATATACTCATTAAGCAGTTCGAACATTTTGTTGAGCGCAAAGTTGCAGATCCTGGGCAAAGGTTTTTGTATTTAACTTATTACTGTTGTGGGAGGGCCAAAAGCGCTATCAAAGGCCGCACCATACCTGATCAACCAATGGGTACATAAGGGCGCGCAGAATCCTGAAAGATTTGTTTGGACAACCATTCAAGGTCGCCAGAAGCTTGATCGAAGGGGTTTTATCAGAGGCAAAAAGAACTGAGGGAAACGTTGAATTACTGTCAAATTTGATGATAAAAATGCAAAATCGCGGTAAAGTACTACACCATTTGGATTATCAGTAAGATTTGAATGCGTTGGACACACGGGATCGCATTGTTCGGTGTCTACCTATTGATTTACGGAGCCGATGGGCATGGGGAGCTGAGAAAATAAATATGCTTGGGCGGGAATCTACGTTCGACTATTTGACGGAGTTCATAGGTCGTCAACCCCGTATCGCCAACAGCCCATTTGGACAAATCGTGCACGAGAGTTGCAGGCTGGCGCGAAAGGAACGAACATAGGCTCAAACGGAACGGAACGACAGTAGCCGAATTCAGTCTTTGGCTAACATGCACACGATAAGTTGAGACTCCGAGAGCTGAACTGAAAGCAAGCTATGCAACTCACTCCATTGGTTACCAGACTGTCCGACCTTTCGTAGGATGAGTGTATCCGATCGGTGGTTCACAGCTAAAAAGGAAGGCTCAAGCCCTATGAGTTTAAACAACTCTCTTTGTGCCCTTGGATGTCGCTTTAGAGTGAAATGAAGCCAGGACGGATGTCTGGGTAACCACTACCCGTTACTGCATGGCCCTCTCAACAATAGGCCTATTTAGCCGGATGAACCTAGAATTGTCTGTTCAGCGGGACATGACGATTTCAAACCTGTGAGATTAGGCATCGTACCTGTCAGCATCGTGATACCTGAAGGATTGAGGAGGGTCGATGCATTTTTGGACACGGGGTCGGATACATCGCTGATTTCGCGCCAGCTTGTAGAAAACCATAAACTCGTCGACGAGTCTTTCTGTCTCACTATCAGCACGACTGCAGGGGGTCATGTTAGCAGTTCTATGAGACTGACCCTGCAGTTTGCATATTCAACTGGTGGGGGACCGTGAAATTCCGGGAGCCTTTGCTATAGACAGCTTGCCAATGGGACCAGTTGACTCTGTTGGATCAATCGCCAGGAGATGGTCTCATCTCGAAGACATAGTGTTCAAAGAAGAGTATAGACTCCAGGTTAATATAATAGTTGGATACAATTTACCACAAGCTCACTGGGTGCCTGAGCAGGACACAGGCAATAAAAGGGAACCACTGTCCATGCGAATGATACTTGGTTGGGCACTTCTCGAACCCCTGATGAACGAACTTCAACAATCGGCATCGGTAAATTGCTTAGCGGTCGCTCAGAGAAGTGCCTATATGGAACACAACCAACTTTTTGCTATTGAAACGAACGGCCCATCTCAGGAAAGTGAAGTTCACTCAAAAGGAGATCAGTTGGAGCTCTCAATGGTGAGTTCAAAGACAGAATGTCAAGAAGAGCAAATTGAAGTTGCTCTACCCAAGAGACCTCCGTCAAACCATTTACCAAGAAAAGGTGAAGTTGCCCGGAGCCGTTTGAAATATCTCAGAAAGGAGCCTTATCGGATAGCCCAGTTGACAGGTGAGCACTAGCAGGTCATGCAAAGCAGCGTGGAGTTAGCCAACCTAGTGGCAGCATACGGTGCCTGGGTGGAACTGCACGGCCGGTGGCGGAACAAAGTGCCCCCTTGCCAAAACAAAAATTGCTGAGCTGAGGTCAGTATCCATAAATGAACTCAAAATGACAGCATTGTTATTGGATTTTAAGGTAGCTACAGTGCTAAAATAGAAAGTACCACCATCAAATTGAGCTTTGCATATTGGGCAGATCCTACAGTTATGTTACATTACAGGGAACGGAAGAAAAGAAAAGCGCGTTCGGAACAACAGGAAGCTAAACCACTCGCAGCAGGAAACCACCACGAAAATGTTGATGATTCGAGCTCGAAACTAAATACAAAGGAAAAATTAGTTTACAGACCGCCTCACGCCGAGTTATTCAGCATTTTATTCCGTTTCACGCTCGACCCATTTTTCTTGAACAGTTGCAAAATGTACGTAGTTCCAGTTTTATCCAGCTTGCACAGAGGTGAGAAGGAAAAATTCACCGAGTTTACACTTAAGTAGTTCACGTGAGTTTTATTACCTAAAATCGCATTGTGAAACGATCCCTGCCTTTGAAGAACATTTGTTCACATTATATAAAATATTCTTTGTCACATATTTTGTACACAGAAAAACTGTAAAATACTCTGATAGGTGTGTATATTCGATCAATTCCCGTGTTCGTTTATGTTCCAATACTGCCCATCGTACACTTGTTTGGGAAGCTTACTTATATTCAAAAACCGGTTTCTAGATCTTTCAGAAAAGTTGGCGGGTTGATTTCATGTAATTCCGCCGTTTCTTGTCCTTCCAATTCTATGCGATATCTCATTGTCACTTGAGAGTTGCATCCTCGTTCAATTTCTGCTCTCACCCTTGCAAACGAACTTAGGTTAACCATCTGCTGCATTAGCTTACTGCTTGAGGTGCTTAGACTAAGCCAGTGCAACGAAATGCTTTACCCTAGAATGCCTTCTTTCTGATCGTGCGTCTATGTGTGCATAGGTCTTCTGATGAATATGCTAATCTCAAGTTGAGCAGCAGGATTCGGAATTGATTCCTTATGGAGTGTGCAAATGATGAATGCAGCGGAAACCAGTTTTACTCACAGCTAACACAAAAGGTCAGTAACTACAGGCACAGACAATGCGTTATAGGAAGGTACGGTGAGAATCTTGACCCCACCCCAAAAATCAGACAACTATTTTCGTCGCGGAAGGAATTTTGCCGGCTGTGTAAAGAACATTTATTGAAAATGCCTCCAAATGTCCTAATGCTTTGGGAATTCGACTATAGTTGAAATTGCTTCGAGAAGCACGTCCATTTGCCACACTTTTGCACGATTGTTCATCCATGTCAGACACTTGAACTTGGCCTTGGACCGTTTCTGACTGTCGTGTTTGAGCCACGGGGCTTTCAATCTTCGGGTTTCACTGTGGAGTCTATTTGGCCGCATACTTGGGGTTCGTACACATTTGTGTCCTTTTTGAATTTCAGTTTAGTACCGTGGAAACTACGAATCAATCTTGTTGTGGTTTTGGGATTATTTGAAGCGGCTACGCATTGCTCGATTTTTGAAAATTGGCTTACGATACTCAAGTGTAACCTGGACAAGAAAAATCATTGAAAACGCATAGACGAGTAAGCAAGGACCTTAGGAGACAACAGGAAACAACTCGGCAGGTCTCTAAGGATGGTTTGGGTGTTATTGATTCTCTGAATAATGCTGTCTCCTAGTTCCTTTGGTTCCATGTCATATATTTCTAATTGCGATGAGTTTGTTAGCACTAGTAGTCATAGAATGAGAGTGGTGGAATTAGAGAACTAGCTGCGGTTAGCCAGAGAGGAAACAGAGCCTCTTTAATGCGGAGTTAGTCCCAGCGAGCCGGGAGGAAATCCGTATAGTTCACGATATCAGCTTCGAAATGGTGCTGTTGTTGACGAACATAAGCCCTTGGGACGGCTCGAAACTTCCAAAGATTTTGAATTCAACCAGCCGGGAGTGGATCCAGCCCCTTCCGACAGGAACCTCGAGCGATACCATATACTCATTAAGCAGTTCGAACATTTTGTTGAGCGCAAAGTTGCAGATCCTGGGCAAAGGTTTTTGTATTTAACTTATTACTGTTGTGGGAGGGCCAAAAGCGCTATCAAAGGCCGCACCATACCTGATCAACCAATGGGTACATAAGGGCGCGCAGAATCCTGAAAGATTTGTTTGGACAACCATTCAAGGTCGCCAGAAGCTTGATCGAAGGGGTTTTATCAGAGGCAAAAAGAACTGAGGGAAACGTTGAATTACTGTCAAATTTGATGATAAAAATGCAAAATCGCGGTAAAGTACTACACCATTTGGATTATCAGTAAGATTTGAATGCGTTGGACACACGGGATCGCATTGTTCGGTGTCTACCTATTGATTTACGGAGCCGATGGGCATGGGGAGCTGAGAAAATAAATATGCTTGGGCGGGAATCTACGTTCGACTATTTGACGGAGTTCATAGGTCGTCAACCCCGTATCGCCAACAGCCCATTTGGACAAATCGTGCACGAGAGTTGCAGGCTGGCGCGAAAGGAACGAACATAGGCTCAAACGGAACGGAACGACAGTAGCCGAATTCAGTCTTTGGCTAACATGCACACGATAAGTTGAGACTCCGAGAGCTGAACTGAAAGCAAGCTATGCAACTCACTCCATTGGTTACCAGACTGTCCGACCTTTCGTAGGATGAGTGTATCCGATCGGTGGTTCACAGCTAAAAAGGAAGGCTCAAGCCCTATGAGTTTAAACAACTCTCTTTGTGCCCTTGGATGTCGCTTTAGAGTGAAATGAAGCCAGGACGGATGTCTGGGTAACCACTACCCGTTACTGCATGGCCCTCTCAACAATAGGCCTATTTAGCCGGATGAACCTAGAATTGTCTGTTCAGCGGGACATGACGATTTCAAACCTGTGAGACTAGGCATCGTACCTGTCAGCATCGTGATACCTGAAGGATTGAGGAGGGTCGATGCATTTTTGGACACGGGGTCGGATACATCGCTGATTTCGCGCCAGCTTGTAGAAAACCATAAACTCGTCGACGAGTCTTTCTGTCTCACTATCAGCACGACTGCAGGGGGTCATGTTAGCAGTTCTATGAGACTGACCCTGCAGTTTGCATATTCAACTGGTGGGGGACCGTGAAATTCCGGGAGCCTTTGCTATAGACAGCTTGCCAATGGGACCAGTTGACTCTGTTGGATCAATCGCCAGGAGATGGTCTCATCTCGAAGACATAGTGTTCAAAGAAGTGTATAGACTCCAGGTTAATATAATAGTTGGATACAATTTACCACAAGCTCACTGGGTGCCTGAGCAGGACACAGGCAATAAAAGGGAACCACTGTCCATGCGAATGATACTTGGTTGGGCACTTCTCGAACCCCTGATGAACGAACTTCAACAATCGGCATCGGTAAATTGCTTAGCGGTCGCTCAGAGAAGTGCCTATATGGAACACAACCAACTTTTTGCTATTGAAACGAACGGCCCATCTCAGGAAAGTGAAGTTCACTCAAAAGGAGATCAGTTGGAGCTCTCAATGGTGAGTTCAAAGACAGAATGTCAAGAAGAGCAAATTGAAGTTGCTCTACCCAAGAGACCTCCGTCAAACCATTTACCAAGAAAAGGTGAAGTTGCCCGGAGCCGTTTGAAATATCTCAGAAAGGAGCCTTATCGGATAGCCCAGTTGACAGGTGAGCACTAGCAGGTCATGCAAAGCAGCGTGGAGTTAGCCAACCTAGTGGCAGCATACGGTGCCTGGGTGGAACTGCACGGCCGGTGGCGGAACAAAGTGCCCCCTTGCCAAAACAAAAATTGCTGAGCTGAGGTCAGTATCCATAAATGAACTCAAAATGACAGCATTGTTATTGGATTTTAAGGTAGCTACAGTGCTAAAATAGAAAGTACCACCATCAAATTGAGCTTTGCATATTGGGCAGATCCTACAGTTATGTTACATTACAGGGAACGGAAGAAAAGAAAAGCGCGTTCGGAACAACAGGAAGCTAAACCACTCGCAGCAGGAAACCACCACGAAAATGTTGATGATTCGAGCTCGAAACTAAATACAAAGGAAAAATTAGTTTACAGACCGCCTCACGCCGAGTTATTCAGCATTTTATTCCGTTTCACGCTCGACCCATTTTTCTTGAACAGTTGCAAAATGTACGTAGTTCCAGTTTTATCCAGCTTGCACAGAGGTGAGAAGGAAAAATTCACCGAGTTTACACTTAAGTAGTTCACGTGAGTTTTATTACCTAAAATCGCATTGTGAAACGATCCCTGCCTTTGAAGAACATTTGTTCACATTATATAAAATATTCTTTGTCACATATTTTGTACACAGAAAAACTGTAAAATACTCTGATAGGTGTGTATATTCGATCAATTCCCGTGTTCGTTTATGTTCCAATACTGCCCATCGTACACTTGTTTGGGAAGCTTACTTATATTCAAAAACCGGTTTCTAGATCTTTCAGAAAAGTTGGCGGGTTGATTTCATGTAATTCCGCCGTTTCTTGTCCTTCCAATTCTATGCGATATCTCATTGTCACTTGAGAGTTGCATCCTCGTTCAATTTCTGCTCTCACCCTTGCAAACGAACTTAGGTTAACCATCTGCTGCATTAGCTTACTGCTTGAGGTGCTTAGACTAAGCCAGTGCAACGAAATGCTTTACCCTAGAATGCCTTCTTTCTGATCGTGCGTCTATGTGTGCATAGGTCTTCTGATGAATATGCTAATCTCAAGTTGAGCAGCAGGATTCGGAATTGATTCCTTATGGAGTGTGCAAATGATGAATGCAGCGGAAACCAGTTTTACTCACAGCTAACACAAAAGGTCAGTAACTACAGGCACAGACAATGCGTTATAGGAAGGTACGGTGAGAATCTTGACCCCACCCCAAAAATCAGACAACTATTTTCGTCGCGGAAGGAATTTTGCCGGCTGTGTAAAGAACATTTATTGAAAATGCCTCCAAATGTCCTAATGCTTTGGGAATTCGACTATAGTTGAAATTGCTTCGAGAAGCACGTCCATTTGCCACACTTTTGCACGATTGTTCATCCATGTCAGACACTTGAACTTGGCCTTGGACCGTTTCTGACTGTCGTGTTTGAGCCACGGGGCTTTCAATCTTCGGGTTTCACTGTGGAGTCTATTTGGCCGCATACTTGGGGTTCGTACACATTTGTGTCCTTTTTGAATTTCAGTTTAGTACCGTGGAAACTACGAATCAATCTTGTTGTGGTTTTGGGATTATTTGAAGCGGCTACGCATGGCTCGGTTTGCGAGAACTAACTTACACAAGCTACCTCAGACCCCAGGCCGGGTCAAATCATATCAGTTTGTGCAGAACTTTTTGTGGTTAAAGGCAGTCCCTTGTCTACGTAGTTGTGTTGTCGGCACGTTTCTGTGGCTCCAGCACTGCGTGATTATCCCTCTTCGAAGGCAGAAATGTTTAAGGTATCAGTCCTGGCAGAGATAGATTGAAACCATAAGTAGACTGCCTTTACCCTAAAAACTGCCTTAAACTAATTGAGGCAAACTGCCACCAGCACTGATATACTGCTTTCGTAAAACTCCTCACTGTTGTGGTATTTATGACCTCTTCCGGGTGTTCATTGCAGTAGGGTTCAAACTCATTCGGGAAGTAATTCTCCCCCTACTTTGGAGCCCCGAGTGCTTTTTTTGTAATCCAAGACTATGTCCCCTTGTTCCTCTCTCCGGGGTCGGGAAAAAGGCCTTCTCGATTTATACCTGACATTCCCTTCACTACTCTGACGGTTTCAATCGGATCCTCGTGGACGAGCCTCCTTTCCATCGAGAATAGATCCAGAGCACGGAGGCTTTCCCTATAGCTAAAACCCCTTTGTTCAGTCACCATTCTGGTGGCTAGCTCCCACACATACTCCAGACAGTCTATGTCCTTCTGGCAGTACCTTGCCCAGGTTTGCTTGCAGTACTCGATGTGCTGCCAAACTACAGTTTCGTGTGTTGGAACGAAAATCTCCGGCTCTCCACACAACATGGTGGATCTAACTCGAAAGATTTTTCTTCTGGCTACTTTTCCTGCTGCGGCGAACTGCTTCGACGGCTGGAAGCTTTTGTCTGTCATAACGCCCAAGTCTGGCCTGCGAGACCATTTGCAACGACCCGACACCATTCCCACTAGCCCCTGTATTTGCGATCAAGCGTTGACACTTGGCAACTTTTAGTGAACAGTTCTTTTTTCGTGACCAGTTTTGTGCCGCTAAAACGTCAAGGTCTATATCTACTCCAGCTATCTTGACGTCACCGGCAAAAGCAAAGGAGGGGTTCGTAAGCTCACGTGCCGGGTCGTTGATGAAGATGAAAAAGAGCAGAGAGCCACAAATCGAGCCCGCTAGTTACATCTTACGATTTTGAGGCATGACTACCCACCGTAACACTAAAACTTCGCCCTGGTAATAATTAATTAACCGTTCCCGTGCCTTTCAACAAGTTCTATATGGTGCAGCTGGACGTCCAGGATTCCTTGGCTCACGGAATCGAAAGCCTTGCTGAAGTCCAAGTAGCAGACGGCGATTGACTTTACTTAGTCCATGCGCCTGGTTATCTCATTGAGGAGCAGCGGGAGATTTGTCAGACAAGATCATTGTGCCACAAACTCATGCTGAGCATTTGATATGGGGTTATGTTGAACCAAATTTCTAGGGATCTGTTTCCTAACTATTAGCTCCGGGCACTTACTCAATACTGAAGTTAAGCTAGCCAACAGGTAATATTGGGCCTTTTGCCGGGGTCAACTCTTGCAAATTCCTACCACTGTTACCTTCCTTCAGCCCTCCGGCACAATTCTCATCCCAGGTGAAGTTTTGTACTGCTTCGTTGCCGGAGCCTTGAACACCTCGGCCAGAGGATGAACGATGGCTGGATGAATGCCATCTGGTCCTGCAGCTTTATTCCTATCCAAGGTTTGCATCTCCAAGTACACCTTTTGTTCTCCTACTCTAAGTTCGGTATTGGAGGAGCATACGGTCCATCCATTCTTTCCCCTAAATAACTTTCTGGCTGATATGTGCCCTCAAAGAACGCCAACAGCATGTCGATTTTGTCTTAGTTGCTTAGAGCTAGTCATCCCCGTGCTTCTTCAGAAGTTGCTTCCGTTTCCCTCATAAGATTTTGGGATTGCGCGTAAGCCTAAAACCGCTTTTGGTTTTGTGCGGACTGAGGCAGCTAACATACTGTCGAAAGAACATCTCTCTTCTCTCTGAATAGCTTAAGCTCTGATCCTGGTCATCTTATAGTAATTCCGTGCCACCCGAGTAATCAACAGCTTGTACGCTGTCCATCATTGCCTACGAATGAGCATACCCATGCGGAAGTTTGATTTCAACCATGGGGGTTGGTTTCTACTGCTAGCCGGCTTTGAAGATGCAAACTACCCCGTAACTTCAAGTAAGTCCATCTTGATGTCCTTCCAATCTTCCTTTGCTGAGGAGCTGGTGTAACTCGGTGTCCACTGAGCTTCTTCCGCTGCCTCTTCAGTTTACAGATAATGATTCCCCCATTTTTGCGCCGGCGTAACGCAGTTTCCTTAGGTGCGTATTGATTTGGTCCTTCATTTGGCTGAAAAAGAGGCAGAAGAGGCACTCTTTTCACAGTCTAGGCGAGAGACAACTATGAAGTTAGCGGTCTATCACACTTAGCGCCTCAGACAGTAGGCATGGACACAGGATACTGGAAAGCCTGTAGTAAATTACTATTTTTCCTAACTTCCTTTTAATCTACTTCTGTGGATGATTCGTCCCACTTAGTATTCAGCGTCTTTCAAATGTTCCTTAAACGCTGTGCAATAAATATTCCTTCCATTAGTCTATTCGGCACTCCTGCTACTCCATTGCTGAAGAATTTCGCTCTCACATTTAGCCTAGAGAATGGCCTCCACAAATTCATACTAATTCCTATCGTCTTGTTATCAGTGGCCTGTTCAAATAAGTCCCCAGCACTTACGCCCGACAAGCCCTTCGGCGTTTTGAACTCTTCAGTGAGGTCTCTTCTGAGTCTTTGTTCCTCAGGTGAGAAGGGTCCCATATCCGGCAGTCATCGTTCACATGACGTCCCTCACTGTCCTTCGACTACCCGAGTGGCTAGTCGCTGGACGTTTTCTAGGCAGGTGGCATCCTTTCTCAAAAATTGACCAACCCAGTACACAACTTTCTAACAGTGGCCTTGGCACTATGTTGTACATAGGTATGAACTCTTTCACCGATCTAAAGAAAGTTCTGAGCGCAGGCGAAGGAGTTCACCTCTTGCCTTGTGAGCAGCCACCATCACGACGAGACTGATCCTTGACGTGGTGTGATAGCTTGCGCGCCTCTATGACCCGAAGAGCTATACGGGATGGCTTCTTTTAGCCGGAGATGCAATCATAACTGACAGGTCAATGGGTAGGGGTCAGACAAAGTCCAGTCTCCTGGTCCTCCAGGTTGGGGGTTGATTTGAACTGGCAGCTCAGTCGGCAAAATCAGTGGAAGAATAGTTGATCCAAGCAAATGGGCTTCCATTGGGCCATCCCGCTGCCTTTCGGATGGGTTCTTGTTAGAACTGGAGGCTTTGTGGCTGGACACGCTAGCAATACCAGTCCAACATCTCCCATGAACTGCACGAATACAGAGGATTCCGTACTGCATCGGTCGTCGCGCAGGATAATCAAGACCGCGCTGTCCATTGCATCAAGCGGAGAGGGTAGTGATAAGTGGGCTACTGCTCAGAGTTCCCTCTCTCTTGTTCAACCTTTGTCTCCTGTCCCCAACCACATCTCATTGCCCCTCTTTCCACCCACAATGTTCCCACTGATAACACGGTCGAAACTCGCAACTGTTCATCGTCAAATAGTATTATAAATAATCCTCTGTCTGGTAACTCACATTTTCTCAAGCCTCATCAGTCTCTGAATCTCGGCTCCTTCAACGTGCGTACACTCATACAGGCCGGTCAGCAGGCGTGCCTAGCCTTCACAATAGATTCCCAGAAGATTGATGTCTGCTGCTTAAGTGAAACGCGTATCCAGGATTCTAGCAGTGTAATTCAACTAACTGCTCCTGGTATCTCATCGAGGTATTTTCTGCGTACCTCAGGAGACAAAGCAGCTAGAGCTGTGGGTCAACGTGGTGTAGGAATTGTCTTGACTGACAAGGCCGAGGCTGCCCTTTTGGACTGGATTCCTGTTAACAGTCGTTTATGTGCTGTGAGACTCCAAGGGTCAGTTGGCGTTCGAAAGGATAGTTGTTTTAAGCGCAATTTGTTTGTGATCTCGGCGTACGCCCCAACGGAAAGCAGCTCAGACTTGCAGAAAGATTAGTTCTATGATGCCCTCGCCACTCTCGTTCGCATTAGTAAAGGTTCCGACATTGTAGTGCTAGCTGGTGACTTCAATGCACAAGTTGGCAAACTTAGTGTGTCAGAAGCCTGTTTAGGTGGGCGTTGTGCTTTACCCGCTGAGCGTACAGATAACACGGATAGGCTTCTCCAGTTTTGTGCAGACAATCAATTGTTCTTGTCTAGCACCGATTTCCGACACAGCTCGCGTCACACGGCGACATGGCGCTCTAACTCTACAGGTACTTTGAGTCAAATTGACCATATCGCCGTAAGCTACCGATGGCGCAGTTCTGTTCAGAACTGTAGATCTTACTGGTTGGCGTACGTAGAGTCGGACCATGCCTTAGTTTTAATGCGATTATCTCTCCAGCTCCATGGTCATCGTCGCAAACCGCAAACCGGATTAGCCGTGCAACGTATGTGATCCAGAAGTACGCACCCGTTACGAACTGGAGTAAGCACACGAGCTAGGATCTACGACAAACAGTAATGTAGATGAGCATCGGGCTCATATCAAACAGGCGATGAACGTTGCAGCAGGTTCCGCCTGTGGTCCCCGATCCGCTGTCCATCAAAGACACTGGACCTCGCAAGGGTCAATGAGTAAAATGGAGCGAAAGCGTCAGCTTTCGAACCGTAAGGAGATGAATAAGATGCGGAGAAAGCTGCAAAGACAAGTTACCAAAAGCCTTAAGAATGATCGCGAAAATTGGTGGGACAAGGTAGCCGAAGAAATGGAAGTGGCAGCTGCTTCAGGTAACAGTCAAAGACTGTTCAAACTTATTCGTGACACCGGTGGACGGCGAGCTCAGGTCAGTGAGACGATTTGGGATAGAAATGGAGAACCTATCCATAACAAACAGCAAAGGCTTGACCGATGGGCCGAATACTTCCAGGAACAGTTTAGCTGGCCGCACGCTAGTGTAGTTACTCCTGTGTCAGCAACTGTGGCTCCTTGGGTGATATCACTTGAGCCCCCATCGGAAGTAGAAGTAGAGTCATGTATTCGATTACTAAGGCGGGAGAAAGCGGCAGGTCCCGACGAACTCCCTCCAGTTTTTTCAAACTGGGTGGAGATGCTTTGATAAAATCACTTACCGCCTTGCTCCGTGACATTTGGAATTCGGAGCGTATTCCGTTAATATGGAGTGAGTTATTGATTGTTCCCATCTTCAAGAAGGGAATACACAATGATTGTAGTAACTATCGTGGGATTAGCTTCATTCTGATAGTCACCAAAGTACTAGCCTCGATTTAGTTGCAACGTCTGACACCAGCTCGCGACGGGGAACGCCTGTGAACAGTAGGCTGGATTCCTCCCAGGTCGAGGATGCATGGACCAGATTTTTACTCTTCGCAGACTACTTGAAACGCGCCACGCGCACCGCCGACCGACAGTAATGGTTTTCTTAGACTTGAAAGGCGCCTTCGATTAAGTTGATCGAACAGCGCTTTTCAGTGCTCTTCAGCAAAAAGGTATGCCTCAGAAGTTCATGAACCTACTGAGATCATTGTATTCTCATACTGCTGGCCGCCTCAGAGTTTACGGTGAACTATCCGGTCGGTTCGAAACCATCAGTGGGGTTCGACAGGGATGCCCTTTGTCTCCATTCTTGTTCAACTTCATCATGGACGAAATAAGGGAGAGTGCGTTGCAAAATCTTCAAGATGTGGGCATCAAATTAGGAAGTAATGAAGAGCTATGTGACCTAGATTACGCGGACCATATTGTCTGCTTGTTCGAATGTACGGAACATGCTCAACGTGCACTAGATAGACTTGCGAGAGCTGTAGCTCCATTTGGCATGCGTTTTGCACCTTCAAATTGTGAAGTGATGTTGCAAGACTGGACGTCAACGATTTCGAGCTGTTAATTGTCGATCACTTCATCTATCTCAGCAGCAGCGTGACAACGGATGGGGGCACAGTAGTAGAGGTGACCACGCAGATATCCAAGGCTCGAGGGGAGTACGATGGACTGAAGCACTTGTGGCGGCGACCTGATATTTCACTGAAGTTGAAAGGTTGTGTATGCTGTGCCGCACCGCGTTCAGTTTTGTTGTGTGGTTGCGAAACTTGGAGTCTGCATGTGGAAGATATTCGTCTTTTCGAGGTTTTTGACCATCGACGTTTACGTGGTATCGCTAGGATTGGATAGAATAGCCGAGTGAGCAATGATGAGGTCAGAAAGCGAGTATTTGGTACTAATTCAGAGAACGTTTTGTCACAGTGTATCTAACTTAGTAGACTTCGTTGGTTAAGACACGTGTTACATCTAGCAGACACACGTCTACCACACCGTTCCCTGTTTTCCGTTCCTCCTGGGGAGTGGAAGAGACCACGTGGAGGTCAAAAGATGACGTGGCAACGAGGAATGAGAAAATGTACAGCAAACGTGGGAAAAGTAGGTGCTTCATGTCTTCGCTGTTGGGGTCCAAAAGATCTGTCTACCAGTTGGCTAGAGACACTGAAAGACATGGCTTCGAACCGTGAACAGTGGTGATTGTGTTGTCACTTTCCGTCGAATCAGAATGACTGATCGATGTGCGTTTGTACAGTTAGACTGTGTATTCCGTGTGTTGTCTACTAGGGCATTCTTTCCTTTTCCCACCCCTGTAGGTCCACTCCCTGTCCATCTTGTATATTCATACTTTCCAATTTAACGTGGAACATGGTGAGAAAGGCAGTGGTCAGTGGGGCTTGCTGTACTGTTTAACGCTGTACTATGATGATGATGATGAGCCACCTCGCACTGTTCAGCACGTTCGAAGTCCGCAGTCATTTGGACACCCAAGTCCCTTGTTGTCTGTGTCGCCCCAGCTGTGAGTGGTCGATTTTCCCCCATGACCCTTACTCCCACCGGAGCTCTCTTTAGCGGATGACTCTTGTTTTCTTTTAAAAGCATACCCCACTTATTTGCTCAGCTAACTACGTGCATAAGGTCCTTCGCTAGTTCAACACCATCTCCTGATCCCTCGAATTTTACATGGTCTGCAAAAATGGCTCCCGGTGCTGACAATCCTTGCACTAAATCGCTTATGTGGAGAAAAGGTAGTGGACCTATAGCTGACTCTTGATGTACACAGCTGTTTAACTCTGCTGCATTTGACCTGCAGGGTCCCACTCTAACCCTGAGCGTCCTGTTTGACAGGAAGTCTGATACTCACTCTTGTATCTGTCCTTTTACCTCAATCGTCTTCTGTTTTCCCATCAGTACGCGACGGTTGACGGAGTCAACTCCTTGCTGAAATCTAAGCGGCGAACTCCGACCTTCCTGCCCTTGTTAAGCTGGTTCTTGACTTCTTCTGAGAATACTTCTAGGTTTGAAAGACGGGATTTACCCTTCAAAAACCCGCGCTGCGCTCCACAGAGGGACTGGTGGCCCATTAGGTGTTTACGTATATGCTACCCACCAGTAGCTCAAAACACCCGCAGAAAAGGCGTGTAACGCTTACAGGACCTTAATTTCCTTTATCTTACCATGACTCTCCCTTGTGGATAGTCACAACTGCAGCTTACTTCCACTCCAACGGTATAGCCCCTTGGCCAAGTCTGGGAAAGTATAGAGGGCGGACTTATCCAATGATCACGGCAGCCAGCGGCCATATCACAGCCGGAAGTATACCATCAGGCCCCGCCGGCTCGTGCACAGTTGATCCTTCCAATAATTTCTCTCTCTCCCGCGCCCCAATTTTCAGGCCTAGAAGGGTAGGAACAACCATCCGCTTTTCGGTCGATGCTTGTTGTCCCCCTTCACGTCTGTACACACACCCGTAATACAGGCCAAAGGCGCCTGCTTTGCTCCGACCAACATTATGTATTTAACCCAATCTTTCAAGACCAGGGGTCCCACTCCAGTCCTAAGCAAAGTTTCTGACTGAAAATATCTAAAGTTTCATCTTGGGATTTGTCTAGATTTTCTGGCTAGTGCGGGTTCAAAAATTTCCTTTGCCCCCCTTTGGACCTTTAGGGCTGAGTTTCTATCCCCTTTGTACAGTAACCCGGATCTTTCGATGCCAGTGGCCTTGAAGATCTGCCAGTTTTGTCCCTCTTTTTACCCACTCTTTGAACTGCCGGTGTCCTCCAAGCTGGCTTGCCTTTGTTTCTGCACACTTGCCGTGGGGCAAACTTGTCCTGCAGCTCCAGAATATTTCCCCTTGTACCGTGCCCCGTTCTTCCTACCCCAGCCTCTTCATCCTCCAAGCCCCAGTCCAGTTTCGCAGCCCTAATTCTGAGTTCCATTATTTTTATCTCCCCAAAAATTCTACCTAATCTTTCCATGGCTTCCGCGTGCCTGAGGAAAAGGGAAAGTTCGACCATGGCACGGTCACTTTTGCCTAAGGTCATCGGCAAATCTAACCCGTCTGTGTCATTTTCATGCCCTGTGATCACCGAGTCAAGGGGCGAAGGCGGCTGTCCAGATCTGTACCCCGTGTTCCCCCCAAAGTACTGAAACTGAGCCCTGCTCCACATCCTTTCGACGCAATCTTAGGATGAAAGCACACACTTGAGTACCTGCTGCGCACAAACTCACTTCTTATCCCATGTGCACTAGTCCTTCTCCTACCAGGAAGGCCACTCCACCTTTACTGTTGATAAACAAGATCAGGGTTTTCCATTTCCTGTGGGATATGGTAGTTTTGGGACAGCCGCGTCTCTGAGACTGCGACTATGTGAGCATTGCAATGAGCGGCTGTAATTGTTAGTTTCGCCCATTTGTCTGTAATGCTGAGCTTTTTGCTGTACAGCATTGTCGTGGCCCTTTCGGTCGACGAAGCGTCGTTCTCCTTTATTTTTTGTCTTGCCCCGAGTGGAGTGTCCAAGTGGCTGTTACCTTTTTTGCCTCTAATAAGCTGGATGTCTTGGTCTTTTGGCTAGCCTCAAAGGCTGTTTGTTTCACCAGGTCTCAATCCTATGCACGCCTCATGGGAATGAAGGAGTCAAC
The DNA here is from genome assembly GCA_948099385.1 of Fasciola hepatica. Lineage (NCBI taxonomy): Eukaryota > Metazoa > Platyhelminthes > Trematoda > Plagiorchiida > Fasciolidae > Fasciola > Fasciola hepatica. Next base: position 50,752,814 of record CANUEZ040000043.1, read on the forward strand.
TTCCGTTTTGTCGATCCGGAAGTTCTTATGACAGGCGGCTTCGACTACTTCCATCTTCCTCTGAGATCGCTCTGGACAAACTTCCAATGCGTCTTCAAATACAGCCGCTGTCTGGCTGTACCAGTTCGGCTTGCTGCGCGGGGTATGCCCCCATTTTGTATTACCGAGCTTGTTCCTGGCGAACCCCTGTATTCGGGCTGTCTTTGTGCTTGTATTTCTCCTAGGTTGGCATTTCCTCGTGACCTTATTCCTCTTTTTGGAGTATCAGGCACGATACGGTATACTCTCACTGTGCGGTGAAAAGCTTCCCTCGCCCTTGCAGACAGTGACTACCTGGATAAAATTTACGCCTAGGAGAAGTCCCACTGGATTCCACTGCCTTCTGGTGGTATCGAGGAGGGGGCCACCAAATAAGTCGATTCTCTTCCAAGAAGTCATTGATTCAGTTGGCTGGCATTTGGTGTGCAGCACATCACTTTCTGGGTATTTGTACTCCGTTAACCTCAAGACTTATAAAGGTACCAATAACCCTTAACTGAGGGTGAAGCGCAGAAGGCTGTTTTTCCTCCAGTTGTTTTATCACCTCCCTTCGGCCCTGCGGACCTCGAGGTAGCAGGCCTTCTAGACCACTGACTTGGCTGCCCCTGACAAACATTAAATCAAAGACAGCCTTTTGCAAGCGGTATTTTTTGATCCACGGCATTGTGGTCTCTTGCAAGTCTTACGAAAATGAGCGCTTTGGGTTGCGTGCGTAGTGCAAAAGAAGAAAATGACAAGACGCCAATGGTAACCAAGTATAGCCCAGTGGCTTTGATATGGCTCGGGATGAACAATGGCCGTAAGTCTAGGTCAGAATTTACCAACACGGACGCGCACTTTTGGCCGGTGTGCTTGGAGTAACACAACTAGCTGCCTATACGGACACCTGGTTGTGTTTTGATCTAGTTGGCCAATTGTCTAGCATTCGCTACCGACAGCAAGCCCTTGATAGGGGCAAGACCTACCCGGAAAAGAGACCGCTAATATATTCACATGGGAAACACCGCGAAGAGTGGTTTGTCTCTTACCAAGTGGTCTACCTTGGATACCTGTCAGTGACTCATGACTGCACACCGCGCTGCGTAGTAAATTTCCATCAACGATCTAATATCGATTAAGAATAAAAGGGAATGCATGGAAGTCCAATATTTCATAACGATCAGTGGACGGCTAGTTACGGGGTTGTTGGTTAGAATTTTCATGGCCTTACAAAAAAGCCTGTGGATTGAGAACTCCACCATTTTTACTCATGAAGATTAGGTGTCAACCAGCGCTTTGATTCAAAACAACCGCTGCTAGATTCCGCTATTTCAGATTGTGCAACGGTGGGGGGAAAATAAAGCGGTTACCGATTAGTTGTGGTAAATGTGACGGTTGAACTAAAATTGGAAGCTGCAGATAAATTTGTTTACCGCTTTCTTGCTTAGTCAGCCACGCTTCTTTTGGTTTGGGGCCGAACAACCAACAAAACATGGTCAGATTTCATTGATATTTTTGGAATGGCCGCCAAAAGCAACAGTCCGATTGTTCCATTTAAGACACACCGAAATATTTGAGCGGTAGAGGCACGTGTCCCAATAGGGGAGTTTATTGGAGTGATAATCTTCTCTTTTTTATTCTGGTGGAAGAGGCTCCGTAAACGTTTGGCATATATTCGCACCAAGGCAGTTATTGAAAAGACTCGTTTACTTATAGTTTCAGTGACGGTTGAACTTCCATATTAATACTATAATAATAATATTGGTATATTTCTCGGCCATGGTCGAGATACGCGCGCCAGCTCATGAGCATTGTGTAACTAGTTTCTCAATAAGATGAAATATTCAATAATTCTGAGGATAAAAGTCAAGAGTATCGACAATAGAAAAACAGCCAGCAACAGTTTGAATGGATTATTCTTATAATGGCTTGCGTGGCAATTCCGAACCCTTTTCGAATCCGAGCTGGGCGGTGGTGCTGGTTGGGGATGCCAAAAAATCGTTAACACAGTACCAAGGACACAATACGAACGAGAATAATGAAAACCAAGGAAAAAGGAGGCCTAATAAGGTTCTGCAAACGCAGTAATTTCTGAACAAGAAGAAGAGGGAAGAATGAAATAAATTTTAAAGAAGTGTACTCGGGAAAATCATTGCATGCGGAGAGAATAGCTATCCATGAAGACGATGCAAACCCTGAATGACGGACTTTCCGGGGTTGTATAAACGGAATAAGTTTCGAAACAGGGAGACATGAGACCACTTTTATGAAAGTGAACTTGAGAACACTGATGGATGTGGGAGGAACGGGTGAGTTTAATTTCAGGATCAGTAACCTGTAATGTCCAGAAGTGAGAGAGCGCAACTGGAGGGTCTCATGGTTTTTTGGAGTCTTTTAGTCCGTTGCACGCTGGTGGTTCAATTAAAATCCATACTGCCCAATCGATTGTTTTACCTGAAATTACCGGGTTACCGATGATATTCAGTATTGCAGCAGTCGTCACTTTCGAGGGTAAAAATATTACTAACATCAAAAGCTTCAAACCGTTTACGGAAGAATCATCAGTATTTCAGTTACACTACGGTCGTTGGAACAAGATACGCGCCACTTAAACCGATGTGAAACGGTGTGCATTCTACTGCCGTCAGTTGGCGAATGAGAGCGACCGAGGTCATGTTAGTTCCCGGCATTCCTTTTGAATAAACTTCAGGGGCAATAGTAGACGAAAAATCCGCGCTCCTCTTGCGAATCACCTTTCCCTACCTGTTCATGAAACAGTGGATTTTATTCACATTTGTGAAGAGGAGGCTGAAGCCAGAAGGAAATTATCCAATTAACTGTAAAGGTGCACCACTTTGTAGTTCGTCAATGGAAGAAAAAGCTCACGAAGAACTCAGTTCTTAGTTACGTGTACTTGTTTGGGTCTAAAACGAATAAAAAATAGTAGACATGGTGAATAACGTTCTTTGAAACAATGAAAATGCACGTAGATACAGGAAATTAGACGAAACCTCATTGCAGGAGATTAAGGATCTTTTAGCTTTGATGAAATTACTAGACAGTAAATTACTATTATTTTGGTAATCCTTCACAGGTCTTTTATGACAATTTTACATGCCCGTAATCTCCAGACTATCTGCCTAATATTTACCATGTGTTGGAATCCTGTCAGCTTTGCAGAAGCCGCAAATGCGATGGTAGCCGCTTTTAACCAACAGTAAGACTATCGAGCTATACAGCAAAATATATCACTTAGAACTGCTTCTAAGAATGTTTTGATTACAATCAACACGGAGCTGTTCCCGAAGAGCTAGATTAGGTTGTTCATCTTTTGGTTACCAACAAGTTGCCTTCTTTGAGTATTGTCGGCGGTAACCGAGCTAATTTGCTCTTTATTGATAAAAGTTTGACTTCGCTGTCGGATTTGCGGTCTGTTATTATTTGGTGCTTTGGAAAGTGTGTTCACTAGGACAAAATCTCATTCGTACTTTCTGTGCAAAGCTGGTAGCTCCATAACACTTCAGTATGCCGAGCATCTTCTAGACTTTGCTAAACATAGCTGGTTATTTTTATCTCTAACCATTCACGCTAACGAGATCAACTCTCATTGAACGCCCGTATCTCGGCATAGACACTGGACGGCAAGCCGCCCCCGGGGACACAAACCAAAGGTTGGCCTACCACGAATCAAGGGGCCTGTCGGCTACCACACCGGACACGTCAACAGCTATACGTTAGTTTGTTAGTCACCAGGTCGGTTGTGTGAGAAAAAATGTGAACCTGCCGAATGGTTCACGTGACCAGTAGAACTCTGCCAATGAGATAGTCGCCTGCTAAAAATTAACACATTTTGTGGTTTTCTCAAGCAGTGCTTGCTTTGCCCGGGCTGCTTCGGCAAAAGTGCTGTGACACTTTAAAAAATTTGCTAAATCCAGGCAGACTGTCAAAACGGCGACCCATAGATGAGATTTCATTCTCGGTTCAATTAGATAGAAGGGGTAGAAATACTCGGCTGGTCAGCCTAAAGCACAAAGCAAATCCATGTGACAAAAAGCAACAGTTAAACGTGTACTTGATGTGGGAAATTGTGGTGGGGTAGATGCGGTTGGACGGAGCTGTGGAAAAATATGCGCTCCCGAAGAGAAGGTAATATGTCGGCCATTGAAAAGGTGTATCCTCCAAAGATTATTCAAACAAACAAGCCCAGTATTATTCAATAACATGACTGGGCGTTGCTGTTTTGCGGGTACTGAGGTAATTAACATATTTCAGATGCCTTCTGAAGTTACTAACTGAAAAGCCGGCGACTTCTAAAGTTATAACTAACAGCGAGGAACAAATTAGGAAGGTAGGGAAATTTTTCCTGCACTCTACCGAAAGATTCACTGTCCACCTTTTTTATGTCACCAGGATATCTTTTGGGTGCAGCTTATTGTGATGTTTGTAGAACCGTGGGGTTTCAAACGTCTTTTGCTCACCCATTATTACTTGGGTGCCAGTCGAAAGTTAGCTGCGACTCACTGAAAACGCCTTTGTGAAAAGGTGCACTTTTTTATAAGTTCAGCAGACACTGCGAACTCAGACACTGTTGTGTCTCTGTATTACCTCCGCAGAAACACTGTAGGCCATAGAAGAAATGGCCTCATATTTGCTGTACTATAAACCTTGTGCCATCCCAACTCATGGTTGGGTACAACGAAACTTATTGAAAAGACATCCAATCGGTTAATAACGGAGATTTGCGGAAGGCTGCTGATTTTAACTTTACTGAACAACGGAAAATTGAACTTCTTTTAGTTGTTATCAGGGCAGGGGTTACATTAGAACGGTGAAGATTTGATCGACCCGCCATTAGACGGACTGCATATAGGATAATTAGGCGACGCCATTCACAAGCTGACTGTAAGTAAACTGCGTTTAAATGATTGGAATAAACGGACTTATTTCCTACCTCACTTTGACAACTTTTCATTCCCAAGTACTGAAGTGCTATAGAATTATTCAACTAGGTATATTAATGAATACTCGCAGGTTCCACGTAAAGAGCATACGCGCAATCCTGTTAACCTCGTGTTTGAAAACACATGGGAACCCAGTAGATTTAACAAAAAATGTAAAAGATGGTTTTGTGTGACGCAAAAGTCGTTCACCTTTTAGGTAAGATAGAATTCGTTGGTTCCACATTTTGTTGCACTAAACAAACGTTAAATGAGACCCAAATTCATGTATATTCACGCCATAAGGTTAATCGGAGGAGGAAGATATTTGCATAAGTTAACTTTACCTGGCGCGTACGTGCAGAGTCTCTTATGCGTGGTTAGCTGTGCGGAAATCGTTCATTCAAAGTACTTCATTAAACAAAAGGGAGCTTCATCCCAAAGTAGTTCTTGTGTCTTTGGTGCAGTTTCAAATTACCAAGTGAGACACAGATTGTTTTTAAACTGAGAACTCATCATTCATACAGTGTCAAAATGGTTGCCGCCTAAGGCAAAAGCCCGATAGTTATACTGTTATTTTTTCACGCGAATGCTGTATTCTGTTGATGTGCCCTGAAATAAAGCTGCTGAGTGTAGCTGTAAAGGATATATAGGGAAGATGACTAGTTTTACCAAAGAATTGCGTGTTACAACTTTCTCTTCCTGCTAATACAATAAGCGTGGCAGATTTCATGCTCGAACAAATGACAGATGCTTATGATCTACGAAATATTATGAGGAGGGCTATGAAGCAGACCCGTTTTTCAGTATATCAACTTTTGTGCTGGAAATGAACTGTGCTTTTATTATCATGGAGCACGACGTTTTATTTCCTTATATACGAGTCTTCAGTTTACTCAAACTAAGTATATCACTCTCCAACACAATGTTTTACCGGCTAATTTCATAAATAACGTTGCTAGTAATGCATTCCGTTCTTCTGAATTCCCAAGTAACATTTAGAAGAGGTAATAAGCATGGAATACAGAAATCAATTATTGCTTATCTGAATGCGGTTCATGCAGAGTAAGATCGCCTTAAGTCTCTACAACACAATTATTGAAGTGTATACCGAACTTCTATTTTATTGCGGCTCATTTATTTTTCTTGTTGCGCAGTATTCCCAGTTGCAGCAGAAAGCTCCGTGTGTATATTATAATGGTTGAGCGAGATCATATGACTTGATCAAAAAATACGTCGTCTAGTCCGTTTACTGTTGCCAAACTCCAACTTATACTCCTCATATACCACATGGTATTCGAATAACATGAACTTTACAGGACATGTACTGCACTTAAAATGATATCCTGCTACTTGCATGTGGCAACCGTGAAGCAGCTCACTATGCAGTCGTCGTTGGCTTTACAAAATTCCCATAGTCAAAGACGCCTTTATCGGTTTATTCCGTTCCTAACTGCTCAAATATCTTTTATTCCAAAGAAATCTTCCCAACAACTTCAGGAAAAGCGAATAATTCATTAACGGGTAGATGAAACCGTACTGTCTACTTGTACATTGGTATCAGCTTTTTGAAACTGTTCTCATTAACAAACTTTAGTTCTCCATGGTCATTTGCGTTTCCTGAGGTAGATCTAAAAATAGAGCTTTACTTAGTGTAACAGTTTAGCAATTTCTGAAGTTTAAACATAAATGAATATTTTGTAAACAAAAATGCGCTCACAATGAAGGCTTTATAGTGAGGCTAAGGTTAGATTGTTTATTCTTTAAAACAAAGTTCGATATTTTATGGGTGATAACCATTTACACACGGGACGTTTGTCCAGTGTGGTACCTTTTCAAATGACAAAATTCATATCAAGTATTTCAGTACAAGTAACACTTCCGTAGTTCATTTTATTACCAAACGATTTATCCCTCCTGACGTGCCTTCGGAGTATAAACCTTTTTTTACCGCTTATCCTATTATAGTTGTAATAATAGCTCTCTCGCAAGTGGGAGAATTCGCATGATTTTGGAACCACAAGAGCAGGTATGAATAAGTCTTTAGGGCGGCATCGCACCACCTTGTGCTAACCTTCGCACTACCTACGCGCGCTGTTTTTGTTTGCTCAGGCGTAGTCCATCAGAGCTTTGCATGAAAGCGTTTCATGTGTTTCAGCCGCGCTACACGTCACTGGCCGTTGTGACTGTCAGAACGTGAACGCGTTTAGGCCCCACATCTCAACAACGAATACGGTTGCCACGTGGTCAGTTCAGGATAAGTCTCGTTGATTCAAGTTTTACCGGTGAAAGTTACCTGCGTGGAGCTTACAAGGTTGGGGCTAAAATCCCGTACTTACCATAAATTTCCGACGGTTTGCAAAGCGTACGCTTCGGGGTCATCCTCCGCACATCGAAAGTGAATTGACACAAACTTATTGGATGACGGAAGTAAAGGACACTGTTTGGTGAGCATTTTACTTCAATGTGTTGGTTTGAATGCTCCAAAACACACCTAAACACAGTAGTACCGGTCTTTTTCTTATCAGCGCAAAATGGACAGAGTAAGGACATTTATTCGGAATTCATAACTTAGGTGATAAGACTGCACAAGAGGGATTTGTTTTGAGAAAGTTTATGGAATTTAACGAGGCTTCACGTATTTCACAATATTGGCACAAACCGCTCGGGAACCTCTGTGAAGCTGCTCAAAAATCACTCAAAAACGGAATGAAAACCAATGGGTGTGATAGCTCGAACCAGCCAAAACTAGCCGGAAGCCGATCGGATGCGGAGCGGTTTTGGTGCAATTTCCTACAAGAAGTGTCATGTCCTAAAGTAGAGAAAAGGGGTAGGAATTAATGGTGACACCCGAGGGAATGTGGATTTGGCTATTCGTAGTCCAGGAAAAATTCGTCCTAGCATTCATCTCGCTGTGGTTTGAGCCTAAAGATGCTATTTTCTGCTACTGCGGAGGTTGATAGTTTAATCAAAGTGTTTGTTTAGCAGTGGAAGAAGAAACGAGCCCACACGCCTCTGATGGCCCTGGGATTCATCAGTTTCTGTATGTGCCCCTTGAGCACCGGGTTGGTACTTATAAGTAGCCGCGGCCCGTCAATTTCTGACAATCCGGTGAACTGCTCTGACTACTCTTACAGGTCCTCTTCTAGGCGGAGCCAGTTTAGAACGAACTAGTGGAGCCCTTTTGGGTGTTCTGCGCACGTCCTGCCCAGCTGCCCAGCAACAATCTTGGTGAACTCTCTTTAGGCGGATTTTAACAGCTCCTTGACCTCAACCAATTTTTGCAAGCAGGCTTGAAAGAAGCTTTTCAGTTAAAGTCGCTCACGTTTTTTGTCAGCTGGCAGTATTGTTTCAGCATTACGAGACCTGACAGACCGGAGCCGCTGAAATATCTATTCATTACTCTTGACTGCAGCAGCAAGGCATTGTTTGTAAGGCTTGAAAGTTCCGTTCATCCAGACGTCGTGGTCTCTTGTGAGCTCAGCAGTCTTGGCTTCCCCGGGGTGACTCTTTGTAGAAGTGCCGAGTCTGTCCTGCTCTCCCGACCTGGAGCAGCTGTCTGCACTTTGATCTGTCTAAAGAAATATCCCATGTTTCGGTGCAATCGCCTATTTTTATCAGGTCCTACCATAGCCAGTTCGAAGACGGTTCTGCTACCATCTTGAGATCAACAGCCAGCGGGGAACCAGGACACCTCAGGGTGCCCATTAGGTCATTTATACAACTCAGGAAAAACAGGGGACGTAACACCGACCCCTGCGGCACCCCACTGCATGCTCTCGCTGCTCCGGACATTGCGTGCTCAACCCGAATCTGAAACGTTCTACCAGCGGGGTATGCTGTCATCAGGTCCAGCGCCTCTTGTGCGTTTCTCACTCCCTGAATTTTTTGCGTCAGCAACCTGAGGTTTACCGGGTGGAAGGCCTTCTGGAAATCCGGGTGACACACTTCAACCCGTTCACCCCTGTCCAGTCTGCCCGGCACTCGGCCGGAAAATGCTGTGAGGTTCCTTATATAGGCTGCCTTACGGCAGTAATCCTGTGGCGTTCATCGTGCCCCGGTAAACTATCCCCAACGATCCCCCTCGTAACTTAGTTACTACTGGAAGAAGGCCAAGGAGCCTGTGATAGAATGCAGCCTCCCCATTTTCTTCCTTGTGGATCGGCACCACTTCGGCTTCTAGATAATTAGGGGTTAGAGTGGCCGGGGCTGATGACTTGCCGAACAAATGTGGTAGCGCACCGAAGATTGCTTGAAAGCGGACGTAGGATGGTGCGTTGAATCCCATGTGCCCCAGCGGCCTTGATTTGCTTCAACCGATTGACTGCTTGTTCTATTACCACCGGTTCTACGACGACTGCCTCCTTCGAAGGGACTCCATAGAAATCGCTCGGTGGCGGGGGGTTTCCGGAGTCCACGGTGCGCACTAGCTCAGACAGCTTCCCGATGACATCAGCTTTTGTTTCGACGTTGCTTTCATGTCTACTCCCCTCATCCAAAAGGCTTCCTTCTGCCAGGCACTGCGGAGTCTTGGATTAAACAAAATTTTGACAAACCTAAGGGCATTTTTCGACCATTTTGTACTAATCTTATCTCGTGCTGCCGCTAAAAGGATTCTTTTTCTCTTGCAGCAGGTTCAAGGGCTCTCAGGAAATAGAAAGTAAAGGCAACCCTCTGTGCTGCGGAAGGGCACATGTGCGACTAGCTTGCCCATCAGAGCATTTTTTGGCTTAGCAGACGCACTGAAATGGGCGGCTCCTTCTCACCATCCTCATTGCAGTAGAACTCACCACTGGGGGGTATTAAGTTAACATCTATGGGCGATCACTGATTCCTCATTGCGAAGATGGAAGCTGTTTAGCGTGTACATTCCGAAGTGCTCTAAAACCGTTATCCAGTCCTAAGCACCCGTGGATCATCGCTTCTCCCCCAGCTCTGCCTTCTAGAAATTCTTTCCTGTCTGTCAGTGTATAGTCACAATCAAACGAAGCAGCCAAAGCAAAGCTTCGATAGAGTAAAGCCTCTGGAACCAGAGTATTCACTCGTCAAGCAGAAGTCAAACTACCCGGACATTATCTGTCTTGTGAAGGAGGAAATGTATAAAATTATGGCGGCGTCGAGGAGTTGTGGGTGAAAGTCCAGCGGAAAAATACGAAAGAAGGCAAAGGAAGTTGGTCAGGATGGAAGTTCTTCCAAGCGCCTTTTACCATCACACGCTCTCTCTATAAGGGTGTCCACGTGAAGTCCACCCTCTTTCCAAAAACGACCACAGTATCCGCTGCCACCAAGTTCTCAGGGAGTTCACCTCGGCCTTTCATTACGAAGCATGAGCAGGGCTCAGCCATGGTATTGTATCTGGTTCTCAACTTGACGAGCCCAAGCCCATGCACTCGAAAATTGAGGTCTCCGTCACGAACGAACATTGGCTCTTTCTTTCTCGACTAAACTTTTAGTTCCTTCAATGCAGATCAGCTGGAATCTTGAAGTCTTGAAGTGGCATAAAAGTAGGAGGCTGAAGCCCAAAGGCCTCCAAATCTTGAGAATACCCTGTCATCTGATGTTTATCGGTGAGCTAGGAGATAATTAACTAGACGATGAGCCAACGGGAAAGTGAGAGTTCAAAGTAGGAATTTTGACATTATCCTGTATCTGGTACTGCCGGTGAGCTGGAACACAGACCGGTTGACAACGGGAAATGTTCCATTATAATAGTCTTGATTGCTTTCGGAGTCTCGTGTATCCCGTGAGCTGGAATGGAGGTCGCCGGGAGATGGTTCAGCTTTGCGACATTTTGTTTAGCGTGGGCAGAGCATCAGACCCCATCTTGGAATGTCTGTTGGACATCGAGCAGTGTGACTTTCACTCCTCTCTCCTCGCGGTTCAGCCCGCTTTATTTGGCACGAAACCGGGATTAGCCATGGAGAGTCGAGCCTACAGAGTTATCGCCGCCGTCAGCACAAAAGTAACATTCAAAAAGCTGCTCGGTTTATTCCGCCGAATCCCCATTGAAAAGAAGACAGAAACGTAAAACTTCTTTGAACGTCAACTGCGTTTGAGTCTCCGGTAGGTATGCAACAATGGGGAAATTTAGTTAGTATAACATCCCAGACGAACTCTGACGGTTACATCTGTCCACTAAGTGAATATGCTGAAAGTTCATTGTTAGAGATGCCCTCTTTTCACTTACCACTCAAGGCTACCTTTGAGCGCATGGATGGTGCCCAGTTCTGTCCACCCTTCTGGCGATCTTTGCCCATATTCCAGCATCCTTTGGCTGAAGAACTGAAGTCTGACAATCATCCCAGATCACACTTTCACTGGCTACTTCCCCTGTCCTCTTGTTCCGTAATCTACAGCCATCTGGACCAGACTCCCAAGTCTAAGCTCAGAAAAGCCTCGCAGTGTCTTAAATGGCTCTATTAAATCTCCTTACATTCTCCAGCTTTCCAGGAAGAGTCGTGGGTCCTGAAGTTCGTTCTTACTTCTCACCCCTCTGACCCTTCCCCATACGCCATGCGAGGAGCTGGGCTTTTTACAAGCAGGCGTCATTCTTATTTCAGAAGAGTGACCGGGTGTGCACTGTCTAACTATATTCACTTTCACGGTACGAAAGCCTCCGGTTGCTGGAATCACCAAGCTGATCTCTCTCTGAGGGAGCTTGCCGATTGCTTTATTGAACCCGGTTGTACACTGATCGACCACCTAGAATTCGAGGTCATCAGAACCCCGAAAACTTTAACCCTATTTATCTTACGTAGCAAAAATGTCTTGCTCATGTACAACCGTCGGCTTTGTTGTTGTCAGTGACAGCAAAAGGGCTTCCCCTAGCATAAATAGGTAAATCCCACCAGTTCACCCGATTTGGCGTGGCAACCAAGTCTCTGCTTAGGTCCTCTTCCTAAGCCCTCACTATTTTCTTACCATCTGCAAAAACGTAGGCAGGTGACTGTAAGGCGGATACTAAATCATTTATAAACGAAAAGCTGTAGTGGGCCTAGTATGGATCTACGAGTTACCCCAAAGATGACGTTTGCCATATTCGAGTTCCCTCTACTCACCCCGAAATGGAATGTCCCACTGGTGGGGGAGCTTGCCAGTCATTTCTGAAACCGAAGGTCCCAGCGAGAATAGCAGAAATGGAAGATTCATCGAAATAGTGGCTATGCTAAGATCAAGAAAAAGCACGGTTGCTTGTTCGTTTCCATCCACCCCGCCAGTACCTTCATCCAGGAAGCACAATAGTTTGGTTGAGCAGGACCTACTTTGGAAAATCACGCCGAACTAGACAAGGTGCAGAAATCTCCAGTAGATGTTAGTATAAGTGGGCCGAATATTCCTCCCTAACACTTTTAATAGGCAGCTGGTTAGCTTAACAGGCCTACGGTTTCCAATTCCAGCGCCAGGTTCTTCCCTACGTGAAGTCAGCTCCCCCGTGTCTTCCCAGTTCTGCCGCCATCTCCCTTGATTTTGTATGGCCTTATATAGCTTATATCCTCGGAAATAAAAGATGTCCACCGGACTATTTTTAGTGGATGGGTTGACACCATCTAATCTGGGCGACTTATGGATAGTCAACCGTCTTAGATGAGCGGGCAAGATTTTCTCTTTCAGATTCAAGTCGCTCTTGACCAAACAATGGGTCACTGCCGCAAAACCCATTTACATCCAGCTATCGATTCCTTGCATGACGCTAAAATAATCACCCAGAGCACTCAGTTCTGTTCGGCTAGAACAGAACGGAAGTGATCAAGGCACATTGTGCGTCCAGATTGTTTTGCCGGAGAGTTTCCCTGGCTCCCAACACTGCGCTTTGAGTATTTTGCCTGAATGAAGTCGCAACGAGGCAGGTATTCCTTGGGCTTGCAGAGCAAGAAGTTGATGGATTACTGGCAAAAGCTGCAGGTTCCATGACATTATCTGACTAGATCTAACCCGAACGACAAAATTTAACGGGACAGAGTCACACTCACTGTCGTAAATGTATGTACGAATTTCCAGGGGATAATTATCCCACTCTGAAATTTCATAGAGCTGGCTAGGGAATAAATATACCTAAGTGAACCCGAGGCTTTTTTGAAAGATGGCACATGGCTGCAATCAACAGCGTCCACTCGTAGTCTACTCCACAGACCCAAAAACCCATTTGTGAAAAACTTAGCGGGTATGTCCAGGCTCGTGTGCACTTTTCAGCCCCGGGTGCCGCAATCAGGGGCAGAAACTGGGAGCTATTTGGGATTTCCCTAGGCTAAGCCAGGATCTTCTTCCGTATATGTTGCGCCGCTCGTAATCCCCGGTTCAAAATCCGATGGCGATATTCTGCACAGCGCAAAAGAAGAAGAACTGGAGACGCTGATGCTGGATAAAGTGTGCATTTGGGGATCACAAGAGCTAACTGGCAGTGTTCGCAGGTAGGGCAGACGGCGCCGCAGAATTTGATAATCGTTCAGATTAACAAACTTCGTGGTGTACTCAAGTGTCTGTCTTGTCGGTAGCACTGGAGACGCTGATGCGTTTACTCGACAGACCCTTCCTAATCCTAAAAGAGTTTAATACCTCGCCCTGGCCTTAACAGCGTTCTAAATGTAAGAGGCTAGGATACTTTAAGTTTACTATATTCCTCTTTGAAAGGCAATCATTCTAGCTTCAAGTTCAGGTCAAGTTAGTTCGGTAAGGTTCACCTAGCCACGGATTTCGTGTGGCTACAGCCAAAGGGGCCAAACAGATGTGCTTGTTGCCTGCGAGTTTAAGTTGCCTCAGCTCCGCGTACTCACCTCTTACTATAAGGCGGAAATGCTGTGCAGCAACAGTTACTGTAGAGAACAGGCGAGAAAAAATGGGCACTTTACTGGGGGGATTCAGTGACCGACACAGGTGACACGACTGGGCATTGTTTTCTAGCTGGGCACCTTGATGAGCCTCAGTCGATCAGGAACACCGAGCACAAGTAAAGCCCAAGATTGGTGCCACTGATCAGTTTCCAGTCCACTAACTATATTTCGACCTAGCACAATTTTACAAACCAGTTTCGCAATAAAATCACCTCGTTTCTTCGCAGCCTTGGCAGGTTTTCTACATTGACCTGCGCAGTTTCGAGTAAGAACAGTTGAAATACATCCTTTTGGTCCGGAGTTTGCCAACAATGAAATTAATAATAATAGAATTAACAACAGTTTATTTCGGAGAAGCCCGAAGAATGCCTCAAGCATGATCAAAGTTTTTAGAAGCGACTAAACTGACAGACAAAAGTTACGAACAGTTTAGAAGTACTCAAGGCGAAGGAGGGGCAAGGAGAAATTGAGGGGAGATGAGGGGGAGATAAATGTATGCGCGTCGAGGAGTAACGAAGGGAGTCTAAATGAACCAACGCATGGATTCAAATATGTGCCCGGCAAAATTAAAGTCCAGGTCAGAGGGAACAGCTGGCTGAACCAAGTTGAGGAGATCGGAACCAGAGAATTTTATATGAGGAGGACGGAAAATCGGAATAAGAAATTAGCTTTACGAGAAACGGTGAAGAAATGAAGAGAAAAGAACAGAGAAAGGGAAGAACAACAAATTGAGTTGTGTGGACAGGGACTAGGTAGCCATGAGCCATGACTTGTTGCAAAAAGTAGACGGTGTCAGTTTGAAACAGGGAGCAACCAGTGCAAGAGGTAAAGAGTGGACCAGATGGCAGCAATGGTTTGGGAGGATAGAGATACGGTAAGTATGAGGCACAGATATAGGCGAAGTGGAAACACTTCGTGAGTGCGGCAGCATAGTGGCAACAGAACTGGCCAGGGAAGGACTAGAAGGACAGAGAAAATATGTAGATATATATATGTATAAATTTGTAAGTTTATATATATATGTAAGAACAGGAGCAAGTAGCAGTGAAGGGACGGAACACGGAATTAGCAGTGCTTGGAAAAGACATATAGGGTCGAGACAAATGGCACGGAAATAACTTGGATAAACCCTGATGAATTTTGTTCGTGACTGGTGAATATCGGGGATCAATAGAAAGAAGAACAACTATGGAAACACGTAGGTGATGGCTGTGAGTATAAATTTATAAACGAGGGAATACGAAGAAAAGGATCAAAGATAACAAGTAAGAGTGATTCTAACAATCTGACTTGTGCAGGTGTGATATGTGGTGACGGTAGAAATTGGGTGAAGTATTTATGAATGGTCGTTCATTGTGCAGAACGAAGATGACCGTGAAAATGGCTGGAGAACGCAGAGCGAATTGAAGTACAGAGAGGTTGGAGAAGAGTAAAATGTCAGTGGAGAAGGGTAACTTTGAGGTTAGACGAATTGTGGTGCAAAGATGCAGCAGTTGTAATAGTGAGTAACATCGAAGACAAATGAGGAAGTGCAGAATCAGAAAGATCAGGTAATGACAGATCACATGGTTTGAAATTGTACGCGAAAATAATGACGTGACGGTAACTTACTCTAGGTGGAACGCAAAAAAGCAGCGCAGCCTGAAAAGCAAACTGAGGATGCTTGTGGCGGCCAATATACGACGCAGGTGTGAGTACTGACCGGAGAGAACCAGGAAAGAGATGGCCAATCAGATCTTTTCATTGCAGGTGACACGGGGTAAAGACAGCGAGGAAGAAGAGCACCCGGATAGAAAAGCCTGCAACGGAACTTAGGGCACGAGAAATGGTTGTGCTTTGGAGTTGGCGGAATGGAACTGGAGAGTCGCTTGCTTGCAGGCCATTACACAAATAGATTGAGCTGGAAGTTGCTGATCGGCACACTGCCTAAGAGGGAGATCCACGGAGGAATTAAAGATTCAGGCATGAAAAATATGGAGGTAGCAAAAAGAAAATAAATTTGGTCGTAAGTGTATGCGACGTTTGGAACAGAGCGTTCTTATATGGTAATTGATCATGGTTACGGATGTGTCTGATGCATAATAGCGGAAGGTATAAGATGGGCAAAAAGGGATAGCGCAAAAGGGTAGCTAGTGAGGTACGCAATCAACGAGCTTCATAAGTATATGGAGGTACCAAGTGAATACTAATTAGGAGCCGACAGGGTGAAAGTGGGTGGAGAAGAACACGTTCCGGGCTTGTGCAGAGTAAGATGGATAGGGCGAGTGACATAATGTAGTGAGGGCCGTCATGGTGAAAAACTATGGGAACAAAAACAGAATGGGCGGTTGTGCATAGAGAGGTAGGACGACACGGAAAGTAAGTGGGTAGAGTGCTTACAGGAACGATAGATGAGCGGAAGAAGAATGGTAGGAACATGCTATTCGCAACCGACAGTGATGAATGCGGTAGGGCGAGAAGAGTTGAAGCATGCGATCGGCAACTGGTGCTAGTGGGTGGGGCTGACTGTAAGCTGGACACCCAACCTGAAAAACACTTCGTGAAGTGAACACAGGAGGTGTAATCCACCAGCCTAATTGCGCTCGCACATCGTTGCAGACGGCCTGCACGCCCGATGTGCGCCGGCCAAAGCGGGGGACCTGACCACGCCCGTAACGGTGGGATTGGCGTGAGTGTTCATTGATGGTTATACAGCGGGCTGAGTATCTACGATAAGGGCATATGGTCCAGGACTAATTAGTCAGGTTGTGAGAACTTGGACAACAGAGCCAACGGGACCGGCGAGTGGTAGACGGCCATGCAGCATTATTATTCAGGTGCGCCAGTCAAGGAGAAGATAAATATAGTGCCCGGGATGAATGACCAACTTTGAGGATCACTGGGGAGAGAAATGAGTTAGAGAAGCGCAGTCTGGGTATGGCTCAGCTGAGGATCAGCGGTTGACGGAAAGGAGAATAAAAGTGAAGCATGAGCTCATTGATGCAGCGGGTCCCTAAGACAAATTAAGGCCATGGAACATGAGATTAAAAAGGAAACGCATGTGTAGGAGCTGAAAAATCCAAAGTCTAGGTTGTTATTTCATCTGGATTAGTCACTCGGTGGTAGAAACGACTAAGTTCTGCAAGGAATTATGGAAAATCTTAGCTGGGATATAGGTTGGGGGCAGAATTGTTGACGTCATAACTGGTTGTTGAGTTCAGTTAGCGAGCCAGGCTGCGCAAGATAAGAGAGACTGGATTTTCCAGTTCAAAATCGCAGAGGTAGTGATGGAAACATAAGTGGCGGGACGTGGTGTGGAAAAGAGGCAAAGCGCGCAAGATGGTCTCAAGGAGCGTTGAGATAATGCCCACTCTGTTGCTATACAGTGAAAGACAAGAAAAGGTGGAACGTTGAGGGAGGGAGACATGCTTGGACCTGTGAATAGATAAAGAGTCGTGCAAAAAGTCAGTATGACGGAAAAAGTACTATAGTGAATGGCGGGGCAGATAACCCTCAGTTTTGGTCGATTAGTAAACGGACTACGGCAAAGTTGGGACTATGGCAGGTGAGACTAAAAAAGGAGTCCGTGAACTATGGATAACTGATAGCTGTAAGATTCAGTGACAAGTTTGGGACTTGGTCTAAGGTAGTTGATAAGTATAAGAGGAAAAATAAATTCTGCATGAAACTTGGGAAGAAGCTTAGCTGCTGGATAGTGCAGGGGCAGAATTGGTGACGTCATAACTAGATGCTGAGTTCAGTTAGCGAGTCCAGCCAAGTGAGAGAAATGAGACTGGATTTTGGAGTTCGAAATGGCAGACGTAGTGATGGTAGCATATGTGGTGGGACCGGATGTGGAAAAGGGGCTACGTCAGCAAAGAGGTATCGAGCAGCTTCGGAGTACTTGCCTTGCTTGGGGTAACAATTACTGGATAGTAGTGTATATGTACACATACATTAATACATATATGTGTATATAGCTGACCAGGGCGTAGTTACTGACGCATCTCCAATAGCTTGGCTGCGGTTGGTTTCAGGGCCGCAGAAGTGATATAACTGAATAAAGGCAATAAATTGTGTTGCAGGTGATGCATATTGACAAAGTGCGAGGCGTATTACGGTGGCCTCTCTAAAAATGCCTAACCTTTTCACTCTCTCACTGAATGCATCAGATTTACATATATCACCCTATAAACCAAACTTCCTTTTTATCCAGGATAATGGGAAAAATAGTAAAATATCACATTATTAACTATTTATTAGGCCTCAACCTTGGTAATGACAACCAACATGGATTTCTCTGTTCACGGTTCTGCATGACTTGCCATTATGATTTTTTGAATCTCATCACCGACTCTGCTGGAAGCGGGAAATCTTTTGTTGTTCTTTATCTTGACTTACCTAAGGCATTGGGTCGTATACCTCACCCCGATCTTATAGCAAAGCCATTACAGTTTGATACCATCGATCCACTAATTTCTTGGACCTCATCTTACTTATCTCATCGTTCACAGGTTGTCTTGCCTAACCTGAACGCCCCTAGCCTTAGGCCTGTAACTAGCGGTGTTATTCAGGGGGGTGTTTTAGGCCCCCTCTTTTCCTCCTATAAATAAATGATACGTTTCCGACAATACTGAGTGGCACGCCTTTTTTGTTCGTGGGCGAGATTAAGATAGTCTACGCTTTTCCGCCTGGCAACCTTAGTACTAGTAACTTTAGAATCCCCCCTGACTTAGCCATCTTGATGAATGGTGCTCAACCTAGGCCGTAAAACTCCCCGTCGATAAGTGTATCTTTCTTACTTACGAATGCCAGGTTCCCCCTGGTTCCTCATGCACTGGCGGTCCACCCATCGACAACTGGCCCTTAGCAAAAGATCTTGGCTTAAATTATTCCTGCTCTTTCAAATTCTCCAAACATGCCGTCTTTCAAAAGGCGAGGGACAAAATGTGTCTTGGTCTTGTGTTCAGGTCGTTCCTGCTTAGAAAGAGCATTGTTCATATGAAAAAAGTCCATTCCTGGTTTCTTCTCGAATCTTTTCCATTAAACTTCCCTGGTATGCAAAAATCCGACAGAATTATTTTCAAGTGCATTCAGAGAAGATACACAAGGCAGCCTATCGTTTGGTTGTCGAACTTAAACTGCAGCAAACGATGTTATTCACTCAAAATCGAACCATTGTGGCTTTGTCGCATCAAGCTGAACCCGGTATTTCTGTATAAATTGTTGACTAAGCAATTTTACTCCTCAAACCGGTTAGCGTTTCCCCGGATACTGGATATTCGTTCCGTAACAGACAGTGTGCTATTACAACGCCCTATGCGACGGCTGTTGTACGTTCTAAGTTATTTATCTTCAAGATTTCCGAAGTCCTGAATAAACTTTCTTTGCACATCAGATATTCTCAGTTGAAATATTCATTCGTGAATGCTATTGACAAAGTCCTTCCTGTCCCAGCGGTTTCCAGCTTATACGAAGATCACATAGCCGAAAATCAAGCTCACGGGAAAGGCCCCGACGTTTATTCCAGTATTCCGTTTTCTCGCGATAAAATGACTTCCAAAATATTTCCGCCGCATTTGAATTCTGAATGCTGTTTCACCGCCTCAGAGATTTGACGTCAATCAACGGTTTGGAACCATCTGGATCGGGCCGGTGTTCACTTGCATTGACGGTAAAATCAACGATGTCTACTCCGTTGGCATCAAGCTTGCACTTGGGGCGTTTGATCAAAGGGCGTGTTCCCAAGGATCTCTCTAGCAGCGGCTGCAGCCTGCAATCACGTTCTTCTTTCGAGGACTCAAAATACTCCCTTCCTTCTGGTATGCCACCACCGAATCAATGCCATGATCATCCCCTTTATTGCAGCCTGAAATAGCCCGAATAGGAGAAACGCACCGAGTTGCGAAGTGTTCTAATTGAATATGCCTCACGAAGTGTTGATGTCTGCCGGTGGTTTCGATTCGATGGACAGCGGAACTTGCGGGTACGCATCATTCAGATCAATTTCTATGAAATACTTACCGTGTCGCGCAGTTTCATTTGCACATGGAAGATTCTTACTAAATATTTCTCGTACAAGTCCAGTCCTGAATAACATTAGTTTTCCTTCAAATGTCTCTCATTTACCGGCAAACAATATTCAAAACATTATAAACACGCTTGTTCGTATTGCACTATTTCGCTGACCGCAAGTCAGTTTGGCCTGACCTTGAGGCCTATTCGTGGCGACCACTTTTGTTGATGAATATCGCTGAACTCAGTGTTTTGTCTGGTAATTACTTTGGCCGCACAATTTGGGTGGGTACATGTTTTGTTCGTTTGCACTTTGCCAATCCATTACCGTAGATTATCCGGGTCGAGTGTGTTTTGCTCTGAGGTTCACTCGTTTGGCTACTCGTTACTATATCTCGGAGTAGCAGCTTACAATTGCTGCGAGCACGCACTCCATCAAGTCCTTTGGTTCCAATGTAGTCATCGCGCACCACAGTAGAAGGGGATTCAGGGTCAGTCTGCAATCCTCGCACATCCGGGTGTCTGTCCGTCACGCTTCATTGGCACCACAACAGCAGTCGCCCAAGTAGATGAAGTCACATGAACAACAACGCCAACTTGGTATATCGCAGAAGGCGCCCTTGAAACACCCCTGGCCGTACAAAAACACACGCAGCTGTAGAATACCAGACCACCATCCACTTCCGATCTCCGGGCTTGGCCGCTCCGACGACTTTGCACTCGTCACACTGGCCTAGACTGGTGACGAGCCCGGGGAGTATGAACGGCTTCCCCAGGAGAAAGACACTATGGAAGTGGCGGCTGAAAGGCAGACGGAACTTGCTGCACGAAAAGCAACAGTGCGGTGACATTGGTTTGTTTTCAGAAGTCAACTCGTTGCCCGGCTTCGACTGAGGCGTCTGAGTTTACCGGGGGTGAAGGTGATGGTAGAGTAGTACGAACTGTTTAGGCCAAGGATGCTTCATTGGCCGGGCCTCGGAGAGCTTGGGGTTGGGGCTTGTTTTGGCTTATTTGGTAGCTTTGGATGGCTATTACTGGCGACCCAATGATCATGCAATAGGGTTTCCAACGGATCAACCTCGATGCATTTTGCAGCCCGTGCGCGCAGTGGAAGAACTAATAAGACTTCATGTTGCAACCGTGAACCAGTAAAAGGAATTGGGCATATAAAGCTGCTCGGAAAATAGTCTGAACTACATGGTGTATCAGCACCGCCTTCAACAGGCAGGGAGGAGCCTAAGGAGCAACTCCTGGGAATGTAAGGTATTTCAACGGCGGGCACATTTAAAGACCGCCAACCATCAAGAAGAATGCGGTCCGGTTCTATTCCTGCATGCCTTTTCGTATGGTGCTCCACGACTCAAATGAGATTGCTTACCTCGTACTTGCGTCAACCGAAACATGTTCACCACATGCACCGAAATGGCCGGTGTTCAAATTCGTTCTGGCACCCGTGAAAATTCAATTGATTGCGTGTTCCAGTTGGTTGGCCTTTCATGTCTTTTGCTTTACTTGCTTTGCAGTCTGTTGTCTGCTTCTCCAGTACCATTGAGTCTGTCTGTTAGTGGGATGGATGTTATCCGTGGCTACCCCGTTGATTTAATTATACTGTTCTGTCACAATCATGAGGTTAATGACTGGAAATCAGATGATATCTGGCTTTTGGAGGCGCCCTTTGCGTGATGCTGCATGCACAACTTCATTGACCGGGCGTGTCATGCTGATGAACTATCCTAGTCCCCCTCGTGGCTCGGCCGCTTTGAATACATCTACCAGTGACACTGATCATAGTGAACAAATTGGACTATCCAAGTAGGGGGAATCTGTTTCATTCGAGCTTATATCCCCCATCATCACCCTCGTCATTGCCTGGTTACTCTTTTTCAGCCACTGGCGTCAGACAAGCAGACTGGTGTCTGGTTTCATCTTCCACTTTTGAACCGTTTCAGTGGAGCTTGTTTGTGATTGTTAAACCTGGTCGTTCTGGGCTTCATACGGAGTTTCATTGAGGGTATTTTGTCTTTCTTAATGTGAGAACCAGTCACCCACAGATGCTTTGCCGGTCTTTGCTGTAGAGTTCCCCGTTGAACATGGTGTCTCTGTCCCCTTTCAATTATTGTAGCCGCAAAATGCTAGGCGGCGTTTTCGTGTGACGTTCCGTGAATTTGCGGTTTTCCGTGTTTTCCATCTCATGCCTCCACTACTGTAAATTATTTCGTCCAGCTGTTCCCTAAGGAAACGCTCATTATTCCACTTTTCTCCCTACAATAATTGGCGAACCGTCTCACAGATTTGCTAGCGCGCCGTTCACAAGGTTTTCACAGATAAAAACCATTTGACAACTGGTTGTAACGTATATTTGGAAGTTCTCGTTCTGCTTTCTTTTGTTTTCCCCCCGGGGTGTTGGCGAGTTTTTTGAGACATCTTGCTCTGTCATTGATGTACTGTGGTTCTGTTCCATTCTTCATGGAATTAGGAGTACTACTAAACAGCAACAATCATCAAAGGGGGAGATCAGGTCCGCCCTTGGCGAAAGCAACTGGAGGTAGGCCAGCTGGGCACTATCGAAGGGAGGGTTCGCTACTAGATAGTAGCCCAGAAATACTCCTGGCGCTGAAGAGTGTCATAGAAAGAACAGAGTAAGAAATAGGTGAAGATTGGGGGTGGGCGATGACAGCAGCTGGAGCCATGGCTGAAGCAAAGAATACATTGAAGACTTTGGCAATGCAAGGTGATTAGGTGATAAATGAGTTATTATCCACGATCAGAAGTTGAGAGTCGGCCTTTATATCAGTCTTTCTAAACGTACGAAAAATAAAAGAATTTGTGGCTTTTGGGGATGGCTCTAGGCCTTGCTTCTTGGTTACGAAATCGCATATTATTTGTCGTGGAATAAGTGCTGAAGGAGGGTGTAGAGGAATAAAAATTGAATATTCGTTGGAATTATGTACTTTTTTGAGAAGCCTACGATAATTCCTATGGAATGACAAGAGAGGGGACCTCTTTTTAGGTACTGTGTGGAGAGTATAGGGCAGTTTGTTCAGGCGGTCGGAAAAGAAGGGCCAGAAAATATCCGCAACACCCTGAAGGTCGTGGCTGAGAAAATACTCACCCGAGTCCTTTCGGCGAATAAGCGTGATTAGCAAGGCCCAGTTTATTGCAGAGGAATATTTTGCTGGAAGGATGTGCGAGATTAGATGGACCATGGAGTCGCCCGGTTTTGAACAACTGAGCATAGACACTGCTACACCTGGAAACGAGAACCGAACTGGACGGCTTGAGTCGTGGAGCACCATACGAAAAGGCATGCAGGACTAGAACCGGACCGCATTCTTCTTGATGGTTGGCGGTCTTTAAATGTGCCCGCCGTTGAAATACCTTACATTCCCAGGAGTTGCTCCTTAGGCTCCTCCCTGCCTGTTGAAGGCGGTGCTGATACACCATGTAGTTCAGACTATTTTCCGAGCAGCTTTATATGCCCAATTCCTTTTACTGGTTCACGGTTGCAACATGAAGTCTTATTAGTTCTTCCACTGCGCGCACGGGCTGCAAAATGCATCGAGGTTGATCCGTTGGAAACCCTATTGCATGATCATTGGGTCGCCAGTAATAGCCATCCAAAGCTACCAAATAAGCCAAAACAAGCCCCAACCCCAAGCTCTCCGAGGCCCGGCCAATGAAGCATCCTTGGCCTAAACAGTTCGCACTACCAAGTTGGCGTTGTTGTTCATGTGACTTCATCTACTTGGGCGACTGCTGTTGTGGTGCCAATGAAGCGTGACGGACAGACACCCGGATGTGCGAGGATTGCAGACTGACCCTGAATCCCCTTCTACTGTGGTGCGCGATGACTACATTGGAACCAAAGGACTTGATGGAGTGCGTGCTCGCAGCAATTGTAAGCTGCTACTCCGAGATATAGTAACGAGTAGCCAAACGAGTGAACCTCAGAGCAAAACACACTCGACCCGGATAATCTACGGTAATGGATTGGCAAAGTGCAAACGAACAAAACATGTACCCACCCAAATTGTGCGGCCAAAGTAATTACCAGACAAAACACTGAGTTCAGCGATATTCATCAACAAAAGTGGTCGCCACGAATAGGCCTCAAGGTCAGGCCAAACTGACTTGCGGTCAGCGAAATAGTGCAATACGAACAAGCGTGTTTATAATGTTTTGAATATTGTTTGCCGGTAAATGAGAGACATTTGAAGGAAAACTAATGTTATTCAGGACTGGACTTGTACGAGAAATATTTAGTAAGAATCTTCCATGTGCAAATGAAACTGCGCGACACGGTAAGTATTTCATAGAAATTGATCTGAATGATGCGTACCCGCAAGTTCCGCTGTCCATCGAATCGAAACCACCGGCAGACATCAACACTTCGTGAGGCATATTCAATTAGAACACTTCGCAACTCGGTGCGTTTCTCCTATTCGGGCTATTTCAGGCTGCAATAAAGGGGATGATCATGGCATTGATTCGGTGGTGGCATACCAGAAGGAAGGGAGTATTTTGAGTCCTCGAAAGAAGAACGCGGTTGCAGGCTGCAGCCGCTGCTAGAGAGATCCTTGGGAACACGCCCTTTGATCAAACGCCCCAAGTGCAAGCTTGATGCCAACGGAGTAGACATCGTTGATTTTACCGTCAATGCAAGTGAACACCGGCCCGATCCAGATGGTTCCAAACCGTTGATTGATATCAAGTCACTGGGAAGCCGTCCGCGTTTTTGTTCATTTGTTGGAATCCTGCAAAACTACTCCAGACCCATTCCAGCTTTTCCATAATAGCCCTTCCATCGTTTCTTTCCCAGTCTTCTGGGTTGTGGCGGTGGAAAGGATATTTTAAGGGGAGATTACGTGGTCTTATTTTGGATGCACTTGAGCACTCAATAATAGTATCTGTTGCGACTATCCCGATGTCTAGGGCTGTGGATCTAGCAGTAACTTAGTTTCACTAGCTACACGCACGATATGGGCAGAACACGATTACGGGCAGCAGAACAAATTCCAATCAAATAACCGTGTTTATCGATGATTCGTGGTTCTAAATAATACAATAAGCATAAATATACAGCAAATAAAGGACCTACAGCTAGGTGAGCAACCAAGAACAATGGACAGTAAGCTTCCGAAAATCGGGACAGCGCAGAAAATATAAACGGCCCACTTAGCAGGCAGCTGAACGAAACTGTAGCGCAGTTCGGTTGCGGTACAGTCAATAAATCAAGAGCGTTTATTGTCAAAGATCAATAAATCGATTACAAACGCGTGAATTGGATTGTGGTTGCAACGGTAAAAAGTGTCATTAACAAATAAGTACAAATGAGCTAAGTCTGTGGAGTAAACAAAGGCACGTGTCAACATGAATAGGCGAATCCGGCACTAGATCTGTTAATGCCGTTGACGTATGACGGCCAATAGTGGAGTGCACTGACAGGAACGATAAGACTGGGAGTTCGAGCCTCCGCTCGGCAATACAAATGAAACACTCAGAAAGATTATATAACAGTTAAAGTGTAGGCCTTCGGGAAAACAAGGTTATGAACAAATACGTGAACTGTTCATGTAATAAGTACCATGAAACTCAAGTATAAACTGATGTGATACCTTAGAAACAGGGAAAATACATTACGAATGTCCGGGGTTTACGATGCATGTACTCACTACTAATAAGTAACTAAACAGAAGACAAAAGGACAAACTCTAATTACGATTCGTAATTAACACTGCCCCCGGGGTGGGGGAATGTCACGAACCACACTCATGAGCATAAGTCCGACTCTAGAAGACACTGTTGTCGTATGTCTCTCCGGTGAACGCCGTTGGCTGTGCGTACTGCAACTTCTCTGATTCGTCCATCGCTTCCCATAACCGTTTCCTCAATTATCCCTTTGGGCCACGCCCCTCTCCGTGCGTGCGTGTCAGCTAGGAGAACCAAGTCGCCTACGTTCAGCTTTCGGCTAGGCTTATTCCACTTTGATCTTGTCTGTAGTGTTGGCAAGTATTCCTTCAACCAACGAGCCCAGAAGGCATCTGCCAGCTTTTGCGCTTGTCGCCATCTTCGGTTCAACCGGTTGTTTGGTAGCTCGGAAGGAAATGTCGCTGGTATACCTCGTAGGAAAAGAAGGTGATTGGGTGTTATCGCGTTGAAATCATCGGGATCATTCGATATTCTGGTTAGAGGGCGATCATTAAGTATTCTTTCTACCTCGCAGAACATCGTTACTAACGCCTCATCTACGACCAACTGATCAGCTAGAAGTGAAAGCAGAATTCGGCGGACAGATCGTATGATACGTTCCCATACACCTCCGCGATGACTTGTCTTCGGTGGAGAAAAGCGCCATTCACAGTCTCTATTCCCAAGTGTCTTTAGAATCTTGTCTTGGTTCCAAGCCTTCAGGCGTCGCCTCAAGTCTGCTTCAGCGCCTCGGAAATTCGTTCCATTGTCTTTGTAGACAACGCTGGGACATCCTCGTCTTGCCGCAAACCGAGAAAACGCAGAAAGGAAGGAATCGGTGTCTAGGGTGTAGGCGACTTCTAGGTGTACGGCTCTCATGGACAGGCAAGAAAATATACACTCGTAACGTTTCTCAGTGGCTCTACCGTGCTTCACCAAGAAGGGACCGAAGTAGTCTACTCCGACAGCAGTAAACGGATTCTCGCCGAATAACATTCTGTCCTCAGGAAGTGGTGCCATTACTTGACTCTGTGCCTGAGAATGCCAACGTTTACAATGAAAACATTCCCGTAGTATATTTTTAACTGTAGAGTAGCCGTGTGTAATCCAATAACGTTCCCGTAATAGTGACAACACATGTGCTGCACCAGCGTGGCCATTCACTTCGTGATAATGTTGCACTAAAAGTTTGATGATGAAGTGATCCTTCGGTAGAATTACAGGATGTTTTGACTCGAAAGGTAGAGGTGCCCATCGTAGGCGACCTCCCACTCGTAGTAAACCACAGTGTTTAAACGGATGGAGTTTCTGCAATCGTCCTGAGACTGGCCGGGACATGCTCGGGACCTCTGATACTTCGGAGATTGTTCTTAGCTCCTCACTAATAAAATCTTTTTGCACCAAACGAAGTAAGGCTAATTCTGATGACTGTAATTCTGATGGTTTCAACTGCTTGGCGATGTTCCGCTGACTAACACTCGTTTCATGTCGTTGTCGAATCCAAAAACAAAACCGCTTCAACCAAGCAATCTGTCGCAGCAAGCCTAACCAAGATTTGGCATTGCGGAATCTTTGTATCCAGCCGACTGTATCCGATGTTTGCACTGCGTTCACGCGAACCGTTTTGACTAATTCAGTATGAGTGCATACGGTGGGACTAGGCTGTGCAGACCACGAAGACACATTCTGCAAGAGAAATCGTGGGCCATTAAACCAAAGTGCATCTAGCGGCCTTCTCGGGCTGGTACCTCTCGAAGCTAAATCAGCTGGATTGTCTTTGCTGTTCACGTGGACCCACTGTTCAGGTTCCGAAAGTTCACGGATCACCGCCAGACGGTTGGCCACAAAGGTTTCGAAACGAGACTTGGTATTTCGTATCGACTGCAAAACAATTAGCGAGTCTGCCCAGAACGTAGTCGAGCAGATAGGTACGGAAAGTTCTTCTTTGGCAAAGGCGGCTAATCTTACTGAGACAACAGCAGCCGCAAGCTCCAAGCGCGGGATGGTCACGGATTTTAAGGGGGCTACACGAGACTTCGCCAATATTAGAGAACAGTATATCACTCCATCTTCGGTACCAGATCGTAAATAGAGTGCTGCTCCATAACCCAATTCTGAAGCGTCACTAAATGCATGTAGTTCCAGTCTTGGATCCGTTTTTTCATTCATCGGTCGTATACAACGGTCGATTCGTAGATTAGATACTGCTTGAATTTCACTGAGACACACAATCCATCGGTCGATTTCCTCCTGGGTCATTTCCTCGTCCCATTTGGCTTGTCTTCGACATAGGTCCCGGAAAAGCAATTTAGAAGGCAACAAACTTGGAGATACAAGCCCCATGGGGTCGTAAATTGAAGCGACATAGGTAAGTAAACCTCTCCGGGTGTATTTTCCCTCCCAAGGTGTAACGTCAACAAAAAAGCTATCGTGATTTGGCTCCCATTGCACTCCCAGAGTTCGCTTTACATCAGCTGGCTGTCGATCAAAGAAAATGGGTTTGGTTCCTGCTTTCGGCAGTTCTCCCAAAGCATGTGGCACATTACTGAAGAATTTAGTCAAGTTGAAACCGCCTTGCAGTAGAGCGTGCCGCAACGTTCTTCCCATTCTTCCAACGTCCTCCATTTTAGGTAAACTCATCAAACAATCATCTACGTAGAAGCTTTCCTTAGCTTGATTGATCAAAGCGGCACCGTAAATTGCCATATTGCAGTCGATAGTGTTCTGCAAGGCTAAGCTGCAGCATGACGGCGACGAGGTGGCCCCAAATGGATGAGACGTCATACGACATGCTTTTGGTTTGCTGGTCACGTTACCGTCAGGCCACCAGAGGAACCTCAGACAATCGCGGTCGCTTGATGGGACCTTCACCTGGTGAAACATAGCCTCAATATCGGCTACCAAAGTGTACCTGTACTCACGGAACCTCAACAGCACCCCGCACAAACTATTGACAAGGTCTGGTCCCGTCAGTAGTTGTTTGTTCAGTGATGTTTGATTAACCTCCGCAGCGCAGTCGAATACCACCCTAATTTTGGTTCGGTCTCCGTGTTTATATACGCCGTGGTGCGGAAGATACCATAAGTGGGGGGCAGTTAAGTTTTGCTCAGTCTCGGGTACCATCTCAGCGTAACCCTTTGATATATATTCGTTAATCGTCACGCAGTACTTTTTCTTCAATAACTGATCGTTTTCAAAGCGTTTCCTGAGGAACAGCAATCTTTTGAGAGCCAGACATTTATTATCCGGTAGGTATGGACTGCCGGGTTTCCATGGCAGGGCAATCTCGTAATGGCCATCTATTTTACGCAAAGAACTTGTCATGTGACGTAGAGTCAACTTGTCATCCTCTGACATGCTACTTTTGACACAGGCCGCTTCTACGAATTCGAAATTGAACATACGTTCCAGACTTTTACCCAATTCGGTGGTTGTGACGTAGTGCACGTGGGCTTTCGGTTTGTTCTGTCGTTGTTGTAAAGTTGGTCCCAGTATGACCCATCCGAGCGGTCCTCTCACGGCGTACGGGTCGTCGGGACCACCAGTTCGTTGTTCCAAGACCCAGTAAGCCTTCGGAATATTGGCCCCAATTAGTATACAGATATCGGAGGCCTTTATAGCTGCAACGGTATTTCTTTCAAATGCTCCCACCTGCTCAAGTCTTGCGGTTGAATAAACGGCTGTAGTTTCGGAAGGGTTTCGACTGCCCAGGCTCGGTGGACCTGGATAACCTCTTGTCCATCCAGTGAGGTTATCGATAGGGATACTGTGACACCTTCTGTCACACAACCCCCAGTAACAGTCTTGACAGTAAGGCGCTCTCGTTTTCCCTTTAAACCCAGTTTCTTCATGAGCGAGGCGTCAAAGAACGTTGAGTCTGAACCGTTGTCAAGGAAACCATTGACGGTAACTTCTCCTAATGGACCTCGGAGCCGGACTGGTAATATGGCGAAAGACACTTCCTGAATGGCATTACTAATGTTTGCTGAGACATGACCAACCGATACAGCACGTTCAGTTACTTGAATACTCCGGCTGTTACCCTCTGGGGTTCCTTGTCTGTGTAACATTGGATGATGTTGACCTTTGCAGTCGCTCAGACCACAGGTTCTGCGTGATCGGCAATTCTTAACGACATGGTTTGGTTTCAAGCACAGAAAACATAACTTCGATCTCTTTATTTCTTCGTTTCTATCGGCAACACTCAAACCCTGAAAGGTACTGCATTGGTCCACGTAATGGGGTCCCTTACAAATAGGACAAATTGGATTTAGCGAAGCTTTCAGACTTGCTGCAGCTACATCAGTCTCTGTTGACATTACTGTGGCCACTCGATCTCGTGAGCCTTGACTAGTCGTAGGCCGTTGGGATTCTGACCGGGCGTGGACACGATTATCTGGATGTGTGATGTAAACGAGGCCGGTTACGGCGGCATCAGCTTGGTCCGAAACAAAGTCCATCAGCTCACAGAATGTGGGCTCACGTTTGGTCCTTAAGATATGAGATGCCTTTTCGAACCTTTTGGACTGAATGTGATGGGGAAGCCGTTGCACAACTGCTGTAAGAGTGTGACAGGCATTTAAGTCTGACTGATAGTTCAGCCTTTCCAACGTGGCAGAACACAACTTCATTTCGTCAGCTAACTTGATTACAGCTTTAGAGTCTGGAGGCTTCGCGATTAGCCCGTCTGTCAGTTCGCTTATGCACTGTTCTGCGATTACATGTGGCTCACCGAAACGTCGTTCGAGAATTCGTAATGCTTCTTCGTAGCCTTCCTTAGGTTCAAGGATTGCGCATCTTCGGATTGATTCAGCAGCTTCGCCTTCACAGGCCGAAATTAGGTAATCCAATAGACAAGCGGGGTCGGAGGTGTATCTGGCCACTGTAGTTTGAAAGCTCCGCATGAACCTGAAGTAATTCATTGGGTTTCCATCGAACTTGACCAATTTTCGGACTGGCAGGCTCATGCAAGCTTGAAGCAGCTGAGCGGTTTCAAAGACGTTGCTTGCCGCTGGTTGTTCCCGAGTCAAAACATGAATTCCAGGTTCCTTGAAGGATATCGGGTCGACAGGTTGAGCATTTGAAGTTGGGAGAGACTGTACATAGTTTATCACTCGCTCGAGCTTCTCAAATGGCTGTGGGGTAGGTGGTCGAGAGGTCTGGACCGACAATAATGACCGTTCTTCAGCTTGTAGATAACTAATCTTCTCCGCGAGCTTCATTTTGGCATCACTGATACGCCTTGCAACTTCCAGCTCAAGCTCCAACCGTTTTATCTTTAATTTTGCCAATTTAGGTTCTTGATTCAGCTTTGAGTCCGGGAACGGGCCTTGTGATAACTGACGTTCACTGTCGGAATCGTGGCGGGGCTGCATTTGACAGAATTTCCTTCAATTCCGACTCGGGCAGTAAATCAAGGCAGTGATTTGGTTAACTGGCTAACTGTTGCGACTATCTCGATGTCTAGGGCTGTGGATCTAGCAGTAACTTAGTTTCACTAGCTACACGCACGATATGGGCAGAACACGATTACGGGCAGCAGAACAAATTCCAATCAAATAACCGTGTTTATCGATGATTCGTGGTTCTAAATAATACAATAAGCATAAATATACAGCAAATAAAGGACCTACAGCTAGGTGAGCAACCAAGAACAATGGACAGTAAGCTTCCGAAAATCGGGACAGCGCAGAAAATATAAACGGCCCACTTAGCAGGCAGCTGAACGAAACTGTAGCGCAGTTCGGTTGCGGTACAGTCAATAAATCAAGAGCGTTTATTGTCAAAGATCAATAAATCGATTACAAACGCGTGAATTGGATTGTGGTTGCAACGGTAAAAAGTGTCATTAACAAATAAGTACAAATGAGCTAAGTCTGTGGAGTAAACAAAGGCACGTGTCAACATGAATAGGCGAATCCGGCACTAGATCTGTTAATGCCGTTGACGTATGACGGCCAATAGTGGAGTGCACTGACAGGAACGATAAGACTGGGAGTTCGAGCCTCCGCTCGGCAATACAAATGAAACACTCAGAAAGATTATATAACAGTTAAAGTGTAGGCCTTCGGGAAAACAAGGTTATGAACAAATACGTGAACTGTTCATGTAATAAGTACCATGAAACTCAAGTATAAACTGATGTGATACCTTAGAAACAGGGAAAATACATTACGAATGTCCGGGGTTTACGATGCATGTACTCACTACTAATAAGTAACTAAACAGAAGACAAAAGGACAAACTCTAATTACGATTCGTAAATAACAGTATCATTCGCGTCGCCTGAGTGAGCCTTTTTAATCAATGAAGCAATTTTAGAGCCGAGTTAATGCGTATTCACCTGCATCTTTAGTTTTCTCAAAGCTAACAAAGGGTTGGTTCCGGAAGCAGGAAAAAGTGTTCGCCATTTTTTAATCATTACGCCGACTACACAAGTACCTGGTCAGACTGAAGCTTATGACTGTCACCAATCACCATGCTTTCCAGTTCCTGTAAAGAGCAGATAATTCTTCCATCAAATGCGCGGCTGCTACGATGCAGCCATCAGACTCTGCCCTGGCTGCCTACAACCATGACATCCCACACTGACCCGGCAAGACTGCCCCGCTGACGGACTTCCTCTCACTATACTCACGAATTGCAGTGGCAGAACAAAGCCAATCGTTTCACCGGCTGCCTCACTCTCCACGGAATAATAGCTGAAGAAGCCGGGACAAAAACACTCGTCAGCATTTTTGGGGATCAGAATGGAGTGGCAACCCGAGGTGGAGAGGAAATTTCCTCGGTTCTTTGGGCTGTCAGAGGAATCCAATACCCAAACTGACGGAGTCCTTTGTTGAGACGACCAACTTGCCATTCTATTTGCATTGCGCAGGTTGATTTCGGGTGAACCGCAAAAGACCACTGTGGTGTTGATAAAACTAAGTCACTGGCTCGACAGATTGATGCCCGAAATCGGTTGCTTACTTTTTAAATACGGCACAGAGCTGCGACGCGTATCTGCACAAAGTCCAGCCGAAGCCAACTGGAGCTTATAGCCGAAAGCTGTGGCCTGTCCTTAAGCTGACAACCCGCCTTTGCACCGATCGACCAGTAACCCAAATGGCTGGAAGTTCTCCTGACCAGCTGACCGAGGCAGCCTTTTGTAATCCAGGGACTACAAAAATGCGTCAGCCGAGAATAAATTCCGGAGTCACTAGTCACCGGTAATGGGTGGAATTCTGTGCCGCCGAGCTAAAAAGCTGGCCCAACAGAACCAAATGTAGCCATCTTCATACAGAGCCAGGCCATCCGCACTCTAACTGTGCAATGAGAAACCTAATGAGCCCCGTGAAAAGTTCCTTAGAGCTTGACAACCCAAGAAAGCCAGCCTACTTGGAGGCTCTTCTCCACATTTTCTTTTGGCAATATCGAAAAGCAGCCCGTAGTCCACCGAGAAGAGTCCAGAATTCCTTTCAGGTCCAGAAAACCACGGCCATTGTTGACCTGTCTTGATTCTAGCGACGTCACTTTGGCTAGTAGAAAGAACTTGGTCTGACTCGCGAGATTCTCACTGGACAACTTGGCTAACTGACCTGGACGAAGCGCAGGCGCATCGGCGCCACCTCAGCCATATCCGCTCCAAAGCAGCCATCGAGGAGTTGACAGGTCAGCCGACTGAGAGGACTGATGACACAGGAGGTCCGTGTTGATGACAGCGATCCATCCACTCCGCCGACCGAAACAACCGCCGCAGCCACCGAGCAAGGGCCATCGGCTCCAGTTCGAAAACAGGCCGAGAAAACTTGCGGGGAGCTCCTGGAGGAAGAGGGTTCTATCGAATTCAGACGGACGTCATGCGTGATACGATCAGGTACAGCTTTGTAGCTGAGCACGTTAATGAGCCTCGGCCAAACAGGACAACTGGACACAAGTGAGGCCTAAAACTGGTGTTATTGGTCAACCTTCAGTTCACCAACAATTTTTTGATCTAGCACAATTTTAAAAATCAGTTTCGCAATGCCGTCACCGTGCTACTTTGTAGCCCCAGCCATTTTCATACTTTGGTCTGCGCAGTATCGAGTGTGCACGATTTTGCCACCTCCTATTGGTTTGAATATTGAAAATGTTATAATTATCTCTGGCCTTAAGTCTGCCTAAAATATTTGATTTGCTCAGCCCCCACACGAGTCTGCTGTCTTATAAGGGCATCCACTGTCGCTTTATTTGCTACTCGCTTTGTGAAATTATCCCTAAAGGTATCATTCTGTTTGAGAAGCATTTTGCTGTGACCTAAAGCCTCAAAGCTTTCTTTGCTTTCAGCCTCAGTCCCATTTTCTCGCTCCCTGAGATAAAAGAGAAAAGCTGTTCTTCATTTTCTGTTGGCCGTCACCTTGATACTTCTCTGGCCCAGCTCAGGGGAGATGCAGGAACCACAACTCCACGGGAGACTCGAGTGTATTCGGAGGGAACGAAAAGAGCGTACGTTGTTCGTTAAATAACAGAGCAGTGCATGTGGGAGGTTGAAGGTCAACTAAATCCTGTGTTCATAGCTTGTCAGGCTCCTCATAATCTATTCTTGTGAACGTTCAAGCCCCGTTTCTACTGCAGTCATCGGCGACCTTTATGATCATGTCGGTTCTTGTTGTTGGACAAGTGTTGCAGTCCCAAAGTTAGTCCAAATAGTCCCCGATTTTGTATTTATCCTTCATTAACTGGGGTGCGGGACTGAAAGGACCCGGATAACTTCGGAAAGCGAAAGAGCGGGAGAACACAAGGAAGCCGACCAACAAAGGAGAAACGTGAATGCCTGTCCGTTCGTGAGTGTTTTTGTGGGTACTTATATTTGTTTCGTTTTCTAACATTTAGGGAGGGGGCTTGAAAATGGGTAGGAGACACGGCAGTTCAAAAAGGTAAAAAAGATGTCATGCAGATCTTCTGAAGATATTTCCGTTTTTGATTTATCTAGTTTTCCATTGGGCTGGTGGGGCGGACAGAGAAATGCGACTCAAATACTTGATGTATATGAGGGTCACGTTAGTTTGGGAGCAGCCCAGGAACCAACCCTAGGTAGCCGACCAGAAGAACCTTGAATTCTGCCCTAAATGATGCCCCTACTGCTTCCCGTAAAAGGGAAAAGCACAGAGAAGTAATATTGAAGGAGTGGAAATTTTAGCGCAAAAGCTTGCCGGGATAGGGCCCAAACTGTTTTTCACCAGGGTTGGACTGGCTGAAACTGGTTCTTTGAATATGCATGGAATGAGCTGGAAATGGGAAAAAGACCCCATGCATACATCTAGCATCTGATAGTTAGGGATTTAGTTCAATCAGATGGGGTAGTTAGGAACTGTGCTGTAAGCTATGCACCTTCTTCATAGCCCGCTCTGGGCTAGTCCCAGTAGGTCTCTGTCCCTGACACTACCGGGCTGTAGCACGTGACGGCCGTGATTTAGTGCAGGACAGACGTGAGTCATAGAAATAAAAGTCCTCTGTTGATATATCAGGGAAAGAAAGCTTATTCACATCGAAAATTCGAGAGACAGGTTTGCTGGATTTTCCTTGGCGGGAAGAAGTGAGATTTCCACAAAGTCAAAATCTTGGAATTCTATACTGAATCACTGCGGATTAGAGTGCTGCTGTTGATCTAGAATGGATGATAGGGAGATCCGACAAGATCCTTAAGGACACATCTGCCGTCATCAACTGGCGGGCCCCTTTTGAAAGACCAGCTTTTCGCAGCAGCCATAGACGCTTGCACTTCCATGGGCCTGATCCCCATAATGTCAAGCAGTCACCACGCACTTCTGTGTTGACGATGATGACGTAGAGAGGTCAGTAACACAGCAAAGAAAAAAGAGGGCACACAATGATCCCTGGGGCATTTTGATATGAACCGAGAAGAAAGGTGTCTGGGATGGCACATTTCTGACCGTGAGAGCTATCTGTAAGAAAAAGTCCGAAAAATGAATTCAGCCCACCCGAAATGCTATACCTCCTTTACTTTAACCAGAGGCGATCATAAGGAAGCCCACCATAGTCTTTGGCAAAATAAGTGAAGATAGCACAAGAGATAAGTACTGCGCCAGAAGCTTATGTGAGTTTGTCCGTCAAAATCAGTACAATGGAGATGCAGAATCTTTAACGAAGAAAGTTTTGCTGGGAAGAGGCTAGTGGTCAATGCCCTCTAAGTTGATCTAGAATGGCATTTGTGAGATTGCCTTAAAAGACCCCCCAAGACTTGCGTTTGAGACTAATCGGTCGGCACTTCTTTGGAAATGCCGGCTTCTTATAAATACAGCACTTACTACTGCTTCCTTGCAGCTGTTAGGGAAAACACCGATGTCTATACATCAACAGGATAGCAGAGTATGGGAAGCGGATATAACATTGTAAATTTCTTCAAGTATTTTTGG
This sequence comes from Fasciola hepatica, assembly GCA_948099385.1. Taxonomy (NCBI): domain Eukaryota; kingdom Metazoa; phylum Platyhelminthes; class Trematoda; order Plagiorchiida; family Fasciolidae; genus Fasciola; species Fasciola hepatica. The sequence continues at coordinate 50,788,673 of CANUEZ040000043.1, forward strand.
GCGGGTCTTGTCCGGACCCAGTAGAATATATGGATAGAAAATGCATAGCTTTTCGTATGGATCAGTGAAAAATATATCAGTGTGTTCCAATGGTGAGTGCAGCGCGACGATTTGAGTCACTGTATGCACGATTGTGGACTGAGCCTTGAGGACGGAACTGAAGTGAGACATAAAAGCTTCTACCACTCGCCGTTTGCTAGCCGTCTGGTAGTTGTAAGGCAGGGGTAGAGGGTGAGGACTACCGTGCATGCCTGAGGTGTTGGCAAAGGATGGCCCAAGGTACTTTGAGCTCGAGCTAGGAAATCGGTTTTCTGGCCCTGAGAGTATTGCGTGATCCCAGATTTGCACAGACCCCTGATTGCCATGAAAATGCTTGTGTCTTCGGTCAGATTTTTGGACCCATAAACGGCAAACAGTTGAATACTGTATTCTGCCAGTTGACATGTATCTCTGGGAAGTGAGCACTTGTCTCCATCGCTTTCGCTAGTTCCTTTCACAAGCAGATGGTCAGCTTCACCAAGGTACTCCACGATTAGCCCATTGACTTGATCCTTTTCTAGTTCCCGATAATGCTCGTGAGCCGGGGCTGCAGTAATGCCTGACCTGTCGAAAATCATTCCTTTTTAAGTAGCTCGCGCTCAAATTCAAGAAGGCAATCTTGGGCCGTCTAGTTACAAAGTCGAACTTTAGCAATGTGTGGTCGCTTTCCAAGTGGGGGAGAGAGAAGACCGCGTCTACAAAGTGAAAATTGTTGGTAATTACCAGATCTAAAAAGATTATTCGTGTCCAAATCTGAGTCTGGTGTTACACAGAACCTGACCGGTCCAATTTTACTCTACTATCAGGTTAATCAGAAATTCCCCGAAGTCCCCCTCTGAAGAATGAAGTCTGACCAAGTTCCCCTAAAGGTCAATAAAATATCCCAGTGATAAAAGATGCGTAAATGAGCATTCGGCCTTCAAGTCAAGCAGCTTTTATATGAGCGCTTTATTGGATTCAAAAATGCAAGCCGGAGACCTAAAAATGAGGCTTTTCAAAAGAATTTTGCTGAAAGATAAGAGAGTTCTGACCCACGAACAAACCATAAAATGAAGGAACGCCAAGTTTGCCGCCACAGCTGGGGGTGACAGGGTATTTAGAAAAGGGACAACAAAGAGCTCTTATGCTATCCTTCAGTCCCTACAAACCACCAAGTAGCCAGTGATAGATATTTGGTCTTCATGGTTGGTCGATGCGAGCCGTGTTTCAATAGTGGCTAGAATGCGAAGACTCTATTCGGCCATCATGTTTCTGAGTTCTGAAAACTCTTTAGGAGACAATTTGATGACCTCTCGTGAGAGACTAAAAGAACACGTGATTCGGGAGTTAGTGGGGATTGGGTTGTTGACACATAAGAGTAGAATTTAGGAACACCTGCTAAAGTTCCTTTGGATGATGACGCAAGCATTAATCGAACAATTGCCCGTTGAATTTTTGCTGATGTTATCCGAGATACTACCTCGCCACACCTCTTATCCGAAGCGAACTTGCTTTTAATGGGTAAAAGTGGCTAGATAGGTTTATGGTCAATTTGAAGGAAGAATATCTGCACTCAAATCAGTTTGTGAAGTCGGTTTCGCAAAAACAACGGCCAGAGTCTCCATCTTGTCTTGGGTTTATTGACTTCAAGCAAGAGGTATTGACCTAAAAGCACGCACGACAGATTTGTGAGAACCATACGCTTACCGGAGCAGGATTGCTACTTCCATGCCCTGGACCTAACCATCTGATGATAAAGTGACACCAAGCGGAGGATTGTAATGTGTCAACAATGAAGATAAAAAATCTCTTTGATCGTCTCAAAACCGTTCCGGGTTAGTGTTTTCATTTTCTTCGACTGGAAGTCGAAATTGATTTGTTTGAGTTAGAAAAAATATGTTCGTATCTGGTATGGACGTATCAAATTAATTGGCGACGCCCAGAACCCAATGAAGAGCATGGATGTCAAAGAGTGCTCAGATATCACAAATGGGTACCTCTTTTTTGCCTTCGGGTATCTACTAGCTGATTCTTCAGCAAAATTCAAATAATTGAAACCGTTACCGGAGAAGAACATTTCTTGAGTAAATTTCAGTCCCAAACTGAGGTATCTAGTAATTCCGCACCCATTGAAGAGTAAGGCTCTAGTTACGCAAGCATATATATATTCAACAACAGATCCATAGCGATGACACTGCACAAAAGGGAAAAATGAAAAAGTGAGCATGGACGCGGGACTTGGCCGAAACTTTCCCTTGGGCAGGTGCCATCGGTGGCCACGTGCAACCAAGCTGAAATGGACCGATGGATGATGGAAAGCCAAGTGTTTTGGGGCGCAGAGTCTAAATGGGCGAGGTTATTTGACTTGCACATGCGCACAGACTGGACGACCAACGAATGAACAAAAAACAAGAGCGAGTGCGTCTGACAGCACAGTTAACCTTGCATAAGCAGCACAAACGGTAGCATGCAATTTAGTGCCCGTTCAGATGATAAGAATGCTCATGGATGATTGTGTTAATGAAGATAACTTCCCCCATGTAAGCCGCCGCAAATGGCAACACTGCGAGCATGGTGCCCATAATTTGCCGAAAAACGGCAAGGGCAAACTCAACATTAGAGGGTAATCTCATATCTATATAGTCCCATTTAGTATTTGAGGCCAAAAGCAGTTCTGGTTTCTGGACGAATTCTGCCTGCAGATGAGCATACGAAAAGACGATCTTGAAACATGAGCTTCCACGGCTTGATTTGGTGGAAAGGCCCGTGGAAACGGATGAATGATGCTGATGTGTCTCCAGAACATCACTGAAACCTGTTAAAAACTCTGCTTATAAGTAAGGTTTACTTGCTAATTTCCTCAGAGTTATTATTGATGAAGTTCATCCTGAACAACCCTCTGGGCTGGCGACACCGGCTGCCCGAGGGCTAGTTAATTTTCTACCTGTCTGGTAACCGGCAGCATGCAGGACGCGCCTCCCCGGCGGGAATGCAGCCTTACCCCGTTTTTTCTGACACGCTGGTGTTTCAGTTTTGCGGCATGATCTCAAATTATCAGAAGAAGTAGCGCCACAATAAATTTCGCATTTTTGCTGCCAGCTGAGGTGCTTTTCAATTTTTTTTCGGAAGAACAGTTTCAGCTCTTTGAACAACGAAATTTTTTCACATCTCCGCTGTTTCAGCAGCAACAACTGTCAATTGGCGAGCCTCACAGTTTGGCCGTCACAATTCATCGTTCAATAATTACTTTGAAGAACTAATCCATAACAAGTTATGCCGGTGTGGGTACTCCTTTCTCGTAAAACTTACTTCCGCGGATCACGACATCTGTGGCAACCGTTCGGATATCTAAGGCATTGTGCGCGAGGCTGCGCGTTCTCTGAAGAGTTAAGAAGTTAAGAGACTGCCTCTAGGACTGTGCTTATATGGTAACATCGAATCCCGAATCAGACAAAAAGCCTGGCCGAACATTGATCACGGTGAGTAACGAGAATCTGCTTTTGGCTGAGAGTCCAGCAGTAGAGTATAAAACAACGCCAGAGCTATAAAGTGACTCCCTGCGACTAGCAAAAGTTTAAGGGCATTCTACTTTTCGTCCAGGATGTTTTTGTTTTACGAATAAGAACATCCTTTTTGTCCCTATTAGCAACAAAAATGGCGAATTAGGTCAACATATAGATGAAACCCCACAAAACGCCGGTCTTTGCGCTCCTAGCTTGCAACAGGAGGCCTTGATTGATGGTTAAGCGACAGATAAGAACCTTTTATTTGGTGCCCACCAAATCACAAACGGGTAACGTGTGTGTATGCTGGTCCCTCCGCCGTCAGTTGTGAATCCACATTTATGTTTGCGATTTCATGGTACTCCTTAGTTATGGTCTGAAGGTGTGAGGTTCGAGATCTTCCCATCTGAGAGCTTACACGACTGAGTATCTCCGCAGAAGATTGCCATTGCGAACAACTGACAAGCTACAATTATTTGAGTAGAATCATTCACGTAGCCTGCGGCTTGCTCCTTTGGGCTTCAAAGGTGATTTTCTCTGCATACGCTTTAAAATCCACTATTTTGGTCTTCTTTGCTTGAAGACGCTAAATTTGGCGTGCTAAAGAGTCAACCATGAGAAGAATGCTTGTGGGTGACACTTAAACCTTTTCAGAAATATTACTTCAACTGGTATTTGAGGTAGTATAAGTTTGACATGCCTCTTGTTATCCACTAAGCCAAAATGAGCTTATAAGTATTCTGTTTTTAACTATGTATTCTCATCAGGCGAAAAAGAAGCCCAATCTGTCACTGAGCTTCAAGGACCAGGATTAGAATGCGAACTATGCTTCCAGGTCAGCTCTGAGTTCTATTCTGAAGGTGGGAAATTAGTCTCCGGCTAGACCCGTATTTTTTTATCTGATGCGATGAACATTGGTTTATTCTTTTGCCTGTGATTCATAGAAATCATTTTGCAGCTGGTTTGTTTTTTTGAAGTTATTATTTGGTTAAAGGAAATTCTGTCTTGATGTGAACCCGAGGGCTCCTCGCCATTGCCACTTATTTGTTCCTGACCCAGCCCAGGGAAACGGCGGGAACACAACCCCAACGAAGAAGCGAGTCTACTCAGAAGAAACGGAAAGCGCGTTATTCGAGGGACCGCAGAACAATGCTCACTTAAAGACAGAGGTCATCAGGGCCATCAGTTTACGTCCCGATGAACTTCCCAAAGATGAACATTTATTGAAAATTTCTATCAAATCACTGCTCACCAGCTGCCGCCTCATCGAAAAATTTTCTAGAGTTCCAGGACGCTTTGCGTGGATATTTCTTACTTAGCCAGTCGTCATTCTAGTGGTTGGCTTTTGTATCTTCTACAGAGTCTATATCCATCCAGTAGTGCACTGCCCAGGCTTGCCCCTACGGCTGCATTTACCGAGATGAAATACCCGGCACCTTATACTGCATTGTAGCTCCATTCAGAAGAGCTCCTTCGGTCATATTTGCTGGAACAGTGCACAGCTTTGTTTTCCTCAAACGTTTGCCCAGTACTTTACCCACAATTTTGACATAAAGCTACCCTAAGCAACTTCTATGTGCCGCCCTGATTGTGGTCATACACTCGCATTTGGCAGGGTTAAGCGGAAAGTTACTTTTGCGCAGCAAGTCTTGGACCTACGCAACTTTGCTCGCCATCTTGACGTCATTGACGAGCATAAAAAAGGGGTCGCTGATTTAATATGTTGAACTATTTGTGAACATGAGGAAAAGCGGAGGGTCGAACACAGAGGCCTGAGGCACCCTGCGAGGCACGGCTACCCAACTTGTGCCGAATTTTTGCTCCGTCAAACAGTTGTTTATTTACTGATGTCTGCTCAACATCTTTCACAGAAGTTGAATTTAGCGAAGCCATTTTTTCTGTAACTCATTTTCGAGCTTTCAGGAAACTTCACGGGAGACACCAGGCACGAGAACTAGCCGGCAGACAAGAAATGAACCCCATTCATGGACGGGAGTTTGAAAATAGGAAAACAGCCAACGTCACTTGGCTGGCTTATCCAACTTACTCCCTCTAGATGAGGGAAAGGCAGATTCGTCAGGTCTTATTCAGGGTCAGCTTCCTGGCTCCTATTGTCCCGCCCGTCACCAGCTTGCACAAATAAACACCCCTGCATTCTTTCGGGGGAAAAGACATACAACTTTGGAAGAAGAGTCTAGATTCTCCTGGTGTCAGGTGTCAATTAGTTATGCTAAGACTTTGGAGTCTAGCTATCCGGTCTGTTTTTGGCTTAACCAAATTTGGTGATGCTCTTTGCTACCAGCGGGGGGCTGCCGTGCCTTTCAACCCGCACACTTTGCGTCATGAACCTCTAGAAAGGTGCATTTAGACGTTCAACAACCAATGCCTAACGGACTCAGATGTCCTCCTAAACTCCTGGCGACAGGAAGTGGCCAACTCTGCTTCACCTAGCTGCATGTTTACTTCGTCAAGAAACATCGATGGACTTGTTAAACACGAAAGTCTTTCCGGAAACACGTGATGATTACTCAAAATGAAGTTATTATGAACCATACGCCTTGAGACCTATTTTCTAGCTATTCACCCAAGGACTTTCACATTACTAAATTACTACTAAAATGCCGCTAACCTTCGGCGCTTTATCAGAGCCTGCTTTTCATATTGCAACCACAGTTACCCTCCCCCTATCCCCAGGCCCATTTCCTTCTCCGGCCGACGTTTCATATAGATGCTTTACAAGAGATTTCAGGACTAGCCACTGCTGGGTGAGGGTTGGAGGTACCTCGCCAAGTCCTGCAGTATTTCTTCTTTTCGGAAGTCCTAGTCCCGGTGTACGCTTTTCGTCCGTCTACCCACATTTTTCGTCGTGGAACCTCCCGTGGTTCCTCCGCTCTGTTACCTGCCTCAACTGTCCCGTCTGTGTATGCTCCTGAGGAATGCTAAAATGTTTCCGCCTTATCTTCCACACTTGGCACTGGAAGTCTGTGCGCCCCTTCTGAGGTAGTTACACATTCAGTCATAAGTGTAGGCGGTTTACAACAAAATAGAACCAGACCGTTTCTGTGAACCAAAGCGGATAAACTGTTCTCATAGAAAAACTTTATTCTTTGAATCGTTTAGAGTCTGTTCGTTAAAGCTGTTTTGTGCTTGTTGGGATTTGTACAGATTTCATCCTCCCGTGGATGTCTACGAATGGGTATAGCTTTTCGGACGGCCGACTTTCGCCATAGGGTCGACTTATACTTGAAACCACCTTCAAACTTACGGAATCCAGTGTACTTCCGGATGGTCTCATCACAGTGGCCTCTGATCACTCGTCAACCAAAGCTTTTGCGTGGATTCCGGTACCCTGTATTTCCTTATCTACTCATGACTGCTCATTTTATTGTGCTTTTGATCAAGTAAGAAGCACCTTTCGCCCCCTCTGAAAATCATCCACTAATACTTTAAACATTATCGTTGCCGTAACTCCTTCGCAGCACAGGGGTGACACCACCTCCCTCGGCTTCCTCCTCATCCGCCGTTTGATTCTTGGTATTAAGTGATCACTTTTGTCCGGCGACTATCCCATCTTAATTTCTTCAACGATGATAGAGCTTGATGACCTTGACGGGCAAAACGGGGTTCACCCACACCTCATTTTATCGACCGTACCACATTTAGGACTTGATCCGAGGTCCTACTGTCGCAGGGGTGTTTTGCTTTCAGCTTTGTTGGACTACGCATTTCCCTTGCAAACCCTCTTGGCTGCCTAAAAGAGGTTTGTCTATGTTCTGTACTTTTATACTTAGTTGTTCTAGTACGGTAGGTCATCCGGATGAATCTTATTTTACCGCCAGATCCGTTTACTTGGCTACGCGATAAACTAACTTTGATTAACGACCAAAATTCGTTGATCCTCCGGATGCTTTCTCTATTTTCAAGTCTGAAGTCTGGAACTACACAGGTTCGAGGTCTTGAGCCCACTTGTTCCACTGCATGGTGAATGCGTGATTGACTGTAAAATTCACGAGGCTGAAACGAGCGGGGAAGAGGGCGAGTGGTCGGGCGAGGGGAGACAGTGAAAAACGGAACCTAAGTCATATCAGTCTGTGTTTCTTTACGGATCCTGTCACATCAAGAATGTGGGTTTCATAATCCTACAGACCAAGCTAGTGAGAAATGGAGAAAAAGAGATCTAGCTACATTTTATTCTTATTTTGGGGCAGAGAGCTTCTTGAAAATTCCAGGGTAGGTGCTCAAAAATTTCCCAAAGAAGGTTTCTTCTGCAAAACCAGTTTCTTTTGGACGAGCCCTATGAGGAGTAATTACTGTGCAGCCATGAAGGTTAGTTAGTTGTGGGATACGTGGTCTCAGTTCACAATTTTTTGTTCTGCGACTGAGGACAGAGTAGGAATAACAGACAGAGAATAATCAATTGTTCTGGTCTTATCCAAACAGGTGAAACGTCAAAAACAGATAGACTCCTAGGCGCCTTAATTCAAGGGAAAAGATATTGAATCGTGTAAGACGGAAGGGATAAGATAAACTTGAAGGACACGATACCACTTTGGTAGAAACCATCTGGACTCTTCACAAGACGTCCAGATCTCTGATAGGACTGAAGCGCTAAATCTGGCTACCGCAGTCCAGCAGACGACGAACATACCTACCGAAAGCTCCTAGATAACCTTCCCTGGGGTTGTCCAGGAAGAAACTTTGAGTGTTATTTGGGACCCGAAAGATGGGTTTCGTTATAATTTGATATCGATGGGTGGAGGGTGAGTTGCAATCTAACCAGAAACCGAAAACTCTGTGCCCTCCGGCCCGTGGCACTGCGGCTGATCCGTCAGTGTGATTGGTTGATCTGCTAAATGACAGGTCCACGTGTTTTGTCGTCATCACCTGGGAAGTTCTAGTCACCAGACCAAAGTTTTGTTTCGTCGTCTGCAGTGGTTTGTTGCTCAAAGCTTGAGCTCAAGAGTTTTCATCTTCCGTATACATGACAATGTTTACTGGTGGATTAGTCGGAAGATCACTCATGCCGATTAAAAGTGGAAGACTATTTATCACCGATCCTTTTGGGACACCTATTATTACCGGAGAACGTTGAAACAAAACATCCTTACCCTGACCACAAAAGTACTTTTGCGCAACTCATAAAGAAGGGGGGCATGTGGAAGCTTGTCGAGGGTCTTGGCAAAATCGATGAAAACTGCTTCAGAGCTAGCCGTTGTCGTAGACTTTCGTCAAAATATCCATGACAACAAGCTTATTGGTGATGCATGATCAGCCAGGAAGTAACCCATGTTGGGAATAAAAGAGAATCACATTTATGTACAAATGGGGAAGAAAAAGCACTCCAGAGAAAACATTCAAAAATTCTTCTGATTATGCCAGTCAGACTCATGAGTCTGAAACTAGAAACAAGATACCTACTACACTTCCTGCAGATGGGTGCAATAGCTTTTTTCCCGGGTGCTACGAAGAACCCTGTTGTGAACCCGTTGCTAGAAAAGGGATGCATACGGAACTAAGAATTTGTCTGCCGTTTGCTGGAGGGTGCTGGGATGGGTTAAGCCAGGAACCATAGAGAAATATTGGTTGGGCCGACGAAAACCCGGTGTAACTGCACTCATGTGGATAGCGATATTACCAAGGAAAGCTGGTGCTCGGTGGGGTGGGATTACATCGGTATAGAGCTGTGAACCGTAGGAAAGTGGGAGCTGAGGGCTTCGGCCACTTGGCCGGTAGATGTGATTGGGGACCTGGCATGATGTTTGATGACTAATGGCTTTAGAGCTGTGCCCGTTATAGGACGTACGTGCTGAAAGAAAATGTTTTGTTAGCCCGTGCTATTTTATCTGCTTTGGATAAGCCCGAAGATGCCTGCGTCAAGCACAAGACCCGTAACTTTACCCCCAGCAAGTTGTTGTGGGTGTTCTAGAATGCGTCTGGTGGGATAAGAAGGGCGCCGTTTACTTGTGGAAGACGACGGCCTATAATCCTCAGGCCAGTGGCATGGTGGAACGACTCCATCGCCAGCTGGAAGCTGCCCTTCCTGCTCGTCATAACCCATTATGGGGTAAAGTTTTGCCGATCGTTCTCTCAGGACTTCGTAACACCGTTGAAGCGGATATGGGTGTTACGGCGGCTGAATTGGTTTACGGTTGCACACTACGACTTCCAGGTGAGTTGGTTACTCCACCACTACCTGTGAGTTTTAATTACGGGGATTAAGCAAAAATGGTTGTCACACCAAATGGGGGTGATAAAGCCCACTCCGCCACCCGAACAAACCCTCAGCATCCACATACTTATCACTCTAGCGACCGCCAGCTATGTGTTTACTCGAGTAGATGCGGTGCGATCACCGCTACTAGCGGCTCACTCTGGCCCGTTTCGCGTCGTCCAGCGAAAAGGGGAAGAAATTTGTGGTGGACGTCGAGGGCAGGAAAGAGGCCATCAGCATAGACCGCCTCAAACCAGCCTTCATTGGGGCAGAACCAACCCCCATCAACCTTTCCACTGTCCCCAATACTCACAACCTTCGGTCAGTCGACCAGAGTCGGCACCGCTTACTCCCACTAACGACCCCTCGTTAACTGTTGCAGCACCAAACTCCACGGAAGACGCAGCTGCACCCGGTAACGGGAGAAATCAACACAGCCGTGAGTTGCGACAGCCAAAGAGGTTTTTCTGAATATGTAGCAGTTAGATATATTTAAGTTTACTCTTCATATTCCACTTGTAATTCGTTTTATTGGGCACGAATGCACAAGCAAATGGTTATCACGACAAGGGTAGCGGCAGCTTGTATTGAGCCTGTATGTCTCTCTCAGTCGAATGTCCGATCGCGCCCCGAGAAGCAGCTTCCATGTGTTTCTTGCCTTCCAGCTCGTCCTGTCTGAGGAGACCATATGGGATTCCAGCGAATTTCAGGGGCTGAAACATAACGCTGATTGGATCGGAACCTGACTCATTTGACGCCGGGCGCTGGCTTGCTTACGAGGACAATAACAACCACAGGCAAACGGAACTTTGGGATACGCCAACAACGACAAACCCTACAACACAATCACCACTGCCAAGTCACAAGCAGGATCTACCCCGGCCGGATAAGATTTTAAGGAAGACACAATTTTGCGATGCACGCACAGCGACCAGTGTAAGTAATAGAGAACGGCTTGTGCTGGCTTCATTTTCGTGTTCGATCGCGGCGAGAGGCATGGAAAACGTCTCTCACCACCGAAGCCGACTTATCAATCGCAAGTCTGAGCCCAACTGCGTCGGCCTTCTAGGGGGAGACCTCTGTAGTGCTACCAATACAACACACGATAAAAAAGAATGAAAAAATTATTTATTTGAACGATTACCATGTTCGGTGGCGCCACTTGCTCCGCCTGTGTACATTGTTTGCACGCCGCTGCGCTCCTGCAATACACAGGTTGTCGCGCCCCAGCGTTTTGGGTTCTGCTTTGCGCACTGCCGAGTTTATTCGCTAGCGTGTCACTAAGAGAGGGCGGGGGCCATAGACTCTATACGGGAGCAGGTCCTGACTTAACATGGGAGAACCATACAAAAATTGATTCCCCACTCTTTCAGGACTCTCAGTTGCGCTTTCTTACTCCTGGATGGTACGGGTTACTAATCCTGAAATTAAACTCACCTTTTTATGGACTGCTCTTTTTTTCACAAGCGCCAACGTTCCCAGAAGCACTCTCATTAAGTTGTTCTTATATTTCCCCGTTTCGAACCTCATCCCGTTTATCGAACCCCGGTAATTCCGTCATTCAGTGTCTGCATCATCTTCACGGATTGCTGTTCTCTTCGCATGCATCGATTTTCCCGATTATACTTCAATAAACTTTTTTTCCGCTTTTTCTTTCCAGCACTTACTGTGTTTGCAGAACCCCAGTGAGCCTTTGTTTTCCGTGACTTCCTTCACTCTCGTTTACAACGCATCTTTAGCACTTTTTATTACCGACCTTCTCGGTATCCCCACAGTGCACCGAAAGTAAAGATTATTCTTACCTGGGTTTGGGTAGAGGAGTTGTTACACACTGATGAATTTTTCGCTAATTCCTTTGTGGCTCATAAGGACCTTAACTGCATGAGGATATTTCACCGCTAATGAATGTTAAGTTATTGAATACCGGGTAAAAATTGTTTGTGTTGATCAAATGTTGGTAAGTTTCTTCCAAGTCTTTGGTCGACCCACTAGCTACATTTGTTTGGGGCAGCTGTCACACATAAACCGACGCGCAGACTCTGCGCTGCATTTATGCAATGCAGCTTGTGGGGTGCGGACTCAAGGTGTTAGTTATTTCGTAGGCGATTCAGCCGGAATTCGGACAATGGTACCTGGTTTGGAAGCATTCCGCTACGGAATCCATGACCGGCTGGAGTTTTCGAATTTGCAGTTCATGGACCAGTGATTTGGCCGGAAAACGAGTTCGTCAAGTACCGTCCCTTTTCGCTTTTGGCACATTTGCAATGCCTTTTTTGGAGAACCACTTGAGCGTATCATCACTGACCGGATGATGGACGACCAAAGAATGAGAAAATGCGAAACCTACCTTCGTGGGCCGCTAATTTATGATTAATACCGAGAGGTATTGTCTTCCGTTAGGGGCGTTCGTTTTCCTCCACTAGGGACGTTGGTACATGAGCCCTCTTTCAAGTGCGCAACAATAGGGCGATGGAGTGTGACGGTTGACGGAAGTAGTCGGGATGGCTTTTGCCTTCGTAACTGGTAGTGGAGGGCACCATTTGCGTAGTAGAAGCTATTAGGTTCGTCGCACCAATGGCGGCCACGTAGCCTCAATGGTCGTAGTATCCTTTCGGTAGAATTGGCTGTAGGATGATCTGCTAGCTAGAAACCGGTGCCTGAGTATGTAAACGCCAATGCTCAAAGTGGGCAGTTACCAGTATATAGCAAATACTAGAGTTGCCCATCTGCGGGTCAGGTTAGTCTTCTTCGTACCCCACGGCATGCTGTGTTATATAACTTGCGTAATACGTGGGAAAAGCGAACTCGCAGCATCCGATGGAGTAGTCATGTCTACGTTTAAAATGCTAACCAGCTTGTTACGGACTGGTGTGATCGCCAGAGAATAGAAACAATAACGGAATACACATGGGGCCGGTAAGTATGCGAAAATAAATGTTTGTAGTTGTGCAGCCTTCTGTTATCATTTGGGAGTCGGCGGCATTCATGCGCGCAAAAAAACGTCCTTGCATATATATACATATATATGCATACATATACGTGTAATATAAATATATAATATATATATATGATAAATTTGAGCAACCCACCAGTGGATATGAATAAGCGGAAATAAACACCGGGAAAAGGAGCCCCTGATGGAGGTGTGTCATACTAACTACTGACAGACAGAGAAAAGGCTGATACCGGAACTGCATGCGTCGGCGAAACCATTGTGCTGGGGAACACTTTCCCATCCGAATATGGTTGAAGCTAAAGATGAACATGACCTGGGTCATGTGCACGGGCTCGTACACAGACAGAGGGTTTGCGACAAGTGCTACGTGTCATACGATCGTAATCGTTGTGCCTATAATAGTGATAATAATGGTATATTTCTCGACCATGGTCAAGACGCACGCTCAAGCACATGATCATGGTGTACAAAGTTACTCAAAACAATGAAGTATACACGAATTTCAAGAAAGCGAGTCAAAATGATCAGAAGCAAAGCAACATAGCTAGAGTCAGTTTAAATCGACCGAAATGATAATGGTTTGCTCAGCAAATACGGTTCGGTTTCGAATCCGAGTTGGTTGGTGTTGGCCCGTGGGAATGCGAAATATGTCGTGAAAATATAGCTCAAGGATGCGTTATAAACCAAAATAATGCAAGCTGTGGATAACGGAGGACTATTGGGGTTCCGTGAACGGAATAAGTTATGAATATGAAGAGATGAAAGAAATGAATGGCAGTGCACCCGTGAACTTTGGTGAATAGGAGGAGAACGGCTCTCTGTGAAGACGACTATGGCCCGGATTAACGGGTATTCCCAGTCTCAGTAAATGGAGTGCGTCATGAAACGGGGAGATGTGAACAAAATGTGTGGAAGTGGGCTAGGAAAAGTTGATGAATGTGGAGGAAACAGCAATCCATATAAAAGGTGAGTTTAGGTTCAGGATCAATAACCCGTATCACTCAGGAAAAAAGGGAGCGCAACTTGAAAGCCTTGAATTAGTGAGGAGTCAATTTCAAGCCGGATAACGATCGAAAGAAAAAAATGAAATTTTACGAGAGAAAACTGAGTGAAAAACCTCCGCGTAGGCTCGCGCCTTATTTTTCAGTTAAGCTGACAAAAATATAGTGGCATATTGATTCTCAGTGATATTCAGCGTCATTATTGGGAACCACGGATGTGGGGGGGATCAGTGGACTTGCTTTCGGATGGCGTATCAAAATTTAATGAGTAAAAAATTCCTCTCTTGTGTATTCTGGCTCTGTCATTGGATTGTTTCACATGAGACCAAGTAATGTGCAGCATTCCGTAGGTATGGTCCATCAAGTGGGGGTAAGGGACGTGTCAATCAATCAGTAGAAGGTAGCTTGTAAACTGTTATTTGTGAAGACTCCAGCAGTGACATCAGTAGTAGAAGTGTTATTTCAGAAGACGCCCATCAATCTACTGGTAAGCAGTTGTGAGTGTTTTGGGTCGTGTGGCTCGATTGCAATCTCGTTTGGTATAAGAGATTCCATTTAGGGTCATGGTGTGGACCCTGGTCACCGAAAGTGGAGCCCGAGAGAGTGAGCGACGACAAACCTGAAATAAATGATGTTAGCGGTCTGGAAGTGGTTCCAGCTGTGAGTTACGATAATAAATGGCTAAATTAATAATGAACTGATTGGGTTTATGTGAACGGTCGGTGGCACATTTCTTATTTTAGTCTGGGTTTTAATTCGAGAGTTTAAGTAACTCAGGGTTGCAGGGGGTTGATAAGTACTACTACTGGCTTGCAAGATGGCGTAAACCGGGCGGGCTGCTGCGTCTGTATTTCAAAGGATAAATGGTTTGCACACAATTATAAATTCTGAAAACAATTAAGCAAGAATGCAGAGAGGACCACTGGGGCATCGGTGGTGATGCGTTAGGGAAAATTGTTATCATGCACAGAAACGTGGACGCACTTTAGTCTGTGCTCCCACTCAGTAGTGCCGGCCTACTGAGATTTAATTTGAATGTGAGCGGGGAAGTCTCATGACGTGGTGGTTGCTTGAATATCATATATGTTATAAGAGTGAGGAGAGATAGTTAGTAGGGAATGGAAAATATGAACAGTTCTCCGTGTTCATTTTTTGTAGACTCAAGTGAGGCAGGTGTTGGTCATCTGTTGCCTCCATATGCTATCCATGTCAGTGGGATGACAGTCCAGGCTGCGGTAGTGATTGTAGTTGGCAGGAGGCTGTGGTTACCTTTAGGTAGGGATGTTAACCTAAACGTGGCTTGGATGCTAGGATATCGAGAAGGCCGCTTTCTTAGAAAGATGACGGAAGATGGAGGGGTATGAATGGAAAAGGTGACCGGTTTCCACTGTGTTCGTTTCTCTATTTCTCCGTTTCCGGGCTTCACCGCTGCTGTTGTTATTCGTCAGATACGTCGACACGCTGTCCAGGTCAATGGGTTGAAAGTCAGGGCCATGGTAGCGATTGTATTTGACGTCGACAAGCATGTTAGGTGCGCTTAGGGAGGGTATGGGGTGGTTGAAACTTAGAGCGGGGTTGGGTAAGTGTATATGGGGAGTCCAGTGCACTGTCGCCCCAGCCAGTCTCTTGCGTGAAAACCAAAAGCTTGTCGAGCAAAAAAGGGCGATGTGGGGTTTCTCCTTTCGCAGGATCAGGTCTGAGCTGATGGGAGACATACCCATAGATGAAGGTTGCCCAATTCCTTCACAGCCCGAAGTCCGTGGTATTTAGAGATCGAATCGATCCCACGAGAACTTTTTTGTTTCACTGTTCCTTTTTCCAGTTTTATCTTATTTTCTATTTCCTAACAGAGGGGTAGTTGAGCCCATATAGGAACTTTCCATAGCCCCTCCGCCCGATCGTAATTTTATGCGTAATTGCCTTTTTTCGCAACTGCTGGGGATGGTCTGTTTTCCCCTCGTTCGGACGACGCTATGGTATGGGTGCCGTTGGCATCAGGGGTTTCGCTAGCACGGGCTAGGAAAATGCAGAGTGGGCTTATGCAAACACACGGAGTAGGACAAGGAATGTTGTAAAGCACAAGCTGGCATACGTGTATCAGTCTCATACAGCTCCAGACCATGCCTAAGACCATCAGAGAACCTTCCGGGCTAGCTGGTGTAGATGAGTTTAGCTCAGATGATGGGAAATGTGGTGGCGTATAAGAGGGAATATGGTAGTAGTTGATGGATGGTAGATGCAGACATAAGACGAGAGGACAGGCCACCAAGTAGGTACCAGCAGGTGGGCTTCTGGGATAAGAGATTCTGGAATGAGATTATTAAGAAAAGCGAAATGAGGCCGGACATAGAACCTGGGCGGGTGGTGACAGTCAAAATGAACGGGAAAGGAGTGAAAGATCAAGTAAGGTGGTAGACGGCGGAACTCAGTGTCCTAGGATCCAAAGCCACATACCTATTTGCTGCAGAGACATCTAAGGCTAAGGAACTTTGGTTGGCAATAGAACACGGACATTGTCTAAAATTAGGAGAATCGGCAAGCATTAAACTAGGTATAGTTAAAAAAGCCGGCAAACTGTAGCTACCGTAGTATAGATTGCATGCAATATAACGTAAAAAGAAAAAGTTGCCCCGGCGTTTGTCATCGGGCGAGAAATGAAAGTTCTGGTGCAATAATCCCAGTAATCAAACCCGTTTTCCCAGGCCACCTATTCGGTGACGGTCTGGCCGGTAAAAAGGATCACATTGGGAACATTCAAGAAGTGATCCAGCGAGCCTCTGAACTGGGAAATTGAGGGACTGTCGCGGATGTTTAGCGGGAGTATTTACATAACTTTGAGTATTTTACAAGGAAGAAGTTGGATCTTAACGATAATTTTGATCTGGGAATAGAGAGCTGCAGTGACCGATGGCGTAGGGCATAATTCGTGGAGGGAGTGAGACGAATGGGTTCAGTACACGAAAAGGCCGTATTGTGGTACAGCTTAAACAGAAAGCACAAATTGAGCTTCATGCCACTCAGCCATAGAGAGTCAAGACCGGGTAGGATGCATCGATCCTTGTAACACACACTGGAGGAAAATTTCACTAATTGTTTGGTGAACTGACGTTACACGGACTCCAGAGAAAAGCGGTCGGATTTTGTCATGCTGATGAAGATAAAAGGACAGTATTCAAGGAGAGGCCTGGCGTGAGACTTGTAGGTGAGCAGTTTTCAATCATTCAACCGAAACGTTCTGGAGATGAGACCAGTGGTTCTTCTCGTTTTTGTAATCTGAAGTAGAACATACTCAGAAAACCTAAAGCTACAAGAGTAATGAAGACCAAGGTCTCGAACTAAAGGGCTGTACGATAAGCTGGGTTCCGGGGGCCACTTGATATCTGAATTTTGTGTAGCAGCTCTTGGAGGTCAAAAAGTCTATACTCCATGAATTGCACCAATCCCCGAGTCGCTTTACGTCACTAGAAATTTCATCCAGCATGATGTTGATGTTCCGACGAGAACCCCATAAACAATCTTAACGTCATGAGAGAAAAGGAATGGGGTACCATGGTGCAAGATGGGAAATATATCATTTACGTAGATGCGAAAGAGTAAAGGACTGAGTGCACTGCCTTGTATAACTCCACTGGTGATTGGAGCAGGCTGTGATAAACACCCTTCAATGGAAACCACTTGCGAGCGATTTGATAGATATGATGTTATCCACGTTAAAAGCGGACCGGAAAAGACGCGAGCTTTGAGTTTTGGTTAGTAATAAAGCATGAGGGACTCGGTCGAACGCCTTTGTCATATCGAAGTATATAATGATGATTGACTAACTGTTGTCGGTGGCCGCTTTTATGAGGTTAAAAAAGTCGTACTGGCGAGTGGTGCGTGAACGTGACTTAAAGAAGCCATGCTGCCCACTATGGATAATGTTATGGGACCAAAGGGAGTCGGACATCCGCTGTTTGATGAGGCGTTCCATCAACCTAGGAGCAATTGGAGTGTGGTTGATAGGGCGGTAATTTGAGGGGTCATGTGTTAGTCCCTTCTTATGGATTAGGATGATGACCGCAGGCTTCCATTGTGAAGGAAATATGCCAAACTTTACGGATAGATTGTAGGCCTTCAATAGTAGGGCTGCGACATCAGTTCCTCCAAGACGTAGAAGTGTCGGTGGAACACCATCATGGCCAAGGTGTGAGGACTTCCGGACACGGGTAAGCTGATTGTCATCTCTTCTAGAGCAAATTCTAAATCAGACAGTAAGTGCTCGGTGACAGGGTCTATGCATGAGGGTAAAGTAAGGGGGTCCGTAGTCATGGATGCAGCAAAGTAGGAGTTTAGCTCCTCGGCTGTCGCTACAGGTGAGGTAACGTGATCGTTATTTTCTAAAATGAGAGAGGGGACACCTGCCGGTTTGCTCTGATTTCTGTGCTTCACTAGGCGCGCCACCTTTGAGGAAGTATCGTAGCATTGCAAGGCAGATACTTCTTGTTTTTTGAGTATACCGTCAGTCTTAACTCTGATTGCTACCGAGAGACGGTGGAGCTCAAGAATGACGATAAGTCACTACTTTTGTGATACACCTTCTGGAGCTCCAGATATTTGTTTGCATTCGGCTTAGGACTGAACTACGGACTTGGTTTTATAAGGTACGAGTTGTAGTGATTTCGGACAGCAAGTATGATAAGTTAGAATGTAGTAAATCAGCAATCAGCTGAGGGTCGCTTTGCAGGAAGAAGTCGTCCCTGTCTAATGAACGAAGTGTGCAGATAAGATCGTCCCAGTTGACTGCTGAAGAGGAACGATTGGGTAGGTGGGATTTATCAAAATCTTGCGGAACCACGAAGATGCGGGACACCATTCTGTGGTCACTTCCTGGAAAGAGGTCGAGGGTACTGGCTGAAACATCAGATAAACCAATCGTGACCAACAAATCAAGGATGTTGTTACCTCTAGTTGGGACTGTTACACGTTGGATCCAGCTCCCTACGCGGATGCATGACATGAAATCTAATACGTTGTTTGGGGCAGACAGAGTATTCTAACAGATGCTTGGTGCATTGAAGTCGCTCGCGATGAGTTTGGAGGAACAGGGCAGCAATGAATGATAGTTGAATGCGTCAATAATCTTGGTAAGGTCCATAGCGTTGGAATCAGGTGGCCGATAGATGCAACCAATATGAAGATAGGAGTTAGGTAAGTAAATCGTTAACCGCAGAGAATCCTGAATGGCGTCGAGAGTTGTGTGTGAGAGTGGAATGGCCTGCAGAGTGTTTTTGATAAAAATTAGACAGCCTCCCCACGACGAGGCCTATTTCTTCGGAACATCTAGAATCCGTCAGCCGAATTTCAGTTACAATGATAATATCAAGGTCGGAGGTTTGAGCTATGCAGCGGATGGCTTTAATTTTGTTCAGTAATGAACGGGCATTTACGAGTATGTCTGAAAGAGGTGATGCAGGACTCGGTAGTGGTTGATATGGAGGGGGGTTCGGTAATGGTGATGAAGGTGGTAACTTCTGTGAAGAATAGAGCAAGGATAGGGGGGGACCTCAGTTTTTCCACGGATTTGATGAGTTGAAACCTGGTGGGGGTTAATGTTAGGAAAGAGGGATGGGGAGGTGAAGTTTGGGAGAGCAGTTTGAATGCGGGGAATAGTCTCGGAGTGGGCCGGCAAAAAAAGTGGCCACGGATGGAAGGCAGTACTAGGCCAAGAAACGTGGGAGTGGGAAACTAGGTGAGGCACGGAGATGGTTCCCAGGGAGAGAATAGGTGGCATTGGAGATATGGGGTAGTTGGTGTGGCGGATAGTAATGTATTGGATGGGTGATCGGAGGGGATAAGGTGGGCAAAAGTAGGGTGGAAATGATAAGGCAGTTAGCCGAGATGGAAAAATAGAATTCACGGCCACACAAGAGGCTGGTAAAATTTCGCTCGACTGAGCCATTTCCTTATGGTTTGCACGTGCATTATTTCAATGGGTCTTGTTCTTTTGGCGACGAAGTGTTAACTTCTGAGGGTCAGTCTGCACTGACCGGCTTATCAGCGGTGGTGGCCCAGGTGGTAACCAGATTCGCTCCGGTGGCGAATGGGTGAGTGCAGCGAATGAGCTTAGGGGCCTGGCTGGGTTATCAAAAATGCCAGAGGTAACAGGATACATGAGTGAAGACGGAGGTGGGTTGATGGTGCAGTGATTTTCAGGTACTGTTGAATAACCCGGCATGGAGCTAGTAAAAGGAATGAGGTCGTCTAGACTTGTGGAGAACATGAGCTCGCGGGTGGATGAGTAGGAGAAACATTATTCAGTTCTGTGGATGCTGGGGCGCTTGTTCCAGTCTAGAGATTTTCTTGGGCTATTACGAACATCGAATCCTTTGTCGAGTGGCTCACTGGGTGGCGAAATTGGCGAACTGTCTAAATCTACGGTTGCATAGTTATCTGCAATAGATGGCAAAATCGGGTAATGGACAGTGATAGATGCACCGGATATTCGGGGTGGATTGTTAGTTGCAATAATGTAAGGTTGATTTGACCTTTCTTCGCGGTTTTCTAAGTAAACGCGTGCTTCGGGCCCTTGTACTGCGTAGACCACCTGCACGTTACTCTAATGTGCGGCATTGCACAAATATGTTAACCAGAACAGTATTCTCCACGACCCGTGAGAACGAGGAGGCGATTGGGAGAGATAGTGGTCAGCGTGTATTTGGAAGCGTGCGTGAGAGCGTGTGCAAGAGCAACGGTCAAATGGCAACCGCGCTTGGCAGTCAGCGTTCAGTTAAACAATTAACGCGGTAAAAGAACGAACGAAGATGGCAACCGATACAGGGGCCTCCTCCTAGAAGTCCAACGGAGTTGGGCTTCGATCGTGATGGTAGACCGGAATTATTGGTTGTCCAGGAACTCCTCATAGCTTGCCCGTTATATTGTTGGTGACGTTGAACGACTGCTGATGAGTTCAACGGTGCCTGCACTCTCGCGTTCCGATGTGCGTAGGTCCAACTGTGTTTTAGAGCCTGCGGATCTCATACGCATGCGAGCCTGAAGATGCCACGTCAGGTCCGTCCAAAAGGGTGTCCAGATGTCGTCTCCAGTATCACGCTGATCAGTCGTCCCGTTGTCCAGTGAGTGGTTGGCTCCTTGAACGTGCACGGGAGTCAACGAGGCTACGGATGAAGCCAATGCGATTGTGTAGATCCGTCTGAGAGAGGGCAAGGTAAACTGGAACAGAATAGCACCTGAGGGCGCCGGCGGATGTTGGACCGCAATAACAACACACGGACGATATTCGGTGTTGTCGTAGTCGCTAGGAGACCAGAAGAAAATGAACTCATAACTTCGGATTGTAACTTCTCGGGCCTGTTGGTTGGTAAATCCATGATGAACTTTCCAACTTATTGCTAACAGTCGGTTGCAAAAATCGTCACAAAATTGGCGAAGCGGACGGGATTTCGTAGTCGACGACCGCGACTGCTAACGACAATGACAAATGTTTTTGCCCTACGTTTTATCACCCGAAACGGGCCAGTGTATGGCGCTTGTAGTGGTGATCGAATGCCACCGACGCGAAGGAATGCGTGAGTAGCGGTTTCTAACGCAGTTGGGACACTACTTACAGACTGTTGTTCACGCGGCGGACTGGCCTTGAGCACTCGCATGTGCTGCCTAAGGAGCTCAGCATAATCACCGTAGTCAAAAGTAACGGTTGGTGAGGGGCCTACTAACTCCCCAGACAGACGAAGCGTACAACAATATACTAGTACGGCCGGTTTTGTGTGTAATTCCTCCTTAACGGTATTACGCAGGTTTGAGAGTGCTGATGGTAGTGTTCCACTCCAAAGGGGGTTACCGTTTGCCCGAAGGGCAGCTTTTAATTGCCGGTGGAAACGCTCAATCATACCATTGGCCTGAGGGTGGCATGCTGTCGTCTTAATGGGCTGGCAACCAAGCGTAGCGAGTAGGCTGCCGAAAGCGCCGTCAAAGTGTGGACCGCGATCGGTGGTCACTATTGCCGGGCAACCGAAACGACTAACCCAACCGGTCAGAAAAGCTTTCGCGGCCTCTACCGACGTGGGACGAGGGATAGGGATGGCCTGCGGCCAGCGAGTAAAACGATCCACGCATGTGAGTATGTAAACGTACCCAAGCGAAGGTGGGAGTGGTCCTACGAGGTCGACGTGCACATGATGAAAACGTGTTTCAGGTTCTGGGAACCTGGCTAACGCCGCCTCAGTGTGCCTATGGGTCTTAACACGTTGGCACTGCAGACAAGCACGAGCCCATTGACGGACATCTCGTTTGACATTGTGCCAAACAAAACGCTCAGTTATCAGTTTCACTGAGGCAATCACACCCGGATGAGCCAGAATATGGAGTGTCATGAAGGTAGGATAGCGGTGGGCAGCGGGAACTACCGGCCTAGGGAGACCTTGCGACACATCGCACGCGAAGGTATTCTGGAAAGCTGGGATAGATACTGCGGTTAAACTCAAAGAACCGTTCTGTCGAAGTTGTTCGATGTCAGGGTCCATAGTTTGAGCCTTTGCCATTGCCTCCAAGTTGATGTTAAGCGTCGGTGACAGACTCAGTTGATGTACGCGTGATAAGGAGTCTGCGACGGGATAAGGTACCCCAGAGAATTGTCGTATGTCCACAGTAAACTGTGAGACAGAGTCTAAGTGGCGAATCTCGCTTGGTGAGTATCGATCCGAAGCTGACATTAGTGCGTAAACCAAAGGCTTGTGGTCTGTAAACACCGTGAACGAACGGCCTTTGAGTGCATGTCGAAAATGACGGATTCCCAAGTAGATGGCTAATAACTCCCTACCAAATGTGCTGTACCTAGATTCGGCGGGTTGCAGGCGCTTGGAAAAGAATGCCAAAGGTTGCCAAGGATCGTCTACGAACTGTTGCAGTACTGCTTCAACCGCTGTGTCCGAGGCATCCGTCACTACCGAAATGGGAGCCAAAGGGCCGTGGTGAGTAAGGAGTGCTGTTTTGGCGACAGCATCTTTGACCAAGGCAAATGCGACTTGTGCCGTGTCGGGAAACACGGACTTCCGCTTACCTCCGAGCAACAGGTCGGTGAGGTGTTGCATCACTTCCGCACAGTGAGGAATGAATCGGCGGTAGAAGTTCACCAGGCCGGCAAGTTGATGCATCTGGCCGAAAGATTGGGATTCAGGGTAGTCGTGAATAGCGTAAACGTTATCTGCAGAGGGCGGATACCCGAGGATGAAATAGAATGTCCTATGAGGGTGATATCAGACCGGCCTAATTCGCATTTCGCGATATTGATAGTGAAGCTGTGCTGGCTAAGGCGTTCGAGAAGTGCTCGTAAGTGTGCGATGTGCTCTTGCTGTAAAGAACTAGCCACCAAAATATCATCCAGGTATACGTGGACATTTTCCAAACCACGAGTTGCCTCGGGCATGAACCGTTGGAAGGTCTGGGCTGCATTGCTGAGTCCAAACGGCATTCTCAGAAACTCGAACAGTCCGAAAGGCGTAGTGACGGCAGTTTTAGGGATATCGGCCTTTGCAAGCGGGATCTGGTTGTACGCACGAACTCAATCAATACGGCTGAAGACGGAGCAGCCTGATAAAGACGAAATAAGGTCCTGTATATAGGGAATTGGGTATCGGTCAGGAAATGTGACCTCGTTAAGTGCTCTGTAATCACCACAGGGTTGCCAGTCGCCGCTAGACTTAAGGACCATATGAAGAGAGGAAGCCCAATGGCTACTAGAAGGGCGTATTATACCCAGTTCTAGCATATGTTCGAATTCAGCCTGCGCAGCACGAAGCTTGTCTGGTGCTAACGGACGCGGCCCACTGAACACTGGGGGTCCCTTAGTATCGATGTAGTGAGTGACGTTGGTGGTCAGTGCTGGGAGATACCCGGCCTGCCGAAACATGGCCGGGTAGGTGGCGATGAGTTCGCCGTAAAGTTGGTGTGCCGGTGGTTGAACGTAAAAAGGCGTGACGTGATCCACTCGCGAATTAATAATAATAATGGTTTATTCCGGATAACCCGAGGCATGCTGTAACGCAAGATCAAACGGTACAATTGGATGTAGAGTCCGAATTCCAAGAGGATTAGTCAGGTATATGCACCCGATATTGTACGAAAGAAAGTATTTAAGTTACCCTTCAGAGCGGCGCCCGGCAAACCTGAACTCAAGGTCGGGTGGCCAGCCCGGCCAAGAAAGTCAAGGATTGAACTACTATCCACAATCTGAAGGGGAAAAAAGAATTAGCTAATTCTTGGAAATTCTTCAGGGGACCGAATGTTTTCGAACTTCAATCAAAATTTTAGGTGACAGATTTGCCATCAAACCAACCTCAGAAGCATATATCGCCAAAGTAAGGGTCTTCTTCACTATTTTACTAGCCTTTTTTTATCAAGGTCACGCATTTTTCAAGCTAAAATTCTTGGCGTGAAAACAGTTAAACTTTATTGTGGTAGTTTCATTCATCCTTACCCCCGGCCAAGTCAGAGTGGGGCTGGTCGGAGGTAGTAGACTCTTCCTGAAATAGTAGAAAAAGAGGGGCTATGCAACGAGAGAATCAAACAGAATTGACGAAAGTTTTGTTCACCTTGAGAAAAAAGAAGTTTCAAAGTGGGACATGAACCAGCTATAGCGCTCCGCGGAGTATGGAACTGCTTTGGATTGAAATCAGACGATGAAAGGAATGAATCTGCAGATAAAGAACAATCAAAATGTTTCAAAGATTTTCCTTGTAACCTTCAGCGACCAAATATCGGCTGAGTCCGTTAAATCGTTGCGCACATTGTTCACTTTCATAAAGGCGGAATGTGACGCCCCAAAACGGAAATGGGAACTGGGTGACAAATCAGTTTTTGATGCGTAGCCATGAAAGTCGCAGATACAGGATTTGCACAGATGAATATTTAAATTGCAGGTAAGTATTTACTTTCAATTATCGTTGTCTGAGGGCTGAACATGAAGACCAGAGAGATGCAAGAGACAAAATTGTCTGAGAGGATTTACCAAGATAGAATACCGGATATGAAAAAGCTTCAACCAACCGATGAATACAGTTGCGAAATTGGACGATGAAGTAGTTGGCAGGCAAAATACTATCTGCTGGTATTCTTTGTAAGAAATGGATCCTGTGATGGCGAAAGATCAAAATGCTGCGATACAAATGTCAATATATGGGGAGGGCATGAATCTTTGCAAGGTTAGGATATTGCAATGCTACAGCCGTGTGGGCGAACAGAAGGACTGATGGGGTGAGCAAACTATCACAGTATCGTCGACTGTTGGGATGCTCTGGAGACAAATATTCCTCAGTGAAATATACTGTTTGGACTTTGTGGGACGGACGAGTATGGCAACATTAAATGTGACTTTTGCAAATATATCGATAACTGTGATAAAATAAGAGCGAGTTTTATCTCGGGGCGTGGTTAAGTTTGCGAATGCGACAAGCGGGTGGTTTGGCACGAATCCTCAGGAAAAAGAATCATGAACGGTAAGCCGAGTATGGAAGCGGCCTTCTAACCCCGCGATAATTATGTGCTAGGGAAAGTAGATTTTATCGGGCGTAAGAAACGGTTAGTTAAGGTGGCGAAGATGGAGTCGAGTTCGATGAAAAATAAGCGATAACTGGGGGAGATAGTTCCATATTTGCAGTATTTCGGGTGTATAAATATTGTTGTTTTTTGCCGCAACTGGTGCTGGTGAGTGGGGCTGAACGTGCGCTGGACACTCAACCAGAAACCTTTTTTGGTGACAGGAGGTGCGATCCGCCATCCTAGCTGCACCCGCACATCGTTGCAGACGTCCTGCACGCTCGATGTGCGCCGGCCAAAGCGGTGGATCTGACCGCGCCCCGCCCTGACGGGCTCCGCTGGAATGATATTGGCGTTGTCACATAGAGATCGATTAGTCCAGAAGCTTGGGACCAGTTTGCGAGGGGTCCTGTAGAGCAGGGTCTATGTGGTAGTGACGAAATGACGAGCAGGTATCGAATTTTCAGCGGGAAATGTGGGCCAGGTATTATGCCGAGCCATCAAAGGGAAGGAACCATCAGTGGTTGTCTGGAAAGGTAAAAATAGAAAAACGCCGTCTGGGGTGCTCCCAGCTGAGGATCAACGGTAAGTGGTAAAGAGAAACCTCTAGTATCTAGAAATTGGAACTACTTTGTGAATGGTTCGACTTTGCAAAACACTAGGTTGTACACGAAAGATCAATAAAAACTTGAGTGGTATATACGGCGACTGGTGTGGTACGTAGGTCTCGTGGCCCGCGATTCAGACCCGCGTGTCAGTAACCCAAACCAACTTCGTGCACTCGCTCCTCTGAAGTGTATGGATCATTGTTTGATACGAGTGTTAGGACGTCAAGACGTTTTCCTAATTCCTCTTTAAATCTCGGCAAGTGGCTTATTGCACGGACATTCGGTGGAAGTTTATTCCACGCTTGTGAATAATTAACAATAAAGAAATTGGACCGTAGGCTGGTTCTCGAGGACGGCACAGTGACCGGATGACTGCTGTGTCGTAACGAATACCTCAGGCTTAATGGGTCTCGTACTACAGGGGAGGCTTTGCAGGATCTATATTTTGATAATGAGTGGAAAAAGGACAAGTTGTTCTTTATCCGTCGGAGCCAAAGGGGTTCGAGGTGTAGCAGGTCACAGCGCTGTTTATAGTTGAGACTAGACGAATAGCCAACTAATTGTTTAGTAAAGGTGCGCTGAACATTTTCGATGGCTATCCTACCAATCTGACGCATGTTGGAGCCAACTATTGAATTATACTCTAGCAATGGTCTAACGTGTGTTGTATAGACACTGAGCTTACTTTCACGCAAACGGAATGTTTTGTGGACAAGTCCTATTAACCCTCTGGACCTAGCAATTTGAATGTTTGTTTGCTCCGAGAAGTTGAACGAACAGGAGTAGTATATGCCCAGGTCGCGTACTGATGATTTGTTGGGGATCAGATGACCACCTATACTAAACGTTTCTGAAGGGACTTGACACTTGTTTGTAAGAATGCAGCTTTTGTCCGCCGAGAACCTCATTACCCAATCGGTACACCACGAATTGAGCATCCGTAGGTCCTTCGATATTTTTGCTGTAGTATCACCCAATGAATTACGGTCAAAGGAGTACAACAACTTTACACCATCAGCAAATAAAAACGGAGTTCCGCGGCGAACCACGGTAAATATGTCATTTATGTACATGAGAAACAACAATGGGCCCAGTACACTACCTTGGATCACACCGCTGGTTACAGGGCTGGGTGTGGAAATTGTGCCATCAACTTTTACTACTTGACTGCGCGAGGACAAGTACGATTCTAGCCTAGCATACAGTGGGTCAACAATGCCGAATGTCTTAGCCGTTGACAACAAACGAATATGAGACACCCGGTCAAAGGCCTTAGACATGTCTAAAAAGACAGATCACTGCCCTACCATCATTGACAGCTATCGTAATAAGGTTCAGAAAGTCAGTCATACATGTTGCACAGGATCGATATTTCAGGAACCCGTGCTGACCCTCACTTATAAGGTGGTTTTTGAGGATGTGATCCGTTAGTTTAACTTTCATTAATCTTTCCATAATCCTCGATACTACTGGAGTATGATTCACAGACCGGTAGTTGGCCGGGTCCTCCCGTGTTCCCTTCTTATGAATTGGGATAATAACCGACGTTTTCCACTGTATAGGATACCAACTAAAGCGCATAGACAGATTGAATGAATTCGATAAAAGAATTGGGATATCTGGGCCACCCAATTTAAAGATGGCCAATGGTAACGAGTCCGACCCGGGGAGGAAAGACATTTTGATAGTTGAAATTAAACTCTCGATTTAGGAGGGTGGGAATGTTACATAAGAAAGTAACCCATGTGATGGTACTGGTGGACTGCAGAAAAATGGTGCTGTGCCACTAATTAAGGAAGAAGCAAAAAATGTGTTAAACGCTTCTGCTATGTCCAGCAGTTTGTTGAGATACGTGTTACTGAAAGAAATAGAAGAGATAGATGAAGTATTTTGGGGTTCCCCGACTTCATCAGTTTTGCAAGAATCTTGACTTTCTTGGAATCACGTAAGGCCCTGAGTTCCTGTTGTATCATTTCACTGTCAGAGTACAGTTTTATCGTTTCAGCCAAACGATTTACCTGTATAAACAGTGAAAAGTCCCTTGTTTTAAGATAAACGCTTTGGAGTCTACTTAACTTCAAGTTGAGACGAGACAATTTATTGTCTTCAGGGCGGACTGACGACCCTTGTGACGGGGTTATTCGGTTGAGGCATTTTTCGAAGATAGAATAAAGTTGATATGCCACCAGCTGGGGATCTGCACTTAAAAATAAGGTGTCCCAATTTTGGCCGCGAATCAGAGAAAGTAGTATATTCCAGTTAGCCTCATGATATGGATTTTGCGGGGGTGTCAGCTGTTTATATTTTATGGGCACTGTAAAGCAGCAGTAGACAGTTGCGTGATCACTCCCAGGTAGGTTATTCTGAACTTTTGTTATAACCTGGGTTATTCCTAATGACAAGATTTAGTCAAGAGTGTGGTCGCGTCTGGTTGAGGACGTGATGTGCTGCTTCCATCCTCCTAGGTGAATTGCATTCAAGAACTGCAGTAAACAGCGTGGTGCTGTGAGCGATGTCCAGCATATTTCTGGTGCATTAAAATCACCAGCTATCAATTTTGGGCCTACTTCAAGATCACTAATTAAGTTGAGTGCCTCTATAATTTGCAGGAAGCTATCAGGACTAGATCTAGGCGGACGGTACACGCAACCTAGTATCAGTTCTTGACGTTCGACTTCAACGTTCAGCCACACAGAGTAAACAATGCCGTCTAGGATAGGATGCTGAAAGCTTGTCCCCCTGAGAGTTCCCTTTACATACACGAGACAGCCTCCACCACGTTGATGTTTTCTGCCTTTGCTGAAGGATTTGTAGCCAAGTACCTCAGTGTCTTCTATTAGATGGGGGTCCGATAACTAGGATTCCGTCACTAAAATAAAGTTATAGTCGTTTGTCAGTGCAGCTGATCGTATGTACTGGATTTTGTTCCTAATAGAGCGTGCATTGACCAATAGCAATTTGAAAGTTCCAGTGCTTCTGAAGTCATCATTGATATTAGTACTTACCGTTCGTTGACCGCTGCATTTAACCTGAAAAGAATCACCACCGCAGGATGCAAGCGCGCTTAAGTTGTCATTTGCAAAGGAAGGACTTGGGTCTGCATGTGGAATATTAAATGATAGGGTACTGGGTATTACACTACTATACGGCTGGTTAGAACGGTTCATGTGAAGCATGTCTAGGCTGTGGGGCCATGTTGTGCCCACGGTACGTATGGAAAAAAATAGGCACTTTGGCTAGATATGGGGTAACCGCTGGTAGATGGGAGTATATGCGATGCGCTCGGATAGTTTAACGGGAGGGGAGGTAGGAAAGATGGAAATAATGGGAGATTAGGCTGATGGAAAGGTTCCATTAGTCCGGAGTTAGGTATGAACGCAGTTCGCTCGTCATACCATCTATTTTTATTACGGGTATGGTCCCATTGTTGTTGTATCATCACCTTGGAAGTGCTATTTTGTTTCGTATGCTGAGAGATGCGAGGGTATCCCAAATGAGGGAAGTGGGTCGGTGCCGAATTTGGTCTAGAGAACGAACGATCATTGTCATTGTTCATGCATCCCCGTACGGTTTCCCTGCACGGAGACTTAGCCTTGCGAACTAACCTCTCGTTGACCCTCTCTTCTGGACGGTTATTTATTGTCAGCGACGTACGTGGCATACGAGTGGCACGCATAAGCTTTTCGTCAGTTTTTAAACGGGGGCCTACGGGGACAGATATTAGTGCTGCAGGTTTTATTTCATTGGAACTTGAAGTCCCGTGGAACGGTCGACCAGAGCTGGAGGCGTAATGTGAGTACCCTCCTGGGATGAGCCCGTAGGTATTGTCGATAAGTGCCGTCGTTTTGGCTGGGGTAGCAGTCGGGAGGTGGGGGAAGATTCGTCTAGGTCAACTAACCCTGTGGATCTTCTAGGGGTAGAAGAGTGAGGGGTTTTGTTGATCCTTGGTACAGTGCTTGGAAAAGAGGGTGACTTCTGTATCTTAATGCCCATGTTATTAGAATTTATAGCGGCACATCTTATCACTTCTCTTTGTAGTGCAGTTCTGTCAGATTGTATCTTGATTTTTTTTAAACTTCGAAGCAGTTGCGACTATTCGCTGTTTAGTGATGAGTTCTCTAGCATTTTGTTCGTCAAAAAATTGGAATAGAAGAGGACAAGAGTGCTTCTGTGACCTTTTTCTTGGTCTTCTGCAGTGACTTGGAAAGTGGGCCACGCCCGCGGCTTGAAGGATAGTAGATTTAACCACTGTGATGTCTAGCCGATCAGGGATGTTGAAGACAACTGCATTTTTCGCGTTCTGCAGCCGTCGCAAGATTTCCGATGCCACTGAGTCAAGAAACTGACTAGCTGCTATTACGTTCTGGGGACCAGGGAATGCCGAGGGCTCAAGAAGGTAGGTTAGTGGTGTTATTTTTATAATATATTATCAACCGACGCAACCTGGGTAGATATACTTGCCAAGTTACTTTCAATGGCACTGGCCCTTCTACTGGCTTCCCCGGATATTTCTATCATATTTGGGGTATCTTTGTGTTCAGGTGGTTTGGGTTTCTGATTTGCTGTAGAGCGAGAAGTCATTAGTTTAGACCGTTTGCTCGTTGACCTGGCCATTTCTTTCTACCGAATATTGGTGGTAGGCGATATGATCTAAGAAGATGACTAACGGATAAACAACCCAATGGCGGGTAAGAATAGCTACTGCTGTTTTATTTTTGTAGCCAACTCTGGGTCGCTCACACGAATGATGAGGGACTAGTAGTTTAGATAAGGTGTGGATTTTTTAAACACGGCTATGGTGAAACGTTTATTATAGGTTACGGGTGAGATATTCCTAGAAAAGCTAACATGAAAAATTAGCGAAATCTACAAAAACCTTGCCGTGGTGTAGCGCACAAGAGCCCGCAACAGTGAGAGCGGTCTGACGATCTACCACTCTTCGGCGCCGTGCATCAACCAACAAGTCGAAGTGTTGCAGGAAGTCTATGCCTAAATTGGGTACGAAACACCGGCGATGATGAATCCCCAACGAAAATTACGCTTTAAACCTAAGTTTAGGTGGGCGACCGCTGGCCAAACGTTGGGATGGCCGTGCAAATGGCAGCGCGTAGTGTTTGAGCCTGCGGTGTGCTACTGTCGCCTTTCGCTCGGGGGATGACGCTCACTTCGGAACCGGTATCCACAAGGAATAGATCATTTGAAATTATTTTCCTTACGTTCAGAAGACGACTATTGGTCTGAAACCCGGCTTCGTGGATCGCCACCACGAGCCGGGGGTTTAGTTTCCCTGATGAGCACTGGGAAACGTGCACCGTGGTTTGCATCGTTTGGTTCCCTCACCAAAGCGGCCGTGGTATTAACAATACTCTCCTTTTGAAGAGCCGAAACGTCGTCGCAATGACGGACTATGGAGCCTAGGTGAGCGTGTGCGGTGCCGCTCCTGTGACCCACTTCTTCTTACTGCTAGACATTGCAGGCTCGCGTCAATTCTAGACAAAACTGACGCGATGTCGTTAGATGTAGGCAAGGCAGTCACCGTTGTGACGGAGGACCTGGTTACTCCAGCTACAGCGGGGTTGTATCGTGACATTTTGCCATCAGCTATTGATGCAGTTTCCTCCAGCGAACACTTGCACGTGGCACTTAGTAAAACTGGGATGTTGTGCGGCAAACGCTGCAGCCAAAGTTCCTTTAAGAGCGGGCCCTCACCTACCGTCGGTCCTCTCAAGCGCTGCATCTCACGCAGCAGTTCGGAGGGCTTCCTACTTCCAAGCCCAACGTTTGAAGTTGTTGCATACGTTGGTCCTGCGTTGGGATCGTGCGGGCAACGACGGCCTCCTTCAAAGCCTCATAGCTTTGGGAAGAGATTATTAAGTCCCTTACATGCATTGTGGCCTCCAGCGGGAGGCGGCCTGCTACCCACCTGAAACGGCTGACGTCACTGGTTATACCGCAGTTTTCGAATTCTCACTCGACCAGCGTGAACCAGGGTTCTGGATCAGCAGGAATGAATGCCGGTATGTGCAGCATGATCGCCTTAACGGTGGGGTCTGAGCAGGGTTTCCGTTCAGCAGACATAGCGATTACTTTATAGAATACAGACAAGAAAATTAATCAACGACCAATGGAGCACTATAGTCTTCGCGAAAAAAATCACGACGAACTAGACACACAAAATATGTATGGATAAAAAATTTATATGGTAAACCGATCAAGAAAATCAACAGATAGGGAAAAAATAGAACACACAAAAACGTACGCAGACGGGACCTTGAACGGTAGAAAACAAGGAAACTCACGTGACCTGGGGATCACGTCGGGCTCACCAATTGTAAGGTTGATTAGACCTTACTTCGCGGTCTTCTTAGTAAACGCGTGCTTCGGTCCTTTGTACTGCGAAGACCACCTGCACGTTACTCTAATGTGCGGCATTGCACAAATATGTTAACCAGAACAGTATTCTCCACGACCCGTGAGAACGAGGAGGCGATTGGGAGAGATAGTGGTTAGCGTGTATTTGGAAGCGTGCGTGAGAGCGTGCGCGAGAACAAAGGTCAAACGGCAACCGCGCTTGGCAGTCAGCGTTCAGTTAAACAAAAAACGTGGTAAAAGTAGGAATAAAAATGGCGACCGCTACACTAACACCGGGATTTCTGTTCTGGGCGGGACTCTTGTGCATCTCTGTTTGCAGCGGGGTCTTGTCCGAAAATATCTTGGCGCACTTGAAGCCAGTTTTGCCTACTACTTACGATTGCCGGCTGATGAAGCTCTTGACGACAACTTCGTTTGGAAACTGAAACAGCAGTGGACAGGTGGTGATCAGGGACGTTTTGCGGAGTCTAACACAGTGGCACGGTTGTGAACCAAGGTTGCAAGCACTTAAGATCATTCTTTCAGCAACCGAGGGAGGTGTTTGGTCTGGAATGTTAAACACGATCGCGTTGTTTGCCTTTTTTACCCGTCCGAAGATTTCCGAGGCAATTGTGTCCACAAACTTCGTGGCCAGTAGAAGATTGGTTGGGGTACGGTGTGCGGCTGGATCAAGCAAGAAAGCTATAAGCGTCAGTTGATCGATTATCAGATCAGCGGAGTAATTTCAAGAGAAAAGACAGCTTAGATTTTTGCTCATTTCCATAGTTTGTCTATGGGCATTTCCGAGTGTATCTACCAGAGAGACCGAGCAGTTATCCGGTGAGTTTTTGAATTTAGTGGTCTTGCAATGGCGAGTGCTGACAGCGATTTTGGGTTGGCTGGGAGGAGATGTAGGCATATCTATGTTGGTAAGGTTGTAGATGGCCAAGGAAACAAGATGTGGCAATATGCGGGGGTAAGAGAGGTATACGGAAGCAGGGGATTCAGTGCAGAGTATTGCCAATATATGTAAGTTTAAGGGGAGAGAGCTCGCCACGGGAGGTCAATATCGGCGGAACTATGTATCAGTTGTTCAGCTAAAAACTGCGAGCAGTTTCTGCGGATAGTGTTGTTTGAAAGTTTCCGGATGTATTACGCAAGCCAAGACGGCTTTAGTCTCTTTACAAAGGTGATTCTTTGAATGGTATCTTGGAGTCTGCTAGTGTTGTTTGACTTAGACTGATATTTCGCTTAGCTTCTACCCTAAGAGCAGTTCAAAGATCACTTTTGTGTGTATATTATACCACCGGGTATTCCCAGGGAATAGTGTTCACAAAAATTGCTTGGTTTTTTCTTGGTCGGACGACGGACCTCAGAGCTATGGTTTTAGGGATTATCCTAAATAGCTTATAGAAGCTAAGTCACATACGATAACATATCGTATACAATGCCTTCAGTGACGTGTGCGCTGCATTACCGTGAAAGATTTACGGAGTTTGTATAGAACCAGTACATTCGTACATATATATATACAGATATACGTATATGTATATATATATATTATTTTATACCTATACATATATATATATGTACATATACACATATCAAAATTTTAACCTTCAGAAAACCAACCGTGGAGATGTACCATGCAAACTGCCGGACTTAGTGCACAAGCCGGTACCTGGACTGTATTAGTCGGTCAGTTGCGCGTATCGTTCTGATTGCAAGTCTAACTACTAAAGTCCATTTACAGATAGGGCACAATAAACCCTTGGCTTGCAATCGCGTTCCGGGTAAGTTTGGCAGTTAAGCCCCAGCAAACAGAACAGGGACGGTATGGAAAGTGAACCTCGTGTTGAAGAAAGATTATAATTGGCGTCATCAATACTGATATACGTTACAGACGATTACATACACGTACATATTCCAATGTTTGAAGACCTGTATACATGCACCTGCACTTCCACATGCACATCTTCCATTCATTCTGCGATCGGTTTGGGGGTGAGATACTTTACAGTTTTCACGCTAATTAGTATACGTTCCACTTTGCAAATACGTCACATTCACCACCATAGTGATAAGCACGTATCACGGTCTACCTAAGCCCCGGCCACAATACTGTTACATGAGCAGTTTTTCGTACCCCACATGCACTGTTTTCATTACGCATTTCAGTGACATCGTTTGTGCCCACAAAGGATGCATATTACCTTCGTCGCAGATTACATTACTATAATGAAAATTGGTGGACAATCAACAAACTTTAATTGCGCCCACAGTGGAAAGGAAAAAGCCTCCGATTCCGCCAACAGGCTACTCTAAGTCCGTTAGGTGGAGCGTAATAATAACAACAGTCGTTGTGCACATTACACAACCATGCAGGGTCTACAAACTTGTGTGAGCAAAAAAACCAAATTAGATAAAAGGTCTAATGAAAACTGACTATTAGACCTAATAAACTGCAGCTTCAAGTAATACTTCACAAGTGTGCCATACTGAGACTGAAACTACTTTCAGAAAAATGTTCAACTAACATTGATATTTCACTGCGCAATACATGTCAACATTTTGAGTCTCCTACTGATGCAACATAGACTTTCTTCTTATATGAAGCTCATCAGAGGCATCGATATCTTGGATGCAAAACGACATTTTATTTGGTTAATTTAAATGCAAAATGCATAATAAATCATTTGTAAGAAGAAATTTCACTTTTTGCACAAAACTACCATTAGTAGGTAAGAGTTACAGTTTAAAGTCCAGCCGGGACATTTGTCTGATAAGTCAACTTATTATATGCAACATCGATAAGCAATTAAAGGAGTACCTCCCAAGCATGCTATACCGAGATTACAACTTCGTGGTCACAAATCTGCAACTAACGTTTTTAAGTGACTGTGCTTTTCATGTTTACATTTTTAACCTCCTACAGGTTTAACATAAGCGTCGTTGTTACAAAACACTCAACGAAGGCATCGATTTCTTGGATGCACCAATTCTGTTTTATAGGGGGGTTCGAATGCACAATGTACAGTACGCTATTTGTACGATGAACATTTCAATATAACGTTGTTAGATCACTTCACCTTTTTTCAAAAACGGCGCGTCAGTTAGGCGGGGCGCATTTTCGAAAAAAACTGTTTAGGTTAGAACAATCCGGGATACCCAGTGCACCACCGCCCAGGTCAAACTCGGAGCCGGTTCAAAATTGCCGCAAAAACCATTATTAGAGTGATCCATTCAAACTATTATTGGCTACATTTTTTCGTCGCTGACACTTGCGAATCTTGCCCTTAAAATTTGTGAATATTTCACCTTATTGTGCAACGCCGCACATCATGGTTATGCGCTTGCCCGTGCCTCTTGACCATGGCCGAGAAATATACCATTATTATCGTTATCGTTTCTTACTTTCATCTTTCTCTCACTGTATGCTAGTCTACCCGTTCTGCCCTATCTTCTGTCGTTTCTCAGCATGACAGCCCCAAAGGCAAGATTTTACCATTACCCTACCCATTTCACTCTGACCATGCCTGCCATTATTTTCTTTTCTACTCACGTCTATCTAGCCGACTTCAAACCTCTATTCTTTTGATACCAGCCTATGCTCAAAAAGCTCATTGGTTGAGTTCTTCCACCTCATTGTCTATCTTTGTCGTATCCTTCCTTTTCCTCCCTTCCAATGCCTCACTCCATCACGCACCAGCCCCTCCCATACACATGTCGAATCCCCATGATACAGCTAGTCGTTTCCAGATATACGTCTTCCACATTTACACATTATCCTTCCTTCACCACCACATATTCTTTGCTTGGATCCGCATATCCCCCTGGTCTTTCTATTAGCCATTGCTTTGATTGACATCTTTTGGCTTGCCTTATTTGTTCAACTGCTTGCACCTTTTAAACCTCATCATCCCAAAGCCACCACGCATATATTCTTCCTGCCCGTCGTCCAATCACAGGTTCATTAGTCCCGGCCTTTCTTTCTTTCTGGGCTTCCATTGTGTTTCACCTGTGGTGAAGTGGCACAGCAGGTCGTCTCTTACCTGCTTTTCTTCCGCCATTTTTCTTCGTTGGTTCTGTTTATCATTCGCCACGGGAACTTTCCTCATGATTTTCGGGTTGCTCTACTATACCAATTTCTGCCTGTCACAAAGAAAAAGTAGCTTCCGGAATTTCACGTACATTTCCGCGATAATGATCTGCCCTCATTTGAACTGTACAATCTCCCATATTCATTCCTCTTATAGGTTGTTCGCTGAGAACACGGCCGCATCCTTGCACCACAGCACAATTCACTTCGCCGTCACCTTTCTCCGCTGATATTTAACACTGCTTCGGCAAACTTGTAATTATATTCTACCTGTGTTACCTGGATACTTCCATCGGCACCGTCTTGCTGCTGCACGGAATACTTCCATTTCCTAGTGCTTCGCTCAGTTTCAACCGTCATCATATGATGCGTTTAAAATGAACAAACTGACCGATCTACGTTGCTTGTATTTTCCGAACAGTACCTCCAGTTTCCCTCTTTTCTGAAGTGTTCTTCACATCCATCACCACCTCCGTGCCTACAGAGCCGTTTTCCTGTCTCTGTCAATCAACCTTGTCCTACCTACCACAAAGAAAATGGTATATTATCATTTACCCGGCAACTCCAAACCATCCGACCCAACCTCACCTGTCGTTTCCAATTGTTCTTACTTCAGAGTTTCAGCACTCCACTGTTCTACGCTACAGCATCTCTCACATAAATTCATATGTATATATTTTATCTTCCTTCTCCATTTCATCGCCGGCCAATTCCCTGGCCATCATCCAGCCGTCTCTTCCGAAATGCTTTCATTCTGGCAATATCTGTGCCTCACAGCCACCGCGTACTCAACTCTTCAAAACGAATTTCTAAATGACTCACCTTAAACTGCTTGCTTCTCCCACTGCTTGTCTCACATTGTGTTTTGTTCCCTTTCAGCGGCCGTTTACCGCGGTGTAGCATATCTTCATTCCTAGCTGGTTCTCATTTCATGCAAACCACCCTATTCCTCATCATCTTCCATTATCATATCTGTTTCAACAAATTTTATTTACCATCCCTCAGCTTTCAGCTATTTTCTGGATTGGTCAGATTCACTACTTCACAAAGACTTTTAAGTTGGTCAGACAGCCATTTGAATCCATTCACGGGTTTATTTAGACTCCCTGATTTTTCCTTCGATGGCATAACTTTATCTTACCTCTATCTAAAATATTTCTCACCTTAGTCTACTTACTCTAATTTTGTTATATATTCTTCCACTATATCACGGAACATCTGTCCATATTAACGCTTGTAACATCAGATCATATATCTAGCTTGCATTGAATATCTACAAATTGAAACATTCTAACTATTGTCGGCAGTGGAACCAAGTTCAGCGAAGTTCAAAAGAGGTAAAATAATAATGGTCTACTCCGCAAATACGAATAAATTTCCTTCTCATGTGCAAAATTTGGCAAACAATTCGATAGACATGAAACTGCTGATAGAGTTTGGCCGTAGAAAAGAAAGACGCTGTGTGAAAAAATGATGCTAACATAGATCAACGAAGGCTTACTTCGGTTCACGAAAAGGAATAAATTGTAATTGTGCGAGCAGATACAAGAAAATTTGCATCAATCGAGTGAAGGAGTTGACTGGATCCACAAGGTTCAGTATTTCTACCAGGGGCAAACATTACATTGAGGATAGGAAGGCCAAGGCACTAATAACGCACAGCTTGCTTGAACAGGGCGTTGAAAATCAGCTGTGGCTGGTCCGGTCCTCAAAATTGGTCCCTACCAACTCAAAGAGTGCGATGTGCAATCTTTTGGAAAGAAAACGAGAAAGTACCAATAGCGTGGTGGGGACAGATCAAAGATGAAATGGAGAAGTACCACGGTTGGATAACCAAGTCTGGATACCGGGGCCCATTTTGCGGGTTATAGGTGTTTTGTCACTCTACATTCACAGTGGGGACATTTTCATAGGAGAGAAAAGAAACACTTTAGAATATACCAGACAGCTGACATAGAACTCAGCTCTAAGGGTAAGGTTTGTAGTTGTTAGGCTGTGCATTGAGCACAGGGTCGCATTTTATCGGGGATTTCGGCTGAGCCTGTTCTTTTCTCTGGGCCCCAAAGGAGGTGACCAGTCAATCAGGACTTCAGTCAAACATTCCGTTTCGTCCCTTAGCTCCCCGTTGAGGGAATATATTTTCCAACCTATCCCGTGGAGCTGACATCAACTTGCACGCCGTGTATCCGATTGGCTCGTTTGGTTATCAGACAAGGTTTTCGAAACTTACAGAATAGAAAGCGTAACACGAATAAACACTTGCAATAATTGTCATCGGGCTCATCTTGGCTGAGAGGGCGACCCCTGCAAGGCAGCTGTAGTGAGAATTTCTGGTTTTCTTGCAAAATCATGGCAACATCACTAATTTAGTGTTCGGACATTTCAAATACAGAATCTTACTATTTGGATGCTTGAAAATACTTGATAACAAATGTGTCTTGGCTGGTCGTTTCACACTCAAAATTGCAGGAGGCCCTTAAATCAGCTACCTCAGCAGCTCAATTTGGGCTTCCTATTCAGGTGAATCCTCTGCCGGCTCCTAATGAATAAACGTACCATTAGGATTTCGGAATGAGACTTTCTCCACGAGGGGAGAAACAAAGTTCCTAACGAGGGAATCGGCGGCCTCACGTTTTTTGGTGAAACAGTCACACTCAAGGTGGGGAGGATGCCACTGTCCCATAAGCGCGAAAAAATTCTCCCCAGTCATTGTCGCATACCTGTATTGTTGAGACCGTGCTCATTATCTCACTGACACTCAAAAAAGTACAGCACGCATCAACCGCCACACTTGAACATTTGTTTATACTTTGCTCGTGTCGTGGCTTGATTGGATTTGAACTCGGACTGTCGTGACGGCGGTATCAGGGAGTCACCTTTGCAGAACTCTGGTCCTCAATGGTAAACGCTTGGCCGTGCAGTTGACGTTTGTACATAATCTTGTATGTGCAATGTTTCTAAATTCAGTACCATAGAATTAGCAAATCAATTTTGTTCCGACATTGGGGTTCCACAATTGTGCTGCACCTTACTCACGATCAAAATGATCGTTAATGTACTCAGCCTGGAACCTGTAAAGAGAAACCTATCAGAAAAGCCAAGGAGAAGACAGAAGCAAGCGGTTATCCGACAGGGAGCAATTTGGTGAGTTCACGAGGTGTTTTTGGGTGATAATTATTATTTAGATATTGCTAGGTCTACTTACCCTGTCAGCCCAACTCCATGTTTTTCAGCCAATGACTTGCAATTTAAACGTGATGATATTCATAGATTGAGAATAGTAGAAATAGAGAGCCAACTTAGGCAGGCTGGGGAAGAAGCTGAGTCGGGCAGGAAAGACCGATTTCGAAGACGGTAACCATAGGTGAGCCTAGAATCTATAGAACAGTTGAAGCTGACTTGGGCCAGTGGAACACGCATAAGTGACTCACCAAAAGTGGAATCGTTCCCATTTAAGAGAATCACGGAGCCGTGCTGTAAATTCCCTGAACTATGGGAGATGTTTTAGAAACGGAGCATCTGATCCGGGGCAGAGGTTTTGTATCTGCAACGTTGCTGTCGTGGAAGTGCCGGGGAACCCATCGAAGGGCCCTAGATGCCAAATCCAGAAGAACAATTTACCCAAGCATGTGTAATCTTGGGGGGCCTGTTTGGGCAACCATCTTAGGTCGCTCGGAACTTGACCGACGTAGTGCCGTCAGAGGAAAGAAGTTTCAAGGGCGAGTCGGGTTCTCTAATCAGTCTTGTGTTAAAAATGCAGAATTGCAGCATCACTCTCAATTATTTGGGTTATCCATCGAACCTGAGTGCCCTTCACTTACTTGGAGCTATAGAGCGCAGTTTGCCCATGGAAATACAAAGATGAGCCGAGGAAGCTGAAGGGATCAGTGGACCCTGCAAAAGATTACTTCTGAGGGCCTGACAAAATTTATAAACCTCCAAACCCGAATAGAAAATAGTCATGTGGGTTAACCTACGAGTGAGACGAGTAAGCTACCTAGGACTCAGACAACCCCACAAAGCTGGGCCAGATATCCTAATAGAGGCTAAATGTGGGCAAACTTACACGCACTATCCCGAACGGGTGAACATTTGCCGGTATTTATGGTTCGTGGTGAGATACCTCGCTTAGTGAAAGTCCTATGTTCCGTGAAATAGACGTC
Source organism: Fasciola hepatica (assembly GCA_948099385.1). NCBI lineage: Eukaryota > Metazoa > Platyhelminthes > Trematoda > Plagiorchiida > Fasciolidae > Fasciola > Fasciola hepatica. The sequence goes on from CANUEZ040000043.1 coordinate 50,829,112, forward strand.
GACGAATAATGGAAAGTAGCTAAGAGGCTAGGCAGCTGTGTGCCAAATGGAAGTGAGAGTGCCTTTGCTACGGGACTGTGTTCCTCAAAGATGCGTTGAATGTCCGTAGTAGACTGCGGAAAGTAATCTTGGTGGCGAGCCTCGCGTGGCAAATATCGACCAAGGGCTAATTGAACAGCGCAAATAGTTGTTCACGATCTGTGAATACTGTGAACGTGTGAACCTCCAGTGCTCGCTGGAAACGTTGAAAGCCGAAACAAATTTCCAGTGGTTCTCCGCTGAAAGACTTCACTGGGATTCCGCGGGTTGAAGACAAAAGAGCCATCGCTCGCCCTGGTTTAATTGGGAGCTGTTGCAATAACTCCCCGCCAGCCGCGTCTAAATCGTCTGACACTAATGCTAGGGGGGGTCGAAGAGATCGGTTTACTCCAGGAGAGATATGCTGGCGTTAGACTCCTAGATTTATTAAAATGCAGCTTGTGCCTTTGTCAACAGTGCAATGGTGTTCAACATTCGATCAACATTCAATCCTTAGAGCTTGCAACCTGGATTCGCAACACTGCCACTGTGTCAGACTCCGAACGTTTTAACGGCAAAATACATGTCCACTCCTTTTGCAGTTTAATACTGAAGCTGCTGCCAAGGGATTTATCGGCCGACAGTCTTTATTTGTTTCTAACACAGAATTCCAGCGGGCAAATGTACTTCCCGATAAAACCCCTGTACCAAGAGAGGTTCACGAAAGCCCTGCAAAGAACCACAACCCTGGTAAAAATTTAGCCATTAGTGCCTCCCAGGTGGCCAATTTATCAAGTGTCCGCCATCATGAAAGGACCTCTTCTGTAGTTGGTCGCAAAGTAGCTGTTGACACAGTTAGTTCGTTAGTCTCCACCTTATCTGAGCCGCGTCGCAAGCGTCAAGATTAGCTGAATAGGCTCGATGAATCGGTCCAACTTGCGTGTTCCTCGACGTCCACAAATCTGATAAAAGTCCTTTTGACTCCAAGACTAGTAACAAATTATTGTACGAAACCCGATTGACAAGATGCCCTCGACTAGTCGGGGCTTGCCCGGTCAAACTAAAAAACTACTCCCACGGCATACAGTTCAAAAAAGGAAGGCTTATCCCCGCGGGAGTCCGAAATCCAGCACCGATTTGGGAAAAAAGCCCAGTACCTAAAATCAAATCAGTAATCTCCCAACTGTCGACTTCAGAACCGTCCATTCCTCGCATACCTCAGAAAGGCGCAGGACTAGGTGTATTTGCGCCGGCATCCGTAACGAATTCGAAAATGAATAGAGTAACTTTATCGGTAAAATCAGCCATCTCACCTCAGGGATCCGGGCCTCGCCCTCCGACCCCAATCAGTCTTCCGCCTTCAGGTATAGTGAAATATAACAACTTTTCACCTAACAACGAAAAGGGAGGTCTCTGCAAGACTATTCAGATCTTAATGCCAGTACCTTATCCAAATGCAGTCACGGCTGACTACTCAAAGCTAACTCAACCACATCATGCATCCTGCTCCCCCTTTCCAAAAGGTCGTGAGCTTTTGAACTCAATGCCGCCCCTGCCATGTTTGCCAGTTTTCCCCTTTTCTCTGATTGTCCAGCCTCCTGTCATACCGACACCATCCTACAGTCTGCCAGTGAATTTAATTTTTCCAAACATGGCAGCTAACCTAAGGAGCCATATATTCAATGTAAGTCATTGCCATGATAATGAAGGTTTCGCATTCACACTTTTCAGTTCTCGCTCCCTTGTGAGCAAACTTACATTCGTCCGCTCCTTTGCACTACAATCTCACCCAGATGTTATCCTCGTAACTGAAACCTGGCTAACTGATAAAACTCCCCTTCGACACATCTCCATACCCAGTATTAATATATTTGCTACGAACAGATCTGAGAGACATGGTAGTGGATGTCTTGCTTATGGTAAGAGCATTCTTGATACACACTCCAACTTCCTGTCCTTGATAAGGTTCAAGGCTCTGTTTGGATCTCTATACCACTGCTTCGAGGGCAGCTCGTCACTATTTGTGTTTACTGTCCGCCGGGCTGTAACACGGGCGATGTAAATGCAATCACCAGTGCTTTCCGTCACTTAGCTGAAATCTCTCACGCCACTAAAGTCATAGCGGGGGACTTCAACCTCCCTGAAATCTGTTGGACCACCCTGAATTCCGCTACGAAATTGTGCGATTTTATCTCTTTTTTTCGTGCAGGCGGTTGGACTCAACACGTAAAATCACCAACCAGATGGAACAATATTCTTGACATTACCTTTACTTTAGGCCTCCGAAATATGAGGGCAAATGCTCTTGGCCACTTTCCTGATTGCAACCTTGAGGTCATAACATGTGAATTCTCCGTCAAACCGCATCACCACGAAAGTCCTTAAGATCGGAAATCATTCCGAAATGCAAATAGGGGCATTCTACCCACCATCCTGTGTGATCAAATCTGGCATATATTTTTCCTAACATCTGATCCTCAGATGGAGTCGGATGCGATGGACTCTAACTTATCATGCTCTCTCAAAAACATCTCTCCCGAGATAGTCAAAGTCAGTGTCAGAAGGACCTACAGGCAACAAAAAAGCAACGTTAATTTGAGAATCTGCAGCTTGCCAACAAAAGGACCAACGGGCTCTCTACCTTCCTCAGCCAACTCTCACGCCAGCTGCTGAGCGCAAATGAGAACAAGCTCAAAAACAAGAACCGTACGCTCTCACCAGGCTGAATATAATGGCCCACCTCTCTGGCCTTGTTAAATCTCGAAAACCCCGACTGAACAGCCGAAAAACCATACTTGCTCTAATCTAATCATAATTTCGGCTGACTCTGAAAAGGCATTTATCGCTACCTTCTTTATATTACGGAAACATTTGATCGCGTGGCTAATGCTCAGCAGCTAACCAAGGTCGAATTTTATGGCATAACCGACCCGTTTTTTCTCTTGGTTGTCATCCAATTTCAGCCTGAGATCGCAAGCAGCAAAGATTGTGGGTTACCTCTCATCACTCCGGCCAGCCACAAGTAGTGTAACACAGGGCAGTGTGTTAGACCTACTTTTATTTCTTCTCTACATTAACGACTTATTCAAAGTAATACGCCATGGCACCGCGTTTCCATTCGCCGATGATATCAAAACTGTATAATGTTTTAAACCACATACCTTCACCTACACCCCCACCGAAATAGCTGACCACCAAAACCCCCTGACATATGGTGCAACACATAGAAAATAAGTTTTTTCTGCCGCTAAAAGTGCCATTCTCACGTATAAAAGCCAAATTCCTCCTGAATACCTCGCCTTAAACGGCCCGTACATTCCTACTACTCCGCTAGTGCCAGAACTCAACCCACAATATTCCTGCTCGTTTACCTTTAAGAAACAAGCCGCATACCAGGTGGCCAAGACCAAGAGAACAATAGCCGTCGTTGGCAGAACTTTCAGAACGCGCGACAGCCAGCCCCTGATCTTTAAACCCGCGCCAGACAGCAGCTCGAGTACCGACCTCTGATATACACTCACTCGCGCAAACCTGACAGACTTGCCATCGAAAGAATTCAGCGATCCTTCACCAAGAACCTACTCGTCTCATCACTTTCTTCGAATTAAAAAGAGAAGCGTGAGCTACTAAGGCTTGAACCCTTGGGGTTAAGAGGTAGGAAACTCAATCTTTATTTTCTATCCAACTCCATTCTAGAGCGCGTAGGTCTATCGCTGACCTACTTTTCACTCAAGGTGCACCCTACCCTCTTCGTAACCGAAGTCATATTACTGAAGTTCCATTCTCCAGGACAAAATTTAAAGAATGGTTTGTCATCACCGCCTATTCCCGTATTTGGAACAGACTGTCTGGAGACATTCGGACCTGCCAGACACTAGTGTAACAGCCGGTCGTGGAAAATCCCCCTATTTCCCTCGCCATTCAGTGTTTTTCCCAACATCACTCATTTGCCTACACTGTTGACTTGTCCTTACGAACTAGTTGTTTTTCTGGACCAATTGTTGTTTGTTCGCTCCCAGAGCGCTACTTTGGCACATCCTTGTTCAGGACCTGCGTGACGCACGTGCTGTTTGCTCACACGCTGCTATTCGGTTTCTCGTTGTTGAGTCCTTGTGATCGTATCATTGAGGTTTGTATATTTTTTATGTCATTGTTCATGTAATATTCTAGTATCGTAGAATATCACGGATAATCGTCTTTTGATTTCGGGATCCGTTGCGAATTTGGCTACGCATTGCTCAAACGTTCGTTACAATGCTCAATAGATCATTTTGGAACGAGGAAAAACACGCAAAATGCCAAGAAGAGGATCAAACGCAGTCGAATGCGGACAGGAAGTAATACGGCAAGTCTCTGGGGAGGTTTTGGGTACATATGATTCTTTAGTTAATGCTAGATCGCCTAGTCCTGTCAGTGCTAGTTCATGTGTTATTGAGAGCAATATTGATCGTAAGGATGTCGATTTATATAAGCTGAGAATACTAGACTCAGAGCAACATTTACTATCGGCTAGACTACAGGCGCAGGAAACAGAGACGTGTACACAGAAAGAGCGAGAGCATGAGACCAGAGCCTACGACACTTCCAATGGATCAGGTTGCAATAAGGTAGGGAACCCCACGTCGGTCGCCGACTACAAACCACCATCGATCGATCCGCCTAGAGTGGAGCTAACGGTTTTCGACGGGCGAGCTGAGCAATACTGCAAGTTTGTCAAGCAGTTCGAGACGTTCGTTGAAAATAAGGTAACCGACCCTGGGCAAAGGCTTCTCTACCTTACTCACTACTGCCGAGGCCGAGCAAGAGAAGTTATCGACGGGTGCACCATGCTCGACCCAGAACAAGGCTACACAAGGGCAAGGAAGATCTTAAAGGACTTGTTTGGCCAACCTTTCAAAGTAGCCCGTAACCTAATAGAGGGCGTGATGGTAGAGGCAAAGAGAACCAAGGGCGACGTCTACACCATGGCCGACTTGGTGATTAAGATGCAAAACTGCTGAATAGCCCTCGACCATTTAGGTTACAGGGCTGACCTAGACGCCATGCACACTTTGGAAGGCATAGTCCGTCACCTCTCTCCCGAACTACAGGGTCGGTGGGCGGAAGAAGCAGAACGGATAAGCCGAAGCGACAGAGAAGCCAACTTCGAAGACCTGACCGAATACTTGGACAGGCAAACGAAGATAGCTGACAGCAGATTCGGCCGACTCATCCGGGACAGCAACCGAGCAAACAAGCCCGGTACTAGCCAAGTCCAAACCCCTGTACGGGAACATCCAAAGTACCAGCCTTAGACCAATACACACGTCATTTCACGAGATGCTACGGCGAAACCAAAGTGCAGATCCTGTGGTACTAGCCATGGCCTACCAGAATGCCCCAAGTTCGGCATCGCCACAATAGACGAACGGTGGGGAATGGCGAGGATAGCAGGAGCATGTTTTATCTGTCTCAACACCACGCACCGGGCAGCAGCCTGTAGGACAAGGAATAGATGTGGTTACGAGGGCTGCACAGGCAGACACCATCGGCTGCTGCATCAGGCGAGAGTAACCATATCCGAGGCGAGTACCAAGCCCAGCGTGATTTGTTCAACGTCACGATCTGCCGGTGAACCGGTACTTTCAGGCGTAGTGGCCGTGGGTGTAGTGACTCCGACTGGGATAGTCAAGGCATTGGCTTTCGTTGATAGTGGATCCGGCACTACTCTAGTGAAAGAGCGGTTTGCCGACAAACACCAACTGGCTAAAGATGCGACGTCGTTAGCGGTGAGCACGGTGGGCGGAACACAGGTAATGACTGCCGGTAGATTAAGGCTGCAACTCATCTCTCTAGACACTAACGAGGAAATTGAACCAACGGAGGCATTCACGTTAGCGGATCTCCCCATGCGAGCACCAAGGTCGGTGAACGCAATCTTGACTTGGTGGCCCCACCTGCAGGATGTAACCGTTGTAGACTGGGAAGATGATGAATTGGATCTCCTCATCGGCTGCGACGTGGCAGAGGCGCATTGGGTGCTTCGCCAGGGAGTGGGCGACCGCCAGGCACCTTATGCCGTACGCACGGCCCTGGGATGGATGTTATACGGTCCAGTAGGGGTACGCGGTTCCGTGAATTACTTATCCGCCGAAACGGACCGCATAGAATATCATCTGCAACGGCTGTATTAAAAGGAGTTTCATGACATTGGAGACGAAAGACCGACGTTGTCTCAAGAGGATCACTTCGCTCTACAAACGGTGCGGCAAGGCACTAGAGGCCTCAAAAAACAGTTCGAGGTTCCCCTCCCATGGCGCACACCGGACGGCCCGTGGACTGACAACAGAAATTATGTTCTCCAACGATTACTTCGACTAAAAGAACGCTTCATTCGAGACCAGAATCTGTGGGAACGATACGGGGATTAAATGAAGCGAAACGAGGCCCTCGGTTACGTTGAAAAGGTGCCTGTTAACACCGACAGCAAAAGGGGTATCTGGTATCTGCCTCACCACCCGGTTATCAACCCCAAGAAACCCAATAAGCTGCGGGTGGTTTTCGACTGTGCGGCCAAGTTGCAGGGCAAGTCGTTAAACGATCGCCTTCTACAGGGGCCTGACTGGACCACACCACTGATCGATGTTTTGTGCCGTTTCAGAGTGGGTAAAGTGGTTTTTCCTGCCGACATTAGGGAAATGTTCCATCAGGTGAAGATTTCGGAAGGAGAACGAGATGCTTTGCGTTTCCTGTGGTGGGAAGGGAGCGACCGGGACAACGCAGTGGTGAATTATGGGATGACCGTCCACCCCTTCGGAGCCATATCGTCACCATTTTGTGCGAACTACGCCCTCCGAGAATCAGCGAACAAACATAGCGATCTAGTACATCGGACGGTGGTAGAAAGCGTCAGCAGGAATTTCTACGTCGACGACTACCTTGGGTCATTCGATGATGTGGAATCAGCTCTAGAGCAGTTCAGGGGTCTGACGAGATTGCTGAAAGAGGGCGGCTTCCATCTAACTAAATGGATGTCGAACGCTTCAGAAGTGCTGAAGGTCATCCCGTATCACGAAAAGACCGAAAGGGTGTAAGGGATTTGGACGGCTCTCCACTTCCTATCGAGCGCAGCTTAGGGATACAATGGGACGCGGAAACGGACGATTTTGTTTTCGAGCTAAACGTTCCCGAGCTGCCAATAACCCGTCGTGGCATACTATCTGCCGTCTCAAGTTTGTTCGACCCGCTCGGTTTCGTCTCACCATGGCTGCTACCCGGAAAGATCCTGCTGCAGCGGCTGTGCCGTAAGAAAGTTGATTGGGACCAGTCACTGGACCGAGGGGACCGGTTGGACTGGGATGAATTTTTGAACACCTCGAAGAAATTAGGGGAGATAAGAATCCCACGATATTTGACTCCTGGCCATACGACACGGACTGGAGAACTACATGCCTTTTCCTATGCATCCGAAGTCGGTTATGAAGCTGTGGTGTATGGACGATGGTGCGCAGGAGATGGACAATATACCACGAGGATCCTGTTCGCCAAAGCCCGCGTTGCTCCACTAAAGTCGGTCTCAATCCCACGCCTTGAACTCAGCGCAGCCGTGTTGGCAGTCAGAGTGGTGCAAGCTGTGAAGAGATGTTTCGATCTCTACATTTGGTCGGTGAGCTTCTGGACGGATTCAACGATAGTACTTTACTACATTAACAACGTCCGGAGCCGGTTTAGTACTTTCGTTGCCAACCGGCTCACGATTATCCACGATGAATCATCGACGCACCAGTGGAATCATGTCAGGTCTGGCGATAATCCGGCCGACCTGTGCTCCCGAGGTGCGAACAACTTCAGGCAACTAGACACGTGGACGAGAGGGCCAAACTTCCTGCACCTGCCCAAACAGGAGTGGCCCGTGTTCGAATTAAAACCCCATACGGAAGTGGAACTGGAGATCAAAGGCGTCGTGATGGTGGCCAACGTCGTCGAAGCGACATCCATTCTATCGCGACTGGTCAGATTTTCTTCCTGGATGAAGACGCTTCGTTTGCTAGTTTGGTTAACCAGGTTCAAGAGAAATTTACTAGTCATGAGAGGGCTACGACCCTCAGGCCGGATACGAGTCGGCCCGATAAGTCCCGATGAGCTACAAGCGGCAGAGTACGATATTTTCAGAATGATACAACGCGAGGCTTTTGCCCGAGAACTCAGGAGGGCGGAAGAAATGGGGCCGACCAATGAAGACATGCCATCTCCAAGAGGCGAGCTGAAGCGTTTAAACCCCAAACTCATCGATGGACTGCTGCGGGTGGATGGTAGGCTGGCCAACGCCCACCTGAACTTCGACACAAAGTATCCTATAATGCTGCCTGCGAGATAACCTGTAGTAGAGCTAATGATTCAACACGTCCACGCCGTGGAGGGACATACCGGGGAACGTCACGTGACAAGCGTCATCCGAAAGCGCCTTTGGTTGTTGAGAGGACGAGAGGCTGTAAAACGCGTAATCCGACGGTGTGTGCAATGCAGGAGACGCAATGCCACAGCAGGCAAACAACTCATGGCCCCACTACCAGAATGCAGGGTGACTACGGGCTGGTGGCCGTTCAGTGATACCGGGTTGGACTATTTCGGGCCCTTGTGGATCAAGTGCGGGAAAAGATTAGAAAAGCGATACGGATGTATCATGACGTGCATGAAGCCACGTGCGGTACACCTAGAAGTCGCACATTCGATGACGACCGATTCGTTTCTACGGGCCTTGCAAAGATTTATCAACCGACGAGGCGTACCGGCCGATATATACTCAGATAATGGACCGAACTTTGTGGGCGCTCACCGGGAATTGCAGCGTTGGCACAAGAACATAAACAGGGACGAACTGCAGAATCGAACCGTGGCCTACGGCATACGATGGCATTTCAACCCCCCACAAGCCAGCCACCGAGGCGGCGTATTGGAACGCATGATCCGGTCCGCCAGACGGATATTGCTGTCAATCATGGAGCAGCAGCCGCCTGACGACGAGACGCTAAACACCGTCATGACTGAGGTGGAGCAAATCCTGAACAACCGCCCCCTGGTTCCAGTAATGAACGGCGACCCCACCCACCTGGCGCTCACTCCGAACGACTTACTGACGTTAAGGTCGAACGAGGGTTTCCAAGGGCCGGTAAACCTTCGTGGGAGCTACCTCCACGGATGGAAGCAAGCTAACTATCTGGTCAAGGTCTTCTGGAGGCGATGGCTGCAAAAGTACCTACCGGCTTTGCAGACTCGACAGAAGTGGCTGGCCAAAACAAGACCATTCAAAGTTGGGGACGTGGTTATGATCGCCGACGAACGCGCACATTTCAGCACTTGGTCTTTGGGAGTAGTTACGGAAACCATCAAAAGCACTGACGGAATGATAAGAAAGTTGAAGGTGAAGACAGCTAACGGAGTGCTCATTCGTGACATACGCAGTATTAACCTACTCGAGAGCGAAGACGGAGGAGCTGATAACCCTGAGGCCTAGTAGACCTTTTCACACCAGCCATCGAGGTGGATAAAGAAACACCATATATACCACACGATCTCCGTCAAACACGTTACAGTGCTCGCGGTCTTTCGTTGACATTACAGAAGGTTCTTTCCGATATGTGGTGATGAATGCAATCCCATTGTACATCCCGACACATACACGCATGCACGGCGCACTCTACATCCCGCACACCCATCAAACATGTGACAGTGTTCGTTGTTTTGCTTTTTGTTGATGTTACCGAATGCCTCTTGCATATGTGGAAGTAGCGGAGCTCAGGTCACACACACATGCTACATTTTACTCGTTTTCTTGCCACACTGTCCTTTGTTGACATTTCAGAAAGTCCTCCTTTGATGTGTAGTCATACCTGTGATTTCATTGTACACCTCGGCACACACACACACATTCACACACACTCAAGCACATACATCCAGAACCGGATGGCCCTTTAAGAGGACAACATCTATGTGATCCTTCACGCCCGCCATCAGTCATTTGGTCTCGTGGAAGATGTAGACTAGCCTCACGTCTATGCATCCAATGGATTAGGTGCGACCAGTAGTAGAACGTTGACGACGAGCATTAGGCGCGCACTGACAGCAGGGCCTAGGTAGGTAGAAAGAATCAGTACCTTTATACCGAACCTTTGACTCTGCTAAGGATCCAGGAGGATTTTGGTGGGCGGCGTAACAGCCGGTCGTGGAAAATCCCCCTATTTCCCTCGCCATTCAGTGTTTTTCCCAACATCACTCATTTGCCTACACTGTTGACTTGTCCTTACGAACTAGTTGTTTTTCTGGACCAATTGTTGTTTGTTCGCTCCCAGAGCGCTACTTTGGCACATCCTTGTTCAGGACCTGCGTGACGCACGTGCTGTTTGCTCACACGCTGCTATTCGGTTTCTCGTTGTTGAGTCCTTGTGATCGTATCATTGAGGTTTGTATATTTTTTATGTCATTGTTCATGTAATATTCTAGTATCGTAGAATATCACGGATAATCGTCTTTTGATTTCGGGATCCGTTGCGAATTTGGCTACGCATTGCTCAAACGTTCGTTACAACTAGACCGTTTCAAAATTCTCCTACAAAATGTTTAGATGTCGCCAAATTACGTGCACCACGTTGGACCGAGCCTATGAAGGCGACCTAGATTTTTGAATAGAAAACGAAGGCATGACCCGGGTGGTATCCTTTGAAATGCCGGCCTCACATACCACATGTGCCTTCTACATTGTCTGCATACTAATATCCCTTAGAATGGCTAACGTCGCTGGCACTGCCCTTGTTAGATTCTCCCTAATTCACGCGCTCTTACGTCTCCTGTCTATCTTTATCAAAATTAATTCACTGACTGACCCTTTTTCCCCTGGCGTTCCAACACTAAATCCAATTCCGGCGACCACCATCTGCCTCCAAATCACCATCCATATCGCTAGTTTTGATCATTATTTTTGTATTCTCACTCACTCCCAATGGCTCACAGACCTCATTCTTCCCAGAGTGGTCTGTGTTCGAATCGTTAACCTTGTCTTTTCACTATTGGCCACTAATCCTCAGCTGGGAGCATCCCAGAATGCTTCTCACTATTCTTATGTTTCCAGACACCAACCAGCGAGCATCTCCCTTTTGATGTCTTGGAATGATCCGGGGATAATACCGTCGAACTATCTGGTCCGCCATTCCGGCTAAAAATTTGATACCCACCAAACATTCCGTTGCCTTCCCACTGACCCTGTTCTCCAGGATCCCTCGCAGTCTCCTAGAATACTCCATCTCTACGGCTACGTGATCTCGGCCAACGAGGCCTGTGAAAATCCCGCCGGTGTGGGGCGCGGTCAGATCTACCGCTTTTGCCGGCGCACATCGGGCATGCAGGACGTCTGCATATGTACTCGGGCGCAACTAAGATGGTGAATCGCGCCTCCTTTCTCCAGAAGTGGTTTCCAAGTTAAGAGTCCAACTCACGGTGAGCTCTATCCGCCAGCACCAGCTGCGGATCAGAAAAACAACAAACAAACAAACAGAAACAGCATTCACACACTCGAAATTCTGCAAATATGCTGCTGTCTTCTTCAGCTAACATAGACTATCCATCTGGCTGGCTTCCTAATTTACTATCACTACTTACAGCTTTTCACCCCCTGCACAATTTACTTTTCTTGATGCACATTTATTGCACACTTAAAAATCCATCAACACTTTTGACTCATTGTTCCCGGTCCACTTCCCCGCGGTTTCAAGCTAAACCGTTCGCAAACATAACCATTCCTCAGATGAAGCTTACTCCATTGTGCTACTTTTATTGACATACTGGAAAACTCATGCATTTATTGTTGCTATTCACTTCTGTACCACAGCCTTCAAAGTGTATATGTCACTGCTGAATATATATTTAGAGATTCCTAATGCTCCATGATCCTGTGGTTGTTTGCCTTCTCTGTCAGTTTCGCTGTTCGCCCACTTAGGGAAGTTGCATTTCAAATATCCTCATATTGAAAGGTATCATGCCCCACAAACGCAGGTCTGATAAGCATTTGTCTAGTAGAGTTCTGTTCTGTCTCAATCAAGTGGTCCTCTCCCTGTAAAGAACATTAATTGGTAGTCTCCTACCCGTCACTTTATCGTTTTTGCCAGTTGCGTCTTCCCTGCCGTAGTAGTTAAGCTCTACACATCGATTTATCGCCAAAACCCACTTTCATGTTGACGTAATATATTCCTTTCCTCTGAAAGCAGACAATTAGCTCAAAGTCTACATAGCTCTATCCGGTCACTTCTTTCACCATCACTTTGGCAACCATAGTCCAGGTAATAATCCATTCGGTTTGCCATGCACTCTACCCATATCCAGCTGTCGAACTCTGCAAATCTATTCATCGGTTAATTTGTGTATTTCTCACTGGCGCTCTAGTCTTACAGATCGTTTCAGACACTTCCGTTCCATGATACACTGTTTCCACCACTTGTAGTCTTTTGCTAAGGAATATCAGTATGTATTTACTTACCTGTCGTATAACTGGTCACCTCTCTTGCAAGCTACATTTTGCCACTATCGTAGCTACGCACCACACATCGATCTATTGCCAGTTTGCATTTTCATGTTGATGCATCATTTCCCTTTCTTCTGAAAGCAAACAATCCGACCAAAGTCTAGATAATTCTATTCGGTCACTTCTTCCATCATCACTCTGGCAACCACAGTCGAGTGTGTTGTCCGTTTGTTATATAACTGGCTCAACCTATATACGGTCATTGAACTATACAACAGTAATACTCGACTGATTTTCCGTGTTCTGTTTGCGTATCACCTCCTCCTTTCATCGTCTACTTTTACATTGTAACCTCTTTCATACACGCAAAAGTCTATTGCTTGAAAACGTCTCCTCCGGAAACGTCTCGTTTTTACGGTAACCATGTATCCGTCAACCCCTTTGTGGTTCTCCGGCAGGACAGTCTTATAATAGTAATAATAATGGTTTATTTCTGAAATACCCAAAGCATGCTTCACGCATGATCAAAAGTTTTGCAAGCAAAAAAGCCGACAGACAAAATTCAAGAAAAATTCAGAAACAGGCAAGACAAATACGGGCAGGAAGAAATAGAGAGAAGATGAGAGGGAGATAAATGTACCCACACCAGAGAGTAATGGAGGGAGTTTAAGTGAACTCGGAGGTGGATTCAATTTTTTGCCCGGCAAATTTGAAGGTCAAGGTCAGGTGGAGCAGCAGGCTTAGCCGATTGGAGGAGAACGAAATATGGAAGTTTTACATGAGGAGGACTGAAAATCGGCATGAGAAAATGTCGTTGCGAGAAGCGATGAAGAAAAGAGGAAGAAAGACGGAAACAAAGTAAGGATGGAAAAATGAGTTGTATGGCTGGGGACTAGGTAGCCGTTAGCTATGCGTAATTTTAATGAACGGACGGTGTCAATTAGAAACAGGGAGCTAGCAATGCAAGACATAAAGAATGAGTCATATGGCAGCAAAGCAGCGGAAGGATCGAGATACCGTAAATGTGACGCACGGTTATGGACAAAATGGACGCATTTCATTGGGAGCGGCAGCACGGTGGCATAAGAACCGGACGGCGAGGAAATGAAGGAGGTAGAGAAAATATGGGATATATACATGTACATCAGAGCAGGAGCAACTAGTGGTGGAGAGAAGGAACACGGAAGTAGCAGTGCCTGGAAGAGACAGGTAGGGTTGGGTCAAATGGTACGGAATTAACTCAGATAGACCATGATGAATTTCGTTTATGACAGGTGAACATGGGGGATCAACAGCAAAAGGAAACCAACTTTAGAAGCCCAGAAGTGATGGCTGTGAACAAAAGTTGATAAACGAGGGAATATGAGGAAAAGGATCGACACACACTGGTAAGAGTGAATCTAACAGTCTGATTATTGCAGGTGTGGCATGTGGTGACGGTCGAACATGGGTGAAGAATCAATAACCAGACGTACATTATGCAGCAAGTTGGCCGTGAACATGGCTGGAAAAGGCAGAGGGGATGGAAGTAAGGGGTGGTTGAAGGGGTGTGAAAGATCACTGGGGAAGAGTGGCTTGGAGGTTAAAAGAACTGGTGCAAAGATGCGTCAGTTGTGACAGCAAATAACATTGGAGAGAAATTAGGATGTAGAAGATCAGAAAAGATCAGGTAATTGCAGATTGCATGGTTTGAAACTGTAGGTAAGAATGATGACGTTACAATGACTTTACACTAGGTGGAACACGGAAAAGCAGCGCAGCCCAAGAAGCACACTGAAATGCCTGCGGCGAGCGGTTAACGAAGAAGAAAAGAGTGCTGATAAAAAAATCAGGTAAGTTATGATCGGTCAGATCTTTTCACTGCAGACGACACAGGATGAAGACCGAGAAGAAGAAAAGTACCCGGATAGGAAAGCCTGCAACGGAACTTAGGGCACGAGAAATGGTTGTGCTTTGGAGTTGGCGGAATGGAACTGGAGAGTCGCTTGCTTGAAGGCCATTACACAAATGGATTGTGCTGGAAGTTGCTGATCGGCACACTGCCTAAGAGAGAGATCCACGGAGGAATTAAAGATTCAGGGATGAAAAATATGGAGGTAGCAAAAAGAAAATAAATTTGGTCGTAAGTGTATGCGACGTTTGGAACAGGGCGTTCTTATATGGTAATTGATCATGGTTACGGATGTGCCTGGTGCATAATAGCGGAAGGTATAAGATGGGCAAAAAGGGATATCGCAAAAGGGTAGCTAGTGAGGTACGCAATCAACGAGCTTCATAAGTATATGGAGGTACCAAGTGAATACTAATTAGGAGCCGACAGGGTGGAAGTGGGTGGAGAAGAACACGTTCCGGGCTTGTGCGGAGTAAAATGGATAGGGCGAGTGACATAATGTAGTGAGGGCCGTCATGGTGAAAAACTATGGGAACAAAACAGAATGGGCGGTTGTGCATAGAGAGGTAGGACGACACGGAAAGTAAGTGGGTAGAGTGCTTACAGGAACGATAGATGAGCGGAAGAAGAATGGTAGGAACATGCTATTCGCAACCGACAGTGATGAATGCGGTAGGGCGAGAAGAGTTGAAGCATGCGATCGGCAACTGGTGCTAGTGGGTGGGGCTGACTGTACGCTGGACACCCAACCTGAAAAACACTTCGTGAAGTGAACACAGGAGGTGTAATCCACCAGCCTAATTGCGCTCGCACATCGTTGCAGACGGCCTGCGCGCCCGATGTGCGCCGGCCAAAGCGGGGGACCTGACCACGCCCGTAACGGTGGGATTGGCGTGAGTGTTCATTGATGGTTATACAGCGGGCTGAGTATCTACGATAAGGGCATATGGTCCAGGACTAATTAGTCAGGTTGTGAGAACTTGGACAACAGAGCCAACGGGACCGACGAGTGGTAGACGGCCATACAGCATTATTATCCGGATGCAGCAGCCAGGGAGGTGATCACAAAAGTGCTCAAAGTGGTTGACCGGCATTGAGGATCACTAAGAAGGGAAATGAGATGAAGAAACGCAGTCTAGTTACGGCTCCTGCTGAGGATCAGCGGCTGACGGAAAGGAGAATAAAAGTGAAGCATGAGCTCATTGATGCAGCGGATCCCTGAGATAAATTGAGGCCATGGAACATGAGATTAAAAAGGAAACGCATATACAGGATCTAAAAGTTTAATGGGGCGAACAGTTTTCCACCTGGAGTAGTCATCCAGCAGAAGAAAAGACTAAGCTTAGCACGAAATTACGGAAAAACTTAGCCGGGGTATAAGGTGGGGGCAGAATTGGTGACGTCATGACTGGATTCTGAGTTCAGTTAGCGAACCACAATAGGTGAAAGAAATGAGACTAGGTTTTCCGGTTCAAAATTGCAGGGGTAGAGGATGGAATATGTGTGGTGGGACCTGGTGTAGAAAGAAGGCGACGTGAGCTAAGGGATAAAAAGTAGCTTTGGGTTACTTAGAATGCTTGTGCTAATAAGTACAGGACAATAATGAGTATATATGTGTATATATTCATAATTATATACATATATATATATATACAGCGGACCATGGAGTAGGTACTGTTTCAGTTCCTATGGCGCTGTTGAGATTGGTTCCAGGGCCGCAGATGTGATAAAGCAAAATTAGGGTAATAAATCTTGGAGCGGATGCGGCTTATAGACAAACTGTGAGGAGTATTGCGGTGGCCCCTAAAAATGAGGGCGCGTCCGGAAGGACTTAACTCAAAGTGAAGTTGGCAGGATCCTATAAGTTGATATAAAAAACAATAAATGGACACAGACATGCCTCACTTGGGTCGATGGCGAAGTCTAAGAAGAAGCACTTAAACAGAGCACTCAGAACTCAAAAGCGGTAAAGCAAGGAAGCAGAGCAATGGCTTAAAAGTCGAGACCTTTCTCGTAAGCTTGACTTTCGGTCATGTGCACCTTCAATAAGCGCAAAATAGTTCGGACAGAAAAGAATTTACCTATGGCATGCACGAATGCATACCTTGACTGAGAAGGTCCGATGTGCAAAGGAAATTCATCCCAAATTCCGGATTACGCGAAGAGAAAAAGCTTAGGGCGTAGAAAAGTCCTCGCGGAGGGTGTGGTATTAGTGTGCTGTCTATCACGGAATGAATATCCAGAACCCAAGGAGCAGTACAACTGGTTGGAGGGATAAGATTGCTTATTCAACAGTTTATACAAAAATACCGGGTTCAGTTGGATGCGACGAAGCCACAATGGTTTGATTTTGAGAGAATAACATCGTTTGCTGTAGTTTAAGTTTGACAACTAAACGATAGGCTGCCTTTTGTATCTTCTCGGAATACTTTCTTTAATAATCCTGCGGGGTTTTCGCATGCTAGAGAAGATTAAGGGATAATATTCGAGAAGGGGCCTGCCATGTACTTTGTACAATTAAAGAATGCTCTTTTAGCCCTCGGCGTTTAAATGACTGCATGTTCGGAGAATTTTAAAGAGCAAGAATAACTTAAACCAACGCCTCTTACTAAGGGCTAGCTGTCGATGGTTGAACGACCAATGCTTGAGGAACCAGGAGGAACCTGGCACTCGTAAGTAAGAAACATACACTTATCGATGGGGAGTTTTACTGCCTAGGTTGAGCACCATTTACCAAGATGACTAAGTCAGCAGAGGTTTTGGCGACAGTGGTACTGAGGTTTCCAGTAGAAAAAGCATGGGATATCTTAATGCCATCCGCGAACAAGGACGGCGTGCCATCAAGTAATAATAATAATAATACTGGTATATTTCTCGGCCATGGTCGAGATGCACGCTGTAGCGCATGATCATGGTGTAACACGGTACTCAATAAGATGGAATATTCACGAATTCAGAATATGAAAGTCGAGAGTGTCAAAGATGGAAAAACAAAGCCAGCAACAGTTTGAACGGATCATTCTGACAATGGTTCGCGCGGCAGTTTTGAACCGGCTTCGAATCCGGTTTGGGCACCGGTTCGCGGTGGAGATATTGAAAAATCATTAACGCAGTGCCAAGGATGCATTATGAACGAGAATGATGCAAACCAAGGAAACCGGAGGCCGACCAAGGTCATGCAGATGGAGTAAATTTTTGAGCAAGGGGAAAAGGAGGGAAAATTGTGAAGAAGTCCGTTCGGGAAAATCAACGCGTGCGAAGAAGATAGCGATCATGAAGACGATGCAAGCCCTGAATGACGGATTTACTGGAGTTCAATAAACGGAATGAGTTTTGAGGCAGGGGGGCATGAGACCAATTTTGTGAGAGTGAACACTGGTGGATATGGGAGAAACAGCAGACCATTAAAAAGTGAGTTTAGATTCAGGACCAGTAGCATGTACCATTCTGAAATAAAAAAGCGCAACTGGAGGGTATCGTCGGAAACATATCATTTATATATAGGAGGAAAAGAGAGAGCCTAAAACACTTCCCTGAATAACACCGCTAGTAACAGGCATAGGGTTAGAGTTGTGCCCATCGATCAAGACAACCGGTAGACAATGAGATAAGTAAGATTAGAACCAAGAAAGTAGCGGATCGACAATGCCAAATTATCGTAGCTTTGTTTGAAGGTGGGGGTGAGGTACACGACCCAATACCTTAGATAAGTCAAGATAAAAAAAGACAAAATATTTCCCACTTTCAGCAGAGTTGGTGAACGAGATTCGGAAAATCATACTGGCAAGTCATGCAGGACCGTGAAAAAAGGAATCCATGTTGGTTGTCATTAACCATGTTGAGGCCTAATAGATGGTTGATAATGTGATCTTTAACTATTTTTTCCATTATTCTGGATAAAATGAGGGTATGGTTTATAGGGTGATAATTGAAAACCTCGCGTAAAGTCCCCTTTTTATGAATGGGAACGAATAACAAGCTATTCTGGTTGGCAGGTACGGTGCTTCCATTAGGTGAAAGAGCGAATAGGTTAAGCAGCAAAGAAGGTCAGGTCTGCCGTTGACAAGAGAAACTGGTTGTAGGCCATCGGGGCCTAATCGAGGAGAGGGTTTGCTATTAGATGGTAGCTTAGAAATACGTCCGGCGCCGAAGGGTGTCGTAGAAAGAACAGAGCCAGGAAGTGGTGAAGATTGGGGACGGGCAATGACAGCAGCTGGAGCCGTTGCTGATGCAAAGAATGCATTGAAGGCTTCGGCCATAAAAGGTGGGAAGGTGATAGATGAGTTATTATCCAGAATCAGAAGTTGGAAGTCGGCCCTAATGTCAGCCTTTCCAGACTCATGCGACATAGAAAGAACTTGCGACTTGTTCGGATGACTCAATGCCTTATCTTCCCGGTCAAGAAGTCGCGTATTATCTTGTAGCTGAATAGGTGCGGAAGGGCGGTTTAAACGAGTAACGGCTGAAAAGTAGTTGAAACTATGTAGTTTTTTGGGAGGTTTATGATGCTTCTTGTGGAGTGTCAAGACAGAGGACCTCTTTTTAAGTATAGCGTGGGAAGTATTAGATAGTTTTTCCAGACAGATGGAAAAGGAGGAGCAGAAAATATCCGCAGCGTGCTGAGGTTCATGGGTGAGAAAATACTCACCCCAGTCTTTTTGGCGAATAAGCGTGACTAGCAAGGCCCAACTTTTACGTAGGGATGTATTGTTGGAGGGTGTGCGGGATTAGGTGGTCCACTAAGGGGCAGATGGCAGATAACAGTTTAATGGTCACTGCCGGGGAAATTTTGTTACAAACACGTCGATAAAGGGCATGTTATGAGTAAATACCAGATCTAGCATGTTCCCACTTCCGGTAGGTTCGACAACATGTTGTGTCCAGCCAACAAAATGAATGCTAGTGATTAGGTCCATAAGACTGGGAGTAGCCGAGAGAGTTGGCCAACAAATGTGAGGGAGGCTGAAGTCACCCTCAATAAGCTCGGTTCCAGAAGGAAGGGCGGAGTTATTTGGAAGACCTAATGAGAAGAGAAAGCAAGAAACTGGGGGAGTTTGGCGAGCGATACATGAAGCCAATATAAAGATCAGTGCTCTGGAGGTTGATGGTGAACCAGAGAGAATCAGGAATGGAATCGAGCGACGTATGTAAAGGAGGGGTCGTGGTGTAGATTTCCTTGGCATAGGCTAGGCACCCACCACCACGCCAGTTCGGTCCATTGGTCTTTAGAAGATTGTACCCTACCAAAGATATTTGATCATTGGGAGTGCTCTCAGACAGCGGGGATTCCATTATTGAGACGATGTCGTAATCATTTGTGAGGACAAGTTTTTTTAGTTGCGGGAGTTGTCCAAGAATAGAACGAGAGTTGAATAAGGCTAAAGATATGCCTTTTGTGGGAGGCAGTATAAGCACATCAGGGGAGGTAGTGTAAGTTCGAAGGAGGCAGTCTATCGCGATCGAAAGGAGTGGAGATCAGGGTCCAAGGTGAATGTGTTGTTGTTGAGGCTAGTGGAGGTTCCAATGGGGTAGCTTCCAGCCTTCCTGGAGTAAATGTTGCAGCGAGATGGACTGCTGGGGGGTAGAAAAACTGGGCATCAAAGAAGGGGGGAATGTCGGAGCAAAGGGCAAACCATGTGGGATTTTGCGGGTCGATATCAGACAGTGGTGATTGGGAGCAGTTGAGAAATACCAACCAGTAGGAACTGAGTATGGACTAAAGGGGTGCCGAGGGAAAGGTTGAAAATGTGTGAGTAATAGGGGGGTGTGGTGGCAGATTAAGCAGCACTTTTTGGGAGGGGTAAGGCAAGTTGGGTTGAACAACACAAATGGAGCATTTGGTATTGGAAGCTGTAGAGGTAGTTGTCGGGTGAGGAGCACGACGTGATGCAGATTGGACGGCGTGTGGAGACCGTACTTTGGTATTAGCAAGCAGTGAACAAGGTGAATTTGTAGGAAACACCGATGCGTAGGAGCAAAGGATATTTTTCAAGGTCGGAACCGGATTCTGTGAGCTAAGGCGAGTTGATTTAAGAGGAGATAGCTGAATGAGGGAGGAGTTTGTGAGAAGGGTAGGAAGAATGATAAACACATTCCGTTGGACGGCGAGTGGTTTATCACCGGAAGGAACAGAGAGCGAATTAGAGATGGGGGTGTACGCAAAATGCAATGAAGTGGGAGAGCGAGGCAATAGTTGGCGGCTTTTACTGGGCGCAGTGAGAGGGGAGAAGCGGAAATGTCTAGATCAACAGTAATGGGATCAAATTTCAAGGAGTTCAACGCGGAGGCAGATAGGGAGGCAGCGGGTGTTTGTGAAGAAGCTGAAGGCTCGTGAGAGGATAAGCCTGTAGGGACTTAAGAAGAATCAATGGATTGACCATTTGTCTGTGTCGAAAGCTCAGGACTATCAGAAAACTTTCTCGTGAGGAAAGTAGAGAGAGATCTAGCAATTTTCTTTTAAAGAGAGATATGTGTGAACCTGCACTCTTCCTAATACACCCCGCACTTTGGCAGAATATTTGCACCCTACTTTCCGCCAGCTCGACGGCCTGACCTCTAGTTTAAATTTGCCGGGAGCTACCGCAGAAACTGACCTAAATGCTTCCCCTTACATTCAGTCGCGTGCACGTAATTGTACAATCCTCCTGAAACTCTGATTCAGCTATCACTTGTACCGTCTGATCTTGCACTGCAGCATGCTTCGGAGCTATCCGAAATAAACTATTGTTAGTGCCAGGAAACCTGAATTACTTAATATTGCCAAGTTCTGCAAAGGGCTGCGCTAACTGACCTGGATGAGATAAACCGGCGATGGAATTCGACCTAAGCAGAAATCCGGGGAAAATTTTATGGCCTGGGAGGGCGATGGCGAACCTATCTAGTGAACATTTGGCAGGGCTTATGGTTACATCCTGTTGGATGAGGCTCTCATAAAAGAGCTCAGGTCTGTCACATGCTTTTCCTGAGAAGAACTTTCATGATAATATCCTCCAACTTCAAGTGGGTATTTTTCAAACTGCATGTGGCTTGTAGCACAGAGGTGTGAAAGGTTCAAGCCGCATTGCTGCGCCTAAACTGCCTGCGCACAATCTTGAATGGTACTAATTGATCAGTAACCGCGGTTTTATGGATGTCAGCCTCGGCTTGCCTGCAGTTGGTGGAAGGCTCAGTCTAGGTGGAGGCGACCGAAAGCAGAACAACCGGATAGGAAGGAGGTTAGGTCTTGAATACACGGAATTACCCAATCTGAGATCTTACCATCACTGAGAACCCCAAAGTTGCACATGGACACCAGATACCGTTAGACTTAAAAACCGTGAAAAGGGACGGGCCCCAAGGAATAATGGACGCGCGTATTATTCCCGATTCCAGCATGTATTCGAACTCAATCTGTTCTACGCGACTCACAAACAGAGCCCAAAAAGGGGTTGGCCAGAAGCTGGCCATCCTTAGTGACTTAATTAAGAGGGACGTTAATGAAGTCCGGAAAATACCACCACACATTTTCCCAACATATTTCTGCTTGATTCTCCTCGTTCCTGAGATGCCATTGGTGTTCTTCATAAAAATACTAAGCTCGGTTTCAATCTACTCCTACCAGCTTGTCGCATTCGCCCCTTTACCGTCCGGCCCTTTAACCCCTCAAGAGTTTCCAGCCCAGGGAAGCAGATCCTCGTTCCCACCCTACTCCATCTTTCTAACCTACCATATTGACTTCCCCACCTTCATTCATACCAGCAATCTCCCTTCTTCTCCGTCCTGTTCCCAACTTACCTTAAGTAGCATGATGTCTAAACACCTCTTTTCTCACCCGGAGCACACCATACCCCTCGTCTCACTGCTGGCCAACCTATTGAGTATATTATTGTGCCTTTGCAAACATTTACCAAAGATCGCTCCAAACGCTCTCCGAAGCCAGTGGTTACGGCCCTATCCGCTCTATATCCCCTGGTCATCATCGCTTTTCCATCCCTTCTAACAGAGCGGCACTCCTACTCAAGCCTAATGCCAACCTCCATAGTGCTATTTTTAGCCTCCAGCTTGGTCCTAACAGTTTACGCATGCAAACACCGAATTCAGTCCCTCCGATTATCATTCAAGGAGGACCCTCTATAAAGGGAACCTCACCTCTGGGGACCTTGGCTCTGAACTGAAGACCCGACCACACATAAACAACTGAACCCTTGTCCACCAAACCATCCTTGTTGGACGTCGTGCGTGGTCAGCTCTAACTTCTCCCACACCCACCGATATTCCCGCAGTGTTGCTAGTTCTGTGGTCTACCTTAAGTTCACTGTCCCCCCCCAGCGGTAATGACCATCCCTTCTAGTCCTTACTGAGGATTCAGCATAGTTATCCATCCCGATCTCTTCCATAACCTCCCTGGCTGAATCTATAACCCTCCTGATCTAGGCTTCTCCAAAACGAACAGCTTCCTTGATGATTTCGACGATGCCCTTGACCAGCCTGCCACTACGTGTGACGCTAGCTTACCTGTACACTGCTGGTCTTCTCACACTAGCCCTCCTGCTCTGTCCACCTCCCTTTCTCATGCCCACCTTGGTGGGTGGAATCAACATTTTGCCACCTCAACCAGGGGGGGACGACTCTACCTAGTACTCTCAATCGATATTCCTGATAATGCTACTCAGGTTACTGGCCACTTGGCTTGTGGCGGTCATCTTACTGTGTCATGTTAGTTCAAAAGTTTCAGCTGCTCTGTGAAGACTGATCTCCATCTCTTCTGGCTCCCTACAGTTCATACCATCAGCCGGTGGTACCAGCTCCACTCCGTTGGCTTCATCAGGATCACTCCTTTCTTCTCCTCTTCCTCATACTGTTATCACCCTGTTCGCTTCAAACTCGGGCACTGCTTCCATAGAGCTAACTCACGTGTTGATCCATGCCTCGAGTCCCGCAGCTCCTCTGCCTTTTGCAGAACACAACCTGGGTAGGCTCAGCCTGACCTCACTTGACCACGCGACTACACAAATCTTCTTCACCTCAACCAGCTGCAATCTGAGTTGAGTCATAAGGCGGAATTGCACCTAAAGCCACACAAAGCCAGCCCTTCAGAGGGCCCCAACAAAACTGAGGGCTTGCCTCAACATCTCAGTCAAAAGTCCCATCACTGCACGCCTGCCTCGCCCAGGTCCCTCATCTGCTGCTCATCCCTCACCGATAATCCAGCCTCTATTTCTGAGGCCTTCAGTGATTGAATTTCTTCATCAGTCACTACTTGACTGGGTGTCTCCCCATCTACCACTGGTTCCAGCCCCCAGCCTCTCTTTCAACAAATCGCTCCAAGCATTTTTCTGTCGATAAATTAGCCTTCTTGAAGGAAGCCTTCTGTAAACCTGAACCCAGGTAGTCTTCTGCTGGTCTTTCTTTATCTAGGCGGTGCCGATTAATCATCGTAGTAAAATAACGTATAAAAGTCTCTATCTATACCAGCTTCGTCCTCCGAATTTGAAGCCTGCTTTGTAAATGTGACACTATATGAAATTGCTTCGCTAAGCCTGTCCACACACTACAGTTGAGCGTTTGTTTTGTTTTTGTGAGACCTTTGAATTTGGCCTCAAAATGTTTCGGACCGTCGTGCTTGAACCACGGGACGTTGAGCCTTTGAGTCTTGCTTGTGAGTCTAGTCGGCCGCGTACTTGAGGTTTGTATGCATTTGTATTTTTTGCCGCTTTTACTTTGGTAACCTAGGGAATACGTACCAATCTTGTTCCGGTTTTGGGATTCGTGTGAAGTGGCCACGAGTGACTCGATTTGCGATTATTTCAACTTATGGCGTTCAAGTTGGACTCTAACAAGAAAACTCGCTCGAATTGCCCAGATAAGAAAACAAGGACTTTACTTACCACCGGGAAATAACTCAGCAAATCCGTTTTGGTGGTTTCGGTGTTACTGATTCTCTGGACAAAGCTAGGTCCGCTAGTTCCGTCAGTGCAAATTTGTGTATTTTTAACCTGGACGAGTTTGAATATGTTAACATTTATGAATTGAGAAGGTTAGAATAAGAGAATCATTTGAAGTTGACTAGAAAGGAAACAGAGCACTTCGAGTAAATAACTCACCTCACAGAGTCATTGAGAAAACCATGTGGCTCAAGAAGTCAACATCTCAACGGCAATGCAGTCGACAAACATCAATGTCCCGGACTGCCTGGAACTATAGAGGGCCCGGCATTTGACATCCCGGGAACACAGCTGGCTCTTTTTGATGGGCACCCAGAGCAACACTCTATATTTCTGAACCCATTCGAAAACTTTGTTAAGTGCGTAGTTGCCGACCATGGGCAATAGCTTTGGTGTTCAATGCTACAGAAGACTCTTTAGAAGGCTGTGCCGTGCCTCATCTGGCAGTAAGACACACTGGGGCTCATAAAACCGTCGAAGATTGGTTCGCATAACAATTGAGGGGTGCTAGAAGCGCCTTTGGTGGTGTCTTATGAGAGGCAAAAATGATCAAAGGCAAAGCCGAATAATTGCCCAATTCTAGGATAAAAATTCATGTTTGCAGTATAGCACTGCGGCTAATAAAGTGACAATCTGACTTGAAGGAGTTGCACACACGAGAATGTAATGTTCCGTGCCTACCTAATAACTTGCAGAGCGGATGTGTAGAAGAAGCGGAGAAAATGTGCATAGCAGGAACCTACTTTCGATGATTTGACGGAGTTTGAAGGTCACCAATCCCACATGGCCAACTGCTGATTTGTACAAATGGAACACGAGAGCTGCAGGTTGAAGCGAACTGCTCGACATCTGCTCTTATTGCAAGTAAATACTAACCGAAACCCGTCTTCGGCTAACAAGCACATTACAAGCCGAGAGCTCAAAAGTTCAGTACGGGGTAGGCTATGCAACTCACTGCATCTGTTACCAGGTTGTTCGACCTTTTATAGGATTATTTTACCCGATCGATGGCCCATAGCAAAATGGATCGGCCCATGCTTTGCGTGTTTGAACAACTCCCGCCGAGCCTCTGGATGCCTTTTAAAATTGAAAGTTGACCGGAACGAATGGGTGGGTAATCAGAATTGGCTACCACATTTTCC
Organism: Fasciola hepatica; assembly: GCA_948099385.1. Classification (NCBI taxonomy): domain Eukaryota; kingdom Metazoa; phylum Platyhelminthes; class Trematoda; order Plagiorchiida; family Fasciolidae; genus Fasciola; species Fasciola hepatica. The sequence goes on from CANUEZ040000043.1 coordinate 50,854,576, forward strand.
TAAAAACGTCAGGCCCTCTTATTAGGATTAGCTCAGGAGCATCCGTACAACAGGTCATGACGATTGCAGACCGGTGAAATTGGGCATCTTAACTGTCGGTATCGTGACACCTAAAGGGTTGATGAGGCCCGTGGCATTCTTGGACACTTGGTCGGATATTTCTCCGGTGACTCAGTTGCAAATGGAAGGAAGCAAAATGTTCGGCCATTCTGCCTCTCTCCACATTGGCACTGTTGCTGGGAGTCATGCCAACCGTTCTATGAAGCCGACCCTACAGTTATTATATTTAACTAACGGAAAGGCCGAAAACATTCTGGGAGCCCTTGCTGTAGATAGCTTAAAATGGGACCAACCGACTCTGATAGAATTATCGCCAAAAGATGGTCGTACCTCAAAGATATAAAGTTCAAAAACTTATCTAGTCCCTATGTCGATATACTAATCAGTTTCAATGTACCAGAAGCTCATCGGGCGCTTAAACAGTGTAAAGACAATAGAAAGGAATCATTTTCCACGCCAACAATGCCTAGCTAGACACTTGTCGGTCCACTGGCGAACGGGGCCCAATCTTCGTCATCCGGTAACCGCCCCAAAGTTAACGAGGTTAGTGCCTATGTAGAAAACAACCAGCTTCTTGATGTAGAAGCCAGGGGTCTATCTCAGTAAAATAAAGTTCACTCAAAGGAAGATCAATCAGTTTTTATCTGTTGGCGATCGCCGAGTTCGGCTTTTGGGCCGCATGGATAATAATAATAATAATAATGGTTTATTTTAGGGACACCCGGAGCGGGCTTGTTTGCATGATCATATGGTACACGTGAGGTCCCAAAAAGGTTCCTCGGATATTCATTTGAGTAAATGCCGCACAAAATTCTATAGGTTCAAGTGGTCACACGAATGAATGCCCGGGAAATTTTAGTTTAAATGTCATGTGGACGCACGGACCAGTGGTGAGTGAGATGGGCTCCGCGGTCGAGATACCTAATAAAGTAAAGCAGGGATGAGATAAAAACACGCAGTATTTCGGGTAGCATCGATGTAAAGTCGCAGGGGTGAGTAAACTGACAGATAAAACTTTCGGAAAAGCACCAACAAAAAACTGAAGATTTTTTGGTGATGACGGACCTGCACTGGAACCATTAGCCCAAATGACTCGGAAAGTGACAGACATATAGTACCGAAGGATTTTTTGGTACTCTCTGAGGAAGGGGGATGGCGTAGTTGAAACAGAGTCCGTTTTACCATTGAATTAGTACTTACTATTTATCAATGGGTTGTGGAGGACGCCCTCATAAAGAGGTGTAAATGCCCGAGCCTGGAAGTTTCGGTGGAGCACAGTGACGAAAGTTGACTAGTGAGTGAAACAAGTTTCAAATAAAGGGTTCGTTTCAGGTCAAATAATGAACACAATTTGACAACAGGATGGATACAGGAGTTGATTTAGGATGACCGTATGAGGTTATATAAGGGTGACGCATAAATTATACAGTCAAAACACTTGGACGATAGCTTAAAGGGATGTACCCGTAAGAGTCTGACATGGGGCATTTAAGAAACAACCTGAGGGTCAGTAACTTAGCATACCTATAGTTCATTTCTAGCAAAGGTTTGGAGAAATTGCATTCTCAGTGGTCTTTGGCATAGATGCCCGATCGTGGATGATTGATGGAAAAATGGCGATATGTAGTGGGCGGGTGAAATGTTGTTCAACTGTTGGTGTATCGGGGGTGACTCCAAGGCTGACAGATGAGAAATACAAAATTTGCCACGAAGTGGGCATAATGGTGGTACATATGTTTGATATCTGACGGAATCAACTAGAAGTGGTACATCAGTAGATTCTTCAAAATGTTCGGATAATTACGTGACTGGGCGCTTTGAGGAAAGTCAGACCTGGGACTTGGGAGGGAGTCAAAGAGATTAACGGCAGCCTAAATTATAGGTAGTTAATTCTCAGCTAAAAATGTAGAAAAGGCACTCCATGGATTGTGTTGCAGGTGGCCAGCCATGATATTTTCGCGGAGCAGCAGCAGTGGTTAGCAGAAGAGAGAAAAGTGATACAATTATGGATTTGTCCGGTTCCGTTGGCGAAAAGCATGGGAGCATGTAAAGTTGGTAACAAAGTGGATGCGGGAGGTGGACATATAGCGGAATGATGCGGCCGTATAAAAGTAGTTTATATGAACAGCTCTCAGAAAGTGCAGGTGATTGCATAGCTGGATATGCTGAAGTCTAACTTGGACAGTGTAGGAAGCATTCGAACTATTTATGTCCTGGATTGTGAATATTTCATTGGCAATGCAACCGTGATGAAATGCAAATGGTTGGGTGAGAGGAAGTGCAAAGGAAGTATACAATGGAACACAGATCTGGTGTCTTGCAGATGAAGCCCCGGAAGGAGTACCATTCCGTGTTTTGTGGAATTGCTGGCGGGTGAGAAACGAATCTTTAAATGATGGTTTGTTTAGATAAATGTAGTGGTGACGTACAAATTACCAAGTGGATGAATGGTCTCCTCGAAAGTATATCAGGAATTGTGATGTTCATAATAAGGATCTGAACAGTGAAACCGTTTCATGTTTCGGGGTACAGAATTCGGTAACTGGACATGATAGGATGAGGGTAAACATGGGATCAGTTCAGATAGATAAGAGACAAATCGATGAATGCAAATGTTAGCAGTCGCAAGTACTAGGGTACACTTCTGAGCTGAGCGAGTATATGTGCATATGTTGATCTGAAACCTGCCGGGTATATGGCAAAACTTGTTCGGGAACTTTGGAAGAGGCAATGGGCGGCAGCAATAAGATGCAGGGGACGTTGATTTTCAATCCTCAACTGGTGCTAGTGGGTGAGGCTGGCCGTGCGCTGGACACCTTACCTGAGAACCACTTCTGGTGACAGGAGTTGTAATCCTCTAGCCTAGATAAGCCCGCACATCGTTGCAGACGGACCGCACGCCCGATATGCGCCAGCCAAAGCCGTGGATCTGACCACGCCCGGCACCGTTCGAATTCACGTGAGTTTTCTTGGTGAGGCCAAACAGCCGTAGTTATCAGGTAGTACGCGACCAGGCGTCAGGTTATCCCGGGAGGTAACCAGGTGGGCATCGGTCGGGTAGCGTACGAATAGCCGAAGGTCAGGTAGATGCATAGGCCAAGTTAGTGACCGTTGTGGTTTCCAGAGTATTAAGAGTCATCACGAAAAAGGTCTGAAAATAGAAAAAAGAACAGCGGAGCAGTCTGGGATGCTCCCAGCTAAGGATAAATAGGAACCGATACAAAGAGGCAATACTATTAGACAGTGACTCTCTAGGACTAGCTTTTTGATTGCAGAATGCAGAAATACTAAGACTGTTCACTCAATTTTATCTGTCATAGACCGCCAGTGCTTGCACGATTGAAAATTCTAGACCCTTTTCATAGGCTCAATCATCGGGTATGTCTACATTTAGGAGCTGTGAGGTTTGGGTCACCGCAAGGAATTTATCCGACGCACTTCTGAACCCATGCCTGAAGTAGAACTGCGTATTTTTAATGGCAATTTATTCCATGAGTTTAAGTACACTGTGATGAAAATGTTTAAAGGCAAGTTCGTGTTGGTAATAGGGGTTGAAAGGGTGAGAATTATAGAATGTAGTGGGTAGCCAGAAACAAGCTCAAAGTGCAATGGATTAGAAGTGTATGTCCGGTTGTGAAGGATGTTATACAAAAAGGTAAGGTTCGGTTTCATACGGCGAAGCCGTAAAGGGTCTAGTTTAAAAGTAAGAGGCTTTCTTTATAAGTGAGGGGCTGGCTCCATCCAATCAGTCGCTTAGTAAAACCACGTTGAACCGATTCGATACCAGCTCTGTCCGATTTCAGCATACTAGTAAAGCTCGGTGGGCGGTATTCTAATAAAGGCCTGGCATGAGATTTATAAGGGAAGATGATCGCTATTGAAGTTCAATACTTGGTCCGTACGTATTTGTTTACGATGGACTGATGTTCCCTGTTTGCGGCTGCTGGTTCGTCTTACCAGTGCACCCAGAAACTCCAGAGGGTAGCCGAATTTCCGTTTCCGTGGCGAATTTGATATCCTCAAAGATGTTATTTATTGTGTTGCGCACCTTTCCGTTATCTGAGAGCTTGATGGCGACATATGTATCATCCACATATCACATCCGAAGCTTCGATTTAATCCCTGGTGATGCGATGTTTTCCAGGGCTGGCATTACAGATTTCGCAAGAAATCCGGATATGAGTGTAGCCAATGTTGTCCCCTTCACTAGTTTGTAGATTTCTGGTCAAATTTGAAGCACTTGCACAGGCACAGGTTAGGTGGTTGAAAAATTATTTGCGCTTACAGCTGGTGTTAGCTCGTTTACAACATCGGTTTTAACCAAGCCCAGGAAAAACAGTGACGAATATGCTGAAGATTGAAGCTCAAAACTACCCACAAAAGACGAAGTAGTTTGCGAACCGCCTCCCGTCTGACAATTCAGCTTTTTACCCTTTTATATCCAACACAAATATTCAAGGCGACCTAGTTTTCTTGAAAGCCAGCGAAAATGTGCTGAGCTCCAGTTTTGTGTACAATGGTAACAAGGGTGAAAAAGAAACTTTCATCAAGATTTCAGTCGGCATTTCAGGTGGAGCTCACTGGCTGCTTTCCAATTGTGAGATTATTTCGGCCTTCAGAGGAGAACTTTTGTCCACTGTCTGCAAGGCATTATCTGTCGCGAAGCTTGTGCACAGAGGAACTCTGAAAAACTCTGGTGGGTGCCAGCCTTTAATTAATTCTCCTGTTTACACATGTTTCAACACTCTTCCTCATACACCCGCATTCAAAGCCGATTTATAACCAGAAACCGACCTTCATTTTACTTCAGGAAATCTCTTGCCTTAATTTTGCGTGATTCCACTGTTTTCGACTCTTCGGGTTTACTTCGCTAAGCCTGTCCACACACTACAGTTGAGCGTTTGTTTTGTTTTTGTGAGACCTTTGAATTTGGCCTCAAAATGTTTCGGACCGTCGTGCTTGAACCACGGGACGTTGAGCCTTTGAGTCCTGCTTGTGAGTCTAGTCGGCCGCGTACTTGAGGTTTGTACGCATTTGAATTTGTTGCCGCTTTTACTTTGGTAACCTAGGGACTACGTACCAATCTTGTTCCGGTTTTGGGATTCTTGTGGAGTGGCACCGAGAAGCTTCATTTGCGATTATTGTGACTTGCACCCTGGCTTTTAAAACTGGCCAACCATGCGCCCTGCACAACTATCGATCCAGTAACCACACCCCGGTAGAGCGCAAAGTCATGGGGAAGATTGAGAAAAATACGTTTACAGCACCTCTCATCCAGCAACTTGCTGAACCCTGTTCAGCAAGTTATACCGAATGCCAGCTCTTACTTTTACTGCCGGCTGGACTTTCCTGATGCCATGTCGTCCGCAAATAGCGTTGGAAACTCTGTAATTGCCTAGTGCTTGGAAATATCTAAGGCTATGACTGTGTCCCACATTTACATCCGATAGTTAAATTCTGACCTTCTGGTGTTTCAAATCCTCTCCTCTCCTGGCTCTTTTTCAATTCCTGCCGTAGGCTACGAGCCGCGGCTGTTGATGGCCACTTATTTCCTGTAAGAAACACCGACGTCAGCCAAGGCGAATTCTGGGGCCCATTGTCATTATTCACCTATATTGAAGGCATTTTCTCGTCCGTTTGCCACAGAACCCCCATTTTTCTTCGCTGCTGGTATACAAATTTTATACTCCTTCCACTCCAACGACCTATTGGCAGCCCAATGCAGCATATCGGGTGACTTATGCCCTCTCCAACTCTGGTGCACTTCAAGTTTGACGAAGTTATTTGGAGAAAAATGCTTCTTACATTACGAATGCATTATACCATCCTGTCAGATTGTTCCGGACGCCCTCCCCATCCCCATGTGCCCCACCGTTATTGATCTTGGCGTAGGCCTTTCTAATTCTTTTACCTTCTCGCTACAGGCATCATTCTAAGTTGATAAATCTAAGTGAATCCCAAACTTGGCACTCGGGTTTTTACTACTCGCCAGTCGCCTTTTCATATACTTTTCACATGGGAGACCACCCCAAAAATACTGCCCGATTATCTCCGCCTACTAGCCATTTTCCCCTATTATATCACTTGGGAATATCCGGCATGCCTTCAACGAATAGCTTCTGGGCCTATCCGTAACCCCAAGGCATTGCCAACGCTGTGGGCTCCCACACATTCAGCCTCTATGGATTCGTCTCATGACAGTTAAACTAGTCTTTCTCCTTAGGCAACCCATAGCAAATTCAAGATTCCTACCGTACATCATACGCTGCCCGCCGGTCTCACCCCCCTCGTCACCTAACGTCCTCCCTTGTATCTCAATCTTATCTCAATCTGAGTTCCTGTTTCATCCTGTCTGCTTATTTCAAACTCCAGAGTCCATTGGGCCCTAATGTGTATAGTATCTCCGGTGCACAATCTGAGCGCGATGTTCTCATCCGCTCTATTTTGAGAGGTTTTGTACTACTGACCGACGAGTGCTTTTGTGCCGACTTGGCACTCGAACGAGCTTTAGCTCCCACCTTCTTACCTTCAATAACTAGTGGATACCAATATACCAAGTCTTCTCGTCTTCATCATCTAAATTTCTTGCTTTTTGGCACCTGTCATTCTTGATGCGCCGGAGGCGAATGTTTTCAATGAGAAAACCACATCCCTCATTCATATTTTTCCTTGCTTCCCATTAATTCTCAAAAGTACTGGCTCCATCTGTATTTTCCTATCCCGCATTTTTACTTTGATGCTGTTTCAGTTTACCCTTGTGAATATCTACCGTATTCCAACTGGTTGTAACCATTCAAACCTCGCACAATGGTCCAGTTTTTTCTCAGGACCAACTGCAGAGAGACTTCCTGGTTCCTCTTTTTTCTCCGTTAACCTTTGAGCTACCGCTGAAGCATACTCGAACTTTATTTTCCAATCGGTTTCATCAATCTTATATTCGCCCTAGAAGCACATCACTCTCAGTGACTGCCCGCTGCCTGGGGACTGCACTGGGATCTTCCCTGGTAGGCTTACCTGAAAAACTATACCTCATGCCAACCTACAAGTTGCAGTCCCAAATGATTTTGCTGTCCTAGATCTCTAGTAAACTGACCACTCGATTACGGATTATATAATCTTGTTGCGTTAACTGTGCGGCACTCATATAACCAAAGACCTTGAAGGGCGTGGTCAGATTCACTCTATTTTCGGTGCAAATTAGGCTCACGAGTGGTTTGCACCGTTGCGCGGGCCGCAATAAACTGGTGGGTCACTTCTCCTGTAATCACGCCGTGGCGCATCTTTATGGATGTGTTTCGGGGGCAAGGTCAGCTCCGCTCTTCACAACTGGTCGCAGACGGCACTCTCGGCGACATCGAAAAAATCCAGTGATGGATTGTATGCTTTCACCTTTTTCACTCTACCGATGTATGGCGCCGACTCATCCCGTCCGCATTTCTATCTTTTCTTTACAAAGCAGCTCTTGCTACATGATTTCGCCTTGTTCCCTTTTACACTTTACCCTCAAACCCGAAAATACCCACCTTTATCTTCTACCTCTGCCTTATCCGTTAACTCAACATCCCTAATCTGCTGCCACCGCCTCCTGCTCGTACCTTTTATTGATAGCATTCTTAAGTCGCCGACGCCTAACGCCCTGGCATACCTTTCCTTTTTCCTCTTTTCACACTGGAAGCAAATACCCACCAGCCCCATCCTTAACCATGCCCGATCCTAATGTTGAGTCTGGCCGTTCCACTCTTTTATAGCTACGGACTTTATTGACATGCATAGCCGCTGTTCGTTGAGCTCCGCAAGTCCCTTTTATTATTTCCATGATGCTGTGATGAGTGTAACTTCTTTTGGCCGACTCTATCCGTTCAGCTGTCTGCCGACATACTGCCTTGTAGCTTCATCGTCCAAAATCTGCCTGCTGTCCTATCACAGTTTTAATTTTCCTGCTGCTTCCTCTGTTTTCGGCCTCCATCATCTTATTCTCCTTCTGCAAAGATCAAATTGACAAACTCTCACCAGCTTTCAGCCAGCGCTTTTATCATCTCTTCTGTACTTTGTTTGCCTCAACCGTCATTTTGTGCTTTCCAAGTCATTTTCTCTCTCTTCTTGTCTCTCCAAATTTCATCGGTAATTAGGACGTCAACATACTATGATTACCCTGTGTATGTTTAAACCATATGATCTGCCCCTGCCCGGTTTCCGTTATCTTTCAATAGTTCACACTGACCCTGCATTATTTATCGCTTCAGTCGCCATACCTTCGCATTTTAGTCAGTCCCACTTCCTGATTCTTTTTTTCAGCTGACAATCTACCCTCGATCGACCACCATGAGACTATAGTTGCTCCTCCCTAATCAGACATTCCCATCGCCGTCATCAATCTGCCTGTCCCCTAATGTACTTCCTTCTGTCGAATTTTTTATTTAGCTTTCATAAACTAATGCATCTGCATTGAAGTAATATTACCGGTTCGCTCTCACCTGTTTTCTCCAATCATCTCCCTAATTTTCTCCGGTAACGTGCAGCTTACCAAAGCCGTAGTTGTTTCTGTTCTTCCTAGGGTTACTTTTCCTCTTTTCTTTCCCTCTTAGTCCATAATATTCCCTTTGTCGTGAACATAAAGAAGTTGGAAAATTCATGTTAAACTTAGGATCATGTGACTTACCCTTACTTGCTTTCTCTGACCTTTCATATGTTTGCCCTCCTGTCAAGTTATTCGCCGTCACAGTTGCTGTATTTTTGTGCCGTAGCCTGCCTCACTTTCCGGTTCCTTTTTTCTTCTGTTACTTCACACTCTTCCAAACTATTTTTCATACTTTATTCTCTCGGTGTTAGCCAGATACTTTCTTCGGCATCAACTACCCGTCTCTCGCAGTGTACTGTTGTAGAAATTCGTGTATATAACAGTCCGACAAGCACATTTAATTCTCATACACGACAGCAATAAAGCAGAACTACATTTTTATGTAAGCACGAAAACCACCAAGTTCTGGCAATGTTTTACGACAGAACCCCAGTGGCCAGTTTATAAGTGGTGCGTAGCCGCGTTCAAAATTAGGCAAAACCATGGTTTTGCTACTGCCGATGAGTCACAACTTTGACAGAATACGTGCTACCGAGAGACCGGCAGATGCTGTTTACTTACGTTGAACTGGCCCAAAAGTCATTCAGAACATAGGATCCATATCAGGTGCCCAAGATTTTGTATACTTTTACTCTTTAAGATCTAAAAGACCTCGTAGGCTTGGAGTCCGTCCTGTTTTCAGTGAAATAATTCTTCCCCATGCACCAACATATACTGCAATTTTGATCCGCTGCTTTCCTTGGAGCAGAACATTTTCACAATTACTTTCAAACCTGCGTACTTGGCAAGCAACTAAGCGGAATGGACCTAGAAGTTGTGAATTCGCTTACAGGACCTACAGTGGACAATAATTAAAAAACTTGTTCTGTACAATTCCATTCACTAACCTCTCTCGGAACAAAGCACGGAGCTTCGTTCAGAAAAACTGTTATTCGGTCGACTTTGTTTCGTTTAATTAGGGGACACTGTCAGTCACATCTATGAAGGTTTCTTAGACATGTGAGGTGTCTTCAGCTGAGGTCCACTGATACAACTAAAAGCGTTTTACCCCGATCCAAACCAGTAAGTTTCGTTGATATGATGTATTGACATTGGACAAAAACATTTTTTCGGGAGTAACTGCAGCAGATGACATTCATTCAGGGCCCTCCACGACTCATCTCATACCAAACACTCACACATTAAATAAATTTGTATCCTAAATGACGGGCCTTGTGATTTGAATGCCCTGATGAAACCAATACCTACGCCGGTTTTGGGTTTGCAGCCCAGCCATTATCTCGCGTGATGCCGGATTCTTTGGAAACTGTCTCGGAATTATGTCCGACAGAGAGTGAGGGAGCCTGGAATTATTCCTGGGCTTTACTACGAGCGTAGATTCTCAGCACTGTTTTTTGATTGTAATGCACACAAAAGGGCCCATTCATTCGACTTACTATACTTCCTGCCCATGAAATATATGCTCGATGTATTTTATGTGGCATCCGACAACTGGTGCTTATAGTCGTGGTGAAACACCCGACAAGATACATTGAAAACTATTCGAAGTTGCGAACCTCCGTTATTTTGATTTGGCCCCTCTAAGGAAGTGCCACCAAGATTCGGCTTCAACGGACTTTTCATTGTAAGCCGCTATGAATACATGAGCAATTAACGAGGCAGGTTAAAACGACTCTGGAGCCAACGCCCATATCGCTGAAAACTCTAATTCCCTCCTTCAGGCATTGAATCGGCCATCGGCAAAAAGCTCCCACAAACCACACACCTTCAAATCTGAGAATAGTAACTGGGTGACTCTTAATTTGTTACGTAGGCACCATCACTCAAAATGCACTGGCCGAAAAAATAGCTTCTAACAAACTATTCTCATAGCTAATCTACCTAAATATCGGGTAATTTGTGTGACTTTGCTTTTCAGCTTAATCATACTTCCCTACTTGTCTGATTGGTAACTACCCTGCCCGGAGCCCTCCTTGAAGCAGCCAAGGTCACACACATTCAGCTAACGGTAGCGCATCAAAAATGCAGCCTTTCAAAAAGGAAACTCCGAACAAATTAGTGTCATCACCCAATAGACAGGTATACTTTAAAAAAGTCAAGGAGCTTGAACTACGCTTTCAGTAAATGTTTTATTCCCCGCAGTCGACACTGCGTGCACATCCACTTCCTACTGCCTCTCTCGATCGGCCTTCGTCACACCATGCACCTCAGTTGCTTCTTCCGTCGGTTTCTACATTTGAATTCCCATCTCCGTTAAATATTCATCACAGCTGTCAACACATATGAGCTTTTAGGGTTGTTTTAACAGATTTTCTCCGTAGAATCACTTTGTTCATCCGGTCATAAGAAAAACGATATATCATGACATACCTGAGCACTCCTTAGTCATCGGATCTAAATCTAGCTGCCTCCTGTGATTGCTGCTACATTCATCTCTTTCCTACTTTGTTTTCATTGCTGTTCCTGTATTTCAGCACCCCAGTCTGTTCCTTTTTCATCTCCTACCCGCTGAACGTCCGCTTCCACTAGACTGTAGAGAGGTTATATTCACCCTGCGTTCTCACGCCTTTAGCCAGCTACTTCCCGTGTCACCGCCCCGCTGCCTCTTTATATGCATTTATTTTCAAAGTATCAGTAGCTTCTGCAAGCACCAGACTCTAAACTCTCTATACATTCTTTTTCATCGATCCGCCCCCCATCCTCTATCACGCTCCTCCCCCGCTTCACACCGAGTTTTGTACTCTGATGCAAATCTTCCAGGGCAGAGTGTCACTGCTGCATGCCATCTTTTTCGTTGGCTACTCCTTTTCCGTTCAAGTAAACTTATTCCACATCTTTTTTCCTCACTCCAGTTTCCTTGAAACAATTTTATTCTCCCATATATTCCTCCCAGGGTCAAGTTATTTTTGCTTGTTCATTCGAATTCTGCAGTCTAGCCTTGATTTTGCTATTTGCTTGGCACTTAGTTTAAACTACAAATGTTCCCATCATGAATGTCTCTTACTGCTTGGAGTGTATACGCTGATCTCTCTTGAGCCTATCTGCTCACCTGTTATCAACAATCTGCATTATTACAAAATAACTGGGTTTATTTTCATTTGAAACTTTTGGTCATTTATCTGGCACGCTTCGAGCCTCTTCGGTGCATCCAATGTTAATATTCACCTCGGAAAGTGGCCATGGTGAGTCAGCACGGCCGGAGAAGACTGAACAGCTGTGCTTAGTTTTGGCAGGCTTGACATTCGGTGTATAGGGCTGCGATGTCTCTTACAAATGGATACAAACCGGCTGCGAAGGAGTAAGTCTGTCGGTCGACAACTCTCCGACATCTGGTTTCAACCAATGGGTCGAAACGTTCTAGAAAGTTGACACCTACTATGGGACGGAAAATACTGATGCCACAAACACCCAGCGGAGGGTTCGACTCAAGCTCGAGCTGCGTCTCACCTGCTGGTCCTTATGCCTTCCTTTGCCTGCTGCTGGAAGCTTCCGACACTTCACTCTGTCCTTCCTCCCAAGGCTCTTTGCTTATTGACCCATCTGTTTGGTATCTGCGTTGATGTCATTCCAGCATTCTTTGTCACCTTACTTGTCCACGAATTCGATCAAGGCATGAAACTTTGACTCCGTGTTACTCTACAGGATAGAAGAGCGATGTTCAGACTAGCTGAGCCGCAGTGGTTGTGGTAGACATCGACGATGGTGGTTAGAGTTCGAATCAGATAAATAGTCCACTCAAGCAACACTTTTGCATTCTGTTACTTTACTCGTGAGTTTCAACACCGTGGTGGGGTCCATGAATTAACCAGCAGATTCATTCACCAAAGCAGCTTTGTCAGCTCTGGCAGTTACGTGGGGCTAACCAGGCCGTTGTCTAAGAGAACTCATCGCTTCATCATGCCCTCAGCTGGGCTCGTGAACGGGACAGCTTACACGGACCTCTTTCTCTTCACCCGTCTGGGCGGACCTCGTGGGACAGCCGGCTTTCAGCATCACGAGCTTCGAAGGAAGAAGTAGGCAGCAATAAAGAAAACCCGGACTGGTGTGCGTAGGGACTGCCACTAGGAGAGAGAGTTTAGGTTGTGCAAGAAACGGTTAGAAACCGAGAAAGTCTTAGGCTGTATTTGGCTCCGTTCAATAACGCGGATACGAAATGCGCCAACCATGTGATCCATGAAACCGGCAATCAAACAGCCAAAACAATAGATGAAATAAAGTCTTTTCGAGGTCACTGGTCAAAAGTGACCATACCAGAGACTAGAAATGAGTATTTTGGAGGGTTCCCACAGGACTTCCGTAAATTCTTTTGGAGATTCGAGGGCGATATATCCGACAAGCTGACAGACGTTTGTCTCACCTACACTATTATTTTGAGAGTCGTGATAAAGAAGCAATAAAGCCTTGTTCTCTTATGCCCAAGGAAAGGGGGGGCTTGAAGTGACAATGGATATCCAAAAAAAGGAACTTGGATGGTCTCATGGCATTTTCCGAGCTCTAAGCAAAGACCTATGTGACAGGACTGAACTTGGTTCCGGGGACTCTGAGGGTCTCTGTGGTCTAGTTGGGAAAATTAGAACATGTTCAGATTCCAAAAAAAACTGAGTGAGGCACCCGATCAAATTCGTGTAAACGACCTCGTGAGGGTGGTTGATAGATCAACTAAGTTTGTAAAGTGGGGGTGAATCCAAACGGCTTTACTGAAGCTGGGGATGAACTCTCAGTTAGGCATTTGTTCTCGTTCATTGAACAAAGAATCTCATTTGCAGGTAATCATTATGGTCACCCTGTACACGGAAACCATCGAACGTGTGGTGGGTCTTGAGGCCAGAATCACACTCATATTCAAGATACGGCTCCCTAAACCGGGAACAAAAGGCCCATTTTTGTCAGAACTCACAGGTGATGCCTTTTTCGCCAGAGAGCCGATCAGTTGGCCTTTTCCTTTTCGACCCGGTGTTCGTTACGGCAAAAACTTGAATGTGGACGTTGTTACAACAGCCTAACACATTCAAAAATGATCCGGTAAAGATCCCATCGGACTGAACAAATTTATAGCGGCTCCAAGGCTGCGAACATAAGAGGCTCTCGCCTTAGCTTTGCTTCGTGAAGTTACGTGGTCTGTCGGGGTCAGCAGAATTTTGTGCCCCTTTGAAATGCTCTTCTGATGTGACCCCCGTCAACTGTGATGTGGCAAACGCTATCAGTCCAACTGACCGTGAATGTACCATCGTTGTTCGTACTTCGCCTGATATAAAGATGGCATCGGGTAAGGAGGGCTGTCTGTTAGCAGAGCAGCTAAGAGGAGAGTTATTTTGTTAATTGATAGAACCTGCGCGATCAGCAACCGGTCGAATTTTGAGAAGCGGGTCTTCAAATGGTTTGAAGTCGTGGTTCACCATTAGGGACCAGGACAGCCATTATCTCCGAACAGGCCGTCTGTGAAGGGCAGAGCCCGTACGAGCCATCGGGACAGGAAAGTGCGGGAGGAGAAAAATATTAGACACCGATGACTGATCGAAGAGGGCACTTCTGCTTTTATAACAAAAACCCACTTCTGAAGTCGACCAAGCTTCGCAGTTAGGGAATCATAGTTGTATCGGCTTGGTTCAACTGAAAGCTTTGCCCGATGTACTGTTCGGGACTTTTCGGACTATCAAAACAGTTCAGTTTATCGCCTCTGGGACAGTAACCATCCGGGTCCATTCGTTATCCAATTCTCGCTTTCGGAAGCACGCCTCAATCACTTTTTGCTATTTTTGAAATCGATACAAATGGGATATAGCTGACTCCTTGAACTTGTCATGCGACTACGAGCTACGAGAATTGTCCGGTCCCGGGGCTAGCCGCTCGACTTTCTACACCACACAGGATGACGAATTTATCATGAAAGCCATGCAACATCGCGAACGCAAATTCCTTCGTGCTCCGCTCCCTCACTACTTCATGAAACTGATGCAACATCCACGTGTCTTTTTGCCAGAATAACGCGGGTTTGATTGTCAGCAGACTCCGAGCATGAATATTTGTTTTTTGGTGATAGATGACCTACTCCTATCCTTGGTCGAAATCCGCAAAAGGTACGATTTGGAAGGATCCTCCGAGAAAAGGTGAGCGAGTGCAGCGGAGCTGGCAAAGACGTCTTCCAAGCTAGAGGACTGAGACTTTCAGGAACGGCTTGCCGATGGCTTTTGTCTGGAAATGAAAACAAACGACGCCCTGACTAAGATTACTGCACGAGTTTGTCGGGTTCTAGTATCTCTGCAACTCATGGACTACTCTCTTCTTCTGGGACTCTACAGCTTGGACCAAGCTAAAAGGGATCGTATGGAAAGAAATGAAAATGCACAGAGAAATACCGTTTTGGATATGTAATGGACTTGAGTAGCCTCGGGTGTTGACAAATCGAGGCCTCTTCAAACCACCTGTACTCATCCGATGGAAATGCCGTTGGATTTCACTCAGTTCGCATGGAAACTCTGAATGCCATCCGTCCAAAGGCACGCGGCCTCAAAGCAGACCACTCATCGCGTTATATTGTTTACAAAAGAGCCGAGGCTTATCGGGCTTCTCCGAGCGTGTACGGTGAAACCACCAAAGCTTTCCCAGATTCGGCCGAACTCGGTTTGGTTAGAGATCGGCTTTCTGATATCAGGCCATCCGAACGGACATCAAGTCTTCAAGGTTGTGCCTAAAAGGCATAGTCACAAAAACTTTTAGCCGCCTATCCTACCGCCATCAAATCGACTGAGGCTAGGGCCCAGCCGGTAGAGTTGAAAGAGGAGAAACTGCTTTTGATTCCTTCTTGATGTATTCCGGCCCGGAGTAGCCGTGACGGCCAGCTTCTGTCGTTCATCGGTATCATCGACGTCCCGCAGGGTTCTCGATTGCCAAGACTTTAGGGCTTTGCTTTAAAGAGATGGAGAAACGGCGTCCTTGAAGCCCTCAGGCTTTTACTCTCAAAGATTTCAAGAATTTCTTTCTCGCTTCGACTTCAAACGCGTCCAAACATCCATGAAACAGGCCTCACCCAAACGTGGCACGGCATCGTTGCGTAAATTAGGCCCAATCAGATCCGTAGATGGCAAGGATCCGTAAGCTATGGGGGAAGTCGGACGACTTCCAGACGCTTCGCTTCGCTAGACCCTTCAGACCCGATCGGACACAATGACCGAGCGTGTGCTCACCCTCTTTCGCAATTAGTGTGTGGATTATCTCACCCCGTGAGCCCACCGGAGGTAAACTTATCTGAAATTACTAGTCCAGTACAACTCATTGTACAGCTTCGCAACCCCATCATTCAGCGGGAGCTCTAACGGGATCAGAGCGTCACCTCTTGCAGCCATACAAGTCAAACCCCTGTTGGGACAGCGATACGAAGGAACTGAAGTTGCGGCCCAGCTTGCCTCGATTCAGAGCCTTGCCGCCTGACGTGTATGGAAGATCAACAAGAGGTAAACTCAAGCCTGTCGACGCACAGTGAAGAGCCCGATCATCCTAGAACCTGAGCTCGAACTCAGGTCTCTGCTCTACTCAACACATTCCACCTCACATTCGGGACGTTCTTCTTAACGGTCTGAATAGTGTTCAGGGCCACCGGAGCACCTACAGCAGAACCATGGTGCCTTTTTCGGACAGGGAGGACGGAGTCATGGCAATCAGCCGGACAGTAAGTCCTCAAGTGTGTTTGACAAACGATCAGTCGGTATTCATAAGGTACCGAAAACTATCCTTATCTTGCCTCGTTCTCACCCGAATGTCTCACCTGCTTATGGTCTTTCTTCTTCCCGTGGTATACGGATACTGACCAAAAATCATAAGCACCATATTAAGTCACGCTAGACTTACTCAGATGCTAGATCAAGCACACTACTTTCTGGAGAATCATCCTAGTAGGAGGAAGGACATGGCACCAGTTGCAGGAGAATGATCCCCAGCTTGGGTTCGCCAGATGATCTTCAGGCTCCGTCAGTCCCTCCTGCAATAACGGTCCCAGTATCTCCCTGTGCGCAAAACTCGGTGAATAGCCGTAGGCCTTCTTCCACCGCAACTCCCATGGAAAACTTCAGGCAGGATGCTCAGCCCACTTTGGTCCGGGCGAATTACGATTCGTACACTTTGGTGCAAAGCCAGCCGCCTCAGGCTAAAATTGATCCCCGGGCCTGCGCGCGCATCCTCGCTGGAAGAGCGAAGGTTCGGGTCATTCATCTCGTCCGACTGATTCTCACAGAATTCTGATCAAAGCTTACCCCTACGCTCGGGCACGCGACTGTGCGCAGTGGATAGATGCAAGCGACAAACGCGACTAAAAACTCGCTTGCGATGCCTTTATTTGAGCTCATGATTGAAAAACCGACAGTTTAACGGTGTTGACCTTCGATCCTCTTAGGTAGTTTTTCTCCAGACGTCGACAGCTACTCGTCGCCTGAGGTTTCTATGTGCAACATAAGCAATCTCGATGCTTCGCGATAGACAGATTCGGATTTTGAGAATTTGGATAACCTTTGAAGTGCACTTGTCACCTAAACGTATGTCAAATAAACACCAAGAAAGTTGTGAGTATGGCAAATTGAAGTAACGGATTTTCTCTTCCGTTTCAGTTGGTCGTACTAAAGTGGAAGGTGGCCAATCTACCAGCCTGCCACACAGGGACTGATTTGTATAACGTTTATATTTAAATTTCATACCAATAACAGTGCGCCACATTTTTTAGATAAATCTCCAAGTTGCTAAATTCTATCTTTTTGCCTTTTGCTGACTGTTACAAAATTGGTGCCTCTACCCGGGACTAAGGATGCCAAAAAACCAGCCGAATCCGATAACTGAGAAGAGGCGATAGCCGGCTCGCCACCGAAGGACCTCCTGGGGAGTTCACCGGTCCACGAAATTTCACACGCACAGGCCGAGTGCACAAAATTCGGAACTCAACCAGTGACTACCCTGGGGGCGCCCGAGAACTTTTGCCTTAATGGAAACCGCAATTGGTTGCAGAGCCAGGTGTGGCGATACTTTCGACGGTCCGCCGAACAGCGACAAGACGTTATCATGGGGCTGCTGGCGGAAGAAGTCCATGATGTCGTTAATGAAGCGGAAGTTCTCAGAAGCGGTGACTTCGATTCCGCCTTCAAGTAGATCCGGAGACTTATGGATGCCCGGGGACACCCTTATCAGTGCCGGCACGAGTCGCAATGAAAAACGCAGCTGCCGGATGAGGACATGCGGTCCTTTGGTGGAGTGTTGCGTCGAATGAGTCAGCGGGCGTACCCCGATGAGGCCAAGAAGGAGCCGGAATACCGGGTGTTAGAACAGTTAATTGACGGTATCTCGACCCCAGTTGTGAAACGGGGGCTGTTACCAGGTAACTTCGGGGATTTACCACGAGCACTGTCTGCGGAGGAAGCGTAGGAAGGCGTGGAATGAACAGTCGCGGGGATGCCATCTGGAGACCAATGTCGAGCTTTACATGAATGGCCACCGACACCCTCGCAGCCAGCCAGCAATGCAACTAATTAGAGACGGAGCTGGTGTCGAGGGAGGCGCAATGGATCGCGTAGCCCGTCTTTCGGCAAGATTCAGGGCGTAAGCGCCCGTCGGTGGTATGCTGGTCCCCTCAACAGCCCTCCAGGAGCATCGTATTCACGGCCATTCGGGAGTGGTCTTCCCTTGTACGAAGCAAGGTTACAAATTCAGAAACAAAAGAGGCCCATCTTCCCTTCAGTTTCGATATGTTCCACTTGGGTTGAATCACAATCCGTTCCAGTGAAAGTTTATGTAACCGTATGTGTGGGCTGGTTGATACGGGAGCCAGAAGTAGTTTAATCAGTACGAAATTGATAGGGGTAGTCGGAAAAGTTCAGTAGGTCCCTTGTATCTTAGCCCTGATGGCGGTAAACGAGGAGAAATTAAACGTCGGAAGGATCGTTACTCCGAATTCGGAACTGGGCGACTTTGTTAGGGAGCAGCCTCTAATCGTGGCCGAAGGGAGTCCTCACGATGTGATTATCGTAAAAGATGTCCTGGTGAATTTTGGACGTTTAATCGTTATCCCACAGAAGGGGCTATATCTTATTAATGGAAACAGTGAAGACCTCGGCCAGAAAAAAGGTCAGCGGAAGCAGCTGTGCGAGGAAGCCAGCATCAGAAGGCCATCTAACACTATTTGATGCGTTCTTAGATTATATTGACGTGGCCAAAGGCAATAAAACTTTGCTAGACCTCTTCGAGAAGTTTTCCCGCATTTTCTTATGAGGGGAGAAGAGACTGGGCCGGACAGGTTTAGTCAAATACCGTTTTGGCACGGGATGTACAAAACCCAATAAAATGGCCTCCAGACGGATGCCAATTCATTGTCAAGCGAAGGTGCGGCACATAATCAAGGAAAGGCTGGAGAATGGCGTTATACAATTTTCGCACTCCCTTGGTCGTCTCCAGTGTGTGAGTAATGAAGAAGGAATGAAAACTTCGCTTGTGCGTAGAATGCAACAGACTTAGGGCTGCCACCAATAAGGACTCATTTCCACTGCCTATCATGGACGAGTTGTTCGGCGCCCTAGGAGGAAGTCAGCGCTTCGGCATCCTTGACTGGGCATCTGGGTATTGGCTGATTGAACTCGCAACAGAAGATCGGGTGAAATCAACGTTTGCGATTCCAACCGGGCTTTATGAGTTACAGACTCTACCTTCTGGGCTAACTACTGCCCTTGCTGCCTTCCAGAGTATGACGAACCGTATCTTGGAGGGAATGACTCCCTCGAGGTGGATCGTATACATTGATCAAAAGGCTAATTCATGGGAGAAAGAAAGAGGAACATTTAAGCTACCCGGAGCTAGTTCAGGGAAGAGTCAGAGATGTGGGACATAAGCTGAAACCGTCCAAGAGCAAATTTCTATCCGAGGAAGTGAATTTTCTGGGCCACATTTTCTCGGACTAGGGAGTAAAAACTTACTCAGGAAAGGCCGAACAAGTCCTTAGTTGGCCAACTCCTGTCAACGTTGTTGAATTGAGATTCTTAAGGCTGGCTTCGTATTATCATTATTTCACCAAAGGTTTTATGGAGAGGGGGCGGCACCATTAAATGCTCTTCTGCACAAAGAAAACAGCTTTAATTGGGGTGAATAAAGTGAGTGGTCCTTTGCGGACTTACTTTCGGCTCTTTCCGCGGCGCCCGTGCTAGCACTGCCCGAAATGGCTGAAGGAGCTAGCCGTTTAATTCCAGACGCAGACACTAGTGACGGGTCCATTGGATTCGTGTAATTACAGATAAACCGGAATGGATTAAAGCATGTCATCACCTACGGCGGTTAAACGTTATGTAAAAGTCAGAAAACTTATTGCACAACACGAAAAGAATCGCTAGTTCTGGTCACCTTCGCAAAACGTTTAGACAGTGCATAATCGACCGACGATTTCGAATTCGCACAGACCACCAGGCGATTCTGTGGTAAAACTTCAAAGACTCCCAGGTTCATACAGCCGGGTGGCGGAAGCAGTTGCAAGAGCTTGATTACGTGAATGAACACCGTGCGGGTGGTCGACATTTAAATACGGATGCAGTATTGAGGAGGCCGGTTCGAAACCACGGGGACCACCCTTCCTGCCCCTTCAGTTATTTGGCACAGATCGGTCTACAGGAGAACACTGTGGAACAGTAGGTCTATTCCAGCCCAGAGGCAGTGACAAGCTTCTGAGTTAAGCTAAGGGCACGAAATGAGAAGCCTAGTCAGCTAGAGATAGCAGGGTGCGATTTATGGACCAAGCATCTCTGGAGCCTCTGGCATCATTTGAGCTCTGTAGGAGACGATTTAGTCTTCCATTTCAATCCCTGTTATCCAACCAAGGTCATCCTTCCTCAGTTCATGGTACAAGAGGTTCTTACGACATTGCACACTGAGCTAGGCCATGCTGCTGCCAGTAAACCAGGGGACGCGGCAAGAACTCGGTTTTGGTGGCCTCATCAACAAAGAGGTATAGTCCCTGGTAGGTCTCTCGGTATTGACGAAACAAGCACTATCCTCTACCACCTGCAAGCGAATGGATTAGCTAAGTGCACTAATCGGACACTTATCAACCTCTTTGAAAGCCTTTGTCGAGCACGGTACAAATCGTGACACGGAAGTACACTTCTGCTTGCTAGCTTGTCGCGGTTTGTTGTACTCCTCATCGAAACTGACTCCAAGCTTCCTTTAGACAGGAAGAAGACGCTGCTTCCTTCAGATTTGCAATTACCAACAACCCACTATCAAAAAGCCACGGTGGTGGAGTACGTTAGCAAATTGTGGGACACAATAAACAGTGGTGAAGTCCTTCCTCGAGCTCCCCGTCAGATAGCACAGGGGCTGCAAAAGGAGTGTTATGAAAGAAAGGTGTTGGGCGCTCCATTGCAATCTGGAGATTTCTTGTAGCTTAGTACGTCAGTACCCACCGGGGAGTGTTGGAAGGGGCCCTTTTGTGTTGAAGGGGTTATGTTAGATGCAACCTATATGATCCAAAAAATGTGGCCGAATGGTGGCAACCCATCGTTCGTTGTTTGTTTTGATAAGCTCATGACCTTCGGGCAAGTAGCTCAGTAGTCATTCTAACCAGTGGGACTTCACCTCCCAAAGACCAAGGGGCAATTCCGCTAGTGCAGTTAGAGCTAGGGGTGCCGAAACGAGGGGATGTGGCCCCGGGGACCAAGCCATCTGGAATGAAAAGCCGTGTAATAGAAACTTGGCGAAGGCCGTAAGGGTATGGGGACTTAAAGTAATGGATTTTTTCCGTTTCAGTCGGACGTACTAAACTGGAAGGAGGCAAATCCACCAGCCTGGAACACAGTGCAACAATCCAAGGTGACTGATTCGTAAAAAGTTTATATTTGTATTTTTGCATCAATAACAGTGTGCCACATTGTTTAGATAAATCTCCACTTTGCTGAATTCTGTCTTTTCGCCTTCGGCTGAGTGTTACTTTGGTGGCCATCGACTAACAGTGGGTGGGGCAAAATTATCTCCGTCGGTTTGTAGAATCCGTGGTTGACAGCAGACAGCAGGGCTGTTTACTGGGAGGACGGGGTGAAGAAGGGGTGGTGGTCAGGCCCGGGTCATGAGCGTAGAGCAGGCAAGTAAAGACCCTTGTGTTGCGAGGTTGCTCATCAGGCGGCGAGGCAGCAGGGCGACAGGTATTCCGACCACAGGTTGCTTTGGTAGAGGTGAGGTACTTTCCGGTGATCGACAAATCTCCCATTAGAAGGGTGTTTCATCCGGCAGTATTCCGATTCTTTTTATTAGGGTGGCGTCAGCTTTCACCTCCCAACTGCTTGTGAATTCCCTAGCTATTATTTCTTCGGTGAATTGTGGCCCTAAAGAACAGCCACTGCATTGAGATCTTTTGCGCAGCAGAGTGCAGTAGCCCCTGTGGTGTGCTGTGTTGCAGGCTTTCAGTATGGCGACTACGGATGACGACTGTAACGTTCGATCAGGAACGTTGAAAACTATAGCTTTTTTAGCGTCGGCTATAAGCTCATGAACTTCGGTCGTAACTGAGTCCAAGAAGTGGCCCTCCAAGGCTAGGCTTTGAGGACTAGCCTCACGAGCGGGCGGAATCACATTAGATACCGGGGATATCTTTAATAGAATAACCTCGACTGACTGGATCTGGTTATGGAGGTCCGCCACTTTTTGATCTGCTTCGCTGATCTTACTGTTGACTGCAGTATAAGAATCAACGAAAGCCGCTGAGTACGGGTTGCAACGGCCTGAGTTTGATTGTTCCTGGTTCTTCTTAGCCTGACAGTACGGGTCACCTGATTCGTACCCGGAACCTCTCCATGCCTATGAAGTCCCTTCTGAGCTCCTATGAGTAGTTCGGGAGAAAACTGGGACAATAGTGTAAAGTAAGTTGAACTTTTCGAGTGTGCAAAATCAAATAGCACGTTTCGAGTACTTTTTCTAAGTCTTTCTAGCTAGGTTACAGACAGTCATTTGCTTAGGTATCATGAAAACCATATGCACCTTAAAGAGGATGGGGACATGGTGCAGCGAAGTCCACATTCCCGCACCTTTTTTTACTCACTAATATGGAGGATGTGACGGAAGGTCGGCTCAGTTGCAAGCAACGGCTGCTGCAAATCTGGGGGTCGACTTCTGAAACTAAGCGGTCGCGCTGGTGATCTTCTGTTTGGGGAAGATAGTCGCACTTCACTGCCCGCCTCTGCATCTAAAGAATGAATCCATGTACTTGTTGGCCTTCAAATCTAGTAACGCGATTATATTTGAATCTCTCAACAAAAACGGAATTTACTTGCTTGAAGTGCAGCACAATAATGTTCCTGAGCTTGTCATATGGTAAACTGGTGGGAAGATCTGGAACAGATGAATTTTTCACGAAACGGTATGAGTCCTTTCCAACGAAGTGGAAATTATGCTGTTTTCTTCGTATCATTCAAGTGGTTTGGGGTCGGCGCCAAATTTCAAAAAGTCCCATGTGGCTCTCTACCTGTCAAGAAGTAGAATTAGCATCAAGGGGTTCCATTCCAAAAGCAGTCATAGTTTAAATCCTCCGCGCAATGACAAACGTGATATCGAATGGATTGAATAAGCTAAATCGTGCACAGATTTACCAAGGACCAAGGACTCAGGGACCGAATGGAGAGTAAAGCAATGTTTTGTATGCGCTTAATTGCGTACAGTACAAGTTTATATTATAGCTGATAAAAGTTATTAATGGAAAATAGGAAGGGTCATTCTTGAATATTTCAGCGGACCAAGGAACAAAGGAGGGACTTTAATTGGACTCATTGATCAATTCGGATCATTACCCAAGTGAGGACAGCTGGAGGCCGTGGAAGAGACCAGAATTCGGTGGGAAAGAGCAGGTTAACAAAAGAGGACGAAGAATAAGTTAATATACACGGAAAAGAGATAGCGGTGAAGCTTTGCCGCAGAGTAAGAAATGATCAGCAACAGGTTAACAAACCTAACGCTGAAAGTAAAGCAAGCTGCGCAAGGCCTAAAAGGCGGGTCGGATTGACCGTTTTGAGGAGATTAGAAACCGGAGGCTGAGAGATACAGATCTCATCAGAATGAAGCCCATCAATAAGGACAGCTGGATGATGGCGAAGGAGATGACCCGGCTAGGACTGGAGAAAGTAAAGCGAAAATATATTGTATCAGCGATGGAAAGTGGGATATCATAGGGGAGGAGAAACCGTGGAGTATAAGAGTGGGGTACAGGAACGCGGGAATCGCAATGGTCGCAAGGAACAGGTAGGGTTAGATCAGACTGTTTTGAAATATCTAGGAAAACCATGACATGACGCTTTTCTTTGACAGGTGGGACGGGGTGGATCTACAGAGAGAAAAATCAGCCTTTGAAGCAAAGGGTTGATGTCGGCTATGGTGAGTAAATGATGAAGAACGAAAGGTGGTGGGAGTGATCGGCGGAAGCAGGTAAGAGTAGATCGAGTAATTTGTTCAGTGCAAGGGCGTCATACGCTGACGGTGGGAAATAAAAGTATCACTAAGAAATGGACCTTCGTTATAAGCCAGAAAAATGATAAACGGAAATGGATGGGAAACGGAACAGATTCTGCTGCCGAGTGGTTGTGGCCTCTTGTGTGGTAATCGCTTCATTTGCATGCACCCGGGCAACCAGTCCGAGTGCCGTCAGCGTTTTTTGCCATGTTGATGTTTAGTGCTTCTGACTGTCCTGAGTCTCCAGTTACCGGGTTCAAACAAGGTGGGGCTTCTTGCAGCAACGCATTCAAGTTGAACCCATGAGCATCAGGTACTTGGATCACCTACACTGCACCAGTCTAAGTGGGCCATTCTCAGCGAGTTGTTGGTGTTCCCGGCATACACACGGAAACAAGCGAGAAATAACCGGACCACCTTTGCGGCGTCGTCAGTGACTGCCCAGAAACTCCTTGAGCTCACCCTTCCCCGGTCCCTGAATTGCAGAGAATCACCGTAAATTTTCGCTTCGATTTCAGAGATTTCCTTTGATCCGCTCCCATTTGGTCCGGTATGGTAGTCCTACGTTTGTCCTTGCTATTTCCAGTCATCCGTTGTCACCATTTCTGCATGTTCTCCAGCAGCTCGGCATCCACGCAGGTTCATGTCACGAAGTATCAACCACGAGGGCTTAAGGTGTGGGATCAGGTGACCAGGTTGTAAGTGGTCCTGGAAGGTAGAGGCGGTGAGGATGGAGATTGCTAGAAGACAATACGGCAGTGTTATCCACGTGTCACTGTCATGGAAGAGACCACTACACTATCAAGGCAGTTGACCAAAACTGAGGGTTAAACGTGCATGAGCGCAGGACTGGAAAGGGAGAGCAAATCTAGAAACGCCGTCTGTGTGTGATTCGGTTGTGAGTCAACGATTAACGGGGACAAATGGAAACCACAAAAGGACAATTCGAAAGATTGACCGCAACTCCCAGAGAAGGGGAAAGCCGAGTGTGGGCGGTTAAGGGTGTTCCAATTCCGTCCACTCTGTACGCGAACGGCTATGTCTAATCAGGTGCCGAGAATTCTCTCAGAGAAATGAGACTGCTTGCCGTTGATTGTGTCCGCGAACGGTGGGGCAGGGTCTTCAAGGAAGTTGGCCAGACCTAGAAGTCGAGGCCCCTCTCGTATGCTATATATTCAGATATGTGCCCATCTGATAACGGAATTGTACTGATAACGTTATGGTGCGGAATGAGCACCCATAAAATTTGCCTCCTGACCTGAGATGCTCGGGTGAAGTCAGGTACCTCTTTCCAGGACTTACGGTAGGCAAGAAGGAAAAAGCGTGATAACTTGGCCGATTTAGTTAAGATGGAAGGAGCAGCAAGAAACCTTTGCCGAAGTGGTTAAGGGGATTTGCAGGAGAAGCTGAGTAAATCATAAGGGAAAGGCTGTTTGCGGAAAAAACTATGAGGGGAAACTTAGTCCAGTCTCGAGTGGCGGAACCGGAGTTGGTAGAGATTCCGGTGTAGACATCGACCTCTGCAGCTAGAAGACTTAGGCCAGCCAAGGAATTGTTCATTAAAGCGCCGCTTTATGCCTTCCAACGCAATCCTGTCCGGCTTTGATGTGGTATAAAAGATTATCGGGCAATATTCAAACGAGGGCCTCATGTGGGATTTGTAGATGCAGATGATATTGCCTCGAAGACGAAGAGAGTGAAACAGAAGGACCACGCTTCGTCTGGCTTTGGCAGCTTCGTTGGTAGCTTGCTCAGAGAAGCTGAGAGAGCTGTAAAAGTCGAGGCCAAAATCACAGATGGCCGGTCATCAAGCAACTGTAGGCCAACCAAGAGCTAAGGTTCCAGAGGTAGCTGAGGTTTTCAAGTTAGTACTTCTAGTTTATCCGTCGAAAGATTCATCATCCAGGAGTGGCACCAAAGGTCAAGTGCAGGAAGGTCGGTGGAAAGGAAGCCAAGAGTAGGGATAGCATCACCAGACTCGAAGGGGCGGACTATTTCTACATCATCCGCATATAAGAAAGGTGCACCGTGATATGCTGGATCCAGTGCGTCATCATTATACACCGGAAACAGAAGGAGCCCCAGTACACTACCCTGTATAGAGCCATGAGCAACAGGGCTCAGTGCGGAGTTATGTCCGCTGGTCAGGACCATTTCAAAATGATGAGAGATATGGGATTGCAGCCAACAAACCAGTGGGCATTTATTGTCAAACTAACGTAGTTTGGCAGTGAGACGGGGGTGTGGAGCACGATCGGGAGCCTTCGAAGCATCATGCCAGACAATGACTGATGCCCGCCTGCTATCAACAGCCTTACTGACTAGGTCAAGAGGGCCAAAATTGCATGTGGTGCACCATCGCGATTTCAGAAATCCGTGTTGTCTACTCCTAAGTGGGTCTGAGGCCAGAAACAGGTTGTAATGCCGGCCTTAGCGACAATCTCCGTTATTCTGGAAATGACATGGATATGACAAACGGGGCCGCAGATAGTTTACCGATCGGTCGTGGAAAATCCCCCTTAAACCTTTGCAGTTCCATGTTTTCCTAACATCACTCGATTGCCTACACTATTGACGTGTCTTTACGCACTGTTTGTTTTTATGGACTAATTTTTGTTTGTTCGCGCCCGCAGCGCTACTTTGTCATATCCTTGTTTTGGACCTGCGTGACGCAAGTGCTCCTCGCTCTCACGCCGCAATTCGGTTTCTCCTTTGTTGAGTCCTTTTGATCCCGCAACTGAGGTTTGTATCTTTTTGGTGTCATAGTTCATTCAATAACCTAGTATCGTAGAACTCGCGGATAATCGCCTTTGGACTTCGGGATCCGTTGCGAATTTGGCTACGCATTGCACAAATGTGTGTTACACATAGCAAGAGAGTGAAAGAGTCCAGTTCGTTTCATGGAATGATGACTGAACGCTTTGACTTCGAAGGCACCACCCTCTAGATGATTGACAAGTTGAATACTTCTGGTAATAAAGGCGGTAGATCCAGTACACCGTTACTGACCGCAGACAGTAACAGCCCATCTAGTCCGAGATAATTGGATGCTGTTTAAAGTGAAACGAGCCTAGAAATACTATTTGCTCCAAATATTAGGATAAGCGGAGAAGAACCGGTGGTAGCGGAGGGAGATTTTGGGAGCTTTGCCTGTGGCACGGGCCACGAATATTGCGAAACAAAGGTTGAAACCTTCGGCAAAATCAGAAGGGAGGTGATCGAAATTTTATTAAATATAGCAACGTGCTGATTATCAGTTTCTGCTTCCAAGTTCCTAGATTTACGCAGGATTGAGTTTTATTGCTTAATTTGGATGTCTCAATGTTTTAGCCTCTTCATTTAAAGTTGAATTCTTTTTAGATCCTAGACGATATCAGGAAGAGATGTTATTCTGGAGAAGAGGGACAAGTCGTGGGTTCAGAGATAAAGTCACTGCTTCACTAGATACTTTTGTTGAAGGAAGGCGAGTTTGGAGTTTCTAAGAAGGGAGCTTTGGACAGTCGGGCCGAGATTCGAGAATTTCCCATGCTATGGTGAAAGCGATCATCCGTGCGTTGGGGGTCAGCCTTCAAAAAATAGCTGCTCCAAACCTGGTTGTGGGTGAGGCAGGACTGAGGGTTCCAATCGAAAAGGAAAGGTTTGTTGATTCGGATAAGATAACCTAATGCATAAAAGCTAAACGGAAGATTGCCTTCTACTTTTTTGTGGCCTCTGCCTGATAAATTATGCACAATGTAGAAGGGGAAGCAGGAGACGCTGTGAGTGAATACTAGATCTAGAAGTTTGGCATTTCTAGTGGGGGGACAAAGTCTCATAAGTTGGGAGGTGCTGTCAGTGTCGATCAGGATATTATGAGCAATTCAAGTTCAAGGGGTATGATTTTCGTTGCCGAGGGTAGTAAAGAAAGTTAATCGAAGTATTCGCTCAAAGGAGCTAATTTGGCAGTAGCAGATGAGGGCTGGCGATAAGTACAACCAACGAGCATGACACTGATTGATAAAAGAATTGCAAGCCATAGGGATTCCGGGATTTGGTGGAGTTTGGTGCTTCTAATGGGAGGTACAGAAAGTGTGTGCTGCACGTTCACTGAGCCCCTACTTTCCGGCCCTAAAAACCTTCGATCCCTCGAGCAGAATTTTGCCCCTGGGAATGTGTGCCCATGATCCCTGTTTGATGACGATGATGATAATGGTATGTTGCTTGACCGTGGTCAAGACATTTGCACGAGGCAAGATCAAAGGATGCAGCAGTACATAACAACATGGGGCATTCACCATTTTGGAATTTAAGAACCACACTGAAGCAGAAATAAAAAGGTAAAGCTAAGTAGTGTTTGAGTGAACTCAAGTGGAGATGGTTATCGCGGGAATTGTAAACCAGTTTCAAATTAGGGAACGGCCTTGTGGATAGCTCAAAGAAAGTGGGAATGCTGATATAAGCGATCCTAGAGAATGTTAAAATGTGCAGTGCTCTTAGGGACCAGTAAAGCAGCCGGCGTCGGATGGCACTACACGGACAGCGAGTTGAGGCAGGAATAATACACTATGTGCCTTATGGGTGCCAAAAGCTGGCCGCGAAGGGTCAGGGCGTCTAGGAAAGGATGCAGGGGTGTACCAAGTGGATACTTCAGGGAACCGGGTGAGAGATACCAAAAGACAAGGTTAAAAACGAAGTCCACCTCGGGCTATCGAAGTGCATTCAAAGATGCTGGCAGAACATAGAAGACTGATCCAACATCGGGTAACTAACTGTGAGGGAGCCTGTGAAACGAATCCAAGTGTGTCAGATGTGGCATCAAGATAAACCTTCTGTATAGGCGACTTTAGTGTCATATGGAAATGCACACGGGGGCAAAAAGCTTCACGAGTAGTGCAAATAACTTTTGAATAACGTGAATGGTGTTTGGACGCAGAACGGACTTTCAAAGAGGGGCCACCGAAGAAACAGACTACACGAGACAAACGCTATTGAAGTGGCCAAGCAGAAGTTGGAAGGGTGTAAGGATAAGAGTTCCTACACACGTGATGGAGGAATTAAAACCACATTCTGGTTAGCTATAGATGGCTGGTATTTTGTTTCATAAAGGTCCGAGTTGCAGGTGGTGGCAAGTAAAATGGTGATGATGGCGGGCCAAAAGGAATTAGGCTGACGAAGTGGACAGAGTAGGTTGGGAAAGCAGCGGCAGTGGTTGAAATTCAGTCATTGACTTCGTGCTGCAAAGCAGAACGGACTGAGCTGATCGTATGGGACAAACGCAATAGATGTTGAATGGGTGTGGAGTGTTTATTCGTGGCAGGCACCCACTCTGCGATCCGGTGAGACTTTCGTGGTGAATTGTTACTCCGGTTATAGGAGTATGATCATCGATCAGCCATGCTCGGTGCCCCATGTAGCTTCAGCTGAAGTGAGCATAAGCTTAAGCCGTTGTCAATCCGACTGATCAATTCGTTTAGTCGGTACGGTAACCCAGGAGCAGATTCCGGTTGTCTAGTGGCTACCCAAGTAACCAGTGTGATCTGAAAAAACCAAGAGAGCTTCGGTCTAGAGACGGTTCCGGCTATGGGTTATAGTTATCGTTTTATTAGAAACCAGACAATGAACATTTTGTTGACTGAGGTCCAGCGGGCCAACCTATGGGGGATCAGCGGACGGAGGCTGGCATTTTTCTGGGGTAGTTGAGTGAAAGTAGGGATGTAAGGGGATACCATGCGCAGGCTTAGCCGGAGTGCAAAACCATCCAGTCGGTAAGTGATGGATGAGGAGAGGGAGCCCATTTGAGAACCAGGAATAAAACAATGGAAGAAGGTGGGCTCAGGAAGAGGAATGGGGAAAAGTTAAGACAGCAGTTTGGTCGTTGCTTCAGCTGTGTGTGAGCACGAAAAACGTAGTGAAAAGTAAAGAACATACTCGAAGTTGAGGTGAGTCTTTTTCATATGAATGCGAACGTGCCGGTATTCCGTGAAGCCATGAGGAACCAGAAGTATATGGAGTCCTGATGGAATGGGGTCTTAACTAACCAATAACATATGCCCGGATCAGTGAATCTTGGTTGTTTCAGAACAGAGATCTGTATGGTAAGACTTGAGTACGCGAGAAAAGTGCAAGAAAAGCACCATAAGACCGCTGATTTCTAGCCGGAGACAGAAGAATTAAGTGAGGATGAGCGCTCATCAATAACGGGCAAAACGGTCTTTTTAAGGGAGCTGGTGTCAGTAAACATTTCGGTTGAGCAGCTGAGTCAATAACGTAACTGGCAAATCATATCTGAATCTGGACATCACTATTGGTGCGTGGGCTCGAGGAGAACACATACTAGCTGAAGTTGTGAATGGTAAACTATAAAAGTGCGATGATCACTTTCCTCATTCTGGCGACTAATACAGGCGAGGTTCAGCCGATAGCTATGAACAGTAGGCATATCAATACCGAGGTGTCGTCAGAGCAGAAGTCGCATAGTATAGCTATTCCAACGGTGTATTGACTACTGCATTATAAATCGGCAGGCTGGTTCAGGGCTTCACAGGGAACCCAAAAAGGTTAAAACTGAGAAAGGCGGGGTCGGCAGGCGTAAGTCGAGAGCTCGGGTAGCTGACTATCACCCGCACTGGTTCAGACAAAAAGAACTGAGTGCTACCTCAGAAGCTTGGGGTTTCCCATAGACATGGTCGGTTCCAGGCTGAGAGGCTGAGAGATAGGTGCAGAGAGCATTAGCCCAAGACCTTACCAGCCAGGAGTGTTCTATTTTAATTTTCATATCATTGTTTCTTTCATTCTATTCTTTACGGGGGAGTGAGAGAACAAACTGACACCGTAAGATGATCTCATTTCTCCTTGACCAGCCTTTCTCTACACGTGGCCCATTGGGTCCGAGACTGATAGGGGTGTTGTTTCCCCCTATTGCGAGATTGCCAGGGACCAGACCCAAGAAGTTTCGGGGATGTTGCTGCTGCAAGCTGGGAAAGGAAAGGGTAGAGGATGGGACAAACACTCAGATAATAGCAACACTCGTGGGGCGATCACTTGACAGCTTGCTTTTGCCAATGCCCAGGTCGAACGGGGTCCAGAGTAAACGAGAACCATCTGGTGACCGCATCACCGATTACGATATGCTGGGTAACTTTATGGGCATAACAACGCCGGTGAAAAGTGTCACCAGTGGCTTCACAGAGGTCTGGCCGCCAGCCATTGCTGATCATTGAGGGATTAGTGCAGGTAAATCAATGAGCTTCAGCCAAGAGTTGCACATTGAAGATGAGAACTGAGTAGTTGTGGAGATCTAGTATTCAGTAAACCGATAGTTGGCGAGTAAATAAGACGATTGTTTCGGCAGAAATTCGGCAAAAGGTTACCGTAAAACAACTCTGTCAGTTGCGGGTGAAGCGGGATGAAGCGCAGTATAAAGAACAGGATGGCGGCGAAGAAATATGTCAAACCTACAAGCATCAGGCAAAATAGTGAGTCGAACTCAGGCGAAGTCTACCGGATAGGCATTGCTCTATCGGTGTTCTGAACTGGATTTTAACAGCACGCTAAGTATATATATGCAAATTAGGGTGTAAATGACTTGGCCGAATGAGCGTGGGAGAAAAGTGGGTAAAGGGAGCAAAAGAAAGCAATTACATACATCTATATGTGTACATGGGCGCGATTATTTCAGACGGGTCATGAGACGGGGGTTGAATGCAAACGACTATGACTCACTGTAGTCTAACAGTCAAGACAGTCTTCGTGTGCTTCATCTATGTTTGTGCTACTGCGAGTCATGCTAACTACAGAAGATGTGTCAAGGGTTCTGCTTGGTGCTCTTTTAAATTGTTTTTGCGCGCGACACGATCGAAGCGAGTCAGGGGGCTTCTTTTAGAGGCTAGAACAGATAACCGATAAATATCTAGATCTGATTGAGAGCCTAGAATCGGGGGTTGTAATGATGAATTGCCTGTGACGGAGGGAGTTAGAAGTCCTGCCAGAGAAACCAAGTGGGTTATCAGCCGAATAAACTTTTGAGTGCAGAAGGCCGAACAGAATTGAGAGATTGAGCTTGATAGACGTCACAATAGAGGTTCAAGCCGGAGTAGTATTCACCTAGCTCCGCAGTGCAGGTTAGAAGAGGGGCGAAATAATTTCTCTTGAAGGAGCGCTGCAATTTCTCTACATTGACCCGGTCTGCCTTTTGCATCAAGGTAAAGACCAGGTGGCAGTATTCCCACAGCGATCTAGCGTGTGTCTTGAATATCAGGAGCTTACTCTCCCGAGTGTGGTGTTCTGGGGATAATTGCTATCATACCTCTTGCCTTGCTAATCTGGGCCAATGCTGGTTCATGGAAGGTAAAGGAGCAGGAATAATGCAGGCCCAGGTCTCTTACCACGTGGATAGTGGGACTCGACAGACCGATTATTGAGAGAGGCCTAGGTTGAAAGTGGCACTTGCAGGACAGAAGAGGGCTCTTAGCTGCCGACAACTTCATCAGCCATTGAGTAAACCATTCATCAAGGGACTTCATGTCTGACAGAATATCGCTGGGAGCTGAGTGCAGGGCTTTGGCCTCAAAAGTATAGGCTAGCTTTATCTCGTCAGCAAGGAGGAACGTCGTGCCATGAAGCACAACTTGAAAGACGTCATTTGAGTAATTAGGAAATAGGAAAGGGCCTAGAACGCTAACCTGTACGACCCAGCTAGTAATTTGTTTGGGCTGTGAGTATGTCCCATTGACAGTGACGTTTCGAAAATGTTCGGTGAAGTAAGATGATAGCCAGGACAGAGGGGGGGTCGGCGACTCCGTAGGATTGAATTATGACTGTGAGCGAGTGCGGTGTACGTGGTCGAGTGCCTTAGTCATATCGAGAAAGATGACGGTGATTGACTCGTTGCTGTAGGCATTGGAAGTGATTAAATTGAGGAAGTTCATCTGCTACGTCAGACACGAACGAGACTTAAGAACTCACGCCGTGCTGGGCTGATACTACTTCAGGAAGTCAGGAAGTTTGCAAGCCGATCCTCTACAATCTTCTCCATGAGCCTGGAAACGGTCGAAGTGCGGTTTATGAGCGATAGCCCCCCGGATTAAGCAGAGGGCCACTTTCGTAGGGTGGGGTTATAGAGGACGCTTTCCACTGAGCCGGGTAGATTCCGAGAGACGTCGGTAATATAAAGAGGTTCACCAGTAGGAGTACTAGGTCAGGTCTCCCAAACCGAAGTAGGGCAGGTGAAAGTTCATCAGGCCCTGGATGATAGGAGTGTTTAGTGCTGACAGAAATTTCCTGATATTGGCCATGGTAAAAGGTATGGTTGGTATCAAGTCCTGTGTGAGCATCGGATGGCAAAGTGGCGGAGGGTTAATGTCCGTAAAAAGAGCTGAGGTAAAATAGCAGCTGAAAGCCCAGCCAAATCTTTTGGCGAATCCAGGAGTGGGGGGGTTTCGGATGAGGAATGGGATATTGTTTTCAGTGTTCCACGAATTGCGAGACTTTAGAAGTCGTGAGAGGAGCTTCACACCATGAGGCTGTTGTAGTGCAGTCTTTTCTTGCTTGGTGAGTTTATTCTCGGTTGGCGCATAGAGATCAAGGCAGAGTCTGCTTATTCTGAGTGTCAGAGAGAAATCTCGATTCCTGAGGAATGGGTTTTAGGGCTTACAAATCTTTCATCAAAGTGTATCATTTTTGGTGGTCTTGGCTCTGATATGTCTAACGGTTGGAGTAAGGCAATTTGTGAAGGAAAGCAACTTGACATAGAACACATCAGCTGCTCTTTGCGGATCGGATGTCTAGAAGAAGTCGGACTAGACAGTGACCGGAGGGAAGTGGGCAACTGGGCCCGGTTAGTCAGTATATAAGAGTTTTGGTTTTGGATTTCGACAACTTCAGGTAAGCATGATTCACGCGTAACAGCGAGATGACATGTGGCCATTTTGTGGTATTTACCTAGAAGGTTTTGTGTGACGGAGACGTTCACGTCAGATTGGCTACGCTTGAAGATTAAGTCAAGGGTATTTTTATGCCTTGTTGGGGTGGAGACATGCTGTGTCCATCCCGCAGCTTATGTATCCAGAAGGAACTCGGATAAATACATGGGGCATCCAGTGTATTCCAAAAAATACCGAGAGAGACAAAGTCTCCTGCCATAATCACTGACCCAAATATAGAATATAAACGTGCTCATGAACCCCAGTAATGCGACGGAATTCAGAGTAACTGTAAGTAGATGCTTGGTAGACGTACCCAATAT
Organism: Fasciola hepatica; assembly: GCA_948099385.1. Classification (NCBI taxonomy): domain Eukaryota; kingdom Metazoa; phylum Platyhelminthes; class Trematoda; order Plagiorchiida; family Fasciolidae; genus Fasciola; species Fasciola hepatica. The sequence goes on from CANUEZ040000043.1 coordinate 50,888,883, forward strand.
GCAACACGTTTCCAGAAATTCCTTCGGAGAGCCAAAGACAGTTGGGGATACAGTTGAGCACCGGGTGGTGTAGGAGGGTGGTAGTAAATTTATGTTTAATGTATGCAAGACAGCCACCGCCACGGCGGTTCACTCTGCTTACTCGCGAGGAGTTATAGCCTACTAGCGAGACAACGTTGGTCGGGGTGTGAATGGCTAATCCTGTTTCTGTCAGCAGAGCAATGTCAAAGCTGGAAGCAAGTACATACTTCCGTACGTCAATAATTTTGTTCAACAGCAGTAAAGAGGAAGTTCTGCCTGTATTTTTGAGGTTACAGGGTGCTAGGTGTTCACTTGAGGGCAGCGGATGACTGTTGGGGCAGAGTAAGCTTCCCGCAGGAGGACATCGACAGGTGGAATAGTAGCTGGGTTGGCGAGATTAGCAGGTGGGTTACATGGTAGTGGTTGGCAGGGCGCTGTGTGGTAGCCTTTACTGAAAGCCTGGTTGTAGGGTGTTACTTCTACGGACACTTCAGAGGAGTGACTGCCGTAGGATGCATGCTGGGTGAGGCGCTCTGGAAGACAAATAAGGAACACCACTGGATGAAGCCGTGGGTGGGTAGAGCCGGACAAACCATCGAGACATAAAGGCGGTGTCTAATGGAGCCTTTGAAGGGAAACCACGATAAAATCGAGGGAATGCCATAAAGGGCGATAGTAGGTCGGTATGGGGAGAAAAATTCATTTGGGTTACTGTCGGTGACCACTAAACACTCATGAAGCCCAGCAGAGGTTGAGACCGAATGCTGAGGTGATTTGGTAATGCGGGATAACAAATCTGGAGGAGAGCATGGTGACTCTAGGTGGGACCTCTGAGGCAAATCCCGTATAAATCGGGGGGAGTCAATGGGGTTGCTAGGGGGTCAGTATGGGTGTGGATAGCAGTGGTGGAGGAGCAGCTGTGGCTTTTGGTAGCGGCCTTGTGAGGAGGATGACGAACGGCGGGGTAAGTAAGATTGGAGTGAAAGGGGTATAACGTTATGGATAGAGTTTGTTGAAGCGGCAGACATCTCACAGGGCTCCACGAAATGAGCTTGAGGAGATGAAGTAGTATCGAAAAGGCCACTGATGAAAGAGGCTTTGGTGTGAGGGGTAAGTTTGCATAGGGTGCTGTGCGGTCAGCGTAGAATACGGAGACGCTGGGTGGTGAGGGGCAGAGGAAGTTGAAGTTGTGGGGGAGTACCGTGGGGCATACCGTGGAGCGGAAATGGACAGGAGCGGGCCACAGGTGTGGTACCGGTTGGTAATCATGCCAGTAACTAGTCCTGCATGATTCGGGTTTGGTAGAGCTAACGATGGGGGCGGTAAACTTAGTGGAAAATTTGTGACGTGGTACTGCTTTTGTAGACCTGATGACGGCGGCTTCTGAGTTGATGGATGTACCTCCGTGGTGGAGGATTCTGATGGGTAATAGGCCGGTTAACTGGAGCGTGAGTGGTCATAGGTTGACTGTCGATTATAGCCAGGAGTGTGACGTCAGTTCGGGGGGGGGGGGTTCTTGGATATTAGGAGCAATAGGTGACGGGGGTGACGTCCTGACCGAGGCCCTAGGAGAAAAGTTTGTAGCCGTCTGGCCGGTGCGGGTCGGCGCATCGGTATCTGGCAATTCGTTGGCTCTTTTGGCAGATAGACCAATGCGTGAATGGTTGCCGGCTGAGAGGAGGGGCTGTATTGCTTGGCTGTGGACGGACAGTGGTGTAGACTGGAGTGCAACACGAAGCCTTTGAGGGGGACGTTGTGGTGTTGGAGGCGAACGGGACAAATGTGGGTCCACACCTTGCGCCGGTGCACTGGCCAGCGGGAGTGGTGACGAGTTTTGATGGTGGGAAATTGTTTCAAGGGATTGGGTGGCACTGGATTAGAGAGTGGTGGGAGTACTTGGTTGCCAACAATCGATCTGGGAACCTCCCTCTGCAGTGGGGTTTTGTCAGGAGTAACCTCCATATTTCTAAATAAAGCGGGATTTACGAAGGACTCTCTCTTTCTCGCGAATTCCATGGCAGCGCTCCCTTCTAGGAATCGAGCAAAGGCGGGCAAATGTTTCGATGTGACCCTTTTCTGAGTCTCTTGCAGTAGCACTCGTGATGTGACATACCACATGCAATGAGCAATGACTTTTTAACATAGGAAAGAGGCAAACTGTCTGGAACACTTAAGACTACGGCATTTTTGGAATTATTTACTCTTCTGTGAACCTCGGACTCAACTGAGTCCAGGATGCAGCCAGCTGATAGTAGACTTTCAATGCTCGGAGGTTTTGAGGGATCGACCATATATGCGAGTGGCAACGGCATGGTCAGAACACCACCCATGGATCGCAGCTGGCTCTCTAAGGACCATAATCCTTGCTGAAGTGCATTATATTGGTCACTGGCTTCACTGTGTATACCGACCAGTGGCACCGTACAAGGTGCCGAGGAGGTAAAAGGTTGAGGGAATTTATTGCTTCTAGGTTGAAAACGGTTTGCCAGTCGACGAATGAGGTGTTTGGTAGACGATTTAGTCGTGATATCTCAGAGTTTTGATAGAAGTGGGTTTTTAAATCTGTTGCTAACCCAGAGTTTTATCGTTCAAAAAAACCCTGCTTTATTTTAGGTTTTAGGAATAACTTGAGAAGCTGATTGTAAGTTATTTCCCCAGATACCTCAGTGGGAACTTTACCGATAAAAACACTCCTAACGACCTGGTGTAACGATAATATTAGGACCTGATGCTGTGACAAAATATGTTAGGTGTCAGGGCTTGTTTGAGATGGGCCGAGAACTGAATGAGGTCAATGATGACCCATTCCTATGGAGGTGGGTATCTGCTCTGGATGACGTGGGGGAGTAACGAAGCCGTGCGGAAGTGCGATCAGGTGGCGACAAGAAAGAGTATTTTCGGGGGTGGATATCGATCGCGGTCAGCTGGAGTGTCTAGGACTGAGCCATGGATTGCTTCAGATGAACTAGTTGGGTGTTTCTTTATTGAATGGTTTGAGCTGTGGGAAGGCACCAACCAACTAAACTGAACAGGCGAGAAATGGCTACAAGCCATCGTGGTGGATCAACAGCAGGTTCGTCTGAGTATATCGATTTGGTCCTTACGGCAAGTATCTGTAGATCCAGGGGTGTGAAGGGCTCCGGCAAGGGCGGTGATTTTTTGGCTGAAGTAAGCTTCCCCGCTGAACGGGATCAGTATACAGCTGACAGGTGGCGTGAGGGTGAGAGGAGTTGGGCGAGTAAGAGGGAGGTGTTGTGAGGTAGGAATGAGGAGGGAACGCCAGGATTCTTGAAGGTTTAGGATATAAATGAGGAATATGGGGACCGGTAAGTATGAAGGACGGATACTTAGAGTGAGGGAGCAGGAAGCAGTTACGGTCCTGGAGCACTTGCGAGCATAAGTAAATGGTATTACGAGATTAGTAGTCTGGTTTATAAAAGCAGGAGGAAAGGGCGGGGCATGCTAAAACTGTAATATGGTGCATCGGCTTAGGAGGGGCAGGAAGGAATGTCGGGTATCGAAAGAGATGGAGAGTCAATGCGTCGCTTTCCATCATAAGAAAGGACAGGCAGTGGAGGATTTTGTGCCACTGTTGTTACTCTGGTGGATACTCATGCACGTAGGATCGATGGCGTCGGAGAGAGCTGGATGGTACCTCCACTGGTCGCCTCCCACAGGGTCCGGGGGCATGCTTTCAGAAAATGTCGGTTAGGAAAGGAGGCTTTTGGATGAAGTGATCAGTTGCGCAATTGCATACCTGGGATGAGTGGCGGGTAGGCTCATAGGAAGCTTAGAGAGGCATTTGCGAGATTCACCAGGTAATGCCTGGTCTAAGCTCGCATCAAGTGGGTGGTTTGCAGTGTCGTTGGAGCCAGAATGGTGGCCACCAGCGAGCAGCAACAGCTAGGAGGACGGATGGTAAGTGGTACGGCGGAGGTTGGGGGTTGAAGCCTCACTCAAAGAACTGTGTCCAGGCCAGGAGTCCATATCTGGTTCGAGACAGCAAAGTATTAGAGCAGATCCAAAGACGATTTACCAGATTTTTTCCAACGGTAAGTGGAAACACTTGTGAGGAAAGCCCGGACTACCCCAACTTATTCTCCATGGGAAGGAGAAGGAAACGAGGGGATTTCATGTTGGAGTGCGAAATATTCACGGGCAGGATCGACTTGGGGGCTCGCACGTATGCTCTTCTGCCGCCCGGATAAAATCACTACATGAAAGGTCATGCATTCAGGCTGAAAAAGAACAGGTCGCGGACAAGACTGCGGGTCCAGTTCTTCGGACAGTGTGGTTATTGACTGGGATAAAGTGCCAGGGGAAGTGGCCGGGGCTACCACAGTGGCCGAGCTCAAATATCGACTGGGCATGGCATGGACCAGAGCGCCGCTTGATGGGTTACAATGACCGACAGCCTACACTGCTTGAGTTGATGATAGCTTGTTAGACCTTGAGTTTAGGAGATTTCCATTTTGTCCACCATTTAAGCTTCCGTCCTTACATTGCCGTTTGCTTTCCCTCTAAATGCCCACTCGTTCTTGCCCATCTGTAGCCAGTTCTCTCGACACACGGGATTATCCTCTCACCCAGCAAGTCTCCATGCACCACCTTCCACTAGCGCTTTGACTTCAGCTTTTTTGCTCCTTTGTCTGTTCTACCACCTCCGCTTCCCTTCTCCTGAACCTAACTGATGGTCCACTGTCACCACTGTGAACCTTGTGTGAGTGGATACAGAAAATGAGGCTCGGGGAACTTATCGCTCCCACTGTCGCAGCGTTGGGGGATCCGTGGAGTCCAACTGGGCAACAAAATGGATGTCTCCGCTATATACCTTGCCGTCTTGGAATTACCCTGAGCCTGAACCTGAGGCAGAGTCCTCTTCAACTTTGGGTCCAAGGTGGAAAAGTATCAGTTTGATACTGACTTGACGTTCCTTCTGGTGCTAGTGGTCAGAGGACCAAAGACTCCCTGTTTCTTCCATTTTTCGGAGCAACAGAGGGCCAGAGGAGCTCACCGGCGCAAGAATGTGGGCATTCAGGCATCCTATCTTCAAGTCCAGGGACCGAAATGAAGTTAACTCATAGGCAGTCTCTAGCCTGAACGGCATGACCAGTGATTCTACTCCCTTTTTTTCTGACGGAGCTGAAAGTATGAAACTCTTCGCGCATCGAAACAGGGGGGAATTACCAAAGTCGCAACAGCGGTTGACGAGGGTGGAGTATACCACCGAGTGAATTCTGGACGATCCCCCGGGCCCCGCTACAATCAGTCATGTGCAGGCTGATCTGACCTGACCTTCTAGACTCGAAGCTGCCCAGGCGTGACCGACGGATACCGTGCACTGCTCAAGCAAGACCTTAAATACAAAACCGTTTCGGCTAGAAATGATAAATGAAATCTCGATGTAACAGACGCACAAAGACCTTACTAGTTTCCATATCCGGGCAGGTGGGCACCTGCTGCAGTCTCGATAACCCAATGCTGGGAGCTACGGAAAAGCCTCCGCACCACAACTAACTAGAAACACGGTTGGCCTTAGCCATAAGAAATTTGTGTGAATTAAACTGAATGAAAAAACTGGTTGGACCTGAACGATAAGCACCTTTGAAGCCCACGCCGGCCCTCCCAGCTTCATCATCTTCGTCAGCTACCTAGCACGTGAGCTTACAAACCTCACTCTTATGTTTGCCGGTGACGTCAAGATAGCTGGAGTAGATATAGACCTTGATGTTTTAGCGGTATAAAACTGGTCACGCGAAAGGAACTGTCCACTAAATGTTGCCAAGTGTCAACGCTTGACCGCAAATACAGGGGCTGGTGGAAATGGTGTCGGGTCGTTGCAAATGGTCTCGCAGGCCAGACTTGGGCGTTATGACAGACAAAAGCTTCCAGCCGTCGAAGCAGTTCGCCGCAGCAGGCAAAGTAGCCAGGAGAAAAATCTTTCGAGTTAGATTCACCATGTTGTGTGGAGGGCCGGAGATTTTCGTTCCAACACACCAAGCCGTAGTTTGGCAGCACATCGAGTACTGCAAGCAAACCTGGGCACGGTACTGCCAGAAGGACATAGACTGTCTGGAGTATGTGTGGGAGCTAGCCACTAGAATGGTGACTGAGCGAAGGGGTTTTAGCTGTACAGAATGCCTCTGTGCTCCGGATCTATTCTCTATGAGAGGGGAGAGCGTCTGCGGGGGCTGATAGAAACCGTCAGGGTAGCGAAGGAAATGTCAGGTATGCATTGAGAAGGCCTTTTCTTCCCGATCCCAGAGAGAGGCACAAGGGGACGTAGCCTTAGATTACGAACAAAGCACTCAAAGCTCCAAATTAGGGAGAGTTTTTTCTCGAATAGAGTGGAACCCTACTGTAATAAACACCTGGAATAGGTCATGAATACGACATCAGCGAACGCTTTTAGGGAGGCCGTAGGTCAGTGTCGGGTGACGGTTTACCCCGATTAGTTTAAGGCGGTTTTGGGGGTCAAAAGCAGTTCCCTCATTGTTTCCATCTTTCTCCGCCAGGGCTCAAACTGCAAACATGTCTGCCTTCCAAGAAGGAAAATCACGCAGTGTTGGAGCTACAGAAACGCGCCGACTACAAAAGTACGTGGACATGCAAATGCCTCTAGCCAGGCAAAGTCCTGCGCAAACTGAACTGAACTTCAACTGAATGTTGCATTGAGAGCCGCGCGGTTTAAATTCATAGTGCAGTTTTTATTAAATTGGGTTTTTGGATAGTCTTGAAAACTGACCTTTACAATTAACATAACTGGTCATATCAGAATCGCAATTAAGGTGCGTTATGTCCAGAGAATATTTTTGTTCTCCTTATAATAAGGCCGAGCAGTGTTTGGTGTTTTTGAAGCTATCTTTTCCCGCTTGGTGTTCTCCTTTTTCTTCTTTTGTGTTGACGGGCTTTTCCTGCAAGTGTCAGAGCTTTTACTTCGTGTTTGGTTAAAGAGCACTTGAGCTATTTTCCCCTTCGTCTTGTGGACTTCGGTATGACACTCGTTTCTGACCCGTCTCGCACCTAACTGCGGAAAGCGTGTTTGTTGGTATAGAGTGCGAGGTACGCAAGTGTTCAGGAATATCAAAAGACATTTATGTCCCTTGTAAACAGAACCCGTGGGCTGGGTGGTTCTGTGCTCCTTGCAAGAAGGCGGCCAGCCTGGTCTTTAAGCTGCAGGCCCAAGGGCAGGATCAACGCCCACCATGTAGCACCTTAGACATAGGCCCCAAAGCGCCGCAATCAGGTTGCGAGAAGTCGTTTTCGGAAGTAGTAGCCCCACCCGAGAGGACGGGCATTAGAGCGAGTGGGCCAGTTCCGAGAGTCTGCCATGCGGTCGTTGCCTCAACCCCCTTGAAGCAGACCGACGAGGGCCAGTGGACTGAGCAGAAGCCTGGAAGGGCAAGGTTGCCCATAAAGAGTAGTGACTGTAATATAGCGAATGAAGATCGGGCTGGGGTGGACTAGCCTACGCTCCTGGTGTTGGAAAGCAAGTTAAAGGATCAGCAAAGGCAAATCTTGTCGATGGGCAGGGCCTCAGGCAGCAGGCTCCTGATCTTAAACCAGGACGAACCTTTTATAAGGGAGTCGAAAGCTAGGGGGCATAGATAGGAGGAAGGTCTACGATACACTGCGAATTGAAGGTGTTCCGCATCCTACTACTCTAAGAAGGGTGCGCGGAGCGGGTACATGGAAGTCATCACTCGGGAACAAAGGCGAACATCGCGCAAGACTAACGCTAGTGGAGTTCGCTGATGAAGCCAACCGGGATAGGCTGCTGACGAGGGCAGCAGTAGTGGCTCACACCACCAAGGGCAGATACCAAGTTGTTCCAGGCTAGCATAGAGTAAGGCCTGGTGGTCTTGCACCGGGGGTGACATGACTCGACCAGCCAAGGCGCTGGTTAGTAACCAACAATTTCAGCAGAGTGCCTTACTCGACTCACAGACCCCGGCCCCGACAGTAGCAAATAAGCCGCATGAGGGGTCGGGAACAGTTGCAATTGAAGAAGCTTTTGAAGATGAAAATTGGCAGTAGTGTCCGAAGATGAAGAACGGCACTACCCTTGTTGGCCTGGATGTTACGGCAACTCCTATAGAGATCGATTTGGAGCCGTCGGAGGTTCTGAATCGCCAGTCGGCGTCATGCACACCAGCGGGGAGGACCGATGCAAAGAAATTGTCTTCGTCTCAGGCGTTGCGCCTGAGAGCCAGACAGGAGTAAGTAATAAGAGACACCTAAGTGACGGAGCAAACGCGGTGGTGTTATATACTAACACGTATAGTATAGGGAACAAATGGATGGAGGTCATCAAGACCGCTAGGGAGCACAACGTGTCAATAATTGCCGTTACGGAAACGTGGCTTTCTAAGGAAGACTATGTACCAAGCCTAATGGGTAACGGTTTTTAAGTCTAAAGGCAGGATGGAGAACACGATGGCTTTGGTAGAGGGGTAGCCATCCTCACTAGGTCATGCACAAACTACTTTGTGTCTCAGACCAAGATGTGCGATCGCAATGTCCAGTTGTTCGCCGTTACGATCATCCTTCCAGGCTGAGGGGTTAACGTCGTCAGTGTCTACAGGGAACCAAGTACAAACCGTAAAGAGGACGTTTGTTTACTGCGGACTTTGACTGAACTAGTTAAGGACGCACAAAAAACCCTCATAGTGGGTGACTTCAATCTTCCGCACATCGACTGGACGGCTGATTTCTGCGTGCCAGGATCGGAGGAGCAAACCTGCCCAGAACAGCCGCATACCAATGCGTAGCACCAGCGTATTAGGGAAAATACCAGATACAGTACTGAGTTCCTTCCATCCTTGCTGGGCCTAGCAATAACGAACCTCACCAACGATGTGTCTGGACTGCGTTACTGTGCACCGCTGGGCAAGATTGACCACTTGTGTGTCAAAATTGTCCTATGCTTGCGGAAACCCAAGGTACCCTCACGGCTGGTCAGATATTTCGGTAGTATGGACATATATAGGCTTCGTAATGGGGCGATGGGTTTGACCTGGAACACAATAGAAGGGGCTACTGTCGAGAAGCTTTACCAGGTCATAAAGGGGTCCCTGACTACCCTGAAGGAATGGTTCGCACCCTTGAAGCGAAAGAGTGGGGAGGGCAAACCCATGTGATAGAAGGCTGCAATATCCAAGGCTATCAAAAGTAGAAACCTCTGCTGGGGCTAGTACAAAACTTCCGGCACTCAGCCAGCCTGGGGCCGCTATACAAAGCTGAGAAACGAGACTGTGAGCCTTCGTAGAACTTCTAAGCAGGAATTTGAGCTCAACTTGGCCCGGTGTGTAAGACAACAGCCGAAAAGATTCCACAGCAATGTGCAGTCGAAAGGCTCAACAAAGAATATCGTAGGTACACTATTCACCAGGGATCACGATATAGTCACTGATGACCAGGGCAGTGCAGACGCCCTGGTAGTGTACATAGGGTAGATAGTGGGATACGAGTAGATTTGGCTCTAGCGCATCCTGCTCCCCAGTTAAACGAGCTAAATCCGCTAAAGGTAAGCGTGCGTAAGTACCTACAAGAATTTAACAGCCACAAGTGGGCGGGCCCAGATGTCCTTCATCCAGGTATCATCAGGCCGTTGACGGATATAATAGCGCCATCGGTATGCAGGCTGTACAGATCCACGTTGGATCAGAGTAAGCTGCCTCAGGGCTGCAAAGTGGCGGCCGTGGTGGCAATACATAAGAGTGAGTTCAAGTAGGCTACGTATAACTACAGGCCGGTAAGCCTAACTAGCATCCTACGTAGAGTCCTTGAGAAGATCATCCGTGTCCATATCTGCCAGCACTTACTGGAGCACTCTGTGCTATGTCCGGCCCAGCATGGACTCCTGAAAAATAGATCTTGTCTAACCAATCTCTTTTGCTTCTTAGATGAAGTAACTTGACGACTGGACGAGGGTAGGCTAGTTGAGGTACGCTACCTCGACTTTAGCAAGGCTTTCGACTCCGTTAACCATTGTCTTTTGCTATGCAATATGGAGTCCTTCGGCATAGGTGGGCCAGTATTTAGGTGGTTGGCGGACTTCCTCTCCCACAGGACGTTTTAAATCAAATTAGGGGACAGGTGCTCTAGTTTGGTGAGTGTCACCTGGGGATCCGTCCTAGGCCTGGTCCTATTATGGTTGTTTATTAACGACCCGGCATCCGCTCTTCAATCGAACAGGTTCATTTTTGCGTGCGATGGGATCATTGTTGGATCTGAGGGTAGGGAGGATTTGGGCAGGAATATGGGTACCTTCCAGGACTGGGCATACAGATGGGACTTGCCCCTGAAATCTGAAAATAGCCTTTTGTTGTCAAGGTCAACAGAGAGCTTAACTGTCTCCCACGATCTAGGGCTGTTTACCGTAGCAGCAGTCAGTAGGCTTAAAGACCTTGGGGTCATCATGAACAGTGACTTCAAATGGTCAGTGCAGCGCAAAGCTGCTGCACAAAAGGCTAGTGACAAGCTCTTTAGAATGCAATCACCTTTGTCTTGCCGGCAGCTGGAGATATGGCTATAGTACGACCTCACTTAGAAGGTAGCATGCAGGCTTGGTCACCTACAAAATGGCCGCTGCCTGCCTAGAGAAAGTCCGACGTCTCGCCTCGCGAATGGTTGAAGGGCAGAGGGGTAACAAGTACGAGAAGTGACTCTGTGATCTGAAGCATTTTTCGTTGGAAAGGGGGGGGGACTTTGAGGGGGCCTTATAGACACGCTCAAGGTAAAGAGCCTTAGACCAGATAGTCTACTCCAAGTGGCCGTAGATTCCAGAACAAGAGGACATGGAAAGAAGCTAATTGGAGTCCGAGCTAGGTTGATGGCTAGACCGCACTCCCTCAGCAATAGGGCAGTGAACAGCTCAAACGGTCAGCCTGGTGGAATGATAGATCAGCAGACCATCCAATCCTTCAAAGGTGCTCTAGGTCGCAAGTGGTACGAGATATTTCCTCGTTGTGAGCTTTGTCTATGTTAACTAGATGGATGACGGGTAGCACCTTGGCCCATCTGGAGTATGTTTTGTTCCACTTCTTCTCTCTTTGCATACTGTCTCAGTGAAAGCTCACGATGCATAATGTCGCCCGCAGTTGTTGAGCGATGAGTTTTTCCGCTTTCCTCTCATTTTTAAGCGGGGATTCGACGAAGTGCATTGGGCAGTGATGGGTGCATAGCTGATGTGCATACCGTCGAAGGAATTCTGGACGCCCAATTGGCCGTGGCCATTACCTGTCCAGTGCAAACTGAACTGAACTGAACTGGACCGCAAGTCCGAGCACGGTGCCAGCGGTCCAAAAATCTCGCTGTTTGAAGTCCTATGGATTCTCCAAGACAGCGTCAGGTCAGGTCAGGTCGCAGGACCTGCGGCTTGAGATAGTAAAGGTCCGGTTTCTTGAACCGCGAACCAAAGGAGTTTTCACCGTGCTGCTTCTTCTAGTTATACAACAAAACTCGGTATTTGTTGTAGCTGATGAGAAGGAAAGGAAACATGCTCACCCTCAGGAGCAGCAACCTGACACTAATAAAGGCCCGGCATCAATTCACAGCTGTACACATGTGAGACATACCCCGAGTCCTCGAATAATACGAAGGTGTTAATATGGAATGGTGATGGATAGTTTGATATGAAAGCTGTGATAGAGAAAGGTGCTGTTAGGACAATGAAGTTATGAGATTCAGTATAAGATAGGTAGTCGGAAGGGGAGAGTAGTACGGATAATAAGAATAAAAGGAAAGCTTTCCAAGATGGTTAGTAACAGTCTGGGAATACTTCTGCCCAGCACGCATCCAGTTTGTGCTTACAATCAGCTGCCAAGGCTGAGGTCACTATGTGTGGAGGCAGCTTGTTCCATCTATTTATGACGTGCCCTTATGCACCCACTTGCTCTTGGTTTATCCAATTTATGCTCATGTCCCCTGAAAGCAATGTTGTGACAACTAGTCAGTAATAGCCAGCCGGTCGTAGTGAGTCCTTTACCTGACTTAAAGCACTCTATCAGATTCCCACTCAGCCTACTGTAATCCAGGGTGAATAGATTTAAGGCTTTCAGTATTTCCTGGTACGATTCCCCTCGCATCCAATTCATCATCCGTGTAAACCTCCCATGAACGTCTTCTAACACCTTCCTGTCCTCCACTAGGCTTGGTGCCCGGGCCTGAACAAAAGCCTTCAATTGATGCCTTACAGTCACCTTGTACATAGATAGTTATACTCCGACCTCTCCAGAAACCAGGGTTCGTCTCAAGTTGAAGAGCACCCTGTTCGCCCTGACCGCTGCTGACGTGCACTGCTCAGCGGGTTTGAAGCTCCAGTGCCCAAGCACACCTAGATCTCTTGCCACAGCAGCGGACTCAATTCTAAATGGGATGGACAGACCCACGCACCTGTCTTAGCTGCTTTCCCTGCCTGCCAGTAAGTGTTTAAATTTGGCTGCATTCAGCGGCCACTCCCGCTTTTCAGCCCAAGCACTTATCCTATTTGAGGCGGTTTGCAGTTGCCTTGAGGTTGGTTCACCTACCATTTTGATGTCATCTGCGAACAGGAACCCCGGGCAGTCAAATGTGGTTACCAGGTCATGCACGCATGCCAGGAACAACACTGGTCCCAGCACGGAGACTTGCGGCACACCACTGCATGCCTGGGCCAGTGTAGACCTGGCGTCCTCGACCTGTACGAAGAGAGCTCTGCTACCTAGGCAACCCTCGATCCGCCTCAAGGTCTGTGGAGCCACTCCACGTGCCTTTAGTTTTCCAAGCAAGAAACGGTGGTTTACAGAGTCACAGGCTCCTTGACAGCCTAAGTAGCATAACTTCACTAGTTTCCTATGGTCTAATTCGCGAGTTACCCCAATGAAAAACGGTAGCAGTGTGGCAGGATCTTCCTTTAACAAACCCGTGTTGCCGACTGGAAGTCAGCTGGTGGGTCCGTAGATGTTCTGTTAGTTGCTGTCTGGCCCGTCCTTTAGTACCCTGACGGCGACTGGCAGTGAGCTTAAAGGCCGGTAGTTAAAGATTGTGAGGGTACCCTCTGACTCCTGGTCGATAGCCAGCCATGTCCCGTCAGCAATCGACATGTCAGGGCTTGTCCGGAACCCAGGTTAGCGCTTGTGCCCGCGGGTGCGTAAGTGACAAAGCAGCGAATCGACGAAACGCGAAGGGAGTCCCGTCAGGTGGTAAGGGGTCGCGCGACCAATCAACCAATCAGAAGACACGCTACCTGACGCCAGGTTGAGTAAGTTGGTTCGTGTCAGAAAGAATGGTGTCGGCGAACGTTTCTTCCTTTATAATCGATGCGTATTTTGCTTATAAAATGAGATGATTCGTGGGCGGAATAGACTTCTCATTGGAGTTAGTGGGACGGAGCAGAACAGAGGCCACTTCCCACTCACCTCTTTTTTGAATGTGGAAAACTTGCTCCACACTCCAATCGTCCGGCGACTCCTCAGCGTTAGCGGTTCAGCCAGCACACTGGCTTGAGCTTCGAGTATGGCGCGATAAACATCATCAGGCCCTGCAGCCTTACTGCTATTCGGGCTGCTCAGCTCCAGTTCAACCTCACTATTACTAATGACGACCTCATCCATGATGGTCGTCTGCCGGGTTACGGTTGTCTCATGCTGTCTCACGGTGTCTCCACTGCGCGCTCGTTCAGAGAAGTTCTCTGGGGCCTGCGCTTTCTCGTAGGAGCTCGTTGACTTCACTCATGTTTCGTTGACTGTGCACCTTACGGCGGCTGGTGCTATAGCCTTGGACCGGATGTAGTTATGGTGAGCCTTAGGACGTGCCTCTAATCTACGCGCCGGGGCGGTTTCACATCCTGCCTGATTTTCTTGCTGCACCCTAAAGGCACGCTCACGGGGTGGCAAATATCGCACCAAAGACCTGGTATCTACCTGTTGACCAGTAGCGAAGCCTCACTTTGCGCTTCACCAGTTGAGTTTTGGTGGATCAGCTCGTCCACCACGAGGGCTTGCCCAGTCTTTTGACGCTTCTCAGTGGGGCCAACTCGTCGGTCATCCATGGGAGGTGGTCACTGATGACGGTTCATCCCTCCTCGACTGTCTGGTAATGAGCCCCTCAGTCAACTCTTCCTACCGCTTCTTTGATCTTGATGACGTCCAGACTCTTGAAGTTCCTTCGCATCTTATTCGGCACCTCGAGGAGAGCTCTTTCGATCAGGAATCTGATGACCACATGGTCGCCGCTCCCAAGCTGGGAGGTAAACTCTAGTCCACTTACTTCCTCCGGGTGTTTCGTGAACACCAGATCAAGCTCACTCGGAGTTTGCCCTTCCCTCAACCTGGTCAGCTGGCTGACTTGCTGAATGGGTGGTATGCAGTCCACCAGCTCGAATAATTTCCTACTACAATGGGTGTCAGTCAAAGAAGACAGGCTCTCCCAATTTGTTTCGGGAAGGCTTAAATACGCCATAACCAAAACCTGGGATGCCTGCTAGACAATCATGCTTAGATATTTAAACATTAGAAGGTCCCCTTCTGGATTAGCATTTGGGCTGCTGTATACGTACACCAGGTGTATAAGAAATCTCGGAGGTAGAAAGAGTCATAGTGAACCTTGCATACTAGGGGTATACAGGGCCTCTCCAGATTACTGTTCAAGGTTTTCGTTTACTAACAGTAGAGTTCCTCCCTCCAGCCTGCCAGCAACCCTGCCTGTCCGGTGAGCGCAGTTTCCCTTAGTGGGTAGCAGCTCCGTAGCTACACTCTGGTGCAACCAAATCTCCGTCATCGCAAAGTAGTCAGCTCCAAACTTTTCGACATCCAGTTCCTTTCTCATGTTTACTACGCCGCGTGTATTGGTGTACACTACTGTGTGCTCCCCTGCGGGAGGTTCTGTTTCGCTAACCTATCGGACTCTACTAACCTCTCTCCCTAGATGGCTCTCGGACTCATCGCAGGCAAACCTTCCCCATTTTCTGTCACTGGATTAGAGTTTTCGGGGAAGGAAGTCGGACTGAGGCTTGCTCCGTTGTCTCTACTGCGGTATTCCTGGCTCACTACAGGAGTGCCGGCCACTTGGGCTGCAGTTTGGGGCAGATGAAGGGGTTCTATCGTTGGTATCGGGCTCATCAAAGGGGTTGAATTGGTTCCGTTGTAAGTGGGATTCCCTCCTGGAAGCCTTTCTCAAGCCTCCCTCTCAATGGTCGGATTTCACATGCATTACTCCGTTTGTGTGTCTAACAGCTTGATCCGTTGCTGCTAAGTACCTGTCTCGCTACCCGAGCTAAGCGGAATTCCGTCGTTCACTGCCCAATGATCTATCGTCCAGCTCACCGGCGATAAAAGAAGCAAAATGTAGTCAAGAATAGTATCCTGGACCCTTTCGCGTTGTCCAGTGAACTATCTTCCAGCTAGCCGGCAACACACTGAATGACGTGTGCATAGTGCCACAGAGTGGGGTTTTGAGAGGCCAACAAATCACTAAAGCCGAGACCCCTGCTTATCATCTTTTCCAGCGCGTAATGCAGAGACATACTGCCTGGCCGGGCATCAAGATTTGAGCAAGCCATAGGGGGTATATAAGGATCACTCGTGAGGCTACTATCAGTGGAGAGGTGACACCGGCACGAAGTAGGCTGCATCCATCACAACCGGAACTGAAGCAACCGGTCCTCATGATAACTGAAGCTCACACCACACCTCTAAGCAAGCCTACCCGTAATTCGCAGTCACTGGCGGCAGCCAAGCTGGACAACCAACAGTGAACTTGCCAGTTAAAATAATGGAGCGAGTGAGGCAGCAGGCAAAAGTACGCAGGGGACATAAGGCAAGTGACCCTCAGCGACAGCGTACCAACAAGAGAGGGGGTGTGACAGGAGAGTAAACGGAAGTGGCAGCGAGGCCAATCCAGTTCCAGCGGAAAGCCACTAGCATGAACACCGACGAAGTTGAACAGGAGTGGTTTCCTGAAGCCTCCGAGGGACAACAGTAGGCCAAGCAATGAGACAAAAGAAGCCTCAGAAGTTTCTTCCGACAGCATTACAACTACTATGCACGGTGCGGCCTTGAAGGTTCAGAAAATACCGGCCTAGTGGCTAATAAAGCAAAAAACGGGGTGTCCTCTCGGGAATTATACCCGAGGGTTCAACGGCCCAGAAATGAATAATCGAAGCAAATGACGCGGTAAAAGGGGTAGCCATATGGTACACCAGTGCCTGTAGCTTGGAAGATAATTGGGGTAACTGCTGACTAGAGCGAACCGATGAGAAGTCCCGTTTAGGCCTGTCACACCCAACAAACGAACCACTGCAAGTTGCGCTCGCCTAGGCCGATGACCTATAGGGATAGTCTGTGTCTATAGAGTCCCGCAAGCAGATGGGGAAGAAGACTGAACTACTCCAGCTTCTACAGATGCTGTTGAGTAGACCACAGCTCTTTATTGTGCTTCGAGATATGAACCCCACGGAAATAAATAGGGACGATGGATGTGCCCCTAGGGGAACCACCGGGAATGCTACGGTGATGTGGCTTCACAACCATGCCCTCGCACGGCAAGTGAGAAGAGCAACGCGTTTCCGCGACGGACAACGTTCTCCCACACTGGATCTGCTTGTAACCGGGCATCGATCTGACGTCACCTCTTTGGTGTTGGAGAAGCTGTTGGGGAAGAGCGATCATGGAGTCCGCGTGCGACGTCCACTGTAAGACACAACAAACCAGGATCTAGATTGGTCCGGAACTACGCAAGAGTGGATGAGGATCAACTGAGGGTACGGGCACGAAGCATATGCTGAGACCCGGAAGTTACGAGCCATTCGTGGAAGACAGATGGAGGTCAATAAGAGCCGGGCTAATAAGCGCGACAGACGAGTTTGCTTCGCTAACACAACAAATAAATGGGAGCCGGCCACCCTGGTGGGAGCCCAGGATTTTAAGAGCATTAACCGTTCGCAGAGGGTTATGGGTTCACTACAAACTTCATAGCACGCATTGCGCATTGGCCGCTTAAAAGACAGCCAGAAACAGGCACAAGCTCTGCAACGAGAAGCAAATCTTGAGTATGGGAAGAAACCAGGCGTCAGTGTGAAAGCAGACCCAGAGAAGTTCTTCTCTTATATTCAGTCCAAGAAAACGGCGCGTGAGTGCGTAGGTAATTTGGAGATGTCCGACGGAAGCATTGCCCTCGATGATAAAGACAAGGCAAATCCTTGCTTGAGTTCTTCAGGAGTGTGTATCTTTGGGACCATATGCCCAGTGCAGCGGGACCAGATACAGGGAGTGCTCTAGTGTTTCGGGGGCCTAATACAAATGAGAACGAGATGGGCCACAAATTCAGATCTTCATGCGAGCACGAAGCAGCCGGACCGGATGTAACGTACACGCGTGGAAATCCTCCCCAGCCGTTGTCATATACTTGTACCATTGAGACTACGCTCTTTATTTTATTGACCCTGGAAAAAGTACAACGTGCATCAATCACTACACTTCAACATTTGTTTATATTTTGCTCACGTGAAGTGGCATAACTTTGATTCGAACTTGGACTGCGGTGACGGTGGTACCTGACATTGACCTTTGTCGAACTCTGGTCCTCGTTGTTAGACTTTGTGGCCGTACATTTGAGGTTTGTACATATTTATAAGCGTATAACTTGTTAATCCGGTACCGTGAAAATTACGAATCAATCTTGTTCTGGTTTTGGGATTCGTTTTGAATTGGCTATGCGTTACTCATAGTCGGACTAACTGTTACACCGGATCCAATCTACCCGGTGATTTTTCAGCCTCCTTCCAATATCTTATCAGGGGCTGTTACCCAGCTGTACTAAGCTTCTCTATGGGAGGGTGAGGTACCAGCTGATTGGAGTAGGGCCATTATCGTAGAGATACATAGGACAGGATCCAGGCAGATGGCAGGGAATTATAGACCGGTCAGCCTAACATCAGTGTTGTTCAAGTGCTTGGAACGTATAATCAGAAGGCAACTTTGCCTGTATCTGTTTAATAACGACCTACTGACATCTGCACAACATGGGTTTGTTGAAAAAAGGTCGTGTTTGGCAAACCCACTCATGTTCTCAGACGAGACTTCAAGACGTATAGATGAAGGTACGACAGCGGGGGCTTGTTATTTGGATTTCAATAAGGCTTTCAACTCCGTGAGTCATCGCCTGCTGGACCATGAAATGCATTTCTCTGGGATGGGCGGGAGAGCAAGAGATTGGGTAGCCAACTTTCTAAGGAATCGTAGCTTCTGTGCCAAGGTGGGCGATTATCTGTCGAGACCGGAGACAGTTACCTGTGGTGTGCCAAAGGATTCAGTAATGGGGCCTTTGTTCTTCCTCTAGTATATAAACGACCCAGGGGAAGAATAGAAAAAACCGTGTTTCATCTTTGCGGATGATGTGGAGATAACGAGAAGCGATTTAGCACAGGATATAAATGCGGTGCTCAGATGGGCAGAACGATGGGATTTACCGCCGAATCTCGCCAAAAGTCACTTCCTGACCACTAACACAGACAAAACGAGCAGTATTCCGTTTAACAGAGTGTCGGGGGTAAAAGACCTGGGTGCAATAGTTACGCAGAAACCAAAGCCTTCAAGGCACTGCCAGAGAGCTGCCAATATGGCCAGATAGATAATAAGTAGGGTATGCAATACTATCGCACGCAAAACCAAAAGTGTTCATCTCTTTTTACAAGGTTTTGGCGCGACCTCTTCTGGAGTATTGCTTGCAGGCATGGGCTCCCCATTATGGAAAGGATAAATAGTGCTTGGAGGGGGTGCAGCGACTTGCAACTAGAATGATCACCGGTCGGAGGGGGAAATCTTACGCCCAAAGTCTAGAGGATTTCAATCCCTTCTCATTAGAGCAGCGTAGAAAGTGACCGAATGGAAACGTTCAAGATCAAAAATGGTCTGTTAGGTATAGATATGGGTAATTTGTTCATTTCTGCCCCTGAGTACAGCACCAAGGGACCCGGTCTTAAGCTATAGAGGGCATACTCAAGACCGGCCATGCGGGCTAAATGTTTTCCAAATAGGGTTGTACCTAAGTAGAATAGACGGTTAGAGGGTGCTGTTGGATGCAGCAATGTAACAACTTCCAAGAAGGCCCTAGATTCACGCTGGAACACAGAGTTCCCAGAGCTAGCTGTGTGAACGAGTGGTGAGGTAACGAGCCGCCGGTACTTTTGCCAACGAACTTACGACTGTGAAGGTGATACTGCCCTGCAAATTCTGCCTTTCAGGCAAAACATTCAACTCGCAGTGTAGGTAGCCAAGGAAGCTCGCCGACGACACAACTATCTGGACGCACGATTGGTCCTGACCAATATCGTCCTGTGTAAACTGAAATGAACCGGACGCGAGATACTGTCAATATTTAAACTTTTAATCCTGTCTCTTTTCCCTTTGCCTCTCTATCGGTTGAACCACCTTCCAGCTCATCGGTGACACTCAGAAAACAAGATGATCACAAGATCCGGAACCATTTGGGCTTCTGCCTCGTGCCTATGTACTAGATAATATATCTGGTGCTGTCCTGAAAAACAAGCCCACCAACAAGAAAACTCACAACAGGGCATCACGCAGTGCGCAGAAGGGCAAACCACAAAAAGCAGCCCACCCTTTTCGGAGACCGAAGGATGTAGACCGTCCGCCTGGTATGATACCCCCCAGGTTACTAGACATCAAAACCTACCGGTCCCCCCCAGCAGTCTGCTTACCCTCTGGCCCCCCAATATCTTAAACCCCCGACTCTCCTAGGACCTTCTTTCCACCCCCAAATCCCCCTCTTTCCCACTCCTCGAACCAGAAACCAGCTGCCTCTGGAGATTCTGCAACAACTCCTGAGCATGTGCTCAAGTGTTTTTACAGCAATTGCCGGAGTGTGTTGAAGAAGATCCCGGAGCTTCGGCAGCTTGCAGTGGATAAGGAGCCTCAGTTCATGGCCCTCACAGAAACCTGGCTCACCCCTGACATACTTGATACTTCACAGTAGGGCAGGACTCCAGCAGAGGTCTTGCCGGCGGGGTCATCATATACTACGATAATTCGATCCCTCCTCCCATCATACTGACAACCTTTACCTTTTCATGCATTGATTGTTTGTGGGCTGTGTTTACCCTCTCTAGGAGAGACACCCTACTGCTTGGTGCTGTCTATCGTCCTCCCGCATGCAGTTCAACTGATAGCCTAGGTCTCACAGGCTCATTAGACTCCCTGAAGAGCTACGCAGACTTCGCTCATCTGTTAGTCACTGGTGACTTACACTCTCCCAGTACAAACTGGCAAAGAGCTGATGCCCCGGATATCAGTTTCGGTAAATCCCTCCTTGATCTCGTACTGAAAAACTCATGGGTGCAGAACGTAAGAGATCCGACTAGATATCGCACAGGCCACGCCCCGTCCCTACTAGACCTGGTCATCACCAATGATCGGTTCCCAATAGATGTGGTGCATTACTTGCCGCCCCTCGGCAAAAGTGATCACATTCTCGTTGGATTCGATTATATCGTGAAATGGCCTCCTCTTCCCTCAGAAACTAAAATTTTGAGATCCTTCAAAAGGACCAATTTTGACCAAGTCTGTGCATTTTTTCGCTCCCAGCTAAATTCAAATAACCCAGGTAACTCTGCGGATGAAATGGAAGAGAATCTCAGAGAGTTAATCTCCTTAGCTGATAGGCTATTTGTTCTCGGAATTCGTCGCCCACAGACCGCTAAGCGACCCCTCCCTCGCCCCATTAGGCGCATTCTAGACGAACGCGCACGCCTCTTTGCTAGATATAAAGCCACAGGCCTTGCCCGTGATGCCGAAGACTTCAGGATCATACGGAACATATGCAAAGACAAGATTAGGTCCTATCAGAATGCAGTCCAGCGATCTGTACTTGATCGAGCACGGACCGATAAGGCATTTTTTTCAGCACATGCGCTGTCTTAGGGGTACAGCTCCGACGCCATTAGCTCTCAAAGATAGTGCCGGATCTCCATTCACTTCCCCTGGCCAAGTAGCCGAGGCATTCAGCTCCTACTTCCGTACAATTTTAAGCTCCATACCCATACCATCCCACCCTACCACGCACCCGTTATCTCTGACCACTACCCTTAACCGCGTCACTATTCCCATTGGTGCAGTCGCTCAAGGTTTCCGACGGCTCAACCAATATTGCTCTATGGGTCCTGACCCAACCCACCCCCGTATTCCCAAGGAAGCCGCGGATACATTAGCTGCTCCTTATGCCTCGCTTTTTCAGCAATGTGTTGACGATGGAGTTTTCCCCCGTAACTGGATAAAAGCAGTGATCGCACCCATCTATAAGAAGGGTAGTAGACACCTTGCTTCTAGTTGCAGACCCATAAGCCTCACTAGCATCCCCAGCAAAATTTTTGAGGGAATTCTTAAGAGTGAGATTCTTTCCCATCTTCATAGAAATAAGATCCTCTCCCCGTCCCAACATGGGTTTCTTCCTGGCAGATCATGCATCACCAATATGCTTACTGCCATGGATAGTCTAACGAGAGCCTATGATGATGTCCAGCTCTCACACGCTGTATTCATCGATTTTGCTAAAGCCTTCGATAAGGTACCCCATGCCCCTCTTCTTTATAAGCTTCAGACATACGGGACCACAGGCACCATGTTGGCCATCCTACGTAGCTTCCTTACCGACCGCACCTTTGTGGTTAAAGTCGGGAATGTTTTGTCTCAACCCTCCCCAGTAACAACTGGGGTCCCCCAAGGGTCGGTCTTAGGTCCTCTTCTTTTCTTTATCTATATGAACGATCTACCGACAGCCCTTCCTGCGAACATTGCCATGCACGCAGATTATGTAACCCTCTGGAGTTCAAGCGCTGAAGACCTGCAAATTGCAGTTGATGAAAGAAAACGCTGGTCCGAGGATTGGAACCTCCCAGGTAATGATGACAAATGCGTGAGCATGTCTTTCGGCAGAGAGACTGGTCACACGTTTTCCATTAACGGAGCAACCACACTGCCAAGGGTTGACCGACACAAGGTGCTCGGTTTCTGGTTGGACTGTAACTTATCCCTCTCTCACCATCACCAACTTGCGAGCAAGTCTGCCTTTCGATTCCTAAACATGATTCGAAGGTCCTTCCCGCGCATATCTAAGGATGATTTCCCCATAATTTTCGGCACTTATATCCGACCTCTGCTGGAGTACGGTAGTCAGATGGTGCACTCTGGTCTTGTCCGAGACCGTGAGATCCCAGAAATAGTTCAGCGGGCCTCCACCAAGGCTGTAAGGGGTCCAGCCTATCTACCTTATCCCGTCCGCCTCTCACTCCTCAACCTCTATCCCCTTGACGTAAGACGCGTAAGAGGTGATCTGTTTTTGATGTCCCACCTTTTTGAAACAGGTCAAAGCGATTGCTTCTTCTTCGTCTGTCCAGCCTCTTCTCTCCGTGGTCACAGCAGAAAAGTTTTCAAACCGAGGCCACGCACTTCACTAAGGACTAACTTTTTTAGCTATAGGGTTATTACTCTGTGGAATGTACTTCCGGAAGATATTGTTCTCTCGCAGAACAAAACTACCTTCAAGAAAAAGCTAGACCTCTACCTGGGTCTCTCCCAATAATTCCTTTGTCAAAAAACAAACAAAATAGTTGTCTTTTATCGCGTATATGTTCATGAATGCCGCACCCCCACTCAGCTTAAGCACTGTCCACAGTGTCACACTGCATGATGTTATGTGTATCTTGTTTTCGGTGCCACCCCCGCCCCTCCGTTTCTTTTTACTCTCGTTTCAGTTCGGCGAATCCGACAGAAGATCAAATATTTCCTCAAGAACCGGGACAATTGGGTTCAAAGCCTCGAACTCGTGTAGTACTTCAAGACTTCAAGACTTCAGGACTACTACACCGCGCGCGGCGCGCGGACCGAAAGCCTCGCTGTTTGATGTCCGACAGATTTCCCACGTTTGAATCTTCCGTGTCACTCAAGCTGAACGAACTTCAGCAAAGCTGAACTTCTCCCACAGTCCAAAGGTCCATTTTCCAGATCCCCGGCAGTTCGAGACGCAAAATGCAGTCAAGACTCGTGTCCCTAACCCTTTCGCATTGTCCAGCGGTCTATCTTCCAGTTCGCCGGCAATACTAGATGCAAGATACTGTCAAGATTTGTATTTTGAACCCTTTCCGTTTTACCTTTTCCCCACTATCTAGTGAACTATCTTACAGCTCACTGGTGACATTCAGATGACAAGATAATCACAAGATCAGGGAACATTTGGGCTGTAGCCTCGTACCCGTGTATTACTTCAAGACTTCAAGACTTCAAGACAACACTTATAGACTTTGTAGTGACCTCGATCGTTTTGAGAAAATGACTATTTTCTGGACACCATTTTGGATCTATTTTCTCCACGATCTTTTCTGACGTTTGACATTGACCTCAGTGTTCTCCGGTTGCCTACGTTTTACTGGACTGACTTTTCCGAGGTTTCCGTCGACCTCGTTTCAAACCACTTTCACTTTCGTTCGTTCGCTCGCGGTTCGCTCTCAGCACAGCCGTCGCGTTTCGTTCCGTTTTCCGTTCGGTGTATTTCTCGTATCGGTACTGTTTCGGTGCCACGATATATAGAATACACCTCGCATCTGCAAACCGACTTACGTCTTCTCTATTCGTCCGATAGAGGGGATATCGTTGGTATTCGCTGCTAGACCCGATAGGAGACACGTTCGCCAGCCGCACCCGAACGTCTTCTATATTGGTGAGCCCGAAACTTCCAGAACCTCCTGGATTGTTCGCCCGCCCGGTGAGTCTGTGATTTTTTGCTGTTTCACGTCCTCCTTTCGTTGCACGATATATATTTTTTACGATATATTATCGCAACATAAGTACGCCAGAGGATAAGATGCAGCTCGACACAGACCTCACTTTTTCTGCGGTTGCTTTAAATTTACGGGTACTGCAGCTCGAACAGATGCACACCGAATCACAGGATTGTTTTCTAACATTCCGCACGATTTTCAGTCTTTGTTTATTAAATTCTCCATATTGACTAAACCATTTGAAGAGATAGAGACAGTGACCGATCGTGTGGCACACCACATTGTCACTAACGGACCACCAGTCACGGCACGACCTCGCCGACTGGCACCGGACAAATTGGTTTTCGCCAAACGTGAGTTTGACACTTTACTTTCTAAAGGTATTGTTCGTCCTTCTCACAGTCCATGGGCCTCACCTCTGCACATGGTTCTTAAGAAAGATGGCGTTAGCTGGCGACCATGTGGCGACTATCGCGCACTAAATTCGGTTACCCGTTACGATAGTTATCCGATACCCCACATACACGACATCACGGCATCACTTCACGGCACGACTGTATTTTCCAAGATCGATTTGGTGCGAGCCTATCACCAGATCCCAGTCGCCGCTGAAGATGTCGAGAAAACCGCTGTCACGACTCCTTTTGGTTTGTTTGAGTTCCTACGTATGCCTTTTGGTTTGCGAAATGCTGCTCAGACATTCCAGAGGTTTATCGATAGCATTACACGAGACTTGGAATTTGTTCACGTCTATATCGATGACTTGCTAATCGCATCGTCGAGCGTAGATGAACACTTCCAACATTTGACGCTACTATTTCAACGTTTGTCCGAACATCGAATAGTAGTCAATCCTGATAAATGTGAACTTGGCAAACCGGAACTTGTGTTCCTCGGCCACAAGATCACTCGAGAGGGTATTACGCCTTGCGAGGATAAAGTGCGCGCTATTTTAGACTACGCCGTACCGTCCTCAATCAAGGAGCTCAAAGCATTTTTGGGGTTAGTTAACTTTTATCGTCGTTTCATACCCCATGCTGCTGAACGTTTGCTTCCATTAACTGACCTACTTCGTGGCAATCCACGTAAGTTGTCGCTTACGGATGCCGCACGAGTAGCTTTTTCGGAGATTAAAGCGACATTAGCTCAGACCACGCTCCTCATGCACCCAGTTCCATCCGCCACGCTAAGCATAGCGGTGGATGCATCCGACTTTGCCATCGGAGCGGTCCTGCAACAGTCTGTTTCTGGGATATGGCAGCCATTAGAGTTCTACTCTCGACGCCTCAATCCCACGGAAACCAAATATAGTGCTTTTGGTCGCGAACTGCTGGCTGCATATAATGCCGTTAAGCACTTCCGCCATGCAGTCGAGGGTCGATATTTCATCCTCTTTACAGACCATAAGCCTCTGACGTATGCATTGCATACTAAGTCTGATCGTTACTCTCCACGAGAAGTCAGACATTTAGACTATATTTCTCAGTTCACGACTGACCTTCGACACGTTAAAGGTGAGTCGAACTGCGTTGCAGATGCTTTGTCGCGCATTCCGCTTAATGCCATTAAATCTCCGGTTTTAGACATCCCTGCCATGGCTGCCGCACAGGCACAGGATTCTTCATGTATGGAAGCAGCTCAGTCATCGTCGCTACAGTGTCAGTCCGTACCTCTAGCCACCAGTGCTGGGACTATACTCTGCGACATGTCTACTGGTATACCTCGACCAGTCGTACCCTCTGCATATCGACGTCTCGTGTTCGATACCCTTCATGGACTCTCACATCCAGGCATCGCAGCCAGTCTCCGATTAGTAGCTGCACGATACGTCTGGCCGTCCATGAATAAAGATGTTCGTATGTGGGCAAAACAGTGTCTACAATGTCAACGATCTAAAGTGCATAGGCACGTAGCTTCGCCTATCGGTACTTTTGCTACGCCTGATGCTCGCTTCGATCATATGCATGTGGACACTGTGGGTCCATTGACCCCATCACACGGGTATACCTATTTACTAACGTGCATCGATAGATTTACGAGGTGGCCCGAGGCTATTCCCATCTCTATCGTCACGGCCGAATCAGTGGCTCGACATTTGATAGAACGATGGATAGCTTCATATGGTTGTCCTTCCACAATCACTACCGATCGAGGACAACAATTTGAGTCCGATCTATTCTCTTCATTAACTCACATGCTGGGTACGGAACGCATTCGCACGACCGCGTACCATCCGGCATCGAATGGTTTAGTCGAACGTTTTCATCGCCAACTCAAAGCGGCTCTTAGAGCACACGAGAGCCCCGACTGGTACGAAACGTTACCGCTAGTTCTGCTTGGTATCAGGACTTGCATAAAGGCAGATATCCAATGTTCCGCCGCAGAGCTTGTCTACGGCACGACATTACGACTGCCTGGGGAATTCTTTACGCCACGGAGTACAGATTCACTTGCCGTACAGACTTACGTTCATCGTTTGTCTACGTACATGCAAAATCTCGCTCCGGCGCAGACTCGAATGCAGCGACGACAGGTTTTTGTTCCGACCGAACTCGAAACTTGTTCGCATGTATTCATTCGTGTTGATTCGGTACGGAAACCATTACAACAGCCTTACGAAGGTCCATTTCGCGTGATTTCTCGTCACGATAAGACCTTTAAGGTTGATCGACACGGTCGCGTCGATACCGTTAGCATCGATCGTCTCAAAGCCGCGTACGTTGATGATAGCGTGTCGCCCGCTGACATGAGATTCGATGTTAACCCTGCACCGCCTGTTGACGACACTTCCGTGTCACGTCAAGGTCTGCAGTTAGCGTTGCCTGCTACGACTTCGAATGAGGCTATCGTCTCACGTTCAGGACAGCACCCAGTTGGTACTGCTACGACTTCGAATGAGGCTATCGTCTCACGTTCAAGTCAGCAGCCAGTTGGCCCTGCTACGTCCTCGAATGAGAATACTGTCTCACGTTCAAGTCAGCAGAGCACGCCTACGCACCCGTCCGTGAATGAGGCTCCCGTCTCACGTTCCGGTCGGAAGATCGTTTGTCCAGCACGTTTTCGCGACTAGGTCAAACACGATCTTAACCATTGCACTTCGCAGTAATAACTTTCGTGTTTATCGTTTCGACACGATTTAACATACCTCATTAGTTATTACTGTATTCTAGTCAAGTCCATTGCGGTTGCTACACCAGTTTTTCATTTCCTTTTGTTTCATGGAACCTCGCCATATGGTACGCTTCGCTGGTCCCACGAAATCTGGAGAATTTTGACACCAACGTTTGCATTGTGGATCGGCCTTGTCGTTCTCGTTCCTGCCCATTTACGAACCTATCGATTTGGCTTCCGGATATCATATTGGTTAACGGTTACCCGACACTGGACGTTATTGGTGTGGCACACCTTGATGACGATTTACGCAACCGACGTCATTGGCAACGAATCTGGTTTACGCTCGACCATCATCTTACGGTTCCTGCATACCACGGATTTTGCCCGTCAGCATCCTACAGCACAGCTACATGCACGTATTTTCACGCATTCGCGCACACGAATACCGTTTGTATGCCATGTCCTCCTTGACATTTTTTTTTCGAAAGCTTTCCATGCTTTCTAGCGGGGGGCTGCTGTAGTGACCTCGATCGTTTTGAGAAAATGACTATTTTCTGGACACCATTTTGGATCTATTTTCTCCACGATCTTTTCTGACGTTTGACATTGACCTCAGTGTTCTCCGGTTGCCTACGTTTTACTGGACTGACTTTTCCGAGGTTTCCGTCGACCTCGTTTCAAACCACTTTCACTTTCGTTCGTTCGCTCGCGGTTCGCTCTCAGCACAGCCGTCGCGTTTCGTTCCGTTTTCCGTTCGGTGTATTTCTCGTATCGGTACTGTTTCGGTGCCACGATATATAGAATACACCTCGCATCTGCAAACCGACTTACGTCTTCTCTATTCGTCCGATAGAGGGGATATCGTTGGTATTCGCTGCTAGACCCGATAGGAGACACGTTCGCCAGCCGCACCCGAACGTCTTCTATAACTTCGACCCGGACTGCGTTACGCCAGCGGTGTTCCCGTGTGTAACATGCAAGTAGCATTGATCTTCCGCCGGGGGGTTGGCGTGTTTGATCTACGAAAGCACAAGAGGAGAAACTCTAAGAGCCGAAGCTCAGTAAGTGTACCAACGGCACCAACACTTACATCACTAGAACAACAATATATATGGCGGCTCAAGCCGCCATATACATTACATACATATACATTACACCGCTCCCCCTCAACGAAAGAACACTGTCCAAGTGTTACTCACTCCCCCATCACACCACAGGAGTACTCAGTTCCCTGGGACCACGCCTCGGGCAGGCCATTTTACAGGATCACCGCCGACCACGCAGTGCCTCAAAACTACACAACCAATCGGGCCTTCTGCTTTATTACTCCGTTCAGGCCAATTCAAAAGACCTCTACTGGACCGTATCAAGACCGTGTCGCAATTCGCAGAGCACAATTATCTGTACAGCCATCTTCAGGTCAATCACTAATGCCTCCCATAACATTCGGTCCCGGGTCGCGCGTGGCAACAAATTTGTAACATGCAAGTAGCAGTGATCTTCCGCCGGGGGGTTGAGCGTGTTTGATCTGTAAAAGCATGAAAAGGAAAAACTCCATGAACCAAAGCTCAGTAAAAGTATCAACGGCACCAACACTTACATTACTCGAACAACGATATATATGGCGGCTTACAACCTGACCATTACATGTGTGTTCAGCTGGTGAGACTTGACGTGTTAGAGGTATTAGATTTCTAGGATACGCATATCCTAGCCCTCCCATTGTGTGTAGATGCTCATCCGTACTATGTTTCTCTTGATTTGTGCTAACTTCCCATAACAGCTTCACCGCCAGAATCACACAAGGCTGCCCTGCTGGCACGATTGGAAAACTGGAAAACATCTGAAATATCCGGCATAGAAATTTGAACTGATCCCAGATAGACTGTCTCCAGGTAATCAAAAAATCATCTAAGGTTTGTGCGCCAAGAAACGTGCGGCTTCATGGGCCATCTATGGTGAGGATATTGACGCACTCTTTATCTCCTTAACCAATGGTGTGCTGGGTACGCGAATGGTTCCTCATTCGTTCCTGGCTACTCCCAACACCCCATCCTCGAATAACGACCCTTATCGCGCCAATAGGCCGACTAAATGCGACCCAATAGCATCTTACTATTCCATCCCAAAATGAACCATATTCATTGCTATTTGGACTCAACCCTGTTCGGCACTAAATATCTGGTAATCCCTCACGTATTTATTTCAAAAGCAATTGGCAAAATGACGAGCGAAGTGTTTATTTAAGGGAAAGTATTTTTTACAAAATCATCGGTGCGATTCCAAGTGCACAATGAAATTGAGTCTTCCCTTGTCGTAGTGAATGAACAGTGAACGTTACAATACGAAATGTCTTGCGTGCTGCATCTCGTAACCAATTTCTAATGGCGAGACACGTGGGGCCTTTGTGTAGCTTCAACCCAAGTAGCACGTTGCCCCAACCTTTGGGACAAACCTGGGGCATGCCCCAAGCTTGCCCCAAGGTTGGGGCTGCCCCATGGAGCAAACTTGGGGCAACGGTAGCGCTGCCCCAAGTTTTTCAATGGTAAGCTTGGGGCAGCCCCATGTCTGCCCCATGCGTGCCCCATGGGGCAAACTTGGGGTGTGCTACTTGGGAAATGACTCTTGTCAAAAAACCCAATCTGGGGGAGTAAGGGTGACTGACAAATGTTACTCATACCAACAATCAGGTCGTGTAGCGGTGTTTTCTTGAAAACATACTTGTTATGAGCCCCTGCATAATTGATCTCCAGTGTCAATGTTTTTTCATAATGCGGGGCGTCAATAGTCCTCTATACCGATGCACGTTATTGTCAACTGACGAGCCGAAAATAGCATCCTCTGATCAAAAAGACGAGTTACGAAGTAACAGCTTACCAAGCTGCTCCTATTCTTCTTTCTGAAGATATATTCACTCAGACCTTTTAACTGGTCCAATTTGCCAGCGGAAAAACGTAGTGCGCTGAACCCAGAGTGGCTCTGTTTTCAAGAGCATGTAGCTTCTGGTCCACACCTTGGATCCAGTGTGTTTGTGATTGATGTAAGTAAAAGACGGTATTCATCAGACGCTTTATTTCACCTGAGACGTAATGAAATTCACAAGCACCGTTTTGCCTTTTGTGGTGTTCATCAGCCTTTCAATGGCGAGTATTTCAGGAGCAATGCCTACATCATCGTACAGCGTTAAACAGTACAGCAAGCCCCACTGACCACTGCCTTTCTCACCATGTTCCACGTTAAATTGGAAAGTATGAATATACAAGATGGACAGGGAGTGGACCTACACAGATGGGAAAAGGAAAGAATGCCCTAGTAGACAACACACGGAATACACAGTCTAACTGTACAAACGCACATCGATCAGTCATTCTGATTCGACGGAAAGTGACAACACAATCGCCACTGTTCACGGTTCGAAGCCATGTCTTTCAGTGTCTCTAGCCAACTGGTAGACAGATCTTTTGGACCCCAACCACGAAAACGTGAGGCGCCCGCTTTTCCTAAGTTCGCAGTATATTTTCTCATTCCCTGCTGCCACGTCATCTGTTGACCTCCACGTAGTTTTTTCCAATCCCTAGGAGGAACGGAGAATAGGACACGGTATGGTAGACGTGTGTTTGTCATACGTAACACGTGCCCCAGCCAACGAAGTCTACTAAGCTGGACACGCTGTGACAGAACGTTCTCCGAATTCATACCCAAAACTCGCTTTCTGACCTCGTCATTGCTCACTCGGCTATTCCACCCAATCCTAGTGATGCTACGTAAACATCGGTGGTCGAAAACCTCAAGACGACGAACATCTCCCTCACGCAGACCCCAAGTCTCCCAACTATACAACAAAACTGAATGCACCGGGACACAGTATACACGACCTTTCAACTTCAGTGAAATATCAGGTCGGCGCCACAAGTGCTTCAGTCCAGCGTACTCCGCTCGAGTCTTGGATATACGCGTGCTTCCTTCTACTACTGTGCTCCCATCCGTCGTCACACTGCTGCAGAGTTAGGTGAAGAGGACGACAATTGCCAGCACCTTATCGAGCATCAAGCTCGAAATCGTTGACGTCCAGTTTTGTAATATCACCTTACACATTGAAAGTGCAAAACGCATGCCGAATAGAGCTACAGCTCTCGCAAGTCTATCTAGTGCACGTTGAGCAAGTTCCGTGGATTCGAACAAGCAGACAACATCGTCCGCGTAATCTAGGTCACATAGCTCTTCATTACTTCCTAGTTTGATGCCCACATCTTGAAGATTTTGCAACGCACTCTCCCTTATTTCGTCCATGATGAAGTTGAACAAGAATGGAGACAAAGGGCATCCCTGTCGAACCCCACTGATGGTTTCGAACCGACCGGATAGTTCACCGTAAACTCTGAGGCGGCCAGCAGTATGAGAATACAATGATCTCAGTAGGTTCATGAACTTCTGAGGCATACCTTTTTGCTGAAGAGCACTGAAAAGCGCTGTTCGATCAACTTAATCGAAGGCGCCTTTCAAGTCTAAGAAAACCATTACTGTCGGTCGGCGGTGCGCGTGGCGCGTTTCAAGTAGTCTGCGAAGAGTAAAAATCTGGTCCATGCATCCTCGACCTGGGAGGAATCCAGCCTACTGTTCACAGGCGTTCCCCGTCGCGAGCTGGTGTCAGACGTTGCAACTAAATCGAGGCTAATACCTTGGTGACTATCGGAATTAAGCTAGTCGCACGATGGTTACTACAGTCATTGCGTATTCTTTTATTGAAGATGGGAACAACCATTGACTCGCCCCATATTGACGGAATACGCTCCTCGTTCCAAATTTTACGGAGCAAGATGGTAAGTGATTTTATCGAAGCATTTCCACTCAGTTTGGAAGTTCGTCGGGACCGGCCGCTTTCCCACGCTTTAGTAATCGTATGCATGACTACACTTCCATTTCCGATGGGGGCTCAAGTGATACCACCCAAGGAGTCGCAGTTGTTGATACAAGAGTAACTACACTAGCATGCGGCCAGCCAAACTGCTCCTCGAAGTATTCGGCCCAACGATCGAGCCTTTGATGTTTGCCATGGATGGGTTCTCCATTTCTGTCGCGAATCGTCTCACTGACATGAGTGCGCCGTCCACCGGTATCACGAATAAGCTTGAACGGTCTTTGACTGTTACCTGAAGCAGCTGCTATTTCCATTTCTTCGGCTACCTTGATCCACTAATTTTCGCGATCCTTCCATTAAGAATAGAATGAAAATAAACCTATAACTCGTCACTGGGATTTCATATCTTCCGGAGGAGGGAGTTCCTGAAGGAGTTATAATCTTTCAGGGTCAGGCTTCATCAGACCATGTGAAACTTCATAACCCAAGTGTTTAAGTTCTTTCGTACCGATGATACTCTTCTATTCGTTCAGAGTAAGTCCGTATTTTCTCACAACGTTAAGAAAGTTAGTAAGATTCTTATTGTGATCATCTTTGTTTGCGCTACACAGTTATATTATCGATGTGGGCGAACGTTTCTTTCAAGTTTTCTTCGCGAATAGTTTTGTCGATAGCACGCTGAAAACAAGCGACACCATTCGCCACTCCAAACGGTATCTAGCAGAACTGATATAAATTCCCTCAGACTTCAAAAGCCGTGTATGGCCTGTCTTGTTTTCCTATGGAGATTTGGTGATATACGCTTCGCAAGTCCAGTGCACCGAAAGTGGAATATCGAGATATTTTAGATACCATGTCATCTATTCTGGGCAATGGATAAGCGTCCAATAATGCGTATCAATTGATAGTTTGACTGTAGTCAACTACCATGCGTCTTTTGTGTTTTTCGTTTGTTGTAATAAGGACTTGTGCGCGCCAGGGTGACGTTGATGTCTCAATGATGTCATTCCTCAGAAGTCCCTGAATTTCCGATCGAATGAATTTCTCATCTTCAGGGGTGTGGAGTCGGTAATGAGTTTCGATAGGCTTGCAATCTGGTAGCGAGTTCCCGAAAATAGGAGGTTCAGTACGTGAAGCTGTCACACTACAAAGGGAAAGGGTTAGTTTGCTGCCACTGAATGGAATCTCAACTGCTCTGTGGAATTTCAAAAACTCGTGCCCCAGTAACACACCCGCACACAGATGAGGGAGCACAGAAAGTTTGAAGTTGCTGTACGAAATATCCTTAAGACATTAGTTAATAAAACAGTGACCGTTCGTTTGACTGATTATTCTTGTGCAAGCCGTGGCGATGACGCTGGAGGACTATGATTTTGAGACGGTGACGCTGTACCACGGATTCGGAGATGTAACTGTCGGGACTCCCCGTATCTATCAGAGCTTCGATAGGGATCTGGTTCACAACAATCGTTGTTAGCGCATTTAACAGGCAATCCGGAGAAGAGGCGGCGACGATGGTAGAGAGTACAGTTGTTGTGGCAGAGACTATTCGTTTCTCCGGAGGCGATTGGCAGACACGTATTAAGTGTCCCTCCTTTCCACATTTACTGCAAACCACATCCTTAGCAGGACATTTGAATTGATGTCTGTCGTTCCCACGGAAATAGCACTTGGTTTTTAACCCCGCCGACGTTGTTTCCGTTAGTGAGTCGCTGCCTTCCTTGTGGTCAGAGGGACAACTATCATTTGATTCAGTTAGTGTTGATGCCGAAACCGTATACGATATTGATGGTGTCTAGAGGGCTCTGGATTGTTGTTAGGCCATTTCGAGCGATCGGACTAATTCTAGAAGAGTTTTCAAATCCAGAGATTAATTTTCAAGGAGTCGCTGCCGGATAGTGTTCGACTGCATCCCGCTTATGAAGGCGTCCCGAATAGCATCGTTTTGATTTTGCTCGGCTGTCACGGCCTGGAGGCTACAGTCGTTAGCTAAAGATTTCAGTTTTTGTAGAACTGGTTGGAATCCTGCCCAGTTTCCGGTTTGCATGTTGCGAGTAGGTAGCATGCAAAGACTTTATTGTTCGTGTCACACGAACACACTGATTAACACCCAACTGCTCTAAGCTATCATTCCAGTTTCATTCAGTTGTAAAACCAGTCTTGAAAAAGGTAACCCGTGGTGACCGAAACGTCGACAACCTACGAACGATTTCGACTACGCTGTGTTATTGAACAATAAAGTTCTACCATAACATTTCACATGACGCATCGATTTTTCGATACACTCCGAACCGAGATCGGTTCGGACACATTGATTTAAATGGCATCTTTTTATGAATTGCATTCAGCTACATAATCGTATATGGTCGAAGAGACATAGTTGTATAGGAAGTTAAGCTTCTCAGAATCGTCTACACCAACTTTGGCGAGAAATTTATGGAACGTACAGAGCCAGTGACGCCAAATTTTTGAAGAAGTAGTCGAGTTTGGATCTGCGTCGAATCGTTCAGGACGTAGTTAACGTTCCATTTCCAGACGGTGTGTATGTCCAATAAGTTAATGCGTGTATGGTTACAAAATCCGAATGATTGAGGCAAGCAGAAGACAGAGGCTTTATTTGACATACATCTGAACGGTGGGGTCTGAAAACAATAAAGCAGAAATTTAGTAGAACAACAATAATAAAACTAAGGTAGATAGAAAATGGTAAATAAACATGACACTGGTCAACCTGCGTCGATTCTGATCACGCGTTAGTCTGCGCTACGATCTGCTTGCTGTTTAAGGTCTCGAAGAACTCGAATCATGCTCGCCTATATGTAAACAAGCTGAACGACCCTCTAGTGCTAGAATCCTTCCAGACTACGCTGGCCCAGACACCGGGATCCACGGCCCCGCCTGATGTCAATGAGTACTGGGAGCGGCTGAAAGAAGCCTTACTGAATGCCGGCCTGACCAGCTGTGGTACGGTCCGCCATACCCAGAGAAGTTAAATTTCTTCAAACTCCTTGTTACTGCTTGAAAGCTGCCGACATATCTCTGCTGATGCAAGATACAACGAAGCACGCCGTACACTCTGCTCGCGTTTGAAGAACAATTTGCGTGCTGATCGTGAGACGTGGTGGTCAGAGCGTGCCCTTGAGATGGAAGAAGCTTCTGCCTCTGGCAACTCCAGGAGGCTCTTTCGAGTCACTCGCGCCACCGGACCGCAAAAAGCGGGTGTTAGCGAGACAGTCCGCGAAATCGATGGGACACCAATCACCAACTTGTCGTGCAAACTAAACCGTTTGGCAGAACATCTTCAATCCCAGTTTAGCTGGTCATCGGCTGCTTCTACTACATTTGAAACTCCTACACTTTGTGCGTGGTCTATTCCAGACAGTCCCCGATAGAAGCAGAAATTCGAAAAGAACTACAAACCCTCAAGCGCTTGAGGTAGACGAAGCTCCACCCCACACGTGATTGCAGTATTCAAGTACGGGGCGGATTTGAGCGTTGTACAGCAGAAGATGAGCTGGTTTGAAAAAGGTCTGGCGCGAAAAAGAAAACCAACTTTGCACGCAGCATGAGAGGTGAGCTGAGATATGAAAGCGGACCAACATAGAGAGGGAGTTATAGATAAGCCGAGAAGAGAAATAGAATCTGTGGCAAGCAGCACAGTTGAATCAAAGGACAAATGAGGGGAGAATGAATGATGTTTCAGTGAAATTGAGGGAAAAGAACTTTTGGAAACATTGAAGGCAACGTGATTGTGGGATCCCCAGGAGGAGATGCGTTCGAGGTCGGACTCTAAAGATAAACTGATTGCATTGCGGTCACGGTCGATGTTGGTGTAGGCATGGCGGGGAGTGCGGTAAGAAAGGGGAGAATAAAGGGTGGCATCATCAGCAAAGGAACGGATTGGGTTGGAAGTAGTGGATAAAAGATCATTAATAAATAAAATAAACAGGGTGGGCGCAAGTACTAAACCTTGGGGAACACCAGCATTCACAGGAAATGGCTGGGACAGAACCTCATCAACTTGGACGGAGATGGTTCGCTCACTGTGGAAACTTGATGTCCACGATACGAGTGCGGAGGAGAACCCGAACGAGGGTAGTTTCAGCAGAGGACCTTCGTGCCAAACTCGGTCAATGACCTTAGAGATGTCGAGCGACACCATATGTGTTTCTCCGTGATTGTCGAGTGCAGCCGACCAGGAGTGTGAGACGAGAGACAGGATATCACTGGTGGAACGGTGAGGTCGGAATCCGTGTTGGCGATCACTCAATAGTCCTTCGCGCTCGAGAAACATACGCAGTTGGTCGGAGATGACAGTTTCAAATACTTTCGGGATAACAGGTGTGATGGAAATGGGACGATAATTGTTCGGGTCAGAAGGATCGCTGCGTTTGGGTGTAGGAAAAATCACGGCGGGTTTCCAGGGAGTCGGGAAAGTAAAAAGCTGCAGAGAGAGACAGAAAAAACGACTTAAGAGAGGGGCCAACTCAGGAGCACATTTTGAAGACGATGGGTGATAAACCGTCCGGACCGGGTGGTTTGGATACGTCCAGAGAACACAGCGCTTGGTTGATCTTCCTAGTGCTAATACGAGGTTGAAAATGGGAGACAGAGGGAAGAGAAAGGACCGGAGGAGTAGGATAAGTGGGTAAGGTGGAGTTGGAGGCAGACCGGAATGCAAAAACTTCGGCTTTCTCGTGTGGTTCACTAACAAGATCACCAGAGGAATTACAGATTGGAGGGAAATTTGAAGGGCAAAAGTTGCGGAAGACTGATTTGGCAAGGGACCAAAATGTTCGGCTACCGGTTGCAGATGAGAGTAAGCGTTCGGCTTTCCAGCGGACGAAGCGTTCTTTGGCTCTCTATGGTTGACGAGCATCTGTTCCTGGCTTGCTCGAAGCGGCGGTGGGAGTCGGGAGTGGGTGAGCGGCGCCAGCGGCGAAATGTTTCACGCTTCAAAAGCACAGCTCAGTTGGACACCGGGATAGTCAGTCAGTGCCTGTCACACTTTCGAGTCGATCGCGTAGTTAAACAGCACTGGTGTAAGAGGTCAGCATGTCGGACATCAGTAGTGAGTGTGAACTCGGATGACTTTTCACCATACATACGGACCCGTGCCCTAGTGGACGAATAGTATCCTCTCAGGAGCCTTGCGAGTTTAGCGGGCATCCCGTTATCGCCCAAAGACATTACTGGGTAAGTGAATCAAAAGCGACCCGAAAGTCGATGAAACGGGCTACTGTTGGCTGCTGTAACTTGTAGCGGTGCTCCGGTGTTCGATGTAGGGTGAAAATTTGATCCACGCAGCTTTTACCACGGCGGAAACCCCTTTGGTTCGGTCGTGTGTGGCGGTCTCTCTCAACCGAGAAGCGTTTGATTGGCAACACGCAAAAAATCTTCGCGGCGACGTCGACCAGGCTGATCCCCCTGTAATTCTGACACACGGATTTATCCTCTTTCTTTGGGATGGGCAGCAGAAGGGACGTGTCCCAATCAGTCGGAAAGAATGTCTCCCGCTATATGAAGCCAAACAGGGTACGTAATCTGCCGATCAGTGACGACAGGCAGCACTTGTAGACTTCAGGTGGAATGCCATCTTCTCCAGCAGCTTTTTTGTTCTTCAGCTGATTGATGTCTGTGGCGATTTCAGTTGTGCTCGACATCGTACGGCTCTGAAAGAAATGGGGGTTGTAGGGCCGTCGAGTGAACTCATGGTCGGTTGAGCAATCGATCGAAGTGCTCTACCCGTCGCTCTATTTCTCTTTTCTGCTCAGGTATGAGCAGACCGGCTGTGTCGCGTAAGAGCGACTCTTGCTTGCGGCGCCTACCCGACGCGTTGCGACTGAGGCGAAATAGCTTGCTGAAGTCACCGATCCCTGCTTCACTCTCCTTTTTTTCAGCTACTTCTGTCCAGTGCCGCTTTCGATGAGCCCCAGCGGAGCGCGAGGCCTCGCGTTGAAATCTGTGGCACTCGCCATTTCTCGATATCCGGGTTTTGTGTGATTTAGCCGACAGTTGAAGTGTGCCCTCGGAGATCTAGTCTTTTAGACGCCTTTCAGTTTTCCCTAGTTCTTTTAAAGCAGCTTCTCTAACCGCCGATCTGATTATCGTCCACTGTTCTACGGGAGTTGAATCCAGTGATACGTTGGTTACCGTGGGTAATTGCGTGGCGACCGCGCTAAACAGCGCTTGGCATTTCTCTTTCATTTCCAGGGCCGTGACGTGTATGCGGGTCGGTGAGGAGGCCTTGGAGCGTGCAGATAGATGGATTCTGAAGCGCGCACGAACAAGAACGTAATCTGTATTGTTTACATTTCCCGTCACTGCGCCGCGGTACGCCCGACAGTCTTCTACAGATGAAGCTTAACGAGACCTCGCTAGGATGTAGCCGATTTGATGCGAAGTGCAGCGGTCGTTGGAGTACCCCTTCAGTAAGTGCTTTTAAGGGTGCTGGAAACGTGTGCTGCAGACGACCATTCTTTTAGAGTCAGCCAAACTGACCAGGCGATCGCCATTCTCACAACGCTGACCCAGGCCAAATTTTCGCAGGACGTGCCGTGTTGACGTGTCTGACGGACCTGTGCGAGCGTTCCAGCCTCCGACGATGAACAGTTTCAGTTTCTGTTTAATAAACCATCACGATCGTACTTCTATGCCACTTTTTCAGTTGCTACGTTCTAGCGTCGTCGAGTCCATGGGAAAAAGAATAAAAGCATAAAGTGAAAAAGACCTTAAAACTCAGTAAAACGCGAGAATCAAGAGGACAAAGGCCGAGTTCGAATGCAACTACGCCTCTGGCCGCGACGCCTAGCCAGATCGCTTAATGTCTCCAACTATTTTATAGGTCGCGTAAGCCTCAGCCTGGAAGTCTAACACGTCCTACGTGGTCAATTCCACTGGTCAAGATTTTCATACCTTTTTGCCATGTCATGGAATGACCATCTATACCTACTTTCCAATCACTGCCTGTCTCAGAGAACAGCATACTTCAAAGAAGTCTATCGATGGACGAGCGTAACACATGTCCCAGCCACCTTAACCTGTTTAGTTTTAGTACTTGGTCCAGGCACTTACCTCTGGTTCCCAAGACCTTACGTCTAATTTCCGCATTGCTGGACGGTGTTCCCGCCATACTCGGGCAACGCTATGGAGATATCGATGCTGGAACACCGACAGTCTTCGTCTATCTTCTACTCTTAATGATCTCCTAAAGCCTCAGTATGGTCGGGGGTGAGTGTCTCAGGCTCCGGGATGGCTACTCGTCATGAACGCCTCGAAATGCTCCCAAGTGTCCGTGCGTCTAACAAAGCCTCTGCTGAGGGAGTCCTACACACTGCCTTCTCGTGGCGGAGGTGTTTCCACTAAAGTGAGAGGACGAAAGCGAATTTCCGGCGCTTTCCACCGGGTCGGCTGACAAATAGTCAGTCTAGGGGAGATGGCTAAACCCTAATTTCAAACCAACCACGGGTGGGACATGAGCCGTACAACAGTATGTTCACCGGCATCTGTGACGGAGAGGTGCATTGGGCACTCCGGATGTTTGGCCTCATTCGAAGAGAGTATGAACTGAGCATTCAGTCACTGGCTCCCAGTGGGTTACAGACCCCACGTTTCGTCCCGCTGCCTTGCGGGCTAAGCCTTCGATAGCTTAAGGCTCCGGTTGTGGACCCCTGGTAAAACCATGTGCTTTGGCTTGGGCACCCTGGTAGTATCACGCGCACAAGCAAATCATGGACTCGGACTATCCACCTCTTCCTCCCCGATTATATAATGTTTTGTTTGACACAGTTTGAAACCAGACGGGTATATATATATATATATATATATATATATATATATATATATATATATATATATATATATATATATATATATATATATATATATATATATATATATATATATATATATACTCGAATGTCATGCCGGTGCCACACATGACGGAGGTTGACAAAACCCAGATGCTTCTTCTGTATACGCGACGATATCTGCTCACCTGGTGAAATGTAACTTCCCAGGTAACAAAATTTATCTGCTTCAGCTAGAACACCCCCTGTCGAGAAAAGGTTTAGTGTAGCGCCAACCCGGTCCTGCAGCAGCATTTTAAACTCTGAAAATGCAAAACGCATCCAAAACATTGCTACTTTAGGATTCTCCTCAGTTAAGTGAAGACCTGCTCCCGTATAGAGTCTATAGCCCCTAGTCCTCGGTTTGTGACACGATAGCGAATATGCTCGGCAGCGCGCAAAGCAGAACTCAAAACTCTGGGGTGAGACAACGTGTGTATTGGAGGAGCGCAACGGCGTGCAGACGACGTACCCAGGCGGAGCAAGTGGCGCCACCAAAGACGGTAATTGTTCAAATAAACAAATTTGCTAGTCTTTGTCATCTAGTGCTTTATTGGTAGCACTACAGGGGTCTCCCCCTAGAAGGCCGACGCAGTTGGGCTTCGACCCGTGATGGGTACGTCGGCTTCGGTGGCGAGAGACGTTTTCCATGCCTGTCGCCGCGGTCGAACACAACAGCGAAGCCAGCACAAGCCGTTCTCCATGACTCACACTGGTTGCTGTGCGTGGATCGCAAAATTGTGTCCTCCTTAAAATCTTATCCGGCCGGGGTAGATCCTGCTTGTGACTTGGCAGTGGTGATTGTGTTGTAAGGTTTTTCGTTGTCGGCATATCCCAAAGTTCCGTTTCGTTGTGGTTGTTATTGTCTTCGTAAACGAGCCAGCGTCCGGCGTCAAATGAGTCCAGTCGCGATCCAATGGGCGTTGTGTTGGAGCCATGCGAGATCCTGGAATTCCATATGGTTCTGTCCGACGGGACGAGCTGGAAGGCAAGAAACACAAGGAAGCTGCGCCTCGAGGCGCGATCGGATATTCGACTGAGGGGGACATACCGGCGCAATGCAGGCTGCCGCCATCCTTGTCGTGATAACTACGTGGTCGTGCATTCATGCATAATAGGACTATGTACAGGTTGAATATGAAGAGTAAACTTAAATATATACAACTGTTACATATTCAAAAAACCTCGTTGGCTGTCGCTGCTCGCGGCCGCGTCGATTTCTCCTGTTGACGGGTGCAGCTGTGTCTTCCGTGGAGTTTGGTGTTGCAACAGGTAACGAGGGATCGTTAGTGGGAGTAACAAGGGCCGACTCGGGACGACTAACCGAAGGTTGTGAGCAGGAGGGGGGGGGGACACTGGGAGGGTTGTTCGGGGTGGGTTCTACCTCGATGAAGGCTGGTTTGAGGCGGTCTATGCTGATGGTCTCTTTCCTGCCCTCGACGTCCACCACGTATTTCTTTTCCTTTCGCTGGACGACGCGGAACGGGCCAGAGTGAGCCGCTAGTAGTGATGATCGCACTGCGTCTACTCGAATAAACACATGGCTGATGGTCGCTAGAGTGGTAGGTATGTAGTTGCTGAGGGTTTGTTCTCGTGGTGGGGTGGGCTTGATCACCCGCATTTGGTGTGCCAACCGTTTTGCTTAATCCCCGTAATTAAAACTCACAGGTGGTAATGGAGAAACCAACTCACCTGGAAGTCGTAGTGTGCAACCGTAAACCAGTTCA
The DNA here is from genome assembly GCA_948099385.1 of Fasciola hepatica. Taxonomy (NCBI): domain Eukaryota; kingdom Metazoa; phylum Platyhelminthes; class Trematoda; order Plagiorchiida; family Fasciolidae; genus Fasciola; species Fasciola hepatica. The sequence goes on from CANUEZ040000043.1 coordinate 50,930,220, forward strand.
GCCGCCGTAACACCCATATCGGCTTTAACGGTGTTACGCAGTCCTAAGAGAACGATCGGCAAAACTTCACTGCATAATGGGTTATCACGAGCACGAAGGGCAGCTTTCAGCTGGCGATGGAATCGCTCCACCATGCCATTGGCCTGAGGATGATAGGCCGTCGTCTTGTTGTGTCGGCAACCGAAAGCGTTCAGTAGCTCGTGAAAGGCACCATCAAAATGAGAACCGCAGTCAGTGATCACGATAGCAGGGCGACCAAACTGACTCACCCAGGTAGCACGGGGAATATGTATGGCCAGAGGTCAGCAAGTGAAAAGACCTGCGCAGGTGAGGATGCAGAAGCAGCCGTTGGGCGGTAGAAGTGGCCCCATGAGATCCACATGCGCGTGATGAGGATGTGCGTCCGGCTCACAGAATATGTGTAACGTAGATATAGATCGAAGATGTATTGACGCAAGGTCAGACGAATCACTCGGTGACCAGTCTCGCTGAAGAGGCTACACCGGGGTGCCATAGGTTGTGGAGGCTGATAAAAACTTGTCGGCGAAAAATGGCAGGAACTGGTGGTCGGGGCCGACCCTGTGACACATCGCAAATAATAGTTACGTCCGAAGTTGGAAGAGCCACTGGCACTAGGTGCAGGGAGCTGCTGTTTCCGAAATGCCCTACCTCAGGGTCCGTCGTTTAAGCTGCGGCGATTGCTTCTAGATCTATGCCCATGGGTAGTGGATCGTCGATATTGTGGACGCGTGAGAGTGCGTCTGCTACGGGATTGTGTGCCCCAGAGACGTGTCGAATGTCCGTAGTAAACTGCGAAACATAGTCTAAGTGGCGAATCTCGCGTGGCGAATATCGGTTAGAAGCTGACTAAAGGGCGTAAACTAGTGGTTTATGACCTGTGAACACTGTGAACGTTTGGCCCTCGAGTGTGTGCTGGAAGTGTCGGATACCCAAATAGATTGCCAGCAGTTCTCTGCTGAACGTACTATATCGGGATTCCGCAGGCTGGGGACGCTTGGAGAAGAAAGCTGTTGGTTGCCATGAATTGTTGACGAATTGTTGCAACACTGCTCCAACAGCCGTGTCCGGAGCATCTGTTCCTAATGCCAAGGGAGCAGAAGGATCGGGATGTGGAAGGAGTGCTATGTTGGCGATAGCTTCCTTGATCAAAGTAAACGCTGCCTGCGCCGTGTCGGGAAAAATGAATTTCCGCTTACCTCCACGTGAAAGGTCTGTTAGAGGCTGCATTATTTTGGGCGCAGTGTGGGATAAAGCGGCGATAAAAGTTGACCAGGCCAGACAATTGGCGCAATTGTCGTTAGGAGTGAGGCTCAGGATAGTCGCGAATTGCCGCCACCTTGCCAGGCAGGGGCTGTATGCCTGAGGCTGAGATTTCGTGACCTAGGAACGTGATGGTCGTCCTACCTAATTCGCAATTGGTAGGGTTAATAGTTACACTGTGTTGGCTAAGGCGCTCAAAAAGAGCACGCAGGTGTGCCATATGCTCTTGTTTTGAAGAACTTGCCACCAAAATATCGTCTAAGTACATGTAGACATTCTTTAAACCGCGTGTTGCTTCATGCATAAACCTTTGAAAGGTTTGGGCTGCATTGCTGAGCCCAAAGGGCATGCTCAAAAACTCGAATAGTCCGAATGGAGTTGTGACAGCGGTCTTAGGGAAGTCAGCCTCTGCTACTGGGATTTGGTGGTAGGCTCTAACGAGGTCGATTCGGCTGAAAACAGAACAACCAGACAGGGTAGAAGTAAGATCTTGAATATGTGGAATGGAGTACCTGTCTGGGATAGTAGCCTGGTTGAGGGCCCTATAGTCACGTCAGGGGCGCCAGTCGCCATTAGGTTTAGGAACCATAAGAAGGGGCGAGGCCCAAGGGCTACTGGACGGGCGTGTGATGCCTAATTCTAGCATGTTTTCGAACTCAGCCTGTGCTACGCGGAGCTTGTCTAGTATCAAGCGACGTGGTCGGCTAAATGCTGGGGGTCCTTTAGTGACAATATGGTGGTTGACGTTGGTGGTCACCGCGGGAAGGGGGCCGGATTGTCTTAGCATTGCCGGGTAAGCTGAAAGTAGGTCTGCGTACGGGTGTTCGGCCTGAAGTTCGATGTATAGGTGCGTGATATAATTCACGGAGGAATACGAACCGGTTACGGAAAGAGAAGTGTGCCGGTCGACAACTCTCAGGCCTCGTGCATCGATCAGGAGGTCGAAATGGTCAAGGAAATCGATGCCTAGTATAGGATAAAGGACGTCTGCTACTATGAACACCCAGCGGAAGGTGCGACTTAGTGCTAAATTGAGTGTGAGTGACTTACGGCCGTAAGTAGCAATAGGAGTGCCATTGGCAGCACGGAGTTGTTGGACTGACGGGTTCGTTACATCACCTGCCTCCTTTGGAATGACACCAACTGCTGCACCAGTGTCAATTAGGAACAGGTTATTGGAAACTAAATCTCGAACATGCAACAGACGACTGCTATTATGGCTGCCGACCGCGTTAGTCGTCGGAACGCGTCGGGATGTTAGTTTCCCTGTTTGGCACCTGGGAAGGTGCAACCGGCTTCTCACCGCCGGGCCTTCTCCCCAAACCGTTTGTGGTATCGACATTACGTTGATCGAGATGGGTTAACCAGGCGGTCAGGGGAAGGGCTTCTGAGACGTTCACGTCGGTCAGAGTTGTGATAAGATTTATGGTTTCTACAGTGAGAACAACCAGGAGAGGAAAAACGTCTGAAGGCCCGCTCGAAAGCAGCTATCAGAGTGTCCCCGGAGTGTGTTCCTACAGTGGGAGCTGTGGTCTGAGGGCCGCTCGAGTTTGTTACAGCAGTAATTTGTGGATGGTACCGTTCCATAATACCGTCCGCTAGTTTAGCCGCTTCTGTGAGCTTAAGGTGGCTAGAAACCTCGAGCAGTGCTTGAATATTGGGTGGTAGTCGCTGTACCCACAACTCTTTAAGGACATTTTCCTCTAAAAGTTGCCCTGCCAGCTGCTGCATTTCTCTCAGTAATGCGGAGGGCTTCTTGCTACCTAACTCTGCCCCTTGGGTCAGCCGTTTCAGTCTGGACGATTCTGACGGCAAAAGACAATAGATTACCGCGTCTTTCACGGCTGTGTAAGAACTGTTATTGAATATCACGTCGCGTATCTGAGTAGCAACATTACGGGGAAGGCAACCGATAGTCCACAAGTAACGGGTTCGTTCGCTTGTAATTCTGTGTGATTCAAACTCTGCCTCCAACATATGAAAACAGAGTAGAGGGTCATCAATAAAAAACTCAGGGACGGCTAGGGAGACTGTCGAAACGGACGGTTCCGAATCAGGTTTGCGGTCGTTGCTAGCCATAGTTGCAATGGTATATCAAATGTAAAACGATATATATAGGTCAATTCAGCAACCGTGAAACACTTATAATATCGATATGAGAAAAAATATAAAAGGGATATGGTAGCAGAAATCAGGAATTTACCGTTTAAATATCGGAAAAAATGTATATGTAAACGAATAAATGTGATTGAGGGACTTACGAATGTCCTTCGAGAATTAATTTGTTGTTCGGGCTCACCAGTTTAGGATTTGCAAGTGAGTAGTAGGAGATTAGATTTGTATATAATATGATTCATCATGCAGCTTGAACGCTCAACTCACCATTGAAAACCATGGAAGCACTGTACAGCTGTTTCATCCTTGTTGGGAATCATCAGCAGTGCACATCCACCGAGCCCCCACGGGGACTCGAACCCGGGGTGAACGATTATGAATCGAACACCTTAACCGCAAGGCCATCCGGGCTGGCTCTCAACGGTTTGTTGAACATCTACACTACATGATATAGCACCCTTCCGTCACTGGCTTTTGAACGGTAACAACCAGCTTCCCACACAGCGATCGACTCCTATGATAGGATTTATCTCAGTTAAGTCAGGACCTGCTCCCGTATAGAGTCTATAGCCCCTGGTTCTCGGTTCGTGACACGTTAGCGAATATACTCCGCAGCGCGCAAAGCAGAACTCAAAACTCTGTGGTGGGACAACGTGTGTATTGGAGGAGCGCAACGGCGTGCAGACGATGTACCCAGGCGGAGCAAGTGGCGCCACCAAAGACGGTAATTGTTCAAATAAACAAATTTGCTAGTCTTTGTCATCTAGTGCTTTATTGATAGCACTACACTACATTGTTGTTTAGACTATCTGAGAGAGCTTGCAACTTACCTGGGTCTTCACTCACGAGAACAGTATCGTCCGCGTATTCCGGGTCAGACAGTTTACTACCTGAGCAAAGATCGATACCGGTATTCTCACACGAGGAAAGGGCCATCTCAAGAATCAATTCAGTTACAGAATTGAAGAGGAAGGTTGAAAGAGGGCAACCCTGACAATCACCACTTTCCACCGTGAACTCGGGTGAAAGGTTGCCGTAAGCGCGAACTCGGCTTCGGCTGTTTGCATACAGGCATTGAAAAAGAGAAATAAACTCTGGCACACCCTTCAGTGAGAGGCGGTGCCGGAGAACTGTGTGGTCGACTGAATCGAACGCCGCTTTCATATCAAGAAAGACAGAGACTGTGGGCCTACGAAAACAGTATCTGTGCTCTAAAACTTGCCGAAGAGTAAAGATGTGGTCGATACAACCCCGACCAGGTCTGAAACTGGCTTGATTCTTACGCTTTCATATTTCGCTCGCGCTGGATAATCGATGTAGAATAAGCCCAGTGTGCAGCTTGGACGCGATACTTACCAACATAATTCCCCTGTGGTTTTCATAAGAGGGTCTGTCACCTTTCTTGTAAATCGGCACAATCACCGATTCACACCATCCACTGGGAATCTGATCACTATCCCAGATTACCCTGAAAAGTTTTGTTAACTCCGAAACCAGGGTTTCGCCCCCATCCTTAAATAAAGATGGAGACAATCCATCCGGTCCAGCGGCTTTGTACCTCCTCCAGTAACCTGTCTCCCGCATAATCTCCATTTCTGAGGGAGGGGTGATATCCATCTGCATCGGTTCTCTGGCAGATATATTCGGAACGTCAACCATTGAAGTGGGCCAACAAATTTGTTCCTGGATGTGCTCCACCTAACGGTCCAGAGGACGTCCCTGAGAGTAAATCAGTGAGCCGTCGGATTCCTTGACTAACTCACTCACACTGGGCTTCCGTGGACCGGTACCTCTAATCAAAGGGAAAAGGTTGCGAGTATTGCAAATAGACGCAGCCTTTCCCATTTCCCTACATTTCGCAATCCACTCCTGATCACGGTCATTTCTCGGGCTCCTAATCAGTTGGCGTCCTAGGGGTTTACGCACTTCATTGAATGTGGCATCCAGGGGGACGAACCTGAGAGCATCCAACAGTGCAACTGATGTCGAAGATATCCATCGTTTGTGAGGCCTACTTGAACTAGAGTCTTGTGTGGTATTCGAAGCGGCACACAAGGCTTCCTTGATCTGTAACCAGCGTTCATCTGGGTCTTGGACATCCGGATGCATCGATAAGCGTGTAGGCACCATCACCTGAAAAAACAGGTCGTCGGTTATCGTCTTGATTCAACTGCGCGGGACTTGGTGGTATTTACTTTGGTGCAACCACGGACAAGACGTAAACAGAAGCGAATACAACCAAAGGAGTGATCTGAGTTTCCTGGGAAGTAGACCAAAATGAACGACAATCTTTAGTTGATCCATGCCAGCGGTGACCAATCACAATATGGTAAATCAGAGTCCAGCTTTGTAAAGATGTGGAAGGACGCCATGTCACTGCCGCTTCTTATGGCAGAAGTTCGTACTCCCCAGAAACAATCCATTGTCAGAGCACAGCTAGATGCGACGATCGCCGTTGTCAGTGCGATCGGCTGGGATAGAAAACGGGCATTCAATGTGCCTTTCGGAATCTCCCAAACGGTCAATTTGGGCGTTGTAATCCCCAGTAATGACCACCACGTCCGTTGAACTTGCGCTTCGAAGCAGCTGAGGCAAATCCTGATAGAATTCGTTCTTTGCCTCAGAGCGGATGCAGTTAGTCGGCGCATACACAGACACAACGAACAGGCATGGACGCTTCAGTTTGTTGTTGTTGACACGTACAGAACTGTCCAACCGAACTGCACACAAACGACTGCTGAACGGAATCCAGTCTAGCAGTGCACGCTCAGCTTTCAAGCTCAAAGTAATCTCAACGCCAGCCTGACCACGAGCTCGTCCGACACGCGAAGAGTGAAGTGAGAGACTGAGATTGTACCTGGGGTGCGAAGGGTGATATCAGAAGTGGGATCGTGTATGCGTGTTTCGGAGACACAACATACATCTATTTTAAAGGTGTCTAGTGTTTTAGCGAGGGCAGCCTGTTGCCCTATCTGACATAGTGTGCGGACGTTAAAGACAGCCAGGTAAGGTGAATGTTTAGGCTTAAGATGTGTATTCAATTTATAATCGACCCCGAACTACCGCTTTCATCAGTGCCGCGATTACCCGTGGCGTTTTGTCTCGACCTTTAATTGAGAGAGGGAAATCGGTAAGGCTCTTTACAGGAAAGATACTGGAGTTTTCTGGGAGAATCATACTTCGCGGCTGCCCACACCGCAGAAGGGGTTTTTCTTTGGTGACCCTAACCAGAGCCTTTGACTCAAAAGTTTGACTCACGAGAACTTGACCGAAGAGCCCGTAAAGGAACTTCTTCTGGTCTGTCACGTGAGACCTGATTACTACATGCGTTTTGTCTTGCTGGTGCTTTGTTATCGATCCGCTTTTCGGATTCAGTTTTCAGCCCCATGCACCCAATGGAGCAAGCGGAGCACGGGCGGGATAGTATCCTTTGAGCCGGGGGCTGCATGCTCGGCTTAGGCGGACAACAGCTGCCCAATAAAGTGCGACGACTTCTCCTACCGTCTGGAGAAGTCCCAGGTACGCCACTTCTGCGTCCATCTAGTGGGGTTTTTTAGACGATAAACTGTTTCACCGTGTTTATTAGCTGGAATGTACTCTCCAGGGGAATGGTGGGTAGAATCAGATGTTGGTCATCAGCTGGTTCTGAAACGGCTTCGTCTGGCCTCTGCCCATTGACCTGTCAGGCATGATTGGAGCTCCGGCTTGAGGAAGCTATCCCTGTATAGCTTTTTGGGTCTTGGAGGCACGCAAGCCATCATACCACGCCAAGGTGCAGTCTCATCGTGGTGGAAAAAATGTCGTTACAACAAACAAAATGATGAAAAACATAGAAGAAAAAAAGTCGGCATTTTTTTTTCTCTCTCTCTTATCAACTGTCTGTTTTACTTTATTATACTCCCCTCGATTTTTGTAATTGTTATTGCGTTTGCACCTTATTTGATCTAAAGCCGGTGCATATATATATATATATATATATATATATATATATATATATATATATATATATATATATATATATATATATATATATATATATATAACTTTCCACTTCACAGTTTGCTGTTTGTGCTTTGAATATTGCCGACTCCCATTAGTTGCAACCACAAGGTAACTTCCAAAACGAAAGTTCTGAAGTGTGAGGTCTGCAATTGGTAAAACAACTACAACTAGTTTGATTAAAAGGAAGAGTGTTCTTAGAGCAGTTAGTTAAGATTCCATGCCCGCAATTTGTTCATTTTATCCTCTTGCATACTACTGAAAAAAATGTCAATAACAAATTTAAATGTTTCTGGTGTTTTCCGTCGTCTGTTCTCAATTGGTCTCCTTTATTCCAGTCCTTTTTTGATGAAAAAGTTGGGTAAAAATAAAAAGAAACAATGGAAGCATTGCTATGCCGACTTGGAAGATAAACTAGATGCTGTTCAAAAGCAGCGTCAGATGTAAAGTCATTTCCCCCATAATCCACTCCATTAATCCATAGTTCAAAGGAGGGATTCCTCCTGGGAAAGATAGAAAAAAAGAAACGTAAGCATTCATGATTTGATTACCATTTCCTTCCAGATCGTATCATAAAAGGGGACAAAAACTCGGCAAAGGCGTTTCCTGACATACCATCCGTTAGTGATGGGCAACCTCGTCTAAAAAAATACACTGTTCAGAAGCTTATCCGATCGGCGGTAGACCTGTGGGAAAGTGGTACGTCGTAACTCACCACAAATGATTCTGTCTTCAGTTCCGAAAAATATTATTCCCAAAAGAGATAAGCCAAAACTAGTTCTGCCGGCACCTGGACAGTCGTACAATCCGAGTTTGGAGGATCATCACACTATGTTATCTGCTTTAGCGAAATCTGAGTTGGAGAAGCGGCGTCGTGAGGCGAAAACAGATCGATTTCTTAAAGGATTAGGCGGTAGTAGACCGGTAAGACTGTTGTTCCCTATCTAACGCAAATCACAGACCACTGATCCGATTGAAGAAGCTAAAAGCTTTATACACAACCTCACAACAGATCCAAAGCTCCAAGCATCTTCTGTTGAACAGGAAGAAGAAGAAGTTAACATTCCGCGTAAACCAAAGAAGGTGAATCTGGAGAGGCGAATGGCCGTAGAACTAGAAAAGTAAGTTCACTCTTGCTTCGCTTGTAAATACTTTTTCATTACAGTATTCCGAAACTACTGAAAGAAATAAAACGTGAAAACCAGGCCCGATCACAACGCAGGAAGCTTTTGAAAACAAGGAGAGAACACAGAAAAAACTTACGACAAATGGAACTAGACGTACCATTTCAGCTACCAAATGAACTTGTACCAGCTCTGAGAAAGCTGACGGTGGGTTATTTTGTTAGCCATTAGCTGTGCGGTTCACTGGGCATTTGTCCGTTTGGAAAACACGTTCATTACATTTCAGTCCTCTCTTTAGGGTCTCGGAAAAATCGTTATTGCTAATCGGTTCGCTGACCATCATGCATTGGATCCGCTTCAATGTTTTTCGTTTCTTATTATAACTTTTGAAAAAAGGAAATCACAGAGCTACACGAAATTAAACAGAAACTGCTTTCCTTTTTATCCTTCCTAACATACTAAGCTATTCGGATTGTACGTGTCTCGTGACCGAATATACCATCACACTGAATCAAACACTGCTGGGAAAACATATACCGGTGGTCTTTCCATGAATGAAGGAGAACTTTTGTCTTCCTTTTCTTTTACTTGACTATCTCTTGTTAGAGAATAAATTGGCTCCACGGATATCGCGGATCATCGCCAACAATGCGTGACGGCTAGACGTGAACTCAACCCAAACCATGACCCAGTTTTTTTCCAGTATCGTGGACCGTAGACCGTTTGCAGTCCTAGGCACTCTGTTTCTTTCTCGACAGTGCTAATCCACGTTTTCAGTTTACCATCAAGGCGACAGAGCCATCCAGTACATGGTCAGGGAACTGCTTTCCTGGACAGTTCCTTATTGAGTCGCCGCAGCAAATGGCCGGACCATTGGATGCGGCGGCGTTGAAGAAGGACGAAGAGTTGGCCATTGTCGCAGCACCGCCTTATTTTGTTGTTTGACATCTCTTCTATCAGTTTTCACAAAGAATTCGACCAACACACCTGTGATCGAACATCTGCGGTTTTCTGATATCTCCAGCTCGCAATGCTCAGGTTTCGTACTCGTATGTGGCCACGAGTCAGATAGCGGCACAAAGGATGAGACTCTTAGTTCAGAGACTAATTTCGCTCCGTCACGATAGCATACACTGAAGCTGGAGAACCTCTCCGTTCTTTGTCAGTCCTTGACGGTACTTCGCCCTTCGTCTGGCCACTCGTAAGTAAAGTTGATCGGCGATGGTCAAACGGTCATCACGGGGGGCTTTCAACCCCCTGTTTCGGGTTCGAATCCCGCTCCCGCCGCCGGTCACTTCCTCCGGTTGGCAGCTTCGAATTAGCCGCGACCCCCTTCCTGAAATATCGCGCCATCATTATATAATGAAAGAAAGTAAATATGAAGATATAAAGACAAAGATATCTGAAGCATAGTACATGGTCGATTGCCTGACCACTGGTGGACAACCGCTGGGCTGACGGCCCAGGCAAGTTGAAAAAGATTTCTTTTCCATTGAAATGACTTCAAAGCTAATAGTCTTCGATGAACAGCCTTACCAGTTGAGGACTGGTTGAGCTGTGGCGGGACAATTTACATGCATGAGAATATCGTCCGGAAACTCCTGTTCTGCGACGTGCACCGCTGGACTCAACCAAAGCTATGTTCATTGTCCAGTCGATTGCATATTTCAGCAACACCGGTGAGAGAGGGGAGTCCTGTCTAATTCCGAAACTAGTTGAGAACTCAGAAGAGAACTCACCATACATTCGAACACGCGTTGGTGGGGCAAAATAAACCCACAGGGTCCTTGAGAGTTTGACAACAATACCTTTGGACTCGAGAATATTACAACGGTGTCACCAGCACCGTTCGGGAATTTTCTGGTAGTCGGTTGTCCAGTTCCGTCTTTCTTTGTTCGAGACTGCACATCTAGCCTTTGCTCAATAAAGTGCAACCCTCAGGACTGCAGGGACAAAGGCCCTATTTGGAGGCGGGTCGCATACGCCACGTCACAGTGTGGTCAAAGGACTTACGTGTTATTTCCGTGAGGGGGACGCTAGACAAGCAAAAGCAATCACGTCCTCATAACTTGCTGCTGCTCCATCACAGAGAAACTGCACCTTGGCGTGGTGTGATGGCTTGCGTCCCTCCATGACCCGAAGAGCTACGCAAGATGAATTCCTCAAGCTGGAGATGTAATCTTACCCGACAGGTCGATAGGTAAACGAATTTCAGTCTCTGAACCAGGTTTTGGTCAACACTTGGTTCTATTTACTATGTTCCTGGATAGGATACTCCGGCGACTAGACACGTAGAAAACTTTTACCGTTGAAAATACTCCACTAGATGAATGCGGGAGCGGGGTATCTGAGGTTTCTCTCGACGGTTTGAGAAGTGATCGTATTTCACTTTTCTGCCCTGGCTTGAAATCAAGCATAATGCCAACGCAGCAACGACAATTACTTCACTGGGCAGCCGTCGCCCACCAAACTAGGCAGCCTAAGGCCCGAATGATGCTGCTCCATTTACGTTCCGCTAGCTCCACTTGGTACTTGGGAATATAGACTGAATCCGAAAATCGGGCCGGTAATAAAACACCAGCGATGACAACACATGATGGGACCAACAGACAGGTCTCATGTGACAGATCAGAAGTTCCCTCACAGGGGCTTTGATCAAGTTCCCTTGCCGGATTACCGTCCCACTGCCTTGTAGGTTAGACTGTTGGTCGGGGTTTTCAAAGAAAACTTCTTCCGCGGTATGGGCAGCCACGCTGTATGATATGTCCAGAATTTTCAAGCAGTCTCTCGGGAAATATTTCTTGTCCCTCTGCTCTTCATCTTTCACATTTCAGTCTCAAATGTATGCGGCAAGCCGCAAAAATCGTTATTCAGAACCTGTACCTCTCAGCGGGGATAATATATTCGAGATAGTACAAAATAAAGAATCGACTCTCAGACCTAAGCATTCCGTTCACTTAGCTTCTTTCAATGTTCGCACACTTTGCCAAACGGGGCGACAGGTTTTTTTTCATTACACACAAAACTGACCGTAGTTGAAGGAGCAAACCCCATAGTTCGAAAACACTAAGAGGAGTTAGTAAGGAAGATTCGCGTCAAAATCAGTCCGTTGATTCCGCCTTTGAAAAGATAAAGGCTATAGGTGGGTGGAAAAATAGAAGGGAAAAATAATATTGAAAGACTGAATTCACCTGTTAAGGGTGACTGGCTGCCTGTGCTCGGGATTGGCGTTGAAAAGTAAGGGGAATAGGAACAGTCGAGGCAGGCACGTAGGAACAGAACCCAGAATAAAAGCGGTAGAATAGGGACAGTGAAGCGACTGTCCGGCGATGGGCAAGTGACTGCAAACTGGATGCCAAAACTAGATCATCTATCAGATTAATGGCTTTACGCTGGACGAAGCATCACCCCATAGTTGATAGCAGTATTAAACTATGGGACGCATTTAAGCCATGTACAATGAGAGAAGGTGGGGTGGTTTGAAGAAACATCTGGCGTGGAATGGAAAACCAATTTTCCGCGCAGCACGAGATGAAAGCGATCATATTGTAACAAGGATGACAACACACGGCAGGATACTTGTATTTCACCGGCCAAACAAGTCAAGTCATGAAACATACAATCGTTTATATAGGCCCATTTTCAGACTGCGCGGCACCAAGATTGCTATTGCCGCTGCTTGAGCGCTTCGGCTGCGTTCTGGACAGTTGCCCGTGGCCGATGGCTTGCTTCTCTTGGGCGTCATTTCCCTTCGGTTGGTCCGATTGTCTCAGTTGACGGCTCAATCGACAGCCCGTCACCTGGGCTGTCTTGCTGGTTGCCGGAGATCCCGCTGCTTCCTCTCTGGTAGTCCGTATGCCTCCTCTTGCCTTCTTCGGGACGCCTCCGACATATTCGCCGCCTGATCTTCTGTCTGTGGTTCTCGTTTGGTTCGTCCGTTTGCCTCGATATTCACGCCGTTTCCTCGCCCCAGCATTCCCCGTTACAATATGTATGAAAACCAGGATAGAGGGGAGACGATAGATAGACCCAGTGAAGGTGTCGAGTTGGGGGAACGAAGGGGAACCAAATTGAAAGTTACGCGGATTGGGCTGGGTGTCGCGACTAGTGGCGTTTTTGTATTTGCAGACTTTCTGTGTCGGATTGATGCTATTTGTAGTTCTCTTCTTACTCTTTTCATACATTTTCATTACTTACGATTGGGGTTACTGCTGAGAGATAGCAAACAAAGCCTCCGTACCCAATGCATGGTTACTGAACTGAATTGCGCGTTGCAGGTGGAAGGTCCGCGAAGATCTTTGTAGCATTCTTCGAATATGGTGGGAACATCGTATCAACAAAGCCTAGGTTAGGCACAGAGTTTTGATAGTCAGGGGAGTCGTTGGTACAAGCTATCAGTGTAATCAGGTTAAAATAGCTGGGGCATTTGCTGCGTATGCCGGTCTATAGACTTCCTCAGCGTTCGCTATTCTATGGGGCATGTAGTAGTTGGAGGGTTGGCCGAGGTGGCCAGTCCCCTACATGGCAAAAGGGTGGGGGTATTGACCACTGAACTTAACCATGTAGGACAAGCTGAGCTTTCGGGTTTGGGCCCACTGTATCCGTCCACCGGATGGCCGGATATATTAGGTGGCATGTCTAGGTGCCGTCGTCAGCGCCGTACGTGCATCTGAACTCTTTCTTCGTCTTCGTGATTTTCGCTCCTAAGTTTCTGTCATGAGTTTTGTCTTGGTGCTTCTATTCGTTTCGCTTTTGACGATGCTGAGAAATAAGAACCGGAATTAGAGCAACGAAGAGAAAGAACTGAAACGTGTTACTCGTACCTGTCACCCCAAATATTCTGCAACAGTTGATAACCGTCTGGTTTGTTCCGCTTGAAAAGCAGATCCATCATTTGAGCACAGCTGTGCGAAGCGCTTGTCTGCTGCTCTAATGCGCACTAAATTAGATTTTTTACATCTCAGATATCGGAACTAAATGATCGATATTCTTCGGTTAGGGTACATTGATAATAGCCGATGATTGCATGGTGAATCGAAGCATTTCACCATGTAAGTTTATATGACTGTTTGTGGTAGACTTTCAAACTCACGGTGTATTGTTAATGAACCGCGCCCATTTGGGTTTTTCAATTGCCATTGTCTGCCAACAGAAGTGGCAAACGGATATGTTGTGTCCAAGCACGAAAATTCGACACTAAACCTACAAGCAACAATCATCCAGCGGAAGTACGCTTCTAAGCACTACACAAATTGTGGTAGACCTAATCTATGACCTGATAACTACTGTTGCTAGACAGGTACAGAAATACATTGGGAAACATGAACGCTTCGGTCTTTTCCAGTTGACCTGCTGCGAACCATCAGTGTGAATGTCACAACCCATGACCGACTGGGAACCGTTTAATACCGTAGTTTCAATGCTCACATTAAAAGCAATCCCTACACCAGCCCGACCATGAGCATTAAACATCAAATCGGTTGACGGATAAAGGGTTAGATGTTATACGGTTGAAGTCGTGCTGGCTACCATATGTGACTAATACGTGCGTTTGATGGACACCAAATAAGTTCTGGCTGCAGCTGATTGCTGCTCTGCGTTGAGTTAAACATAATTTAAAATTTCGATACTAAATCATAGGTCTTAGAATGTTTCATCATTTCTAACTCCAATGACCAAAAAACGCTGTATTATAATCATATGTCGCTTGGTTTCTTGTTTCCATTTTTCCTGCTTGTTGGCAAAAATGACTTTACAGTTAAATCATATCGATTTGCTAAATGTTGTTGCGAAAGTTGTTATTTATTTTCGAGCACCTAGTAGTAAGTGACTGCTTCAGTACAAAAGAATCTCGTAACCTCAGTCCAGCTGCCATCTGAAGACTTTCCCGTCGTCACTATGTATTGTTGCACCGTTGTTCAACCATGTAGCTTAAATTCTAAGTCGTCAGTGTTATTTCTCAGTTTTGTCGCACTGTTGCAAGCGATTGAATAGTACGTTGAGTTGAAAATTGACCAAACTGATTACGGTGCATGTTGTCGAATCGGTTCTGTCGTCCATTGTGGATAATACATACATAAAGTTCGTTATTCATCACTAGCCGCTCTCCCGTGATAAACTATTACAGTAATGATGTTTGGCCGTAGAGTTCATCATTGAATTTTGTTTCATTCTGTGTATGGAAATTCGTCAAATAACGACCAATTTGCGCATGGCTACGGTTATATTTTGGTATTACGGAACCGTCAAAGCACGACACAACAAACAAGGTGACACCTTTATTAGGTGGAACACTTTCGGATCATCACTTCTCCGGCCACGTGTTGACAGATCCCCATCCTGCACTGTTGTTTTCGTATGCTCGAGTCGACAGCGATTGCGGACTCCGAGTTTACTGCGTGCGGTAGTTCACATCAAGGGACTACTAACGTGTGGCACACTGCTCTTCCGGTAGTTGTCTTGACTTTTATCTACCCGAGTGTGTACACGCGCAGGCATTTGTGGTAGTAATTGTTATCTGTATTGAGTTACGTTGTGTTTAACCATGATTGGTATAGTGCTTCCATGGTTTTCAATGGTGCGTTGGGCGTTGAAGCTGCATGATGAATCATATACAAATCTAATCTCCTACTACTCGATTGCATACAGTAACCAAGCTCTGTAGGTTGCTCATAACGGAATGCCTTCGTTGTACTTAGGCCCCTACAGAGAAGTCATCCATCATAGGAGTCGATCGCTGTGTGGGAAGCGGGTTGTTACCGTTCAAAAGCCAGTGACGGAAGGGTGCTATATCACGTAGTGTAGATGTTCAACAAACCGTTGAGAGCCAGCCCGGATGGCCTTGCGGTTAAGGTGTTCGATTCACAATCGTTCACTCCGGGTTCGAGTCCTTGTGGGGGCTCAGTGGGTGTGCACTGCTGATGATTCCCAACAAAGATGAAACAGCTGTACAGTGCTTCCATGGTTTTCAATGGTGAGTTGAGCGTTGAAGCTGCATGATGAATCATATACAAATTTGATCTCCTACTACTCAGTAGCATATAGTAACTATTTCTCAATTGCAGACGCACAGAATACTTTTTTTACTAAATGCTTGCGCATGAGTGTAGGGGAAGGTTTATATACCCCATAACCACGAAGGATTATTGTGCTGTTAAGGATAGCCGGCAGACAGGCCCCGAGACTTGGAATGAAGAACCACAAAAGGTCCCACTAGGTCAGATGTAATAACAATCCTCATAACGTCCTTATTTATATGTATTGAGTGAGCGTTGTTGGAGACTAGACATCTCTGTTCATCTCTCTGTTCCACCACTTGCTGCGTTTTGTTTTCAGCCCGAGTGCGACCTGCTTCATGAGATCGAGAAACGAAAAAACAAAGTGCCTCGTGCCCGAAAAACCCTGGGTCTGAACAAGAACACCAAATCATATGAAAGACGATGATGCGACCTCCCTAATCCGGTTTCGCCAACGTTGCTTGGGATTCGCCCTTATATTGTACATAACACCAAGACTTTCCGCTTTCATGATAAATGCCCATTGGTTTGAGTGTTTTTTTCCGTAGTGCTCGTGTAAATGAGGGTTAATTGTATCGGGCTGGTTCTGAAGCTGCAGGTTTGTTTTTAGTTTGCTGCTGATTCCCAGTTTCGAAAACATTACACTGGCGAGTATCACTGTTGTAGGATGGTCATCAAAGAACTCGACAGCTGTGTCTCTGATTATATTGTACACCTAACACCAACGATGTTGACGGGAGAGAGGGAATGGATTAATTACCTCAACATTCTGTCTGACACGCTCTATATGTAGAAGTTTCAGTCTTTTCGTACTTTTTGTAATTGAATCGTCAGTCATCACATTTCCATTTGGTAAGTAAGTATGATCAATGGCGATAAAGCATCAAAAAAGCTGCTTGCGTATCTGCAGCGCTGCCTATACATCCGTTTATCTGTCAAGGGTCGAGTGAACGCTGCAGCAGTCAGGTCAGTGCTAATATATGGTTCGGAGAAATTGCCATTACAGGCGGAAGATATGCGAAGATTCTCGGTATTGGCACACTGATGTCTTCGTAGTATTGCTCAAATCTGGTGGGAACACCATATAAACAGTGCTCAGATTCGGCGCAGAATCTCAATTTTAAGGATAAAATCATTAGATGAATCACTTAAGCTCATCAGGCGAAGGTGGTTGGGACATGTGTTACGCATGTCCCTGAGACGAGTCCTCGGCGAGCAATGTTTTCTGAGTCGGCTAATGGTTGGAATATGAGTAAGGGTGGTCAGTCCAATACATGGAAGAAAGGCATGAAAAACTTAACCAGTGGACTTGGCCATGTAGGGCTTGTTAGACTTCGTGGGCAGGTTCCAATAGACCTCCCCAAGCTCGGTGGTTAGATACACTAGAGGGAATGGCTAGATGTCATGATCATTTGCGCTCTTGTATCTACAAACTTTCTTCATCAACATGATGACATTATTCGTAGTGTCAGGAAGTGGGTAATCTCCCTGTAAACATCATCAGAGAGGCAGCGGTCAGCATTCTTCCAGTCCACGAACAGGGTGCTTTCTGAACACTGACCAGTGACAAGGTCCGTATATCCCACATGGCAGTGCAGTAGCGACACGTGTGCCCATAAGCCAATCAGTTCATCACACGTCACTGTTCACGCCGACCATCGACCGACAGCCCGTTGCCTGCTCTTCACACCAACCAATCAGACGTATGAAATGCTGTGATCTGACCTGAGCAATCACACCTGCACACCACGCTGGGCAGTCAATAACAACGACATGTGTCCTTGTATCCTCTGTCTCATGCTATATAAAGGGTTGATCTTTGTTACACTCGAATTCACTTTCCGCACTTTTTCGTGGTGACATTTCCGTTGGAGTGGAGGATCGAGGAACAACTGACCGGGACAATCCAGAGGTTTGCGCACCTACACTACGTAGTTCTTCTCTTACTCCTTTCATACTCTTTTGTTTTGCATCATATCCTTTTGAGGTTGCCGCTAAGAGATAGCAATTAAAGTCACAGCACTTAGTGCATGGTTAACGGTTGTCTGAATTGAACTATACTACTGGACTTCCTTGTGTAAATTCTATAGCTGATACAAATCTGGCTCGACTGCCAAATTATTTGGACTGCTGTGAACTTCTGTTTCTCAAGACCATACTTATTGTCTTTCGCTTTGCTCTATCGGCAATTGATTTTGCCAATGTAAATTTTCAATTGCTTGACTTCTGACTGGTTACGGCCTCGCTCAAATTAAAGGACATGATTAATAATGTATGCTCTCACTGCATACATAATACTGCCGTCCAGGTTACATGCTGACTTAGTTCCGACTCTCGGACACCGATGGGACATTTGATTCTGTCCATTCCATAGACATCACCCTCGAACAGCGTTAAACAGCAGTGCAAGCCCCACTGACCACTGCCTTTCTCATCACATTGCACGTGGAAATAGAAAGAATGAACATACAAGTTGGACAGGGGTGGGAGAAGGAAAGAGCGCCCTAATAGCCAAACACTCGGAATACACGTTCTAACTGTACAAACACGCATTGATTAATCGTTCTGACTATAGAAAGTGACCATACGATCTCCACGGTTCGCAGGCATATTATTCAGTGTCTCCGGCCAACTGGTTGAGGGATCTTTAGGACCCCAACCACGAAGGCTTGAGGTACCTACTTTTTTCAAGTTTGCTGTATATTTTCTCATTCCTCGTTACGGAGTCATCTGTTGACCTCCACGTGGCTTCTTCCACTCCCCAGAAACATTGAGTGTTACAGTTAAACCGACAACGGGAACCCCGAGGATTGGCATGAAGATCCACCTGTCGCGAGTACCTCTGGTTAGACAGCATGCTACAAACATCATTCCGCCACCGTTGGTGATGATGAACCACTTCAAGTGAACATGAGATGCATTGTCTTCGTCCTCAAATGGTCGAAGGGTTATCAATAACACTGACTGTCATTTTTACTCCTGTTTATCCGTTCCGATCACGCTCTGATTTTGCCCGGCCGTCCAGTCCAAGTCGCACAGGACTGGCAGAGGTCGCATTTAATCGAGCGTCCAAAGTTCGCTCAATGTTCTGTACATAAATGGGCACTCGCTATTGCGAATATTGTACTTCTGTTGTATCTTTTTGTTCGATAAGTGTTCTAGGTTTACATTTTCCCTGTAAAGGAGGAATGAAAGCTTGTCACTTTTTAGACGAGAAGTAACATGGTTGTGTGGGTCGCCTAATGCATGATGCACACCATTGTGCATTAGTTCGTGAGTGATGCTAAGAACCAGCTGGTGCAGTGCGTCTTAGGTTACGACAAAACCCATTGAGACGAAGAAGCATCCCCAAGTCGATTTTTAAACTGAGAGAATAATCCATTCACAATCAGTCAGTTACACAACTCCACTGAAGAAGATTGCACACTCCTTTAATCCAGGGCAGGTGTTCTTCAGCCTCACACCACTTCCTCTCGTTCTCTGATGGGCTACCTGCTCGAAGATTTCCTGTTTTTAATCTTGATACTCCGTGATTTTGCATACTCCGATGAGAACAACTTCGTGTCCTTTCTTTTCTAACGGAAAGGCCCAATGTCCCTTGGTATTCTTTGATAGAATTTATTTGTGTTGCTGTCCTTCAGTCATGCGCTTGACGCTGAACTGCCTCTCGAAAGACCTGGTCTGTTACAAAGGTTGCAGAAACCTGTGCTTTCTTCCTCCGGTGCGGGCACACCTGTTCAGGCTTGAATGTCTAAGCTTGCAACTGAAATCAGTGGCAGTGGTGAAATGTTTACATTTTCTAATATCACGCGGGAAAACTTACGTAGTATTGTTCACTTAGAATGACGATAAACGATACCAAGATCTGGTAATTACGGCTCCAAAAGTGATTTACTTCACCACAGAGTTATCGCACGAAACTACGGGCTGCGGTGTTAGTGGTATATGAACCAATTTGGACTCGCTTATTGTGAAGAAACTGTTCGTGTTGGTCAATTTTGCAGTGCCTTACATGGAACGCGCGAGTCAAATCGCAATGTACGTAGTGTTTGCTCAGTGGTATCTTATCCATCAACACAGTGTTTATCACTGACCTGTTTGCGGTTTAATCTAGTATGTGCAATTTTGTCTGCTAAATTTGGCAGACTTCGATGGACCTGGTTCAGTTGGAACAACCATTAACGGTTCTCGGATTGGTACTTCTCTTTAGCAAAATAACTCGAAAATGAAAACAATCACCAGTATGACGAATTAGGGAAAGACCTACAGTTGATGGTATCGGTTCGATGATTAGGTTGTATGAATACAGGGGCCCCGCTTGTCATGATACTTAGTCATATCCTCCCGTTTATAATCAGTGATTGGATGGATCGCGTGAACTCCGCCGTGGAAAACCGATACGCTGTAAATGGCCAAGTGCGCCGCTCCGACTTTCGGTAACTTAATTTCATGTTATGGGCTGATCGCTCAATTGCGCTGACGCTGTCAAGGTTGGTGTAACATTGATAAGTCACCAATTCGACCGCAAGTTAAACCTGTTCACTGTGTGTTGTCTAAAAATTGTCGGATCATGATGATACTTGTCACCTATGTTACATTACCTTCATTCAAATCGTCACGGAGTTGGTAATCACGCTCCTTAGAGTCGGCAGAATGCACAATAATTGCGATTGCTGTGTGCACGGTCATCTGGGTTTAGTTCAGACGTGAACGTGAGTCGTGTGACCAAGTATTGTAGAAAACTCCGATGGTAGCGGTTAGGTGCCACTTAAGTGAACTTTGGAGAATGATGGTGAATTCGATTTGACTTTAGTTCACAAAACATGAATTATAATCAACTTGTGGTAAAATCACACACATTTCAAGTGGACCGCGTGACTGCTGAGATTTTTGATTGACAACATCACCGTTCAGTCGGGCTGGGAAGGGAATCGATCCTTCAGTTATGAACACTTATCCACTTACAGTCTAGATCTGCCCTGCGTATGACGAACCCTTGCAAAATTGACCGTTGCTGGTTCGCTAGATCTGACTGAGTCTAATTACGGTTGATGGCCCATCGAGCTTTCCATGTCAACTTAGCGACCCCATCACACTTTCTCGTAATTTCGACCATGTCGGTAAAAGTACGGGACACAGCAACCCATGAAGTGCTTTTGGTAATGATGCCAGACATCCTGACTTTAAAATAACTGCCAAATAGGCTGCTGTTAACAACCGTTCATCTCAATATAGAAATGGCAGAGATTAGTACTCACTCCTATGCACCGTAAAAACAGCCAGAAACAAAGGTGTTTAAGCGGAGAAGCATGACCAGTTGATCAATTAGGAGGAAATTAGTTCACAGTTTGTTGTCAATTATGACCCTCCAGTGTATTGGTATCCTCAACAAAATAACTAACTAGTTCACTGGTACTTACCCACGGACGATTAGCTACACCTAAAAGATCAACACTTGCTTCGGCTATGATTGTCAGAACCCTCTCAGACATTGTCATTTGAAACCGAGAGAAAGGCCGAAGCCAACCAATTACGTTGTTTTTGTCTTGAAATGCACTTGTTCATCGTTCTCTAATCACAACCGTCCGAATCTCTTTACGATGTCAGAGGATGCCGCCATCCTCAGCTTGATATGATCCAATTCTACGACCAGTATGAATAAACGTCATTGCTAGTTCAATCCCGCCAGCCAGAATTATCACGCTATCATGTCAATCCGCATCGATACTTTTCAAAAAGGATGAATCACCGGCACACTACCATTGGTTTTGCGTTTCTCAACCCTCAGTTACGGCGTTCATTGAGTGTCAGTCACAACGAACGGTACCTTGAGTATTGCCTGCGCACGCCAGGAACTAGATACGCAGATTCTAGTTATGATGTTGCGTTTCATTCGGCTGCCTAACAGAACCCATCTGTCTTTCTCTAACCGTCTAGGTCCTCTCTAATATAAGCGAGTCAATCACTTTTCCCGTGTTTACCGTTCAGTCGACGACATACACTAGTCTCTCCCAGTCTGTAACACTCCCCGGACTGCAATAAACGCTGCAGGAAACACTTGCCATGAAAAACATGTTCCCTATGGAAAATCTCCCACCATACAATAAACTCCCCAGAACTGAACAAGAAAAACTTCCATTGGAATTTTACCTCCTACAAGAAACATGCCCGTGGAATAAAATTTTGTATGTACTCTGTCTAGTGATAACATATAGCTTATAATCACTAAGCCAGTAGGTTTTGTGAGTTCTAATCTTGCTGATCGAGTCTCATCTCGGTTACTTGGCAATGATGGTCAAGCTATTCTTTGATTGGGGGTAAGAGTGTGTTCTGTCTCAATCATAGCATAAGACGTCGATAGTGTTCGCCAATCAGGGTGATGCAGACACCGATAAGGCAACCAGTAAACGCGATTTTAGTAAACCGTTTTCGTACCACGTTTTGAAAAGCTTTCAGATTGCACATCACAAATCGTGCGACAACGTTGGGCTAAAATGACTCCTGACACGTGCCTTGAAACCCTGCAGAGAAGATCATGAGTTTTCCCAGGAAATATACTAACAAGAGTACTAAAGTATTCATTAGCATATATCTGCGTTACAAAAAGAGCACATTTTTTTTAACTGAATGCCCTGTGGCCAGTCGGTGACGTACTGTTTTTTCTTTGTTCTCTGCTGTTAGGATGTGCTGTTCGGTTTTTCTATGGAGAAAAGTGGTTCACCACTCATAGATATAACTAATGCGCATTTTTACAGTTTATTTCAACCCTGGTATATTGTTATCTCTCCGTAGATATAGTTTCATCTATATATACGCGTGTGCGTGTATACACGCATATATATCCTTGGACATTGAAGTAGTCGTTTCGTAGTGTTGCTTTATTTGTAATTCATGCAATATTGGGTACTAATCGCTATGTAACGTAGACCATTCATATCCAGATTATAGGACGCAGAATACATTGTTACACTTAAAGAGACGAAATGGGAGAGTTACTAAAGTCGCAGGAAGGTCCTCAGCGCAAAAAACTTTATTTTGGCGAGGCGACATTATGATAGCAAAGCGTGCGAGGCCTGAATCACAGTCAATAGGTATGCTAGAAAAAACCGATTGTTGCCAAGTATTTGGTTATGTATTTCTTCAATCTCAATTCACAGTAGGTAGTTACTCCTGTTGTCCACGCTGTTGAAGTAAAACCACAAGAGTTTAGCCAACAGCAGATCCCAGGTCTATGGATCTTTCAAGCAATAGTCTACTAACTACCAGCTCATTGAAGTCGATCATCCATACAGGTTAGCATATTCCTAATATATCATTTTTTCAGATGGTCAAGAAATGCAACTTGGAAGAACCGTGCGTGCCACTGGTTTGGGAGTGCGCTACGAAATCCCGTTCAAAACAGGCTCATTGTTACCGTTAAGGGTTTGTTGTCTTTGACAAAACTCGAGACGCTGTTCGTTCCATCTTAAGGTTTGCAGAAAAACTAGTGTTTGCCGTTGAAAGACACAAAGCGTCCGTTTATCAATGCAGGAAACCAAGGCGATGCAAAATGAGAATGCAGGTACATGAATTATCATTTTCTCCGAGAGAAATCTCGAACTACATTCTCTGTAGATATCTTTTTTTATTTATTTAGTGTAATGAACACCTCTTCAGGCATTCTGAAGCTTAGTAACAGTTTATCATGAATCACAACCCTAGATGTTCCTCTGATTTGGTTCAAAGTTTATTTGATATTTTCCTACTTCATTGGTTTTAATTGTTTTGATACATAAATTATCAGATGGTAAACCGTTTTGTTGAAAATAGTTTTCAATCAAATTATTTTTGATACCTACATACGAAATTGTTCTGTTGTCCAACGTTTCCCTAAGTGCGATTTTCTCATTTTTCTACATCTTGATATTTCAGATCCGGTAACCACGTAACACAAGAATGATGGACACCTTCCGAACATTCTGAATGAAGCGGTCCTCGAATTGCAAGTTTTTACTAGCTTTCAGTATGACATTTTTATAATAAACTGGGTGATTTTCACAAACTGTTTTTCTAGTCGATGATTAATTAGTGGTTTTGGTCGAAAGGATGTATATTGCCAAATAAACTAGATAAGGAAAAGAAGAGGCACCCATAACTAGCGATTTTTCGAACGTTGAGCATAGCCCTATGTTAACCCAGCGTTAGCCCAACGTCTGCCCAACATTAGCCCACCTTTAACTCAACGTAAGCTTAACGCTCGCCCAATTGGGAGCGCGTTAGACGTGCTGCTTGGGGAGCGTATTAGAGGGGTGGTTGAGTAGCTGGGACAACCCACAGGCTACCGAGGAACGAAAAGTCCTTTTATTTGCTGGACAGTTGCAATGCGCACTCAAAATTATGTTTGACCTGCACTATTATCATTCTCCTTGTAACATCTGATTTTTCGGTTGCTCCATTTAGCAGACGATTAACCTCCGCAAACACCTGTAGCAGGATTCATCTTCATTCACTCGTTCAACACATTATTGTCTAACTGAACTCTGACTGCCAGGCGCGGTGGCCAATGGCTGTTGCACGTGCATGCCCTCGCAACACGTGCTAATAACTCACTTACACTTCCGACAGCCATCTTCGTTCATGCTTCCAACAAGTTCATTGCTTAACTGAACGCGGACTGCTAAGCACGATTGGAATTTTACCGTTGATTTTGCTCATACTCTCAAATACACACTGATCACTATTTCTCCCGATCACTCTCTCGTTCTCACGGGCTGTGGAGAATACCCTCTGGGTAACGTATTCGTACAGTGCCGGGCATTAGAGTAGCGTGCAGGTGGTCCACGTGGTACGGAGGACCGAAGAACACATTTAACAAGGAAACTACGAGGTAACGTTTAGCGACCTTACAACGCCCTGGCTCGATCGTCATCTCTTTCTCAGTGTAATGCGGATCAGTGACGTACAGGTGGTACACGCATAGTAGAAATGGCTAACAAACGCGTGTTATGGAGAAACAACATGGTAGGGGTTGACAGACCATACAGTCTATTGCATACACGTTTTTGCAAGACAAAAAAGTAACGCTTTCTCATTATTTTTATCCAATAATTGTTGCACAGTGATAAAACTAATATTTGCATTTTATGAATAGTTGTTTATTTTTCTGTATAAATTTCATTCGAGCCATCAATCGGGTATGATAATTACGTTAGGAGGATATTGCAGTATTCATAGTAACTGAGATTAATTCGTGCATGATCATCGATGCATATTTTGAAATGGACATAGTTTGTGTGACCCGGTGATTGAAGAAAACTCTGATAGCTGCGTTTAGGTATCAGTTCAATTAACTTTGGAGAATGCTGGGACACTTTATTTGACTTCACTCCACAAAACGAAAATGAATTGTGTTCAACTTGTGATAAAATCAAACTGTTCAAGTGGAGATTTTCGATGGTCCGCCTGCGCAGGTGACTGGTACGATCACAACAAGAAGAGAACGGACAACGATTTAGACATTTTGACGTGCATTAGACGGCGAACCTCCTTAAATAAATTCTAAATGTCAGAGTCGCTGCCGAAAGCTTTTTGATGGGTGGTTTTGAATGTAGGGTTAGCGACGGCATCTGGCGGAGGAACAGCGGCTTTGGAAAACGCGTAGGGTTTAGAGGTAAATGCACGTGTCCGTTCGAGGAGTTTGTCTGCAACGTCAGCGTACTTTTCTATGTTCTGGTCCTGTATTAGAATGATCAGTATGCGTTTAACAGCATGGCATGATTTTACGCACTCTTAGATGACTCAGAGTTGCATTGTCCCTGGAGGTCGTAACTATTTATGAACGCATTCTCCGTAACAACTGTGGGGATGCCCCATTCCCCGGTTGGACTTCGGAGAGAACGTGTTTGATACGCTTCGCCTCCGAGGCAGCCACGCACTTAAGGAGGGATTCCCGGAGTGTGTAGTACAGATTATTCTTCGGGTGGTCTATGTCAGTATCCCTATTTATGGAGACATCCTTGTTTGGATTGCGAAGAGTCGTTTATTGTACTTGGATCGTCGGCTAGATATGTAAGCGTCCTGAAAAGGAGACTCCAGAAAGGCAGTAAAATCCCCGGGATCTTCCGGTATGAAGTCCGCATTTTCATATGCACTGCGTAGTGCTGCTCTGCATAATGAGGCTTACGATCTGTGCTCATTACGCAAACGGTGTTCGTTATGAAAATAAACTAGGCTGGGATCCTAAAATGCTTTCGGTGGGGTCTGATAAGCAGAAACTTGAGAAATAAAACAAAGTGCAAATTGATCGGCAAAACGATAAAGACCAGAAAACAAATAGTAATAAGGTTGTGCGCTTAAAAACAGACAGTAAAATTAAAGGTCTCCAATGTAGATATAAATATGTACGTGATTTACAGTGCAATTGATGATGGAGAGAATGTATGATGGTGAAGACAAAGATGTATTTACGGATATCTGAGTCATGCTTGGCTGCACGACCAACGGTGTACAATGATTTACCCTGGCAGCACGAAAAGGGTCATGACCCTAATTTTGTTACACACATATATATATGCATATATATATATATATATATATATATATATATATATATCAATAATAGTATATACAAGAGTAGACGCACGCTCAGAGTCTACAACATTATAAATGGGATAAAATAATTGCAATTCACTGAAGATGTTATCTTACGTGTCAGGAACAACTGAAGTCGGCAGAATACAACTATAACGTAGTGAAATAATATTTTTACGCGATAGTTGCGAACTGCTTTGGAAATGAGGTACAGGTGATAGAAAGGAAATGTCTTCACAAAAGAAATTGGTGAAAGGAAAGTTTAGTGCTACCGATACAACACACGACGACAAAGATAAACAGGTTTGTTTATTTGAACAATTACCGTATTTGGTGGCGCCACTTGCTCCGCCTGTGTACATCGTCTGCACGCCGTTGCGCTCCTCCAATACACACGTTGTCTCGCTCCAGCGTTTTGAGTTCTGCTTTGCGCGCTGCTGAGTATATTCGCTAACGTGTCACAAACCGAGGACCAGGGGCTATAGACTCTATACGGGAGCAGGTCCTGACTTTACTGATGAGCATCCTAAAACCTGCAGTGACCTCTATCGTTTTGAGAAAATGACTATTTTCTGGACACCATTTTGGATCTATTTTCTCCACGATCTTTTCTGACGTTTGACATTGATCTCAGTGTTCTCCGGTTGTGCACGTTTCACTGGACTGACTTTCCCGAGGTTTCCGTCAACCTCGTTTCAAATCACTTTCACTTTCGGTCGTTCGCTCGCGGTTCGCTTTCTGCACAGCCGTCGCGTTTTGTTCCGTTTTCCGTTCGGTGTATCTCTCGTATCGGTACTGTTTCGGTGCCACGATATATAGAATACACCTCGCATCTGTAAACCGACTCGCGTCTTCTCTATTCGTCCGGTAGAGGGGATATCGTTGGTATTTCGCTGCTATACCCGATAGGAGACACGTTTGCCAGCCGCACTCGAACGTCTTCTATATTGGTGAGCCCGAAACTTCCAGAATCTCCTGGATTATTCGCCCGCCCGGTGAGTCTGTGATTTTTCGCTGTTTCACGTCCTCCTTTCGTTGCACGATATATATTTTTTACGATATATTATCGCAACGTAACCATGTCAGAGGATAAGGTGCAGCTTGACACAGATCTCACTCTGTCTGTGGTTGCTTTCAAACCAGTGGCGTTTATCCCAAATGATCCTGAGGTTTGGTTTGCAGCCTTAGAGCTGCAGTTTGAGGCACGTAGGATCATTGGCCAACGCCAACGATTTTCCTATGCCTTAGAGGCAATCCCAGGTAATGTTATCGCCTCGTTGAAGGATTTAGTATTAAATCCTCCTCAAGTGCAGCCGTACGATCGGCTTAAGGAGGCCATACTGTAACATTTCCTTCCTTCGCGGGAGGAACGATTACGTCAGCTACTGGCACGGCACCCCATAGGGGATACTAAACCCAGCCGCCAACTAGCTCATCTCCGGTCCTTGGCAGGGCCCGCCGATAAGGATTAGGAGATAGTTAAGGAACTTTGGTTGGACTCTCTACCCTTCCATGTTCAGACCACCATTACTGCTCTCCTGGAGGACTCGTCCCTGGAACGAGCAGCCACCGTGGCTGACAAGATTGTCGCACGTGTCGGCAGTGGTGCTAATCCCCTCATTGCCACGACTTCGCGCAATCCTAGGGGTGTTGACTTGGATGAATCGCCGGAGAGGCCTAGGCACTCTCGATCCATCCAGCGCCGCCTGTCCTTCAAGGACAGAGTTAAAATACCGACTCCTCGCAGTAGCCCACGTAAACAACGGCACGGACGGGCGCCCTCCACTGCCCACGTCCGCCGTGAATCAGCCTCACCTGCCTCGTCCAAACCAGATCATCCCACCAGCGGCTTTTGTTGGTTCCATCGCGTTTTCGGACCAGCCGCCCGTAGGTGCAGACAGCCGTGTTCATACGCGGCGGGAAAAGCCACTGTCGGCGAGTAGAAGCGGCCGTACTCGCCGGCAATCAGTCTCAGGTTGGCCGTTTATTTTACGTGCATGATTCGTGCACTAACGCTAGGTTCCTAGTCGATACTTGGGCCCAAGTTTCTGTCTTGCCGGTTGGTAAAGACAAGCCACAAGCTTTTTTTCTTCGGCTGTCAGCGGCGAATGGTTCTTCCATTCCTACCTACGGCACGAGACAGCTTGCTGTCAACCTGGGACCACGACGACGGTATCTGTGGACGTTCATTCTTGCGGATGTTCCCACAGGCATACTGGGGATCGATTTTCTGCAGCACCACGAATTACTTGTTGATTCACGTAGGCTGCAGCTTATCGATCCTTCGTCGGACATTAAATTTACGGGAATTGCAGCTCGAACAGATGCACACCGAATCACAGGATTGTTTTCTAACATTCCGCACGATTTTCAGTCTTTGTTTATTAAATTCCCCATATTGACTAAACCATTTGAAGAGATAGAGACGGTGACCGATCGTGGGGCACACCACATTGTCACTAACGGACCACCAGTCACGGCACGACCTCGCCGACTGGCACCAGACAAATTGGTTTTCGCCAAACTTGAGTTTGACACTTTACTTTCTAAAGGTATTGTTCGTCCTTCTCACAGTCCATGGGCCTCACCTCTGCACATGGTTCTTAGGAAAGATATCATTAGCTGGCGACCGTGTGGGGACTATCGAGCACTAAACTCGGTTCCCCATTATGATAGCTATCCGGTACCCCACATACACGACATCACGGCACGACTGTATTTTCTAAGATCGATTTGGTGCGAGCCAATCACCAGATCCCAGTCGCCGCTGAAGATGTCGAGAAAACCGCTGTCACGACTCCTTTTGGTTTGTTTGAGTTCCTACGTATGCCTTTTGGTTTGCGAAATGCTGCTCAGACAATCCAGAGGTTTATCGATAGCATTACACGAGACTTGGAATTGTTCATGTCTATATCGATGACTTGCTAATCGCATCGTCGAGCGTAGATGAACATTTCCAACATTTGACGCTACTATTTCGACTTTTGTCCGAACATCGAATAGTAGTCAATCCTGATGAATGTGAACTTGGCAAACCGGAACTTGTGTTTCTCGGCCACAAGATCACTCAAGAGGGTATTAAGCCTTGCGAGGATAAAGTGCGCGCTATTCTGAATTACGCTGTACCGTCCTCCGACCTGGATGACGATTCATTCAACCGATATCACTGGCAACGAATCTGGTTTACGCTCGAGCACCATCCTACGGTTCCTGCATACCACGTATTTTGCCTGTCAGCATCCCATAGCGCAACTACATTCACGTAATTTTCACGCATTCGCGCACACGAATACCGTTTGTATGCCTTTTCCTCCTTGATATTTTTCGAAAGCTTTCCGTGCTTTCTAGCGAGGGGCTGCTGTCATGACCTCTATCGTTTTGAGAAAATGACTATTTTCTGGACACCATTTTGGATCTATTTTCTCCACGATCTTTTCTGACGTTTGACATTGATCTCAGTGTTCTCCGGTTGTGCACGTTTCACTGGACTGACTTTCCCGAGGTTTCCGTCAACCTCGTTTCAAATCACTTTCACTTTCGGTCGTTCGCTCGCGGTTCGCTTTCTGCACAGCCGTCGCGTTTTGTTCCGTTTTCCGTTCGGTGTATCTCTCGTATCGGTACTGTTTCGGTGCCACGATATATAGAATACACCTCGCATCTGTAAACCGACTCGCGTCTTCTCTATTCGTCCGGTAGAGGGGATATCGTTGGTATTTCGCTGCTATACCCGATAGGAGACACGTTTGCCAGCCGCACTCGAACGTCTTCTATCAACCCGTACCTTCGGCCTAGGTAGGCCACACTGCAGCACTTAATTCCTTCTCTGGATGAAGGCTTACATCATCTTCTTTCCCGGCACCTGATAGTTGATACAAAACCCAGCCGACACCTGGCCCACCTCCGGCCCCTGACAGGGCCCGCCGATAGGGATTGGGAGATACCTCGGCAGCACAAAGGGACACTCGACCGTCACCCGAGTGTCCCCTAGGGGACGGTCGCAGGGACTCACCGCAAAGCCACCAAAACCGGAGAATCCGTCATAAATTCAAAAAAATTCGAACTAGAGTCTCTGTAAAGACATAGTTCTGAATATTCAATAGCTTGGTCCTCACTGGCTTTAGATACAGAAATCTGTGGAATCGTGAATGCATGAGAATTCCGAACCTAATATTCCATGTTAAAATACCGTATTGAGGAATAAAATTGACATTTACTTTCACTTTTACCGGGTATTGTAAATTTGGATGTTCTGTTTGTTTTAATGCATTCCCACCATGGCGGGCAGTTTTCGGTGGTGGTTGTTTGTTGTCGCCTCTCAAGCTAAGCTGTTAAACACTGCACTTCTTTTGGTGGGTTTCTAATGCTCTTCAGACGCTGAATCCCATTTACTTCCACTCATCTTTTTATCTTTAGATGGAAAAGACCCACTTAAAATTGCGTGGCTGTTCCAGAACTACAATATGGAGGCGCAAGAAGCAGATCGCAGTTCACGAGGTAAGTGGGGCAGATTTCAACTCGTCCCTCACATGAGATGATGGTGTAAAAAGTTTGTTGCTATGACATTCGTTACAAATTCCCAGGCAATTGTTCCTTTTCAACGGAAAACTGATCGGATGATTTGATTGATGATATCGACAGTCCTGAAAAGCCGAAGGTCTCATCGGCAGCGATTAAGGAGCAACAAGTCACGACTGCTGCAACCTCTACCGCTGTTGGGTGATTCACACTGAATTTCTAATTGTGAGTAGTTGTGAGTACACAAGGAGGGATAACACGTGCATACCAGAGGAGTGGGAGTCAACTTATTTGGCTGCGACCACCTTCACGAAAAGTTAGCTTCATGGTGATCAGCAATGTATGCAACAGAATCATCATTGATAGACGGAGAAATGAAATTTACAACACCGATCAAAATGATAACTACCCTCGCAGAAGAAAACTGAATTAACAAATCTACACTTTCCAACTGTTCCCTCGGCCAAAGATGTTGTGAGGCAGGCTGCTATACAAATGAAATCATCAATGGCCGACTTGAGGATTTTATTACGATCTCTGAGACAGTTAAAGCTTGACTTGCCCTTAGATCCGAGGTCGTCGCTGGCGACGCAAAGGAGAATCCAAAAGAAAAAGCTTCGGCGCTGGTAGATACGTATATCTTGGACAAAGTGAAACCTTGCAACCAGCTCTGGAATGTAGACCTGTCACAGCCGGCTGCTGCTCTTATATCCAGTTGCACATTGACGGTATGAGCTTGTTTCGTGGCTCATCGCACCAGTTGTGCCTTATATTGTGTCGCCTTGTAGCGGTTGCCATCTTCATTCTTACTTTAACCACGTTTACTGTTTAACTGAACGCTGACTGCCAAGTGCGGTTGCCATTTGACCGTTGCTCTCGCACACGCTCTCACGCACGCTCCCAAATACACGATAACCACTATCTCTCCCAATCGCCTTCTCGTCCTCACGGGTCGTGGATAATACTGTTCTGGTTAACATATTCGTGCAGTGCCGCACATTAGAGTAGCGTGCATGTGGTCCACGCAGTACAAAGGACCGAAGCACGCGTTTACTAAGGAAACCGCAAATTAAGGTCTAATCAACCTTACAGCCTTTTGGACCCTACGTCGCGAGTATTTATTGTTGGTCTATGTTGTGGAATGTCCACAAATACCGACGTGCATGAATATTTTGAAGACCCGATAGAGGAATTGGCATCATTATTATCCGATGGCATCGTTATTCGTGGGAAGGGTCTTCATTGCAGAGCTGCATTGCGGAATGTTGTGGCAGATATTCCAGCCAAGGCAATGCTTAAGCAGGTTAAGCATCATTCTGGGTTATACAGCTGTCACAGATGCACACATCGCGGATATTGTTTCCAGCGACGTCTCATTTTCCCATTGTAAGTTTGATTAGACCTTAATTTGCGGTTTCCTTAGTAAACGCGTGCTTCGGTCCTTTGTACTGCGTGGACCACATGCACGCTACTCTAATGTGCGGCACTGCACGAATATGTTACCCAGAACAGTATTATCCACGACCCGTGAGGACGAGAAGGCGATTGGGAGAGATAGTGGTTATCGTGTATTTGGGAGCGTGCGTGAGAGCGTGTGCGAGAGCAACGGTCAAATGGCAACCGCACTTGGCAGTCAGCGTTCAGTTAAACAGTAAACGTGGTAAAAGTATGAACGAAGATGGCCACCGCTACAGGGGCCTCCTCCTAGAAGTCCGACGGAGTTGGGCTTCGATCGTGATGGTAGGCCGGAATTATTGGTTGTCCAGGAACTCCTCGTAGCATGCCCGTTATATTGTTGGTGACGTTGAACGACTGCTGATGAGTTCAACGGTGCCTGCACTCTCGAGTTCCGATGTGCGTAGGTCCAACTGTGTTTTAGAGCCTGAGGATCTCATACGCATGCGAGCCTGAAGATGCCACGTCAGGTCCGTCCAAAAGGGTGTCCAGTTGTCGTCCCAGTACCACGCTGACCAGTCGTCCCGTTGTCCAGTGATTGGTTGGCTCCTTGAACGTGCACGGGAGTCAACGAGGCTACGGATGAAGCCAATGCGACTGTGTAGATCCGTCTGAGAGAGGGCAAGTAAACTGGAACAAAATAGCACCTGAGGACGTCGGCGGATGTTGGACCGTAATAACAACACACGAACGATGTTCGGTGTTGTTGTAGTCGCCAGGAGACCAGAATGAAATGAAATCATAACTACCAATTGTAATTTCTCGGGCCTGTTGGCTGGTGAATCCATGGTGAACTTCCCAACTTATTGCTACCAGTCGGTTGTGAAAATCGTCACGAAATGTGCGAAGTGGACGGGATTTCGTAGTCGGCGACCGCGACGGCTACTTTGCTTTGCGGGTGCGGTTGGCGATTCTGAGTGACTAGTTGCCGAGTCCCCACTAGGCGCAATTAGGGGTGGTTCGAGTAATAACTCGCTCGATGCGGGTGACCGAGCGGCTTGAGTAGGTGTAAATTGGCCGAGCGGCTCGCACTCAATGACGGCAGGCTTGAGACGGTCGATAGATACGGTGTCGTGTCGTCCGCTAACCTATATGACAAATGTTTTTGCCCAACGTTTTATCACCCGGAACAGGCCGGTGTATAGCGTTTGTAGTGGTGATCGAACGCCACCGACGCGAAGGAATTCGTGAGAAGGGGTTTCTAACGCAGTTGGGACACTACTTGCAGACTGTTGTTCACGCGGCGGACTGGCCTTGAGCACTCGCATGTGCTGCGTAAGGCGCTGAGCATAGTCACCGTAGTCGAAAGTCACGGTTGGTGAGGGGGCTACAAACTCCCCAGGCAGACGAAGTTTACAGCCATATACTAATACGGCCGGTGTTGTGGGTTATTCTTCCTTAAAGGTACTACGCAGGCTTAAGAGTGCTAATGGCAGTGTTTCACTCCAAAAGGGGTTACCGTTTGCTCGAAAGGCGGCTTTTAATTTCCGGTCGAAACGCTCAACCATATCATTGGCCTGAGGGTGGTAAGCTGAGCGTAGCGAGTAGGCTGCCGAAAGCGCCGTCAAAGTGTGGACCACGATCGGTGGTCACTATTGCTGGGCAACCGAAATGACTAACCCAACCGGTCAGAAAAGCTTTCGCGGCCTCTTCCGACGTGAGACGAGGGATAGGAATGGCCCGCGGCCAGCGAGTAAAACGATCCACGCATGTGAGTTTGTAAACGTACCCAAGCGAAGGTGGAAGTGGTCCTACGAGGTCGACGTGCACATGATAAAAACGTGTTTCAGGTTCTGGGAACCTGGCTAATGCCGCCTTAGTGTGCCTATGGGTCTTAACACGTTGACACTGCAGACAGGCACGAGCCCATTGACGGACATCTCGTTTGACATTGTGCCAAACAAAACGCTCAGTTACAAGTTTCTCGGAGGCAATCACACCCGGATGAGCCAGATTATGAAGTGTCAGGAAGGTGGAATAACGGTAGGCAGCAGGAACCACCGGCCTAGGGAGACCTTGCGACACATCGCGCAAGATGGTGTTCCGGGAAGTTGGGATAGGTACTGCGGTTAAACTCAAAGAACCATTCTGTCGAAGTTGTTCGATGTCAGGGTCCATAGTTTGAGCCTTTGCCATTGCGTCCAAATTGATGTTAAGCGTCGGTGACAGACTTAATTGATGTATGCGTGATAAGGCGTCGGCGACGGGATTAAGTACCCCAGAGACGTGTCGTATGTCAACAGTAAACTGTGAGACAAAGTCTAAGTGGCGAATCTCGCATGGTGAGTATCGATCCGAAGCTGACTTTAGTGCTTAAACCAAGGCCTTGGGGTCTGCAAACACCGTGAACGAACGGCCTTCGAGTGCATGTCGAAAATGACGGATTCCCAAGTAGATGGCTAATAACTCCCTACCAAATGTGCTGTACCTAGATTCGGCGGGTTGTAGGCGCTTGGAGAAGAATGCCAAAGGTTGCCAAGGATCGTCTACGAACTGTTGCAGTACTGCTCCAACCGCTGTGTCCAGGGCATCCGTCACTACCGAAATAGGAGCCAAAGGTCGTGGTGGGTAAGGAGTGCTGTTTTGGCGACAGCACCTTTGACCAAGGCAAATGCGACTTGTGCCGTGTCGGGAAACACGAACTTCCGCTTACCTCCGCGCAACAGGTCGGTGAGGGGTTGCATCATTTCCGCACAGTGAGGAATGAATCGGCGGTAGAAGTTCACCAGACCGGCAAAATGATGCATCTGGCGGAAAGATTGGGATTCGGGGTAGTCGTGAATAGCGTAAACTTTATCTGGCAGAGGGCGGATACCCGAGGATGAAATAGAATGTCCTATGTGGGTGATATCAGACCGGCCTAATTCGCATTTCGCGATATTGATAGTGAAGCTGTGCTGGCTAAGGCGTTCGAGAAGTGCTCGTAAGTGTGCGATGTGCTCTTGCTCTGAAGAACTAGCCACCAAAATATCATCCAGGTATACGTAGACATTTTCCAAACCACGAGTTGCCTCGGGCATGAACCGTTGGAAGGTCTGTGCTGCATTGCTGAGTTCAAACGGCATTCTCAGAAACTCGAACAGCCCGAAAGGCATAGTGACGGCAGTTTTAGGGATATCGGCCTTTGCTACCGGGATCTGGTTGTACGAACGAACTAAATCAATACGGCTGAAGACGGAGCAGCCTGATAAAGACGAAGTAAGGTCCTGTATATAGGGAGTTGAGCATCGGTCAGGAAGGGTGACCTCGTTAAGTGCTCTGTAATTACCACAGGGTTGCCGGTCGCCGCTAGACTTAAGGACCATATGAAGAGAGGAAGCCCAATGGCTACTAGAAGGG
Organism: Fasciola hepatica; assembly: GCA_948099385.1. NCBI lineage: Eukaryota > Metazoa > Platyhelminthes > Trematoda > Plagiorchiida > Fasciolidae > Fasciola > Fasciola hepatica. Next base: position 50,965,633 of record CANUEZ040000043.1, read on the forward strand.
CGTATTATACCCAGTTGTAGCATATGTTCGAATTCAGCCTGCGCAGCAAGAAGCTTGTCTGGTGCTAACGGACGCGGCCCACTGAACACTGGGGGTCCCTTAGTATCGATATAGTGAGTGACGTTGAAGGTAACTGCTGGGAGAGGCCCGGACTGCCCAAACATGGCCGGGTAGGTGGCGATGAGTTCGCCGTAAAGTTGGTGCGCCGGTGGTCGAAAGTAAAAAGGCGTGAAGTGATTCACTCGCGAATTATGACCCGCAACAGCGAGGGTGGTCTGACGATCTACCACTCTGCGGCGCCGTGCATCAACTAACAAGTCAAAGTGTTGCAGGAAGTCAGTGCCTAGAATTGGGCACGAAAAATCGGCGATGATGAATACCCAACGAAAATTACGCTAAGTCTGAGGTGAGCGATCGCTGGCCAAACGTTAGGATGGCCGTGCCATTGGCAGCGCGTAGTGTTTGGGCCTGCGGTGTGCTACTGTCGCCTTTCGCTCGGGGGAGGACGCTCACTTCGGCACCGGTATCTACAAGGAATAGGTTATTTGAAATGATGTCCCTTACGTTCAAAAGACGACCGTTGGTCTGATACCCGGCTTCGTGGATCGCCACCACGGGCCGGGGGTTTAGTTTCCCTGATGAGCACTGGGAAACGTGCACCCTGGTTCGCATCGTTTGGCGCCCTCACCAAAGTGACTGTGGTATTAACAATACTCTCCTTTTGAAGAGCCGAAAGGTCGTCGCAATGACGGACTATGGAACCTAGGTGAGCGTGTGCGGTGCCGTTCCTGTGACCCACTTCTTCTTACTGCTGGGCATTGCAGGATCGCGTCAATTCTAGACAAAACTGACGCGATGTCGTTAGATGTAGGCAAGGCAGTCACCGTTGTGACGGAGGACCTGGTTACTCCAGGTACAGCAGGGTTGTATCGTGACATATTGCCATCAGCTATTGCTGCAGTTTCCTCCGGTGAACACTTGCGCGTGGCACTTAGTAAAACTGGGATGTTGTGCGGCAAACGCTGCAGCCAAAACGCCCTTAAGAGCGGGTCCTCGCCTACCGTCGGTCCTCTCAAGCGCTGCATCTCACGCAGCAGTTCGGAGGGCTTCCTACTTCCAAGCCCGACGTTTGAAGTTGTTGCATACGTTGGTCCTGTGTTGGGGTCGTGCGGGCAATGACGGCCTCCTTCAAAGCCTCATAGCTTCGGGAAGAGATTATTAAGTCCCTTACTTGCATTGTGGCCTCCGGCGGGAGGCGGTCTGCTACGCACCTGAAACGGCTGGCGTCACTGGTTATACGGCAGTTTTCGAATTCTCATTCGACCAGCGTGAACCAGGGTTCTAGATCAGCGGGGTGAATGCCGGTATGTGCAGCATGATCGCCTTAACGGTGGGCTCTGAGCAGGGTTTCCGTTCAGCAGACATAGCGATTACTTTATAGAATACAGACAAGAAAATAAATCAACGACCAATGGGGCACTATAGTCTTCGCGAAAAAAAATCACGATGAACTAGACACAAAAAATATGTATGGATAAAAAATTTATTTGGTAAACCGACCAAGAAAATCAACAGATAGGGAAAAAATAAAACACAAAAACGCACGCAGACGAGGACTTGAACGGTAGAAAACAAGAAAACTCACGTGACCTGTGGATCACGTCGGGCTCACCAATTTTAAGGTTCATTAGACCTTAATTTGCGGTTTCCTTAGTAAACGCGTGCTTCGGTCCTTTGTACTGCGTGGACCACATGCACGCTACTCTAATGTGCGGCACTGCACGAATATGTTAACCAGAACAGTATTATCCACGACCCGTGAGGACGAGAAGGCGATTGGGAGAGATAGTGGTTATCGTGTATTTGGGAGCGTGCGAGAGAGCGTGTGCGAGAGCAACGGTCAAATGGCAACCGCACTTGGCAGTCAGCGTTCAGTTAAACAGTAAACGTGGTTAAAGTAAGAATGAAGATGGTAACCGCTACACCATCAACCACAGGAAGGCTGGGCAATGACGCTGACTTTCGAGATAGCCGCTAACGTAGTCATTATACTGTTAGTTCCCCGTTCGAAGCACTACCGGTGGATATGTTAGCCCTGTTTCCTAACGACTACATGCACAGTGTCTTTCTCTGCATGGTGCGACGATTAATCCGTTTTGGCATAAATCTCGTTCTGGGAGTAGACTGATTTTGGATTTTAGTGGTGCGCTACAGGTAAGCGAGCACTTGAGAGCTATAAAGAAACATATGACATGTGAATTTCCTCGCGTGTGTCGAAAGCAGGAGGACATCGAATATCGGAAAGCAGCTGAGTACTGGCAATACTTGCTGTATCTCGGACCCGTGGTTTTCAAGAAGGTATTGCCTGCGGATCACTACAGGAACTTCATGTGTTTTTTCTTGTTCACTTACATTTTAAGTAGCTCCAAGTGATCTTTTCACTACTTGGACTATAATGAAAGCCAGCTGCCCTGGGTCATCCAGAAATTCATCAGGTTGTACGGAGGAAAATAGGTAGTATTCAACGTGCACAGTTGACTGCACATCTGTGCTGACGTGCATATTCAGGAACCACTGCAAAACTTATCAGCCTTCCGTTTGAGTCTTACATGCTGATTATTCGCAATTACGTGACCACTCGACACCTGATTGCTGAACAAGCGTTTCGTCGCTCTCCGGAAAGATGTGCTGAAGCCAACCTGTACACGAATGTGGGACTCTGGGACAACACTTTTTACGGGTCCGTGGGACGGAAGGGTCTGAATGGCCAATTTATCGACATTGGTTCAACAATTTAGAGCAATAAAACCCCGAATAACTGTGCACTGATCGACCGCAGACCAGCCGTCGTCCAAAGAATGGAAGGCGAACTATTGCGTGTTTATTTCTTTGAATACTGTGACGAATTCTTCGACTACTCAATTTCCTCTGGCCAGTTTGGCATATTCCTTTGTCACAGTTCGTCCAAAGGCACGGCCTGCCACGGTCTAAACGAGGTCTTTTGCAAAGGTTCGTCGCTACCTTAAGGTGACAAGTGGGTGTTTTATCCCATGTTGCACACATGGGCGAAATAATGGTGAATCCCCAAAAGTAACCCATATTTATTCCATTCCAGATGTTTGTCGTTGTCGGGTTATTAGTGGATAACTCCGTTGCCACTATAAATGAAAAGTGGATGATTGGCCACAGTAGGGTTAAGTGGCCTCGTTGCCCTACGAACAGAATCTAGAAGCTTGTTCGTGAGGGCCGGCCACCACCGCCTATCACTGTTGTTTACGATGTCAAGGTGCATAAAAAGTTTGGTAAGTGCCTGATCAAAGTCTATCGCTTGTAAATGCATTCGACGATACCCTCCGCTGTCAAAGACTTCTGGAAGAATCGTCGGAACTACCGTCTTCCAAGGCAACGGCGGCGGTGGATTGCTTTGCTAAAGGGAAAATATGTACGAACTCATGTCCACAAAGTAACTTTTTTGGGAGACCGAAGCACTTTTCACATACGAGTTCCGATTATGAAACAGGGCGACGAAAAACACTACCAGGTGATATTGATCTGTCATCAGGGCCGGTTCTGGAAGACTTGTCCTCCGCTACACCTCGGAAAAGGAGTCAACTGGAGGCAACTGCTAATGTCAGCTATCTTTCGCGTCCAGTAGTCACCACGTACGTGTTTATCTATTTTGATGACGTGTTCAGATCCCAAGTCACAGCTCATTCCATTATACCAGGTACATCAAATTATACTAGAGATACTCGGAGGCATGTTTAAAATAGATTGTCACATTTTATACACTTAGGAAAACGGAGACAGTAACGAAGGTAAAACGTGCAACAGATAGAGTTTCAGAATACATTACTTATGGAAAAACTTTGGTGTGTATTTCTAACTTCGGATGTTACGTTCAACAATTGCAGCTTGGATGAATGGTCATACCACTCGGGTTGTGGAACTGCAGAAAACTTTGGAGGGCGTCAAGTCTAAACCGTGCAGACTTGAACATGTTGCCGGTACACTGGTGCAGTTCATGCATTGTGCTATTCCCAAAGGAGTTCAGGAGGTTGAATGAAAAAATGGAAGATGAAACTTTCTATGAACAAAAGGTAACTTAAATTGTTCACAACTTTCAGACCAGCAGTTGCATTTCCTTTTTGCAACGGGAACCCGAAAAGTTGGGTATTTTGTACGTCAGATAATGCGTACACTGATTTCCGATTGCTTTTTGCACAACTTGAACTGGCGCGGAGTCCACGGGCGTCAATAATTTGCCAACACTAGAATCTGTAGAATAACTGTCGGTGAGTATGCCGTTTTGTGTTATCCTGTCCTGTATTCGTAGATGCAGTAACGAAGCACAATTTTCCCGGGACTACAATACTTTTTCAAACGAAAAGATCCATCGTTGGATTCAAAGGTGCAGATCGACTGAGTTTAGTATTATTATTATTATTTCAGGACGTGGCCTTCCAAAACGAAATTGTTGAGGTCAGTTTTGACTTGATCATCGGTAATATATTATGTGCTGCTGAACCCTCTCATAAGCCGATTTTTAAAGTTGAAAATTATAACGACTTCTCCTAGTGCACCGATTCAACAAGTACCTTATTTCCTTTATTCCGTTTACTGCAAAGTACACAAAAATGACCAATGGATGGATGACGATTGTTCGCTGACAAGCCCAGCGTACAAAGGTTTACCAGTAGCGAAATACAAAATTATCCCCTGTAAAACCCATACTTTATTTGAACTCCGGGAATTGATTCCGCCAAATATTGTACGTCGAGTTGTGGTTAAGTTTATTATGAGACTTTCGTGCTTGTGCGCTTTCTCTGAACTTCGGCCATTCCGTGGATTACCATTATATTATTTAGCATATACGTATTTCGGTGTTGTAGTTAGTATTACAAATTTAATGAGATCAGAGGAGTCCTTTTCTACAAGACTCCGAGGCCATCATCTGAGTGTCCTCTGGTAATCACCTGAGTGTTCCCTGACAGTCTCCTGAGTGTTCTCTGAACGTCACCTGAGTGTTCCCTGACCGTCACCTAGATGTCCCGTCTCCGTTTCAAAGGGGACACTCAGGCGACGGTCGGAGGACACTCAGGTGACGTTCAGGTGAAGATCGTGCCACTTGGGTGGTTAAGGGACTATGGCTGGACTCATTACTCCTTTATGTTCGGAGCATCGTAACTGCTCTCCTCGCGGACTCGTCCTTGGAACGAGCAGCCGCCGCGGCTGAGAAAATCGCCGCACGAATCGGCAGTGGGGCTAGTCCCCTCCTCGCCGCGACATCGCACAATCCTCTGGGGGTCGATCCGGATGAATCGCCAGAGAGGCCTCGTTACTCTTGGTCCGTCAAGAGCAGATTGTCCTTCAAGGACAGTAAAATACCTATCCCTCCCAACGGCCCGCGTAAGCACCGGCACGGATGGGAGCTCTCTACTGCCCACGTCCCCCGTGAGTCAGCCTCAACTCCTCGCCCAAACTAGACCACCCTACAGGCAGATTTGTTCGGTACCACCGCGTCTTTGGACAAGCCGCCCGTGGGTGCAGACAGCCGTGTTCATACGCGGCGGGAAACGGCCCCTCCGGCGAGTAAAAGCAGCCGTACTCGCCGGCAATCAGTCTCAGTTTGGCCGTCTATTTTACGTGCACGATTCATGCACTAAAGCTAGGATCCTAGTTGATACTGGTGCCCAGGTTTCCGTCTTTCCGGTGGGTAAAGACAAGCCACAAGCTTCTTTGCTTCGGCTGTCCGCTGCGAATGATTCCTCCATTCCTACCTACGGCACGAGACAGCCTGCGGTGAACCTGGGGCCACGACGACGGCATCTGCGGACGTTCATCCTAGCTGATGTTCCCAAAGGCACACTGGGAATGAATTTTCTGCAGCACCACGAATTACTTGTTGATTCACGTAGATTGCAGCTCATCCATCCTTCGTAGTATACTAAATTTACGGATCTAGCAGCTCGAACAGATGCACACCGACTCACGGGTTTGTTTTCTTACATTCCTCAGGACTTTCAGCCTTCATTTATTAGATTCCCCATTGTGACTAAACCATTTGAAGAGATAGAGACGGTGACCGATCGTGGGGCAAACCACATTTTCGCTAACGGACCTCCTGTCACGGCACGGCCCTGCCGACTGGCTTTTGCCAAAAGTGAGCTTGACACTTTACTTTCTAAAAGTATTCTTCGTCCTTCTCACAGTCCACGGACCTCAACTCTGAACATGGTTCTTAGGAAAGATATCATTAGCTGGCGACCGTGTGGGGACTATCGAGCACTAAACTCGGTTCCCCATTATGATAGCTATCCGGTACCCCACATACACGACATCACGGCACGACTGTATTTTCTAAGATCGATTTGGTGCGAGCCAATCACCAGATCCCAGTCGCCGCTGAAGATGTCGAGAAAACCGCTGTCACGACTCCTTTTGGTTTGTTTGAGTTCCTACGTATGCCTTTTGGTTTGCGAAATGCTGCTCAGACAATCCAGAGGTTTATCGATAGCATTACACGAGACTTGGAATTGTTCATGTCTATATCGATGACTTGCTAATCGCATCGTCGAGCGTAGATGAACATTTCCAACATTTGACGCTACTATTTCGACTTTTGTCCGAACATCGAATAGTAGTCAATCCTGATGAATGTGAACTTGGCAAACCGGAACTTGTGTTTCTCGGCCACAAGATCACTCAAGAGGGTATTAAGCCTTGCGAGGATAAAGTGCGCGCTATTCTGAATTAAGCCGTACCGTCCTCAATCAAGGAGCTCAAGGCATTTTAGAGTTAGTTAACTTTTATCGTCATTTCATACCCCTAACTCTCGAAAGTTTGCTCCCATTAACTGACCTACTTCGTGTCAAACCATGCCTGACGCCCGCTTCGATCATATGCATGTGGACACTGTGGGTCCATTGACCCCATCACACGGGTATACCTATTTACTAACGTGCATCGACAGATTTACGAGGTGGCCCGAGGCTATTCTCATTTCTGTCGTCACGGCCAAATCAGTGGCCCGGCATCTGATAGAACGATGGATAGCTTTAGATGGTTGTCCTTCCACAATCACTACCGATTGAGGGCAACAGTTTGAGTCCGGAACCATTTTCTTCAGTGACTCACACGCTGGGTAAGGAACACATTAGCACGACCGCGTACCATCCGGCATCGAATGGTTTAGTCGAACGTTTTCATCGCCAACTCAAAGCGGCCCTTAGGGCACACGCGAGCCCCGACTGGTACGAAACGTTACCGCTGGTTCTGCTTGGTGTCAGGACTTGCATAAAGGAAGATATCCAATGTTCCGCCGCAGAACTTGTCTACGGCACGACATTACGACTGCCTGGGGAATTCTTTACGCCACGGAGTACAGACTCACTTGCCGTACAGACTTACGTTCACCGTTTTCTACGTACATGCAAAATCTCGTTCCGGTGCAGACTCGAATGCAACAACGACAGGTTTTCGTCCTGACCGAACTGGAAACTTGTTCACATGTATTCATTCGTGTTGATTCGGTTCGGAAACCATTACAACAGCCTTACGAAGGTCCATTTCGCGTGATTTCTCGTCACGATAAGACCTCTAAGATTGATCGACACGGTCGCGTCGATACCGTTAGCGTCGATCGTCTCAAAACCGCGTACGTTGATGATAGCGTGTCGCCCGCTGACATGAGATTCGATGTTAACCCTGCACTGCCTGTTGACGACACTTCCGTGTCACGTCAACGTCTGCAGTTAGCGTTGCCTGCTACGACTTCGAATGAGACTATCATCTCACGTTCAGGACAGCACCCAGTTGGCTCTGCTACGTCCTCGAATGAGAATACTGTCTCACGTTCAAGTCAGCAGAGCACGCCTTCGCACCCGTCCGTGAATGAGGCTTCCGTCTTACGTTCCGGTCGGAAGATCGTTTGCCCAGCACGTTTTCGCGACTAGGTCAAACACGATCTTAACCATTGCACTTCGCAGTAATAACTTTCGTGTTTATCGTTTCGACACGATTTAATATACCTCATTAGTTATTACTGTATTCTAGTCAAGTTCATTGCGGCTGCTACACCAGTTTTTCGTTTCTTTTCGTTTCATGGAACCTGGCCATATGGTACGCTTCGCTGGTCCCATGAAATCTGGAGAATTTTGGCACCAACGTTTGCATTCTGGATCGGCTCTGTCGCTCTCGTTCCTGGCCATTTATGAACCTATCAATTTGGCTTCCGGATATCATATTGGTTAACGGTTACCCGACGCTGGACGTTATTGGTGTGGCGCACCTGGATGACGATTCACGCAACCGATATCACTGGCAACGAATCTGGTTTACGCTCGAGCACCATCCTACGGTTCCTGCATACCACGTATTTTGCCTGTCAGCATCCCATAGCGCAACTACATTCACGTAATTTTCACGCATTCGCGCACACGAATACCGTTTGTATGCCTTTTCCTCCTTGATATTTTTCGAAAGCTTTCCGTGCTTTCTAGCGAGGGGCTGCTGTCATGACCTCTATCGTTTTGAGAAAATGACTATTTTCTGGACACCATTTTGGATCTATTTTCTCCACGATCTTTTCTGACGTTTGACATTGATCTCAGTGTTCTCCGGTTGTGCACGTTTCACTGGACTGACTTTCCCGAGGTTTCCGTCAACCTCGTTTCAAATCACTTTCACTTTCGGTCGTTCGCTCGCGGTTCGCTTTCTGCACAGCCGTCGCGTTTTGTTCCGTTTTCCGTTCGGTGTATCTCTCGTATCGGTACTGTTTCGGTGCCACGATATATAGAATACACCTCGCATCTGTAAACCGACTCGCGTCTTCTCTATTTGTCCGATAGAGGGGATATCGTTGGTTGACTGTTCCGAGGGTTTCGTCCAATTCGTTTCGAATCACTTTTGCTCCCGGTTGTTCGCCGAATGTACGCCCTCGCAGTTCGCTTTCTGCACAGCCGTTGCTTTCGTTTCCCGTTCGATGTTTCTCCCGTATCGGTACTGTTTCGGTGCCACGACATATAGAATATACCTCGCAAATCTAGACCAACCTGTGTGGCCCCTATTCGTCCGATAGAGGGGATAACGCTGGTATTTCGCTACCAAACCGAATAGGAGACAAGTTCATTAGCCGCTCCCGAAAGCTATCGCCAACATAGCACCCCTTTCACATCCCGATCCTTTTGCTCCTCTAGCATGAAGAACAAATGCTTCGGACAAGGCTGTTGGAGCAGTATTGCAGCAATTCGTCAACAATTCATGGCAACCAACAGCCTTCTTCTTCGAGCGTCTCCAGCTTGCGGAATCCCGATATAGTACATTCAGCAGAGAACCACTGGCAATCTTTTTGGGTATCCGGCACACAGTCAAGGGCCAAACGTTCACAGTGTTCACAGGTCATAAACCACTAGTTTACGCCTTTTCAGTCAGCTTCTAACCGATATTCGCCACGCGAGATTCGCCACTTAGACTATGTTTCGCAGTTTACTACGGACATTCGACACGTCTCTGGGGCACACAATCCCGTAGCAGACGCACTCTCACGCGTCCACAATATCGACGATCCACTACCCATGGGCATAGATCTAGAAGCAATCGCCGCAGCTTAAACGACGGACCCTGAGGTAGGGCATTTCGGAAACAGCAGCTCCCTGCACCTAGTGCCAGTGGCTCTTCCAACTTCGGACGTAACTATTATTTGCGATGTGTCACAGGGTCGGCCCCGACCACCAGTTCCTGCCATTTTTCGCCGACAAGTTTTTATCAGCCTCCACAACCTATGGCACCCCGGTGTAGCCTCTTCAGCGAGACTGGTCACCGAGTGATTCGTCTGACCTTGCGTCAATACATCTTCGATCTATATCTACGTTACACATATTCTGTGAGCCGGACGCACATCCTCATCACGCGCATGTGGATCTCATGGGGCCACTTCTACCGCCCAACGGCTGCTTCTGCATCCTCACCTGCGCAGGTCCTTTCACTTGCTGACCTCTGGCCATACACATTCCCCGTGCTACCTAGGTGAGTCAGTTTGGTCGCCCTGCTATCGTGATCACTGACTGCGGTTCTCATTTTGATGGTGCCTTTCACGAGCTACTGAACGCTTTCGGTTGCCGACACAACAAGACGACGGCCTATCATCCTCAGGCCAATGGCATGGTGGTGCGATTCCATCGCCAGCTGAAAGCTGCCCTTCGTGCTCGTGATAACCCATTATGCAGTGAAGTTTTGCCGATCGTTCTCTTAGGACTGCGTAACACCGTTAAAGCCGATATGGGTGTTACGGCGGCTGAACTGGTTTACGGTTGCACACTACGACTTCCAGGTGAGTTGGTTTCTCCATTACCACCTGTGAGTTTTAATTACGGGGATTAAGCAAAACGGTTGTCACACCAAATGCGGGTGATCAAGCCCACCCCACCACGAGAACAAACCCTCAGCAACTACATACCTACCACTCTAGCGACCGTCAGCCATGTGTTTATTCGAGTAGATGCAGTGCGATCATCACTACTAGCGGCTCACTCTGGCCCGTTCCGTGTCGTCCGGCGAAAGGAAAAGAAATACGTGGTGGACGTCGAGGGCAGGAAAGAGACCATCAGCATAGACCGCCTCAAACCAGCCTTCATCGAGGTAGAACCCACCCCGAACAACCCTCCCAGTGTCCCCCCCCCTCCTGCTCACAACCTTCGGTTAGTCGTCCCGAGTCGGCCCTTGTTACTCCCACTAACGACCCCTCGTTACCTGTTGCAACACCAAACTCCACGGAAGACACAGCTGCACCCGTGAACAGGAGAAATCGACGCGGCCGCGAGCTGCGACAGCCAACGAGGTTTTTTGAATATGTAACAGTTGTATATATTTAAGTTTACTCTTCATATTCAACCTGTACATAGTCCTATTATGCATGAATGCACGACCACGTAGTTATCACGACAAGGGTGGCGGCAGCCTGTATTGCGTCGGTATGTCCCCCTCAGTCGAATATCCGATCGCGCCTCGAGGCGCAGCTTCCTTGTGTTTCTTGCCTTCCAGCTCGTCCCGTCGGACAGAACCATATGGAATTCCAGGATCTCGCATGGCTCCAACACAAAGCCCACTGGATCGCGACTGGACTCATTTGACGCCGGACGCTGGCTCGTTTACGAAGACAATAACAACCACAACGAAACGGAACTTAGGGATATGCCGACAACGAAAAACCTTACAACACAATCACCACTGCCAAGTCACAAGCAGGATCTACCCCGGTCGGATAAGATTTTAAGGAGGACGCAATTTTGCGATCCACGCACAGCAACCAGTGTGAGTCATGGAGAACGGCTTGTGCTGGCTTCGCTGTTGTGTTCGACCGCGGCGACAGGCATGGAAAACGTCTCTCGCCACCGAAGCCGACGTACCCATCACGGGTCGAAGCCCAACTGCGTCGACCTGATAGGAGGAGACCCCTGTGTTGCTACCGATACAACACACGATGACGAAGATTACCAAATTTGTTCGTTTGAACAATTACCGTCTTTGGTGGCGCCACTTGCTCCGCCTGTGTACATCGTCTGCACGCCGTTGCGCTCCTCCAATACACACGTTGTCTCACCCCAGCGTTTTAAGTCCTGCTTTGCGCTCTGCTAAGTATATTCGCTATCGTGTCACGAACCGAGGACCAGGGGCTATAGACTCTATATGGGAGCAGGTCTTGACTTAACTTAGGAGAATCCTGAAAACTCAAAATATAAAGCAAACAATTTATTACTTATAAAGGTAATGTAAACGAATATTTGTTGCTGCTTACCTGCTTTCAGTTAGAAGCACCCACCTAATCTCAAAGGATCAGTGATCAAGCTGCAGGCGAACATCAAAACGTTAGGGGACTGTGAAGAAACGAAAATGTGAGTTCGTGAATAAGAGTAAATTCAGGAGCACCGAATTTAACTGACCATAATAGTAACAGAGATAAATTTGATGGATGTGGTCGAGACACCGGTGTGTTCCACGACCATTGGGTAGAGTGGCTAGTTCAAAAATGAAAGAATTACGCGTGATTGGACAGGGTGTCTAAAAACAACTCTGACGATTAAACTCATCGCCGATGTCTGGAGAGCCCCGATGAAGACAGAAGAATAGGAAATGAGGGTACCATGGGGTAGAAATACACACCTTTTTGAACGTCACCAGGGCGCAATACAAAAAAAATCAATAAAGCTTTCATTCTGGCACGGTCTCATCTTCTGACTTGGAATGTCTTGGAATTATGTCGGTCGGAACTAACTCTGAGAAACGAAACATTTTAAAAGCTTCCACGTCGTTACTTGGCACCTTCCTCAACACCATCCTGTTATGTTCAACGAATGGCTGTCAGACCGAACTGAGCTGAAGATATTGGCAAACACTGGCTCTATGGTGCTCATTTCTTGATCACGAAGACCAGCGAACAACTGTGAGTTTGTGTCACACCTTTTGTTTCATTTTAATTTTTTATGTACATACTCTTTTGGCCTTTTATCACAGTGCGCTCCTCCGCCAATCCTAGTTTGTTAGTGTCGTCTTGGATATTGTTGACATTAATTTAGTGCGCCACGCAAACAAAGTAGTACGCTACAAAACTGGTGAGCCCATATTGTTCTTCCATCCTTTGACACTAGCTTCCATTCATTTGGTCCAAGTTCCACACGATTCATCATATCTGAAGCCGAATCTTTTGACAACTGCTCGTTTTTGCCCCGACCAACCCACGAGTGTGATTTCGACAAATAGGATCCGTATTTACCCCTTGACTTGTAACCAGCCAGCGCGTGAAGTACTCTCACGTTGTCCAGACGCTTCCCTTTGACATCGCCGCCGACGTGGAAGATCCCCTATATCCCATTCTACCAGAAGTTCCTTGCACGAAGCATGCGGATGCATTTATTCAGCGCAACGAAAAATCAGACAGAAACATGTTCAGTGAGCTGTTCACGTCGGTGGAGCTCGGGGACCAAACTCCGTCCCAGCTTATGCGCCACACGCGGCCGCCACTGGCTGGACGTCAAATGGACGACGCCATTTTCCGGGGGATATGAATCGATAAACTACCTCTCCCGATGCAGCAGGTCTTGTCAATGCTGGAGCCCACTACTTCCCTTGACAAAGTTGCGCAACACGCCGATAGAATAGTGGAATGCTACGCGCCTGGTAGACCCTGTGTTCACATGACATCACTCGCCGAAACCACTTCGACACACGAATCCCCCATGGCATTGCCAGTACCTGCCCCAGATCGCCGTGGCGACGGTTCTCGCAGTCCTGATCTCCCGTCTCATCACCCCTCCCCCCTATTGATAAGGAAAATGCGGACCTAAAAGAAACCGTTCTCACGCTGTACAATCAGGTTGGCGCAATGTGTAATGCACTAACTACTCATCGACCTGTGTCCGCCGAAACACCTCGTCGACCTAGATCACGGTCCAGAAATCGCCGGCAACAAACCTGGTGTTGGTACCACCGCACATTCGGCTCCCAGGCACGCCGCTGCGAACCCTAATGTCCATTCCGCACATCCAATCCCACAGTCTAACGACCAGACCAGCAAGTAACGGCGACGAATATAGCCTACTCTCTACGTGAAAGTCGCCTATTTTATATCTTTTGCTGATCCAGTGGCCTTTGATTCCTCATCGACACCGGCTCCGAGATCAGTGTAATCCCCCCACCCAAACATCATCGCCTCAAACCATCTCATTTCACACTGATAGCAGCAAATGCAACAACTATTGCGACATTCGGCCAGCGGTCTATCACTCTTGATTTACTCCTCAGCCGATCTTTTCAATGGGTTTTCATCCAAGCAGATGTTCAGACTACCATTATCAGCCCGGATTTCCTCTCACATTTTGGCCCAACTGTGGACCTCAAAAATCTCAAGCCGGTAGACACCACAACCAAGCTTTGTGCAGTCGGCATTGGCAAATGCACCAACTCCCTGTGTATTCGGCTGGCAATCCCGCAATCGCCGTTTGCTGACATTCTGAGGGAGTCTCCATCTTTCACCAAACTCTGTGAGTTCACCGACCCAGTCTCTCATGCTGTGCTTCACCACATCACCACAAAAGGCAAACTGATCCAATTCCAACCACGCCGACTCAAGGCCGACAAACTCCGTATTACAAGCCCTGAATTCGAACACGATGAATCTTGGCATCGTTTGAACATCTTCAATCCCATGGGCCTCCGCTTTGCACATGGTTCCAAAGTCATCTGGTGATTGGAGACCCTGTGAAGACTACCGTGCTCTCAAAAACGTCACCGCCCCGGACAGGGACCACACACCACCACATTCATGATTCTGCAAAGAATTTCGCTGGGAAGACAATCTTTTCCAAGATTGACCTCGTGAACGCATATCGTCAAGTCCCCGTGGCCGAAGAAGACATTCCAAAGACAGCCATCGTCACGCCCTTCGGCCTGTTCGAGTTTACACGCGTTCCATTTGAATTAAGAAACTCTGCTCGGACGTTCCAACGATTCATCGGTGAAGTGCTTCGAGGTCTACCCTTCGCGTTTGGCTATATCGGCGACATCTTAATTTCCGGGGCCTCCCTACCGGAGCACGTCAATCATCTGCGTCAACTCCTTCAGCGTTCCCAGCAATACGGACTTCAACCGAACCCCAACAAATCTGTGTTTGGAGTCCCGTCCCTGGAGTTCCTTGAGCACCATATCGATCAAAACGGTTTGAAACCCCTCCCAGATAAGGTTCGCAGCATCCCCTCATTTCATGCACCTAAAACGACCACGCAGTTACGAAGTTTCTTGGGAATTTTGAACTACTGCCGCCGCTTTATCCCCCGGTTGTGCGACCATTGTCTCACCTTCGACCAATCTACTCAAGTCCAAAGTCAAGACAATCGATTTCACTCCCGGGGCCGAGACAGCTCTCGCAGAAGCCAAAAAAGCACTCGCAGATGCCATCACGCTGCAGCATCCACATTAGGATCCGAATACCGTGTTAATCATGACCACTGCTGCATTCAGTACTGTGGCATTAGCAGTGCTTCACCAAATTGTGGACAGCCAATTACAACCTTAAGCTTTCTTCCCGCAAAGCACAAGGCAGCACAGACAAGATGAAGCACCTTCTCTCGTGAACTCCTGGCTATTTACTTGTCCATCAGTCATTTTCGCCACCTTTTAGAGAGACGACAATTTCGTGTGCACACTGGCCACAAACCCCTGACACACACAGTGCCAAGCCTGACAGGCATTACCCCAAAGACATCCGCCATTTGGATTATATTTCTCAGTTCACAACAGATATCCGCTACTTGCGTGGAGTTGATAATTTTGTGGCTAATGCTTTATCCAGACATGACATCAACACGGTACAGACAAAATTCGATCTTACGGAACTGGCAAACCTCCAGCGTGATGATCCATCCTTGCCTAAGCTGCTCACATCCTCCACACTCCAGCTGAAGGATTGTCCCCAACCCTCAGCTGATGGCGCAGTCCTATGTGACTGGTCTACAGGTAATCCTCGTCCTGTCGTTCCAACTTCCTACAGGAAAATCCTTCTCGATCATTTCCCTTCTCGTTTCCATCCTGGAATTCGTGCATCTCGCAAACTAATTACTGCCAGATTTTTTTGGTCCAGTATGAATTCTGACATTACATTATGGACTAAACAGTGTTTACAATGTCAGAAAAACAAGGTCCACCGCAACCCTTTTTCTCCTCCCACTACATTCATCGTTCCCGATGTCCGTTTCCCACATATTCAGGTCGATCTTGACGGTCCACCACCACCATCAAATAGACACTCCCACATATTAACCGTTGTCGATCGTTTCACACGCTGGCCGGTGGCAGTACCTATCCCAGACACCTCAGCAGAAAATATTGCGAAAGTACCACTCCAACACTGGATTATTACATTTGGTGTGCCGTCCACCGTCACCACAGACAGTGGAAGCCAACTCCAATAGACTTTGTTTCGTGAGTTCACCAAGCTGCTTGCTGTAAGCACATCAAAACGACTTCATACCATCCTTCGTCCAACGGCATGGTAGAGCGCCCACACCGCCAACTCAAAGTGGCACTGAAATCACAGCCAAACCCCAGTTTTTGAAGCGACAATCTGCCACTAGTTTTATTGGGTCTCCGATCATCAGTCAAAGACGACCTCCACAGCGCGTCGGTTGAACTCGTTTTCGGTGCCAACATTTGTCTTTCAAGTGAGTGTGTTCAACCAAGCACTGCTGGCAGTCCTAATCCATCACAGTTTGTTCAACAACTCAAAGACCGTATGTCACATCTACGTCCAACACCCACTAGCTCGTCATCCACACACGTTTTATAAGTAATGATCTATATACGTCACCTTTTGTTTTATTGGTAAAAAAGCTGTTCGTGAACCACTCACACCACAGCATGACGGTCCATTCAAGGTACTTAGTCGCACGGACAGATATTTCGCGGTTCACAAAACCGATAAGCCAGACACTTTTCCCAATGACCAATTGAAACCTGCGTGTTTTGATACACCTCCATCACCAGCAACACCGACACCATCACCATCCACAGACACACCACCAACCATTCCTGCTGATTATCGACGCGTTATCATCACACCAGACACCACACCACACTCGCCAGCACCACCGCAGTAACAACCACCCCTGATAACCCGCCTTTCTGGCAGAAACCTTCAACATCCCATCAGACTTCAAGGTTTTGTTACTTAACGTTATATTTTGCCAACTGTTTTCTCTTTGTATTTTGCTACCGAGGGTTTATTTCGTACAAAAAACACATTGAAGGGGGAGTTGTGTAAGTACCAGTAAATTATTTGTGAAGAACACCAGGAATAAAACATAATTCGTGATTTCATGTGGGTGAAGACACGTCGATGAACGGGGCTAAACATGATAAATCCGGGGGAAAACGTGCAGCATTATTTATACAGCCAAGACATGAAAACTCAGGGGCACCGAAAATACGCTTGTCTGGGTTAATGGAAACGTTGAAAATAATGAATTGTTTCAGCAAACAACAAAGACGTTAGTCATGTTTGCCCGAGTGGAATCATGGAAAATAATACCATCTTGGTATGACCTAACACCCTCAGCTCAGGAGGGGACGGCACAGCACTGGGCAGCACAGGACAGAACAGGACAGGGCAACACAGCCTGGTACGGCACCGGACTGGACAGGACAGCAAAAGACAGGACAGGACAAGACAGTTTCTGACAGGAAATCGCAGAAAAGGACATGACAGCGCAGGACAAGATGGGACTGGATAGGATAGGACAGGACAGGGCAGGACGGGACACGACAAGACATGACAGGAGTGGACAGGACAGCACAGCACGGCAAAGAACAGAGCATAACAGATTAGATCAGGAGCAGACAGCACAGGACAGCACATGGCATCAAATGAAAGAACTGGAAAGGACAGGGCAGAGCAGATCAGTTCAGGAAAGGGCAGCACAGCTAAGGACATGACAGAGCAGGAGAGCACAGCACAGGATGGATGTGCACGGGAGAGGATATCACAGAGCAGGTCAGAACAGCAAAAGACAGGGTAGGACAAGACAAGACAGGACTGAACGGCACATGACAGGGCAGGGTAGCACATCACAGCGCAACACAGGATAGGCCAGGACAGATCAGGAAAAGACGGCACAGGACAGGACATCACAGGACAATGCGGGACAGGAAAGAACGGTATGGAACGGGACAGGACAGGGTGGGACAGAACAAAAGGAAGAAACAGGATAATGCGGTACAGTGCATGACCTCAATTGAAGGGGCAGCATAAGAAAAGACTGGACAGAACAGGACAGGACAGGACAGGACGGGACACCACCGACGAGGAAAGATAAGGACAGCACAAGACAGCAGAGCACAAGACAGGACGTTGCAACACAGGACGGGACAGGTCAGCACGGATCAGGACAGCAGTGCGGAAGAGAGCAGAGCACACAGCTGGGCAGGACAAGACAGGACAGGACGGGGCAGGGCATCAGAGCACTGAACGGTAAATGAGAGTACAAGACAATACAGCGCAGGGCGGGACTGTACAGGACAGGAAAGTACATCAGATCAAGGAATACCTCAGGAGATCACATTAAGTTACGTGACACTACAGGGCTGGAGGGGAAAGGACAGGACAGCATACGACTGCACTTCATGGGAAAGGACAGAACAGGCTTCACAACACAGCACAGCGCTCCACAGTAAAGTACAGGACAGGATATGACAAGACGGCACAGAACCGAACAGGACATCCCTCCGCAGGACAGGAAAGGACAGACAAGACAGGGCAGCACGGCACGGGAGATGTCATCGAAGGGCAGAACAGAAAAGGCAGGGCAGGACAGGGCAGGACATGATAGGACGGATCAGAACAGCACGGCACAGGACAGGTAGGGAAAGGGAGGGACAGAAGACAGGGAACAACATGACAGCAACTGACAGGGTAGCCCAAGACAGGGCAGTGCATGACATCACAGAACAGGACAACACAGGGCAGGGCATGACAAGACGGGACAGCACGAGACATTACAGTTCAGCACAACATAGGACAAGATGGCATGTCAAAACAGGATAGGACAGGACAGAACAGATATGCATAGGACGGGCAGCACAGGACAGGACAGGACGGTAATGCACAACACAAGGCGGGGGAGAACAGTACAGCACGGAACAGGGCAGGATAGCACACAAAGTGTATTTCATGCAGGGAAGAGCAGCACTTCACAGCACAGGACAGAGGAGGACAGGGAAGGACAGCATATTACAGAAGAAGTCATAACAGGGCGGAAGTAGACTGGGCAAGGCAGGGCACGGAAGGACACGCCAGGATGGCAAAGTACAGGGCAGTACAAGACAGGACAGCACAGCACAGCACAACACAGTTAAGCGCAGGACACGAAATATCAGAACAGGACAGCGCCAGACATTACTGGGAAATACAGGTCAGTACATGTAATGACGGGACAGGACTGTGCAGGACAGTACAGGACAGGAGAAGACGGGGCAGTAAACCACAAGACAATACAGGACAAGACAGCACAGGACAGTACAGATGGGCACAGCACAGGAAATGACAGTAGATACATCACAGGACAAGTCAGGACATGACGGTACCGCACAGCTCATGCGAAGACATGGCAGGATAGAACAGGACCGACAGGTCAGGCAGTGACAGTACAGGGCAGGACGGGACAGCACAGGACAACTCAGCACAGGACAGGACAGGACAGGCCAGCTCAGGACAGCACAGGTCAGGACAGGACAGATCGGAACAGGACAATACGGGACAGCACAGCACAGGACAGGCCAGCAAAGCACAGTTCTTGTCAGGACAGCACTGCGCAGCACAGCAAGGTTCATGACAGGACAGTCAAGGGCATGACAGGACAAAACAGGACAGCACAGCACAACACAGGACTGAACAGAACAGCACTGGACCGGACTGTACTGTATTGGACAGTGCGGAACAGGCCAGGACATGATAAGATAATGCTCTAGGACCAGAGTACGGGCAAGCCTGACTTTCCAACATAAACTTGCACAGTTGGGTTTTGGAAAACCATCCGGGAGCTGCAACTTAGGGTTTGGTGTAGTTCGTTTCCAGCTTGCTTTGATTAAAAATCGTCTAGTACCTTCAACAGAAAAGAGAAAAAAGAATATTTATTCTATCTATAGATAACAAAATACCATACTCTTCACTATTTGGGTATACAAACATTGAATGGTAGTTTGTGGGTGTTTTGCTAGTATTATGTGGCGACAGATATCGAAGCCGCTGTTTTTTGATAGTCTGCTTGTTGCTGATTTTACTCCTTATTCGTTTTTTTTTCAAGGCTGCCGTGATGGTGTTCACTCGAAAGACTTTTTGGATTTGCTAGTTCCCCATTGCATATACTGGGAAGATTGCTGAGGTAGTGACATCAAGATAGAAACGAAGAATATAAACGCAGAAGGGAAAGAGAGGAAGGAAGGACAAAAATCCATCGGTAGTTGAGTGTAATTCGAAATAGTAGTGGAAACCACAATGAAGACAGCCTGTTTGGTTGGAATGGGAAAGTTAGTTGGAAAGAAATTTCACCGTACTAAGGCACCACCTGCATCGCTGGACAAAAACCAACCGTTATTACATATTTAGCGTGAATCCAACCAGGTTGATGACCGGTGGTGCTTTCGGCGCTTGTGGGCTTTATGTGGCAATGATGTGCTTTATGATGGCAGGGAGGCATGTTCCCTGAACTTTTTTGCCCAGGAGCTGACCTTGATTCTTTTCTTTTCTTTTCCTCCTTTTTTCCCTTGTGGTTCAGGTGCCTGGTTCCTTTTATGTCTTCCGGGGCTGTTTTACCCATTTAATTTTCGGCAGTCTGGTGTCGTACCTCACCTTTTTGTCGGCTTCTGCAGCCACGGCTCAAAAGCACCACATTTTGTGCAGCATTTTTGGCGCATACTTGTGTGGGCCACGGAAGGAATGCTATACATCGGTCTTTCTTTTTTGTTTATTAGTCGTTTTTTAGGAACCTCACACCAGGCCAACAGTCACTGTTTTATTTTTTTGGCACTAAGGGTAGTATCTGTTTGCCTTCCTGTGGAAATGTGGCCCCGGCTGCTTGCTGTAGGATCATGCCTCACGTGTAGTAAAAGCGCTTGGTTCTGTGTGTAGCCATAGACGATGTGATATCATATTAGTGTCGTCAAGAGTACTGAAGCGAATGTTTGCAGTTGCAGTGATCAAATGGTGTGTGAAGGGCCTAACAAGGGGGGGGGGGCAAAAGATAGAAGCTCAATATGGTCCGTATTAAACCGTCATAGAAAAGCCCGTTTTACTGATACACTGGGAACAGTTCCGGCCGCGCTTGGTCCAGTCTGAGCTTGAAATCAGGAATGGTATAACGAGATGATTATCCGTGGCAGCCTATTCCATAAGTTCATCACACAATATGAGAAGATCTTTGATGTTAAGTTTAGTCTGAATCTTCCTTTCTCTAGCCTAAGTTCATGACCTCTCGGGCCAACCATGGGAGCAGGGTGGGAAATTGTGCACGGATTGACCGCTTTGATGCCCTTCATGAACTTTAAGTTTCGACGAGGTTGTCACTCAGCCCTCTCTTTTTCATGGAGAATAGATTGAGATAGGCCAGTCCTTCTGCATATGACTTGTGCCTTTGGCCCTCTACTACTTTGGCGCAAAACTTTGCACTCTTTCTATGCAGTTTATGTCCCTCTGCAGGTATGGTGACCAGGCTTGGACACATTGCTCTACTTGGGGTCAACCACCGCTTGGTACAGTGGTAAAAAGATTTGGGGTTTGATAGATTTCATAGCTCGTCTGATTTGGAAGGATTTTCTGTGCGCGGCTCCAGCCGTCTTCAGGCACTGGACAGATGGTGTAAAACCATGGGTGGCTTTTTTGTAAATCTCGCACCATCTTTGTTGGCTTAATCTCTACTGAACCTTGGGGATGTCCATTGAAACTTGGACTGAGGAAGCCGTCAATAGTTGGCACTTTGAGAGGTTTGGTGGAGGGCCTCATTTCGTGGTCCAGTGTATCACTGCCTGGATATCCGCTGTCGTGTCGCTTCTTCTTCCGTTTCTTATAACTTCTACGTCGTCCGCAAATATGTAACATTGATTCTTTAGATGGTTTTTGAGGTCGATAATCAACGGGGGAAACAGAGGAGTGTTAAATGGATCCCTGCGGAACTCCGCTAACCATCTGTCCCGGGCTGGATAGGTCGTCGCCAACCCTTACTCAAAACGTTCTGCGTCCAAGGAAGTCTGAGATTCAACTTTGTAGCGGGCCATCGAGGCAAACTTTGGACAGTTCCACCGCTAACAGTCTATAGTTTACAGCGTCAAAAGCCTTCATGAAGTCTTAGTAGCAGACTTCGACCGCTAGTTCTTCCTCAAGATGACTGGTGAAACCCCCTGGAAAGAATATTAGGTTTATGAGGCAGGAACGGCCTTTCGTCAAATCATGTTGCGCATCATTTGGCATGCAATTTTTGGTGACATGTGCAACAATGCAGTCCCTAATCAGACCTTCCATGTGTTTACACAGTAAACCGCCCAGGCTGATTGGTCTGCATACAGACCAATCAAAACACTGTAGTATATTGCATCGGTCTGGGCCATCTTTGTGGATGGCCAAAACCACGGCTTTTTCCAGTCTTTGGGGACTCTGCCCTCACGGACGGAGGCGATGAACCGCATTTGGGTTGGTTTACAGTTCACTTTTGCCGGGAGTTCCACCACGGCTGGGTGAATTACAACCGATCCTGCTGCCTTATGTGGGTTTATTCCCTCCAGGATCTTTGAAGCCGCCTGTGAGGCGGCCTCTACTTTCTCTAGTTTCGGTAGATGTCATTGTTGATCCGGTACACATTTAAGTGGAACGTTTGATTCTTCACCTTTGCTCGTAGCCCTTCTGCCATCTTCAAGGTATAGTTCTCCCATCCCATTCCTTGAGGGTAGTCTTTGATTGCACATATCTGTGGAACCGGTTCGGGTTTTACTTTACTTGCGAGGCTAGTTTTATTTCATATTTGTATTCCATTGAGCTTTGGATCATGGCGGCTTTGTTCCGTTTTATTTTGTATTTCTCACATGAGTTGTGAATGTAAGACTGTAGGTATCTCTGACAGCAGCGGTTTGGTTGTTGTAAAGCCCGTTTGTTCGCAGGTGTCTACCAATAGGGTTTATTGTGGTTCTTCTTTCGCCTGGCAGGAGCGAATTCGTCCGTAAGTGCCAATAAACCGCCGTCGATGATTTCATATCTCTCCTCCAGAGTTGTGTTTTCGCTTTGTGGGAACAAGTTCCTCTCCAGGGTTCCCCGTGAAAGGATTCCTTTATCTTTTCGTCCAAAAGTTCGGGCGAGTTTCGTGTTTTCGGGTTTCTGTATGCTCTTCATTTGGAAAGCGAGCGCGCAATGGCCACTTTTACCTAGCGTTGTGTATAAATTTTATGATGACCTTCATTAACAAATTCAGTTTCATAGAAGATAAAGATCGTCCTTGTTTTAATTAAGGGATTCGTACAAATTTGTCGAAGCGTTTCCCAAGGCGTGTTATAAGCGCTAACGGATAATATAAGGAAGTCAGGGGCCTCATACCCGGGTATGTGTTGCTTCGTATAGGTCGAATCCGTATCAGGGGTAGCGGGGCTGTTACCGTGCACGTGAGAGATTAGATACCGCTACAAAACCTTGATACCTAAGTGGACCAATCTAAGTATGGAGAGGAGCTGTGGAGTACAGTAAAACTCTCCAATAGTGGCTATTTGGTTCTTGGAATCATCTACCGTATTCAGACTGCCGAATTTCAAGGTATTCTGGATTCCATGTATCGATGGGCAACCGACGGTCATTGTCTGGTCCTTGGATATCTCAAAGCCCCTCATATTGGCTGGGTATCAAACAGCTGCCAAATAAATGCGGTCAGGTTCTTTCGTTGTCTCCGTGAAACAGTATGTGACCTCGCCTTGCATCAGCTTGTGCAAGAATCGACCAGGAGTCAGGTGGATCAGGTATCCATGCTTGATCTATTATTCTCCTCTTGAATTTCTGACGTAGATGGAATCGATCTTCAGCCGCCATTGACCTCCATCGACCATGCGACACCAGTCATTTATTGAAGGCGCGGTACCTTCGTTCATCAGACAGCGCAGCGTGGACCAAACGCGGGGTGTTTATCTCCCGCTGAAATGAAGGAAGCTGCCGCCATGTCATAGGACTCGATTCCTAGTGGTGAAGTGGACAAAGCCCCAAGTTCCTTTTAATTGGAAACGACTGTATTGGTGGGCATGTTTGCACCTCCACACGGGCCAAGAAGCCTTCTAAAGGACCACCATAGTTTGACAGGGAACCACGCGGCCATTAGCGAGAAGGAAACAGAGCTTGGTATCATTTTCGATCCTCCGACACGGGTTACGGGAGTTACGAACCTGTCCTAAATCGTTGTTCGACACTCAAGGATACAACAAAACTCGATTAAAAGGGGAAACTCGGAGCCGCTTTGGTCCCGGCACCAAAAGGGCTGTCTGCATACATGAGAATTGGAGCCAAGGCTCTCCCAGGCATCCCAACACTACTTCATAATGGGTTCCTCGCGGACTTCGACTCCTATAAAGCAGCTATACTGGCGCGACTCTCTGCTGTTGTTTACGTCACAGAGTGGTCATCTTCATCTCAGCCTCGAGGGAGTGAAGTCACCATGGTATGGTCATCGTTAGTGATGGAAGAAGTTACCGATGCTCTGCCAGGGCTCCGGCCACATACGCAGCCTGGTCTGGGTGAGGTTCATCCTCCAGTCCTTTGGGGACTGGCTGAAATTATCATGCCTCCGTTTATGAGGCTGTTTAACAACTCGATATAGCTAGGTAAGCCACCATCTGAGTAAAACACAGCCTTTGTCATCCCAATGTTGAAGGGCGGCAAAATAAGCTGAGGCTGAGAATAACCGTCCCGTTGGTCCTACTTGTGTGGTTGGAAAGATTATGGGACGTCTATTATCGACGCAACTGCATCAACAT
The DNA here is from genome assembly GCA_948099385.1 of Fasciola hepatica. Taxonomy (NCBI): domain Eukaryota; kingdom Metazoa; phylum Platyhelminthes; class Trematoda; order Plagiorchiida; family Fasciolidae; genus Fasciola; species Fasciola hepatica. The sequence goes on from CANUEZ040000043.1 coordinate 50,990,170, forward strand.
CTCAACAGTCATGAGATTCTCAGTCACTACTAGCATGGTATCCGAAAAGGCCGGTCCTCTCGGTCAAACAGTCCACCTGCGTCTGATCATTGGGCACAGGCTACAGCGTGGGGCCACTCAAAGGACGTTATCTAGATCGATTTCTGCTAAAATTTCAACAAAGCACGGCACAGCCTTCCGCTTTCTAATCTGAGATCGTTGGGAGTGGCTGAATAATTACTCACGTGAATCGGAGGCTTTCTGAAAGGGAGGTCCTAGTGCACGAGAGTGGCTTCATCATACTTTGAGCGGAAAGGAGCTTCCAACAGAACACCAGAAGGCTCAGTCTTAGGCACATTGCTGTTCGTGGCGCTCATCAACGACTTGCCACAACTAGTGTCCCCTTGTCAGGTCTACGACGGCGATCAGAAAGTCTGAGGTGTGATCAAAACTCCGGTGGATCACGAGGCACTACAGACAGATTTGGACAATCTGGCGCAGTGGCCCATCATGTGGGTTCCCAATAGGGTCCAAAAGTGTTCTCATATGTGGCTAGGGAGACCGAGGACTGAGGACAAGTACTCAATTCAAGGAGCTACTCTTCTAGCGCCCATCGCTGAAAGAAATCTGGGAGTGATCATGTCATCTACGCAGAAAACCCGCAATCACACCGGTTAGGTGCGGGCCTTGGACTGGATCATCTATGTTTCAACCCGTCGGACGTTTGATAAGCTAACCTATGGTGCTTCGGAACTCCTGTATACCTCATATGCCTGCCTTAAACTGGAGCCTAGCTGAGCGACTACATATCTCTGGAAGGCTCCTGAACTTGTGAAGCTGGAACGCGTGCAGCGAGCCGCCACTTGTCTCGTTTTTGGACTACGACGGATGAGTTACAACAGGCGGTTGAGTTAAAGGGTCTGCTTCCGGAGGCACCTCAAAGAGTGCGTGGCGACCGGGTATGCATCCGACGAATGCCACGGGGTGAAACTGGCACTGATTTTCTGGCGGAATTCCGTCTGTGCGGCATCTTGCGCACAAGGGGCCCGCAACGACCCTCATGATGCTTCGGTCGACTGGGCTGCTGTGAGTCTGCCGTCCTTCCAAGATGGCGACCAAGCTGCGCAACTCACCGCTAGTTGACATGGTAGGAGAGGGAAACTATAAACCTTTCAAATGGAAACCAGGCGTACACCTTACTGAGTGCTGGCTTGAATCACTATCGTGAGACCATAGCCGAGGGCGGATGGTGATGAGGCTTGCGTGGGAGGTGTCCCACCGCCTATAATTCCGAAAACATGAAACTTGCGAAGCGCCAATGCCAAGGGTCACTTCTCGGATTTTTCGCTGCCTCCAAGGCCACGCGCGGAACGTGTGATCCGAAAATCTCGCCGTCTGACGTTCGACGAATTTTCTAAGACAAAATCTTTTGTGCTACTCAGGCCAAGCTGCATGCCCTCATCCAATTTCCAGTAATTTGTTTCCCGGCCCACCAGCTGTAAAAAAGGCAGAGTGCAGTCACGACTGGTATCCTGAACTCTCTCGCTTTTCAGTGGTCTGTCTCTCAACTCACCGGAAATGCCAGAAGCAAAATACTGCCAAGATTAGTATCTTGAGCCCTCTGGCCTTTTCACTCTGCTCCATTGTCCGGTGAATTCCCCTGCAGCTCATCGATGGCTTTCGAAAAAAGACAATCACAGAATCTGGGGCCATTTGGTCCCCAGCCTCGTGCCCGTGAACTACACCAAGACTTCAAGACCCCAGCATGTTGCGCGTGTACACCGAAGCCCGCCTGCCACCACACCGGAGGATCTAGCCCTGCTCAGCTACCTTAGCCGCGCGGTAGGTGGAGCAGACGGACCCATAAAACTCGGGGACTTCGAGGCCCCCGAGATAGGCTGGGCAAATCTGTGGACAGAGGAGCATAATTTCCCCGCCAGGCTGCCGGACTCCGTACTGTAGGAAGAGCTTCTCCAGCATGTATCACAAAGTACAAGGCAGGGGGGAAGGACAGACTCCTGGGCCATTGGACCTGGTAACCACCAAACACAATGGTAACATTGAGGGCCTTCAGGTATCAGCACTCTTGGAACTAAACAACCACGGGGTAGGCTGGACTCGGAAGGAGACCCAGTTCTTATACCGTCCCGATGGCAAATTTGGCCAAACAGCTAGTTTTTCAGCTTCACTTATGAGAATGGCTGTTACAGGTCGGTGAACTGGCCTTGTGATTGCTGACATATTCATGTCAAAAAATAAATCATACAATCAGCCAAGTCACCACCGACTTGTCCACCCCTAAGAGGTACACCGGCGAAACCACCCTAGCTCTCTCCAGATGTTGCACGCAAGAACTACTACAAAAGTTCAGCAAAGCACATCCGAACTTACGATCTATGCCAGAAACTGAATGAGACGGTGTGCTTCTATTCCCCGAGGTCCCCCCAAGACGAACAAGAAACGGATCGGTGAGCGCCTTGTTTGCCTAAGACCAACAGGGGTGAAGCAACACACTCTATTTGAAAGCCTCTTTCACGGGCAGCAAAAACGAGACTGAGAACGTTGCTTAACCCACACAGTGCGTCAAGTGTGACGCCGAGGACCAATTCACAAAAGCGGCAAGACCTATCGCCAGCTCACTCGAAGAAAATGGGTACCTAGATAGACTTTTCCAGAAAATGCATGAAAGCGGATCGTCAACTAAGATACCTAAACCTCCAAAAAAGATCAAATTCGTCATCAAGACTTGAAAGGGGATCGGAATGCAAAACACTGACTCGTCATTTGGCCAATGCGGTGAGAAATCCATTATACGCAGCAAAAATGCGAACCGCGAGTGGCGCTCGGTTTCTTGATTTTACGGGAATACTCCTGGTAACACTTATGGGCAGCTCTGAGACTTTGCATGCGTATTATACCGGCCTCGGGAGAGGCGCCGAAAATATGGACAACTTCACTGCTTTACGTTTTCTAAAAGTTAGTTTAGTGATATATTTTGTGACAATCATCAAGCAGTTTCATCTAATTTCACAACGTTTCGAAAGTTTACCACACGTGAGCCCACACCCGACGATCACCATCCGCTCTCGCTGTACCAAAGAGGGAAAACGTAACAGCGGACAATTTTTGGCTGCAGTCGGAGAGAAATGTTGGATTGTCGAGAGTATCGTGGCAGTAAAACCTGTGATGGGTGGTGCAAAATTTGCCTTAAGCTCGCTGCTTCCGCTATTCCGTAGCTGATGGCCGTTCACTAGTCTTACCTCGTGGAAAAGGGCGATCAACTGGAAAAGATTGTTTTGTTTCCATTGCTTCTTGTAAGTAGCTAAGTTTGGGAAACGTACAGCCTTTTGTTGGTTAGCTATCAACTCGAGCTGCACATTTACGGATGCATAATGGCCTACTTACCGTCTCCCTTTTGACGTCACTCCTCCTAATAACCAGTAGAATTGGAGCACCGACGGAAATCTATAGCGTCAGCGGCCACAACTTCGTGAGGCCACTACCGGGTTCAAGCTCCAAAGGAAGCGTTGGGTTGGACAGCACAATAACCATCACCTTGCTGTTTATTGCTTTATTTGTCTTTTCATTCGTATTCATCCAGCCTGCGGGGTGGGGTATCACAGAGAGGGACTTGTTCCGTGGGTAGGTAGCTATCATTACCTTTTAAGGAGCAGACAATAAATGAGAAAGCTCCAAGTGCTTCGTTTATCAGAGTAAAAAGAATTATGAACGACTGTTCCATAGATCCCACCTTGCCGACGACTTGGTAGGTTGTCACTAACTGCAAGAAGCCTGCTCCTGCTAGAAAACGACTGCGACCGGAGGAGGCTGGTACGCATGCTAAAACCAAGTCAACAACTGTAAGTCACAAGAGTCTCAAGTCATGCAAAGCGAGCCTGATCAGACTAATCCTGATTTCAGAACAAAATAGATTCGAAAACTCTAAAGTGATAAATATAGAAGTATCCGATGCACGTCGTGTACAAACTTAAGAAATGATTCAAAAAGAGTCTAACCGACAGGCAACGTCCAAGGCGATGGGGGTATGCAAGATTTGTCAGGATTACCAAATTCAAGTTCAAATATGAAGGGTTGCGCTGTTTATACAATCAGGAGTGTTTTTGAGTTATCCGAGTTTCGTAATGAGTACAGTCACGTTATGCAAAAATGAAAGTGCTGTGCGTGAGGGAAGATTTTAAACACAAGAAAAAAACCACTTTCCCGATAGCTTTTGGGGCCAATGGATGAAGAAATACACCCCGATCCTACGGGCGAGAGAAAAGTGGCTTCCGAGGCGCTGAAATCTTAGGAAGGGTGACGTAGTGATCATTGTTTCAGGGACTCTAGCCAGAGGCAAGCAGCTCTTGGGAATAAATGAGAACGTGGGGGTTGAACCAGATGGGCTTTTACGGAAAACCTTGCTGCTTGCTGGTGAGGGAATGCAATAGAGGGATCTAAATGATATTTGATTTTCGTAGGGCGCCGCGGTAAAGAAATGCTTCGATTTCTAAATTTGGTGGACTGGTTTCTGGGCGGACTAGACGATAGCACTTTACTACATTAACAAAGCCAGGAGCCGTTTTAGTACTTTCGTTGCTAACAGGCTCACGATTATCCACAATAAATCAGCCATGGACCAGTGGGAGCTTGTCAGGCCCGGCGATAATCCGGCCAGTCTGTGCTCCCCGGGTGCGACCAACTTCCGGCAACCCAGCGGGTGGACAAGAGGACCGAAATTCGTGCAAAGTTTTAAACGGGACTGACCCGTGTACGAACTAAAACTCCCTCTGGAATGAACTGGGGATCAATGGCGCGATGATGGCCTCCGCAGTCGTCGAAGCGTCATTCATTTTGTCACGACTGCTCAGGTTTTCCTTCTGGATGAAGACACTTCGTTCATTAGTTTGGATGGCCGTGTTCAAGAGACGTTTGCTAGTCATGCAAGGGGTCCCTCCCTCCGGCAGGATACGAGTGGGTCCGATAAGCACCGATGAACTGTGAGCAGCAGAACGCGATATCGTCAAGATGATAAGACGGCAGGCTTTCACACGGGAACTCGAGAGGGCAGATGAAGTGGGATCAATCGACAGATGAGTATCATCTCCGAGAGGCGACTTGAATCATTTAAACCCCAGACTCATTAACGGACTATTACGGGTAGGTGGCAGGCTGAAAAACTCCCACCTGAGCTTTTACACGGGATACCCCATAAAGCTGCCCGCTCGACAAATTCTGATATAGCTAATGATCCAACATGTCCACGCCGTGGAGGGACGTGCCGGGGAAAGTCACGCGACGAGCGTCATCCGAAAGCGCCCTTGGTTGCTGAGAGGAAGAGCGACGGTAAAATGCGTGATCCGACGTTGTGTGCAATTTAGGACACGCAATGCCACGGCGGCAAACAATACATGACCCGGCTGCCAGAATGCAGAGTGACTCCGGGCTAATGGCCGTTCAGCAGCATCGGGTTGAACTATCCCGGGCCCTTGTGGATCAAGTGCGGGAAGAAACTGGAAAAACTATGTGGGTGTATCATGACGTGCATGAAGTCACGTGCGGTACACCTAGAAGTCGCACTTTCGATAACGGCCGATTCTTTCCCACGGGCCTTGCAGAGATTTATCAACTAAACAGGAGTACCGGCAGATATACGCTCCGACAAGGGGTCGAACTTCGTGGGCGCTCACCGGGAACTTCAGCTTTGGCACAAAAACATGAACAGGGACGAACTTCAGAATAGAACCGTGACCTATGATACTCGACGGCACTCCAATCCCCCGCAGGCCAGCAATCGCCGCGGCGTATGGGAAAGCCTGCTACGGCCCACTATGCGAATACTGCTGTCGTTCATTGAGCAACAGTCGCCCGACGACGAGACGTTGAACACCGTCGTGACTGAGGTCGAGGGAATGCTAGACCATCGCACACTGGTTCTAGAAATGGACGGCGACCCCACCCATCTGGTGGTCTCACCGAACGACCTATTGAAGATGAGGTCGAACGAGGGTTTCCCAGGACCGAAAAACCTTCGTAAGAGCTACCATCACGGATGGAAGCAGGCGAATTATCTTGCCAAGCTTTTTTGGAGGCAATGGCTTCAGGAGTACCCACCGGCTCTGCGGGCTCGACAGAAGTAGCTGGTCAAGTTGGGGGATGTAATGATGATCGCAGGCGAACGCGCGCACTTCTTCTCCTGGCCTTCGGGAATGGTTGTGGAAACCACCGAAAGCTCCGACGAAATGATAAGAACTTTGAAAGTAAAGACCGCCCACTTGACGCCAAACCGCAAAGTGCGCAGTATGAGCCTCCACGAAGGTGAAGACGGAGAAGCCGATAACACGGAAACCCAGTAGAATAGCCCTCATTCGTCTTCGAGGTGGGTAAAAGAACCCCCATATATGGGCACTTGCGATATGTTGGCGTATTGAACTATCATACATCCTGACAAATACACACCTACATGGTACACGTTTATACCTCATGACCTCCGTCAAGCAAGGTGCAGTGCTCACGGCTTTCCGTTGACGCTACAGAAGGCCCTTCCCGTATGTGGTAGTAGTTGTGATTCCATCATACACCCCGACGCATGAACACTTACATGATACACGTTAATAATAATAATAATAATAATAATATTAATAATAATAATAATAATAATAATAATAATAATAATAATAAGGATAAGGGTTTATTTCGGAGACGCCCTAGGCATGTCAGGTGCATGATCAACTGTTTTACAAATGATGGAATAAACGGACAAAACCCTTGGAAAAGTAGAAATTTACATGACGGGAGTTGGAAAAAAGAGGTTTAGAAGGGGATTAACGTGGGATGAAAGTATGGAAAACGTATGCACACCAAAGGAAAATGTACTGAGTTTAAATGGACCCATGGACGGATTCAAGTGGACGCCCCGTGAGTATGAAAAGTCAAGGTCAGGCGGGGGATGCGGCTCGTTAGTATAGGGACATCTGAAAGCTGGCTGATTTACATGAGAAAGGCTAGAAATCGGCATAAGAAACTGTAATAGCAGGAGACGATGAGGGAAAAAGTGAGATTCACTGCAAAGGATTAGGTCGCAACGAAGCATTGGTACTCTGCAATAGATGGTCGGCAAACAGGGCACAAAACTCATTGTAAAACAGGGAGCTAGCAAGGTAAGACGTAAAAGGTGAATCAGGCAAAAAAACAGTCCATAGGAATTGGACACAGTAGATGTGGGTTATAGATGTAGAAGGAATGGATGCATATCATGGCGGTCAGCGGGATGATAGCAAGAGAGATGGCCTGTAATGAACTGCAGGATACAGAGCGAATGCACATATACTTATGTGCGCTTGTTTACAAATATATATATATATATATATATATATATAAGAGAAGCCGGAGCAATGACAATGGAGTCCCAGAGAGAAATTATCATTTTTAGGAGGGGCAGGTTTGGTTAGGTCGAATATTTGTAGAATTAACTATGGAATATCGTGGTGAATTATCTTCATGAAAGATGAGCTCGGCGAATCAACAGAGAGAGTGCAGAAAGCTGAATCACAGAAAAGATGGCAACTGAGGAGCAGTTCGAAAAGCGGGAGATAAAGAAAAGCATAGAATAGAACGGGTAAGAATGGATCTAATAACCTGATTTATGTAGGTGAGACATGTAGTGTCGGTCAAGAATGGGAGGAGCATTAATAAATGGGCTTACATTATTCAACAGGAAGATGGTGGCGATGGAGATGGCTAAGCAGCACAGAGCGATTGTGCGTACGAAGTAGAGAAAGTTGCCAGGGAGGTGAAACTCTCCGTGGTGCAAGATGCAGCAGCTGTGACGGCAAATAGCGTGGGAGAGGAATAAGCAAGAGGGGTACCAGAGGGTAGTAGCACATAAAACGGACTGAATCTGTGAGTGAGAACCGTGACAAAACAGTGAGTTTACATTAGGTGGCAAGTGAAAAAGCAGAAGGGTCCAAAAGGCACGCATAAAATGCCTGTGGCAAACAGTAGACGAAACAGGAAACGGGAGCACGGGCCGGAAAAGACAGGTGAGACATAACCAGTAAGATAATTTCAATGCGGGTGGAACACGAAAAAGGCAGAGAGGAAAGAAGCACCGGGACAGGTAAACAGGTGGACGAATATATCGCATGAACAATGGATGTGCTTCGGAGTCGGAGACATAGAAACTGGGAGCTGTGTGCATTCCGGCAATTGTACAAGTGGATGCAAATGGGCGATACTAATCGGAGCACTGCCAAGTGGAAGGATCCACAGAGGAATCGCGGAGCCATGTAAGGAAAATAGAGTGATAGTGACTGGATAACAAGTGTGACTGTGAGAGATGCAGAGTCTGGAACGGCAGTTCTAATATGAGAAGTGATCATGGGTGCGGGTGGGGCTGGTGTGTAATGGTGTTAGGCATAAGAAGGGGGAACGAGGGAGGGTTTGACAGAACCGTAGGCAGTGGGGCGTAAGAAGTCGATTAACGAGCTTTATAGGACTAGGGTGATACCAAACGAGTAGATACTACAAGCGGGCAATGCCGACATGGGTGAAGAAATAAAATATTGGCGGTCGTCGGCAGAGTAAAGTGGTTAGGGCGATAGTGACGGACAATGGTAGGTAACACAGTGGGAGTCGATAGGAGCAAGGACAGAATGGGTAGGTGTGCACACCATAGAAGTACGAAAATAAAATAGATGTGATAAGAGCGATATGTGGACATACAGTGGCTAACAAGGACGGTTGGAGCATGCGGTCTGCAGCTGACAGCATTAGAGCGTGCGATCCGCAACTGGAGCTAGTAGTGGGACTGGCCGTGCGATGGACACCCGACCTGAAAAACACCTCGAGGTGAACATAAGGGGTGTGATCCACCAGCCTAATTGCGCTCGCACATCGTTGCACACGACCTGCACAAACGATGTGCGCCGGCCAAAGCAGTGGATCTGACCGCGCCCCGCACTGTTGGGAATGGCACCAAAGATTATTGATGGCTACGTATGTGGGCGTAGTTCAATTGTGAAAGTATGAGGTATACTTTCGGTGGTCGGACGGTCAGGTTGCGAGGGGTTCCAGAGGACGGAGCCAGCCGCTAATAAATAACCAAACAGCGGCGTCATCCAGGCGCGTATACCAACGTTGAGTGTGAAATGCACGTGAGGAGAGAACTGGAGGAGGAGAGCAGATAAATAAGAGCAGTCAGTGCTTGCCCCTGCTGTGGATCAACGGTTAATGGAGGCATATAGAAATCAGTAAAGGACGAGCAGTATGAGTGACAGAAACAACGGGGGTAGGTGGGAGCAAAGTGGACGAAAATAGTGGCATTTCAAATCGTTTGAATCGTTGAGGAAGTGGCCATAGGTAGTATAACATTGAGAACTCAGTCAGATAGATGAAACTGTCCATCGTCCCCAAATGAAGGGATCGGGGTCTACTAAGGAGTTGGCCTTAGAAGTCGAGGCCCCTCTCGTGGGCTATTTCTTCTGCCATGCACATATTAGATAACTATAGTGCACGGGTGACGCTGAGATATGAGATGAGTGCCGACAGAAATTGGGACTTGGTTTGTGAAGCTCGAAGGGTGATGGGCAACTTGTTCCAGACTTTGGAGTATACAAGAAGGAAAAAAAGCGACCGTATGGCCGACTTAGCTATGCCGGAAGGGACAGTAATAGGTCTGTGCCGAAGTGAATAGGAGTTTTCACGGGAGAAGCTTACTGGGTCAAAGGAAGAAGAACGGTTATGGAGCAGGTTATGCAATAAGACTAAGTTTAGTCTTAAGCCGCGGAGCCAGAGTGGGTCAAGATTCAGATTTTGGCATCGTTCTCTATAGTTCAAAGATGTGGAACAACCGAGTAGTTGTTTGGTGAAACGCCTTTGTTTGCTTTCAGTCGCAACTCTGTCGAATTTCGTCATGTTAGCAAATATTGCTGGGCAGTATTCAGGCGAAGGCCTGACGTGGGATTTGTAGATGCTGATGATACTGTCCCGGAGATGAAAGGAGCGGAAGAGAAGGGCCACACTTCTTCTAGCCTTGGCCGCTTGGATGGCGGTGTGCTCAGAAAAGTTGAATGAGCAGGAACAGTTGAGGCCCAAATGGCGGATGGTAGGTCCACTGGCTATTGGGGACCCACCAAGAGTTAAGGACCCAAGGGGCAATTGGAACTTGTGGGTTAGGACCTCGCACCAATCAGTGGAAAAGCTCATGCTCCGGGTGTGGCACCAGCCGTCAAGTGCAGCGAGGTCAGCGGAAATGTTGCAAAGAGTAGGGATAGCATCGTTAGAATTGAACGAGTAAACTACTTTTACATCGTCTGCAAACAAGAATGGCGTGCCGTGGTGTCCTTGATCCAAAGCTTCAATAATGCACATCAGAAATAGCAGAGGACCTAGTACGCTACCCTGTATAGCGTCATTTGTAACAGGTTTCGGTTTAGAATTATGTCCATTAGTGAGGACCACTTGCGAACGATGAGCAAGATAACATTTCGGCCAAGAAAGCAGCGGGTCAGCAATGCTGAATGAGATGGAGATAAGATGCAGGTGTGGAACACGGTCGAAAGCCTTCGACAGATCTTGGTAGACAACTACTAACGCCTGCCCGCTATCAACAGCCTTAGTGACTAGGTTGAGGAAGTCAAACTGACACGTAGTGCATGATCGCGATTTAAGAAACCCGTGCTGCCTATCGCTAAGAAGGTTTGAAGCGAGAAGATGGGTAGTAATGCCATCTTTGATAATCGTTTCCATTATTCTGAAAATGGTAGGGGTATGTTTGATGGGACGGTAATTAGCGAATTCGTGGACAGGTCAGTTTAGTGTCGTAACACAACGTGTTGGATCATATCATCTGTTGCCGACTTCCTAGATTTGTGTAGGAGCGAGAGTTTCGTTGCTTAATTGGGATGCTTTAGGGCTTCGGCTTCTTCGTAGCGGAGCTATTTTTCCTTTAGGTCCCGGATAATATCAGTCGGACGTGTTAGTCTCATGAGAAGAGAGAAGTCATGGTTTTGGAGGTTAAGTCTTTGCATCTTAAGGTACTTTCGTTGGAGGGGGGCAAGTTTGGACTTCCTAAGGGGGGAATTTTGGGACGTTGGGCTAAGTCTCAAGAGGCAGTTTCCCATGGTAAGTTAAAAGTGAGCAGCCGCTTGTTGGGGGTCAGCCGTTAGAAAAAACTGCTCCAATCTTGGTTACGGATGAGATTGGGCAGAGGGTTCCAATTTAAACAGAAGGGATTGTTGACTGGGGTCAGATAGTCTGATGGATAAGGGTGGAATGAAAGATTACCGGCCACTATCTTATGGTCGCTACCCGGAAATTTATTCAGAACGGAAACCGAAAAGTGGGAAACGCTGTGGGTGAATATAAGATCTAGTATGTTGGCTTTCCTAGTAGGGGTTTTAACGTGCTGCACCCAGCCCCCAATGTGAGTATGGGAGACAAAGTCTATTAAGTTGGGAGGTGCCGTGAGGTTTTGCCAGGATATTTTAGTCCAGTTAAAAACACCGGCTATGATTTTCGCTGCCAAAGGTAGTAGTGAAGGGTAATCAAAGGCTTCAATTAAAGGAGTTAAATCTGCAACAGTAGATGAGGGCGGGCGATAGACACAACCAATGTGCGTGACTACAGATGAAAACCAAATTGTGAGCCATAGAGAATCCGGAATTGAGTCGAGTGTAGCATGTCTGATGGGGACTACTGAAAGGACGTGCTGTACGTACACAAGGCACCCACCTCCGGGTCTGTCAATCCTATTTATCCTAAACACCTTGTACCCTTCAAGCATAATTTCGCTTCTGCCGGTGTGTTCGATGAGCCAGGTTTCAGTAATAAAGATGATGTCAGGACTGGAAGTTATGACATAATTTTTTAGGTGATCAGGCTTATTTAAGATGCATCACGAGTTAAATAAGATGAATGATAACCCGCTCATGTGGAAGTGAGTGTCAGAGTTGAGTAACGTATGGGAGTTGTTGGTCGGAGAAAGTGCAGGGTGAGAGACGTGAGTTGGAGCTATCACCGAAGAGGAGGAAAAGCGAGCGTTGGATGCCTCCTCGATGGTTTCTGAAGAACCAGCCGCGGACAAACCGGAAGTAATCAGTTTTGGGTTATTATGAGGTGAAAGAGAAGACCTTGGACGAAATAGTCCTGCTACTTGCCCTGATTCGTTGGGATCGTTCGATGCCCCAGTGCGGTGACAGAATACGGGGTTATGGAAATTATTGGCTTTCCCAAGTGACAACCTTGGTATTGGTTGCTGTTGTTTGGTAAGAGCAGGCCTCAGAGGGTAAGGACTAAGGGAGTTTGGAATGGTTTCGCCACCCATCGATGCTGCTTGCCCGGGTGGGGAAAGATAGGGATCGGCGGTTCGTAGAGGGGTATATGGAGGTTATTTTGGAAGAGGTTAGTGGTAATATGCCGTGTTGCGTGGTTGGCCTGCGGAGTTCGGTGTGCTACCGAAGGTATGAACTACTGGGAAGGTGCCGGTATTGGAAAACGGCTTATTATGGCTAGGAGAGATGAAAGATTGTGGGATCATATGCTACATGGTGGGGGAAATTTACTCGAAGGGGGTTTGTGGATGTATCCTGTGCATAAATCGACTGTGGTGGGGCAAAACGAAAACATTTTTATGGTAAATGAACCAACCACCAAAACACGCCTCAGGGCTGATTTTCCCCCGTTTATCACTGACGTTATGGAAGATATCTCGCGTGTGTGATGGCTCCTACTATTTGCGCATGTACCAGAGTGCGACCACACCCATGACACACAAACACGCAAACACACGAGGCCGAGGGGCAGCGGCTCACCTGAGGACAGCACCTGTGTTTCCCCTTCAAGCCCGCCATCAATCGGCCTTTTCATGGGCGACGTAGAGAAATCTCGCGTCTGTGTGACCACGGGGTCAAGTGCGATCGAGCGTGGAACGTTGACGACAAGGTATTGGGTACGAGCACTGGCAACAGGGCCTAGGTAGGTAGGAAGAATCAGTGCCCTCACGCTAAACCTTTGATTCTACCAAGATTTAGGAGGATTTTGGTGGGCGGCTTAACGACCAGTAGTGGAAAATCCCCCCAAAACCACTGCAGTCCCATGTTTCCTCAACATCACTCAATTATTTACACCATTGACATGTTTTATGCACTGTTTGCTTTTGCGGACCAAGGCTTGATTGTTTTCGCTTAGCGAGCTGCCCTGTCATATCCTTGTTCTAAACCTGCGTGACGCATGTTCTCCTTTCTCGCAAGCCGCAATTCGGTTCTCGTTTTTTGAGTTCTTGTGATTGAGTAATTGTGGTTTGTACCTGCTTCGTGCCATTGTTCATTTGACAATCTAGTATCACTGAATTTCACGGATAATCGCTTTCTGATTTTGGGATCCGTTGCGAAGTTGGCTACACATTGCCGGAGCGTGTCTTACTCCAGATATTACGGTGGAGTTTGGGAAAGGCTGATACGATCGACTAGGAAAATACTCATGTCCCTGACCTCACAACGAAACACCGATGACACAGTGCTGGCTACAGCACTGACAGAAGTAGAAAGCACACTGAACAACAGATCCCCAGTGCCGATCGTCCCAGACCCGGAAGGCGAACCGGTTCTCAACCCCAACGATCTGTTATTATTGTGGTCAAAAGTGGGAGCAATCAGGCCGAAAACCCTGCGTGGGACGTACGTCATAGGATGGAAACAAGCGAACCACCTGGCACAGGCTTTCGGGAAACGTTGGACGAGGGAGTACCTACCAACCTTGCAGCCTCGGCAAAGGTGGATCCATAAAGATAGATCGTTTAGGATTGGCGATGTCGTCATCCTCGTGGAGAGCAACATACATTCTGCTGTAGGTCCCAACTTCTCACACAGTCTTTGAGGTATACTTGAGTCCAATTTGATACGGCGTTCACGATTTACGATGGAGTTAGGTTGTCGAAACCCCGATTGTGAAGTAGAGGGAAATCTGGAACAATCACCTGTTGACCGTTTGTAGAAACACCTCCATTTTCGGGACCTCCAATCTGTATCATTATCCAACCTATGTTCAAATTGATATAACTTTTGAGCCAAACACTTTTACAGTGACTACACTGCACATTGAACTCCCTGATGATTCGAGTACCTTGTAGCCATCTCGATTCTTCATCAAGAATTCTCAGTCTTCACTCTATAATGTACTGCACTTTTAGTCGGGAAGCCTTCTACCTTCTGCGCTCCCCAATCAGTTTACGCATCCCAATCAGACCGAAGCCCTTTTTCGTATATCCATAATGACGTATCGTCTCCAGATGAAACTATAAGACACGAATGTATGGATCATAACCACAAGAAAACCTTCAAGCCTGTCTGCGACTAGCCAACGTTAGTTACGGCCCATGGCGACTGACGTATGCAGGCTTTAGGGTCCAAGTAGGTTAGGGCGAATCAGTACTCCTATCTACTCCTTGGATGTTGACGGTTTCACAGAAGGAATTGGTGGGCGGTGTAAAGTACATATGGGGAAATCCTCCCCAGTGGTTGTTACTCGCTTGTATCGTTCAGACTGTACTCTTTATCTTTTTGACCCTCAAACAAGTACGCCACGCATCAACCACTACACTTGAACACTTGCTTATAATTTGCTCATGTGCCGTGGCGCATTTTCTACTTGAGCTCGGACTGCCGTTACGGTAGTATCTGATAGTGGCCTTTTCCGAACTCTGACCTCCGTTGCAAAACGTCGTGGTTGTAAAGTTAAGATTTGTACATGATTTATACCCGTATATTTCGTTAATTTAGTGCCGTAAAATCAGCACATCAATCTAGTTCTGACTTTGGGCTTCGTTACCAGGGCTGCCCGTTACTCACGATCGGGATAACCATTACAGTGGGAAGATCCGCTTATTGTCTCGGACGGCGACAAGACTGACGGCTGCAGACAACCAAGTCCCATTTACTACAAATGCAGTAAACAGGGTAAAGACCTTGGTATTGTGGTGACTTCTGATCCTTAGTGGTTGGAGCGGTGTGCAACGGCTGAAGAATGTCACGCGGCCAGCTCTTGGGCTTAGACCAGAGAGCCTACTCCATATAGCAATGGACTCCGGAACTAGGGGTCATGGGAAGAATCTGGCGAAAGCTCGACCTAGGCTGACAGCTAGATCCAGCTTCTTTAGCAGTAGGGTAGTTAACAACCGGAATAGACTGCTGGAAGAAATAATGGAACTGGGAATCTTCCAGGCATTCAGGGGTGCATTAGAACGTGAATGGGTTGAGACCACTTCTGACTGTAAAATTTTAGAATGTTGTTAGACAAAGGATGTGGTGTGTCCAATGGATGAAAGTTTTCCTTTGACATATGCTAGATTAGTGAACTCTCACGACGTGTCTTGACATTCGCTGATGCCATGCGATGGGGTGTTACTTTTCCCCTCTATTTTTGGCGGGACTCGAAGAAATAAAATGCCAATCGAGCTTCTCGAATTCCTTCGATTGTACGCACTCTAGATATGCACCCATCCCTGTAACACAGGTTTGAGCAATGCGTGGCCAAATTCACAACGGATCCCGAAATCGAAAGGCGATTATCCGTGACAGTCTACGATACTAGATTATTGAATGAGCAATGACACCAAAAGGATACAAACCTCAATTATGAGATCACAAGGACTCAGCAAACGAGAAACCCGATTGCAACGTGCGAGCAAGGAGCACGTGCGTCACGCAGGTCCAGAACAAGGATATGACAAAGTAGCACACTGGGCGCGAACAAACAACGATTAGTCCATAAAAACAAACAGTCCGTAAAGAAAAGTCAATAGTGTAAGCAAGCTAGCGATGTTACGAAAAACACTGAATCGCAAAGGTTTTGGGGAGATTTTCCGCGACCGGTCGGTACACCGTCTTACGCTACAGAAGACATACTTAAGTCTGGACATACGGGCTATATGCTTTAGAAATTGGGTTTTACCTATGTGGAATAAACTGTCAGAGGAGGCTGTTGGATGCAGAAGTATACCAACCCTCAAGAAGTCCTCAGATTCGAGCTGAAACACAGCTTTCTCAGAGCTAGCTGTTTGAACGAAGAGTGAGGTAATGAGCCCATGATATTTTTGTCAATGAACTTGTCTGTGAAGGAGATATTGCCTCGTAAACTGTGCTTTTCAGACAGAACATCCAATGCGCAGTGTAGGGAGCCAAGGAGACTCGCGGACAACACAAAGTCCTGAACTCTCTATTGGTCCCGGCCACTTTAGCTCTGTGGAAATTGAAGTGAACTGAATTGATCAGATGTCAAGGTCACACAGGTTTAGTGCTTGTACGCGTATTGTTGTCCTGTGTTTCTTTTGGTAAGTTGGTTTGTGGTGGAGTGGAGTCAATGCTCCTTTTCTAGGTACATGTATTATTAGTTTCATTTCTGTTGTCCAGCATTTTTTTCGTTTTGATTTTTTAGGCCGTTCTTCAATCCCTTCGGTTTGTAGTATTTTTTTTATATAATTCAATTCCTTTAACGTTATCGTTTGCGCTACACCGGCAAGTCGTTCGGCATGCTTCTTGGAATTATTTTTTTTTCGGTGGTTGTGTCAGTCTATGGACTACCATTTAACCATAATGTCTCCAAAGAAAGTCAAAGTTGTTGCATCCATGGGCCTAGTTTGCTGAAAGGTTGTTCGCTGTCACGACGACTCCTCATATTATGATGGGATTGGTGGTTGGACCCACCTGAAATGCTCTGAAATATGCAGCAATTTTTACTAAGCTCTTGATAGGTGTCGTGTGACTTTGCTCTAACCGCTGTGCATCGACGCCTGTTCGGCCGGCTAAGAAGTCAGTGAAGAAGGCGCCTGTCGTCACAAGTAGTATAGAATCATCGCCATCATCGTCATCCTCATCATTGACAACAATGTCATCATCATCATCAGTTGCAGCAGCAGCGATATCATTATTATAATCATCGTCATCAACACCCTCACCCGCACCATCATCACCGATAGTGGGGAAGATGTTCGCTCAGGTGGTAGCTTCAAACACCTTATTGGGCCTTTCCGTCTCCACCGAAGCCGCTGGTGCTGAGGTCGAGGTTGTAGGGGCTAAATCGTATGTTCGCCCAGCAGCCAGCCGGCGGACTCGACGCAGGCCGAGTGCAACAGTGGATGTGCCAATTTGTACCCCCAACAGCCCCGCTGGGGCACGTTTCCGCCGTCGTCAACAGATCCGGACGTGTAAAATCACGCAGAAGACTTGGGTTGCTAATAAAACAGGGGGCAATCTCGCAAACCTAGGACATTCCCAGATAGGGCTCTGTGTTTTCTGCTAGTCAATCTGCCGGAAGCTTCCGTTGCTGAGCCCCAAGGCAGACTGGACCAAGATCTTTCACTACTGCGGTCCTACTTGTCACAGATTTTCACGAGCGAGGAAGAACCGGTGACTAATCGCGTTCCGGTAACTGCGGCTTTCCGCCTTGGAAAGCGGCAGACGTCCGACGATCAACCACGACCCCTCAAGGTAGTCCTGAGTAACGTTGATGCAGCCCGGGCGGTTCTACATCGTGCCCACAAACTAAAAGGTGAATTGGCGCGCATTCTATGTGATCTCTCTCCAGAGCAGCGGCAGCATCTAAAATTAGCTATGCGAACGTCGGTCGAGGGGCGAAACTGACCTCGTTATTCGGGATTTTCGGGTCCGGAAGTTAAGGCCGCGCCTGCGTTGGACGCCCGCAGTCCTATCAACAACACCTGTGTGCCCATCGGTCCAGTTATAAGTTCACAGTGTGTTTCAGATGTAAGTTCAGTGACACGATACAGCTCCGGGAGGACGACCATACTGTTGTCCAACTTTCGTAGCTTATTAAACAAACGAGACGAGCTGGAGTCACTGGAAGCACAAAATCTCTCACAGACTTTGTCCTAACCGAAACGTGGCTGTACGGTGACGTTTCTGATTCTTAGGTGTCACTACCAGGATACTCATTTTACCGGGTTGATAAGAGCTATGCGAGACAGAGTAGTGGTGTTGCCCTTTATATTCGGTCTGACATACCTGCCTACCAGCTACATAGTTTTGTTGATCCCAAGAGGTTCTCGGAAATTTTGTGATGCAGGGTTCAATTAACACCCAGTGGTTATGTAACAATGGGACTTGCGTGCAGATCGTCGGGCGTAGACTCCACGGTTATTTTCGACGAACTCCGGCGGTGGGGCCATGACGGGCACTACATTGTCCTTGGGGATTTCAGTGTTCCCCATAATGATTGGGATGAGGGCTGTTACGGTCCGTCCGCAGATTCATTCACACGTGCCTTCCACACGGTCCTTGAGAACTTGACTCTATACCAGCACATACGAGAGTCGACACGGTTTCAGGGTCCTCAGTTATCCATCCTGGGTCTTGTGATATCTCCGGGACAATCTGACGTTGAGGAAATCAAATACCTTCGGCCAATCGGTTCCAGCTACCATTCCGTCCTGTCAATCCACTGGAGGCGTGGTGTATCTTATTTTGGCGAACCGCATACGGGACGCAACATATAGCGTATAAACTTTGGTAAAATGCAAGCAGCAAAATTATCAGGTCCGGTTAGTGTAGGATCCTTCTGGCACACAATACGGGAAGGGATCGCTGGACTGATACGTACGTTTGCGCCTCCAGTTCGTTCTTGAAAGCATAGCAAGGATCCTCCGTGAAGTGATCTCTGCAGAAGAAACCGTGCATGGAAACGATATCAGGATACCGGAGACGGTTACGAGCGGTACAAAGCCATCCGAAATGTGTTTGTCCATGAAAACGGAGAAGAGAAATTATTTCGAAACCATGCTTACAAAAGACTCCGTTATTTCACCCAAACGGCTGCATGCATATTTGTGACATAGAACCCGCGTTTACACGGTTATACCACACTTAATCGACCAGGGAAAATTTGATGAAGCAGACGTTCAAAAAGCAAAGATCGTTGCGCGTCATTACTCATCTGTGTATGTGACGGAGTTAACCCTATCACCGTCACTGCCACATACGGATGTCATCCTCATGCTGTGGCCGTTCCGTTCAGATGAGGTCACCAAGGAACTAAAGAAACTGAAAGTGTATCAGTCGCCCGGGCCAGATGGTATCCATCCGGCAGTATTGCGTGCGCTGGCCAACGAATACGCATCACATTTGGCCGATCTGTTTAATCTATCCCTAGGCACGGTTATTTCGCCCATTGAATGGAAGACCGCAATTATCCGTCCACTGTATAAAGAGGAGTCGCGGATGATACCCACAAACCATCGCTCGGTGAGCCTAACCTGCATTTTGGCAAAGATGATGGAACGGTCAGTGTCGGTGCGAATCCGGGAGCATGTATTTGTGCCCCGCCCAGCATAGCTTCCGTTCAAACAGGTCGTATGTCTCAAACTTGCTGTTGGTACAAGAATGATGGGCAGAGGCTGTGGAGGGCGGCTACAACACGGATATAGTCTTCGTTGATTTCACCAAGGCCTTCGACAGGGTACCTCACGACCAACTGTTTAAAAAGCTCAGGGTATTTGGTCTCCAGAGTCCGATGCTTGACTGGATTTCAGATTTTCTGAAAGGGAGGACGTTTTCAGTGTGAGTTGCTCAGTCGGAGTCAAGTTGGTATGCTGCAACAAGTGGGGTCCCTCAGGGATCGGCTTTTGAGCCGGTGCTGTTTCTAGCTTACATCAACAACTTGCCGTCTGTCTTGCAGTCACTTTGCCTTGTTTATGCAGATGACATAAAACTGCGGCGTGTCGTGAAATCGGATTTGAACAGAGATTTTCTGCAAAGGGAGAACAATTTCTCCACGAAAAGGGTGTGGTGACCAGCAGAACTACGGCGTACAACCCGCAGTGTTATGGTCAGGTGGATCGGATGAATAAAGTACTGTGGAAAGGTATCACATTAGCCTTACAGTCCAAATGTTCAGCAGGCACAATAAGAACACGTTCTTCCGGATGCATTACACTCAAAAAGATCTCTCATGCACCGCCGCAAATGCTATTCCACATGAACGAATTCAATCGGAAGTCGTCTTCAGGAATCTAGTTACCTAAGTGGCTCATATCTGCTGGACCAGTGCTGCTACGCAACAACTACCGACGAACGAAGCATGATCCTCTGGTGGAGGAAGTCGATCTCATCGGGTGTAACCCTCAATACACACATATTCGTCATCGCGACGGACGAGAGGATACGGTTTCCCTCTGTCATCTAACGCTACCAAATACCACATTGCCACAGCCCGAAACTAACAACTAATCCATCAATTGCTGAATTACCAGAAGCTGCTACAAGAACTGCGGACACCAATCGATGTGTTGACAGCTTTCATTCACAAACAACGACTAATGTTGAGGAAATCGCTATTAAACAACAGCGTACACGTCCCTGTTGTTTACGAAGTAGAGAAATTTAGCCCATGAAAATATCCATCCTTTCACTCAATTTTGGCCACTGACCAGCCCGGATTTTCCTGTCCGGGGAGAATGTTGTGTTCTGTAACTCGATGAGTGTTATTATCATGAACTTTATGTTTGATAAACTTTCTTACGTACATTTCTTTTAGAATTTAGCGTATGAAAGATTTTCAGATGAACAAAATCTAAATCACCCGGCATCGTTCTTTCTCGATTTCTCGTATTGTCTTATCTGTTGCAACCGTTCAGTCGTACTGAACCTCATTACACCGTCTGCTTAGGCATCCGTAGTTTGCAGAACACACTAAGGTGTTCGTTCAAGGTGTTCACAGATCACAAGTCTTTGGCACGCACTAAAGTCAGCTTTCGATCGGCACCCACCACATAAGATTTGCCGCTTAGGCTGTCTCTCAGTCTACTGTGGACATACGATACGTCTCTGGGGCACTATCTCGTCACCGACGCCTCATAGCGCGAACACCAACTAAGTCTGTCACCAGCGCCCGACATCGACTTAGACACAATAGCACATATCCAAAGAACGAGCGTGATATCAAGGGACTTCCAGTAAATGATTCACTACGCCTAACGCCACAACTAGCGCTCACCGCCCGTGATTACGCCTAAACCAACCCCGTCTACCAGCATCTACTTTTCTATGAACAACGGCAGCACCGAATGTCGTTTATGTCTGTTATCCTGGTCGAACATCTGCTGGCGCCCCGGGCGCAATTTCCTTCCGTTTTGATTTGTCCTCTCAGGCGGATTCACAGTCACAGTGACTGCATTCGTCTCCTTGCTGACGCCTAGTATGTTCAACAAGATAACCACTCATTGGACAACAGGACGATTTGTCAGCGTGGCACTTGGAACGGCGGCTGGACACATCTTTGAGTGGACTTCAAAGATGCAGACGTCAAGCCCTCACCATCAGTCATCCGATGCCACGACGACAGTGCGAAGAACGACATGCGCTGAGTTCCTGGGATATAAACACGCTCCACGTCCTCAATCGAAGCCCAACTTCGTCACACTTCTAGGAGGAGGCCCCTGTAGCAACATCCAACTTGGCTCATTTGTTTAACACTTTGTTTATCTGAACTCGCTGTTAAGCACGATGGCCACTTGACCGTTACCCATGCACGCTGCACGCGCGCTTTCACAAATACGCCAATCACACTCCCTACCGATAGTGTTCTCATGGGTTGTGGGAAAAATTGCCCTGATGATCGCGATGGCATAGTGCGGAGTGCCACTGTAACGGGCAGGTGGTCCACGAGTATTGAGAAGTACTGGCGAACGCGCGTAATAAGGAAACAGCTTGGTAAGGTTTAACAGACCTTACAGTACCTTTACGGATAAGCAGGGTGAAAATGGCTGGCAAAACTCCTCTTAAACACTGCCTGGGAGATGAAACCCCATCTCAGCCGCAGTATTTCAGTCCACATTAACTTTACTTCCAGCTCTAAGTTTAAGCTGAAATTTGAACCCTTCCATTTGATCGACTACTAAACCATGTAACCCCCACAAGACAGGGTTGAAAACCGTCTTTGTCAGGTCACCTTTTTAGTACTTTTCTTAATTTAGTCGAACCTGCTTGTATAATGTCTAATGCTCTCGGCTCTCCGTTTTCCATGTGGCAAGACGGTTCCAAAAACGCCCGGTCGTATACCGGTTTTCGAACGCTTGCAGGGCTGTTTAAGAACGGATCAAGCAAGCCGAGGCATCGGTTTCCGACTGGTGTTACAACTGAATACTTGGCAGCGCGCGACGGAACAGAACACCGAAGGCCAAGGGAAAGGCGTGTACAAGAGAAGCACGAGCATGTAGACTGTACGAGGTGCATCAAAAGCTGCCGCTGCTCCACACGTAGCACGTTAAATGTGCTCATTCTGTCATATATTACTGAACTACGTGCAAATAGATATTAAGTGACATCTGCAAAGTAGTTCTGAATGTATACAATAGTTACAAATTCTGGGGAGTTGGTTGACTGTTACCGATTGCGGGCGCGTCGATTTCTTCCGGTTGCAGCTGGTAATGGGCAGATGTGACAATAGTGGCGATCGTGTTGTCACTTTCTGTCAAATCAGAATGATTGATCTATGTGCGTTTGTACAGTTAGATTGTGTATTTTGTATGTTGGCTGTTAGGGCGTTGTTCCCTTTTCCAGCCCGTGTAGGTCCACTCCCTGTCCATCTTGTATATTCATCCTTTGTATTTCCGTGTGCGACATGGTGAAAAAGGCAGTGATCACTGGGGCTTGCTGTACTGTTTAACGTTGTACGATGACGAGGATGTTAATGAATGGGTGCAACAGGTGCAGACCTACGACGACGGTTTCATTCGAATTTCTAAGTAGTCTTCCTTCACGCTGACGGAAGTTTGCACTGGTCTCTTCCACGGTGTTCAGACTCAGGCCTCGCGGAAGAGTGCAATCCTTTGTCCCATCTTCAAAGATGTGATTGCTAACAATCAAGTCAGATAAAAACCCATTAGCCGAATTAGCATCATCAGTAAGAACACTGAGCGCCCGCTGGAAAGTGTCAACTTGAGAATAGGCCTGTTTCTTCTCCATCACGGATCCGTGCCAGGTAGACCATGCACTACAAATATGCTATTCGTCATCATCATCGAACAGCGTTAAATAACAGGGTGAGCCCCACTGACCACTGACTTTCTCATCATGTTACACGTAGAATTAGAAACTACGAATATGTAAAATAGACAGAGAGTGAACCTACACATGAGAGGGAAAGGAAAAAATATCCTAATAGCCAACATACGCAATATACAGTCTAACTGTACAAACGCACATAGATCAATCATTCTGATTCAACAAAAAGTGACAACACGATCACCACTGTTCACGGTTCGCTGCCATATCCTTCAGTGTCTCCAGCCAACCGGTTGAGGAATCTTTTGGACCCCAACCACGAAGACGTGAGACACCTACTTTACCTAAGTTCGTTGTACATATTCTCATTTCTCGCTGCCAAGTCATCTGTTGACCTCCACGTGGTCTCTTCCATTCCCTAGGACGAACGGGAAATGGGACACGGTAAGGTAGACGTGTGTCTGACATACGTAACACGTGCCCTAACCAACGAAGTCTACTAAGTTGGACACGCTGTGATAGAGAACTCCCTAAAGTGGTACCTAGTACTCGATTTCTGACCTCAGCATTACTCATTCGGTCAATCCACCCAATTTTAGCGATACTACGTAAACATCGATGGTCAAAAACCTCAAGACGACGAATATCTTCAGCACGCAGACCCAAGTCTCCCAGCAATACAACAAAACTGAACGCACCGTGGCACAGTACACATGACCTTTCAACTTCAGTGAAATATCACGTCACCGCCACAAGTGCTTCAGTCCAGCGTACGCCTCTCGAGCCTCGGATATGCGCGTACTCACCTCTAGGTATGTGCTCCCACCCGTCTTCATGCTGCTGCCGAGGTAACTACAGCGGTCGACAATTGCCAGCACCTCCCTATCGAGTATCAAGCTCGGAATCGTTGACGTCCAGTCTTGCAACATCACTTCACACTTTGAAGATGGAGAATGCATGCCGAATGGAGATACAGCTTTTGCGAGCTTATATTATCCACGTTGAGCATGTTCTGTGCACTCGAACAAGCAGACAAGGTCGTCCGCGTAATCTAGGTCTCACAGCTTCTCACTATTTCCTAGTTCGACGCCCACATCCTGAAGACTTCACAAGGCATTCTCCATTGTCCCATCGATGACGAAGTTAAACAGGAATCAAGAAATGGAACATCTTTGTCGAACACCGCGCATGGCTTCGAATGGACTGGATAGTTCACCGTAAACCCTTGCACGGCCAGAAGTATGAGAATACGATGATCTCAGTAGATTCACGAACATCTGCGGCATACACTTTCGATGACGAGCATTGGAAAGCACTGCCTGGTCAACTAAATCGAAGGCGCCTTTCAAGTCTAGGAAAGCCATTATGGTCAATTAGCATTGTGCGTGACGCGCCTCCAGTAATTGACGAAGAGTAGAAATCTGGTCGATGCACCCTCGACCTGGACAGAATCCGACCTGTTGTTCGCAGGAGTTCCACATGCGAGCCGGTGTAAGACGACAAAGCAAAATCGAGGCTAATACCTTGGTGGTTATCGGAATTGATCTAGTCTCGCGAGGGTTACTCCAATCATTGCGTATTCCCTTCTTGAAGATGGGTACAATCAATGACTCACCCCATAAAAGCAGGACACGTTAATCCTCCTAAACGTCACGGAGGGAGGCGGTAAGTGATTTTATCAATGCACCACCACCCATTTTGAAAAGAGCTGGAGAGAGTTCGTCAGAATCGGCCGCTTTCCAACGCTTCAGTAGTCGAATGTTCGGCTCTACTTCCACTTCCGATGGGGGATCAAGTGATACCCCCCCAAGGAATCGCAGTTGTTGACACAGGAGTAACTACATTAGCGCACAGCCAGCCAAGCTGCCACTTGAAGTATTCCACCTAACGGTCTAGCCCTTTGCTTTTTGACATGAGTAGAATCTACATTTCTGTCGCACATCGTTTCACTGACCAGGGTTCGCCGTTCACCGGTGTCGCGAATAAGTCTAAACAGTCTGACTATTACTTGAAGCAACTTCTACTTACATTTCTTCGGCTACGTTTACCAACCAATTTTCGCGATCCTTCTTAAGGCTCTTTGCGATTTGACTTTTTGAATATCTTTGTATCTTATTTATTTCCTTACAGTTCGAGATCTGAGACTTTTGCTCCATTAGGCTGAGCGACTCTTGCAAAACCCAGTGTCTTTGATGGACATCGAATCTGGGACCAAATGCGAAACCTGCTGCCATGTGCATTGCCTGCTGGATATGGGTCCAACGCTCATCTACGTTACTGTTCGTTGTAGTTCCTATCCCATGTGCTATTTTTTGTCCTGACGGGTGCGAACTTTTGAATCTCACAAACGTTCTACGGCTAACCGAGTTAGCGGTTTGCATCGAATACGATGGAGCTGGATTGCAAATCTCGTTTGATTTCGATTGTCTTTTTTCTGCAGGGCTTAGGGACCATTTCTTCGCGCACCCAGGCCCGGAACTTCTTAGAGGACACTAAGAAAGCATTCGAGCTTCGTCCATGAGAACTTTATAACCCCCAAGATGGTCTGTATGGAACAGCTCAGTACAGGTAGTATTCGATGCTCTGAGAATAGAAGCCTGAATAATAAGATAAGCCAGGTTCGTCAGACTTAATTTCTCTCATGACTCATTTTAACCATCAACCCGCGCTCTACTCTTCTCGAGTATCGTTCATACGTATTATCTCGTCCTTGTTTACGAACAGAAGGTTAAGTTGGTGTCCTTTCTCCTCGCTTTTATGTCACAGTTCGTCACGGAGTCGATAAACCCTCCCACAAGCAAGTTACTAATCGGTTTTGAGCATGTCAAGCCAGGTCGACTAATCAGTACTCAATAAACCGCTGTAACACACAAGACTTAGGATTTTTGGCTGATCGAACACTTGTCAGCAGTCCAACAGAATTTAAGTGAAAAATCAGTAAGTCAAACTTGCTGGTATCATCCACCTAATCCGCCTGATAGGGCAGAATTCTCACTGGACGTTCGAGTTCGGGATTGTTCTATTTTCGTCTTGAATGCCATGTTCACTTATGTAAATGTACAGTCGTTTGGCGCGCAATACTGTCGTCTTTTGATTTTCATTTGCGAGCAGGAGCGATAGGATCTGCAAGCGGAAATCAAGTGCGCAAGCCGACCACATTAATCACAGAGTAGAACTCGTGGGCCGTAACATACTTGAACCATGCTGTTATTTACGTGCACTCATGCATACTTTTAATCAATTTTCGTTCCCGACGTGACTGGTTATCATAAGACTACCATCAACGCCACCGCACACTGCCCATAGTAGTTGTCCTTTGTTGTCTAAATCCCTTAGTTTCAGCGTGACAGATCCCACAGAGAAGATACTTTGAAATTTAAGAGTGACTGGTGCCCGTGGGCATCAGCCTCGATTACTTCGAGATTACTACTTCTAGTCTTTAAGCCAGATTGCATATGTGTCTCGTCCGAAACTGTAACTACCTCAAACCTGTCTAAAGAAAAGCCAGAAAAGCTGAACGAGCTGATTAATCTTCCATACTAACAAATTAGTTCGTCTGAACCAGCTGGTGCTCCGTGGTCAATCCGTACTATCCCGCTCACCGAGGAAATCGCTAATGTACTCAATCCCCGTAGACAATCTAAGATACTCCCCTGCGGTTTTCTTCAAGGATGATAATTTGTCATTCGTGCGAGGGCTGTCTAGCCTTTTTTACCAGATCTGGGTTCAGGAATGCGTTCCACCAATCTTGAACTGTACATTCACCAGCCCAATATGCAAGAATAGTGCTCGTTAAGTTTGCTTCGTTCATTGAGAGATAAGTCTGATATCAACCGCATTTCAATGATCTTTCGTAGATGGTCCGCAGTGCCCAAACAACAATCTCGTGAGCAACAAACAGGTTCTAGTTCCAATGAATGTGCTGATCAGATTTTCATTATTTCAGATGCTTTAGCTCCGCCACACATTTCAGACCAACGGTAGTCATTCTTGAACTTCCGAGCAGCATTTGACTCCGTTAGCAAGATAGCTCTCTGGGATTTTCTCGTTAAACGACTGCCCGACAAGTTTGTCAAGATCATTCAGACACTACCATCAGATATGAGGCTCATAATCACTGCTTCTCAGGCGGAGGTGATGTGCATCAGTGGTATTCGGTTTCACTCGGTGTTCAACTTCGAGCTGGACGATATCGTAAGAGAGGTACGAGAAAATGGCTGCCGTCTCTCCCGGGATCCATTTAGAATTGAAGTGTTACGGATAGGGAACAGAACGTCTCCAGTTGCTTGTGTGCCGTTCGGTTGGACGGTTCTTCATGTGTTAACAGCAACATACTGAAGCGTCGATGCTTGTTCGTCGTGTCTGCATATGCGCCAACTGGGTGTGTCCCCTTTAAGATCAAGGATGAATTCCATTGGAATTTGTCTCAGCTGTGTTAATGGACGTGGAGGTAATTACTGGGGATTTCACCCATGTTGACTGTTTGTGGGATTTCGAAAGGCACAGAAGGCCCGTTTGCTGTCTCGGCCGATCGCACTGACAACGGTGCCCGTCCCATCCAGCAGTGCTCCAACCACAGATTGTTTCTGATGAGTACGAACTTCTGTCCTAAGAAGCGGCATGGACTCACATGGCGTCCTACTACGTCTTCAAAACGTTTAACTCAGATTAGCCGTATTGCTTGCGTGGGTCAACCAAGGATTGTCCTCTGTTTTGGTCCACGCCTTGGTACGGGCTCACTTGTGTTTACGTTTCGTTTGTGGTCGTTCCTACGCTAAAACCACTCGTCCCCCACAATTGCTTATAGGCGACTACTCACGATCTACTCTCCATATCGAGCTTTCCGCACGGTTATCGATGTAGTCTGTCTTACACTGTACCAATTTCTACTTCACATCACGTATCCCCATTATTAGTTAAGAAAAACGTAACTTTTCTGCGGTCGAATTCGCTCTTTTTGATAAAGCTATCATCATCGATAGTGAACTGTGCATGTCAATTTACTTGACTAGTTGATCGCCGCCATTAACAGCTGTGGTGATGCGCATATGTTATGCGTTTTTGTTTCAACCAGGTCAGGTCATGAGACTTGTAACTTCAGCCAGTTGAATAGTCCAGATTCTTACAACAGAAAGCGTCGAGGGGAATCTCTCTGTGCTACGACGTCAAGTACCTCAGTTTTGGGCACAGGGTGATTTGGGCAGCAGTTCACGGAAAACAAGGGTGCTGGTCAGGTTTGGTATCGAAAGGAAGCGACAGTCTAACGAAATCCGTCAGCTGTTTGCCATTCGGGATGCTTTACTGCTCGATCTCCCAGTCCAGAGTGGGTATTTTTATTCGAGAATGCATCTCTAGCCTTTGCGCAGGCAAGCGCATCCTACAAGGCAACAGAGTTGGTGAAGATGAGCTGGTGGCTATTGGTATGGTTCGTTTACCTTTTCTTGGAACTTCTTGAAGCCGATGACTGATTGCTCAGTTCATGCACCCCTTGGATGAGGGCAGACATCTCGGGTTCCCGGTACACCCCTCCACCACAGATGCCGGTGAGTATAGTGTTGTATGTCATCTGTGTTTGGTTTGGAATCAGGGTTCGGCCATTTCCCCTAGATTGACCATCAGTCAGTCAACCCGGTGGCGAGTGCCAGGCATTAGCTTCCATCCTCTCACTTTGGTGGAAACACCGCCACGAGAAGGCAGTGAGTTGGACTTCTTCAGCAGGAGTTCTTTGACAAGCACGGTCATTTCAAGAGGTTTTTAGGACAAGTAGCCATCGCGGAGCCTGAGACACCCATCTCCGACCATATTGAGGCAGTTGGAATGCCAGTTTAACGGCCCGATAGCCTGCCATATGCCTATTTCCCCATTCAGGCAACAGCCCCAACACTTCTAAGCAGATAGAAAAGAGCCAGTCGTGCCTAGGTCCAATATGAAAATCAGTCCAACAAGAAATAGAGAGTATATATATATATATATATATATATATATATATATATATATATATATATATATATATATATATCGATATGTCCAGCCGCTGATTGCATTGTTATATTGGTTTCGTTGCTACATGAGCAGAACAAATGCGTAAAGTTACCGTAATAAAAAATTCCGCATGGCAAAGTCGAGTGGACGAAGAATGTGAGTTGGAATAAACGACCGTTCGCGATACGTGATCATATCTCCTAACACTATTCATTATCCATCGCCTATCCATTATGCGAATGTTGTGATTTTCCACAAGCTCATACTGATAGAGTCTCTGATTTTTTTTTATCACGAGACTGCACCTTGACGTGGTGTGATGGCTTGCGCGCCTCTATGACCCAAAGAGCTTTACAGGATAGCTTCTTTAAGCCGGAGATGCAATCACGCCTGAAAGGTCAATGAGTAGATGCCAGACGAAGTCCAGTCTCCTGGTCCTCCAGGTTCGCGGTCGATCGGAGCTGGGGAAATCAGTGAAGGAATAATTGACCCAAGCAAATAGGCTTCCACTCAGTCACCCCGCTGCCTTGCGGACAGGTTCTCTTTTAGAACTAAAGGCTTCGGTTAAGAACCCTATGTAGCGTATGATCGGTCAGTGGGATGAGAGTTCAGAAGACAACGCCTGATTGACAGGCTTTAATCAACCAAAAAAACGAGGCATATGAGCTAAAAGGAGACAAAGAAAATGTTAGATGATATAAACGAAATAGGAGAGAATTATGAGGCGCAGACACAGTAACAAATCTATATCATTCACCGCTACTTAGAAAACAAAGACTTGTATTTTGTGTTTTTCGTGCAGTCCGTGGGTGAGAAATAGAAAATGTTAATACCAATTAACGAAGAATGCGTTGTTGCGCCTTACGGTTTCGAAGGCAATAGGGTCTCACTCTTTGTTGTTGCAAGAGAAGGTTTACGACGTTTGTGTCTGGTTCACCAGGAGACTCTACTGGGTCAGAGATATTTGTTTGCAAATCGGAGGTACGTGGCATGTCACTAACCGACGGAGAGTCCGTAAGAGACTGAATGAGGGATGGGTGATGCAGAAGTCGGTCGTTCTACGGGAGCAATATAATGAATTGATACCGTTTCTTCGCGTCCATCAGGAGACGTATGTGAGCGTACTCGGGGTTGCTCTCCAGCAATTCGACTTCATCATCATCATCATCGTACAGCGTTAAACAGTAGGGCAAGCCCCACTGACCACTGCCTTTCTCACCGTGTTGCACGTTGAATTAGAAAGTATGAATATACAAGATGGACAGGGAGTGGACCTACACAGGTGGGAAAAGGAAACAATGCCCTACTAGCCAACACACGGAATACACAGACTAACTGTGCAAACGCACATGGATCAGTCATTCTGATTTGACAGAAGGTGACAACACGATCACCACTGTTCGCGGTTCGTGGCCATATCCTTCAGTGTCTCCAGCCAACTGGTTGACGGATCTTTTGGACCCCAACCACGAAGACGTGAAGCACCTAAATTTCCTAATTTTACTGTACATTTTCTCATTCATCGCTGCTACGTCATCTGTTGACCTCCACGTGGTGCAATTCGACTTCCTCCACTATTGGATCATTCATGGACGAACGGATGTTTTCTCGATAAAGCACTGGCCCAGACATTAGTAGCCGTTGGGGTAAACTGGTACCAACAGCATAGTTTCGATGATGAATGGACATTCGCTCGTGGGGAGTCGCATTTATAACAGCACATAGCAGTGAGCTGATGGCATGCAGTGCCTCAAGCAATACCAACTCCCACTGATCAATGTCTAGATCTCTCGAACGAAGGTACAGAGGTGCTGTCTTCCACGTTGTTTCGTTCAGTCATTCGATTTGGCCATTGCCTTGAGGGTTGTAGCTCGTTGTTCTGCAAGTATCTACACCCCGCTCATGGAGAAATGTCTTCAATTCATGGGACATAAAAGAGGCTCCTTGGTCAGAATGTAGATAATGCGGCATGCCAAATACAGCAAACAATTCCGGTAAGCGAGAAATTATGGTGGAAACAGTCATATCAGAACAGGAGAAAGCAAATGGAAAGCGAGAATACTTATCTATGGTTGTCAAGGTATGGCAATTACGAGTAGAAGAGGGGATGGGTCCTTTGAAGTCAACAGTGATACGTTCAAATAGTTGTGTAGCTTTAACAGGTGGGCTGATACAGGGTTTGTAGAACGTGGGTTTCAGATGTGAACAAACAGAACATTTCTGAGTTATCGTCTTGACATTATCGAGAGAGAAAAGCAAGTTTTTTGTGCGAACAAAATGATGTAGACGAGTAATACCGGGGTGGCAGGGACTTTTATGAAGTCAGTTCGGTTCACTGATAGAATGTGTGCTTGCACAGAATGCTCGTGATAAGATATTAGCTGCGGGATTCTCTGAACCTGGACAATATATCACATCATAGGAGAATTGGGAAAGCTCAATGCGCCAACGTTGAATTTGTCATTCTTTATCTTGCTGTTGGCTTTGCTGTCGTACGTAAAAACGACAGAACGCTGATCCGTAATAAGCTTGAAGTGTGCACCAAAAAGATAACGTCGCCACTGTCGAACAGCTTCGACAATCGCGTAAGCTTCCTTCTCTACCGCTGAGTGGTTTCGCTCCGTGGGTGACAGAGTACGCGAAGAAAGGCCACGGGACGACCGCTTTGATTAGGAGTAGCAGCGATTGCTATGTCGGAGGCGTTGGTTTCGACCACAAATGGTGTGTCTTTATCGACTGCGAACAGTGATAAATGAATTGATTCAGACTTCAATAATTCGTAAAACGAAAGTACTTCTTTGGGGAGGGGGAATGTCCTGTTGACGATAAGTGGATGAATTTTATCCGGAAAATGGGAAAACCATTGGAAGTAATATGAAAACATTCCAATCCGTGGGAGCACGAAGTTGGAGAAGAGCGTCAAAGCGTTCTGGGTCAGGCTTAATCGTTCCTTTAGATATTTCGCAGCCTAGCAGTCGAACTACGGTTGTGGCGAGGACACACCTGTTATGATTTAGGGTCAAACCATAATTCTCAGCCGCTTGCAGGAACCGTTTCAGATTGACATCATGGTCGGTGACATCTCTCCCACAGATAGTAATGTTACCAGCGTATATAAACGTTCCTTCAAGTCCTTCACGTCGAACAAGCCCGTCCATCGCGCTCGGGAAACAGACAACACCGTTAATTACTCCAAGCGGTGTTCGGAGAAACTGTTAGAGGCTGTTGCGCGCTTCGAAAGCCGTGTTCTGCCGTTCGCTTTCCCTTATGGGGATCTGATGGTATGCTCTGTGTAGGTCTAAAATGCTGTAAACGCCCAACTGTCAAATTTTCTTCACTAAATCGTCTATGCGGGATAGCGGGTATGCATCTAGGAAGGTGAATCAATTGGTTGTTTGACTATAGTCGACCACCATCCGTCGTTTCTGGCGCTCGTTGGCAGTAACCAGAACTTGGGACCGCCATGGTGATCGAGAAGGTCCGATTGTACCATCGTCCAATAACCGGGCGATTTCTGATCGAATAAAGGCTTCGTCGTTGTACCTGTATCTCCTCGATTTTGTGGAAATAGGACGGCAAGAGAGATCCAGATGTGCGAAAAGAGATGGTGTTGGAAAGTTAACAGCGGAGAGACCACAAAGCGAGAAAGTTGGCTGAGTTCCTTGGCAAGGTACTTCTACCGACGTGTGTTGTAAAAAGTCATGCCCCAGCAGTACGTCAGCACATAAGTCAGGTAGAATCGATAGTTTGATATGCTCGTATCGGGCACCTTTGTTCAGCAACGAGACAAAACAGTGGCCTTTGGTACGGCTGATCGTGCGGGTAGAAGCGAGAATGGTCTTACTTGTGGATGCCATTGTTGACCATTTGTTCCGGAGCACAATCGCCTCGGAGACGTAACTCTCTGAGCTTCCTGTGTCTGCTAGAGCTTGTAACGCTACCCCGTTGACTGTTACTTCTGATATAGCCTTACTGAGGCCCGATGAAGCTGCAGCTGTGCTGGAGGAAACGATAAATGGTAAAGAAGTTGTGGCATGCTTTGTTTTCGTAGAAGGTCGACAGACCTTCTGAAAGTGTCCCCGTTTACCACACGACTTGTAAATTGCATCTCTAGCAGGACATTTGTGGCGAGGATGGCGATCATACCCACAACAGGAACAGCTAGTTCGGGATGCGGCCAGGGTCGTTTCGGCCTCTATCTGATATCTGACTGAGGGCGCTGGAGCTATCTACCGCAGTGGTAGTGTATATTGCAGGTTTGGATTGAGCGAATGTCTGCGATTGCTGATGAGCTAGATCTATACTTTTAGCTTGGTCATGTGCAGTACCTACGCCGAGTGTTTTGTTATCGAGAAGCCGCTGACGAATAGGATTTGATAAGAGTCCGATGATGAATGCATCGCGGATGGCGTCTTTTTCGTTTTGCTTTGCGCTGACGGCCTGGAAATTACAGTCTCGGGCAAGATTTCTAAGTCTCTGCATGAATTGATCAACGGTTTCAAAAGTATTCCGCTTCAAAATTGCCAGAAGATAGCGTGAGAAAATTTCGTTTTTAGTTTGCATGTATGGGAATTGAAGGGTGATGATGGCAGAGTCATAATCATTGCACCGAGAAATGAAGTTGTAAACAGTTGGCAATGAAAAGTGCATGAGAGTTTTTAGTTCTTCTGGTTGGTGTTCTTTGACTAATGCCAAAAAGTTTGTAAAGGCATAACACCAATGTTCCCAGGAGTCAGCGCCATTCGGGGAGTTTGGGTCCGCATCGAAACGATCCGGGTGCGGGTGCCGTTCCATTGTGTTTTGGTTCAATAAATTGTAACGTATAATCGGTTAGTGGGATGAGAGTTCAGAAGACGACGCCTGATTGATAGACTTTAATCAACCAAAAGACGAGGTATATGAGCTAAAAGGAGACAAAGAAAATGTTAGATGATACAAAGGAAGAATATATCACCCTTATCGTTCTTCTGCTTTGCGGCTGGACGCTCTAGCAGTATCCGTCCAACATCTCCCATGAACTGCAAAAACACAAAGAATCACATACTGCATCAGTCGTCACCCAGGATAATCAGAACCGCACTGCCCAATCCATCGAGCGGAGTGGGTAGTAATAAGTGGGCTGTTGATCAGAGTCCCCTCTCTTTTATTCAACCTTTGCCGTTTACCTCCAACCACCTCTCTTTTCCCCCTCTATCCACCCATACTGCTCCCACTGATAGCATGCCCTATACTTGCAACGGTTCATTGTCAAACAGTGTCGTGAATCAGAATTATAACTCACACTTTCTCAAGCCTCGACAGCCTCTGATTCTCGGCTACTTCAGCGTGTGTACACTCATGCAAGCTGGTCACCAGGCATGCCTAGCGCTCAAAATAGACTCTGAGAAGATTGAGGTCTACTGCCTAAGTGAAACGCATATCCAGTATCCGAGTAGTGTAATTCAACTAACTGCTCCTGGTATCTTATCAAGGTATTTTCTGCGCTTTTCTGGAGATGAAGCATCTGGAGCTGCGGGTCAACATAATGTAGGGACACTCTTGATTGAGAAGGCCGAAGCTGCTCTTTTAGACTGGATTCCGGTTAACAGTCGTTTATGTGCTGTGAGACTCCAAGGGTCAGTTGGCGTTCGAAAGGATAGCTATGCTAGGCGCAACTTGTTTGTGATCTCGGCATACGCTCCAACGGTCTGCAGCTGTGGCATGCAGAAGGATGAGTTCTTTAATGAACTCACCACTCGCGTTCGCAGGAACAAAGTTTCTGACAGCGTTATGCTAGCAGGTGATTTTAAAGCACAAGATGGCAAACTTAGTGCGTCAGAAGCTTGTTTAGGTGTCGTTGTGCTTTACCCGCTGAGAGCACATAAGGGGGATAGACTTCTCCAGTTTTGTGCAGACAATCGATTGTTCTTGACTAGCACCAATTTCCGATATAGCTCGCGTCGCACAGCGACATGGCGCTCTAACTCTACAGGTACTTTGAGTCAGATTGATCATATCGCCGTAAGCTACCGGTGGCGCAGTTCTGTTCAGATCTATAGATCTTACTGGTCCACGTACATGGAGACGGACCACGCATTAGTTTAAATGCGATTATCACTCCATCTCCATGGTAGTTGTCCCAAACCGCAAACGCTGTTAGCCGTAGAACGTATTTTTTATCCATGAGTCCGCACTCGTTACGAACAAAAATTATCATATGAGTTAGGATCTACGGTGATCAGTAATGTAGATGAGCATTGGGTCCATATCCAGCAGGCGATACCCGTGATAGCAGGTTTCGAAGAAATGAAATTAGCAACTGCTTCAAATAACAGTTATAGACTGTCCAGACTTATTCGCGACACCGGTGAACGGCGAACCCTGGTCAGTGAAACGATGTGCGACAGAAATGTAGATTCTACTCATGTCAAAAAGCAAAGGGCTAGACCGTTAGGTGGAATACTTCAAGTGGCAGCTTGGCTGGCTGTGCGCTAATGTAGTTACTCCTGTGTCAACAACTGCGATTCCTTGGGGGGTATCACTTGATCCCCCATCGGAAGTGGAAGTAGAGCCGAACATTCGACTACTGAAGCGTTGGAAAGCGGCCGATTCTGACGAACTCTCTCCAGCTCTTTTCAAAATGGGTGGTGGTGCATTGATAAAATCACTTACCGCCTCCCTCCGTGACGTTTAGGAGGATTAACGTGTCCTGCTTTTATGGGGTGAGTCATTGATTGTACCCATCTTCAAGAAGGGAATACGCAATGATTGGAGTAACCCTCGCGAGACTAGATCAATTCCGATAACCACCAAGGTATTAGCCTCGATTTTGCTTTGTCGTCTTACACCGGCTCGCATGTGGAACTCCTGCGAACAACAGGTCGGATTCTGTCCAGGTCGAGGGTGCATCGACCAGATTTCTACTCTTCGTCAATTACTGGAGGCGCGTCACGCACAATGCTAATTGACCATAATGGCTTTCCTAGACTTGAAAGGCGCCTTCGATTTAGTTGACCAGGCAGTGCTTTCCAATGCTCGTCATCGAAAGTGTATGCCGCAGATGTTTGTGAATCTACTGAGATCATCGTATTCTCATACTTCTGGCCGTGTAAGGGTTTACGGTGAACTATCCAGTCCATTCGAAGCCATGCGCGGTGTTCGACAAAGATGTTCCATTTCTTGATTCCTGTTTAACTTCGTCATCGATGGGACAATGGAGAATGCCTTGTGAAGTCTTCAGGATGTGGGCGTCGAACTAGGAAATAGTGAGAAGCTGTGAGACCTAGATTACGCGGACGACCTTGTCTGCTTGTTCGAGTGCACAGAACATGCTCAACGTGGATAATATAAGCTCGCAAAAGCTGTATCTCCATTCGGCATGCATTCTCCATCTTCAAAGTGTGAAGTGATTTTGCAAGACTGGTACACAAAACATTCGACGCGCAGTGTTGGGAGCCTAGGGATTTCGCCGACAACACAACGATCTGGACGTTCGATTGATCTCGGCCACTTTCGTCCTGTGGAAACTGAACTGAACTGGATAATGAAACGTCATGGATGATTTTAAACGCCGCGCGAGAGCGACGCCAGCATACCAACCTTGCTTAAGGCTGAGATCATCGCTGATTCTAACCAGGCTGAGGCCGATGTCTTGGCACGGCATTATGCGTCAGTGTATACAACGGATCCCGCAACAACTCTTTCGCCTGGTTCGCCATTTTCGGAACCCGTCAGCATGCCTTGTTAATTTCATGTGGACTAAATTTCGGCACAACTGCGATCTCTCAAGTCTCATCAATCAGTCGGCCCTGATGGAATTCACCCTCTGGTATTAAGTGGACTCGCCGACATCACTGCATCACCAATCATCAGGTTGTTTAACACGCCGTGAGCAGCAGGGCAACTACCGTATGACTGGAAAGCCGCTATTATTGTTCCACTGTTCAAAGGTGGTGACAAAACTGCGGCTGTCAATTGCCGTCCTGTGAGTCTAACTTGTGTCGTCTGCAAGATAATGGAACATCTAATAACCAAACAGGTTCAGGAACACATGGACCCAGTCAGCACAGGGGTGCGCATTTTAGTCCAAAAATAGTCCCGCGATGGACTATTTTTAAGTAGTTAGTTTGAGAAAATGTTTTGCCATACCATTAGATTTGGACAGGTCTAAGGCATGGAAAAATAATTTTATTTCATTGAAAAACAGTGGTTTACCAGCCTGATCAGCACAAAGAAGAAGCATTTAGTCCCAAAAAAGTCCTGTAAGAGACTATTTTGGGACTACTTTTATAATGTGGCATAAGTTGGAGAACTTCGCCCGTTTAATCAAGTGCGGTTCATAATACGGAAGTACGCCTTGACTTGTTTGCAAAGTGCTACGTTTTATATGGATGTTGAGCACCACTCGGGTCGTGCCAAGTAATTCTTGAGGGTGTTCACAGATCATGTTATTTTCCCAAATGGAAGTTAATAAAAGTT
This sequence comes from Fasciola hepatica, assembly GCA_948099385.1. NCBI lineage: Eukaryota > Metazoa > Platyhelminthes > Trematoda > Plagiorchiida > Fasciolidae > Fasciola > Fasciola hepatica. The sequence continues at coordinate 51,027,597 of CANUEZ040000043.1, forward strand.
CAATAACTAGTACCTCAAGATAAAGTAATGTAGTAGAGCTTACCGAAATTCCAAAGTTAAGCACGTAGGCCGCTGCATTCTTGATGTGTTCAAAAATAGTCCAAAAAACGTCCCTGGGGTATTTCAAACGAGACGAATTTGGGACTAAATTCGTACTATTTTGCTGACTGGAGAAAACCATCACCTGTTCAGTTCCCAGCGACATGGTTTCCGCAAAGCTTGTTCCTGATTGTCGAATCTTCCGCTTGCTCGTGAGCGCTGGGCTGAAGCGAAGGCTGAGGGATATTCCACGGACGTCATCTTCGTGGACTTCAGCAAAGCCTTTGATAAGGTTCCACATGACCCTCTCCTTCGGGCAATCAGATTATTGGTAACAGCTGCTCCCTTGGTAAGATAGATTGAATACTTCCTAAGAGGACGGCGGTTTGCTGTCACGACTCAACAACCATCTCCAGGTGGTACTCAGCGACCAGCAGTGTTCCCCAGGGATCCGCTCTCGGACCGTTATTGTTTCTCATTTACATAAACGACCTTCCCTCAGTTTTCTCATCCTCTTGTGTCCTGTATGCAGATCTAAAACTTTGACGCGCACTTCGTTCGGATGCAGATAACCGCATTCTACAGGAAGATCTAAATGCGCTTTTGCGCTGGTCCTCTAAGTGGATGCTGCCGCTAAGTCTGTCGAAGTGTGTTCACGACGAGACTGCACCTTGACGTGGTGTGATGGCTTGCGCGCCTCTATGACCCAAAGAGCTATACAGGATAGCTTCTTTAAGCCGGAGATGCAATCATACCTGACAGGTCAATGGGTAGAGGTCAGACAAAGTCCAGTCTCCTGGTCCTCCAGGTTTGGGGTTGATTTGAGCTGGAAACTCAATCGGCAAAATCAGTGGAAGAATAATTGATCCAAGCAAATGGGCTTCCACTCAGCTATCCCGCTGCCTTGCGGATAGGTTCTTGTTAGAACTAAAGGCTTTGGATGAGGACCCTAATCGTTCTCCTGCTTTGTGGCTGGACACCCTGTCAGTACCCGTCCAACATCTCCCATGAACTGCACGAATACAGAGAATTCCATACTGCATCGGTCGTCGCTCAGGATAATCAGAACCGCACTGCCCATTGCATCGAGCGGAGTGGGTAGTGATAAGTGGGCTACTGCTCAGATTTCCCTCTGTTTTATTCAACCTTTGTCTTCTGTCCCTAACCACCCCTCTTTGCCCCATCTATCCACCCATAATGCTCCCACTGATAACACGGTCGATACTCGCAACGATTCACTGTCAAATGGTGCCGGGAATAATCCTCTGTCTGATAACTCACATTTTCTCAAGCCCCGTCAGCCTCTTAATCTCGGCTCCTTCAACGTGCGTACACTCATACAGGCCGGTCAGCAGGCGTGCCTGGCCCTCACAATAAATTCTCTGAAGATTGATGTCTGCTGCTTAAGTGAAACGAGGTATTTTCTGCGCACTTCAGGAGACGAAGTAGCTCGAGCTGCGGGTCAACCTCGTGTAGGAATAGCCTTGACTGACAAGGCTGAGGCTGCCCTTTGTGGATTGGATCCCTGTTAACAGTCGTTTATGTGCTGTAAGACTCCAGGGGTCAGTTGGCGTTCGAAAGGATAGTTGTGTTAAGCGCAATTTGTTTGTGATCTCGGCGTACGCCCCAACGGACTGCAGCCCAGACTTTCAGAAACGTGAGCTCTATGATGCCCTCGCCACTCTCGTTCGCATTAGTAAAGGTCCTGACATTGTAGTGCTAGCTGGTGACTTCAATACACAAGTTGGCAAACTTAGTGTGTCAGAAGCTTGTTTAGGTGGGCGTTGTACTTTACCCGCTGAGAGTACAGATAACGAAGTAGGCCTCCAGTTTTGTGCAGACAATCGATTGTTCTTGACTAGCACCAATTTCCGATATAGCTCGCGTCGCACAGCGACATGGCGCTCTAACTCTACAGGTACTTTGAGTCAGATTGATCATATCGCCGTAAGCTACCGGTGGCGCAGTTCTGTTCAGATCTATGGATCTTACTGGTCCACGTACGTCAAGTCGGACCATGCATCCAGGTCAGTGAAACGATTTGCGATAGGAATGGAGAACCCATCCATAGCAAACAGCAAAGGCTTGACCGATGGGCCGAATACTTCAAGGAACAGTTTTGCTGGCCACACGCTAGTGTAGTTACTCCTGTATCAACAACTGCGACTCCTTGGCAGGTATCACTTGAGCCCCCATCAGAAGTAGAAGTAGAGTCATGCATTCGATCACTAAAGCGAGGGAAAGCGGCAGGTCCCGACGAACTTCCCCCAGTTCTTTTCAATTTGGGTGGGAATGTTCTGATAAAATCACTTACCGCTTTGCTCCGTGACATTTGGAACGCGGAGCATATTCCGTTAATATGGAGTGAGTCATTGATTGTTCCCATCTTCAAGAAGGGAATACACAATGACTGTAGTAACCATCGTGGGATTAGCTTAATTCCGATAATCACCAAAGTATTAGCCTCAGTTCTATTGCACCGTCTTACACCCACTCGCGAGAGGAATGCCCGCGAACAACAGGCTGGATTCCGCCCAGGTCGAGGATGCATCGACCAGATTTTTACTCTTCGCAGACTACTTGAAACGCGTAACACACACCGCCGACCGACAATAATGATTTTCTTAGACTTGAAAGGCGATTTCGATTCAGTTGATCGAGCAGCGCTTTTCAGTACCCTTCATCGAAAAGGTATGCCCCAGAAGTTTGTGAACCTACTGAGATCATTGTATTCTCATACTTCTGGCCGTGTAAGGGTTTACGGTGAACTATTGGGTCGGTTCGAAACGACCAGTGGTGTTCGACAGGGATGTTCCATGCCTCCATTCCTTTTCAACTTCGTCATGGACGAAATAATGGACAGTGCGCAGCAAAATCTTCAGGATGTAGGTGTCCAACTAGGAAATAAAGGGAAGCTGTGTGACCTAGATTACGCGGACGACGTTGTCTGCTTGTTCGAATTCACGGAACATGCTCAACGTGCACTAGATGGACTTGCGAGAGCTGTAGCTCCATTTGGCATGCGCTTTGCACCTTCAAAGTGTAAAATGATGTTACAGGACTGGATGTCAACGATTCCGAGCTTGGTGCTCGATGGGGAGGTGCTGTCAGTTGTCGACCATTTCACCTACCTCGGCAGCAGCGTGACGACGGATGGGAGCACAGTAGTAGAGGTGAACACGCGTATATCCAAGGCTCGAGAGGCGTACGCTGGACTGAAGCACTTGTGGCGGTGACGTGATATTTCACTGAAGTTGAAAGGTCATGTGTACTGTGCCACGGTGCGTTCAGTTTTGTTGTATTGCTGCGAGACTTGGGGTCTGCGTGCTGAAGATATTCGTCGTCTTGAGGTTTTTGACCATCGATGTTTACGTAGTATCACTAGGATTGGGTGGAATAGCCGAGTAAGCAATGCTGAGGTCAGAAATCCAGTATTGGGTACTAATTCGGAGAACGTTTTGTCACAGCGTATCCAACTTAGTAGACTTCGTTGGTTGGGGCATGTGTTACGTATGTCAAACACACGTCTACCTTACCGTGTTCTATTTCCCGCTCTTCCTAGGGGGTGGAAGAGACCACGTGGAGGTCAACAGATGACGTGGCAGCAAGGGATGAGGAAATATACAGCAGACTTAGGAAAAAAACAGGTGCTTCACATCTTCGTAGTTGGGGTCCAAAAGATTCCTCAACCGGTTGACTGGAGACACTGAAGGATATGGCAGCGAACCGTGAACAGTGGTGATCGTGTTGTCACTTTTTGTTGAATCAGAGTGACTGATCGGTGTGCGTTTTTTTTTGCACAGTTAGACTGTGTATTCCGTGTGTTGGCTACTAGGGCATTGTTTCCTTTTCCCACCTGTGTAGTTCCGCTACCTGTCCATCTTGTACATTCATACTTTCTAATTCAGCGTGCAACATGGTGAGAAGGGTAGTGGTCAGTGGAGCTTGCTGAACTGTTTAACACTGTACGATGATGGTGGCTGGTCAAACCATCGACTGTATCTATGACCAGACAGGTTCGTCACCAACGTCAGTGCTACGGTCTCTTCTTAACAGTGGTCTCAGTTTTTCCGTACTTTCAACACCTCTTTAAAACGAGTAAAGTTAAATGAATCTGTTGACCTTGATATGCATATCAACTCCCTCTCGCCGTTAGTTTACGAGCAGATTTCGGAGTACGAAGCTTTCGAGGGTGCCATTTCAGTCCTCCAGATTTTGAGCGAGCGCCCAAAAAGTCGTCTTCTCCCAGTATATACCCGCTCCATGTAAACACGAATGCGGGCAAAACATTGGTCAGTACCTTCAGGCTGTCAACTCATCGGTGAAGAATCGCGAATTCCGCTTGGTGTCCACCAGAAAGTATCGTGACGGCGCTATGCCCGACGCATTTGTCATTGGTTTGCAGTCTTATAGCACTCGAACAAGATTGTTGTAACAACCAACCCTGAGGGGTAAGTCTGCTTACGATATGGCTAGGTCACTGAAGGTAGCTCAAAAACAAACACAGTCCAATGGAATTGAAAACTTTCCTTGTGCATCCGCGACCCCTCTGACCCCCACCCCCCTGGTCAGCCTGAATCTGCCCCAACAACTGGACTCAAATAGACCACATCGGATTTACCTGAAGCCATGTGTTGTTTCTGTGGGTACTCCCGACACCCGTGGACCCATTGCCCCGCCCGAGAAAGGGTTTGCAGGGCTTGTGGAAAGACAGTTTACTTTAGGCGTGTGTGCAGATCAAAATCGGCCCCTTCATTTATTACCTCCGCCCTTACACCCCTGTTATCCTCTGTCATAACTGTATCCGCCGCAGCTTGTTTGTCCTACGCACCAGCCAAAATTCATGTGAATAACGTCGAACTCTGAGTTCTGCTTGATACGGGCAGCTCCAATGGTTATAGATCTCAAAATGTCGTCGATTCATTTGATTGGTCATTTCAGCCTTGTGCCTCGAAAATTACTATGGCGACAACGTCATTGTTCTGCGTCATCTCTGGCTACCGCGGTATAAAAATTTGCTATCAGGATTTAGTCTACAAAAACAGTTACGCAGAATCTATTCGCTGACGCTCTAGTTGGACATTTTCCCGGGTTACATGAAAAGGTCGAAATACCATTTGGAGGAACATGTGACACTTACTTTCTGTGTGGACTATCTGCCGCTAAAATCCAGTCTCCTCACCCTGTTCGCTCATCTTTCTTTCGGCTGTGGGCCTGTTGCCACCAAATCCCGCGCACACGTTTGAGAATGAACGCTTCATTAAGTAGAAGATACAACGCCTCTTGAACAATAGCGTAATCTAGTCATCGAACTCTCCATGGAAGTTTTGATTGTTAAACACGAATATCATAAGAAGAGAATAATCATTGGTTATGGTCAGACGGCCAATCATTTTACGCAGCTAGATGCGTACTCACTGCCACATATAGACTATATATATATATATATATATATATATATATATATATATATATATATATATATATATATATATATATATATATATATATATATATATATATATATATATATATATATATATATATATATAATGAATTGGGTTCCAGTCGAGCAGTGCGTGCTCAGCTTTCATGCTTAGAGCAATACCAACGCCGGCCCGACTAGGAGCACTGAACACCGAATCGCCCAACACGCGAAGAGTGAAACGAGAAGCCGAGCTTGTGTCTGAGGATCTAAATGTTATTGCTGAATTGGGATCTTGAATGCGTGTTTCAGAAACACAACACATCTGTTTTAGAGGTTTGAAGAGTTCTGGCTAGGACAGCGTGTTGCCCGTTTGGTAAGATGTATGAACGTGGAAAGCATCTAAGTGAAAAGAATGCTTAGGTCGGAGAATCGATTATATTTCTTCCTCTATCTCTAAGTTGTTACACTTACCGAGAGCTACAAGTTCCTGCTCATGACTCACTATGGCCTCTTGTATCGATTTAGATTTGGGATGAGAAGGATGAGAAGCAGAGAGATCAGACATGTTTCCGAAGGGAATGCTGGGGACTTCTGGGGAAATAATGCTTTACGACTGCCCACACCACAGAAGAGGTTTCTTTTGGGAACCCTAACCGGAGCCTTTGACCCAAAAGTCTGACCCACATTGCAGTAGGACGTTAACCCAGCACGGGAACTTGTGAAGGAAGTTCTTCTGGTCAGGCATGTGAGACCTGGTTGTTGTTCACAATCCATCTTGTCTTCACTGGTGCTTTGCTGTCGATCCGCTTTTCGGATCCACTCCTTAGCCCTATGCACCCAGTGGAACAAGTGGAACGTGGACGAAGCAGCATACTTTGGACCGGGGGCTGCATGCCCTTCCTAAGAGGGCAATAGCTGCCCAATGAAGTACGATTACTTCTCCCATCGTCGAGAAAAATCGCAGGTACCCCACTTCTCCGTCCATCTAGTGGGGGATTTTAGACCGGTAAACCGTTTCCCTTCGTGTTTATTCACTGGGGCAAAGTGGTAAGCACCAAATGTTGCCCATCAACAGGTTTACATAGACTGGAATTCGTCTGGCCTCCACCCGCTGACCTATCAGGTATGATAGCATCTTCGGCTTAAGGAAGCCATCCTTCATAACTGTTTGAGTCATGAAGGCACAAAAGTCATCACATCACTTCAAGGTGCGGTCTTGTCGTTATGGTCAATGTAAAATGTGTAATCGAAACGAGGTAGCAAACGCAAGGAAAATTACTCGACACTTGCATTACTCTCTTTCCTATCCCACCTCTCGCTGTGCCACCACCAACATCAATTGGGACCGTTGTGCTCTTGTAACATCACTCAATTCAGACCCTAGACAAATCTCTTGGTGCTCTGAAAGTCATGTTCTTTTCAATCCCTCTAAAACGCCTCATTTCGATTGCTGTCAAACCATTCTTTTTCTGCTCAGAAATTTTTATTCGATTCCCCTTCGTTCCACCAAATCGATGCCTCTCCTTGGTGTTCGATCGCCTTCTATTTGTCGTGGTCATCATACATACGTTCGATTGACGTTCTACTCCACCCACACTTGAATAGTGCTTTCCCCTGTGATATGGATCTTTGTCTTCTTCTTACCTCTTCTCGACCGGTTCCAACGTAAATCCATTCGTCTAGTAGGTGACCCATTTTCACCATCCAATTTGCAGCCATTTTCACCCCAGTTCACTACGGAAAGTGGAGTTCGTCAGAGTTGTCCCCTTTCGCCCTTCCCTTTCAGTCTTGTAGTTGAATTGATTATTGAAATAACCATGTCCGGGTGTGAGCATAGTGTCATCGATCTTTGCTCAGGCCGTAGACTGTCTGACTTAGAATACGCGGACGGTGTTGTTCCTCTGTGTGAAAATCCGGGTAAGTTGCAAACTTTTCTTGAAAGCCCAAACAGTAGTGCTGCAATGTTTAGGATGCGTTTTGCGCCTTCAAAATGTAAAATTCTGCTACGTGACTGGGTTGGCTGAACACCAAACCTTGTGTTGTTGGCAGGGAATCCCTAGCCGAAGTAGAAAAGTTTTGCTACCTGAACAGTTAAATCTCACCAGCGGGTCGGATATCAGCTGAAATGTCATGGCGTATGCAGAAGGCGCGTTTGGCTTTTGCCAATCAGCCATTTGCGGCGCAGGCGCGATATCCCGATTGTCTGTCACGCGTCGAGTGTACACTTTGGTGGTTAGATCTTTTCTTTTATACGACTCAGAAACATGGCCGATATGGGAAGAAGATGAGCGAACACTATCGCAGTATGAGGATCGATGCCTCCGTGGCATTGCTCTGATGTGGTGGGAGTATCATATCGGGAATACTGACGTTGAACGTAGGGTTTCGAGAACCAGAGGTCAGACCCTGGATCTAAACAGATTACGATGGCTGGGGCATGTGTTACGTATGCCAACCCATAGACTTCCTCGGTGTACGCCGTCCTCCGGGGCAGGTAGTGGTTAGAAGGTAGATTGAAGTGGTCAGTCCACAACATGTAGAAAAGTATGAAAACCTTGACAAGTGAACTTGGCTATGTAGAGCCTGTTGAACTTCCGGGTTTGGGGTTCACGAGATTCACCCGTCAGGTGGCTAGATACATTCAGCGAAATAACTAGACGTGGTGGTCAGCGGCGCTGTTGCATTCCATCTGTTCTTCCTTCAAATTCCAGCTTAATACGGTTTTCGACTTTTTTCACCATTTGGTTGCTTCTGTTCATTCCGCCCTTAACTGGGCGATGCCGGGAGGTAGCAACCATTAGTAGAGCACATAAGTGCGAGATTAATGGTTGAAAGAACTGAAGTGCACTCGTGAGCAAGCATGTAGTAAAACGATCACTTTTCTAACTGTTATAAAGAGACCGATCAGATTTCCGTGGTGTACCGTGATCAGTCGGGAGATTAAAGCTCCGATCGCCTCAGTTTGTTCCGCATCCCTCGTATCCCTGGAAACAGTAATTTCTTGTTGTGTGGGACTATGATTTATACTGTATACATAAAATTTGACCCTTTGAATAGGTAAAATATCTCGTGAGAATGTCCTCTTTCATTTATTTAAGAAATGTCTTGTTATTTCTTCTCCAACAGTCCCTTTTACCCTGAAGTTCTGGTGACACAAAGGTAATCTGCACAAATCACATCATTTTCCCCCCATGATGTTAAGTGCTTCAATGCTGCCAAACTTCCACGTTACGGGATAGATCTGCCTGACAAACGGTATAGAATATATCTAAAGAAGTTTAAGAAAAATATGCCCGGTGGTCCACTGTTTGTTGCTAACGTTTTGCTCGTCGACTTTACCCCATCTTCGCCGCTACCTGCAAATTGGTCTGACCTAACGCCTGCCGATGTGAACTGTACGTATGGTATTCGATGGATCTACGATTTCATGGGACAGTGTGTGATGGATGTTCGAGGTACTATCGCAATAATCTGTGGCTTTGTATGTCTCTTTGCTTGGATACTGAATGGCATACCTCAGATGATTGAAAACTTTCGGTCTGGAATACCGGATAAAGCATTGTCACCTTTGTTGTTACTGTTTTGGTCATTGGGTGACATTCTAAATTTCATCGGGTGTGTCCTTGCACATCAGCTAATCTTACAAGTAGGTAACGAGTTATCTATGTCTTACTTGTTTTTCGTCTAATGTTATTATATACCAAATTCTTTCTTTATGATGACATGTGATGTACCCTTTTCTTGGTCATTATTTCAATTGTGTGCCCATACGTTTGTTCGTCACGTAGATAAGCTTCCCCATTTTAATCGGTGCCCGTTGCTTTTGCTTTTCTGTTCTTTTAAAAAGCAGATTTCATGCTTTCGCAGCGTTATCCAGCTGTGAAGTGAACTGTTGGCTGTAGCAATACCCACTATTGTCGATAACGTGCCATGAAAAATCTCGAAACGCTAACCACTTCAGTTACTGTAAACTGGTCTCCAGAAGGGTTACCCGCGGTACCCGACCAAAGGCCGCTTGCAACGTGGCCAGGTCTTCTCTGAACACCATTGCCTCGTCTGCAAATTCAAAGTCCGTAATACTACAGCCTGTGGGAACTTGGACGCCCTGATAACCGTCCATTGCACGTTGCATTACCTAATCTACAGCTTGAAAGTAAAATTAAAAGTGAGTAAAGTTGAGCTGCACTGGAGATAATGGGCACCCTTGTCGTACCATCAACCTTAATTCGAACGGACAAGACTGTTTCTCCGTAAACTCGAACACGTGCTTTTCTTCCAACGTAATATGACTTTATCAGACTGGCCAGTATGAATGTGACACCGTCTGCAAGCATTATCTTCGACAATGACTAGCGATCTATCCTGAGGTTTCGAAGAATGCCTTGTGAAGTCTTCAGGATGTGGGCGTCGAACTAGGAAATAGTGAGAAGCTGTGAGACCTAGATTACGCGGACGACCTTGTCTGCTTGTTCGAATGCACGGAACATGCTCAACGTGGATAATATAAGCTCGCAAAAACTGTATCTCCATTCGGCATGCACTCTCCACCTTCAAAGTGTGAAGTGATGTTGCAAGACTGGACGTCAACGATTCCGAGCTTGATACTCGATAGGGAGGTGCTGGCAATTGTCGACCGCTGTAGTTACCTCGGCAGCAGCATGAAGACGGGTGGGAGCACAGACCTAGAGGTGAGTACGCGCATATCCGAGGCTCGAGAGGCGTACGCTGGACTGAAGCACTTGTGGCGGTGACGTGATATTTCACTGAAGTTGAAAGGTCATGTGTACTGTGCCACGGTGCGTTCAGTTTTGTTGTATTGCTGCGAGACTTGGGTCTGCGTGCTGAAGATATTCGTCGTTTTGAGGTTTTCGACCATCGATGTTTACGTAGTATCGCTAAAATTGGGTGGATTGACCGAGTGAGTAATGCTGAGGTCAGAAATCGAGTACTAGGTACCACTTTAGGGAGTTCTCTATCACAGCGTGTCCAACTTAGTAGACTTCGTTGGTTAGGGCACGTGTTACGTATGTCAGACACACGTCTACCTTACCGTGTCCTATTTCCCGTTCGTCCTAGGGAATGGAAGAGACCACGTGGAGGTCAACAGATGTCTTGGCAGCGAGAAATGAGAATATGTACAACGAACTTAGGTAAAGTAGGTGTCTCACGTCTTCGTGGTTGGGGTCCAAAAGATTCCTCAACCGGTTGGCTGGAGACACTGAAGGATATGGCAGCGAACCGTGAACAGTGGTGATCGTGTTGTCACTTTTTGTTGAATCAGAATGATTGATCTATGTGCGTTTGTACAGTTAGACTGTATATTGCGTATGTTGGCTATTAGGATATTGTTTCCTTTTCCCTCATGTGTAGGTCCTCTCCTTGTCCACTTTGTGTATTCATTCTTCGTACTAACGCGTGCAACACCGTAAGGAAGACAGTGGTCAGCGAAGCCCGCCCTTCTGTTTAGCGCTGTACGGTAATGATGATGATGATGATGATGACGATCTGTTATTCAAAGGATGCGCAAAAGTATGTGAAGCATGCGGTGGTAAAGCGTCGGAACTGCCTAGGCGTAAACCTTCCGGACTGGACTCAATGTATGCATCTTGATTCAACGAAATGGTTCTGCACGAGATAAACGAACGCTTTATCAATCACGTCTAACAGATGGATACCACGGTTGCTTCCGCACACTGTTTCGCAGCTTCTTGGGGAAATAGAAGCAGAACCGAGGTGTTCCAATCCGATGGACGTTTTCGGTTTCAAAAATCAAGCATGATAGGGTAAGAAATAGCTCAATGACCATCGGGAAGCACGTCTTGCAGATCTACGCAAGGATTTCGTCTTCACCAGGGGACTTGCCATATTTTGAACGGCTAATCACATTAGTTATCTCCTCCTCTAATGACGGAGGATCACAGTTGATGCTATGTACAGTCGAACCGATATCTAGTGAACGATTGGGGAAGTGGCTGAAATGTTCTACCCATCCAGGTATCTTACTATCCATATCATGGATGGGCACACCAACGGCATGGGAGCCAGGTAACTGGGCTGTCTTTTACCCGACGTTAATCGTATGAGGCGAAAGGGGTTTGCGAAGTGGCAGGCACCGACACCCATTTCGTGCCAATAGATGCGTCGATCTTTCTATGCGGAGCTAATTGCCTCGCGTCTGAGGTGTTGATATTCCGGACTGCCGGAGGTGGAGGGACAGATTGTATCCCCAGATGTCCAGTTTTTGTAGCGGCATTTAGTGGTTCCGAATTCGTCCATTGCCCCATGATATACTACTACTTTCAGCTCAGCCCACAGCAGGTCGACTGAGTCTGCGTGTGGTGTGAAATAGATGCATCCGTTGACAACTGCAGTTCAATCTCCTCCGTCAGAGCCTCCGTTTTCTCCCGGGACTTTAGCATCTCCACGTTGAGGTGCTTCAGGGAGCTGTTTTCATAAGGGTCGTTAGCCGAAGACGAAGCTTCGCGCGTACCAGCACTTGATATGATCCTCCCTTGTTGCGTGCCTCAGCGCCGCGGTACGATCTGCAGTCTTCTGTTGATGAGATCCATCATGACCGGATTTGCACACAGTCAATTTGATGAGATGTTCTATCGTCATTGAAACCATGTGAGGAGATGCCTTTTATGGGGCTAGAACCATGTGTTGGTTACATACAGTCGGTTAAAATCGGAGAAATTGACTAGCTCATCGCCGTTTTCGCAGCGCTAGCCTAGGCCGAACTCCCGAGAATGTGACGTGTCGAGGCATCTTGCGCGCCTATCTGGGCGTTCCAGTCACTCGCTATGATAAGCATATCCTTTTACGGAATGCGATTCACCACCGTTTGAAAACTCGTAGAATTCGTCCTTCGCAGTAGTGTCGAATGGTAAGGTTTGGACGTAGATCGCAGCTACGGTAAGGTTGACGAGTTGAACCTTTGAAACGCGTCACTGCGGTTCTTGTTTATATCGGTTCCTAAGGGAGCAAAACGAAAATGGTGCAATGACTTAAAGCTACTGTTACTCCTTGCTAGTCCGGAGTTCCCGTGCCACTGTGATAAAACTAATAGTGGCTATCTGCGCCAGGAACTTTGACATTACGAGAACCGGTACCGCCTAGTTTGACTTCGGATAGGCAAGCAATATCCACTTGGTAGTCGTGCAGTGTGCGCATAGTCACTGCTTGACTTACAATCTCCGTGAAAGTCTTCACGTTCCAGTATCCTGTAAACGGTGTCTTTCGAAGCTGAAGGGGTCCATTTCACATTATTGGCACCCCAGCCACTGGAGAAGCACAGGGCGCGTCGCTTCCCGGGGACGCCGTAGCATGGATGATAGAGCATGTAAGAGGTGTAATCATGAAGTTTCGTAGATGTTTGGTACAAGAGACGTCCCTAGGGTCACTCGGCTTTCTTCCGAGGGTTCACCTCTAGCCTTTGTACAACCCGATGCGGACTGCAAGGTAGCAGGGTGTTGATACATGGTTGCCGGTTCGCCATTCGATTAAATTGAATCCATGCAGCCCTATTAGTTCGATCGATCTCCATAGCCACTGAATTGTACAATAAATCTCGTCCGCCTATTCAGGGATAACTGTCTGCGCATGTCAACCACCGTCTCACCGGGGTTTTCGGACCCCAGTTATCCTCAGCCTGGTTTAGCCCGCCTGTCTAGTGGCTTACCGGGGTGTAGCTGCTGATGCTTCATTTAGCCGCAAGTGAGAGGCGGATACCTGACGGAGACCAAATGGATAGAAGATATCCCAAGGGTATGACGATCTATCATTTCAGAGGTGCTACTCCTATCAGATACCCCATACACCCGTGTCTGACCACACGCCGAGACTCACTTGTTAGTGACTCATAACACTCGCCTGTGTTCGCATAAAATCTAAGAAAATGCCCACGATGTTATGTGAAGATGTGCCATCGGAAAACCAACCTTGAAATTCAAAATTCACTATTGAAATCAGCAAGATGTTTGATTTGGTGAAAAGCATTTCATCTATGAGAACTGCGTCTCGACAAATGAACGAGTCAGGACGCAAGCTATGGAGAGGATTGTAAATACTGAATTCAATTTCCCGAACAAAGTGCATTCCTTAAATGCATAAAATATGGTGGTCATCGTTCTGATGTACGGGTGAGAGCGAGAGAGTCGCCTTATAGTGAGCATATACGTGAATCGTTCACATTTGATACGCATTGTTAGTGGAATAATTCTCACTTGTGTTGTGGCATCGGAAGACGGTCAAAGTTAACCCGGTTATCCAAACTGGACAAGTAAATTGAGTTTCTGGTCACGTCAAATAAATAAAATTCCGTACAAAGAATACGGTGGAGCATTTCTATTTCGCAGTCGATTAATTACGGTAACCTTATGTTGTTGGATCGGTCGTCGGCGAGAGGTATTAGTACGAGTGCCGATGCAAGAGGAGAACTAAGGTAAATCACTTAATTAGGGATAATGAGAGTGTGAGAAGCGTGCACAGCTTGTACCAGTTTACACCACGGTTGGACGTGCGATAAAATCTAATCCTCAGCCTTCCCCCTCCAAACTAACGGCAAGCCATCGTATGGATTTGAGAAGATAAATAGAGGATAACGAGGTCAGAAAGATCTGCAATCCATCAGAGCTGTTACCTAGCACTACCACACAAAACAGGTCCAGATACAGACGTTCTGTCGAGCTTCGATAGTACTGAATAACGAAAAAAAAATGCATTAGAAAACCAGAACGATTAGATCACCACCTGGGTTTCCACGTTTTTGTGAACCCTGAGTGGTGAAATCCAAACAAAACAAGTCATATCTTATCAGTTGTATTTACGCCGGTCACATAACTAGCTGAGACTGGTGACAGTACAACTAAGTACCGATAGAAAATAATCCCCAGCCACCCGGTGCGCTTCCACCTCTAACCTGTGCGATTCTCCACTCTAAGGCTCAAGGTCTGATTGCTGGTTATCCCTAATAGTGAAGTGAGAATTTGTGGCCATGGGGAATACCCCTTCCACGGAACTCGTGCGCAAACATGAAATAAAAAATAAAGCACCAGTCGGTAGAAGTGAACCTTTTTTCCTGTTATCCCATTATCGCTTTCGCCTTCAAATTGACTCCGATTCGACCGATCACGATCCTTTTTGTTTCTTTTACCCATATTTTTGTGCGGCGTTTAACTAGATGGGTCACCGAAAGTGAACTGTTTTGTCAGGCCGATAGTTGAAATTTTGATATTCAACTTATCATAATGGTATAATATCCTCTATCTTATTCCCACTAAATAGTGTGCAACTTTTTAGACGATAACATGCATCACACTTAGGGATCCAATCCACAGTATTTGAGCAAACTATCCATTGGACCATTTTAAACGGTGCCCTGTAGCTTCCAGGATAAGTCACCCAATGAATGAAGAGAAACCGGTTCGCATTTCTTTTTAACTGCTTATCTCATCTCACGGTTTTTTTGATATGCTTTCAGGTGGTCGTTGCTGTGTACTCCATTGCCAGCGACCTTGTGCTCGTATCGCAGTTTATCTACTACAAAACACGACGTCGAAATATTATGTTGCGTGAGTTCACTTCTGTTGGAGATCGTCCTTGACGGATGCTAAGTAACGTTTTTGTCGGCACTTTTCAGTGGAATTTATTGTTCTTTATCTAGTAGGAACGCAGAAAGATGCCCCATATCCACTCTTCTGTGCTCTTCTTAAACAGAATTTTGCTTTATATTGTTCTCTGACACGGGTAACGACTGGACGATAAGTCATGTGGTCACTGCATGACGTGATGAGAGGGTATGTAAATTTTAACCAGTGACTCCGGTCACACAGAACGTATTAAACGTCCAGGTTTGGGGCCTACGAAATCCGCCCACTGGATAGTCGGCAGCAGTAGGTGACGCGACCACGTACAGTGTTCATTGGCGTATGTGCACTCGAAATCTCTTCCCGTTTGAATGGTTCTCAGTTGTACCTTACTTTCCTGTCTATTCGCTCTTCAAGCTAACGTTTATTTCATTTGCGACTGACTGATAATGCGTCGTCGCTACTAAAGTCTAGGCTGAAATACGAGGTCAGTAGTTGAACAAATTCTATTGTATTGTTACTTGATCAAAAACGGCTACAACCCGCAGCACCCTAGATGTTGATTCTTATGAACTTTATTCTGTTTTCATCATTTTGTACCTTGAGCACCGTGCTTGTTTTCGTGCTGGTGTGCAATAAATGGGATGAGAAATGCTAACAAATCCGCTCTATTTTTTCCGCCATTTCTTTTGAATCAAACCACTTAGGGCAACCAAATTCGGCATGCTAACACGTCAACCCATTACCACAATAAGTGTGCACACGGATTTTAAATCTGACTGGAAATAAATCGATGTATTCCTGATGTTGTGTATCAGAGGGGGTGAAATGCTTTGCCTCCAGAAACAATGTGATGTTTCTCCATCTACCAACGGCGGCGTAACCAACAATCACATACAACCGACATAACAATCATTAGCGCACTTTATATTTGGCAATGCTAATGACACCACAATAATGGGACACGTAAGAACCATCTACCATCATCATCGTGGTTATCGATTTCCGTGCGCTTTTTCTATCATCTCAACACCAGTACCTGTAAAATGTGTCGTATGAACCTACTTATAAAACATCGAAAAAAACTGTTTCCCATCTCGGAATCTCTCTCTCTCTCTCGCTCTCTCTCTCTCTCTCTCTCTCTCTCTCTATATATATATATATATATATATATATATATATATATATATATATATACAAAGTAAAAGTCACTCTCTATCGTGCTTCGAGCCTCAGATTCGGTGCACTGGAACAGATACCTGCAGTCGCGGACCTTCCGCTGCATCGGTAGAGAGAAACGACAACCGTAGTTCTGAAAGCTTGAGTGAATTGATGTTTCTTCAGGGAAGTTTATCCGTTTACCCAACCGTGGGTCTAATATTCTGCTGCCGTCGTGCACAGTGCATACTAGTTAGTAAATAATTAAGTAGTTGATTGTTCAAAAAGCTGTTGTGCTGATCGGAAATGAACGTGACTACGTTAGAGAACCGAACGCGGTCAGGTGAAAGAAGGCACATGAACCATACGATTGCATCTTCTATCTGGATAACGAATGTTTTCAAGTGGGCGGGACAGATGTTATGTAGATAAGGATTCTTGTTATGTTTGGTTCATTTTGACGATGTCGGAATGAGTAATGTCCGATAAACAATCTATTTACCAGGCACCTCTGGTGGACTATAACATTACCAAATCATGTGTGTCAGTTCTTGCCTGTTATGGTTTGTGTAAATATAAGGGGAGAGCTCTTTTTTCTCGTGTGCACAACACAACAAGATCCGCATAACGTCCTCGAAATGTGGTAACTATCCGTCGAAGCAAAGGG
The DNA here is from genome assembly GCA_948099385.1 of Fasciola hepatica. Classification (NCBI taxonomy): domain Eukaryota; kingdom Metazoa; phylum Platyhelminthes; class Trematoda; order Plagiorchiida; family Fasciolidae; genus Fasciola; species Fasciola hepatica. The sequence continues at coordinate 51,044,476 of CANUEZ040000043.1, forward strand.
CTGCCTATTGACAAGGTTTTGCATCTCGAATTTAGAACCTAACTGACTACCTCCAGCTCAGCGGAAGTGTAGTTCGGTGCGAACAACCACTCTGGCATGCGGCGGTTCTGGTAGCTATCTGCCACCAGGAAACTCACCCGGAGATCAGAATAAACAACTGTATGTGAAAGTAAGGATAATCACTGATAGTAGTATCTCAACGCCTAGCCATATTCTCCAATATTTGTAACCATTGAGTAGGTCGATCTTTAGGACCCCAACAAATAGATTTTCTGCAAGTAAACCTATCGCGATACAGCCCCGATGTGGCATGTGAATTCCAAGCAAATTACACAAACTTCGCCAATGGTTTTTTTAATATTCCAAACGAATGCGTAAAAATGGGGTAGACCGTTCAAACTAGGATTCATTTGCAGTATACAAAGAGCAGTGATCTTTCGCGGGGGTTGCTCTTGTTCGATCTAAAATCACAAAAACGGAAAACTCCATGAGCCCAAAGCTCAGTAAGTGTCCCAACAGGTCCCCACACCAATATGGTGACCTGTAACCTGACCGTTGCTTATTATACTATTTAAGCGAGCCATGTTATTTTGATTGGAGATTCACATGATAATCAATTAAGTGAGTCACAACGCAGATTCCGGCCGTATCGTAACCATTCTCGAGCAATGCTGACCGATGATGATGAGCTACGCATGCCTATTGGTCAGCGACGCATATCACTTTTCCGTATTCTGTAAATTCTCTGGTTGGTTCATATTCTGCATGGCACCACGCCTCTGATCTGGGATATCGATGATCTAATACAAATACCATGTGACCGCTACTACTTCAAGGAAGTCGATACTGATCATAGTGGTCAAGTTTATGGGTTGTTTGAAACCTGTTTGTAACTGATGCAATTCACGCTTAGTCCTCAGCGACCAAAACGTGTATCGCATCACTGTCGTCTATGATTTGAGCCGGCAAAAGTCGAACGCACTCGGAGTATGGATGATGACGATATTTCACCCCGTTGTACCATGGCTCTTAGGCTCTGGTGAAAAGACGTCGATTATTGTGTAGGTAACGAGTTTTTAAAATTCAGATCTAGTGACGGATAGACGCTATTTCATGGTGAGAGCTGTCGAGAGCCAACTCGGATGGCTTGGCGATTAATACGTGGGATCGAAAATCATGCTCACCGACCGGGTCCCAGTCCCAGTTGGAACTCTCAATGATGCGTTGAGGTTTGACACAAAGACAGATCATTTCATTTGGCCAGTGGTGATCAAGTGGTCTGGTGCGTTTGATTACCACCTCGAAGGCCGGAGGTTTGGATCCCCGCCATCTCCTGGTATTTTGGTGGTTGACACTAATCCACTGTCGTCTGGATCGTTACCACACCTGACTTATTTCGATCTTCTATGATTCTCTACTCCAAATCTCAGAGTCTGGTTGCTGATCATCTCAAATAGTGCAGGAAGCCTTTGTGGCTGTGAGGTATATACCCCTTCCGCATCACTTATGCACCAGCATGTCATAAAAGAATACGTTTTCAAGATAATTTCCCTATTGTCTTCTCCATCTACACCTCAATACAGGCGGGGGTGAGTGTCTTAGACTCCAAGATGGCTACCCGTCCTGAACGCCGCCCGAAATGCTCCCAAGTGACCGTGCGTCTAACACAGCCTCTACTCACTGCCTTATCGTGGCGGAGGTGTTCCCACTAAAGTGAGAGGACAAAAGCGAATGCCCAGCGCTCTCCACTGGGTTGACTGACTGATAGTCAGTCTAGGGTAGATGGCTAAACCCTGATTTCAAACCAACCACGGGTGGCGTATGAGGCGTACAACAGTATGCTCACCGGCATCTGTGGCGGAGAGGTGCACTGGGCACCCAGAATGTTTGGCCTCGTCCGAAGGGCGAATGAACCGAGGACTCAGTCACCGGCTCTCAGCGGGTTACGGACCCCTCGTTTCGTCCCCTTGTCTTGCGGGTTAGGCTGTGGATAGTTGAAGGCTCCGGTTGTGGACCCTTGGAAAAACCACATGCTTTGGCTTAGGCAACCTGGCAGTATTGCGCCGGCAACTAAATCATGGTCTCGGACTGTCCACTCCTCCCCCCTCACCCGATTGTACAATGTTTTGTTTGGCACATAGTCTGGAATCAGATGGGTGTTATATATATATATATATATATATATATATATATATATATATATATATATATATATATATGCTATGAAACTTATCATTTCTGAAAGTCTTTTTTGGGAATTTCCGAATATCGTTGCTGTTTTTTTTTCTTGCGTTTTCATTTTTTTCATCGAACCCAATGAAATTCACTTTTCCTGACCATATTATTCGACACGTCCCTTTTCGTTCCCAGTGGCATCCCGTGCTCTTGGTGATGGCCATGTATCAGAAGAAGACGAAAGCACTTCCAGTCCGATTGTAGACCACGATGACCAACCATTACTTCAAGCCCCAGACATCGGATCGGGAGCGAGGAATACTCGCGCGTTAGCGGTCTGCTTTGCAGGCGTTGTGGGCTTGACAGTGTGTACCACGCAGACCGCGATGTGGGAACCTGCTGCATCGGATCGTTCATCGCGAAACTTTGGCGTTTCTTCCGGTGAAAGTCGCCACACAGCTCGTCGCTTGCTGCAGTTCACCCCTTCTTACAGGCACACAGAACTGGGAACCAGTCTGCTCGATTACTCCGCTTTCCTTCCTGTAAGCATTTTCCGCAATCACGTGACTTGGTTTCGGAACATCTGGTAAAACAAAGACCGGGCTACGTAACAAAACATAAATCATGATTTTCTGTCTTTATTTTGTTTTTCACTAATTTACATTCTCCAGATAGAAATTGTAAATATAAGTTCTGTCGAAATCCGAATGACAAAATATTTTCTTCGTTATGAGCTGGAGGTAGTCAGTTGGGTTCTAAATTCGAGATGCAAAACCTTGACAATAGGCAGCCCTTTGCTTCGACGGATGATTACCACATTTCGAGGACGTTATGCGGATCTTGTTGTGTTGTGCACACGAGAAAAAGAGAGCTCTCCCCTTATATTTACACAAACCATAACAGGCAAGAACTGACACACATGATTTGGTAATGTTATAGTCCACCAGAGGTGCCTGGTAAATAGATTGTTTATCGGACATTACTCATTCCGACATCGTCAAAATGAACCAAACATAACAAGAATCCTTATCTACATAACATCTGTCCCGTCCACTTGAAAACATTCGTTATCCAGATAGAGGATGCAATCGTATGGTTCATGTGCCTTCTTTCACCTGACCGCGTTCGGTTCTCTAACGTAGTCACGTTCATTTCCGATCAGCACAACAGCTTTTTGAACAATCAACTACTTAATTATTTACTAACTAGTATGCACTGTGCACGACGGCAGCAGAATATTAGACCCACGGTTGGGTAAACGGATAAACTTCCCTGAAGAAACATCAATTCACTCAAGCTTTCAGGACTACGGTTGTCGTTTCTCTCTACCGATGCAGCGGAAGGTCCGCGACTGCAGGTATCTGTTCCAGTGCACCGAATCTGAGGCCAGAAGCACGACAGAGAGTGACTTTTACTTTAAGATCACGTGGTTGATATATATATATATATATATATATATATATATATATATATATATATATATATATATATATATATATATATATATATATATATAATGTGGTGTAGGAAGTCTTGACTGATAAGGCTGACGCTACGCTTTGAGACGATTGAGATAATGCTGTTTTCTGGATTTTAGATAGAAAGGTAACGGTCAAAAAGCACTAAATATACCCATGGTGAACATTTCTGTGTGAATTCTTGCAAGTCATTGCAAAGAAGAGTGAGGCAAAGTAAACCTCTCAATCTTTCAGCTGAATAAAAGCCAGCATTATGTGCCCGATTAGGGTGGTCGGTTGCTGTGATTGAGAAGAAATTCGAAGTTCATCGTTACTTATTTTCGCTTGCTATTTACTCTCCGTGCTCTGGAATGAGAAACGTTACCCGTGATTAGAAATTCTTCAAGAAATTCATTCTAATGACTTTCAGGTTTTCAGGCTCATTACGCCGGTTGATATGAGCCGGTATGGGCCATAACTATCCCAGTTGGGGAGTGTTATCTACGACACTATGAACAATGAACAATTCATTGTGCTGAAACAATACATTTTTCCAGTCTGCCAGATTAGAATTTCATCTATGAAGAGCATTTTGCCGTCAATGAACGCGTCAGGTTATACCTTCCGTGTGAATATTGGTTTTACTGCCATGGACACACGCATTAATTTGTTATATGCTTTTACATTGGCGAAACCGTGAAAATTTTAAAGGTTCAGTTACAATAATCGCCCTCCAAAGGCTTTTATTTGATTATGATGGCGAGTTTTTAAATGCTGGAGAAATAAGTTGAGGCAACTTCTTCAGACTGGCATAAAATGTTTGTATCAAGTTGTAATGTTTTTTACCGAGGATATATTAGTTCCGAAACCATGATTTCATTCGAGTTTTGACATTACCTGTATTGTGAAATGTGATTATATATATATATATATATATATATATATATATATATATATATATATATATGTATATATATATCTATATATACGCGGAAAAATGAGTTGGCTTATTACCACAACTCAGTACACGGAAGTTCATTACCAAAACCTTTCTGACTTTTAATGGCTGTTGCCCTAATCAGATTGCGAGCGGAAGTTTCTCCAACATTTTAATGATAATGCTTAGTACTTAGTATGGTTTTAATCACTCCAATCTGCACCCTCAGTGTTGATTTCGTTTCAGACCACCGGAGCGAAAGTTGGCTTCTGCTTCGGTTGCATTTCCGGCTTGATGTATGTCAGTTCGAGATTTCCCCAAATCATCCGCAATGTGAGTTTCATCTACTGACGTTTTCCATTCTCGCATCTTTGTGATCTTGTTTTTAGTGTTTACTGTGAGTAGAAATATGTTTACGTAATTATTGTGTCTGCACGTTCGATTTATTGTATATCATTTTTTGTTAGATATCCCCAGTAGCCAGGGAAACAATGTTATGACCCTAACCACAGAATCAGTAAACCGACTGATAATACTGGGCCATCTTCCACTGCTCGTCCCCATCACAAATGGGATGCTTCAGGTTTGCACAGCATGTACAATTTCGTGTGCATTTACTGACCACCAACCAAGCAATTTAGAATGGACCTTCCTAGAATTCTGAAATTTCCATTCAAACAATGGCTGAATTTAGACTAGTGGTACAGATTTTCCGGTGACGGGAGTGTGGTTATCTACTCCAGGTCTTGGAGTCGTGGTTGTCGGTTATCTTCAGTAGTTAAATGGTATTTTGAGACTACGGGGTGTTAAATCCACGGGTCAGTTTGAATGCTATAGAATGCGCCCGGTGTCCAGACCAGTATAAGAGTTACGCGCAATGTGAGAAGACGAAATCCAACCAATCGTAGGATTTATATGCGTCTAAATGCGGTACCTCCTGGGAATAGTTATTACAAGTTAACAAATTGTGCAAACCTCAATTCGTGGCGTTCTCCAGGGAGTTCATCGGGCACTCAGTATCAGAAACAGTACGAACACAGTCAACCAAAATCTAGGGCCAGCAGGCCAGTTCAACTGACTACAGCTCCGATTGTCTAACAAAGTCAAGTAGCTTGGCAGAACCGTAACATTTATCTAAGAAGTCATTAGCATTAGATTGCACGATATATTCCGGACCATTTCGCTGCATCTTCACTAGTGCATACTGCAGTCAAGGTGATCATTTATAAATGGTAAATTGAACGTTCTCATGAGACCAAAGGCAAAAGTACAAACACACACACAACAAATGAAAGCGAATAAAAACACGTTACCAAGGCAAGGCTAAAGTAATTATCCATTCTCGCTGTTTGCACAGTTGAGGGTGACGTTGGTTAGTTGCTAGTGCCTCCGCGTATCTCAGTTGTCGGTTGCCTGTGACATAAGTGACGGTGAACGCCGTGCTCAGACTAACACTCATTTGTCTCCCACGTGTTGCGTAATGGATGAGTTGAGTGTTCTGCATGCGCTCGATGACGTCACTGATTGCTTCTGTCCGCTCATTGTTCTTTGTAACCAAACCGGAATGTGTTCAACCGTTCTATTACGCAATTGCCTCTCCGTTCTGCCAATGGAGGTGGCTGAGCACCCACACTTAAACTGGTAAATGCAATTTGACTTGGCGTGGAGAGGCAGCGGTTCTCTTATCGATGGTGGTTTCATCCGGGAGGTTGTAAAGAGAACGATGATCTTTGCGGCATAATACGTACGATTAATAGCACAGTTGAGGCGTCTGCTGAGTAGGGTATTAATGTCATCACCTTTGTAAGGTAACTGTAGGAAGGTCGTCAGTTTTGGGACTGTGGTAACTTTCGTTTTGTGTGGAGGTGGCTGTGAGTGTTCGGATACAAATGATTTTGGATATCCGTCGGCCTCGAAAGTTTTGAACAAAGTACGGCACTCTTCTTCCCGCGTGTCAGTTATACATATTTCGCGCGCCCTGTGGAACATGGTACGGACGAGGCTGATTTTGTACTTTATGGGGGCAAAGCTGGTGAAGTGTAGATACTGTCCTGACCACGTAGTTTTGCGATGGACTGATCTTCGGATTGATCCATCGTTTCGGCGGGTTGTTTTTGTCTTCCCCGTTTCTGGTTAGTTGAATGTTTGGGTGTATGGTGTTGAAGTGATGGCAGGAAGCCAAATGTACGGCTTGCCAAAAGTACACAAAGATGACATACCGCTACGACTAATATTGTCCATGACCAACTCCCCGCAACACAAACTAGCAAAATGGCTCACGGAACAACTAAAACCGGTAAGGGAATTTGCTTGGAAGAATAATGTGAAAGGTAGTTTTAAAATGTGTGGGCTGTTGAGCGAAGTGAACATCCACAGTAAGTACTTATCCACAATGGATGTGAATTCACTCTTTACAAATATCCCACTTCACGAGACCGTTGATATCATTTGCCAAATTATCGATGATAACAACTTGGCGGTCGGATTACCAAACAGTGAGCTGTCACGGCTATTACTGGTGTGCCCTTCTAATGTAAAATTCCATTTCCTTGGACGGGGATATCGGTAGATTGATGGAGTTGCCATGGCTAGTCCTCCGGGACCTGTTTTGGCAGATATATTTGTTTCACATTTCGAACAAAAAACGAAATCAATCATAGCTGAAGCCACCCTCTATCGACGCTATGTGGACGATACTACGCAAACATCGATGGTCAAAAACCTCAAGACGACGAATATCTGTCGCACGCAGACCCCAAGTCTCGCAGCAATGCAACAAAACTGAACGCACCGTGGCACAGTACACACGACCTTTCAACTTCAGCGAAATATCAGGTTGACACCACAAGTGCTTCAGTCCAGTGTACGCCTCTCGAGCCTCGGATGTGCGCGTGCTCACCTCTAGTTCTGTGCACCCACCCGTCTTCATGCTGCTGCCGAGGTAACTAAAGTGGTCGACAATTGCCAGCACCTCCTTATCGAGCATCAAGCTCGGAATCGTTGACGTCCAGTCTTGCAATATAATCTTACACTTTGAAGGTGCAAAGCGCCTGCCAAATGGAGCTACAGCTCTCCCAAGTCTATCCAGTGCACATTGAGCATGTTCCGTGCATTCGAACAAGCAGACGAGGTCGTCCGCGTAATCTAGGTCACACAGCTCCTCACTATTTCCTAGTTCGATGCCCACATCCTGAAGATCTCACATGGCATTCTCCATTATTCCGTCCATGACGAAGTTAAACAAGAATGGCTGTATGGCATACCTTCCCGGTGAGGAGCCCTGAAAGGGGGGGGGGTGTTCGGTCAACTGAATCGAAGGCGTCTTTCAGATCTAAGGAAACCATCATTGTTGGTCGACGATGTGTGTGACACGTATGTAATATTTGGCGATGTGTAAGAATCCAGTCGATACATCCTCTACCTGAGCTTAATCCGGTCTGTTGTTCGCAGTCATTCCTCCAGCGAACTGTTGTCAGACGGTGCAAGGCTAATACCCTGGTGATCATCGGAATTGATCTAGTCTCGCGATTGTTACTGCAATCATTGCGTATTCCTTTCTTGAAGATGGGTACAATCAATGATTCACCCCATAATGGCGGGATACGTTCCTCCTTCCAAACGTCACAGAGGAAGGTGGTAAGTGATTTTATCAATGCACCACCACCCATTTTGAAAAGAGCTGGAGAGAGTTCGTCAGGACCGGCCAGTTTCTCACGCTTCAGAAGTCAAATGTTCGACTCTACTTCCACTTCCGATAGGGGACCAAGTGATACTCCCCAAGGAATCACAGTTGTTGACGCCGAAGTAACTATATTAGTGCGCGGCCGGCTAAACTGCTCCTTGAAGTATTCGGCCCAACGATCCAGCCTTTGTTCTTTTCAATGAATGGGCTGACCATTTCTATTGTATATCGTTTCACCGACTGGGGTTCACCGTCCACCGGTGTCGCTAATAAGTTTGAACAGTCTTTGACTGTTATTCGAAGCAGTTGCTATTTTCATTTCTTCGGCTACCTTAACCCACCAATTTTCGCGACCATTCTTAAGGCTTTTCGTAACTTGCCTTTGTAGTTGTCTACGTATCTCACTCATCTCCTTACTGTTCGAGAGCTGACTTTGTTGATATCTGCTACCTACAGGAGACTCCAACTCAAGACGCCAGTCAGGTAAAAAAGTTATCGCTGACCGAAAAGGATGTTACTGCTTACTCAAGCTGTTCTGTTGACCCTGAACCCGACGGCTCTGATTGAGCGGGCGTTGGAATAGTCCTGAATGACAGAGACGAGGCTGATCTTCTTGAATGACTTCCAGTTGATAGTCGACTGTGTGCTGTGCGAATCAGAGAATGGTGCAAGACAAATAGAGGACGAGCTAATAGGTAAAGCCTGATTGTGATTTTTACTTGAACTTTTACAGACTGTCGTCCACATGCCTCGAAGTTTCTACCAACCTGTCGCGACCCGACAAGAACAGCAAAAAATAACGGACACCATCTATCCAACAGATGACCTAAGTATCAGTATCGATATTATTGCACCGTGTGAACGTTGTCTAGGTGGTTTTTATGGCCTCAATTCCTGCCGTTCAGACAGTGGTGAAAGACTTTCAAATCTACGCTCTCATAACCGACTGTTTCTATCCAGCAACAGCTTTAAGAACACAAAATGCCGTTCATTCACCGGGCCACCTCCTTTCTCAACCTAGAATTGGTCTGAGATAGATCACAGTGTAGTGGGGAATACTGGGGCAAGAGAACGACGTGAATATCAAGTCAAACGAACGAACAAACCGAGGGCCACAGACAAAAGAACAGACGGCGAATATGTCGAAGGCTTCCTGAAGCGGACAAAAGGACGCGTACGGACGAGCAAAGGGAAGCAGCGGGATCTCGGGCAACCAGCAAGATAGCCCAGATGAGAGGCTGCCGATCAAGCCGTCAACTGGGACAATCGGACCAGCCGAATAGAAATGATGCCCAAGAGAAGCAAGCTATCGGCCACGGGCAACTGGTCAGAACTCAGCCGAAACACTCAAGCAGCCGCAAGAGCAATGTTGGTGCAGCGCGGTCTGGAAAAGGGACTGTATAAACGATTGTATGTGTTTCATGAACTTGAGTTGCTTGGCCGTTGAAATACAAGTGTCTTAGCCGGTCTTGTCGTCCGTGCTACGGTAACAGTTAGCTATAGATGGCGAGGCTGTATACAAAACTGACTTTCATACGGGGGAACTGGTCCTGATTCTGGCCACGCTCTTTATGTGCTCTGGTGGGACAACTAGAAAGATGATATATCGAGCTGATTTCTCCAGCCTATGGGAGCTTAGCATGCTGGTCAAATTCCAGAGTGAAGTGTAAGATAGATTGGGTGCCATCTCACCTTTCCTCCTAGAGCAACTTTGGGCTTTCGTCGAATCGGCCTTGAATTCCGTTTGTCTGGCTACTTACGGCATTACCTCCAGTTCGGTCAATCATTGGATAACGGCGACCTCCCTCCGACTTCTGGATATCCGCAGTCCAATCCCCAAGGAGTTAGCTGCCAATACAGCCCGTTTGGCCCTAAAAACGTGAGCACACAGCAAACCTAAGAAGTTATCGCGAGAATTGGTAGTCGGAATGCTCTACTGAGAAGTAGTCAGCTGGCGTCTCCGGGAACTTTCAAAAGCTGTTCCACATTATTCTTATCGCCTCTACCAAAAGACGTGCTGTCTGCGAGACCGCGGAACGCCTATCCATAGTCTTCACCGGCGCCTAGAAAGATGAACTGAACACTTCAACTTGCAGTTCATCTGGCTTTTTGCACTAACTGCCATGCCTCTTGATGAACGCACTACTCAGTGGTCCGTATCCTTAGATCCAACCAGCGAGGCTGAAATCTGTCGTGCACTTACACTCCTCAAGTGCCACAAGGCTCCAGGCCCAGGCGGCCTGCCACCAGCTGTATTCAAAGACGCAGGATGTGACATGATGGAAGAGCTAACGCATGTGTTCTCTAGAGCATGGGAAGAGGAGAAAGTTCCCTTGAATTGGGTGGAATCGACCGTAGTCCCTGTCTTCAAGACTGTTATCACACAGAGAGGAACAAATCCGTGAGGTGCAAACAGGGTTTCACCCTGACCGAGGCTACATTGGTCAAATATCCACCTTCCGTCAGCTATTGCAGCATCGACACCTACCAAAGACCAATGATTGCCGTATTCCTAGATATCAGAGCAGCCTTCGATTCAGTTGACAGGACTGCTATGTGGGAATATTTGCTGGGAAATGGCGCATCTGGAAAATGTGTATCGGTCATCAAATCCCTCTGCCACCATACTTCAGCAGAAGCAACAGCTTATGGTAAGCTTTTGTTTTCTTTTGTTGTCTTCAGTGTAGTTCGACAAGAGTGTCCCATTTCGCCGTTTCTCTTTAACTTTGCAGTTGACTATTCCCCTACGAAATTAGTAGAGGGCCTCGTAGGTGGTGGTGGCAAACTCCTCCCGGGGCACATAATTACTGATCTGGAATACGTCGATGACATCATCCTTCTCGCTTCTAACATCGAAACACCTCGACTTCCATTGAACTGCATGATAATTGAAGTGGTTCGATACGGAATGTATTTACCACCATCAAACTGTGAAGTGTTACTTCAGAATTAGCAGCAGCATATACCCCCGCTCTGCTTGGGCAGCGAAAGTTTCGTTTATCTGGGCAGCTGTATTATTGGAAATGGTGGCGTGAGAGAGGAAATATCTATGCGTATTTTAAAGGTCTGGTTAGCTTTTTCGAACCTGAAGCCTCTCTGGCGCCGACACGACATCATTCGTTCCTTGAAAGGCCGAGCGTATAATACTACCCTGCCTCTCGTACTGCTGTATGGTTGTAAAACATGACCCCTCCGAGTTCAAGATATCCGTCGCCTGTCTGTGTTTGATAGCCGCTGCTTACGTAGCACCTCCCGTGTTTGGTGGGAGCAACGCGTCAGCAATGATCAAGTGCGCAGTCGAGTGTTTGGCACAAACGAATCCTCAGAAGAGATCATATTGCGGCACCGTCTCCGCTGGCTGGGTCGTGTGTTCGGAATACCTGCCCAGCGCCACCACTTCGCGCATTGTGTGCGCTCTCTCTAGGCTTGATTGGAAGGACGAGCGTAGAGGACAAACAATAACTTAGCGTAGAGGAATGAAGAAACTAACAGAACGTCTGTCACATGGAGGCCCGTCACGGTAGCCAGTTTGGAGCGGTGGAGATGGCGAAGAAAGGTGGTTTGTTGCACCAGCGGACATAGCTCGAAACCGAAGTCAGCGGCGGGAGTGTATTTGTTTTTGCTGTAGTCATCAAACATAGCAACAACGGAAAACGTCAACTATGCACACACAAAAAAACTATTTGTTCCCCGTAATTTTTTCGCTCTGACTCCATCTATTTTTTCTCCGGATGTATCATGTTTTGTTGGACACGCAGCCTGGAATCAGACAGGTATGAGTATATATATATATATATATATATATATATATATATATATATATATATATATATATATATAATATATATATATATATATATATATATATATATATATATATATATAATCTGACTGACGTAAATAGTAATAATTAAAGTGATATGATGTTACTCGTTTTTCTACTATGACTTTTCAGGGTTCACAATGACGTGGAAACCAAGGTTGTTATTTAGTCGTTCTGTTTTTCCAATGCTTTTCTTTGTATTCAGTACCAACGAAGCTCGACAGAGGGTCTGTGTCTTGGACTGTTCTGTATGGCAGTGCTTGGCAATAGCTGTTATGGATTACAGATCTTTTTGACCTCGTTATACCCCACTTATCTTCTCGAATCATTACCGTGGCTCATTGGCAGTTTGGGAGTTCTGGGATTGGACTTTATCGTAAGTACTACTGTGGTATAAATTTGTACAAGCAGTGCGCGTTCCTCACATTCGCGTCATCTCTGATCAAGTAATTTTCTTTAGTTTTCCTCATTCATTGTTATTTGTACTAATCCCTTATGCCGATAATCCATCTTACAAAATAAGTTTGATGTGGTTCATCGATTGGGAAATAAAAATGCTCTGCTGTATCCATTGTACGGAATTTTACTTAATTAACGACCGAAACAACTGCAAGCCAACGTTACCCCGCAGCTGCAACTGGACGGTAACCACGATGTTATCGATACAGTCCTATGCCCAGGATCCCAGATGAACGATCGACTGAGACCAAGGAGACCTTATTTGAGACTGCTAATGCTGCCCAAGGCCCAAAAACCAGAAGCATCCTCAGTTGCACTGTTTGATTCTTCCGCATCCCAGATATGATGAGGTACGGGGGTGCCTAAATGCCAACTAGTTCGGAATTCGAGAATCAGCCGTGAGCACTACGGGATTACAAGATATAGGGAGATGAGAAAAAGTTGCGTAGATCGACAACAACCGCAACCTTTTCCGTCTAGCCAGAAATACTGATCCACGAAAGCCAGGCGTTAGTGAACTGATCAAAGAGGCGAACGGCTTATTGATTCAGACTCAGGAGCGCGGTCTAGATCGCTGGGGGGTGGTGGGTGGATAGTTTAACTGGCCCTTATCCACAACAGATGTAATGAGTAACACGAGGATGTTAGAGTTCAGGATGGAAATAACAATCCTAAATCAGAAGCGCAGGTTCTCCGTGAGATAGGCTACCTTCAACGACATAAGATTGCTGGACCAGACGAGTTGCCTTCGTCTGTTCCTAAAGACGGTGGCTCAGCATTGTCACTCGGGTTGACAAAACTCCTCCGGTTGATAGGGGATAGGGAACAAGTTCCAAAGAGTTGGTATGAATCGGTGGTCGTACCAATTTACAAGAAGGGCGGCAGGTGCTCCGGTGAGAACCACAGGAGAATGTCTAGTTAGCACCGCATCTAAACTGCTCGTTGGTATTATTCTCCACCGCCTAGCTAACGCTCGTGAACGGTGCTCGCGCGAGAATCAAGCTGGGTTTACACCTGGCGGAGATTGTGTCGATCACACCTTCACTCTCCGACAAATTTCAGAACGTGGGCACACCTTCCGTAGATCCACTGTCTCCGTTTTTCTTGATCTAAAAACTACCTTTAACTCAGTCGACCTCACAGTTCTCTGGTACCACCTCTTGTTGAACGGAGTATCAGAGAAACTTGTTTGCATTATAATGTCCCTGTGCACGAATAGCCGAAGCCGAGTTCCGGCTCACGGAGCTCTTCCGTCTGAATACCCCACGAGAATTGGTGTACGTCACGTTTGTCCCCTTCCTCCTTTTCTATTCAACTGTGCGGTTGATATGGTCCTAGAGACCGCGCTTTTGTCAGGCGAGTATAGTTGCGTTGAGCTTATCCCGGGCAGCGAAGTGCCAGACCTTGAATAGGTGGGCGACATAGTTATTCAAAGTGAAGACCCAAGTAGGTTGCAGGTTTTTCTAGATTGCTTGACGAACTGCGTAACAATGTTCGGTGCGCGCTTCGCATCTTCAAGGTGCAGAATGCTGTCGCAGGACTGGGTTAGTCCAGCACCAAACCTTCCGGTTTCTGGGTTGACTGTAGACCAAGTAAATAAGTTCTGTTATTTCGCCAGTTGCATTTCACCTGGAGGTCGGATATCGGATGGGGTGTCTCCGCGTACTCAAAAGGCTAGTTTGGCATTTGCCAACTTGAGTCATCTGTGACGTCGATATGACATCGGTTTATCCATCAAGGGTGGTCAGATCAGTTCTTTTTGGTTCAGAAATGGTCACTACGGGTGGAGTACATGCCGAGATTGTCGATATTCAAACACGGATGTTTTCTTCGGATCTGGTGGGAACACCTCTTCAGCAACGTTGATGTTAAGCGCGGAGTATTTGGCATACGAACTAAATCACTAGGTGAGACACCAAAGGTCACCAGACCAAACTGGTTTGGACATGTGATGCGCATTTCATCGGCGCGCGATGTTCCCTGTTAGATGGGTTATTGGTTAGACGATGAGTAAGGGTGAAAGAATATGTAAAAAACCTGACGCGTGAACTTGGCCATGTAGAAGTGATATTTTGGTTTCCTGGCTGGGGCCCAAGAGATCCTTCCACTCGGTGGTTAGATACAGTGGAGAATATGGCTTAGTGTCACGATCATTGGCGCTCTGGTATTCACAGGTATCCTTGATTAAGGACACCGGATGTAAGCGAACGTATGTTTTCAGTGATTTTATTCTCAAGCGATCACAGTCACATTTGCATGGTAACAAAAACTGCATAAAGCTAAGCAAAAGAGTTCTAAGTGTCTCGTTCAGTGCTTGGAAGAAGGAGGCTGATGAGCAGACGAGTGAGTCAACTTCGACCATGTAACACTTGCACGAATGACTGGGTTGTGTAACAGGTTATGTCTAAATTACGTCACAACCACGCCCATGTATGGTATAATCGATTTTTGGCCAGGGCAATCGGAGTACTTGAACCAGCTATCGTCGTGCGCATAGTCCTGGCCTCAAAATGTGGATGCTAATTGCTTCCGCAGTTGCTAGTGTTCGAAGTCTGATTGCTCTTGATTCATGTTGTGGAACACGGTAGACTTTTGCAAAGGCCGAATGGATGCCTATCGGGTGACTGGTTTCTCCTGTGTGCATTGATGGAACTTGATATGGATCCGTACGCTCCGTGTCTAAGCCATCGTAGGCGGTGACCTTCGATGTGTTCGACCCACGTAAGTAGTACCACAGGTGCACTTGAATTGGTAAATAGTCATAGATGAGGCCAACAAAGGTAGCCTATTTTGTTCTGGCATCGAATTACAGGTGTTGTCTTGAACACACATCTGATTCTGGCGACGTTAGAGGTAAACCTTACTGTGGCACATAGGATTCTACTGACTCTTTCAGTCGCAAGATCCCCTTGAATGGGAGTCTGATGAACAGTACTTTCTTTTCAACCTCCGATATTCTCAGTGCTTTTGTCCGTTCGGTCCATTTTCGGTCGATGAACTTCGGATATCCGTTGTTTAATAACGCCTTTCTCATATATGATAATTCTTCCTTTAGCGTATCTGCGGTGCAGATTTGTCTTGCTCCGTAAAGAAGATACCGTATCAGATTGAGTTCGTAGCCAAGTGACACAACACTATGACGGTTCCAAGTTTCTTTCCGGTATACCATTTTCTGAAGTGGACAGTCAGAACGTCTAGTTGGACAAACACAGAGAAATCTTGAGTTTCTCACCTTATCAATCTTACTGTAGGCTTGACGACATAATTTGCCTAAAATTATCCTCGATGCTTGTGTTTCGGTGACATCTTTTGGGTTTCGTCGTTTGTTTCTTAACTTTATCATGTAGACTTGTCACCAGATTAGACCATCATCGACTATTTATTCCGGTCCCACTTTCGCGACCAAATCACAATAAAGTATCAGTTCACTGGATTAGGGCGGTTCCTCAAAAAGCACACAGCTGTGGCACAATGAAACCTCCAGATTTTATAATTAAGGTTGCGCTAGATAAATGTAAGCTCCCCTCCACCGCGGTGTGAAAAAGAAAAATGGATGAATGTGGATTGTTTTTCAGAAGTTCTCACTTCTGGGTTTCTTTAGAACCACAATCATCTTACATATCGAATTCGAACTTCGTTTTCTACACATCTCTGAGTTATGTGATCGCAAAACGAAAAAAACTGATGAAGTTCGGACGATGTTTATGAGAAATAATCGTTTTTCATTTCTTATTGACTTAAGTTGTGCGATTGAAGTCTAAAACGTTTGGGTCATCCAATTATGGCTATGGGCGTGTCAACGTCTATCGGTCAAGTGTGTCTTTTCATTCCTGCGGGTGGGTGAAACCAGCTTCGGTTAGGCTGAAACAACCGTCATTTATGCGCTAGTTGCGTAGTTCCTTGCTGTCATTTAGTAAAAATCTTGGTCAAAAAGGCAACACCGGCGGGTGACAAGGCTCGAGTTCGCCGTTGTTTACGTCACAAACAATCACAGACTGTTGAGATTCGCGGAGACACTAACGACTGGTGGCCACCACAACTGTGCAAGCAACGAGAAACAACTAATTCCGTTGGTCTTGCCTTGGTGACATGTTTCTTCCTGTGTGACCCATGTTATGCATATGTTCGTCTTTGATATGATAGGAACGTTTAATTCACGATTTAACGACAATGATCTTGACTGCAAGGATGAAACAGCTACGCAGTGTTTCCATGGTTTCCAAGTGTGCTAAACCTTGACACGCAGACCGATCACTGTAACAGTTCCCTGTGTTAGCAAATCGCCTTCATGATGATAAAGAACTGGGACGATCCGATAATATTTTGAATTTTTTTTAACAAATGCCTTGACAGAAAGCCTTACTCGCTATATATATATATATATATATATATATATATATATATATATATATATATATATATATATATATAGTAGCTATCTCCTTGCTTTGTGGTTTAATGTTGCAACCGTTTTTTTATGTTTTTCTTTTATGTTCTCTGCTATAGATTTGTTTCCAGTTCTATTATTACTCGAGGCACCCAAACAAAGCCAATCAGCCAGTCGTTGATGTCTCTCGTGATGCGCCACATTCGCCTCATTGCCCTCCCACTCCAGGCATATCACATTCCGCTAACCGAGTTGCCGGAGCTTCAGTCTAGTCATATCCTAACGTTTTTTTCTCTTCTCTCTTTCTCACTGTGCTCCTGTGTTGTTCTTTCACTAAGCCACACTGTTCTTCATATATCTCTGTGCAAAAGCACTAACCAGTGGGAATCCTTTGTTTACCACTTCAAGAACTTCCTCGGGTAAATATGCTAGAGACTGTAGCTTTCACCTAGTTCATATATTCTTTTGCTCACCTGCGTCATCGTTTTTTTATATAGGTGACATCTTTCTATGCTTACACTACTTGCACATGACCTGTCTAGCATATTTTTTTATCGATCGGAACTCAACTGGTTTTACCCCTGAAATTCTTTCCTTGTTTTTGAATTTCTTTACTTTTGTCAATTCTTTGATTGATAATTAAAAAAAGATTCGACTTTCACACTAATGATTTATTTTCACTCTCCCGATCTGCACATTTATGTAAATTGTTGTGGCGATCAAATTGCTCTTGTTGTGCTGCCTATAGTCATGGTTTTTGTGCCCTAGTCCTCGATACCGACCGAATTAGAATGAAATCCGCTTTGTGGATAAATCCGTTAAATAACCGAGGCTTGTAGTTGGTGTCTTGCTTGTATCCTCCCGTCTATAGATAGATACGTGGTCCACAGTCGTTCGCACTCTCCTCGATGCACTCGATTTTACGTTCTGTTTCCGGAGATGATAACGGAAATCGTTTCACTTGACTGGTTTAGGTTTTGGGCATTTAATTCGCTATCTCCCCAACTTTCAGGCGACGAAGCTCGTTTTTAAGGAGTCAATTAATAGTGTATCTTCGTTTTGGTGCGATGCTGCGGTAATGGCTGACTAAAGTAGACCATGGGAACTGCTCCACTATCTAATATCTTTCACGGGAGGGGCGATCTTTTTACGACTTGTGTGAGCCAACCAAAACGTTCGTATAAGAAACGGCAAATTATGTCATCGAGTTAATCTTTAAACCTAGGAAATTTCATATTGCCTCCCACGTCCGCCTTGCAGGAACGGCTTTGTTGGATCATGATGGATGGACTCAATCTCTAGGGCAGTGTTTTCATCTCCTCTGGTGACGAGCAGTAGGTTCAAGCTGAACGTTCTCCAGTCCATAATTCGCTATCCATTCGTAGAGTCCGTCTCTTTCTGCTGCATATCCTGCACACAGGCTAGTGTACCAGATCTTGACGTTACTAGTTGTACGTGCCGAAATCGGTTATCCCAAACCAGCCCACCTCTTGGTTTCGTCCTATGTGGTGAATCAACCAATTTCTTTCTGTGTCTGATCTTCCACATATTGACAGCATACAGTTATCCCAGTGTTTTGACTGTGAGTTCGTTTCATAGTTTGTAACTTGAGCACGTTTTGTTGTCTTTACGATTTGTCTAATTTTTTCCGGGAGTTATCCATGTCCCGTATAGTTTTGTCAAGACTGCAAGCTAGTGCACTCACTGTTAGTCGCTGAGATCTCCGCTCAATGTATTCCGATTAGTCAATTCAACCCACTTTTCCTCCACTCGTAGTGTTGGTAATCAGGATCGCACATGAACCATACTTGCCCGCTTCTTTGGCCGATTGGTGAGGAGTGGGTCACATTTTAGTGAGTGATTGACTGAACTGTATCCCCGAATGTCATCATCGTCGCGCAGCGTTAAACAACAGGGCGAGCCCCACTGCCTTTCCCACCATGTTCCACGTAGAATTAGAAGGTAAGAATATTCAAGATGAACAGGGGTGGGAAAACGGAAGAATGCCTTAGCATCCAACGCATGGAGTACACAGTCTAACTGTACAAACGCACGTTGATCAATCATTCTGATTCGACAAAAAGGGACAACACTATCGCCACTGTTCGCTGCCATATCCCTTAGTGTCTCCACCCAACTGATTGCCGGATCTTTTGGACCCCAACCACAAAGACGTGAAGCACCTACTTTTCCTAAGTTCGCTGTGCGATTTCTTATTCCACACTACCATTTCGTGTGTTGACCTGCATGTGGTTTTTTAATTCCTAGCAGGGAAAAAAACAGGGCACGATACGGTGAGCGTGTGTTCGCCACTCGTAACACATGCCCTAACCAACGAAGTACACTAAGCTGGATACGCTGTGATAGAACATTCTTTGAATTATTACCTAATACTCGATTTCTGACTTAAGCATTTCTCACCCGGCTATTCCATCCGATGTTATCGATGGTTGGAAACCTCAAGTCGATGAATATCTTCCGCACACAGACCCCAAGTCTCGTAACCATACACAAGAATTGGACGCACTGCGGTTCAGTACACACGACCTTTCAACTTCAGTGAAATATCAGGTCGACACCACAAGTGTTTCAGTCCAGCGTACGCCGCTTGTGCCTTGGGTATACGCGTGTTCACCTCTAGTTCTGTGCTCCCATCCGTCGTCATGCTGCTGCTAAGGTAAATAAAGTGGTCGACAACTGCCAGCACCTCCCCATCGAGCATCAAGCTCGAAATCGTTGACGTCTAGTCTTGCAATATCAATGTAGACATTGGTGATGCAGGGCGCATGCGGAATGGAGATACAGCTCTTGTGAATCTCTCTAGTACACGTTGTGCATATTCCGTACATTCGATTAAGCAGACAAGGTCGTCCACGTAAAATAGGTCATAGCTTTTCGCCATTTGCCACTTCGACACCACATCATGAAGATTTCTTCAGGCATTTCCCGTTATCTCGTTCATGATGAAGTTGAACAGCAATGGCAAAAGAGGACATTTTTGTCAAACGCCGCTGGTCGTTTTGAACGGACTAGATAGTTCGCCGTAAACCCTTGGACGACCAGGAGCGTGAGCGTACGATGATTTCAGTAGATTCAGGAGGTCGTGTGGCATACCTTTCCGGTGAAGAGCCCTGAAAACGGTTGTTCGGTCAATCGATTCCAAGAAGCCTTTCAAGTCAAGGAACACCGTTACTGTCGGTCGATTATGCGTTTGACGCGTTTCAAGTAATTGGCGATGAGTAAGAATCTAGTCGATGCATCCTCGACCTGGTTGGAATCCGGTCTGTTCGCGGGTATCCCTCTAGCGAGTGTGTGTCAGGTGGTGCATCGAAATCGAGACTAATGCTTTGGTGACTATCGGAATTAGGCTAATCGCACGATGATTACTATAATCAGTGCGTATTCTCTCCTTGAAGGTAGGTACAATCAGTGACTCGTCCTATGATAACGGAATGCGGTTTTTTTCAAACGTCACAGGTCATGGTGGTGGGTAATTTTATAAACACACCACTTTTCCCGCTTGAGTAATCGAATGCTCGACTCCACTTCTATTTCCGATGGGGGATCAAGTGATACTCCCCGATGAATCGTGGTTGTTGTCGTCGGTGTGATGACATTAGCGCGCGATCAGCTAAAGTGCTCTTCGAAGTATTTGGACGAACGGTCGAGCCTTTACTGTCTGCCATAAATAGGCTGTCCATTTTTCACCGCATATCGTTTTATTCACCGGATTTAGCTGTCCACCGGTGCCGCGAATAAGTCTGAACAGTCTGACTGTTACCTGAAGAGGCTTCTACTTTCATTTCTTCGGCTATCTTGACCCACTAGTTTTGGCGACCCTTTTTAAGGCTATTTATTTTGTAGATGTCCTTGCATCTGACTCATCTCTTTCGAATTCGGGAACTGACGTTTTTTCTCCATTAGACTGAGGGACTCTTGAGAAATCCAGTGTCTTTGATGGACATCGGATCTAGGACCCGCTGCCATGTGCATCGGCTGTTTGATATGGGCCCAATGCTCATCTAGATTACTGTTCGTCATAGATCCCAGCTCATCTGGTAATTTCTGTTCATAACTGGTGCGAACTTCTGGATCAAACAAAGGTTGTACGGCTAACCGCGTTTGCGGTTTGCATTGATGACCATGGAGAGATAATCGCATTAAACGAATGCATGGTTCTACTCTGCGAACGTGGACAAGTCGGATCTGTATTTCTGAACAGAACTGCGCCACCGATAGCTTACTGCGATATGATCGATCTAGCTCAGAGTATTTGTAGAGTTAGATTACGATGTCGTTGTTCGACGCGAGCTGTGTTGGAAATTTAACTAGACAGGAATAACCTATTGTCGGTTTAAAATAGGGAATTTCTATGCCCGTTATATGTACTCTCAGTGGGGAAAGCACAAATCCCGCCTAAACAAGATTCTGACACTAAGTTCGCCAACTTGTGCATTGAAGTCACCAGCTAGCACTACAATGTCACAGCCTTAGCTCCTGCGAACGAGGGTGGCGAGTTCATCGTAGAAATCATCCCTGTGCGTGTTAGAGCTGCAGTTGGTTGGGGCGAGTGCTGAGATCACAAACAAAATGTGCTTAACACAGCTATTCTTTTGGAGCGCCAACTGACCCGTGGAATCTTACAGCACATAAACGACTATTGACCGGTATCCAGTCTAAAAGGGTAGCGTCAGCCTTATCAGTCAAGACTATTCCTACGCCACATTGATCTGCAGCTCTAGCTGCTTCGTCTCGTGAAGTGCGCAGGAAATGCCATGATGAGATGCCAGGAGTAGTTAGTTGAATTTCACCACTCGGATCCTGGGTACGCGTTTCACTTACGCAGTGGACATCAATCTTCTCACAGTCTATTTAGAGCTCCAAGCGCGCCTGTTGACTGGGCTGCATAAGAGTACACACGTTGAAGGAGCCGAGATTCAAGAGCTGATGAAGCTTGAGAAAATGTGGGTTACAAAATAGAGGATTATTCCCGACACTATATGACAATGGACCGTTGCGAGCATAGGGCGTGTTGTCAGTGGGAGCAGTATGGGTGGATAGAGGGGGCAAAGAGAGGTGGTTGGAGATAGACGGCAAAGGTTGAATAATAGATAGAGGACTCTGAGCAGCAGCTCACTTATCACTACCCACTCCGCTCAATGGAATGGGCAGTACGGTTCTGATTATCCTGGGTGACGACCGATGCAGTATGTAATTCTTTGTATTTTTGCAGTTCATGGGAGATGTTGGACGGATACTTCTAGGGCCTCCAGCCGCAAAGCAGAAAAACGATTAGAGTTCTCAACTAAAGCTTTTAGTTCAAACAAGAACCTATTCGCTAGGCAGCGCGATGGCTGAGTGGAAGCCCATTTGTTTGGATCGATTATTCTTCCACTGATTTTACCGACTGAGTCGCCAGCTGAGATCTACCCCGCAACCTGGAGGACCAAGAGACTGGACTTTGTCTGACCTCTACCCATTGGCTTGTCAGGTATGATTGCATCTCCGGCTTAAGGAATCCATCCTGTATAGCTCTTTGGATCATAGAGGCGCGCAAGCCATCACACCACGTCAAGGTACAGTCTCGTCCCGAATGTGCCATTTCCACGTTGTGCTTCCAGGAGGCCTCACCTAATGTGTGAGATGGTTCAGCGACAAAACTTTCGCCCATCGAGTTGGAATCTGAGTTACTTTCTTATGCCTGCTACTCAAAAAAGTCGTATCGCGTTTGGTGCGTTCGTCAGTGTCATAATATCTACATCCTAGGCCAATCCGCTAAACGCGCGTGCAATCAGTTTGCCTTAGTACAGCAGAATGCTTCGTCTATGCCTCTCCTGTCGGATGTTCTGAGCCCATCTCATTGTTCCCATATGTTTTGACCAACATCGCACACGCTATGCATCTACCAGGATGCATTTTGAGATCTGGAGTAGATTACTGGCCTTGTCGCCAAAATTGCGCAAAGCCATTTTTACATCGAGAAATTTAAAATTACGAGAAATTCAGTCGGAGCTATTCTAGTTCCGTATTTATGTCTTTTTGGTACGATTTTCTCGCAGTGGGTTGTACCAGATGCCGCGTTTGCGAGAAGCAATCCGGATTTGGATTTAGTGGTGCATGCTTCCGAGTTTCTTTTTTTAGAGACGATTAGCGCACTTCCACTTCATTTGTCCAGTTGTTCTTTTTTCTGGTTTCAATTTTGGTGACAACTGGAAATGACTTTTGATACCCATATTCAGTAATCTTCATTGTTAACAACCTATCAATGCAAATAACATCACCGCTTCTCGGAAATACTGAGCAGATAAATCGGCAGGTGGAATCGTCGTACGTTTCCTCTAGAAACAGCATGTTCCAGTGACACGAAATATGCGGTTTCCTGCGGCAATTTCTCGTTGATATCCTATCTAGCTATTCATTTCGTGATCTCCGTACTCAAATCGAACCAAATTGAAAAAGGAACTGTATGCAGTAGAGGATTTAAATTGTTCACCGAGTGACCCATCGCGCAAAATCAACGGTTAGCTCACCATTACAAATTCGTGGAAACAGTTATTTAAACTGTGTTTTAGCATCATCAATTTCACTGCCTATCCTCCAAATCCCCGTATTGTGGGTCGAAGAATTCAGAGTATTTGTTTATTACCGCGAAGGTTAGAGGTTCGAATCCTGCCACCTATACCAATCACTTTGATGGTAAACAGTGACCCCCCACTGTCATCCGCGGGCTCGTTACCCCACCTGATCGATCTGTAGGAGCCTTATGTGGTTCTCCTCTCCAACTGTCGGGGCCTATTTGCCGATTATCTCTAGTTGGGCAGTGGGGGGCATATATCCCTCCCACTGCACTCATGCGTAAACCTGTAATAACCTGCTGTTCTTCTGCTGGATTATGAGTCCCTTGCCCAATAACTACTACAATCAACACCAGTTTTCAGAAATATTAGGATTAACCGTCGCGTTTTTCTTGCTTCTCTCACATCCCGGCTCGAGCCAAATATAAAGGTCACGCTGAGTATTCCTAACAATTTAGTAGTGCCGTGATGTGTGTTTCAATGATGAGTTGAGCGGTAACACTGCGATGACGAATACTGGTTATCACACGCAAATGTTTGGTGTTGGTAGTATTATTTTTGCGCCTTATTTGTCTACACATCAACGGTTTCATTTCAACAGCCCCACGGGTCATACTTTGTGAGTCTGAATATTGCAGGTAATTTCGACCCTTTTGTTTAGCAAACTTTGTTTATATCTCGGTGAAATTACGGCAGATCTATGAACTGTAGTCCGCAGTTGTTACTTTCATAATCTCAGGTTGTTGACCTTTTTATGTGTAATACAGACCGGGTCAGTTACGCCGAACCCTGCGGGTTTGTCTCGTTGGTTCAAATATAGTCTCTGTCTACGTGTCGGGTGACTTCCTTTTTCAAGGGTTCGGAACCGCATTCATGGTGTCGATTCCCGGTCGGAAGGAAGTGTTACATCCATCAAGATCTAAAACTGCAAACAATTGCGGCAGATGGACGCCGCATTTAGCATAAATTCCCCACCGAGTGGCCTTCCATGACCGTGCGTGTGCATGGCACCGTTGCCTAGCTGTATTGCACAGAACAGTTTTGTTTCCAATAATCCCACTGCGTTAAAGTGAAAAAAACAACCCAATTGCGAACAGTCGCGTTACCGATGACTACGTTCTTCGACCAGTACAGTTAGATATGCATTGTAAAAATACGCACTTAGAAAATACTGAGCTACGACATCAAAAAATGACTGACTAACCAATATTTCAGGTGTTGTACCGTTGAAAAAAACGAAGGTAATATTTACTGTTCGTGGTTAAGAACAGTCCTACCAACGATCCACATGCGAAGTGGATTAACTGCTTTCTGTCAAGACGGAAAGGTCATTGTCGGGGTTTCGACTGTCATTCTAGGATCGCGGTCAGGGTTGTTGGAGTGATGCGGCTAAGCGATAAGGTTAACACCCCGAATACTACGACCTCCGCTTTTGCAGAATGCAATTGACGAACTAACTTTGATGAATTCACAGGCTGTGCGTAGAACACGTTGGTCGTGTCGTCTTTCACTAGATGCCCCGTCTCTGTACTGGTTAGAGTTCTGTTTCCTGTCCTCGACCATACCGGCTTGTGCGCTCTACTGGTAGCAGTCTTGTTCTGTCGGCATAGACTTCCGAATACAATGAAACAAATGAATAGGGTAACACAGAGGAGGAAGGGCTAGACGATTTTTCTTTGAGATTCGTGGAAATCACTGATCTGCGATGATGCAAGCGCGTAGTGCGAACGAATCCGAATCGGAAAAATGGGAACATTTTGTACGTTTTTATAGGTGTATCGTTCGGTGAGTATAAATAGCGATCTATGGTAAACTGTTACTGAGGCAAATAGGGCCAGCTTATTCTAGCATCGCATTACGGGCGAAATCGCGAACATTGCGCGGAAGAGAACAAACGTGCCCAGCACACGATAAAAACGATGTGCGCTTTCGGAGATATCTCTGCCGCCCTCGTTCACTATAGATGTGATCAACAAATTTCTCACTGACAGTTATAAACTACCGGGCAGCCTTTCTTGTAGCTTGTTTTCTAAGCAACAAATCAACACCTGCCTGATTTCAGGTTAATTGCCGAACACCCGGGGAAGAAGAGGTAGATGGAGTCAGATTCCATTTGTTTGCGGGCACAGTATTGCCAGATTTTCCTTGCCGAAGCAGATTGTGTTCTTAGGAGTCCACAACCGGAACCTCTGGCTACCGAAAACAACCCGCAAGGCAGTGGCAGGAAGTGTGGGGTCCGTAACCCACTGGGGGGCTGTAACTGATTTTTCAGTACATACGCCCTTCGGATGAGGCCATATATCCTCGGTGCTCAGTGCACCTTTTCGTTACAGATGCCGGCGTGCATAGTACACCTTCCGTGGTTCGTTTGAAATTAGGGTTTAGCCATCTCCCCTAGACTGATTGCCAGTCAGTTAACCCGGTAGATATCGCTGGGTATTCGCCTTCGTCGTCACACTTTCGTGAAAACGCCTCCGCCACTAGAAGGCAATTTTCAGGACTCTCGATGGAATTTGTTTGAGACGCACGGTCATTCGGGAGCATTTCGAGAAGCATTCAGGGCGAATAACCATCTTGGAATCTGAGACACCCACCCCTGAGTATACTGAGGCATTTGGAGGTAACTGAGTGTTTGCCATTCCTTAATGATCGAACGCTTCTTACAAATCTAATATCTCGTGCTTGGTAATAGGTAACAATCCACCATTACCCGGCTTGTTGGCACGCCTGATCTATTGGGACCTTATGCGGTTTCTCATTTTAAATATCTGGGTTATGATTGCCGCTTATCCTTTAATGATATGGGGTCCGCCTTTTCCTTCGAGCTCATGCGCATATTATAAAAATGAATGCGGTTCTCGTAACAAAATCAAACTTATATGCTCCTCATATTTGCTGATTATTCCCTAACTAGGTTCATATTTTGCTTCATGACTTAGCGGTTTGTTATTCATCTGGAACTGAATCCAATCCTCATCTGTCTTAACAGGGGACCTTGGATAATCGCGCTGCGTGCGAGAATTGGCGAGCGAAAGATCGCCTTCGGTCATCGCTGCTTGCCTTGTTTCCGGCCGCTTTGATCGGCCAAGTGGTTCAGATCACATTGTTGGATGATAGCCAGGTCACGGGTCGGTTGGAATCGTGTGACGGTATGCTTAATTTAGTTCTCTCTGGTGGCGTTCGTGTAACATCCGCTCGCTCAGCAAAGAATCAGATGGATCCAATGGAATTCGAGGTTGGTTGATAGTAGACTGTCTCTCACTGATTTCAGTTGATCGCTTTCATCCGTTTTTTCTATACGTAGTCAGTCGACGACGCCGAACCAAAATCTAGTGGTTTTGATTGTTAACTTCTTTCCAAGGCCAACCGTATAATAAGCAAGTAAAATTTCATGGTGGATAATGCAAATGAAGTCGGTACTATAAGAGGACAAAGCTGCAGTCCAATAATATTTCGTTTGCTGTACTCAGTCCAACATTTAAGCAAAACTATTTGATAGCTACATGCAATGAACGGATACTGTGCCAGTCTGTCATTCATCTGTTGAGTGAATTGCAGAGAAATAAACCCCTAATAAGAGATCATAAGTTCGCTGAATTACGTGTAGTTTTAAGGTCGATAAGAAAATACTGACGGTAAATCTCCAATGCGAACAATCCGGCTCCAGAAACAGCAGACGGACAATACTTTTTCATTGCATACTTGCAAATGAGCCTCACAGATCCATTTCATTATTAAGGATAGTCGGCAACCGTGACCCTGAGACTTGTAGTGACACAGAACCACATGAGGTCCTAATGGACTAGGTGTCGTAATAAGCTGGGCGACGGTGGGTTACTTCCTCTCACCAAAGAGACCGGCGGTGGTGGGATTCGAACCTGTGACCTATGAGCCGGTTTAGAAACGCTATAAACCACTCGACCACCGCCGTTGAATATGCCCGGAGGTTATGAAACATTATGTGGGTCACGCGGACAAAGCAAACGGAAGAGCGGTTTACTATTAACTCGAGCCGCTTTTGGGAGGACGTGAATGTCGGACAGGCAGACTATGGCTAAATACGAGTGACGACATTCGCCAAAAAGGAGTTGGTGCGTGTGCGGAACGAGTAGAGAGAATTTCTGGATTCGTCGTGCTATTGATTACAGTAAACAAGAAAAGGGCCACTATGGGTGAATCCGGACGTTATCGGGCGGGTGAACGAAATTTGAGTGGTACACAAACGAAGCTTGTCCGAATAAGGGTCGTGCACATGCGGGATACCCGGTCAAGGGATCAGCGGAATAGGTTAAGGTATGTCGGTTGTTTAGAAATGCACAGAAATAACATAGAGTCCAGAATGACGTAGAGAAATGATGGTCCTTAGGTTGGCGAGCCGAATTTCTGTGCCTGCATGTGGTGGGCGTTGTTACAAAACATGAAGTAATTATTTTGTACAAAACAGAAAATGCAAGTGGGTTCACGATAGACGGATTGATTGTGCTAACAATTTCTGGGTTATATGATCTAATTAGCATTGTTTCCGTCGGTATTAACAGCTTCAGAAAATACCCTTACGTGACCGATGAAGTCATTGACCTAGAACTTAAATCCGAGGTCATTTATTGTTCATTCTGTAAAGCTATTTAGACAATTTTTTATAACATTCGACAATTTTTTTATGTGCGATCGTGAAGAATAAACAGATATAAATCTCGCAGTGTTTGTCTTCTCCACTGCGTGAAAATTAAGGAAAGCAAAAATGATCACTTCTAAAAACCGTACCCGAAAGCAAAATGTTTCGTCTGTACCACATGTCAGTAAGACGTCATTGACTAGCCTGTAAAATCATCTGACACTACACCTTTCTTGTCAAATTCCGTTGCTGCTATGCAGTTAGCGGCACAAATTGGAAGACAAACCATTGCTCATTTTGATTTTAGTTCGTTTTTAACGCATCGTATTGAGGAAAAATAGCACATCTTACTATTGTTATTAGTAGTAGTAATGTGATGGAGTACTCGCTGAATAGGTATGTATATAACTGCTTAAAACCCAATTATGGACAATCATAGAGCGATAATGGACGTGACTAAGTCATACGGACTGAATGCAATAAGATGAAGAATGGCTCACAAACCCCGAGAGAGTATCGCCCGATCAGATTACGACCGCCTCGAGATGGATTGAGGACACCGAAGATGCGAACAAGCAGTTCTGTCATGTTTGGTTGGTGTCCAAATGAGTGGTTAACCGCACACAACCTATTCAGCCAGCGCATCTTGTAGGTAGTGTTCGTCCATTGAACTGAACCTTGTTCTCTATACCGGCTTGAAATCGGGCTTCCAGTATGACGCCGAGGAACAGAGAGAGAGAGAGTCCACAATAGTCTCATTATGCCATTTATCGTATTTATACGAATTTCTGTCGATTCAGTTGAGGACTGTCATTCAGCCGCACAATAAAAACAGCCAACGTATACGGTTAATTGTTTTGCGACTAGAGCAAAATGTGCATGAATTTGGCATCGCAATGAGGGACGCGTAAGGTCACATTTGTGTCATAAGCTTGAGATTCCGGTTGCTGTGATTCACCGATGTTGGTGGTGGTGGTTTTACCAGTCACAGATTACTAACCTCACTGTGTGAGATGCGTATTCCGCCACCGCCGGCCACACTGATGACAGACAGCAAGCAAACTGCTCTCTCGTGTTTTGCAAATGTATGCCCGTCGTCTACCTTTCCGGGCTCTATTCGCATGTGCTAGGCAAATCCAGAAGAAGCGAAGCGGTGGTCAGGCCATGACTTGGCGTAGAGGTATGAAGAAGTTAGCATCAGCAATGACTTCGGTTGGTGCTTCCTTCCTCCCAGGTTGGGGCCCAAGGGATGAGGACTGTCGTTGATCAGAGACGTGGTGAGACATGGCTCAAAATGTAATTCAGTGGCGCGAATGTTACACGGCTTGTCTGTCGACCTCTGGTGCCCCGTAATCACAAAAAAGTCATTCCGACAAACAAAATGAAAAAGAAAAACATCAAAAAGTGTGCAGTGAAAAAAAACGTGCATTTTATTTTTTTTTGCTAGCTGTCTCTTTTATCGTATTCTACTCCTTCTATTTTTGTAATTGTTGTTATTGCGTTGGTACCGTGCTTGATTTCAAGCCGCTCTCACCCGATTTGCTCTCCCGCTTGATATAGTGTAACTTCAAGTGAATTTTTGCTCCAAGTTTTACATTCACTATTGCAAGTTCTCCCAGATGGAATAGAGAGCCCCTCTTTGTTGAAATGAGGGCATGCCCCTTCAACGACACTCATCCGCTCTCAAGACGTGAAGAAATCGACTGTATACACGGTGTTTGGTTGGCACTTTATCCTCAGGCTTAAGACAATACGAACTGTGGAATATTGCATGACAGTCTTCCTGCGGAGTAACGATTGACCATTGGATGAGAGTGCATAAGTTATCAAAAGCTTATTGTTCTCAGTTCTATCAGATTAATATTATGAAGCTAATCTAACAAATAATGTGTTTATTGTGTACAGTGAAGCATCTATTTTAGTGAAAATATCAGTGGTAAGTGACGTTCGATAGACGGTAATCAACTCGATTCCAGCTGATTACAGCATTCCTCAAGGAGTTGCCCTCCTACCCCGCGAACAGAATTGTCATACCATCAGTTCAGAATGTTTCAAACAGGCCCAAACACAGCTGTAGTTTTACGTGATAAAGTCTACCGTCGCATGAGCGAAAGTCGTGGGATTTGTTATGATGGTCAGACACACTTACACTTGTGTATGTTCTGTGCTTCTGAGTTCACGTGATGCTCACAAAAAAGAGGGCCATGTGTAGCAGAAGACCATACAGTGTTGCTAGGGCTCTCAGAAGCCTATTTAGAAATCTCTAGTTTAATCGGTCCTATTCATCAACTGTGATCGGTAACTTATCACACCATGCAGCACTAATCCGCACTGTGTACCGTCGATTCAACGAACACGAACTTCGATCAAGGAGGCGTATATCCATTGTTGACCGAACGTCGTCGAAAGTTGCGTTTGGATTGAGGAGTGAGGAGGTGCGTTTGGAAGCACGAACAGTGGAAATCGATCACTTTTTTAATTAAATGTATGCACGTGAGTGCAACGGAAGGGATATATCCCATAGCCACAAAGGCCCCCAGCATTATTAGGGATAACCGGCCACCTGACGCTGACACTTGGAGTGGAGAACCACGTAAAGTCTCAGTGTGTCAGGTGTGATAACGAGCTGGACGACGGTGGGTTACTGTCTACCACCAAAGTAACCGATGATGGCGGGGGCTCGAACCTCTGGGGTGGTAATGAAACCCTCTAAACCACCGATGAAGCAGTATTCTCGTTGTTCAAAGTTGATTGTCTAAGGCGTGTTTGGGAACATATCTGCGCCTGCGAATTTCATGCGCACCACAAAGACGCTCCTGTGACCACTTCGATCGCCCGATTTCAATCCAGTCAAACATTTATGGAATCAGCTCGGGAGGAAAGTTGTTCGGGGGTGGAATTAGAGACTATCTCGAAGTAGCAATGGGATCGTATGCCACAATACACGGATTAGACGGTTAAGAGAGAGTGTGACTCGACAGGTAAATGCTGTCTTATCATCGAAATGTGGCTTAACCATATATTTGATGAACGACCTTTTGAGAGCAACCGCATTGTTCTGTTCAAGGGTCGTTTCATAACGAGTAGTGTATGACAGTTTGTAGATGCTCTGGCCTGTTACTAAGTTCAGTGAAACTCGGGATTTTATTCATGTTTCTCAATGGCACAGTAGTTGTCTTGAACACGAGCAACCGAATAAACGAAACTTTGCGGTTGAAGTTCGAAGAATATTGTTGTTCCCTGTGTTCTGTATTGTTGTGTCCTTAACTGAACGTACACAGGAGTAAGAACTAAAACGACCACACTACAAGCGAAAAACTGCATTCCAGTAGTCGCTAGTTTCAACAGGTACAAATACATGATAATCAATAGGGAACAAGCTCAACAGACATCGGAATAAACAGCCGCCAATGGGCAACAAGGTCATTATACACACAATGTTTGGATGAATGGTGTTCTAGATAGGAGGAAACGGACAGCGCATCAATCGTACGTGTACGTGCGAAATCCAACACTGTGACCTGATACGCCACTGTGATTGTATCGCGAGCACTTTGTCTGTTCCTATACCACTGAATGGATAGTAAGTAAATCAACAGTAACGAAGAAATTGCCGTTGGCGTGGTTTCAGGGTAGTAAGAATATACTGCTTTGAATGATTATATCAAAAACGGTTCGAGAAGCTGTTCCTGAACGTATACAGCTGATTTTTCATTCTTTACTTACACCTCAGCACAACGGAAGGATCAGATGTTCAGTTCAGTTCAGACATCCATTGACCATGCACTGGATGCAACGATTTTGGTTGCTATCCCTCAGCGAGGGCCTCAATCAGAACTAAGCAAAAAAGAGTATGAATAGAACTACAGATAATGCCATCAGGCCGATAAAGTTTGTAAATACAAGAGCGCCACCTGGCCATATCCTCCAGTGTATCTGACAACTGGATGGTCGGATCTCTAAAAAAGCCGACCACCGTGATCCGAAGGCGGAATGTCAAACACCGTATAGCACGACTGTAGAGTTCTTTCTACCACCGGTAAGGGGTTTAAACCTGTTACCTCAGACATGATAGTCAGGGTATTCCAGTCGTGTTTTGTCCGTCTCACAATAGATAGATTGTCTCATAGTTGCGGACCAATCTTTTCACTTGTTACTTTTTAAACTTCTGAAGCCAAGGGCTCTTTAAAAGTGCAATTTTTGTAGTTACTTCTGAGAGATGCTGAAAGTTTATTTTCTGTTTTGAAGAATGAGATTCATGCACTTCCTCCCCGCTGCATTTTGAAAAGGAAAGTAAGACAAGTAGTAAAGCGCGTAGTAATCAGTGATGTCATCCTCAAGTTTGTCCAATCCGTGTCAAGAAAGGCGAAAAAGTTCGTCAAGGAAAATGGCAGACGGAAGTATTACTAGCTTTAGTAATAGTAGCACAAGTCCGGACATCCATAAGTACTTTTTTTCCTCATCTGTGGTTCGTGTTGTTTCATGTTTATAGACCATTTTTCTGAACGGGTTGTGGGATATTCGTTTCTGAAATGTAATACAACTAGGATTGCCTACATATTTTCTGGTCACCAGGTAGGGATTAGGGTTAACGTAAAACGTTTTCGTCAAGTCGCAATGTGGCTTGAGAGGGACAAACTAATTCCGACGAACCATAGTGTCGCTCGAGTTTCGACGAACCCTGTAATTTTTTTTCTTTCACAGAATCACTTTCCCATCATTTGGTTGGCGCTTACTATGTTTGACATGGATTAAATCATTGGCAGTGAAAGATAAAAAATACTACCAGTTATTCCCCGTTTTAATTCTTCCTCTTATTATTATTTGTTCTAGTCATTCATAATAATTACATCCACCTTCCTATTTCCGTAGGCAATCGAGGTGCATATTTTATCGCATCACTGCTTTTGAAAACTCCTTTGTTTCTGTTCCACAGGAAATCACCTTATCTGGTAAACGGGTGCGTTATGTGAGCCTTCCAGACACACTGGATGTGCATAAAACGTTACACGAATGGGATTTCGACTTCACCTCGGCACCGTCCGCGTTACCACTGGCCAAACGTATGCTGCACAGACCGAAGCGTACCACCGATAAGTATGCTTACCTTCGTGAGCGGATTCGGGCAGATCATCCCCCAACCGACAGCGGTACGGTTTCTCCCGGTGGTCAACACGATAGTGCTGCGACGGGATCGGAGAAGGGGGTAAAACAATTCCCACTTTCGAAAGAGGATATTCGACCATTCAGCGCTGAACACAAGGAAATTTTAGCATAACACCGCACTGGCTATTCATCTGTGAGCAGTGCGTAAACTTGTTTTATTTTGTGTCATGGAAGATGAGAATATGTCGCTGCGAAGTGGACTCCCTAATGAAGACTTGCTTTATGCATATGTTGTATTAACAAACACTATATCTTCAGAGTATTTTTCTATAATCATGTATAATGCGTTCCAAATAAGTCTGCTGGCTATTCACCTGTTTTATTGTTTTTTTTTTGCTGTCAGTCGACGAAAACAAGCAACGCGCTCAAGCTTGGTCATCAGTGACGGGATTACATTCTTAGTCTTTCCTCGTCTATTAAATGCTCCACGTATGCTTTTATTTTTCCTGTCAGTTCAGTTTAAATCAAACAATCATTAGCAATGCATTGGGTGCGGTGGATATGTTTGCTATCTCTCAGCCTCTATCGGAAATGATGTAAAAACAAGAATGTGAAAACAATAAGAAGGGAACTGCAAGTAGTAGCATCAAGTCGATTGAGAAAGTTTACAAATACAAGAATGTCACTGATCGCGACAATGAGTCATATCCTCCAGTGTGTTTAATCACTGAGTGGATGCGGGGTCTCTTGGACCCCACCCACGAAGTCTAACATGCCCTACATGGCAAGCTCTCCAGTTAGGTTTTTGAAACCCTTCTTCCACGTCACGGACTGGCCACAGTTAGTCATCCTCCAACCATTACGGGCCTCAGAGAACACTGAACGCCGAAGAATCTTATCCGTAGACATGCGCAATGCATCCCAACTCACTTAGCCTGGTGACCTTTAGTGTCTCACCTAGTGATTTAGTTCGCATGCTAAATACTCCGCGCTTAACATCAACGTTGCTGAAGAGGTGTTCCCACCAGATCCGAAGAAAACATCCGTGTTCGAATATCGACAATCTTGGTATGTGCTCCACCTGCAGTGTTCGTTTCTGAAGCATACAGAAGCGCGGGTCTGACTGCTGCAGCGTACACTCGACCGTTGGTAGATAGACGGATATCATGTCGACGTCACAGATGACTCAAGTTGGCAAATGCCAAACGAGTCTTTTGAATACGCGAAGACACCCCATCCGATATCCGACCTCCAGGTGAAATGCAACTGGCGAAATAACAGAATTTATTTACTTGGTCTACAGTCAAACTAGAAACCGGAAGGTTTGGTGCTGGACTAACCCAGTCCTGCGACAGCATTTTGCACTTTGAAGATGCTGAACACTACTACATGGTTGTTCAAACTGTCCATAAAAGCTTGCAACTTGCTTGGATCCTCACTTAGAAGAATTGTGTCGTCCACATATTCGAGGTGTGACAGTTTTCCACTCGGAGAACGTTCAGCACTACTATCCTCAAATGGCAAAAGAATGGTCTTTCTGGATTCCTTGCTACTGAATGAATGTATTAAAAAAATACACCCCGTAGCTGCCCCATCTCGGAGAACCTACAATCACAGATCTGAGACTTGGAGTAAAGGGCCAGGCAAAGCCTCTATACCTGATAACCATTACGGAAAACGCGGGATGCTCCCTGTCATCACTGGAGGTTACACTGAGAACGAGCGACAAAATCCGGTACGGGGTTATTGGTTGACTGTGTTCTCTATCAACTGGAATGCAGTTGCTACAAAATTTCTTCGTGGGAAGGGCTTTTCATTGATGTTATCATGGTGGAAAATATCAGTAAACAGTATTACATTGGTAACTGTCGTCAGAACCGTGGCCAGCTAAAGAGTTGTTTGTTGTCGGTTGTCAAAGTAAATCTATCTAAGCGTGAGCACAGAAACCTCGACGAAGTTCCCGTGACTGATTAATGCTCTCCACAGAAGATAACTACCAGCTTGTTTTTGGTCAAATCATCTCAGTAGGAAGTGACCCACGAGACTAGTCCAGTGATCGAAATTCCAGAACAGTTGCTGTTATTAGGATAGTGGTTGTGTATCAATAGACGTCCGCTTGCTTCATTGGCGTCCGGCTGACCGTGCCGTGATAACTCAGCTGGTAGGACAACTGCCCGACTATCGGAATGTCACCGGTTCGATTACGGTTCACGGCGTTGGACTTCTAGATGCGAAGAATGCGAGTTGGTTTTCTATTACCTTCTTCGTTCTGGCTCCTTGTGAAATCGATAAAATCTCCATGTAAACCATCTTTTCATTCGGCTCCTCTGGTCCATTAGACCACAATGTTGGAAGAATATGAGCACAACTGGTTTTGGACATCAGTCTTACGTGCTCGCAGTCAGCTGTCAGCGTACGAGAGATTAAGAGGATCATACTAATTCGTGAATAGCTCCCATGTTCAAAGCTGGCGCGGGACTTGAATACTCAAACTAGGTGTAAATGACAGAAAGAAAAATCCTTCGAAATCAATGAAAATTCCCGTCACAGTTTTACCTCCTACGAACCATTTCCACAATATTACACACGAAAGCAATCACATAGGCGTATGCATTTGTTTAACTTGAAATAGCCTTTCGAGCAGGTCGTTTTTCACGCTGCCCTTTTAGCGATAACATCTACTGAGAATCTGCTTCGACTCTTGATTGATCTGTGACCCGTCACATTTTGGTTTTGGCATTTTAATTGTATATTATATTTGCTTAAAAGTACCGTAGAACTTTGAACCCAAAAATCTGTTTTTGATTTGGGAAGCTTTGACTATGCGTTACTAAACGAGCTAATTCGGATGTTACACGAAGCCACAACGGGGAGAAAACAAACGATCTGCTCAAAGTGCGCCGATCATTGGCATATGGACATTGATGTTTTCGCAACATTTACTGTATGTATTAAGCGTACTACCGTATCAGCACTGCTAAGGTTAGGCAAACGGATTTGGGACCGTAGATTGATCTTTGGAATCAGAATTTAATTTGCAGGTGTTTTGGTGGTTTTGCCTGTCTACAGACAGACTCCCTCGGTGTTGTTCTTCGAGGTGGTTAATAGCTGGAAAGCAGAGTGGGGTCAGTCCGAAACACGGACCATGTAGGATGTGTGTAAGCTCCGGACTTTGGAACCACGCGGTCCGCTCACCGGGAGATTGGATAGATTAGGTGACATGACCAAGTGCCGCGGTCAGTGGGTAGCCGTATTTGAATTTCTCCTTTGTCTACATGGTTTTCGTTCATAACTTCGGGTTTTTTTTCTCAAAGCCTCAGTTTACATGTCTTTGACTTGATACCTTGATTTAGCCACCAAACCAGTGCTTCGACCCCCTTGTCGGTGGTTAATTAAACTACAGGAAGCAATCTGTTTTTGTCCTTTGCACAACTTCGTATTTATCTAAGCCCCTTGCGGTACCGTTTAACAAACGCGTTGAAGAAAAAACCATTGCTGACCGCTGGAGACCAGTTCGTATAACCCCTTCAATCAAAAAGGAATTCAGTTAATTTGGCCCAACTGAACACACTAATGTTCTTCCGTAGCTATTCGGAAAACTTATTCATAAACGCATGAAGTCATGCTTCAATATTGATGACGATACCAATCTGCTTACCAAAAGGAACGTCTCACAATAGACGTCATAGCGCATCTCCTTAATTGCATCTTCTCCCTCGACCGCACTGACGAGCGTTTTCACATTTGATTTCTTGATCATAGTGATGCATTCAATTGTGCTGATAGGACTCTGTTGTTATCACTGTTATAAAACACAAGCATACCTCCACCTCTGTTTTCACTGATGCGAGACTATATCCCCAATAGAACTCAAGTTACCACCCTCAAACGCAACATCTCTGCCAATCAGAACAGGAGTATTTCAGGATGCCATTCTGTCTTTCTGTTTCTGATTACACACTCATAATTTAACCAAAGCCTTCAATGATCTGATTAAGTACACTGATGATCTTGCCATTGGGACCAACTTTCAATTTTCTGAACCTATTGATTCCTTATTCTCTATTATTCAGTGGTTCATGTTATCACATTTATCTCTCAATGTATCCAAATGTAATGATACTTTATTTCCACTTACCAAGGGAGGATGTCTATCTTCAAGCAGAAGTAGTTGCTCTTCTTTACATATTGACAACGAGATAATACCCAAAGTCTGGTCTGTAAAACATCTTGGAGCAACCATTTCTCAAAACATCACCGGTTTCCAGCGCATAAACAGTGCATTCACAAAGATTCGATTGTCGTTTTGTATTCTACGCTTCAGATTCTTACACTTTCCACAATACCCAATTGAACGTCTTGCATATTCTTACGTGATGCCACACCACATTGAATGTTCCCCTGTCATCCTTTCCGGCCTTCGAAACAAATATTTTACCGTTTGGAACACTGCCCCCCTTATCCAGGTAATGAGAACGGAAAGAAGACATATTGCAAGATGCAAGCATTTCGTTCACTCTTGTCGATCGCGCACGTGAAACATATAAGTTTATATGTGATAGGGTACATGGGATACGCAGTGGAAAAATGAGAAAAAATGTTTATCATAAAGAATATAT
Organism: Fasciola hepatica; assembly: GCA_948099385.1. Lineage (NCBI taxonomy): Eukaryota > Metazoa > Platyhelminthes > Trematoda > Plagiorchiida > Fasciolidae > Fasciola > Fasciola hepatica. The sequence goes on from CANUEZ040000043.1 coordinate 51,082,311, forward strand.
CAATTCGTTTTATGTTTGTGGCTAATGCCAGGGAATAAAGATTGTTTGCAATGATTGTTTCTGTGGGTGAAGAGGAGGGTTTTCCGTCTTGATCAGCATAGCTTCGCTGAACGCCAGCAATTTTGCATTTCGGTTGCATAGACGTATATTGTATGACCGGGTCAGGTCAACTCGATGACCTGTTGAAAGTAGATACCTGGCGATAACCGATGCTGGGTTTCTTGCTGGAATTTGTTTTTGGGCAGTCCAAACGAGTCAGTGAGTGCAAAAGACATTCTGGAATGTGTTGAGTCAAGTATCATTCTGTTCTGCCAATATATGTGTCACCGCAACTGCAAGTGAACTGGTAAACAACATAGGCATTAAAAACAATATGACTGTCAGAGTGATTTAATTTTAATCCTCCAGTGGTCTGCACTATGCGTAATTGGGCTGCCATATATGTTCGGCCTAGAGCGGAGCTTAAGTTATGACGTACATGATTCAAATGTGATCACCTTTAAAAGGAATGAATGGAATGACTTGCTTTCGTTCAGCTGCTAAAATGGGCTCCGTTTTACATCGGGGTTCGCTGTGGTGCTCGATGAACACTTCTTTCATAACCATTGGCCAAAAGGGTTTCCTTGATAAAATTTCCTTCGTTCTGCAGCTGATCAGGAGTGCGAATGTTTCGGGCCCTGTGGAAAAGCGTTCTGACCAAAGCACGTTTGTAAGCAACCGGCGCGAAACTATGCCTTTTGCCATTAAGCTTTAGTCAAAACCCGCAATTATTTAGCCAAGACCCACAATCCTTTAGCCTTGACGTACAACCTTTAGCCATGCCGCCGCAAGCCAGTCAGGTCAAAAGTATCAAAATATGATGACATCAACAGATACTGGAACAATCCATGTTTTTACGAAGATTAGTGTTGCAATGCTAACGGAACAGATGAGGAAGTGTGACGATCATATGCTGTGTAGTTGACCGTGGTACTGGTATCAAATGCTGCACATCACATTAATTGGAGGAGGTTTAAACGATGTGCCCGCATCGTCGAACCATGTGGCACAGTCTTTATTATTGATGCAATTTCGTTGATAGTAATGGTGTAAAATGTCGCAGCATAAATAGATTGATGACATCAATGGCGGTACACTTACGATAACTATGTGTATTGCTCTCAGAATTTTAATGTATCCACTTATCTAAGAACCTAATGAACCAAACCTTCACTTTGTTTCATCATATCTAGTTCTGATATTTGTCTATGACTTGATGTGTAAAACAGAGTAACGTTTGTTACATTACAGATTTTACTTACAGGACTGCTTGTTTGTGACGTTTTACCCTTGCATGGGAAGACTCATTTTCGATTGGTTGATATCTCATTCGGAGGTACTCAGGCGATATAATCACACCAAGGCCGTTTGTTTTAGTATTTGCCATACTTTACTTGGCACCGTATGTATAACCTCTTGACAAAATGGGTGAGAAGAAAAGGTAGTCCCGTTTCACCAGCACTGAAGATCGATGCAGGATAATCGAATGCGTACGAAGGGGAGATGATTTAAAGGACATTGCCAAACACCTCAACATCAGGATCAAAATGTGCCGTGCTACTGCAGCTACAGACAGGGAAACGGCATTCACACCTGGATCCCACAAGACGAAGTTCAACGAAGAGTATGTCAGGCATTTGTGTGAAGTGGTGGACGAAAACCCCCCAAGCACATTGAGGCAGTTGAAGGAAAGGATAGAGAGGGGTTTCCCAAGCACGATTGTCAGCAAGTCATCCATTGATCAATTGCTGGATGGGCGTCACTACTCAACCAGTGAAACGAAACTCAGATGCGGTCGAATATAAACGAGCAGAATATGCCTACTGGCTGCAACGACCAGGTACTGCAACTTTGAGGTATATCGATGATACCAACCACAACATTTGGTGCCGTCGTAGCTATGGACATTCAAAACTAGGCAGTAAAACCATCCGAATCTACCGTCAAATAAAGGACCTAATTTGAACATATTTGCCTGTTCATCTATCGCCGGTATCTTAAAGTATGGATTTCGTACAAATATTACATGGCTTATTTTTAATGAGTTTCTCTCATGCTGCTCAGCATCTATTGCTACTGAGCAACCTAATGTTCCAGTATTATTTATCTCTGACAGTGTGCCCATTCATCAGAGGCCTGTGGACGTACAATTACAGACCAATCATCGAATGCGTTTTTTCCCACTATTTTCAATCCACTTGAACAGGCCTTAAGTTAATTCAAACAAGTAAAATGTTTGCCACTTTAATTCATTTATATTCTTCAGTACATAAGGGACTGGTTCACTGAAAATACAACAGTAATAGGGGCTGTGTCACATGGTTCGACGATGCGGGCACATCGTTTAAACCTCCTCCAATTAATGTGATGTGCAGCATTTGATACCAGTACCACGGTCAACTACACAGCATATGATCGTCACACTTCCTCATCTGTTCCGTTAGCATTGCAACACTAATCTTCGTAAAAACATGGATTGTTCCAGTATCTGTTGATGTCATCATATTTTGATACTTTTGACCTGACTGGCTTGCGGCGGCATGGCTGAAGGTTGTACGTCAAGGCTGAAGAATTGTGGGTCTTGGCTAGATGATTGTGGGTCGTGGCTAAAGAATGGTGGGTCTTGGCTGAAGGATTGTGGGTCGTGGCTAAATAATTGCGGGTTTTGAATAAAGCTTGATGGCAAAAGGTGTTCAAAACTGGAAATAACGTCCGCTTCATGTTACTTTTCTGTAAATGGCCCTTTGCAGTGTGCCATCCGGAAGCCTCGTGAATAAAATATCTAGAAAGGGTAGACTCAAGTTGGATTCTTTTTCATAAGGTACAGATAAATCCGGATGTATGGAATTTAAAATAAGCTGAGCTGAATAAAATCGCCCTTATTAGAAATCAATAAAATGTCCTCAGCATAACTTTTGTACACAGGGAAAGATCCGCTAATGTAGGACCAAGAGGGCTTTCCTTTGCCACTCCATCAATCTGTCTGTAAGCTTTTCCTCAAATTCACAACGGATATTTTCCGTGCATAAAAGTATAAGGTCCTTTTAAGTAATCAAGGGGATATGCAGTGCAAAATCTTTGGATAAAATCACATCACGAAGATAATCAACATTCTGAGTCTTTACCGTAAAAATGTCAAGAATTCTTGTGAGTTCAAATGCATCTCATAAGCAGTGAGGAGTTAGGTGTTTTCGGATAGGGTGAAGAACACTGACTAACCATCGAGAAATTTTGTGGTAAGCTGAATTTTGCATGCACAAAATGGGCCTCAATGGAACACCATTTTTGTGGGGGGGGGGGGGGCAAGAATGAACTGATCGGAAATATCCACAAGTTTGGCTTTGAACCACCCGGCCTTGTCTTTTGATATGGGTTTTAGGTCTTTGACTTGATCATATAAATTCTCAAACTGTACCCTTGTTTGTAATTCGTTGACGCGTTTCGGTGGAACCTTGCTTTTTAGTCCCAGAGAAGGCACCTCTAGACGGGCCTTTGTCAACTGCGCTCCACAGAGGTTGTGAAAGTATCTGTTTGTGTTCGTTGGGAAGATTGGATTTTGTCTAAGGTGGCTTAGTCTTCCGTGGATGCATTTTTATGGTTTTATTTCTCGTCTTCTTTAACATCTCCCTGAAAAAGTTCTCAAATTTGATACGACAGACCAGCAATAAGGTAGAAAGGATGTCAGCGAAATGTTGTTGAGTTTCAATAAACTTTTTCAGTCTGTCTCGTGATGCATCAAAATGAGTTTTCTCAATGCTGAAGAGGTAGACACTGTTCTTGGGTAACTTTACTTTTCATAAGATCTTCAGGAAATGATTCGGATTGGAGCATGACTTTAGGCATTCCGTGTAGAATTCAATTTGGCACTTTTTGCTGTGGTTTTGCACATAAGAGTCAGCAAACGGTTCAAAGCTGGCGTAATGTTCTCAAAGAGCCTTCGTTTGAGGAACCAGAAACACCGTGTTCCCTTTATCCAGGTAATGAGAACGGAAAGAAGACATATTGCGAGATGCAAGCATTTCTTTCACTCTTTTCGATCGCGCACGTAAAACATATCAGTTTATATATGATAAAGTACATGAGACCATCATCTCGTGATGGTCCATCGAAGTCATATCACGATCCATTGGTAGATCCTGCCTTGATGTAATCAATTTCTTTGCAGTGAAGCACTTTTCTTTGTGTGACAAGCTTTATCGGACTCGACTCATCCACTGCATGTGTTTTAGGTGTAAACAAAACTTGTTCTACTCTCGGTCAACCGCCTAACGTTTATCTGTCGTTCCCCATCTTGAAAGATAACTCAACAACCCGTTACTGGTGTCTGATAAACTCAAAAACTCTTAGTCCTAACTCCTCTTGTTATCATTTGCTTGTTACTGCCGCTTGAACCAAGATTTTTGAGTTGAAGGTGCTGTTTGTGTGAAAGTTGAAATATAAGGTTAATTTGTAGCAAAGTTTTATTATTTGGCCACCGAAAGCTGATTATCAGGGTTAGTTTTGTTTTCTGTGGATTCTACGTTATTTATTTTAAGATCCCAACATAACGAGCTTGCAACTTGACCTGGTGTGACGGATTTGTACCTCAACGACGCAAAGAGCTACATAGGACTAATTCCTTATGCCGGTAATGCAATCATACCTGATAGATCAATAGGTAGATGCCAGATAGAGACCAGGTAGGTAACATCTGGTTCTCCACAGCCAGGCACTATGCATCTGGAGGGGACATTCCAGCGAAGCAATACAAAGCAGCAATTTATTGGTCAAGATCTTCCACTAGACAGTGCCTTATCCGGGGTTTCTAGATAGTGAGAGAAGTCGTCGCACTTCAGTGGGTAGCTGTCATGCAACTAAGCTGAGTAGCTCTCAGCCCAAAGAATGCTGCCCTATCCACGTTCCGCTTGCTGCTTTGGGTGCTTAGAGCTAAAGACTGAATCCAAAAATCGGGTCGATAACTTCAGCGCAGATGAAGTCGGATGCAACAAATAGAGAACAGGTCTGATGTGAAAGATCAGAAGCTCTTTTGAAGATGGTTTTACCAAGTTCACATGCTAGGTTGATTACCCGCTAATTTGTAGGCCAGACTGTTGATTCGTGGGATCCCCCTAAGGTTCACAAAAGAACCCTCTTCTGCCTTTTGGGTAACCCACGAAGTAGGGTTTTCCCAGCAACCTACAGTATCCTTTATGCAAAAGGTCTAACTAGTTTTCTCTACTGAATGTATTTACTGGCACGCAAAGCCTCGATTTTAGAAAACGGAAAATCCACTTGTGTTTCCGTACCCGATGAGCAGAATCCAAGTGGATTTCCCATCATCTAAGAACTAGGGTGCTTGTGCTAAATAATACATTCTGTGAATATATTTCAAAGCCCACTGAACCCCACTCAGCCATGTGCAGTTCATCCCTTTTGGGAGGTGACTGAGGAGCCCCGTCCATAGATTGAAACCAGGATCATTGTTGTGTATCATTGAAATAGTGGTTTGTGCGTCACTGGATACTTACTTACGATATTCACACCCGACTTGTCGTACCGCGGCAGCTCAGCTGGTAGAGCGCCTGCCCTATCAGCGGAAAATCACCAGTTCAACTCCGGCTCACTGCTTTGAACTTCCGAATGCACAGAATACAAGTGGATTCTTCACTATCTAATTCACTCACCGGTCACTGCGGCTCGGAAGTAATGTCTCATGGTAATAATGGTTCAAAATTAAAACATAGGTCATATGCATTCCCCAAGCTTGAAATAGAATAGATAAGTTAGGAAGAGGTTTGCACAATTTATCCTAAACCAGTTTGCTATATCCGTATGCGGGCATACTTCAGTCAATGGAATTTTTGATATATTTAGTAAAATAACCATTGCAAACGGAGACTAGATAGAAGTGAATGATAAGTAATTGGAGCAAGCATGGATTGGGTATTTAAAGCTCAGTTATCAAGGTGAAACCCAGCTGGTGAGGCATTCACGCTGTTCGTACATTCAGCGTCACTGGTGACGACGTCACCCGACTAATTCGTATGCTCCTGAATTTGGCATTCAAATGCACTTGCCATACCTCTGATCCAGTCATCATCATGACCATCACACGGATTCCAATACCCTAAGTGAAACAGCCACTATCTCCGTATGTCAAATCTAGCTGTTTTTTCAGTCCACAAGGGGATGCTGAAAATTCCACATAGGCAACTGCTTCATCAAATTGGTGAACGTATCCCGTTGTAGCTTTAAAATGCAGTGAATAGTCGGTTCACAACAACGACCTCATCCACTAAACCTGAAACAATCGGATCGTTATCTACGCAACATTTGATTGAGCAGAACTATTCTGTAACTCCGAGCAATTTTAATGTTATATACAACACTACAAACGAGACTGCTTAGATGCACTGAGGCCCATCCGTTCTCAGTTAGAAATCTGAACTGTGCAAACACAGTGAATGCCTCAATAATTTGACCTCATACTAGTAACCACACATAGTTCCCCTGATTGGTATTCAGTCCAGTTACTTGTTATTCACTTCTATCATGTCACAGATCGCAAAGTTTATTTTACCGAGTATATTTAAGATCATACTGACTGCAGTATACACGTACATAGATTCAACAAACTGGTTCAGGATAAGTTTTGCAAACCTATTTCTGACTACTCTGTTCAACTCTTCGAGGGGAAATCACAATTTATGAACCCAAATGTTTCGCTCACTTTGCTGCCTTAAACGTTTACTTAATAGCTGGAAGTCTCGAAACCTTCAAAGTTGAGTTACGATGTTTCCGAAAAGCTTATCAAAACCCTAATTCCTTGTTCACACTTAGCAGCCCAGTTATAAACTCCGACCCCTCGACGAATTCTAGAACACAGATACATCTTCCGTAAGCTCATAATCTCTGTTTTTCTTTATCTAAAAAGGGGCATTCGATTCAATGTACCGTACAGTTCTCTGGCGCTGCCTCTCATTGGAGGGTATGTTTGTGAAATTTATTTCTCCTTACTAATGCTCGGGTGCGAACAGCTAATTCCGAATTCGTGCTTAGAGTGATCGATCTTACACCCAAGTTCACCACGGAAAGTGGTGTTCGTCAGGGTTGTCCCCTATGGTCTTTTCACTTCAACTTCGTAATTCAAATGGCTCTTGAAACAGACCTATCCTTGTTTGAGAACAGGGGTACTGACTTGCTTTCAGGCAGTAAACTGTCTAACTTGGATTACACGGGCCACATATTTTTCCAGTGAGGATCCAGGTAAGTTGCCAGTTTTTCTAGATAGCTTGAAAAATAGTACTGCAATGTTTGGAATGCGTTTTGCATCCTCAAACTGTAAAATCCTGCTACAGAATTGGGTTGGCTCAACAGCAAACCTTGTGTTGGCAGAAGAAGCTCTAGCCGAAGTGGATAAATCTTGTTACCTGGGCAGTTAAATCTCACCAGGTGGACAGATATCGGGTAAGATAACATCGCTTATACAGAAGGCCCGTTCAGCTTTTGCCAATCTCAACCATTTGTAGAGTCGGTGTGGCATCCAGCTGTCTGTCACAAGTCAAGTGTACACTGCGGTGGTTAGATCTGTTGTTTTAAGCGGCTCAGAAACATAGCCGTTAAGGGTAGAAGATAGAAAACTATTATTGTTTGCGTATAGATGTCTCCATAGTATTGCCCTAACAAAGCAGAAACACAATACCAGCCATTCTTAGGTTTGGCTCAGGGGGTTAAAAACCAAAGTTTCGGAACAATCAATGCTTTTAAGGGTAATAACGTGTTTGTGAATTATGTTACACATGCTTATAGACGGACTGGTAAACTAGTTCTTCGAAGATAGTGGTTGGAGGACTAGTCGAGGTGATTGGCTCGTGATATAAAAAAGATAGTAAAGCGTTTACTGGTGGACTAGGTCTAGCAGGACATGTTTGGTTCCCGGGTTGGGCTTCACTTTATCCATTCACCGGATGGTTGAATGCATTGAGCCGCACGGCTAGGTGCAGTGATCAGTGGAGCAGTTGCACTAGAAAACTTTGATTGTCTGCATTGTTCCCACTCATAACTTCTACTTGTTTTACTCTTTACAGAAAGGCACTGGGAGGCAGCCACTCCCACTAAGGCACAGAAATGCGACTGCTGATCCTAGGATTAACCTAAATTTCTACTTTTGTTGTATCGCACCCCTCTACCGATGAAAGTCGCTTTGAATCCGGATTCTGGCAATTTTAGTTCAATCTCCTCTGCTACTTTGTTCAAAAGTTGGAATTTATCGTCCAGCTTTGCCGTTTTGATATGAATATGGGGCTATTTAGACCGATGATAAACCTGTTCGCCGATCACTTGATTTGCATCAGACTGACGTTATTTGTTCGCACAAGCAAACCGATTAATCCACGTTTCGTTTCTCAGTACTGGTAGCATCAGCCTTTGACTTTGAAAGTGAAAAAAATAATTATCATAATTACTCGGCAGTTATTTATATATGTAACTGTAACTCACTATTCCAATCCCGAGAAAACCAGCCAGTATCCCCGTGAAAAGATTCATCCTGATAATAATTGAGTCAGTTACTGGAGGTTGGTTTGTCCGATTTTCCCTTCGAGTTACTTAAACATTTTGATTAGTATCACTCGTTTACTTCGATAAATAACGGATTTCTTCCCGGAACATAATACAGCACGTTAATTACATCACGAATTACAAATAACTGAAATTTCTCATTGTAAATTACCAAGAGTTATTGTTGTTCCACTACCTGATTGTCCATAGTTATGGATATGCGGCTGCATGTTCTATACCACAAACTTCAGGGCTGCAAGCTTACCAGAGAACATCTACAGGATGATGTACCAATATGTGAAACTTGTATGTGAATAATTCATTCATATTATGAATTAGGGAGCTGAATCGGTGAGAACACGACAGTTCTGTACAGTGTATTTCGCTCAATTATGAAACTTTTCTAGGACTCTGATGACGTTCGACCAAAGAGTGTTCTCTTTGTACGATTGTGAGTCACGACCATGAGGAAAGTAACGAGGGCATCAGTAGTTCAATGGCTGCAGGTTTGCATAGCTCATCAGGCAGTGGTGTTCTGTGGCAGCTAATAGACTGTGGGCAGAAATATTGATCGAAATTGCATGAACAAAATAATCACGTTGTGTAATTCTCGAGAGAGATACAAAGGATACGAACCAAATCTGGTATCAACACTGTTTCCAACAGCTTTCCACCAGGGAGTGGAATTTTCTGATTGAACATCATATTTCTTGACGCAACTACTTTCTATTTACCTAAAGTTCAAAACGATCAGTGCAACAGAGACTGCAACAGGCGATGTGAAAGTGGATGAACTATACTGTATCCACAGTCCACTACTGGTTGAGTTTGAGTTTCTCACCAACAAGGTGAATGCTCCTATCTACATGCGATCACACGCGACAGAAGAGAGAGTTACTGTATACCTAGAAGCTATTACTTTATCCCCGTTATCAGGGACATTCTTCCAATGTGTTAGGATCCTATCAGATTCCGCAAAATTTGTGACCGATTGGCTTGATGCGATATTCGGATGGACCGATAGCAAGACCTCCCAGGTCTCTAGACTTACCTTCCCAGCAAAGTTTTCTATCGGATGGTGCAACTAGAAAATATTGCCATTCATATTCGAGGAATCCGTATAGCATGCAGGTCAATGAGATTAGGGCGTCAACAGTGATAGAGAGAGCTGTTTGACAGATACGGGATTTCAAGGGACAGAAAGTTGTTTTTGAACACTCAGCATAAAGCCGATCATAAATGGAGGATGATTTCTCGACTTTTTAGATACTGTTTTACGCAAGGATCAGCGCTCTTCCGCAGACTGTTGGCAGCCATATTGATGTTCGATTATTGTAAGTGTGGGAGCTGTTGATACTCTCACTGAGCTGTGTGCTCATGGAGTTTTCTGAGTTTTCGTTGCTTCAAATCGAAAACGATCCCCCCTCCCCCTCCCCCGGCGGAAGAGCGCAGATCTTCTCATACTAAAACACCAACACAACCTGATAACTTGTTTTATTGTTTATTTAGCGTTCTGTTATTTGGGCTCATTACTGTGTAGCTGTTTGGAGTTCGAACTGTCACAAGCGTTATTGAAAATATACGTCATCAGTGCAAAACACAGACGGAAGAATGCTGATTTAAAACGGATTTGTGTAACGGGTCGCTATTTAATAGGCAACATGGGCCACTGAGTACGTGGCATCACGTGGCGTTTAGCCGTGGGATACAGGCCAACCTATTAGCCGATATTCCTTCTGATAGTCCGGAATAGCTTACTCGCGACTAATCAAGCACAGTTATGGGTTTTGGTATGAATCACAAGGTACGTATCATCCTAGCTTGTCGTTGGTAAATGTTGATCCGGCTCTGCAATTGGACCTTTGTATATGTTTCCTAGGCGAGTCTCTACAGGCAATCTCTATATAGCAGGAATGAAGTTTCGCAGCTAATCAAGAAAGTTACTGAAGTCTGAAATCATCGTAGATAATCGATCTAACCAAAAATAAGTGTGTGTGTGTTTATCCAGGACATCTTATTCGCGATGAACCATTACAGATGAATCAGATTTCAAAGTGTTTGGGTATAAAAAGTTGCAGTGCAATTCATGTTCTGAATACCACGTCTCATCGTCCCATTTATGCGGGTATCTCAGAAACGTGGGTGTGTCGTTCCAGCAGAATTTCGTGCTTTTTTATCGACCGATTTATTAACATGTATTTTTAGCTCATCAACGTCAGTCGCTTTTACGGTTTGCCAGCAGTCGTTTCATATTTCTGTGTTAACGTCTATCTGCACGTAACCAACACGAGACTATAAATTGGCATCAAACTTATCGCCGGCCCATTCGTGCCTAATATTTGCAAATACCAAGCTGCCTACTAAAAGGCATTACAGTAGCTGATTACAAATATAGTCTTTCTCAGGATGCCTAATGATTTTCTGAACACGACGTATGAAAGATTTCCAAGTTCTAAAACCAGACGTACCAGTATTACAGTGCTACACCGAATTTTCGGCTTGACACCAGCGTCGAACTATAGCTAGGAAATTTCACCAATCTTCCACCCAAAGAGGCCAAATTATTGTGGCATACACGTGATCTGTGAGGACAAACAATTGTCACATGGAAGACAGCCTATTCCAGACTCACTGAAGCCAGTCGGTCTTTCTCTACGATTACTAGTCATCATTGAATTGCTTGCGCCTGGTAAGATTAAATCTGGTCCATATGATATTTTTGTACATTAAACCAAACAAGAATTTTCGGAAAGTATGGAACGGACCTGTGATTTAGATCAAAACACGTACTGCAGGCTAAAATGTGTTCAACGTTTCATTTTCAGGTCGTATTATTCGTATCTACTTGTCCTGAGTAAAGAGGAGCGTAAGAGGGCAGTTAGTAGGTCTGTCAGTCAGTTTGGTATTCGATCGGTTAGTCCGACGGTCGACCGAAAGCTCGAAGGAAGCACCAGCTTTTTGAGAGCATGTCTCAAGCTTAGAGAATTATATAAGAATCACTTCAAGCATCGTTAATGTTTGCCGCCTGATCGCTTTGGATTCATTACGGGGCGTTTTGCACACAATGAGTAATGCTTTCTTTTCTCTGTATGCTAACCCTGATTCTAGTAAATGGGCAGTAATAAATCCGGAAACAGTACCATTGTTCCAGCACTGAGTGAGTGTTATTCACGGAGGGATCAAGTTGTGCTGAAAATCTACCGTAAGTTAGAACTCATCATCATGCACCAAACCTCTTTCAGGTATGGTTCCAAAACTGCAGAAACTAAGGAGAGGGGAACAAGAGGGGAAAAGTGAATAAAATCTGTTATTTTGATTGCATCACGGCTTCCAGGATTTTTATTATATTTTAAGTAATATTCATGGGCCCGTAATTCTCCGTAGCACGCCGCACGGCATTCACACCACTGGTTCCGGCCTCCAGCCATTTCCCAAAACATCTGTAACCAGCAACAATCATCATATCTTAAGCCCCAACCAAGGGAACAGGAAGCACCGATTAAGACCAGTGCCTACATCAACTTCTTCATACCCCTACTCCAAGTCATAGTGTGAACACCGCATCGCTCCCAGCCACTCCGAGGAAGCTCACAAGCTCACAGAATGGTAGGCGATTAGTATGCATGCAAAAGTGTATAAAACTTCAGAGGCGGTGCAGAGGGATTATTTCTGTCGGGGGCGACTATCCGCAATCGGCACACGAAGATGAATCTCGTAGGTGCTCACTCGGTGTTTCCAGGAACGCGAGCAAAGATCCGGAGACGTCGGTGGTCAAATAAGGAAAGATAGCAAGGGTCTTCAGCGCGGAACAGGCAGGATTCGCAACTGTAGAGGAAAACACTGTGTACTTTGACATTGTGGACTCACCCCTTTGGTCAGAGACGAGTGTCGTAGCGACACCACAAGTGATGAACTTTCAAGAAAGTTAGTCTGGCCTTTACTAATCCTGAAATGTTCTCATCCCAAACATCACCATCAGCTGTGAGGCAGCTCAGCACAAAGGATAAAAGCAGGGGCAGGTTCATGCCTGTCTTGTAAGAGTACTTTGCACTTAGTTGAGGCAAAGTACACAATATCTGAATACCTTAGTAGCTAGGTGGTTCTTGGGAAGTATTATCACCCTTGCGGTATCATCCAGCAGGACGATATCATCGGCCATTTCCAAGTCAAAATTCTGTCCTGTGGGAGACTTCTGACAGCACGATTTAGTAGACCGGACAGGGCACTCCGTAGGAAATCCTCTATGGCAAAGTTGAACAGGGCAACCCCAGCTTCTCCTTTGGAGATGGCAAAGTTTAATAAAAACAGGTCGTGTGCCCTAACCCAACCCCAGGTTTGGTGGTAAAACTCGTTGAGGACCGATACATGCTTCTCAAGTACTCCATTTCTCATCAAACAGTTCCACAATACGGTCCTATGAACAGGGTCAAGGGCCTCTCAAATTTCTAGAATCATGATTATCGTTGGTCTTTGGAAGATACAACTGGGCTAAAGTATCTATCGGAGAGTGAAGATTTGATCGACGCATCCTCAACTAGTGTGAAAACTAGCTTGCTCCTCATCAGTTTGCTTTTCACGCGTGTGGCACAATCTCTGAAGTACGACAGACACAAACACGCTTTGATGCTACTAGGATAAGGCTTATAACCCTACGGTTGACACAGTCACTGCGCGAACCATTCTTCAGTCCAGGCATATTTTGACCACCAGATCCCTTCTTTCAGCCACAGCCAGGAGGTGGAAATAGCGCATAAAATGGTAGGTGACGGTTAGATCTGAGAAAAAAATTGCCCATACCATCGGAAGTAGTACAGAGTGATTAGTGTGGTCAGGGTGTAGCCCTCCACACCCAATACTGGACAGCGGACCTCAGCATTGTCCGTATGGTGTTCCCACCAAACGCGAGCCGAGCCTCTCATGGATTAATAAAAATCCACAACGAAAAATACTGCAATATGTTCTCTGTCTGGATAACTTTCAAATTATTGTCAAACATTCTGTTTACATTTTAGAGCACTCCATGTTCATTTTGAAGTTCCTCAGGAGATATGTGTGAACAAATCGCACGGATGTTTGAAACGGCCTTTCTGTGTCAATAATTTACTTTTATGATTTACATTTCATGTTTCAAGATGTTATTGCTCATTCTTTTAGTCGAGAAAATGATAAGTATAGCACGCAGTTTTCTGTCAATATATATGTAAAGCCAATGCCCGAGAGATCAGGTGACTGCCGAGACTTAAGTGTTTGATCCATTTGAACCGTTTGCGATCAATAAAATGCTGTCGGATCCTGGGAGTACCAACCGACTTTGATCAATGCGTGTCTTAAGGAGCTATGACTGGAGTACCGACAGACACAACATTCCAGTTTTTGTCTACGAAAAGTAGCTTTCGAGAGGTCCCGTTTAGTGATGGGGAAAACAATATTCGTGCCGCTCTTACCGAACTTCGATCAAGCATGTCCGATGAAGAACGTGAAAACTATCCGATTGACGAGGAGACGTTTTTACGAATGTACAGAGCCTACCTAAAAAAAGATGATCAAGTACTACATTGGAGTGATATCACCCAACCGGAAGATTTGGTGAGTACGACTGCCGTCCATGAAGCACTGAGTATAGAACTGTAGTCAAAATACTTCTCGTTTTATTGCCCTCCAGCCAAAATATTTAGGGTGTTTGCCTAAGAAACTTCATTCACTCAGACGTAACTATACAGCTGAGCATTTCGTCTGTATGATCCGCGGGGTAGTACCAGGTAGCTTATAGATCGAAATAACGGATAACTTTGGACAAACAATTTCTTCTGTTAATGGAGAAAAGAGTAAACTATATGAAATGATTTCCTTAACTATTAGGTCTAAATACGTAGCTTAGTAGCTGTGATTCTTTGGCAAACAAATTCCTGTGGGAAATGGCTGATTCTTTTGTTGAGTAGTTCAATGGTTCAAACTAAATCTCCACATGCCTCAGCGGTTAACACAGATATAAATAAACTTAAATGCTTTGCTCTGTTGGCATTTTTAATCTTTGGTGTGAACTATGCAGCAGTAATGTTCACATCTTCAGTCTGTGCTGTATGGGGTGTCTGAGTGAAGTAGCACTTCTGAGTTTGTTGACTTTCGTGTCCGTTGGGGCGTCCTTCATCTCCTTGGTATCCATCAGCTACATAGTTTTCACCGTTGGCTCTAGGAAGCTGAAGCATGCATCAGCGGCCACATCACAGCAAACCACTTGACAAACTGGTTAAATCAGGCTGAGGGTTACCAAGACCTGGTCAACCTCGGCGAGACGATGTTTGACAAGTGAAAACAGATATTCCTGAATGGACAGACGAGATCTACTGATCCAAAGGCTACAAAGGAGAACTATCCATATTACCTGACCCAACATTCCAGAAATGAATGAACAGTATAACAGGCCACTGGCTCCTCTGGGGACATTCTTCAGCCTTGCAGTCTGCACTTGAGTATGCAAAGGCTGGAGGTGCTACCTCGAACAAAAGACAGGGCGGTGCTGGTGTAGCGGCTTCGCAGATACCAAACTCACTAAAATGCAATTGTGAGCTTAGAACTTAGGCGCGCCTTGCTTATGAACAGGTATTTTCACTTAGGTTTACTAAGGAATGGCAACCGCTTCCCAGGAGAAGCCAATTCCAGTGCCAGGTCCTTCTCTAGTTATAGGCAATCTTCCTTCTCGAATCTTTCTTCTCAGTCACGTAAAGTGGTTTATAGTCAGGATAAAAGTACTTCAAAGTTCTTTCATTCATCCAGACCCGATTTAATCAGTGCGGTATTATAATCTTCTTCGGTCGGACACATGGGCCTTTCTTAGAAGTCCTGTAGGACATTTGGGTGATCCTCAGCTAATGGCCAGAGCTGATGAGCTGGAGAGCACCTTGCCGCCTGCGTAGAGTGACGTAAGTTGGCGATGCTGTCGACTTTGCCGGTACCAGGTGGACTTAAACAAAACAGTGCGATGTTACTAAACCATTTCTCCGAGGAAGGACACCGACACACTCACTCGAACCAGGGGTAGTTCTGCCATGGAATAGGCTGTATGGATCAAGTCTTCACACTGCGCCAAATACTGGAGCACCGCTATAAGTTCCAGCAGCCAAGAATAGCTTGCTTCATAGACTTCCGGGCCGCTTGCGATTCGGTTAACATCGAATCCCTTTGGACCATAATCCAATCCGATGGGATGCCCGACAAGCTTTCAAGGCTGCTGAGGGCGCATTACTCAACAGCTGGTATTAGGGTTTGTATGTACGGTGAACAGTCACGTGAGTTCGCACTCACTACCGGAGTTAGGCAGGGTTATCCCTTTTCAGAGGTGCTGTTTAACTACTCCATTGACTGGGTCGCGCATTAAACGACTACCCTGGCCTTCAGCTTAGTCAGGAAATGTACTTCTCGGACCCGGAGTTCGCGGACGATACTGTAGTTCTAGGAGACTCACTCCCTAAGCTCCATCCTATTCTCGATTGAATCAGTTCTTTCGCAATATCCATCAGGTAATAAGTGAATTCTATCGAAGCCAAAGCTCGTATAACCCATCTAGGACCGACATTTCAACAGCTGTCCATCAAACTCGAGTATGTCCCCTCATTCAAATATCTAGGCTCTACTTTGCCGCCAGGCAAAAGATGAAGTAGAGTTACGAACCGACAGCACCAGGACAGCCTTCCTCCAGCTAAGACAAAAGCTGTGGACTCGCAGTGAAGTCAGCTTAAGGACCAAAATCCGTATTTATCGTGCAGCCATCCACCCCGTACTCATCTGTGGCTACGACATCTGGCCACTCCCAGTTGGGGATGCCAGAAGGCTAGAGGTTTTCGAGCACTGGTGCATGCGGCAAATCTTCAAAATCAACTGGCACAAAAGGGTGCCGAACGAAGAGGTAAGCAGACTCCTCTAACTTTGAAGACTGCAGTGGTTCTGCCATACCCTTCACCTACTCGAGTTAGACATAACCAAACAAACCCTCTGTCCTGCTGCTTGATCCAGTAGCCAAAGTCGCCATAGAAAAAGAGGTAGAGCTTCTAAGTCTTTGGCCGGTCTACAGAGTTCGGAAAAAGCACGGGATCATGACTCGTACTGATCTCATCTTCGACTGCCGAGAGTGGTCAACAATGACCCATGATATCCAAGCCGATTTACCCTCCCACAGGAGATAGTCGTATAAAAGTAGAAGTACACATCTTCGAACCACCAGAAGTCAGCTTAATTTAGTTGAGATCACTCGACAACACGTACATCAAGTAAACACGAAGAACATCTGAAGAATGTGCAAACTAATGTAGAACTTCGTCACAGGTTGTACCGTTTTTGTAGTGCATCATCGTCATTCGACGTTCTTTGGGATTATCTCCCGGTGACAAACATGACAAACGTGCGTAAACTACGAAACTTATTCAGCAAAAGTTACAATAGCCGCAATTTGATTATCTATAATCCTTTTTCAGTTGTCCGAAATTTTCCCCGAGTTTTACTTCGTACTCCAAATAGTAAAGTTTACAAGTTTGTAACCCATCATTCGAGAAAGGTCTAAATTCCACCTACGAAACTCCTTTTTATTATATCCCCGATGGAAAAAACTTTTGGAGTTTGCCATAAAACAGAAGATATAAGGAAACTCTCTAATTTCGCCTCACAGAAATCTCAAGCTCTCCTACTGAGATCAAGTTGAATGAATTATTTTTTACTACGTTTTAAGTAAATTATCGTGACGTATCGAGGCTCAACTTACATCCTCTTCCTTCCATGTAGATTAACCAGTCATCAAGTTTATTGCATTTAGGGATACTGTCACGTAACGGTGAAAGGGTTAAAAGTGTAAAATACGACCTAATAAACTTTCTCAGCCATTAAAGCAGAAGTTTTCACAACGAAATAAATTTTACGATGCCTCGAACTACTCGAATTTTGCTTTTCCTAGTCTACAACCAAGCAGGCTTTAGAAACCGTGGGAAGCTATCCTGGATAATAACGTTTTGACCGATCGATAAAACGTCTCTAACCTAACACACTAACCAGACCCCGGAATAAATGCATGACACACGAAATCAGAGATCATGGGTTACCATACGACAAACTATTTTCTGACTGAATTCACAGTGTTTCGGATGTCAAAGAGCTAACTGGAAAATTGCCCAGTTTGCTAATCCATTACTACTGCGAGATTCCGGAAATGCTACTCCCGTTGGAACAAGACCGAATTCTAGGTTATTATGAGTCACGTAGGCCCGATAATGAGGAAATTTGTGTTCAAATTCCACGAGATCAGCCTAGAGAATGATTGAAGACTTTAGATGCTGCTATCTGTCACGTACTTACATTAGAACTCTTTCTGTGTCCTCACAATTTCTACCAATAACTTTGTTTTCATTTTGTCCTCGCGTAATGCCTCCATTTGTTTTGCTGCCGACTAGATGATGCTGCGTCAAACCAACCCAAACCAGAGCACAAAAGTGCGAGGTTAGTAGTTGAAGTAACTGAACTGAACTAAAGGGAAATATAATAACACCGTCTAGCTGAAACTGACTTCTGATTGCGAATGCAAAGTTGCTCTAAGATCCGCCATAACCTACAAACACAAAAAGTGACTGCTTTTCAATAAATTTCGTATTCATTAAATTGCATAGCAATAGTCAAATAAGGTAAACAATAGCCAGGTTATGGGTGTGATTTTATATTTTCGTGTTTACTTTTTCTGTTAATGGAGGGTGCGCAAGGCAGCGAGTAGTGGAATTATTTTATGGTATTCCACCTATTACGTGATGATCCCGAAGAAATTTAAATTTTTCCCTGTGACATCTTTCCATGCTGGTGAACTAAGGCACACACGGAGTTTGTACAAAGTCAATCGCTGAGAGACAATCAGGGTATACCGAAACAATTACGAGTGTGATTCGAAATCACACCCATCGGTCGGGTTTGAGTTCATGTTCGAACTCGGTGGATAATCACGGCTGAATAAACGGCCATATGATGACTTTATGGATTTGAAGTAGACTGAAGCTTGGTTATTATTTGAGAAATCATTTTCCAGTCACTTCAAACTCTTTCTTCTACAGGAATCAGTTAGACTGGAATAAAAAATGCGAAAAGTACAGTAGTGTATGTATCAAGGTCATTCAGAGACACTTCTCAAACATGATAGTTGTTTCTCATCTGGTCTTCCTATTGGCTTGCCATTCTTCCATTATTATTTACATTTCAGATTGGACAATATGAAACACTAGCCGAACCAAATCACTCTGAGGCTGTTTCACTTTTAAATAAATTGGTTGTGATCAAACTGAACGGTGGTTTAGGTACATCCATGGGATGCACGGGACCAAAATCGCTCATTCCAGTGCGAGATGGGAAGAATTTCATTGATCTTACTGTGGAACAGATTACGGTAAGTAAGTTTGTCCAAGGACCTACTGAATTTTGTGTAATTTATTTTTGTTACACCACTGAATTTCCCAACAGCTCCGTATCGATACATTTTACTGGTTAGTTCACGGGTTTTGAATGAGAACTGGAGGAGCTGTGATCCAAGATGCTATCATTTCTCAGACTTGGAGAATCATCAAATAAACGTAGTAGGCGCTCCAGTTCAGCAAGCATTGATTCCCTCACTGTAACTTCTCTATTAGTCACATCATTTCCCTTAAAAAACCACTTATGCCAGACGTGAATTTATGTCTTTTTGTATTTATTTAATGGTTATTATAAGCTAAATTCTGTCCGTTATGCTCTATGAACAACTTTTTCCTTACCCCTTCATGTTCCGTGTACGCATCTGTGGTACGCATCCATTAGTTACGCTAGCTTTACGTTACTACATTTTGTTTCAGTAGTTCGTGCTGAATAAAGAATTTTAGAGGATGGCATCTATTTCGACTGTAATTGGAACGAATAAGTAGTCCTCAATTTTTTATTTTCCCCGAGTTTTAGTAGGTTTTTCGGGTAAAAAGTATGGAAATAATCCGTATATCTCTCATGGAGCTGTTCAAGGAAATTGTTTTCCACAAGGTTTCCTATAAAATCGCTCAGCATATCAGGGGTTATTTCTTCTTTCATGTCAAACTATTCTTCCAACAAAATACGCCACCATTCATCTTTTGCAAAATCCCTCTCCTTAATGCTAAGATAAAGCGAAAAATTTCATTCAACTAGTGTAAGCCTGGCAGTTTTTGACGAAATCTTATCAATTTTCCACCGATATCACAGCTGTATTTCGAGCCATCATGCACGGTTTCTTTCAATTCTATTCAATGTGGCTACATCGTTGTTTGTTCTTGCCTTTTTATCTAGGAGTTGAATGTTGAGTACGGATGTGATGTCCCCTTGGTCCTAATGAATTCCTTCAATACGAATAGTGAGACTTTACAAGCACTGAACAAGTCAGGCGAAAACAGGCCTCAAATATTTACTTTCGAGCAAAATCGGTAAGCATTGGTGGTTGCATAGAAAAGGTTTTTGAGATTTTTACTGAAGTTGACTGCTGTTTCGCGTGCAGGATAAGGACTTGATTCAGAAGTCATAGTGTTTGAATTGAAGATTTTCCTTAGGAGATATTGACTACCGCCTTCAGCACATGGTGTCTTATCAGAAGTGACGAAAGATTTTCAATTGATTTCAGATAAAGTTGTATACTAACACAACGGGTTTAGAATGTCTACTCATGGGGAAAAGACCGCTGGGCCTGTCACCGGCATATCGACCACCTCCGCTGCTTCTTGTACACTGGCCCAAGTACATCGATCGCACTCATTAATAATTCGTCTATAACCGCGATGATTCCATTGATTCTCCGATGTGCTAAGCTGAATAAATTCCAGCCCATTTGCTACAGTTTCCTGATTGTGAGGAATCTTTAATGGTGCCACTAAATGCCTTGCCATTCTAAGCACCTATCTAGAATATGAATTCCTTTATGTTACCTCAAAAACGGCTTCAGTTTCTTAAGTCTGTCCTAACTCTGCTTTCGTGCCTGAGGCGTGAATCTTATGTCTTACTTATTTTTACTTTTGTGCTGTTATCTCCTACGAGAGGATAAGTCGATTTCTTGGATGTCTGTGATAGTAGCTGTCCGCACGTTCCGGTCTGCGGCCAGGTCTGCGCATCGTAAAATCCAGTTGTCGCGCCAGTCGCGTACTCCGAAGACGTACTGAAGGCCTAGGTGTTTCATGTCTGCCCTAATAGAGTCAACCTGAGTCTTCAGTTAATCACCAAGGCGACTTTTCCAGTCAGAGCAGGAAGATTGCAGTAGACTCCTCTTCGTAGATTTCCTTTCGGGTCACCGGATAGAAGAAGGAAGTCGTTCTGCATTCACACAGTGTTGAAGCACGGCGAAGTTTGTGACGCGATCATACCACTTGATTTTAGCCATGTTGCGGAGGCACCAGCGGCCACAGCTTTTCGCCTTTTTGAGTCTTCTACGCTCAACGGCCAAGTTTCGCACGAGTACGTAAGAAATGGGTGGACGGCCGCTTGGTATATGCGTAGCTTCATGTGAAGACTTATTAGGCTGACCTACTACAGTGGTTTGCGAAGTTATAGAAACTCTGTCTTTAAGCGGTCTACACAAAGTTTGACCTCGTCTCTGACCTGACAGTTCGGCTGGATAGTAGAACCTAGGTACTTGAAGTGGTGCAGCTGTTCCAGATTTTCTCCATTGAGGCATATAGATTGTGTTGGACCTTATGAAATCTTGAAGGATCTTGTTTTGAAGTACTTATCTCCAAACCAGCAGCCTTAGCTTCACATACAATAATGTCAAGAACCGGCCGCAGAGTTCCGGGATCCTCTCTCAGAATGATAGTGTCGTCGGCGTGTTCGAGGTCTGTAACATAAGAGTCGTGGCCAAGTTGTATTTGTCGAAAATTGTTGAGGGCGTGATGCAGTATTCAGTCAATAGAGTATTTAATTGGAACTGGCGATAGAGAACATCCTTGGCAGACGCCGGAGTCGGTAGGGAACTCTGAAGACTCTTAGCCGTATGCGCGGATGCTCACCTGTGTTGCCTAGCAGTATGATTCTATCAATCTGACGTACTTTTTGGGCGTTCCGTCGTTTTGCAGTATGCTCCAAATTGACTGTCTGTCAATGGAGTCAAAAGCTGCCGAAAGTCAATGAAGCACGCTGCTGCGGGTTTTTGGAGCTTATAACGATGCTCCAAGATTCGGCGTAGCTTAAGGATCTGGTCAACACAGCCTCGTCCTCGACGAAGATCACACTGGCTGGAGCTTGTTAACATGTCTCGAACAGCAACAAAGTGATTTAGCAGAATGGTGGAATAAAAATTATCTACTATATCGATGAGGCTGATACCCTGTAGTTCGCGCAGACAGTCATGTAGCCCTTTTACGGTACAGAGGGTAGGACAGAGGTGGACCAGTGTTTGGGAAAAACTTTGGTGTCCCAGATACGACGGAACAGCTTGCTTTTGGGTCCAAAAGAATTGGCGAACATAACTTGAAGATCTCAGGTGGAAAGTCATCCACCCCAGGTAACTTCTTGTTTCTCATGGTTTGAGCTGCGAAGACCATTTCCGACTCGTTGGAAGGCTCGAGGAGGATTGCGTATTGTTTTCTGTCGCCTGGAGTCGTTATGCAGATGGACTGGATGGGAGGGTGACTGAGCAACTGACTGAAGTAGCTGACCCATCTTTGAGGCTTCTGGTCGCAACCTGATAAAAGGTGGCTTCTATCGTCAATTCTCGTGGTAGGAAGTTGAGCCTTCACCGAGGAGGTGCGTGTGAGTCGGAAAAGCTTCCCAAAGTCCCCAACAGCGGCTGCTGCTTCCCTCAGGCCTGTAATTTCTGACCAAAATCGTTTACGATCTCTCCTCATGGAGTTTGTATGTTCATGGCAAAGGCTGTGGTAATCAGGCTGATTGCGGTGTCTCGTGTTCCTAGCCGTTAATAGTTTCAGCGGAGATTCAATCTTTCCCGTGCCACTTTGTCTTGCTTAGCTGTTCTAGAGAGGCTCTGGCGACTGATACTACTAGCTCCGTCCTTTCCCCCATCTACGCTACCGTCCTCGTCGATCGCAGTTAGCCTGGAAGAGATGGCATCTGACAGGGTATGAACGTTGACCGGGAAGGTTAGCTTGGAGTGAGGTCGAGATTTTTGTTATACTGGAAAGTGGAGCTTAAGACGAGAGCGTACCAGTGTGTGGTCCGTGCCGTTAGCGTTTCCCGTTACTCCATCCCGGTATGTCCGACAATCCTCGACCGATGAAGCCCAACGAGAGAGCACCAAGATGTAGTTGATTTAGTGCACTGTCCTTCCGTCCTTGGAACACCAGGTCAGAAAGTGTCTTTCTGGATGTTGGAAACCGATACTGGTGACGGCCAGTCGATTAAGGTCGCCATTTTCGCCTTGCTCGCCGAGGTAAAATTTATCTAGTACATTTTGGGCGCACTCATCTGCTGGTCCAGTGTGGGCTTTCCAGTTTCCTGCTGTCAGCAGAATATCGCGCCTGAGAACCCGGTTGACTGAATTATGAAGTTCACTGTAGGAGACTTCCTTAGTGGTTGGCTCAGCATGTAGCTTTGGAGGGTGGACTGGAATCACAGTCACGTTGAAAGGAGTACTCCTGAACAGTGTCACAGCAATTCCTGGAGAAACTGCTTCCCAAGAGATTAGGGAGTCTTGAGCTCGGCTGTTCATTGCGATGGCAGCTCCATGAAGCCTCGAATTGTCCACTGGACCACTGTGGTACCTCCAGTAGGACGCGTCCGTTTGAGAGACTTGAATATGTAGGCTGCCGGAGTTGGGTAAGCTTAATTTGGATAGGCAAGCTACGTTAATTCTGTAGTCGTAGATTGTGCGCATGGTAGTGCACTGACTACATGTATCTAGAAAAGTTTTCACACTCCATTAGGCTACTTGTACTCGTGACCTTGAGTTCAGGCTTAGGTTTCCGGCTCTTGTTTGGGTCACCCCGGCCACTGGGTGACCATAGGGTGCACAGCTTACCGAGGGCACCTTAGCACTACCAGAGCTAACTGTGGAGACAAAATCTATGTAGAGACATGGGAACAAAGTACGAAGTGGCTTCTCCGATGCCACTCGGATTTTGTTTGAGGTTGCATCTCTAGCCCATCCACAGCCAAGTGCTACCTGCCAGGCAACAGAAAGTTTTTGTGTTGTGAACGGACGGCCGATCGAGCTGCTCACACGCATTTTGGATGGGTGTCTACCAATCCGGGACGCCCAACGCGTCCAAGTGATCTTGGTACATAGTTGTCGGTGGCTGTCTAGAAGCTCGTTCGCTATTTGGTGGAGGTGACCCAGACCCAAGTTTCCATGCAACCCTTTTGATAGGACGGATTTACTTGGTAGCCGTTGGATCTAACAAATCTTATCCATCTATGCAGGATTATCCACCTTCACATGCTGGTCCCCGTATCATCGAGGTTTTTGGGCACTCTTTACCTTCCACCTGGTTTGGCCCAGCGGTCAGGCGGCTTGCCGGGGTGTAGCAGTTGATGCACGCCTCGGCTTTGTGGGGCCGTGGGTGAGAGTTGGGTAAATGGTGGAGACCAAAGAGGAGGGGAAATACCCCAGAGGGCATGACAGTCTACCAACTTAGAGGTACTACTCCTCCCAGATACCCCATACACCAATACCTTATAATTCCTTGCTGTCGTGTTATGTCTCATTTGGAACTAGAAGCTGAAACTTTCTAGTTGACAGTACTTTCAAGAATCATCCTCAGCTTTCACAAGTATAGGCTTACGTTACTAGTTTCTGTAAATTTGCAAGGACCAGTAGTCTTCCACGGGGGTTGCACGTGTTCAGTCTGCAAAAGCACAGAAGTGAGAGAATCTCCATGAGCTGAGGCTCCTTAAGCGTATCAGTAGGCACCAATGCTTACATTAGTCGGACAACAGTATGGTGGCTTACGGCCTGATCATTACTTTTCTGAATGAGAATTAGTGCTTTCGGTAAAAGTCACGTACGCTCGAACTTGGTACTTTGTGCAGGATTTGTATAGAAACTCACAGGATTTCGGTTCCAGGTAGAGCGGACAATTCCCCAACTCAAATACTGCCAATCATTGCGATAATTCGATCACACATGTCACCACCAGCCATCCAGAGTTATTGAAATTTGATCTAGGTATTAGAAATGTCTTACCGGGCTACCATTTGAGAAAAGAGCATAACTTTCCTAAATCGGATTGTGGCTTCATGGTGGCACCATAAATTATTTGACTAGGTATTTAAACTTCCAATCCGTAGCCGAAGTACAGTCTTTTCTTTTTGTTGAACTCTCAAAGATCCATTTTCATAAGCAGTTGTAAAGACAAGGGAATTTTATCACAGTCTGTGCAAGACGGAATAATAGTTCATCTTTCCTCGCAGAGTTATAGAATTATTTACTCTATAACACCAACATGAAGTTGGATTTTGTTCTGAGCCTAATCATTTGATACTGAGGTGAATTTCTGATCTGTCTTTTTGGCTTTCTCAATAGTACAGATATTGAGCAATCTCTTGCTGGACAATATCTGTCGTTCCTTTCGAGTACCTTATAACAATGAGTTGGTTCAAGGAAAACATACCTGATCCACTTTGGTTTTCCACATACCATAACCTTATTGTCTCCAGATGAACTCCAGCTAAATGGACTTTGCTGCCCACATCACCTATCCTATTTAATATCTTAGAATCTCCTAGTGTTTCTTTCAAAATACTTTTTTGAATCTCCGCTAATTTCAGATTTCCCCGGCTTTCCCCTGAAACCGGTCTGCCCTTGAAGTCCGTTGGGACTTTTCCTGTTGGCAGTGTACTTTGGTATCCCCCGGGACACGGAGATGTTTATCGAAGTTTCGAAAAATCCGGACTGTTAGAAAAATTCATGAAAGAAGGGAAAACTTGGGTGTTCATATCCAATATCGATAATCTTGGTGCTACAGTAGACACCGGTGAGAATGCGATTACCGTTATTTTTCATTTCCTTATTTCCGCAGTTTTTCGTAATAAACTAGTCTTTTTTGAACTATCTTCAAAATCTTTCATTGGACAATATGACACTTAGTAGAGTCTATTCAATCACTCATGTAAAACCCTGGCAATACAGTGGAAAGATTTTGCCTATGAAATCCTATTTACGCGAGTTGACAGTTTGTGAAACAGTTACAAAATACTCTTAGTCCATGGTGCAATTCATCTAGTATGGCACACGCGGCACTTGGTCGGGTTTGGTTCCCGTGCAAGGCTACAAATCGCGCCCGAGGTTAATGGTCTCCGGGATGCGCCTCTATTTATCGTGTTTCTTTTACATTAAAACCAGTCATTATTACATTTAAACCAGGAGATCGCTTTCTTGTAATGACTCCATCTAAGTGGGTAGAATTTCCTTGTGGATAATTACAACTATTTTATCAAAGTTTTCTCCGAAGTGATAAAACACATTAAAACGTATACGACAAAAGGCAAAAAAATGACACTGTATCATATATTTTGCTAACTGATTTTATTCTCTATTGTACTTTTTAACGATGACCGACGATATGCTTTCCAGGCAGAATGACAACACGGTCATCGATACAATCAAACGTCCAGGGCCCAGGTATGAGAACAGTGACCAATGGATTTGACCAAGTAAAACGTGTTAGACTTCCGGGTTGGGGTTCGCCAGACCCTCCTACGGGATGGTGATATAGCAAGGTGTCGAGACCAGTGGCGTAGCTGACTTCGGTCTCTTTCTCTGTCAGTATGATTTCCGCTAAAAGCTTTGTGTTCTTGCCTCTTTATCCTTCTATACACTCTGCCCTAAACAGGGCGATGCTACGAGGTAGCAACTGAAACTAGAGCACATAAGTGCAAGACTAACGGTTGAATGAACCGAACCGAAATTCCTTCTCCCAATTTTTTTCGTATTTATTGTTGTTGCGCTGGGACCTACCAGATTTCAAGCCGGTGTGGAACATGTGCTAAAATCTCCGTTCACTGCCTGTTCAATATAAAGTTGCAAGATTTAACTGCAAGAAAGTGTGCTTTCGAACTCAGTCTGATCCATTTACCGGTAAAATCTGAACACTCCCGTCAGTGAGTTTTATTTCCATCAGCTGGGTATTTACTCCTCTTCTTTATCCTTCAGCTATCCTCAACTATCTAGAAAATTCACATGACCAAGATCACGGCTGTGACTTTCTTATGGAAGTAACGCCGAAAACCCCTTCAGATATAAAAGGTGGAACACTCGTCAAATTTGGTCGAAAATTGCGTCTGTTGGAGCTTGCTCAGGTGAACGTTTTATTTTACTAATTTTGCTAAGGTATATATCTTCAATCCAGCCGTGCTTATTAATATGATTATAACCTTATTAAGTCCAGTCTTTTTTATAATTTCCCTAATCATCATTATCAGTCAAATTATTACCTTTATCGTCAGTTGATTTACACATCTGGTAGCTTTCGTGTTGTTTTTGAATCTAATGAAATTGTTATCAGTAATGTTTCTTGATAATTTTTACACTTGACTCTATAAAAACATGTGATATTCAAAACATGCAAGATGTTTTAAGCTTGTCCGGTGTGATTCACAAAACACCCATTCAACGGCTAGGTATACAAAGCGATTCAGTCCATACCATAACCAGTACCGTCATAGTAAACACACTGTCTTTCTAATGTCCCGATTTTTACCGAGCCTAAACTGTTTAGGCCTAATGTGGCTCTCCGCCCATGTCCCAGGATCACTTGTTCTGGTTATACTTGATAGTGCGGTGGGTCTTTGGAGCCATCGATTATACCCCTTCCATTGCACTCGTGAGCAAGTATTGAATATGAAAATCTAAACTGTACTTTCACTTGTCATTCTCCCTAACTATTTACGCATTCTCGATCAGTTGATTTCGGATCACCTTCTGCCTAAAAAAGTAATCAAAAATTTTGAATATGCTTGTTGCTCGTGGATCGCGTTATTGGTTTTCATATGGTTGTAATAGCTAAACTCACAGTTTAGGTCTAGAACTTAAAATCGAAAGTGGACGCAACGCCATATAGGGTAGTCCTTCCTCCCAGATGGCATCCTTCCTGATTACAATATCCTCCCTGCAAGAAACACTTTTATCGTGCAAGAAAATTTCCCAGTTTTGAT